>CM046661.1:20023658-21437408 GCA_025594165.1 Tamias sibiricus
TGGTTTTTGTACTTTCGTGCACACCTAAAAAGGTTTTTCTAGATTGTTTTTTTAAAAAAAAAAATCATCTTTTGGAAATGTAGTTTTAGTTTCCCATTTCAATGTTGGCCTTTGGGCGGGGCCTGAAGCAGAAATCTCCCTTTACTGATGTCTTCTCTTTCCACTGACTTGCAGGGCTAGTGTCACCGCCCGGGGAATTCAGCCCTATTTTGAGTCTGCCTCTGTTCTTCCTCCTGGATGGGCACACAGGGCCCTCGCCATTCTGCCTCCTGCTTCTCCGTTTATCCTGCTCTCCCCCTGGGAAACCCATTCCCTTTCTGCGTAGTAGAGTGAGAACCTGTCACCGGTTTTTAGATCTCCTTAAAAGCAAAGGGTCAAAGTAATGATTAACCATGGGCTTCACTGCAGATTTGGATGTTTTTAAATCAAAGAGTGTCATTTCAAAGGAACTCTTTCTAAAGTAATGGACTTTAATCCTGGTGTTTTTGTTACTATTAGCCATTAGCCACTGGGGGGAGGGGAAGTCCTGTGAGAACCTAGCCTCTCCTTTGATTAACCCTTGTGCTACAGGGAGATCCTGGGCAAGGATCTGGGAGCTGCCCAGCAGTCAGACTGTGTGATCCATGTATGGGCAGCAGGGGGAGTGCCCTAACCATTAGGCCACTTCATCTGCTGCTGCTCCTTTAACATGGGAGAGTAAGAATCCACTTACACCATCACATAGTATAAATAGGCCTTTGACCCTGCGCCAAGACCTCTCTATCACTCACTGTTCTGAGTCTGTTTCTGGTCAACTCAGTTGGCCCGTATGCGGCTCTAATGAGGCTGAGGTCAGGGGTTCAATACCAGTGTGGTCTAATTACCAATAAGTCAACTGTTTCAGGACGCAGCTCGTACTTCTAAACCAAGCCAGCCATTCTGCATATGCCCAGCTTTGGTTGCACAGGGGACAAGGTGAGAGACCAGAGATAAATTAGAGCAAACCCCACCATGCTGGGACGTGCACTCCATGCCCAGCTGTTGGCGGGTCAGCGGCAGGGCTTAGACACGAACAACAAGAGCACGCTTCTACATGGGCACTGCAGCCACCTCTCAGTAATTGGCGCACACTCCACCCCATCCTGTGGAGAGGCTGCCAAACCTCCTCTCAAAGGGCTTATTATTCTAATTTAGAGGACAGCGGTTGCAGGGGAGGGGTGCAGGGCTTTATGGGAATGTTTTCAGTTACCCTGGATGTCCAGGGGAACGCGATCGAAACATTAAACCGGAGATGTCACACTCCTTTTTAATTTCATTATGAAGTAAACAAATATGCATTAAAGATCTGGAGAGCAAATATCTGAAAATATTCAGGTAGTCAACATTGAATATTTTCAGCAAATATTCAAAAGAAGCAAATATCTCTACATAATTAGAGTCTCTTCTTTAGACTGAATACGTTTTTACAACCCCTTTAACGTATTGCACAAGTTGCACTGAGAAGGGAAATAAGCAGCTTTAGATAAAGTGAAAATCACCCACCGTCTCTAACAAAGTGACTCTATCACATTTTCCCCAGTCCTGATGCACAGAAGCACTGCATTGGGAGTGGCCCCTCATAAACACAGGGGTCCCCCAGGGCGCCCACCCACCAATCTGATGGGAGGTGCATAATTAAACTCCCCCAGCAAGTGGGAGACCGCTCAGGAGTCCTGAGACCACTCACTCTTCACACAGCCGAGAACTTTCCAACCGTGAGTATCCACCATAGTGTCATTTGGAAAACATCAAGAGGCCACCGATTCTGCCTGCCCCATGCGTGCGCACACAGAGGAACGGGCGCTCCCCTTTGGAACGTACTATAATTTCTCATGGAAACACTTTGTGAAAAGCCAGTCATATATCGTAGCCCCTAAGTATGAAACCACGGGTCCCTCCAACCACACAAAACAGCTGTGCCCTCGGAGGAAAGGTCATCTGCCGCAGTCGTGTTTCTTTTTACTTTTAAAGAAATGTCAGGCCATGTTTTATGCGGTCCTTCTGACAGGGTGCTGTTTATTGTATCACCAAGCTGCCATAACTTCAGGACGAGGAAACTGCCATTATTTGGAGAGTATATATCTTTCTGACTTGCAGGAAAGATGAAAATTAAGAACGGCCCTCTTTCGGAGTGGGTATAAGTATTCTTTGACAGTCTCCTACAATATTTCAAACATCTTCGTCAGACTCATAAAACCTGATGCTCGCCTCGCTTAGCCCGGCCGAGGCTGTGCTGGAGTGAGGACATTTATCGCAAATATGGTGCCAATACTGCCCTAGGTGGATGTTTTGATCAAGGACTTTAAACCAGCTTGCTTGGTGTCCCCGAGGACACGGAGGCATACGTAAAGAAGTCACAGTACATTAGGAAATCATAACGGGAGCTAATGTTTCTCAGGTGCCGGTCCCACGGTAAGCACTGTAGATGCATTATCTCAATTTGTCCTCATGTCTTTGGGGTAGCCCCTCTTAATATGCTGCAGATAAGAACTCTAAGATATAAAGAAATCTAGTGACTTTCCTCAAGATCACACAGCTAGAAGGTGAGGGCATTCGGATCCAGACCCAGAGGGGTCACTCAGAGCCACAGGTGTGATCCGCTCACGTGGATCACAGAGGCGTTTCCTGGGCACTGTGGTCCCCAGTAACAATGACCTCCCCCCACAGTCCTCATGCATTGCTCTAGTTGCTCTAGCTCTCTAAACTGCAGCGTGGGGGGGGGGGGGGGGGTATCGGCACCCTCCCCGCTGGAACGCAGAAGCTGGCGTTTGACATCAGACCCGGGCGACCTCAAGCTGCACACTCGGATGCCAAAGTGCTTGACCTGGAGCGCTTTCTAGAAGTAAAGGGAATGTGAAACGTTTTCTAAAACCTGCTCCAGTTGCTGACTGTCTAGGATCCGGCGGGGGGCGGCCACCGTCGCTTGAGAGTTCTGTTTAAAATCCTTGTCAAAGTCTGTGTCGACATGTTTTTATATACTAGAGTAGGTGAAATTTTAGGAATGTCAAGATGTTTCAGAAAACAGTTTGGATGTAGACCAAGCTCATGAGGGTCACGTGGTCAGTGAAGGGAACGCAGCCTGTTGGGGTAAGTTAGGGCAGGGTGCCTGGCCCGGGGCAGCAGCGCCCTCTCCTGCCCAGGAGAGCTAGGGTGGATGGGGAGACCAGGTGGTGCACACTGAATCCTGAAGCCACTGCAAACCTTCTGCTTAGAGGAAAGAAAGCCACAGGAAAGCCGACAGCACGTATGGTTTTGCTCCCCATCCTCTCTCCCTTGCCCCCTCCCTTCTCCCTCCTCCTCAGCCACGCTGGAGGCCAGGCACCAGCAGGGACTCCTGGATAGGTGGGCTGCCTTCTAGTCCTGGCCCTGACTTTGTAACCTTAGACAATCCGCTTAACCTTAGACAACCCACTCAACCTAAATACGACTCCAGTTTCTTCATTCTTTTTTTTTTTTCCCCAGAAGATTTGTATTAAATGCCAAATGAAATGGTCGTATTTCATCAGTGATGCACAGGAGTGAGGCCAAATGAACTCTACAGTCCTTCCTGGGTTTGAAACGCTGGAGTCCCCAATTGATGAGATCCCTGTTTCATTTTCTTTCTCATCTTCTTCCTCTGTCCTTCTTCCTCCTTTTGTGATCTGCATTCCTGCCCACCTCTAAGTCTTTCTCTGACATGGAAATAGGGAAATAAAAATGTAGCAAGAGAAATTCGTAGGTGTGTGAAATGTCCTTCTCTCTTTCTTCTTGCTAACACCATCATGCTCTTTTTTTGACATTTTGAGAGCTTTTCCTGGGTGAAGAGACCTCTCTTCATTAATGTCCTCAAGCAACATGTAGCAAGGGTCAACATTCAGATAGGAAGAGTCAATACGAGACCACCAATGGGATCTGAGGAGTATGAGCTCACGTTGGTCTGCAGACTGTGGTTCCTTGGGGCAGCAAAAGAACCTGGCCAAGGAGTACCTAGAACAAGCACGTGGACTGCCTTTAAAGTGACAGTCTCAAGAGCCCACAGCAAGGAAGCCAAAGGGACACTGTCAGAGGCACAAAAGACATGAAACAAGGACTCCACCGGCCTGCCAGGACAGTCAGAAAAGGCCAACTCCGTGCCAAATGAGCCCATCCTTCCTCCTGGAGAGGAGCTTCAGGGACAGAACTTGCCTCACCAATGCAAATGCTCAGTATCTGCCATGCCCGCACGGGAGCCCCTAACCACAGGGCCACTGAGCACTTGAAAGGCCACAACTGTGCCTGAGGACCTGGATTTTTCATCATATTCTACATGAATTGTTTAAATTTAAATAGCCACAGGTAGCTGATGGCTATCACATGGGCAGTGCAGACAGAGAACAGGAGAAACTCTCACCACAGGACCTGAGGCTCCAAGGCTGGAGAGAGTGAATTATAGGAAGAGGAAGACAAGGAAGTTAAGGCACTCAAATCCTGAATGTCAGAATTTTAAGAAGAAAAATGCCAAAAACAGGAGAAAGGAAGGGTCTCCTTCTTAGACAGCGTCAGGCCTTCCTGACGCACAGTGCCCCCACGACTGTGTTGGACAGAGGAATGGCTTTGGTCAGGCTTATTTGACTATGCTAAATAATGGAGGTCCGCTCACAGCAGCGTGAGCAAAGATGGGGACAGTTGCAGAAAGGCTCTCTCTTCTACACAGAGGACAGGATGTTCTGCTCTCCCAAATCAGGAGCCAAATAGAGCTGTGTCTCCCGGTGATGAGGAGGTTCTGGAATAAATTCCAACCATTCTAGACATTAAAAGAAAGTAAAAACTCACATAATATCAGACACCTGTAAAAACCACAGAAGCACTTTTCTGGGTTTTAGTGCAGAAAAGCACCAATGATAACCAAGAAAGAGGAGTGCCTTTTGTTTTGTTTTGGTTTTGGTTTTGGGTGCTGGGGACTGAACCCTAGCACTGAGATGCATCCCCAGCCTTTTTTTTTTTTTTTTTTTTTTTTTAAAGAGGGATGGCTTTTAAAAGTGTACCAAGGGCAACAAGACAGAAGTGCTGAAGGCCAAGGTTGAATATGAATTGGCCATGGAAGTGGAGTTCCAACTTATTTTCCTCCTTCTCTCTTATCTTAAGGCGACTGATTGAGCTTCGTGCTGGAAAAGATAACGCAAACGTCCTAAGAGAAAAGCCTAAATTAATTTCCATGACTCTCAATGAGGTCAAGTCTTCAGGTCTAAACAAATCATACCACGAGGGTCTCTAGAAACGACAAAAGCTGAGACACTGTAGATGCTTTCCGAACAACGAGAGAGAAGAAAGAAGCCTCAGTGGGCTGAAGAGCATTAATTAAACATTTCCCAATTTCCAAGAAAGGGTAGAAAAACATTCTATAAACGAAAGATCGGCGAGCTTAATGATAATCTCTTGACCAATGTTTAAGGGGGCTTTATGGGAAACACTTGTAGACATAGTTTGAAAGGATGCTGTCTTCACCAAGAGTTGGAAGGGGTTCACTATGAATAAATCGCGCCAGTCTCACCTCCGTTCTGATTTTGGCACAGAGAATTGTAAGGCATGCATTAAACTACGTATCAGCAAGGCATCGGAGAGTCCCACATTAGATTCATCTGCACAAAATTTAGAAATGTGAGCTCAGTGGTGGCATTGTCAGATGGCTAGCAAGTGCTTGGACGGCTAACCTCAGAGTTGTGATTAATAGGTGACTGTCAACCTGAAGGGAGGGTTTCATCTCGTGCCCTAGAATTATCTGTCCTTGGCTTCTTCTGCTAAACATTTGCTGTGATTAGATGAGGACAAAGATGGTGTGTTTATTAAATCAGCAGATGACAGGAAAGTAGGAGGGATAGATAACAGATTTCAGATCCCAAATCGGCTCATGCAGTCTGAGAGAATGGGCCAACACATAAATCTGCAACATGAGGATCTGCCCTAGTCCACATGGTGTGTCCAACTTGAAAGAGCAGATGAGGAAGCCAGGAAAGCCTTCCCCGGGGGGTTAAAAGACCCACGCTCTCCATTTCCACCATCAGACCACCAGCAACAAGTTGCCTTCTGGTCCCTTCTTGACCTGTTCTGCTCTGTGGTCAATATAACATGCACCTCTTTTCTTATTCCTTGACTCTTGTAAGGACTGACTCCCAGGATGACCCCTTGGTCCATTTTCTTCACACCCTGGCAGCCAGGGAGAAATTTCCAGATCTCAAACCACAGTTATATCCCACTGCCTTTTGCTCCCCTTCCTGGGGAAGAACTTTCAGGGCCTTTCTTGCAATTTGCCTTGTGATGGGCCCACAGAGTGTGTCCATCCCCAGTGACCATCTTCTTTGCTGTGAGAAGACACACTACCCTCTATCCCACAGGCTGTCTTTGATCTCTGATGTCATCTAAGGGTCTCAGCCCCTTAACACTGTGACTAGGGCCCCTGTGAGTGTAGGAGCCTTGTTTGGGGAGATGGCTAAGATTGCGGTTGACTACGGGCTTTGGACATGTTTGGGCATTAGCGCCTTCCGTAGTCTCACGGGACTTGGCCCGGGATCTTGCGAGACTTGGCCGGAGATCTCGAGGGACTTGAGAGAGATTGCGGATGAGGTCTGAGCCATTTTTGGAGGTTAGAGAAGCGTGGACGGCGTGTCGGGGTGTAGTTAGAGCCAGAGAGAAAAGTTATCAGAATAAAGAGCTGTTTGTTTCCAGTTCGTCTCTAAACTTCTTCCCGCGGCTTCTTTGCTCCAAGTGGCCATCGCTTCAGGCGACTACATGTGAGAGATGACAAAGCTGGTTAGGTTCAAAGGCCAGTAATGCAGACACTGGAAGAGCAGGAACTCATGTTTAGCTGATCATGAACCCAAATCCAATGAGATCATAGGCTCCGCCATCAGAGACATGAGTCTATCATTAGGGAACTGATCTTCTTCCTCCCTGGTGCCAATTAGACCGTGCTGGGTACCATTGGGGAGACAGCCATAAATTGAAATTTCCTTGGACAAGAACAGCTAGCAACTTAAGAGGCCTGGAACCAATTAAATAAAACAAAAATTGACAACTTTGAATTGTTAGCTTTGAAAAGATCATAATAGTTTTCCCAAAATTTTAGGTCTAGTGTGTGAAGAAGGATTGGAGTTATTCTGAGACAAAGCCAGAACCCATATGTGAAAGCTATAGGAAATCAGATTTCTTAGCATCTTTAACAATTAGAACTGTCCAAGACTGGCTAGAACTACTTGGGACATTCTGAATTCATGTTACTAGAAGTGCTCATAAAGACACTGTTACCTGTGAGGTCATAGTCGGAATGCATGAGCCAGCACATTCCTAACCAGAATATCTTCAAGGCCCTTTAAATCCCAGACTGACTATGCTGGAACTATACATCTGATTCCACTGGAGCTATTTGGTTCTTAATTCTCCTCATCTACTATCCCAAGAATGTATCACAGAGAAGATATATGGCCTCTTTTAAGTTTGCAAGGCCAGACAGAGAAAAATTGGGGAAGACCAAGATTAATTCTTCTTTGAAGATACAGCTGGTAAGTATCTGCTGGGGTCTCCAAATTTTTCCTCATTATTTGTAACAATCCATGTCCCCACCCTTGTTCCCTCGGGTTCTATGAAATATGACTTCAGTCCTGTCCTGTTATCAGACTCTGGATGACAGAGTCAGGTTCTCTCCCAAGCCTTCCTCTTCACAGAATGGAACCTCTCCAAGACACTGTGGCCAAGCCTAGTGGAGGGGCCTTGCTGGCTCAGGCACTAAAGCCCACACCAGTGACTGACTGGCTCTGGTTTATCCTGAGATGAGAAAGGGAACAAAGGAGAAAGAGGTGGTAGTGTGAAGGTTGTGAGGTAGGTGATCAAGGAGGCGCCTGCATTTTCTGGTGTCAGCCTGGGACAATGCTACTACTGGCCTTCCTTCCATCCCTGGGCCCTTTGCTCTGGCCCAGCAACCCCAAAGTGACTCCCTGACTCTCTCCCACACCTCTGGGCCATTCTTCCCAGATAAGGACACTGTCAACCCAGTAGCATCTCTGTCCAAAAATCACACCTTTCACCTGGAGGAGGACAATCTGGTTCAGTCAATGGCCCTCAGACAGAGAGGGTAAAATTATTTTATTTGCAATCATTATCATCCCTAAAATAATTTCCTAAAAACCTACAATGTTAATGCTGGAAGAAATTTCCTTTAACAGATAAGGAAACAAAGATAAAGAATTTGAATACTCAGCTAGTCTCAGAGCACGTTTTGGAGAGAACCTAAAATACGTGGTGGGATGTGAAACCAGGTGACCATTGGAGATCCTTTCAAGTCTAGGGGTTGATGATTTGAATTTCAGTATTTCAAAGTACCATCACATAGGTCAAATGGGACAGACCCCAGGGCACAATGTGAAAGTAGGTGAGGAAGTTAAGAGGAAATGCCTCTTAGCCAGAAAGTCCTAATTCTCAGGGACAAGAGAAGACTCAAGGACACCTCTCCCAGCCTTGGCTGTTCTGGATTCTCAGCCAATGGTAGACTGAATGAAGCACATCTGAAGAAAGAGATGTTGGAGGGAGACACGTCTACAAAGATTGGATAATGGCTAAAAGCTGTACAAAACTCATAAAAGTCAACGGACCAAGGCTACTTAGCACTGGAGCACACAGCTCTTCCCAGCTTCTTAGGCCTGGGGGCCTAGAACAATGACTGACACGCACATGACAAAGACATCTAGGCTACAAGTTAAATAAATGCCAGTGGTTTTAGTTATTGAAAGCAGAAAATTATCGAATACTTTCTAGAAATATCCTCAGATGTTTTAAATGTTCTGTTGTTGAGCTTTGCTGTTTAAAGAGGAATGCTGGAAGATTCACAGATACCTTTTCTAGCAATCTCTGATACGTGAGTGTACCAGAAAGTTCCAGAATGTTCCAAGTCCTGCCACTTAGGCTGCCACCTCTTGAGGGGAAGGAAGTAAATTCCAAGAGGACCTTTTCCCCAACATCCATTGCCTTACGCTTGAGTGTGTTTCCTCAGTTAAGTAAACCCACGTGGACCACAAGGACCAGAGACCAACGCAAACCACAGTGAACCCGTCCCAGGGGCTGTGGAGAGACGGCCTCCTCTGAGGCAGATTGGGATGTGAACATCACTCATTGAACACGCTCTAAATGGAATGGGGGCAACCTGATCCAACCAAATCTCTCTGTTAATAAAAGTAAGTGCTAGGAAATAACACAAGGTGGGCTAGTCTAGCTCAATTCCCTATTCCAAAGCCACCATTTCTCTCGCTATGTCACACCAGCTCTTTTTAAGGGGAAAAAAAAGTCTCCATCCATCCCCAGGTGTTGGAAGATGGTCCTTGAGTGAGAGATCATCTTGAACAGGACCAGAAATGGGCACCTGATCCAAAGTTGGCCAATCTATAAGCTGGTCCCCAACCAGTGGTCTGGCACGAATTGTTCTACCTGGCAGGTAATTAGCTGGGTCAGCCTTTCTCTCCCATCAGAATTTGAATAGAAAACTATGGAGAGATACTTGGGATCCATCCCAAGTAAGAAATGCTCCCTGCCTGTGTAGCCTACAGAGGAGTGATTTTGCAGGCAAGTAAATGCTATGGCCATAATGTCATAAAGTCGTGTGACAAATGAGAGAGGATGCCAAGAAACACAAACCTACCTGGGTTTGAGCTTGGGAAAGGCTTCCAAGGGGCCAATATTTAATCTAAAACCTAGAACACAAATAGAATGATGAGAAAAGAGAAGAGAAGGCAAAGAGAATCGTGTAGGGTGAAACCAATGTCGGTGGAGGGTTGGTGAGTTAGATAAGGTCAAAGTAGAGCAGAAGAGTATAGGGTACACAGGGAAAATGAGGCGAGAGACACAGAAGGGCCTCTCCACGGGCAGGGAGTCTCTTTGTCCTGAGAGAAAAACCACCAAAGAGTTTTAAGTCAAAGGGGATATGATTTTAAATTGTTTTTTAAAAGACTATTTAATGTTCATCATCTCTAGAAATTAGAGATATGCAAATTAAAACTACGCTGAGATTTCATCTCACTCCAGTTAGAATAGCAATTATCAGGAATACAAGTACCAATAAATGTTGGTGAGGATGTGGGGACAAAGGTACAAACATTGCTGGTGGGACTGCAAATTGGTGCAACCACTCTGGAAAGCAGTATGGAGATTCCTCGGAAAACTTGGAATGGAACCACCATTTGACCCAGTCATCCCTCTCCTCAGTTTATACCCAAAGGACTTAAAACCAGCATACTATAGGGATGCAGCTACATCGATGTTCATAGCAGTTCAACTCACAATAGCTAAGCTATGGAACCAACCTAGGTGCCCCTCAAAAGATGAGTGGATAAAGAAAATGTGATACACATACACACACACACACACACACACACACACACACACACACACAATGGATTATTACTCAGCCATAAAGAATAATGAAATGGTGGCATTTGCCAGTAAATGGATGGAACTAGAGACTATCATGCTAAGTGAAATAAGTCAGTCCCAACATACCAAAGGCAGAATGTTCTCTGATATGTGGATGCTAACATGCAATGGGGGGAAAGGAAGAATAGAAGTTCATTGGATTAGACAAAGGGGAATGAAGGGGGGGATGGGAGTAGGAAAGACAGTAGAATGAATCGGACATAACTTTGCTTATGTTCATATATGAATACATGACCTGTGAAACTCCAAATCATGTACAACCACAAGAATGGGATCATAATTAGAATGAGTTATACTCTATGTATGTATTGTATGTCAAAATACACTCTACTGGGGCTGGGGTGGTGGCTTAATGATAGAGCGCTTGCCTAGCATGTCTGAGGCACTGGGTTCGATTCTCAGCACCGCACATAAATAAATAAAGGTCCATTGACAACTAAAAATATTTTTTAAAAATACACTCTACTGTCATGTACACCTAAAAAGAACAAATAAAAAATAAATTATAAAAAAGACTTAGTTGCAAAATGAAGAAAAGACAGGAGAGAGGCAAACACACAGATAATACAACCGGAAACCCTGTGCAGCGATGTGGAAGAGATGGCATGATGTGGATTGGGCGGCGGGAGGCATGGGGGAAAGGGAAGATGAGATGACCTGAATTGGGAGCTGGATTCAAAAGGAGTTGATGGCTGGAGTTTGGAACCAGTGAGTAAGGAGAGTTCTGGATTCAGTAATAGGTGGACAATGGTCTATTCAATGAGATAAAGAGCAAGGTGGCACAGGCTCAGATGGGCCTGCTTGATCTAAGGCCCGAGGGACACCAGTGTGGAGCTGCCCAGTGACCAAAGTCATCAGGGCTCAGACTGCGCAGGGAATCTCAGCTGCGGTTGGCGATCTGCCCCGCCCCCCACCTCCCCTGCTCTCGCGGCTGTTCTGCAGTGGCCTCCTAAGGAGGGTCACAACCTCCCGCCTGACCCCATCAGCCCATTCTCCACCTAACAGCAAGTTTAAATTTTTTTTACAAATGTCAATCAAATTACCTCACTCTGCTGCTTAAAACTTTTCTATGACTCCTTGTTAAAGAAAAAAGAATCCACGCTTCTTCCTCTCGTCTTCAGGCTCTGGCCTCTGCCTGTCCCTAGCCTTATCTCAGGCATCTGCTCCTTCCTTTCACCCTGGTAGGTCATCGCTCAGCTCCTGGGCCCCACCAAGCTCCTTCCCCCAGTGTCCTCACAGGCTGGTCCCTCTGCCTACGGGGCTCTTTCCAGTTGTGACCATGTGACTGGCTCCTTCTCGTCATCCAGGTCTCAGACCCAGCACCTTACAGAACCAAACAGGAGCCTGAGGCACGAGGAAAAACATGTCCCCCACAGGCGCTTGTGGGTTTTTTTTTTGTTTTGTTTTGTTTTGTTTTGTTTTTGACGTGGTTGATATTTTTCCAGACTATTCAAGTAGATGAAAAAAATACTGAAAAATTGCAAAGTATTTTTGAAACTTACGTAATTAAATTATCTTAGGTTTAAATAGTTTATCTACACCAAAACCAGAATTTGTTGTTATCTTACTTTCCTGGCTTCAAAAGAAACAAACTCATCAATAATATTTTCATAATCATCATCTTTGCTTATCTCATTTTCAATTACACAAATATTTGACAACATCTCCTGTCTAAGTGATGATCTTAAAATATTTTTAGTTAGCTTCACCTTTTTACTTAAACTTTTAATGTTTGGGGCATTGTTTTTTTTTTTGTGGTTGTTGTTGTTTGTTTGTTTTTTTAACTATGGCATTGAAACAGTATTCAATTACTGAGGTTTTGGTGCCTCCTTAAATTCTGCGCTCACAAGCTTCACCTTGTTGCAACCCTGCTCAACTTGAAGTCCATGTCCTCCAAGAGATCTTCTCTGACCCTTCTGCCCAAAGTAGGCTCCGGCTGGGGGTGTAGCTCTGTGGTACTGCACTTGGCTAGCATGTGTGAAGCCCTGGGTTCAATCTTCATACTGTTAAAAACAACAACAAAAGTAGCCTTCCTACACACCTGTCCAGTCACCTTCTTCCGCAACACACGACTAAATCATTCAGGGTCACCCCAGGTGAATTTGGCTTGGCACAAAATAATCATACAGAGACAGAGAAAATACCTTTATCCCGGGTCCAGTGACAGCTCTCAACCTTAGGGGTTCGTTGGAAAGAGAGACAGCCGCCTGAATTCTTTATTTTTAAAGTGGGGGACACAAAGGGAGGTTCGATGGAAGGTTCTTTCCAAATAAGGCAAGGGGTCAGGTTTCAGGGGCAGTAGATTGATTGAGATCTTGGTAAGTCACACCCATCTCAGGTGCTGCGTGGGCACACGGGCAAAACGAGAGGAAAGTGCACACGCGTGTTGCAAGGCCCAAAGAACACGCAGCACCAGGCCAGCCCTCCCATATGCTCAAATGCACACAGCTCCCACACACAGCCCATGGCTGGCCTGCCACAAGCTTCTCTACCACTGAGTTAGTTTTAATGGCACTCGGCTCTATTATTCTAGATGATCTTAGCTTTTAAATGTTTTCCTCATTTCTGCCTCCTCACCCCGTCAGAAGCCCCAAGGCTATGTCCCTCCGATTCCTTGCTGTAACCACAGCACCTAAAGCAGGAGCTGGCACAGGTGTGAGGAGGACTTAGAGATGGTTCTTGAACCCATGGGCTTCAAAGAACGCGTGGCATGAAGACAAGCAGACGAGGGCGAGGCGGGAACGGCCATGTTTCAGGGGTAGACAGAGGAGTGTGACGGGGTCACTGAGAGAGCACAAGGAGAGAAGCAGAGGATGATGGGAAGGGTGGTTTCTGTGGAAAGTGAGAGGCTGTCCCCAGAGGGAGGACGTGGCCAGCATTCCCTCATGCTGCCAGGAATTCCCCAGACCAGGGCTGAGAAACATCCTTGAATTTCACCAGAGATCTATCTCCCTAGCCCTCAGCACAGGGGGTTCAGCAAAGAATTCTGGGTGGAGGCCGGATGGCCTGGACTGAGCACGGCTGGGTCCTAGGAGGTGGAGATGGTAGTGACCGCTCAAGACATATGGCCGTGAGGCAGAAGCAGAGGCTTTCAGAGGGGACGAGGGTCAAGAGAACGCCCTTGTGTTTAAGTTGGGAGAGACTGGAACATGTTTACACACTGACGGGAAACGCTAAGAAAAAAGAGAGATAAGGAATGATAACATAATATGGGGATAACTTATATTTAGTTATCTAGAACAAGTAGGTGTGGCAGAAGCCAGCACTGTGGTGGAGGAATTAAGTTTCAGGAGGATAGAAAGTTCTTATTCTACTGTGACAGGGGAGACGGGAAGGAGATAGTGGATAGGTATAGTGACAAAAAAATTAATGGTGTCCTTTCTGATGGCTTCTGGGTGTGTGAGAGAGAGTCTGGAAGTGGGATCAATGCTGAGGATGAGGAGTGAGGTGACTGGGTAGGAGGTTGTGTTCGTTCAAAAAAAAAAAAACATTTATTGAGCAACTGCTGTGTACCAGACACTGATTTTGATTAATGTCAAAGCACACAAAGAACCCTGCCATTGTGGAGTTCATATTCCAGTACAGCCAGATAATGTACAATGAATTTAACAAATAAGTTATAAATAGTATAATAAATTATACAGTATAGCAAGCACATGAGAAAATAGATCAGGGCACGGGAAATGAAGAGAAGGCAGGCTGCCATTTGAAATAAAGAGGCAAACGCAGGTCTCGTGTATTAGCAGGCACTGGAGAAGCGCGAGGGAGTGAGCCAGGTGGGTATCTGGGGACAGAGAACTTCAAGAGGAAGAGGAGGCGAGTGCAAAAGTTCTAAGGCAGGAACATGTGGGGCATTATGTAAGTTTCCTACTGCTGCTGTAACAAGTTACCATAAACTCTGTGCTTTAAAATAGCATGACAGTTTATTCTCTTATAAGTTCACCGGGTTAAAGTAAAAAAGAAAAAAAAAAGAATCTCCGATTTCATCATCGAAAGCATCTGGATCAAGTAGAGATCAAGTGAGATTCTGAACATGCTCAATCCTGGGGCAAAATTCCTCTCCACTACGGACCCAGGAAACATTGGAGAGGCACAAGATGCCAGCGGCAGACCTGGCCGTCCAAAAAGGGACGAAAGATTCACGGGACTTAAACAATCACGAACTCCAGTCAGGCAGCCTCCATTAGTTTCAAAGCCCAAGTAATTTGTGGCTGGGACCTCTCCGGACCTCCCTAAGCCTCTCTGGACCTCTTTGGACCTCTCTGGAGCCACGGTTCTGCCTTCTGGTCATCCTTCCTTTCTCATTGAGGGTGGTGTTTTAGTCAGCTTTTCCCTGCTGTGACTTAAAGACCCAACCAGAACAATCGTAGAGAAGGAAGAATTTATTTGGGTGCTCACGGTTTCAGTGGTCTCAGTTCTTGGACAGCAGGCTCCACTCCTTGGGGCTTGAGGTGAGGCTGAACATCGTGGCAGAAGACAGTGGTGGAGGGAAGCGGCTCACAGGATGATCTGGAAGCACAGAGAGATTCCTTGCTCCAGAGACAGAATATATACCCCAAGGCCACGCCCCCAGTGAACCACTTCCTCCAGCCACATCCCACCTGCCTCCAGATGCTGCTCAGTTACTCCCACCAGGGATTAATTCACTGATTGGGTTAAGGCCACACCCCAATCATTTCTCTTCCAAACCTTGCATTGTCTCACACGTGAGCTTTTGGGGGACACCTCACATCCAAACCATAACAGGCAGCATGTGTTTTTGGCCAAGTAGTTTTCCCAGCGTGCATTTTGCTTATAGAATTTTAGGAGTCCTGTGGGTTTCTCTCATTTTGTCCTGTCTTTCTTTCCGTTTTCTCGGTTTGGGCTGGCAGTGTTTCTGCTGGTATAACAGTCTCAAAAACCTTGTGCATCTCCTATGCCTGTCATGGAAATCACTCCAACAGACCACAGGTCTTTCTCAAATAATCTTCTCTGTCTCTGGCTTCTGCTGAGTGGCTAAAGGGATCTGAGAACTGGATTATGGGATCATGAAGGTTGGTTAGACAAATCCAAAATCTATAGGGCAGGCCATCAGGAAGGACAAACTGAAAGTGTTAAGAATGAACAGAAGTTACAGTCCACAGGTAAGAAGTTCTTTTTTTTTTTTTTTTTTTTTTTTTTGGTACCAGGGATTGAACTCAGGGGCACTTGACCACTGGGCCACATCCCCAGCCCTTTTTTGTATTTTATGTAGAGACAGGGTCTCACTGAGTTGCTAAGTGCCTCGCCATTGCTGAGGCTGGCTTTGAACTTGCGATCTTCCTGCCTCAGCCTCCCAAGTGCTGAGATTACAGGCGTGTGCCACCACACTAGGCTCTACAGGTAAATTCTGAAGTCCTTTCAGCTGATTCAATCAAGGCCCTAAGATTATCTACAATCCTTCTTACTTAAAGTCAGATGGTTATAGGCTGTAGTTACATCTACAGAATGCCTTCACAGCAATACCTAGCTCAGTGTTTGATTGAAAAACTGGGACTATAGTTTATCATGTTGACAAACTGACCACAGCTATTCTCAATATTCAGCAAAGAGATGGGTGTGGCTGCCCAGGTTTGGGGAGCAGAAGGTCAGAGGTCAGAGCAATACTGGAGGCCTGAAGTGTGGGAGGCTGCAGACCCCTAAGAAGGAGGAGAGGTTTGGAAATCATTAATTCAGAGAGTAAGAAGACCCAGTTAAGGCTGAAAAGTATGAACTTAGAGTCTGCTAGTTGGTGTGATAATGCAATTTTCTTTAGCAATACAGGAGTCCATGTTTAGGCAAGATGAAGACACTTAGATCAAACCAAGTGATTTAGGGTGGACATAACAAAACAACAAAAAAAAAAAAAAGTTAATGAGAGCAAGGAATTTAATTGGTGAGAAGAGAATTATGGAAACAATGAACCAAGAAGTCTAAGCTGGACAGGAGGGGGAGGAGCTGAACTCCAAGGGACTGAAGGACAGTAACAGTGGACCACGTGGTCAAAAGCCATGCAGCATAGGAGTGATTGCACAAGAGAACTAGAAAAGTAAGAGGTCCTAGCTGATGGTAGAATTGTCACTGCTGTCCCAGGGCTGGAACGGTTGTGGGTTCTGACATGGCCCAGGGTGGCACTAAGGAGCCCAGGGCCAGTGAGGAGCAGGTCTCCAGGTGAAAAGCAGGAGCAGAAGCCCAAGCTGGCGACCTCACTGAAGGAAGGACATTTGTAAGAAGGACAGAGTGTGACAGTAACAGGAAAGACGTTTGGTGAAAACTGGAAGCAAGTAGGGGCTTTCTTCCCACCTTCAGGCATGCGTGGGGTCAGAAGCTGAGGGTTGGTGCCCGAGAGAGCTGCTAGAGGAGGCGGCGTCCTCAGGAGACAGCCTGGTGTTGCTAAGGCCTGGGAATGGCCCCTGTAGGGACAAGTTGTTTCCTACAGGACCAGCAGAAGGCCTGGAGAGATCTGTGAGAAGGTGGTTAGGCCTTAGAGCCATCCAAGAGCTATGAGAGGAGAGAAAGTTGAGGGATCTCCGATGGTGACCAAGGGAAGGGGAGGGCATGGTGGATTCACTGGTGGTGAATTTTCTAAAAGAGTAAGTCACACGGTCTCCCAGACACTCAGGTCTTGAGCATCCAGGGCCCAGGTGGATTTCATTTGCAAAGGCCTCCTCTGCTGGATGAGTAGATACTGACCTCACCAGAAGACAGTAGTCAAAAGTGTGGACACGGGCTTCAGGGTCAGTGTGGTGCTGTACTGTGGTGCTGGAATTTAAGAAGACAGGGACCCCCCCCCCCCATATATAGCTGACTACTTGAAAGTTGAATTGTGAGATCCTCTAGGGGGAAGATCCATGGAAAGCAAGGTCCACCTGATAATTAAGCCATGGGACAAAGAACCATAATTGTAATTACACATGCACGTTTTTCTATTTCTCCTTGAGTGCTATCAATATTAGTGTGAAAAGGAAGTTGAAGCTATGTCATGAAAATAAAAGGATATTAGTAGAGGAAGGAAACCAGGGGGAGGAGAAAGGGAAAGGGGAAATACTGGAGAATGATTTTGGTCAAATCCTATTGTTATATTGTGTGCATGTATGAATATGTAACAATGACTCCCACTCTGATGTACAACTATAATGCACCAATAAAAAACATGGGTGCGTGTGTGTGAAGGAAGTCAAAGCTGTGAATAGAGGAAGAAAAGTGCTATCCATGGATACCATGCAGAAAATAACTGCAAACATTTATTGAAACTTTCTTCCGTGCTAGTCACTGTTCCAGCACTTGACTTACCATTAACTTAGTTAATCTAAACAATTCTATCAGCCAGGCATGGTGGTGCACACCTATAATCTCAGTGCTCGGGAGGCTGAGGCAGGAGGATCACAAGTTTGAGGCCAGCCTCAGCAATATTAAGAGGCTCTAAATAACTTAACAAGACCCTGTCTCTAAATGTAAATTTTTTAAAAAGATGAAAAGGGCTGGAGATGTAGTTCAGTCAGTTGAGCACCCCTGGGTTCAGTCCCCAGTAATGCAAAATAAACAAACAAAAAATCCCATGAATAGGTACTAATATTTTTCCCATTCTGCAGATGGTATTACAAAACTTAGAGAAGATGGTGCTAGGATTCGAACCCAGAGCCCACACTTTGTTTTTTGGTACCAGGGATTGAACTCAGGGGCACTCAACCACTGAGCCACATCCCCAGCCCTATTTTGTATTTTATTTAGAGACAGGGTCTCACTGAGTTGCTTAGCACCTTGCTAAGTTGCTAAGGCTGGCCTTGACTCATGATCCTCCTGTCTCAGCCTCCCGAGCCGCTGGGAATTACAGGCATGCGCCACTGCACCCAGCAAGAGCCCACACTCTTAATCCCAATCTTAAACTAAGAAAAGAGAGAGAGCAAGAGAGAGAGAGAGAGAGAGGGAACAGAAGGGATATCACTAGAGAACATCAATAATTGAGAGTACACTGCAGATAAAATGGAGAAAGTGTGGGGCTGGGGCTACGGCTCAGTGGTAATGCGCTTGTCTTGCACGTGTGAGGCCCTGGGTTCAATCCTCAGCACCACATAAATAAAGTAAAGGTATTGTGTCCACCTACAACTAAAAAAAATTTTTTTAATGGAGAAAGTGCATAGTTTGGGATATACATGTGAATGGATCCTGAATAAAATAATCCTAAATATTTTAACATAAGTTTCTAAAGTCATCTGGCTTTCCTGCCTTTCAGTAGTTTATTTCTAAAAGTAAATGAGGAGGAAAAAAAAGAGTTCAATTTAGTTGTGTTTCAATTAATGAAAGTTTTGTGGTATCTGCTTAATGGGTTAATAAAAGCAAGTTGAGCATTGGGAAAATTTCCTCCGGTCTTTCTACATTCCCACCATAAATTTTTTATTTAAAAAATAATAATCACCATAATAATAGTAGTTCTTCTTATTTTCTAAAGTGGACTCCTTGGCCTGCGCGGGCTGAAGCAGCTTTGGAAGAAGGATCAGGGCTTGGTTTCAGCTCTCCTGGGTTATGAACATGGACGTGGGACTCCAGAAAAATCTTCATCCAATCTTTTTCCAAATTAAATCAAGAGCATTGATAATTAGTTTCTATCAAAGACATCTAGAGGGAAATGAAAGAGACTGGAAAAGCCGTAAGCTGCTTTTACTTCTTCATTAATATTTGTTCCCAAATGCAGGTCAAATAAACCACACTCACAGTTTTAAATGAGTTGCTTTAAAGCTGATGAATTATTTTCCTCTTTGGATTCATACCACCCGTTGTGGCTAATTATTCCCACGACACTCCCTTCTTTTACTTGAGGTTTTACTCAAACAAAGAAAATAAAGAGGGGCTCCCTAGAAATTAAACTCCATTTTGCTTCAAAATTCTCACCACATATGCAGTCCCACATGGACTACTCGGCGTCTTCACGACCAAAGCTCCTCCTGGCTCTGACAAAGACTTTTGTGAGGGCACTGAGATTAAGGCCTTCGGACCCTGCCCAGAAACACTGCCACAGGCCGAAGCCTGCCTGCATGACCATCGCCATGGTGGTCTTCCTCACTTGACCACTCTGGTAGTCTACTGGGCCTCGCAGTAAGAAAGAACACCGAGGCCGAGACAGAGTGGGCCTCCAGCTGCGGCCTCCCCTCCCCTATCTCAGGCTTGTGAAGTAACCACACAGCCCAGAACGCCATTGCCTCACCTGCATCATGTCCAGCGGAGCCACACAGCTGGTTTTCACCAACCCAAAGGGAGTGGTGTTGAGGCCCAGGCCCTGAGAGTGGCGGGGTGTGCTCCCCAGAGGCTAAATGCAGTGACAGGAGGGAGATTTGCCCTCGTGCATGAAACAACGAAGGCTCCAGGCAGGAGGTAGGAAGCAAGGTTTCTCAAGACACAGGACACCAGAAGACCAAGGGTGGTGGGCGACGTGTGGGTGAAGGGAAGCCAAGGGATGAGCCTGGCCTGAGCTCAGGCTTAGGTCCCCAAGGAAGTTTCTGATGGGTAGGTGGCACAAGTGTACCAGGGAATCCAGGCAGAGCCCCACCGTCGCCCCTGGTTGAGGACATGAGCTGGGAGTCTGGGGAAGCCAAGCAGTGGGGGTTCACAGGGAGAATTCCAGAGAGCAGTGGGCTGCACACAGGGAGCTCTGGGGGACCTGCAGAGTCCCCAGGAAGTGCTCAGGGGAATGCTAAGATTAAATGACCAGAGAGGCCTGGAAAAGAACCACAGGAAAGGATTAGCAGGGACAACGCCCAGGGCACACCCAGCGCCTGGAGTGGAGCCTGCTCCAAACACTAGGAGAGAAAGTCTCGCGGTACACCCGAGTACTGAAAAGGGCCTTGCCTCGCTACTGGAGAAAGACTCCTCTTAGAATAAACACTGCGCTCGTCTCATCTGAACAGGCTTAAAGGCAAGACCTAAAGGCTCAAACTACTTTGAGCATCTTAACCGTGTCCCAGAACAGAGCTCAGCGTGATTTGTTAAAATACAAAAAAATCCTCGCACCAAGAAACGTCAAATTCACCATGGATGGCATCCAATCAAAAATGGCCAGGCATGACATACACAATACATGTTGAGGAGAGAAAAAAAAACACACACAACAACAACAACAATTGAAACTGACCCATAAATGGCACAGATGATCGCATCAGTGGAGAAGCAAATTAAGTTTTTATATCTGTTTTGTGTATGCAGCCTGCTAGAGGAAAGACAAAATGGAATAGATGGAGACATAAAAGATATTTTTGAAACGCCCACAGTGAAATAGCTACAGAATGAATACCACAAAACTACTAGAACTCATGCGTTATTCTGGTTAAGTTTCAGAATGAAGAATTAACACACAAAAATCAGTTGTAGTTTTATTAGCAGCAATGAACAATCAGAGGATGAAATTGAAAAGCAATACCTTTTACAACAACCCCCCAAAATATGAAATACTTGGGGATAATCCTGACAAAAGATGTTCAAGACTTGTACAAAACAACCCTCAGAACACACTCTAGGACCAACTCAGGGTCGTTGGAAAGCATCTCTGCTGGACAAACTCACAATCGCCCTCTTGTGCGGTCTCCCCATCTCTGTCTGTCTGTCTCTTCCTCTCTCTTTCTAGATGCCTCCAATACCCCCTAATCTAATTAGGCCTTTGCAGTCTGCCCAGCCTCCCTGCTGTCTCCCAGTCTGAAGCCTACCCCAAGACCACATTTCTTTCTGATCAGCTCTGACATTGTCATCAGAAAGAGGTCCTCTCTGCATCTGATCCAGAGTCTCTAAAGCATAATCACACCTTTGATGTACTGTGAGGATCTGCCTCCCGCCACCTTTATCTACTTACAAGTCATCTTCTAGCTCAAGGCACAGCACCAACATCTCCTCTCATTACTTAGATACAAGGCCTCCAAGGAGGGTGGATGAGAAAAAGAGGGAAACACATCTTACATAGTGTAATGTTAGGGTTTAGATACGAGGTGTGCCCCAAAAGCTCACGTGTGAGACAATGCAAGAAAGTTTAGCAGGGTGAGGTGGTGCATGTCTGTATCCCAGTGACTTGGGAGGCTGACACAGGAGGATTGAGGGTTCAAAGCCAGCCTCAGCAAGACACTAAGCAACTCAGTGAGACCCTATCTCTAAATAAAACACAAAATAGGGCTGGGGATGTGGCCCAGTGGTCAAGTGCCCCTGAGTTCAATCTTTGGTACCAAAAAAAAAGAGAAAGAAAGTTTAGAGGTGAAATGATCAGGTTATTAGAGTTTTAACCTAATCAGAGCATTAATCCCCTGATTGGCATTAACTGGGCGGTACCTGTAGGCAGGGAGGGTGTGGCTGGAGGAAGTAGGTCACTGGGAGCATGCCTTTGGGGTTTATATTTTGTTCTTGGTGAGCAAAGTGTGCTCCCTTGCGCGCGCTCTCTCTCTCTCTCTTTCTCTCCTTCTTGGTGCCAGGTCCTGAGGAGCTTTCCTCTGCCACACCCTTCTGCCATGATGTTCTGCCTCACTTGGGGCCCAGAGCAATGGAGTCACCTCTGAAACCATGGGCCCCAAATAACCTTTTTCTCCTCTGAAACTATTCTTGTCAGGTCCTTTGGTCACAGCAGTGAAAAATCTGACGAAGAAAACAACGTAATCGGCTAAAATGCATGGGTAGTTGAATATCCTCCTTAACACATAAAAAAAGTACTTTAGGAATCAATTAAAATAAGAACACACCTTCGTCCAGGGAAATAACTCCCTTGGTCATTGGATGCTGTGTTCAGGCAGCATTTGGACCTTAGCTTTGGCCTTGGTCTCCTGAAGCAGCACTGACTGCATTAGTCCCCTGATTAAGAAGGTCCTCCCGCTGCCCAGGGGCATTTGAGACAGTTCTTTATCTGGATAGCCTCACTCCATTACTCTGCCAAATAACTCTGTTCTGATGAGACATTTCCTTCCAGATCCTCTTGACATACCAGGTGCTGAGGCTTGGATACAGTTTGTCCCCCAGGGGTTCCTACGCTGGAAGCTTGGTCCCCCATGTAATAATATTGGGGCAAAAAAGCCTTTTAAGGAAGGTAATTGGGTCATGGGGGCACCACACTTAGAAGGGATACATGTAGTTATCCCAGGATGGGTTCATTCCCAAGAGAGCAGAATGAGCCTGGTCCCTCCCTGTCTCCTGCTTCCTCTCTCACAGTATGACCTCTTTTGTGTGTGGTCCTACCACATGGCCATCCACCATTTTATGACACAGCCAGAAGGCCCTAACCAAAGGCCACCGCTATGACTGCCTGATCTTAGGATTTTGATCTCCAAAACCATGAACCAAAATAAACCTCTTTCCAAAAAGAACCCAGCCTCAGGTATTTTGTTATAGCACCAGGCCAGTTCCCAACTGTCTATATTTAGCTCAACTTGACACTACTGTCTGAAATTTTTATCCTTCTCTCTCTGCTCAAATTCCCTAGATCCTTAAAAACCTTAGCTTGTCCACTTCCTCCCTCTAGCTACCCTAGCATTAACTGTTGGCACCATACATTTTACTGTTTATTCAAAGATTCCACTTTATAATTATCTTATTGAGAAGAAAGACCACAATGCTTTGTGAATCAGAAGGACTGATTTTTTATATCCCCAGTGCTTATCAAAATGCCTGGCATACAGTAGTTCTTAAAAAGATGTTAGTCAAATGAATGATTAACTAACTTTTAAATGGAAAATGTCTGGGGGAAAACATAGTGTGGAAGGAACAACTTGGGATCTAAATAGTTGTGTTGCAACCTCGAACAAATTACAGGATTTCCCAAGGCTCAGTTGCCTCCCGGGTAGAACAGGGACAGTAACTGACACACATTTGCTGCCTGTACTAGGAATAACAAAGTGCAAAGCAACTCTGTATTTTTGCGCCCTAGATAGTGGGCTTGGACTAGTGAGGCACACAGAAAAATGGCAGTGGAGGAAAGGAACGGAATCTAAAAGGAGAACCACATGTTGGGGAAAGGTCTCAGCAGGCAGAACTGCATCAGGGATATACCCATCGGAGCTCCATATGGGGTGCAGGAGGCAGAGGTCAAGGTGAGGTTTGAAGCATCAGAGATGTGTTCTAGTATTCCCCCTTCCCGGGGAAATGCAGCTCCTCAATGCCCCATCTCCTGAGCACCCCAGTACTACCCACACCTTCTCTTACACTCTTAGATCTGTGCCCTTGCTGATTCATTGACAGTAAGGATTTTCACTCTCAGGGAAAATGCAGCCTCCTGGCCACGAGGTGTCTCAGCCTGAGTCCCTCCTGCCGGTGGGAGCAGGAACCCTGACTCCCCCCACCCTCCCCCCACCTCCCGGGGCACCGCTGAGGGCTGGAGTCTTCCACGTGGTATAACATCCCTGTGGTGTTCAGCTCTTCACTGCTAGAACCAAAGTACCCAACAAGAACAGCTCAGAGGAGGGAGGATTCATTCTGGCTTATGGTTTCAGAGGTTCAGTCCATGGTCTCTGTGGGCTCCGAGGTAGAAGCAGGCTGGGGAAAGGCATGATGGGGGGAAGCTGCGCAGCTCACGGCAGCTGGGAAGCAGGGCGGGAGGGCCTGGAGAGACTTAAAAGATAGACCTTCCCAGGGCATGCTCCCGGTGACCCCTTCTTCCACGGGGTCCCGTCTCCTCGTAGTCCATTAAGCCTTCATGCACTCTACCTATCAAATGGATTGCTCCACTGGTGAGGTCAGCGCCCTGATGAGCCGATCATCGCCTAAAAGCCCCACCTCTGAACCTTGAAGAATTGAGGACCATGCTGTCAACACATGAGCTTTTGGGGGACATTACAGATCCTAACCACAACAGCTTCACAGGCCGAGTTTGGAGGGCCCAGTCTGGTTTGACCCCACGTTCCCTCCATCAGCATGAGCTGAGGCTCACTCCTTGTGGTCGATTGAGCAATGGCTTTATCAAGAACTAGCCATCAGGTCTGGGAATATAGCTCAGTTGGTAGAGGGCTTGCCTTCCATTCACAAGACCTGGGTTCAAGCCCCAGCACCGCCAAAAAAAAAAAAAAAAGAACCAGTTCTCAGTTTTAGTGAACTAAGTTCATATATAGGAAAAACAGATTAACCAAAAAAGAACATTATCTATGGTGATAACTTTGCCTAAAAGAGAACAATGTTACCATTCGTTTACAGAACAGAGGCTGAGGCAGGAGGATTGAGAGTTCAAAGCCAGCCTCAGCAATGGCGAGGCACTTAGCAACTCAGTGAGACCCTGTCTCTAATAAAATACCAAAAAAAAAAAAAAAAAGAAAGAAAGAAAAGGGCTGGGGATGTGGCCCAGTGGTCAAGTGCCCCTGAGTTCAATCCCCACTACAAAAAAAAAAAAAAAAACAAAAAACAGCTTGTCTGCTGAGAGTCTTGCAGAAAAGAGGCTGAGGCAGGAGGATCGAGAGTTCAAAGCCAGCCTCAGCAATGGCAAGGCACTTAGCAACTCAGGGAGAACAGCTTGTCTGCTGAGAGTCTCTGGTTTATTTAAAATATTTCTTTTCCAAGAACAGGATCTTTAAGTTTGCAAAACCAAGATTTCACTGAGAAGATCTTCCCACAACGGAGAAATATTTATCCTAAAATTTCTTCAAACCCCCACTTTTTTTTTTTTTTTTTTTTTTTTGGTGCCGGGGGATTGAACTCAGGGGCACTCGACCACTGGGCCACATCCCCAGCCCTTTTTTGTATTTTATTAGAGACAAGGTCTCACTGAGTTGCTAAGTGCCTCACCATTGCTGAGGCTGGCTTTGAACTCGCAATCCTCCTGCCTCAGCCTCCCAAGTGCTGGGATTACAGGCGTGCATCACCGCGCCCGGCTTCAAACCCCCACCTTTTAAATGAAAATTTTCTCCCAAAGTTTACAAGAACCCAGGATGAATTCTTTGTCAGAGCTGAGTTTCCGGTGTCTGTGTTTGTCCCTTCCCAGCCAACATGACAGCAGGGCATGCAAGAGAGGAAATATTTCTAACCCAGCAGCCTCAGATGGGAAGCTGCCCACCCACAGCAAGCCCCAGGGGTGACGAGCTGTGTCACATCATGTACCTGACACACACACATACGTAATGCACTATGACGTACATATATCATAGGTAATATATACTATAGCACACCACATGTTGTGTTCCATGATTTACAAATGGCCTCAGTATTAACAGCCCACACCTTCTCGTGAATTCCATGCCTTCCTCTTCCCCTAAGACTTCCCCAGCTCCTAATGTGAGACAAGAGTCCCTCTAGCCAAGATTTACACTAGAAGACAAAACAGGAGTTGAACAGATATAGGCACAAGTGAACCTATACTATTACAAGTATCTATAAACCTATCAGCATATTAATACTAGAGGCATGGGATAATTATCTGCATCCCACATTGTTAAATAGTTTCCAGGAACAGTTATTTTGTGTTCTAAATAAATAACTTTGAACATGACCTTTAGTTCCTTTATATGTGCTTATAACATACGATATCCTGTAACATTCCAAACAATGTGTCTTCTCTCCATGCCTTGGAGTGACATAAATAGTGAGCAGATTGCTAGCTTCATTTTACAGGTGAAAATGTGGGGGTAGAAAGCAAGAGAAAGTAAAAGAACAAAAGAACTGTCCTGAGACCCAGAGAGGTTTTCCTTCCACTGTCTCACCAGCATGAGCTCATCTGTCAGATAAATAAGCAAAGAAGTGTGTTTGTGTGTGTGTCTGTGTGTGTGGAGAGAGAGAGAGAGAGAGAGAGAGGAGAGAAGAGAAGGAGGAAAAAAGGGGAGGAGAGGGGAGAAGGGAAAGAGAGGGGAGAAGGGGAGGAGAAGGAGGAGGAGGAGGAAAGCAAACCTTACCCAAAAGAAGGCATTTTTCCTTCACCACCTTGTGCATCCCTGAAAACCTAGGAGTCCTAACTTTAGTTGGGTGGGTGGAGAAGGGGGTACCGGGGATTGAACTCAGGGGCACTCGACCACTGGGCCACATCCCCAGTCCTTTTATGTAATTTATTAGAGACAGGGTCTCACTGAGTTGCCAATTGCTTCGCCATTGCTGAGGCTGGCTTTGAACTCGCGATCCTCCTGCCTCAGCCTCCCAAGTGCTGGGATTACAGGTGTGCACCACCGTACCTGGGCCGGAGTCCTAACTGTTAGACAACCTCTGCTTTAGCCAATTGTGAACATCCACTTATGTTACAAGACAGGAATAAAAGAAACACAAATCCAAAGGGATGTTTGGATTGTGCTTTGTGTCTGTCAGTCTACCAAAACTTCCTAGCTGGAGAAGTATCCAAACCCCTAAAACTTCCTTCCTGGCTCCCACCCTACCAGTGCCGGGGAGAGGCCACTAAGCTCTCTCCAGGTGCCCCCTCCAGCCTCCCCTCATCGGGCTGCCCTTAGGTAGAGCTCCAAAAGGAACGGGTCCTTTCTCCCTGTTCCATTGCATTCATTCTTAATAATGCATCCCAGGCGTTGCGATTCAGGCTAGCCTACGTAGCTGGGTGGGTTACTTCCAGGCCCAGCTATTACTAGCGAATGCGGTGACATTAATATGAGTAAATGCAGGAAAAGGGATGAAATAAAACATATCCTATTGAAGGAAATGAGAGCTCCTTAAGCAAGGCAAAACACACATAGGAAAGGACGTGGGCATATCAGGATACAAATGGGACCCCGGGGACCTGGGATTCCACAGGCATGATGCTATTGAAGTATTTGATACTAGAGTAAGCACCTGCAGATATGAATTACATCCTTGTTCAGACCACGAACATTGGAGTACTGACATCTCAGGAAGCGCTTATGTTAGATTTCAAATCCCCCTGCCCCCTGCCCCCTGCATAAATATCCAATAAATCCATCAGCGAGAAAGGACACCAGCTAAAAGGCTTAAAATGCTGAACGAGCCACCTCTGCCTCCTCAGAGAGGCTGCCACCCCTAATTTATTGGGGGTTTCCCTAGTCACTCACACCTCTGGCCATGGGACCCAAGGAAGAGGAGGTGGACTATTAACACCTTCAGTGCTGGACTAGCGGAACGGGCTGCTGGGCTTCTGGGCGTGTTCCCACACCTACTCTGTTTTTATATTGAGACACAGTATTTCCACATTTTTATCGGGTGCATTATGCTAATTCAATACATGTGTACCACGTGTGATAATCAAATCAGGGCACTAAGCAACTCCACCCTTTGGAATCCCCTGGTGTCTCCTGGAAATTGCTACGACCCACCCTTTCCGCACACCCCACCCCCTGAACTCAGTTGTCCCAGTTACAAAATGGGAGAAAAATGCTTCTGTCCCTCCGTGGAGACAGAGCTGTGGGCCATGTTCAATTTAACTCGGTTGTAACAATCGTGGCTTTCTAGTCATTCTGTTGAAAGTGGCAAATCAGAGGCACAGTGAAAATCCTCACGACTTTCACAATAAGAAAGGAGACAATGTGGAATCTCCAATAAAATAGAATGAGTTATTAAAAACAATTGTCTGTGCTACATCAAAAAAGAGAAGAAAGACTTGGAAGAAATGTACCAAAATTTGAATAATGGTTATCTTTTTTTAAAAAAAATATTTATTTATTTATTTAGTTGTACACAATGCCTTTACTTATTTTTACGTGGTGCTGAGGATCGAACCCGGGCCGCACTCGCGCTAGGCGAGCGCTTTAAACCGCTGAGCCACGACCCCAGCCCGAATAATGGTTATCTTTGGATGGCAGAATTTGTTTTGTCTTCTTTCTTGCATGTCCCAAATATTCTATAGCTCTAGTGTGATGGTGAATGTATGTTCGATTTGAGTAGCCCCTCAGATGCCAAGAGGTCTGGTGAAACATTATTCTGGGTGTGTCTGTGAGGGTGTTTTGGGGTAAGATTGACATATATATAGGTAGACAGTAGATGGAGTAAAGAAAATTGACCTCTCCACTGTGGATGGGCCTGATCCAATCAGTTGAAGTTATGCTAGGAAAAACATCGTACATAAGAGGGAATTTCTCTACCTGATCATCTTTGAGCTGGGACACTGGTCTTCTGCTGCCTTTGATCTCAGACACTGAACATATATCATTGGCTCTCCTGGGTCTCCAGCTTGCTGAATGCAAACAGTTGGGACTGCTAGGCTTCCATTAATTGCGTAAACCTTATTATAAATCTATTCACAAGCTGGGCGTGGTGGCGCACGCTTGTAATCCCAGCACTGGGGGGTGGGGGTGGGGGGCTGAGGCAGGAGGATCACGAGTTCAAAGCCAGCCTTAGCAATGGCGAGGCACTTAGCAACTCAATGAGACCCTGTGTCTAAATAAAATACAAAAAAGGGCTGGGGATGTGGCCCAGTGGTAGAGTGCCCCTGAGTTCAATCCCTGGTACCAAAAATAAATAAATAAACAAATCTCTTTACATATGCGCGTGCCTGTACACACACACACACACACACACACACACACACCCTTATTGGTTCCATTTCTCTGGAGATCCCTGACGAATCCAACTAGTTTTCCACATTTTTTATCTTCCTTACTATTGTTTCTATAATTAGAAAATAATTTTTAAAAATTATCAATGCAAATTTAAGAAGAACCATGTAAAGGAAACCTAACACAATGAATCCCCCTGGGAGCACGAGTATCTCATCTCAGGTTTAATTTTGATATTTATTCTTGCCACAGCAACCCCAAGGCACCTCGAGAGTGTAAACGTCAATATTGTTTAGATTGCATCTCTCAAAGCCTTTCCTAGTTCTGAAAACATGTTCCATGTTTAACATTTTTGCACTGGAAATGAATTCAGATTTGATTCTATACCTGCTCTCCTCTTCTTCAGTGATTATTAAATCAATAATATTAGCAAAGATATTAGCAGATAGGTTTCAACAAAAACGTGTTGGATACTGCACGGTGGGGGCTCCCTGGGCAATGACAATAGTAATAATGAAATAATGAATATATTTTTTAAAAAAATATCTTTTTAGTTATAGATGGACACAACATCTTTATTTTGTTTATTTATTTCTATCTGAGGATCGAACCCGTGCCTCACATGTGGGACAAGCGCTCTGCCGCTGAGCCACAACCCCAGCCCCATGACTATCTGTTTTGAACCTCTTAAGTGCTATATTCTTTACTGTCAAGCATCCTCATAACCACCCTCGTGTTTTGGGTGCCTCTGCCCCATTTATAGTAGAGAAACTCAGCTGGCTGAGGAATGGGAACTCATGGAAGTTGCTGTGGGCTTGCAGGTAGCAGAGCCAGGGCCTCGCCTTCCAAGTCCTAACTTCTTTCTCACGAAGTTGAGACACTGTCTCGGCGCTTGAGGAGCTGCTGTCAGCTGAGACCGATACCCAGGAAATTACACAGGAATATACGACAAAGCATTAACTCTGAGTGGTATTTTCAACGACTTTCATCAATTACAGCAAGTCTCATCTGACTTGTTCCATTTTAAAAAACCGAAGTTCAAAGTTGGGAAATAATTCACCCGCATAGTTAGTGGCAGCTCCAGAGAAAAGTCCTGGAATGATGGCCTGTGTTCCTAATGAGGCATAAACAGAGACGGAGCTGAGGCCCAAGGAGCCGGGCTTCCAGGAGGCCCAAGTGAATGAAGGCGGCCCCCTCTGCCCAGATGTTCAGCAACAACGAAGCATAGTGATTCAGGGGGAGCAGCTTTTGTTTGATTGTTGACTTTTATTAAGCCTTTACGAAATCAGGGATTCTCTTCAGGGTCCTTAACGCCATTGATTTCTTGTAGTTCCAATGCCAAGAACCAAATGTTCTTTCATAGTTCTCATCCAGAGCAGGACAGGGGGAGTGAGCAGGGTGTGGGAGAAAGAGGAAGAAGAGAAAGGGCGGAAAGGGAGCAGAGAAGAGAAAGGAGAAGAACAAGAAGGGGGATCCATTTTTGCCTCATTCAAGTTTATTGTCATAATTATCTACCACTGCGTGAGAACTTTTTAAGGACTTTGGTCTTGGCTTCTGTGACTTGAGTCTCACAAACACACAAACAAACTTGAAAGTAGAATTTGCTGTCGTTTTGGATCATGAACTTGGGATTGACTTGCTCAGGGTCACACAGCTAAGCGGTGGAGCCTGGGTCCAAATCCACAAGTTGGACCCCAGATCTTAAGGTCTGAGCCTCTATACAGAACAGTTTCCCTGTTTCCAAACTCCACGGGTGAGGACCACAAAATTCCCAGATGTTCTTTCTCAACTTGGCCAATCAACTGCCATAGGAGGTTCCCAAGCTACTTGGAATTCTTCATTAAAGTGCACAGCCTGTGAATTATCAAGATTCTTTTCCCATTGAATTTTAATGCAACTGATAGTCAGGACTGCTGATGTAAGCACACGATTTTATTCAAGCAGAATTAATACTAGTTCCAAAGGGTCCTGCCAGATTCCTCAGAACTAAAACTCCCTGCAGGACATATCATCCCAATGAATTATGTTGCTTTGCTTATTCCCTAAGTTTAAGTGAAAGAGGATAGGGCCAGACCAATCAGCTACATTTAGCTGGGAAACAAGACAACAAATGGACAGCTCTCGTTGCTGGAATCTCTGGGCAGAGCCAGAGGCAGGCCAATGGATGACATCTTTAGGGCCTAAAGCAAAGGCTAACCACCCCACATGTTAACAGTATCATCAGCACTCCCTGGGAAAATAAACCTTCCCTTCAAAAAATAAACTAGACAAGGTATCCAAAGATAAAAAGGTTGGTTTCCAGCCAGCAACAAAACTGTGCAAAAGGATTACAATTATTTTGAAATAAAATTCTGGAGACCTCATCATAAAGAGAACTGTGGAATCAAAAGCCCTGCCACTTAGGCCACAGAAGCTGTGGCAGTACCACGGAGATGGCACACGCTGCCAGTGGCCCCTGGGAGTGGCTTGTTTTTTGTTTTTTTGTTTTTTTTTTTTTAATAGTCTCTCATTTTTAAAATAGAATGGGATCGTCAATTTGTTAGGCAACAGAGAGCACCATCTGGGGGCAGGAGGTGCCCTCAATGGTAGAGCGCTTGCCTAGCATGCATCAGGCCCCGGGTTCCATATCCAGCACCACAGAAAACAATAGCAAAAGAGCACCGTTTGCACTACAGTGTTGCTTTGGAGAGAATACAGGGATGAGCGTCCTAAGAATTTGGTTCAAATCTCAGTTCTACCACTTAACTAAGGTCCTTTTGGCAATTTACTGACTTCTACAGGTCTTAGTAACTATGATTTGCAACATGGAGCTAATAAATCTGCCTCACAGTGCTGTCGAGAGACTTCAAGGAGGCATCTTCAAAGCAATCTCACATTGTGCCTGGTACATACTATGTGCTCACTAAAAGCTCAGTGGATCATGAGCCAAGTTAGAGAAGTAAGTATTTAAGGGTACTTCCATGCTCTCCTTAAATAAGTTATTGCTTCGGGCTGGAGTTGTAGCTCAGTGGTAGAGTGCTTGCCTAGCATGCATGAGGCACTGGGTTCCATCCTCAGTACCACGTAAAAGCAAATAAATAAAATAAAGGTATTGTGTCCATCTACAACTAAAAAGTTTTTTTTTTTAAAAATAAGCTATTGCCTTAATAAGTCATCTCATATTTTTAGGAAATAAATGTTCAAGTACTTTAGAGATAAAGAGGTATCCTATCTGAAATTACACACACACACACACACACACACACACACACACACATACACACAGAAATCTAGATCTATCTAGAGAAAAAGAGAAAGCAAATAAAGTAAAACCCTAATGTTGGGGAATCATAGTGAATATCTGTACTAGCCCTGTAAATTTTAAGTATAAAATCATGTCAAAATAAAAAGTAACTGTTGTCTTACTGGGTCCCTATCACATGTCAAACACTAAACAAGGAACTTTACATACATTATCACCACATAATTCAACCTTCACAATAATTATAAGGGAGAAATACTGCAACTGTTCATAGCGGAAACACTTTGGAAATATTGGAATGATTAAGTAGACTCTGTACCCAGCGCCCCCACCCCACTGACTGTCCCAAGGCTGCAACATGCACTTGGATTACATGCTATGGAAACAGAAGAGACTGTCGCAGCGCCCCCTGCAGGCACATCACGGCAGTGGCGGCATAACACTTCCCCTCTCAAACAGCACTTATTCATGCGCTGTGTCCTCCACCCAGCAGTGAGCTGGGTTGCTTCTGTTTCCAGTCAACAAAAAGCCGGGTAGGTGACAGCACATCATAGGTGACACAGAAGCATCATGGGGTGGGGTGGGTGGGGCAGCCAATGCTCTGTGACCAGGAGATTGGGCCCCAGCCTTGCCCTTAGAAGCTGTGTGATCTTGGGCAAGTTACCCCAACTCTCTGGCCATCCGTTTGCTCTTCTGTGTAAAGGCTTGAAAAATGGTCACTGAGTTTTTTTGTTTTTCATCTCAGTTACTCTGGTTGTATACAATTGTCAAGTATGTTGGAGTTTTCCAGACTACAAGCACAAAATAATATATCCTAAAACTTTAAAATTGACATTGTCATTGTGACGATGTCCATACACAGAGAGATGTCATGGGGAAAGGGGGTAATATTAAAAGTGCAAGGTAGATTTTTTTAAAAAAAAATATTTATTAATTTACTTTAGTTGTACACAGTGCAATGCATTTATGTTTACGTGGTGCTGAGGATCGAACCCGGGCCGTGCAAGTGCAAGGCCAGCGCTCTACCGCTAAGCCACAACCCCCGCCCCAAAGTAGATTTTTAAAAATTTTTTTTCTTTTAATTTTTTTTTTTTTTTTAGTTATCAATAGACCTTTATTTTATTTATTTATATACAGTTCTGAGAATCGAACCCAGGGCCTCACACATGCTAGGCAAGCGCTCTACCATTGAGCCACAACCTCAGCCCCACAAGGTAGATTTTTTATAAGGATGATTTCCTAAATGCCCTTTGGAGAAGCTGTTGGACAAAGGAGGGTAGCTTTCTCCAGATTTACAGTCTAATCCCCTTAGAAAGGAAGTCCCATTTTCTCCCCAAAACTTATTGGTATGACTGTAGGAGCCAGCAAAAGAGCTGGAGGGACCCCTTCACTTTAATGAGCCTCTCGACTTAAGGCAGGCATGCCAACTAAAATGATGTTCCACTCACTGCCTGGCAATTAATTATCACTTAACAAACATTGCTTTTGGCACTTGCTGTCCTAAGCCCTCGAACAGAACCTGAGCCAGCTTCCAGCCCAGTTCTGTGCCAGTTTCACCCCCAGACCTCCCAACAGAAATGGCAACTGCTGCCCAAAGCTCCGGCACATCTCTTCTTGGACTTAGGGTGCACAACAGCATAAGGGGTGGCTGTTCAACTCAAATCACCCCCGCCACACACACACACACACACACACACACACACACACACACACACTGTCTTGAGGACAGGACAAGGCCTCCTGGTGGAAACTGCCTTTGCCAGACTCTAGCAAGAACCTCCTGGCAATCTTCCTCTGCCCTTGGCTGACACCTCACACCTGACCCCTTCTGCTAAACCGCAGGTGGACGGACACATTTTGGGTGGTGAAAAGATTCATGTCTTTGATTTCCATGGCAAGGAATAAAACAGAGCTCTTTTTCCAAGACAGGATCTGTGCAGTCAGAGTTTTGACTAGATGGTATAAAAGTTTAGCCAAAGCTGGTGTATTTCACACAGGATTACACAATGAACTCGTTACATGGAACCTCCCCACATCTTGATAAAGAAAACTCTCAGCTAGGAGTGAGGAGCACAGCAGGCCCTGCAGCAGTGGACAGTCTGCCAACAGGCTGATTTTCTTTGGAGGAATGCAGGAGGAGGCTGTGGCTAGGGACAGAGCCTGGAAGCGGGAAGATGACCCTGAAATGGAGAGTCGGACACCGTGTCGCAGCTCCTGTGGAAGAGGGCATTTCTGATTACATGAGTGAGTCTGGCATAGAGAAAAATCTCACTCCCTCTGCTTCTTTCACCATTGCCCAATTTCCGCCTCTCCCGTTAGGGCATTTGCATCAAAGGAGAATGGGTGAGGCAGACTCCTGATTCCAGTCCTCTGCTGCACCGTGTGACCTGGGGTGAGTTACACCAGTTCTTCAAGTCTCAGCTTCCTGGTCTGTAACATGGGCCTCTTAACGTGATCACATAAAGTGAGGGCACACATAAGAACACTGGTTATAGCTGTGGCACTGTGGAAAAAGAACACAGAAAAACAATCTCCTCTGTCCAAGGGGACGGTCACCTGTAGCAAGATGTAGGATGCTGGGCTGACAAAAACAAGATGCACATCTGCACTACTAAATTTTCACGACAGCCACATACAGTAGGCATTGCCTGTATCTCCATTTTACAGATGAGGTAGCTGAGATGGACAGACTTTTGGTACGGTTGTTTCAAGTACTTTAATTTTGTAAACTTTTTATTTTGAAATAATTCTAGACATTCACAGGAAGTTGCAAAATAGAGGCTCCATGTGCCCTCACCGTTCCCTCCATGGCAGCATCTTTCCTGGCCATAGTCCTCTGGGGGCTTTGGCCAGTTCCTCGGGGGCACCCCTCAGAGATGGAGTGGAACCCTAGAGGCTCAGCCAGGGGCGCGGTGGCAGCCATTGGTGGGCTTTCATTGGGAAAAAAGAAGATATTGAGGTGCTCTGGGGCCTTGCTAATCTTCTGATTAGAGATTTATGAGACAATAATTGAGATTCACTAACATGCTCAGAAAAAGTAACTGGCCCTACCCATCCCGATTTCAGCAATCCTGCCAACGGAGCCGGCCAAGTCACTTCACGGTCCTACGATCTGTTAACTAGGTTCTGGATGTGACAAGCTTCCAGTGACCAGCTGGGCATGGGGCGATGAAAGGCGCCCGTCATTACCAGTCCCCCAGGTTCATCAGCCCTCCCATCCACTCCACGTCCAAGTCACCACCCTCTGGGGCCAGCAGAGGTGCGCGGCCAACGCTCTGCTGTCCCTTCTCCACTCCAACTTGTGAACTTGGAAAGGAAAATAGCTCCCACATTTCTTGCTGCACTATTTATTGGACGGGAGTTATTTCATCAATCATTAACATCCTTCTCTGAGAACCCGTTCCCAAGAAAGAGGAAACCTGATCCTCTTCTCCGGCTTGGATGCTGCGCGCCAGTCACACTCCACGTGACCACAGTGATGCCTTCCAAATGCTGCACAAGTGCTGCCTTCTTCTCTGTTGGGCACGATGCCCCAGGGGCCAGACACTCCCTGAGGAAAATTAAACCCATCAAGGTCCACCTCCAGCCAGCTGCCCCAGGAGCTGCCAGGCTCCTGGCGGGTGGGACACCCTCGCTGGCCGCTGCTTCTCACCTGTGGCAGGGTCTGGTACATTCTGCCCGTGGACCCGAGGAAGAGCAGCAGGGCAGACAGAGGAGAGTACTTACACTCCTTACAGAAATGTTCTGATCCTCATTGAAACAAAAACCTTTACAGAAAAAAAAAAAAAAAAAAAAAAAAAAAGCTCCCTGCTCAGCTGCAATGAGGTGAAAGGTTAAATGTGGACAGAGGAGTAATATATAAGCAGTTTCTCAGTTTTCTGGGGGGAATACTTAACAACCTAAGTATGTTTCCCCAGGAGGTAATCTATTATATTTTGTCCAATTTCTTCCTCCAAGAACTGAATCAATTCATGATGTAATTCCCAGGGGAGAACAATCTTTTGGAAACAGAGTATCTTTCTGGGGACAAGGTTGAGGAAAACATCTTAATATTGTTACAGCTTTTGGCCTGGTAGTAACAGCTCTTTGCAAGTGGATGGCAGAGCAGAGGAAAGACAGGAAAATGTCAAAAGGACACTGGCCTCCACAGGGTGTGGGAGCTGTTTTCTTTCCTGGGAGAAATACAGAATAAAAAATACACTGGGGCATTTACAAGACAGCTGTGGGACAGTGGGTACAGGTTTTAGGGACAAATGGAGGATGCTGTGTATTTGAGGTGTTGGCACCTGAAAGCAGTAGCAGTCTTGACTCAGAAGCAGAGCTCTTTCTGGATTCTGCTCTGCTCCAGCCCCCCACAAATATAGTAGAAAAGAAATGGTAAACCAGAACTCGGCAGTAATTTTAAGAAACTAGATGCGACCTTTGATTACTTTGGGGAAATTCTGAGTGATTCTACTGAATCTATTGATTTCAATGGCTCCTCCAACTAAATGTTCATGGCAACAGCCAGCAAGTGCCCAGTGGTCTGCCTTCCTTAAGCACCATGTGCTGCAAGATGGAGGTGGTGGACGGAGGCCATGAAATAATCCACCAGCCCAGCATGAGGCCTCCCAGCCTCCACCCTGTGGCTTGTGGATCTGATCACTTCCCAGAACCCAAGTTGCACCTTGCTGCTCGCTACCAGAGGAATGACACACTGCAGCACCTTAGAAGGGTGTTGTGCACATTTCACTCTCATGAAGGTTCCCAAGCACTTTGGGAGGCTGAGGCAGGAGGATCACAAGTTCAAAGCCAGCCTCAGCAATGGCGAGGCACTTAGCAACTCAGTGAGACCCTGTCTCTAAATAAAATACAAAAAAGGGCTAGGGATGTGGCCCAGTGGTGGAGTGCCCCTGAGTTCAATCCCTGGTACCACAAAAAAAAAAAAAAAAAAAAAAAAAAAGGTTCCAAAAATTATTTTAAATTAAAAAGGGAGGACAAAGCCTTGATCAAGGGCTGTAAGTGGGTGGGCCTCAGTTATTTATTTAAAGGGAAGATGCATTGTTTCTCCAAGGGGAAAAGAAGCCACAGTGGGAATTGTCTAAGAGGTTCCAATTGGATTTGATTGGACATCAATTATTTTTAAATCCAAAACCAAGTTTACTTACGTTAAAAAGGAACTTTTCAATTCTGAGGGTTAAAAAAAAAAAAAAAGAGAAAAGAAAAATGAATTTGAATAAACCAGAGTGTTGAATATTCCCGTTACTCAAATGCAAATGTTACTCATGGCATCTTCCACACTCAAATTTGAATACCAACAACTTAAAGTGACACTTAGAAAAACAAAAAGCTTGCTTCCCACATTTTCTTTATCCACTCATCTACTGAGGGGCATCTAGGTTGGTTCCACAATCTAGCTATTGTGAATTGTGCTGCTATAAACATTGATGTGACTGTGTCCCTGTAGTATGCTGTTTTTAAGTCCTTTACTCAGCAATAAAAGAGAATAAAATAATGGCATTCGCAGGTAAATGGATGAAATTGGAGAATATAATGCTAAGTGAAGTTAGCCAATCTCAAAAATCCAAATACCGAATGTTTTCTCTGATATAAGGAAGCTAATTCACAGTGGGGTTGGGTTGGGAAGCATAGGAAGATTAGAGGAACACCAGAAAGGTCAATGGGGAGGGACAGCAAGGGAGGGAGAAAGGTGGTATAAAGAGAGGAAGGAAAAAAAAAAAGATGGTAGAATGAGAGGGTTATCATTACCCTAAATGCAAGTTTGAAGACATGAAATATATTAATATACTTTGTATACTAACAGTGATATGTAAAAAGGTGCTCTTTATGTGTATTAAGAATTGTAGGGCTGGGGTTGTGGCTCAGCGGTAGAGCGCTTGCCTTGCACATGCGCAGCCCGGGTTCGATCCTCAGCACCACATACAAATAAACGCATTGTGTACAACTAAAGCAAATAAATAAATTAAAAAAAAAAAAAGAATTGTAAAGCATGCTGTTATATACACAAAAACACTGAATAAAAAAAAAATTAAAAAAAAAAAAAAGTTTGCTCCCCCCTCTCAACCCCCAAGAAATTTCTAGTGCCCTGTGCCCCTTCTTTTAAATCACATTACTTTGGCCTCTTGCCAGCCAGGGCACCACAGGGCCTCCACAATACCCATTCACCCACTCAAGGCAAATTGCAAAACCTAAACACCCACTCCTTAAAATGCCACTTAGGCTGTTTAAAGGACTATGCTGGGCTTTAAGCGCCTGGGAGGTAGAAATCTTTGCATCTATAAGCAATGCTTCTGACTGAAATACAAGACCAGGCCAGTGTTTCATCTTGAGAGTTGGTAAATGCTTAGTGAACAGCCAGTGGAATTCCAGGGCCTATTTCCATTCTCACAGATGTCTGATATTATTCAGCAAAACATCTGATGAAAGGATTTTATATTTCAAAGGCAGGACCTGAAAAGTGGGTTGAAATCTTTGCTACCCTATGAGACTCAGATTGTCTGACTTACACATTTGTTACCACTGTATCTTAAGACATAAACCAAGAGCCTGTTGGTTGCAGGTAATCATAAATTCAAAGTTATTATTGTGATTAATAATATATTTTGTGAGGGTCAGAAAGCACTATGTACAAGATGGATTATCTTGATTGCACAGATTACTTTCTCCCCACAGATCCAAAGGGAGAATACTTAACAACTGAAGTGGGGATGGCTGGAGTCGGTAAACAATGCTGGAGGCTGCCTTACAAAGGGGCCATTGATGCTTCTTAGAGTGGGTTATTGGGGGGGGGGGGGCAGAGAGGCTGCTATCAAGGGGGTTTCAGGCATATTTGCTGGCTCTGATATTCCTAAAATTCTCAGATTCTTAGTAGTCTCTAAATGTTTAAATACTTAAATTCAAGCATTTATCACTCTTTGGGGACTTCTGTAGAATTTATTTACATTTGGAGTTACTATTATCAGAGCTCATTTAAAAAATATTAGCAAAAAAAGTAGTCTATTTAAAAGTATTACCACAAATGCAATTCCTTAAGACAAATCTCTAACTTTTAAGAAAAAATGCCACCTGCAAGCTGTAAATATGTACATTAATTTTTCCCCATGGTATTTGCTTTGGCTGTGACCTACCCTAATATTCAGTTGAACAAGGGCTAAAAATTGTCAAACTAAATTCTTGTTTGAGAGCTGAACTCTACTGCCAGTTTGAGAGAAACACACATCCAGGTTTAGGGAATATGTTTTGTTTGTCTTGGCTGTGACACAGGGCAGAGCAGTTTCCATCCCATTCGAATGCATTCAAGAGAGTTTGAAATATTGCACAATAAAAGTCATTCATTATATCTGTCTCCTTTCCCTTCCAAAAACAAAAATGGCTGCCCGGTTCCAAATCTACACAGGGGGCAGGAAGAAGGGAGGCAGAGGGTCACTGGAAATCACCCAAGACTAACACCAGGTTTTTCAGGTTTGAATTAGGGAATATTTAAAAATCTTCATTCCCAATTTATACTTAATGCAAAAAAAGACAAAGATTGGTTGCCTTGGATTATTGCTGTTATGAACAATTAAAAAGGAGACACATTGTATTTGTTCAAATGTTCATAAAATCGTACATAAAATAGTACACTTTACATTCAAGTCCCTGGCATCTAACCCACAAGCATAATTGAACCAAAATCCTCTTTTGCCCATTTTCTCTATAAAATTTCAACTGCCTGACATCAATTTTATACTGAAAAAAATTATTCCACTCTTAGAAGCAGACATTTAGAAGAATCTATTTTTGCAAACACTGATGCTATTTAGTGGTTATTTGATGTGCTTAAAACAGAGAAAAAAATTGACATTTATTTCCTTGTTTACCAACAGCACCCAGGATAGCAGAACACTTGAAGTGCAGTTTGGTTTTAAATGGTTTCAAATGGCAAAAGTGTAAATACCACTACCAAATCACTCTATCTAAGATTATGAAACATTACTAAAGTGGAATAATTTTTTAAAGCAAAATTTAAGTGGGTGAATAAAGCCATGAAAATAAAAGTAGCTGCAGTAAATAGATCTAATAGTTATCTTTAAAATTTCAGAGCTTAAAAATTCATACACACAAGGATTTGGAAGTTTATATAATTTGAATTTTCTTCTATTACTTTCAAACCCCAATGGCCAGTTGTTTGTATCCCTGCAAACCACTTTAAGCACACAATGTAAACAATTTAACCAATTTGTACACTTTGGATAAATGAGAAAAAGCCTTTAAAGTTAGCCCTCCCGCCAGTTGTTGGAAATTTTGTGATAAAATCCCAACCACCCCTTACAAAATGCAAGCTTGCATTTTTCTTTAATGTGCCTGCTCATTTATTTTCCCTTTTCATATGTGATAGAATTGATAGAATAGTTAACAAAATATAACAGCAGTTTCAGAAAATACTTGAATCCCAACTTCACCCAAATCTCCAAAAACCTTTCTAATAAATCCTTAAGGTCATAACCAAGCTAAGTATGATCTTGGTTGAAGATGTGAAGCAAAACATGTAAGGGTTGAATGGCAGTGATTACTTATCTTCTCACTTAAAGCCATTTTGCTATTTGTAGTCTATATCCCAGTTTCGTAGAAAACAGAAAGCACTGAATGATGTACAAAAATAAACACCAGAACATTAGACAGCTTGAAATTGTCAGGCCATGGTATGTAACAATTGGTAGGTACATTGTAGGCCCAAATCAAGGCTATGCAGTGATTCTCAAATTTAAGACCAACTCCCCCTTTAAAAAAAAAAAAAAAAAAAAGTACAATTATTTGTTAATTGAATTTGATCCTACCTCCACACCCTCAGTCTAGGATTTCAAACCTAGAGGCAAATCCTTCACATACATCACAGACAGACTTGGTAGAACAGAGATGAGTAACCATGTGAGATTACTTTAAAATTTTGTTACGTACAACCTGCCACCTGCAGTCTAGTTTCAGAAATATGCTTCATCCTGATGTATTCACAATAAGAATATAAATGAAGCAAAGATGACTTAAAAACTCGCATGAGATGAAGCCAACCTGTAACTACAGCCCAGGCCCAGTGAGTGGCAATGAAGGGGAATTGGGAACACACGTGCCTTTTGGAGCTTCCATTGGTGGCTCACCAGTGGACTTCTTTACAACCATGCCCTAGACTGTTATTCTGCCTCCCTGAAGAAACCTGAACACCTGAAGACAATGATCACATTTAGAAATGAATGTCTGGCACACAGTTGTCAAATAAATGCCTGACAGAGGTATTAATAAATCTATAATCTGTCCACCTAGAATGACTTGGTGTAGGGAAATTTTCCCATGTTAAGAAATAATTCACAAATGCTGAGTTCACTTGAGTATGGAGAGTGACAGTTTTCATGCTGAACCAAACTATTATAAAAACTCAATTTATGAACACAAATGAACTAGTTTTATTAGATAATTTAATTTTTTGGAACTTATTTTAATTTGCCTTTACTTTCTTCTATCCAAAGTTCAGTAACCGATAATTTAATTTTTTGGAACTTATTTTCATTTACCTTTACTTTCTTTTGTCCAAAGTTCAGTATCCAAAAAGAGAATTACTTCTTGACAACTGACTCTAACAGTGACTCATGATTTTAAGTCAGGAACCATAGTAAATCAGCTTACAGAAGACTGGGACGAATGCACAGGCATGCCAGGGAAACTGGTTTCCTTACCTTATTGTTGAGAGCTTTTTGTTACTAACTTGTCCTCTTGTCCCCTAAAGGTAGTACATGCAGGTCTCGGTATAATTGAAGGTACCAGAAAGAACTGGTTGACCTTTTGCTTCTACTGACCCCACCAAAGAACTTTAAACTATGATAAAAATTCATAGTAAAGGAGGAAAACAACACAAAACATGAAGCCTTCAAGACAGTCTAACACTGGTGTAAGAACAGACATATAGATCAGTGGAATAAAGTCCAGAAATAGACCACACGTATAAGGCCAAATGATTTCAACAAAAGCCCCAACATAATTCAATGAGGAATGGATAAGCTTTTCAACAAATGGTGCTGGATGACTTCCATTGAAAACACACACACAAAACCCCACCCTTGCCTTACACAACATGCAAAGATTAACTCAAAGGACATCTTAGACTTAAGTGAGAAATGAAACTATAACATTTCTAGAATAGAAAATCTTTTTGCCTTAAAGTTAGGCAAAGATTCCTCAGGACACAAAAAGCAACCATTAGGAGGATCTGGGGTTGTGGCTCAGAGGTAGAGCACTTGCCTAGCATCTGTTAGGCACCACATGAAAATAAATAAATAAAATGAAGGTATTGGGTCCATCTACAACTATGAAAAAAAAATTTTTTTTTTTAAAGCAACCATTGGGCCAAGGGTTGAGGCTCAGTGGTAGAGCTCTTGCCTAGCAGATGTGAGGCACTGGGTTTTGTCTCTGGCACCACATAAAAATAAACAATATAATAAAGGTATTGTGTCCATTTATAAATAATATTTTTTAATATTTATTTATTTACTTTAGTTGTACAGAATGCAAGCAATGCATTTATATTTACATGGTGCTGAGGATCGAACCTGGGCCGCGCACGTGCAAGGCGAGCGCTCTGCCGCTGAGCCACAACCCCAGCCCCTATAAATAATATTTTTAAAAAAGCAACCATTAAAAGAAAAAATGTTGATAAATTCAATACAATAAAAACCTTCTGTTGCAAAACACTATGGAAATAAAAGATAAGCCACAGACTGGGGAAAAAACTTTTTTTTTTTTTTGCACTGGGGATTGAACTCAGGGGTACTCGACCACTGGGCCACATTCCCAGCCCTTTTTTGTATTTTATTAGAGACAGGGTATCACTGAGTTGCTAAGTGCCTCACCATTGCTGAGGCGAGCTTTGAACTTGTGATCCTCCTGCCTCAGCCTCCCAAGTGCTGGGATTACAGGCGTGCACCACCGGGCCCAGGTGGAAAAAACATTTTTAAGAAAAATAGGTTAGGGGGGAAGTGATGGGGACTGACACTGGCCAAATTATATTGTTGTGTGTATGTACTAATAATACATAACAACAAATTCCACCATTATTCACAAATATAATGCACCACAATAAAAAAAAAAAATTGCAAAAAAAAAAAAAAAAAAAAAAAAACCCACAACCCAGTAAAGCACTTGTATCCAAATACACAGAAGTCTTTCAACTCAACAATAGACAATAACAACAAGTAACATGGGCTTGAAAGGACAGCAAAGACAATTTAAGGATTGCAATGAAGCATAGGATAAGATGTTCATCATGATCATTCACTGGAAAACATAAATAAAAAATAACGGTAAGACACACTGCATGCCCACCAGGATGGCTAAGATGAAAACGGCAGACAATGCTACCACAAGCTGAAGATGTGAAGCAAACAAAACACTCACTGGTGGTAAGAGTACAAAATGGAAAAATGCACCAATTTCTTAGAAAGGTAAACTACTTCAACCATTCAACCCAGGAACCCCGTCTCTTTAAGTACTTATCTAAGATAAATGAAGCCATGTCTATAAAAAAGAGCCATATGGGAACATTTATAGCAGCTTTATTCATATTACCCAAAAAACACAATCCAAATTTCCAGAGTGGTGGTACATCTATAAACTGGAATACTACTCAGCAACAAACAGAACAAACAGGTTATCGACTACATGCAGCATAAATGAATCTCAAAAAAGCAGACATGAAAAGGTATATATAGTATGATCCCACTTTTATGACATGCTGGAAAAGAGAACTGTAATGACAGAAATCAGCAGGGAGGGACTGGGTTCAGGGAGAGGGGAGGGACTGGGGTGGTGGAAATGTTCTATCATTGACTGTTGCAGTGGTCACAGGACTATAAATTTGCCAAAATTCATACTGCTCAAAAAGAGTAACTTTACTGTAACTTATTTTACCTCAATAGGCTAAGACTTAAAAAAAAAAAAAAAAATAGCTCTTTCATTCTCCAGCATGAACCAGGCATGGTCAATCACTGCCTCCTAATTACAGCAGTTCTAAGCCTCCTTCTCAATTCTGGCACTCTAGTGAAAGTGGGGCAGTGAGAGAAAACAGATGCAAAGTGGTGTTAAGTGGCAGAAGAAAACAAGAGAAAGAAGGTGAGGATGCAAAAATGTAAGGAGGAGCTTGCCAGTTAAGACCCATGGAAGAGAACCAAATAACCATTTTACTTTAATTTTGAGGAATTTCTTTTACATTTCCACACAAACCCTATGTGCCATAATTTTTAGTGGTAAAAGCTGGAGACAACTCCCATCCATTACTAAGGAGATGGCTACAGATAGCAAGAATATGCAATATGTCTGTCTTGGGTGATGGGAAAGGAAGACAGTTGTCAATGCTTCTACTTCAAAATTTTGTACAGTTCTCTGCCTTGTTCAATAGACACCTATTGTTTTTGTGATAAAAAAAATTTTTAGCAAAAATAAGGGGAAGCACAGGCAACAACAAATAGGAGTTGCCCTGGCTTATAGATTTCAGACAGGGGGAAACTTCAGATATCATGCTGCCATCTCCTGGAACATACAAGAATCTGCAGGAACAGAAGCAGAGGATCTAAAGGATCAAACATGGAGGGTTAGTTCCTGCAGGGGGAAAAAAAATAGAAAGCCTTGATGAAATACAGAAATCATTACTTTTTCACAAATCTCATACAGAAGAGACTTTAGGTAGTTCAGACCTGTTTTTTTTTTTTTTTTTTTTTTTTTTTTTTTTTTTAGGAAAACTGCCTATCTGCTATTCATAAATATCAACAAAATATTTTGTCAGTGAATAATTTTGAAAACCAACAGAACTTGTAAAAGTGCATTTGTATTTTTAACTGGAGGTTCTAGAAAGTGAGAACAAGTTTACATTAGAAAAATCCAAACCAAAATCACAGATCAAAACACTTTGCCCAACCTCATTAGCACTTTTTGAGAAATTATTTTAAAAATGTGAATTTTTAAAAATTCAAATATGGTTGAGTTGACATAATAAAGTAGAACCAGGGACAAGTAACAATCATTAGCTTTTAGCCTTCGTATTAAACAAGGGGAAATACAGAAGTTGTTTGTGAAAGCTGAAGTCCTCTAATACTTAGATGTCTGAAAGGTTTATTTTTCTTTTTTTTTTTTTTTATTACCAAAATCAAAAAGCTTCATATGAAGTTAATTCATTTTTGTTGTTCTTTCTTTTTTTGGTTATTTTCAGGGGAACTGATTTGGTAATCACACAAAATCATAAATGGGAAAGGAAAAGGTCCATAAATAATTTACATGTAAAGATAAAAGAAAATTTTAAACAATCCACCCTTGAGCAGAAGAAATTGGGGATCACTTGAGTGTTAATGTAAAATACATTCGTCTTTAGCAGCAGGAGTTCCAGACCTGCCGGTGCCAAGGAGGTAACAAATAGTCTCCATCTACAAGGGGGAAATGGGCTGCTCAGCAGGAGCTTTCTTCCCTGTTGTGTTATTTATAGGGAGCCCTATTTGTTAACATGTTTCTGCTATTATGGCAAGGGAGAGCTTAATGATTTAAAGGATTTCAGAGACAATTGTTTAATGATACAATGATTTATGTGCATTCACAAATTCCAGATATACAGCAATTTAGATTTTCAAACTGCTGTCACCAAAACAGCCACAGGAAATATTATAAAAGGTTACCTAAAGAAACTGAGACAAGTGATAGTACTGGAAATTATGAAATAAAAAGTTTGAACTAGTGGAAAATGCTGTGCCAAAAGAAATCAGTGATCTACCATGTTTTATGTTAGCAGACTAATTTTTTAGTAAGTTTGTACTTTTCAAAAAAATTTTTACAACAAACCATGGATTAAATGCCAAATTACCTGTGACTTATTCAAATCATTTGGGAATCCAGTCTTTAAAAGATCAGTCTTGTTTGAAGAAAAGAATGCTTTCATATTGAAGTTATTTTTAAATTATATATTCATTTATAAAGATGGATTTATAAAATTTTGCCTATTGAAGGAATTTTCTAAAAATTCACATTTAGGATTTGATTTTAACTATTAAAGTAAAACTTTCATTCAGAAGAGATAAGGCAAGTCTTCAAAGCTTCTCTTAAATTGAACCCAAAGAGAAAACAAACTTCATAATTTCTGTTTTCCTAACTGTTGAAATATTTAAGCACTTTTTTGCCATATCATAAAAAAATTACCACCCCCATTTTAAGCCCTCAAGCTTATATTAGCTTCATCTTCATAAAGTTCCACATTTTTATATATTTGCCTTTTGCAAAAAACAAACTGTGATATAAGGAATCAACCCTAAAGGTTGCTTTGGACAACAGAGTCTAGACCTTCAGTGGTAAATAAGTACTCACATAAAATAAAAATTCAGAGACATACTGTTGTGTCTAAAAGCAATCCTTTTAGCAAAATACTAATAACAGCATTTACCATTTTGGGGGAGAACATATTTGACAGAATGCTTTTTTTGAATGATGAAGAAATTCACTTATTTCTACTTAAAAGTCAGTTCAAATCAAGTGATTTTATTGATTTGAAACTTGTGAGGCACTGAAGCTGAACAAAGGCGGGAACTGGAAGGGAAGGTGCTCCTGAGCAGGGCCGCTGCCTCCTCTACTGCTGCAGCTGTTGGGGAAGGCTGCCTCCTGCTTTACTTTGCCTCTCTGTTCACCCCTCAGGAGGTCAGACAGGGGCCTCCTCCCCATTTGGGAAAGGCTCTTCTGCAGTGGTTGGGCTAAGTGGCACTGTGCACACTGGTGAGTGTGGGTGCACAGAAGCTCCTCCTCCTCCTCTGCCCAGGTAGGCGCGAACATTTAGCAGCCAGGCCCCGGCTGCTCTCTTCACCCAAGGAGGCCACCACACCAGGGTTTTGTCTGGAGGACAGAGCTTCTTTTGTGGGGGATGTATTTTCCAGTCCTCTGTAGTCAAAAGTACATATTGTTCTCCTTCTGGATTTTTGGGAAGTGGAAGGACATGGAACTGACATCCACACAAGCCCTTCATTTTCCGAATCTTTTTGGAACCTTGAGCTACGTCGCACTTTGGTTTTAGCATTTGCTCTCTGAAAGGTTTGTTCTATGACTTCAGATAAATCTTTACACAGTTCAGAATTCTCTAAACTGATTTTTACAGAGCTTCCCACACTGTAGGAAGGTTTGTGATTCCCGTTTTGTTCCAAATGTAAACTCTGGCCATCAGGATAATACATAGAGCGTCTTCTATGTTTCTTTTCTCTGCAACTCGTAATGCTGCCATTTTCTGGGGATTTTCTTCCCACATTATCACTGTTGCACTTAGCTTGTTTTTTATTTCCAATTAGGACATCTTCTAAACAATTAAATTCTTTGTGTGACTCGCACATGAAAGGGCTGCCCTGCAGTTTCCCCTCTGCACCAACTACTAAGTCTTCTTGTTTCTCACACCTAATATCTTCTGAAACTTTCAAGACTTGACAGAGCTTTTCTGCATTTTGACCAGCAGCAGCAGATTCCTGGCACTGCAGGATAAAAACAGGTTTCGGGTGGTCTGACACAGTGTGTTCTCCAGTCACAGCAGTGTGACTGTTCTCAGTCTCAGTCTCTGATTCATTTTCACTTTCCAATTTATTTTCTGCTTTTGGAATGTTCCCGTTGTCTTCAGTGTCCATGGTATTTGTATTGGGGTCTTCATCAGAAGTAGCACTGCCAGGCAACATGGAGGTTTTTACGTAAGAGCCGCAGAGTTCATACATGTCAGATTCACCAAGGCCTTGCTGCACGTGCAGATCTCTGGGGTTCTGAGGCCAAAGACTTTTTCTTTTAACTTGAATATTAGGAGGCTTCGCTTCTTCCAGTTTACCATTTGAGTTGCAACCATCTAGGAGCACATAAATATGTTTAAATCTAATTAAAAAGTAACAGTGGAGGCTTAAGTTTATTAAATAGGTGCTTTATCATATGACTGTGTCCTATTATCATGATGTATTTAAGTTTTCAAAAATATTAAGACCTACAAATGCCACACTACACTTGTCTGCATTTGTCATTCTCCTCCTCTTTTCTTAGCTCTTCCCCAGTCCTGGGGTTAAGAAAACAGGTACTCAATGCATGAATTAATAAAGCACACAACCTCTGACCATGAAAATGAGTGGTACCTTAAATTGCTTCCTCTATTCTAACACACTTCCCACACTACAAGGTCCATTAGCATGAGGCAAGCACATTTCCCATCTCCCTGAAAATGAATTACTACAAAAGGGGAACATTATGCTTCTAAAACTTTTCTATTAATGTCCCCTGAAATACAGGAGAGAAAATTTGAAATTCTGGGGGATTTGAGGACTCAGTAACTAAAAGGGCACATAGCTCTCATATCCTCTGCTAAAACTTATACAAAGTGACCTTTACTTTCAAAACCACATTTCTTCTTTACATCTCAACCTTTGACTCAACTTCGTCCTCCACCAAGGTGTGCTGCATGTAGCCTTTCATGAGTTTCGGACATTTCATAGGTGAAAAAAATCCATCATCAAGGTTTTTAAGACTGGTAAGTAACATATCCTAAAGAACTCAGGCTAAGCTCAGTTTTAGATCTTAGCACTATTTGTACTGCTATCTCAGAAAACAGTGTTTTCAATTGGCTAGACAAATGAGTATAAAAAATTTTAAAGAGAATAAAAATTGAAGATATATAAAACTAAAAAACAATGTTTCAATCTGAAAATATATCAATGACTAGGGTATTTAAAATCCTGTCATGTAAAGTTAAAAGATTAACACAGGTCAAGGTCCACTCAAGGCCAATCAGTGACTATGTCAGTTGGGCTCTTATAGCTTTAAAAATAGGTATTTATGTATTTTTCATAAAATTCAGCATACTAGACAAGAAGGTAGGAGGAGGGGGAGGAAGGAGGGGAAAAAGTGAGAGAGAGGAAGGAAAGAAGGAAGCAAGAAAAGAAGGGTGGGAGGGAGGAAGTTGTTTTAAACCCTTTGAGTGGGTGACATCATTGGTTATAGATTAAAAAATGCTTCAAGTATTCAAAGAGATTTCCTCAAAAGGCAGATAGCATGGTGGTTTCTTAGAACATAAGTAGCATTAGGCCACATGAAGAAGGAGGTAGGTGACAGACCTCCTGTAACAAGGTGTTCCACATGAAAAGGCAGGGGCAGAAGTGATTGGTTGGTTGTTCATTTAAACTCTTGTTCTATCCTCAGGCTGAGAAGCATGTAGAAACCAAGAGTTTACATGCTTGCTTCATTCTCAAATCCTAGGGATTGTAAGTCCTATACAGTATAGTGCAAATAGGAGGCAGGCTGTAAACATGATGATTGGCAAAGGCAGCTATTTCAAAAATGATTCTATTAAAAAAAAAATCAACACATCAAATGGACATATGTCATCTTCAGCATGATTTAGCCAATTTAAAACTCAAACATTAAAAATCAGATGTAACTTCAATCCATTTTTTTAATCTAACTAGGATATTAATTGATTTGATCTTCACTTATAAACAAAAACTTTCAAGGTGCTCAAGGTCTGTTTATAAAAGCTATTTCTAGAAGATGCTTAATAGTACCAATTCTAATGAAACTACATGTGGCAAGATTTTTTTGTTTTTGATTTTTTAAAGTTTTTGCTTCAACTCATATATCTCTTACTGAGCCATCAGCTTAAGGGATGGACTGCACAACTAATAGAATTCTTTTTAACAAAATGCTTTAATAAGCTAAATGATGAATAGAAATTATTTCCTCTGAAATTATATGCAAAGTCTTGTTGGAATTTTCTACAGATAGGACACAAAGCTCTCATCAGATTCTGAGACCAGCCTAAGCCATCTCAAAAAGTTACAAACTACATCTTCCTTTACTTAAAATTCTCATTGTAATGAGGAAATACTGCTACTTTACTCACTGTTTACATATTGAATGGGAAATAGGGCAGAAAAAGGTGAAATAGGAACAAAGAGGGTAAAGAGAAGAGATGGAATATAAAGAACTAAGAGGATAAAGCAGGGATACCTGAACACATTCTCTGGACGCCTGGAACCAAAGGTGTCATCTCGCAGACCTCAGGCAGCTCGGGAATAGGACTTAGGAGGGGCTTCTTGGAAGCTATCTCTCTTTCCCCATATAAAGACTTCTGAACACTTTTCTTCCCCTTCCCTTTTTTCTTTCTGCAACTTTTTGAAACCTAAGAAGATATGTTAAAAATACTGTAATTGAGAAAGATGTAGCACAATGTACAATTTTGAACTTTTAATTTCTAAAACATCTCTAATTATCATTCACAGATTTTTTTTCCCCCCCCAGTGCTGGGGATTGAACTCACTCGTGCTAAGCAACTGATCTATCGCTGAACTACACACCCATAGTCCTACGATGATTTCCCCTGACCCAAGAAAACAGGTTTTATTTAAACAAGGATTTAACTACATTATATAACATTTAAACTGGAAGGGAAAAGGAAAACCAAAAACCAGTGTATCACTTCACATGGCACTAAGCAGCTGTTGCTAGTAGGCTGCAAGCTCTAAGGCCAGTTAGGCATTTGACCCCTTTTCAAAAGTTTAACTGCTATTAGGCTGGCCTCACATTCCATTGTTTTAGACATCCCTTAGCTAGAATATCTCTGGTTAAAAAGATCTTCGTGGCAAGCCTGATGTCCCATCACCTCACTGGAGGGAAGGTGGCCTCTGAGTTCTGCCCACTTGGGCAGGTTTGGGACACCAGGGGCTCTTTCTACTACCAAAGGCTCCCTCTAGTGGTAAGCTGCGATTGCGGCTTACCCCATCCCCTGATTTATCAGGGTTGTTAAGGTCATGACACTCTCTTAGAGCAAGGGACTCTAGTAAGGGAGAGCACAGGAGGCCAGACACAGTCATCCGTGATCTTGGGGCTCTGGGCTTTGCTGAAAGATCACATCATTGTTTTGTTTCAGGTTGGACACTGCCAGGCGCCTACTGCTTGACCGATTTAAATGAGGGACTTCAAGACTAGATAGCGTGGCTCTTTTCAGTTTATTGCATGAAGAAGTTACACTAGTCCAAGTTAAAAGTAAGACCCCAAATGGTTACATTATATAAGCTGTGAGGTTTTTAAACTGGTGACAAGGGACAGAAGGGTAATTCTACTCATTGTAAGAAAATCCTCACTTAAGCTTCAGTGAGCCACAGCACCTAAAGTCCATGAACCTTGAGCTGATCATCCTCGGTCAGTCCAATCTCTGCCAGGAACAGGCACATGTTCTTGTGTTGGTCGCCCTGCAGCTGAATTATGTCTCTATGTTCTGGATGCTCAAGTGCAGTACCATTACAGGCAAATTTCTTCTTAAACACTTTCACTAGTTTCCTTTTATCATAATCAACAGCGATCCCTTGGGCAGTAGTAAGGGTCTTCTTGCCATTTCTCTGGTGAACTCAGATGGATATAATCATCAGTGTCAGCAGGAAGCCGGTCATCACCCTTCTTCCATCAGCAAAAGGGTACAAAGAGTAGAGGTTCTGGATAGCAGACAGGTTATGATTCATTTTCCTCGGTAATAATGCCCTGTGGAAGGCGGCTGCACAGGAGAAGGCAGGTGAGGGGGCTCAATGGGGCGGCTACTGAGTTCTTGCTGGCGGCTCAGTGACTGGGGCCTACAGTGATTTTTTTTTTTTAAAGGTAATTTTTACAGAAAAACGCATGATCAGCTATTCCATTAACATTTTAGGCATAAGTCATGGGTAGGCAGTAAGGTAACTTAGGCAAAGTCAGATATAATATGATGCAGCACTCAACATGTTGTACTATAACTTTCTCTATTTCTACAAAGCATTTGCCAAAATAAGTGCTGGGTATGTGGAGGAAAAAAGAGATTAGATGATACAGAGTTGGACAGACCTAAGACATAAGATATTTATAACTAGGATGTAGTCTTGATGACTTAATCCATTTTGTCCCATTGTCCCAGAAGCACAACACCTATATAATTATACTTATATTGTAAGGATATAATTATAACAATTATGATATTAATATATTTCATTAATAATATAATAATATACTTAATATATAATTATTTCATTTAGTATTATATTTTATTGCCAACCTATTTTAATGCACTTATGTCAATTTCAATGTAACAGTCACAGATTTGAAAACTTTCTTAATGGGATAAGATTAGCCTAGCATGAGGTTGAAATGCTAGGGGGCCCTAGCTGCTTTAGGTTCACAGGTCTGGGAGAAGAAACGATACATGTGTACACAAAATCTGAACATCACACAAAGATAAATGAACTGACTCAACAGACAAATTAATCAAGACAAAAATGAAGAAATTGGAGGGGCTGGGGTTTCAGCTTGATGGTAAAGCACCTGCCTAGCAGACCTGAGGTCAAGGCCCTGGCTTTAATCTCCAGGGCAAAAAAAAAGTCAAAATTAGTTAGATTTTAATGAACACAAGTAGAAGATAGGGAAAAAGATTTGGCAAGAACTGATTTTTTTTTTTTTTTTTTTTTTTGGTGGTACGGGGGATTGAACTCAGGGGCACTCGACCACTGGCTCACATCCTCAGCCCTTTTTTGTATTTTATTTAGAGACAGGGTCTCAATGAGTTGCCAAGTGCCTCGCCATTGCTGAGGCTGGCTTTGAACTCACGATCCTCCTGCCTCAGCCTCCCAAAGTGCTGGGATTACAGGCGTGCGCCACCGCGCCTGGCTAAGAACTGATTTTTAAACATGTTATTTCATAAAAATTAAAAGCCACTTTAATAATTTCTGGACAGCAGAATTACATCCAATTCTGAATGTCCTCTCAGCAACTGAGAAATGGCATAAACAGGAACTCAAAGTGAGCTGGCATAGCAGACCTGGGGCTGCCAGGGCATCCACATAGAAGCAGCAGAAGCCAACACAGCAAAGGGTCCTCACATACAACGAATCAAAGCAAGGAGGGCTCCCTGCATGGTGCTTTGGGTTATAGTGAAAAAAATTCATTTGGGTGACAGCATATATGATTTAGGTGACACTAATGGTATAAATGAGTGGAAGAAGACTCAAGAGTACCGAAATGGCACGAAATTGTGTGTTCCTTGAGACTCTGTAGGTATCTCATAAAAATACTAAAACATAATACTCCATGGAAAAATAATTTTAGAACTCTACAAGAATGTAACTCTGGTTGATATACTGTACATATTTAACATAAAACTGAGTTCTCAATATAAATAATTTCTATACACATATGGAAAATATTGGATTCAATATTTTTCCATTACGTATCTTTTTCATGGAGTATCTGTTGACATTCCATGGAATTGCTGGGGGAATGCTGCCTTAGTTAGCGGATATGGAAGCCATGAGAAAAGAAAAATCTCAAGATGAGATTCACTGAGGAGCTACAAGAGACAACTGGCCTCTGAGACACATTGGGTTCAAATCTTGATTCTGCCACTTAAGTGTTTTACAATCTAAAGCAAGAAAACTCAACGCTGCACCTGCTCCTCCTCCTGTGCAGAATTGAGAATCATAACAGCACATACCACACTAAGATATAGCAAGTGTTATGTGAGTCAGCAGGTGAAATGGTTAACGGGGGCTTGGCCTGTACTAAGGGCTACGTTAGCTATTCTTCTTCTTCCAATTCCTTCCCATTACTTTGAAAATTGATATGAGGAAAAATACTTTAAAAAACACATTTTGACTGCCAGGTGTGGTAGTGCATGCCTCAGCTGCTCAGGAAGCTGAGGCAGGAGGACCAAAAGTTCAAAGCCAGTCTCAGTAACTTAGTGAGGCTCTGAGCACCTTAGTGAGATCCTGTTTCAACACAAAAAATTAAAAAAGGGTTGGAGATTTGGCTCAGTGGTTGAGCACCCCTGGGTTCAATCCCCAGTACCAAAAAAACATTTTTTTACTGACAAATTATACATATTTATGATGTACATAGTATACGTGTGGAATGGCTAAATCAAGCTAATCATCTTATCCACTACCTCACACACTTTTTAGTCTCAAAGTATGCTATTAGTTTTATTGGGGGGCATTGGCCCTACATGGTCAATTAATACACAATGGTCAATGTCACCAGATTATAAACTCCAAAAGAGTTTCTCATTTATAGTAAGAAAAAAGAATCCAGTCCGGAGATATAGCTCAGTGGTCGAGAACTTGGCTACCATGTACAAGGACCTACGTATAATTCCCAGCACTGCAGAAAAAAAGGAAAAAAAAAAAAAAAAAAAAAACCTAGCATAATTTTGGGAATCTTTGTTTATGTTAGATTGGTCAAGCACTACAACAGTGCTTGCATGTAGTAGGTACTCAAATACAAATGAATGAACAGAATGTCATTAAAAAAATGAAGTACACTCAAGCTTACCTATTTGCTAAATGTGACTGAAAGACTAAAATTATTTATATGGTCAAGGACTAAAAGCAGTACATATACCACCAAAAAATAATAACCAAAGCGCCTCAGGTATGTCTGTCCTGAAAATATATCCAGCAATGCTGATCTTACCCATGAAAAGACTTCATCAGCAAAGGCCAGAAACCGATCAAAATTTGAATTTACCCTGCATACTCACAATGTAATCAATTAAAGAAGCCACATCAGATTGGAACTCTTGGGAAGCCACGTGATCCAGAAACAGGTTGGTTATTGGGGGCAGACAAAAGACAACTGAAGGTACTGCCCCCAAAGCAGTCCTATTTTTCCCCAGATCAGATCTTTCTCATATAGCGAAGGAGAACATCAAACAGAAGTATGTTTATTGCTTTATTTGCATAATTAAGACTTAAAATAATTTTCAGAGACTAGTTTTAAAATTATTTTAAAACAGCTAGGCATAGCTGTAAGTCTCAGGACTTGGGAGGTTGAGACAGGAGGGTTACTGGAGCCCTGGAAATGGAGGCCAGCAAGGGTAACATAACAAGATACCATCTCAAAAATATAAATACAATAAAAATATTTCAGATACATGGTAACCAATCAAATTGTGCAGGCAAACTTAGCATGAGGAAGCACACACTTCCCTACCCATGGTGTTCACTATTCACTACTTCTGGTTTTAGGTCTTATGCCCAGCCCCCCCTCAACAAATTAGGACCTCGTATTGCTGTATTTATCACTTTTTATAATACAAAATCTCAAACACCCCAAATGTAAAGAGAATAGTATAATGAATCCTACATACTCATCAACTAATTTCAACAATTACTAATTCAGAAATCATGGTTCATTTATAATCCCCTTCATCCAGAGTATTTAAAAGCAAATCATTTCATCTGAAAATCTTGCAGTCTGAGAGATAAGGAATCTTCCTTAAAAATCAATCAGCAGGGCTGGGGTTGTGGCTCAGGGGTAGAGCGCTCGCCTAGCATGTGCGCGGCCCGGGTTCGATCCTCAGCACCACGTACGAATAAATGAATTGGGCACAACTAAAGCAAATAAATAAATATTTAAAAAAAATCAATCAGCAATACAAATCAGCAAAGAAAAAGAACTACCAATACATACAACAACCCGGACAAATTTCCAAGAACATGCTGAGTGAAAAATGTTAGTCCCAAAGTTATAGGGCACGAGTCCACTTATACAACAATCTCAAAATGACAAAATTATAGACATGAAGATGAGATTGGTGGTTGCTGGGGTTGGAGCAGAGTTTTAGGGGAGGGGAGTGGATACAGCTACAAAAAAGGCAACAGACAGATCTTTGCAGCAATAGAAATGTCCTGTATCTTGACATGTTAACATACTGGTTGTGATATTTTACTATGGTTTTGTAGGATGTCACCATTATGAGGAACTGGGTTAAGAAAGGATCCTTGGGATCTCTGCCTTTTTCTAAAATAATATCAAAATTTAAAAAAAATTAATCATAACACAAAAACCATAGGGACAGCAATTTTCCCTAACATCTCCTCAGAATTTAAATTTCTCCAACTGTCCCACAAATGCCTTCTTTAAGTCTCTCTTACTCTGATTCCTTCTTTTTCTCCTTGCTGTTTACTTGGTGAGTGAACTGAGGCATCAGTCCTACAGAATCAGCTACGCTGTAGATCTGCTTGACTGCAACCATGGTGAACCTTCATGCTCCTCTTTCCCCTGCATGTACTATAAACTGGGAATTAGATCTAGATGCTTGATTAGATTCTGTTTTGACAAATCAAAATATAATTTATATAACTGACAAAAATTACACGCATTAGGTATACAATGTGATGTTTGGATATATGCATACATTTTGCAAAGGTCAGATCATGCTATTAACACTGATCATTTTGCTTGTGTGTGTGTGTGTGTGTGTGTGTGTGTGTGTGTGTGTGTTGAGAACATCTAGGTTGTAATCTCTCAGCAATTTTCAGGAAAACACTATTTACTATAGTCATTATGTTGCTCAATCCTCCTCAACCCACCAGCCCCTTGGCAACTACCATTGTACTCTCTGTTTATATAAGTTTGACTTTTAGATTCCACATGCAAGTGAGATAATGCAGTTGCTTTTTGTGTCAGGCTGATTTCACTGAGCATAATGTCCTCCAGGTTCATCTATGATGTTGCAAATGACAGAATTTCACCTTTTTTATGACTGAATAGCATTCCACGGTGTACTTATACTACATTTTCTTCGTCCATTTACCTTTCAATGGACTTAGTTGCACAGCTTGGCCATTGTGAAAAATATTTCAGTGAACATAGGAGTACACATCTCTCTTCGATATACCGATTTAATTTCTTTTGGATACACCCCTGGAGGTGGGACTGCTGGATCATATGGTAGCTCCTTTATTTACTTATTTTTGAGACACCCCCCCCCCCCCCGTTTATGTAATGGTTGTACCAGTTTAGATTCTCACCATCAGTGCACAAGGGTTGCACTTTCTTCACAATCCTCACTGGCACTTGTTACCTTTTTTACAATAACCATTTCCAGTAGATACGAGGCGATATCTCATTTGTTTTGATTTCCATCTCCCTGACCATTAGTGATGCTGAACATTTTTTCATCTACCTGTTGACTGCTTTTAATTTTTTGAGGAATGTCCATTCAGGTCTTTAATCTGTTGTTTAACCGGCATGTTTTCTCGCTATTGAGCTGAGTTATTTATCATAGGTTACCTCTGTACTTTGATGATTGTTTCCTTTGCCGTCTGAATCTTTTACCTAATGATTTCAGAAGTTGGAATGGACATTCCTATTAGCTGAAAATTCTCCATAAAGAACTTTCCCCTCATTAATTATTCACCTGAAATAGAGCCCAAGCTTTATATTCATTTTCAGAAAAAAAGTGAGTGGATATCCTAGTAAGCTTCCAAGGTGGCCATTAATCCTTTAAAATATTATAATGAACTTATGTTATTTCGTCATGTTTGTATTTCAATGAATTGTAACCATTGTTTCTGATAGTCTCATATCTGATCAGCAGAAGCAACTTCAAAATATTTTTGTGTCCTTTAACATGACCTCAATGGGTTTTAGCTTCCTTCTTTCCACTCTGGTATACACCCGGGCTCACTTTCTTTACTTGCTGCTATAAATCTGAAAGCAGTTCTTTCACTGCTGGACCCTAATATCTTTTAATTAGTATTTAGCAAAGACAATACCAGCAAAGACAGTGACCAAGAATGCTCATTCATTCCAAGTCTTGCCAGTGGACAGAGCTCAGAAATTCTTTTAAATGGAAAATGACAAAATATGGTATCATTATGGTATTTCCAATTAAAACTTAGTCTTACATTTAGTTTGAATTTTAACTTTTATCTTAGAGCGAAGACTAGAGTGCTAGGTCAAAGGGCAAATAAATATTATAATGTGGGCAGATGTTGCCAAATTCCCCTGTAGAGGTATTTCCAGAAATGTCTGGGCGTGCCTGTTTGACCCACATCCTCACCAGCAGAATATGTGGTTAATGTCTAGATTTTTCAAAACTAAAAAGTGAGAAATGGAATCTTGAATGCATGTTAGAGTTGAAATTCTGTTATGAATACTTTGAATACTTTGCATGTTTAAGTCTCATTATCATTCAATTTTGTGATTTGTTTTTGTATCCTAGATTTTTCTGTAAAAGTTGTTCACTGTCTCAATAACTCAGAAGCTCTTTTATTAGTGATATTAACACTTTTGTGTTTGATATGAGTTGCAAATACCTTTTTCAAGTTTGTCCTTAACTTTTCTTGGAAAGGTTTCAGCCCCCCATGCAGGTTCCATGTTATTTGGTTTAAAAGAAGTCCCACTTACCAATCTTTGCCCTCAAAACTTCCAATTTCTGAGTCATATTTTGGAAGACTCTCCATTTCCAGGTTGTAAAGGAATTCGCTCTTGAGTACTCTGAGACTACTTCTAGTTTAATAATTTAAGTTATCTGTTGACTTCCTGTATTGAAAGATGAGGACTTTTTCCTGTTAGTTTTAGTTCTTCTATTGGTTAAATTTGAACTTCTTGCACTAATTTTAACACCTTATCCTGAATCCTGAATTTGTAAGATGACAATTCTAATACCCACAGTGCTTACTATGGCCTCACATTTTGTCACATGCATTGTTAACGTTGACTAGGAGCTTCTAAGAATGTGCCATTGCCACCACTGCTTTACAAACCAGAGTCAAGAATCTTGCCTCCCATTCCACTGGTGGGAGTGTGAAGCCAGGCTTCAGAACCAAGGCTCCAGATGCAGAGCCTGTACTCTCACCCACTAGACCGTCAGTGCTAAAACCTCTACTTCTACCTTCCCCCTCATTATAATCTCATGAGCATTCATAATGTGCTGTACAACAACTAAGTTGTTCAAGTTTCATCCTTAGTAGAAAGCAATCTACACTGTTATAGACTGCAAGCATTTGCCACTCTTCTGTCTGTGTTCCTTTATTTTCCCATGGACCACTTGTAAGAGAGTTCCTAGCACTATATAATTTACCTTTCCTGGTACTCCATTATTGCTTGAAATCTAACTCAAGTATGCTTCACATCTGCTCCAAAATTTGTCACAGATTTTTATTTGAAATGGCATATACTTATCATTTCATCTTTGGGCAACACTCCTTCCATTTCTCAACCACAGGTTTTTTCCATTCAGAGACCATTCCTTGGAATAACTCTTCGCTCCTGCTCACATTTGGTCTGGCTGCTCTTCTGGGCTGGCTGATCAATCAATCCGTGATTTCCTCTGAGCTGCTCTTCTGTATTACTGCAGCCACTATGTCCTGATTTCTCAAGCTAGCTTCCTCAATGTGCTAGTTTCTCCTCCAGTAACATCCAAAAAAAAAAATGAGAATAATTTCCAGAGTCCTTGAATGTCTCAATGTCTTTATTTTTTCTATCACACTTCACTGAAAGTTTGCCTGGCAATAGAACACTGAGCCGAAATGAAGTTTCTGCTAAGCTTTAAATGTCCTGTTGAATGACCTTCCAGCATTCTGGCTTCTGCTAAACTTGATGCCATTCAAATTCTCTTTCTTTGTAGGAAAACGTCACTTTCCTCATTATTATTTATCATTTAGTTTCACGGTGACATGGTGAAATCCTGGCCTTTTTGTTTAATTGTATCAGGCATTCAGCAAGCTCTTTTAGTTTGAAAACTCCTTTTTCCAGTTCTGTTAGATCTTTTATTTTGGCTGATTTCTTCCATTCTGTTTTCTCCCTTCTCTTTCTCCTAGATTGGTCTTCCTTGTCTCTTATGATCAGTCTAGTCTGTCTTTTGCTCTACCTTTTGGGAGACTTAACTTTTTTCTCTAGCCTGCCTACTAAATTTTATAAATAAATCATTTGATGCTTTTATGTTTATTCAACTATGAGGCAAACAGAATTAACACAACATTAAGTAACTACAAGCTGACTTTTGAAATGAAGAGTGATCAACTTAACAGGCACCAATGTAAGAGTTCCTGACAGCCTGTGTCAGCCCATGTTGCTGCACATCTAGATGGCCAGGCTAAACCAGCACCAAAGTCATTCTCCCTGTTGTTTTTCTAGAATTGCTCTTTAAAGGAGCCAGAGCAGGAAGCACCATGATGGGGTTTAGCTGAGACACAAGCCTCTGGTCATGTTGGTGAGAGACAATACCACAAACATGTCTTAGAAGATGCCACTATGCAATTCTAGTCTCAGGATCACAAAGGCAGAGGTAATGAAAATCCTTGTCTTTCTTTTCAAACCTCCCAAAGATTACCTGATACCCTGGCTATATTCCTTTTGATACAGTCTTTTTGCCGGATAGTTTTTTCTTTAATTTCTAGGTTGCTATTCTTACATTAGCAAAATCACATTTTAAATATTTTTTTTACATTTTAAATATTATTAAAATATTACATTTGGGTACCCTAACAGTAACCAAATATCACCCAAATGAAGTTCAAATGTGGACATATTGACTATTTAGAATGAGAAAGTTCAGACAATGGGAAAAGTCACCCTAAAGTACTATGTGATAGAGCTCAGGTCTCACTTCTGCAAACAGGAGCCTGAAAGGAGAAATGTGCATATACCACTGAATTGGAGGACACCACACGGGGCTTCTGGATAAATCTCTCGGTTTCTCCTGCTTCCTGAACAGCTGCTCACATAGTCTAGGCATCTGGCCTGGTAACATTTGCTGGATAACGGGGAACCCAGCCCCAACTTTTCTATGAAAAGCTGCCATCTTGAATTCACCATGGTGGTCTCTAGATAAACTGCTGAGAATGGGCTTATCCTGTGTCAGTAGCTTGTCCTGCTGTGAACCAAATACAGCAGTGGAGCCCCATGCAATTAGCAGGCACAGAGCCCACATAATCTGAGAGGGCTCTGCTACTGATAATGGCACTGCACTTCATGATGACCATGAGGAAATGATGTCTTTCTCTGCATTTCAGATGCTTCCTGCTGGGAGCATTCAGATCTGTTAGGACCAAGCAGTAAAGTTTACCTGAATCAAGACCATCATACACAATGCTCTTGGCTCTGCTCTTAAACTGGGTGGGCATTAGCCACTTACCAGCTCATCATCTCTGCCTCAACATAGGTGATCTATAGGGGAGGGCTGTGACCAGTTCTGCAGGTGCAAGGACCTACACCTTATTGAGGGCCACAGGCTTAGAAGGGCTGAGTGGGGTATTCAGCTGTGAGAGCCACCAGACAGATGCTAGCTGGCAGCACTGTCTTAGAGCCATCCATAATCTCTGAATTTTTCTATTTTTACAATTATTTTTTTCTCTGTTCCTTTTTTTATAGCATCCTCTTCTTAGTTTTATGTATTTATTTTTTTCTGAAATCCAAGTACAACATAATATATATGTTTTAGTCAGATCTTTACTGCTGTGACCAAAATACCTGTCAAGAACAACTTGCAGCACATCATGGAATAAAGGCCCAACACAGGAAAACTACTCAGCTCCTGGCGGGGACAGGGAACAGAAGGAGGGAAAGAGGGAAAGGGCTGCAGGGAATATGGACCTTTTCAGGGCATACCCCAAATAACACACTTCCTCCAGTCATGCCCCACCTGGCTCTCATAATCTAATCATTTTACCTCTGAATATTCCTACATTAACAGTAATCTTGAGGGGACTCCTCACATCCAGGCTGGCAGCACTGTCTTGGAGCCATCCACAACCTCCAAAATTTTCTATTTTCTCAATTATTTTTCTGTTCCTTTTATAAAGCATTACCTTCTTAATTTTATGCAGATTCCCCCCCCGACCCTGAAATTGAAGTATAACAATCTATTTATCAATTTTTTGGTATGTATTTCCTTCACTCCCTGAATAACATGTATCTCTGGGGTCAGAGAAGCTCCCTAGTATTGATCTTGTCTCTTTCATGCTATTGGTTCCACTCAATAATCTGATTCTTATTTACGAAAAAAATGGGTAAATTAGTATGGGTTTCCACACTTTCTAGCTCAGTCTCTTTCCTTTATGGAAACTACTAGGAACTCTGTGTAGGGTAAGGGGCATGGGAATATGGTATTATCAATTATCTGGCTTTTAGGGTAAGAGCTACTGTCAAGATTGTGGGACTTTCCAAATGCCATAACCTAGATGACAACATCTGTTCTGAGCATCAGGGTGGAAGGGGGGGGGTGGCATGCCAACTGGTGCAAACTATTCCATATATAGGACTTCAATTAATCTTTTTTTTTTTTTTTTTAAATACCACTTCTCATTCTCACCATCCATTATACCTGCCAATTCTGAGCCCAGAGTCTCTTGGGATTCCCATAGCGGGTTGGTTCCCACATCCCTCTAGTTCTCTCCTAGCACATTCTGAGCTGCAAATGTTTCCACCTCTTCTATCTGTCAACATGTTCCCATCTGCTTTGTCTTCTAGAAATTCATTGAAGGCTGTCATCTGTTGCTTAATACCCCTTCTCATTCCCTTCCTCTTCTCATTACTATTCTAAGTGTATTCTTTTTATAATAGATTAATTAAGCTGGGTCCTGAAAAGGGTTGGTGCAATCTCATGTACAATACTTCTTGAACCTTCTGGCCACTGATTTTATATAAATAAATACACATGATTTGAAACTGTTTTTAAAAAGTGTAGATATGAAAGAAATCAATTTCTAATGTAGTAAGTTGTATGCATGCTTTTCAATTTCTGTGTATTGTTTTCAGCAAAACGATCTTTTCAACAGTTTATTAAAAGCAAACAAACCAGGAAAACTTACAATTTCTTCTGAACTTGATGATTCAAAGGTATCTATGCCATTCAACCAAGAATGGAGGAGGAGGAGAGAAATTCATAGTTTTGTGAGAGAGAGAGTGTGTGTGTGTGTGTGTGTGTGTGTGTGTGTATCGGGGAGCGGGGGTGGGGGGAGATGTAAAACTGATGAGTTTATTTCGGAACTATTGATTATAAAATGCTTCCAAGATGATTTGGGAAGATATGTCAAGAAGGTAATCAAATATGTGTTTATAGGCCAGGCAGATTTGGTCTTTGGACCATGCTGCATACTGAATCACCCAGCTAGAAAATAAACAAGTTACAAGAGCAAAGAAAATCCTAAGGAATAGAAATAGTTCAGGATGGGCTCAGAAAAAAAAAAATCAACCTCTAACAGAGACTGTAAAGGAGTGTCCAATTATATCAAGCAAGAAAAAGTCTAAAAAAGGCACATATGGCCGGGCGCAGTGGCGCATGCCTTCAATCCCAGCACTTGGGAGGCTGAGGCAGGAGGATAGAGAGTTCAAAGCCAGCCTCAGCAATGGTGAGGCACTTAGCAACTCAGTGAGACCCTGTCTCTAATAAAATACAAAAAAGGGCTGGGGATGTGGCCCAGTGGTCAAGTGCCCCTGAGTTTGATCCCCAGTACCAAAAAAAAAAAAAAAAAAAAAAAAAAAGCACATATGGATTTTAGTAAATTACTAACTACACTGGAAGAATAATTAAGTTTAAGAGGCAATTTGCTGCACTTCACCAATGTGAATGTGCCATTTCAGACAATAGATGAAATCCTGATTTGTACAGTAGTACCTGCCCCCAACACCTGTGTGCTAGAGGGAATAATTAATCCTGAGCTAAAATTTTGCTGGACTAATAAAGTGGAATGAAAAGGATACAGAATTGAGATAACTGACAAGAATTGTTGCAAACAGTTCAAGAAGTTCAGGATGAAGAGGGAAATGTGAAATCACAGGTATCTGAAAACTAGATAATAAAAAGGGGACCAGATGATTATTAGTAGAACAGAGAATGCGGAAGGAGAAAGGACAGGAGGTTGGAGTCAGAGAAAGAGCTATGCAAGAGTGTATTAAAAACAGGAAGGTATATCGGAGTAACAAGTTGAAGTGCCAGAGGGAGTGAGTGATTTCAGAGAAGTACAGTCCAGATCCCCCAAGTGGAGAGGATAAAGGACTGGGGTTGAGGAGTCAGATCAGCCACGCACATGGATAGTGAAGGCATCTGGGATGATTAAAGTACTGAGGAAGACTGAGATAAAGTTTCTAAATTTTTTCTTAGAGAAGTGACCCTGTGACTAGAAGAGAAGCCCAACAAGTATCAGATGGTGCATTCGTCCCTGAGTAATTAGAGAATGCACAGGTGCTATGTGGCCCTCATGGCCAGTTGAAAGGGGAGTTTAAGAAGTCAGGAGCTGAAGGTGCCTCCTCAGTGTTGGGGCCACTGCCATCATGCTGGGAAGAGTACAACAGTCCACCCTGGTGGAGCTAAAAGTGCAAGAGTGTGGCTGGGGTTGTGGCTCAGTGGTACAGTGCTCGCCTAGCATGTGCACGGTCCTGGGTTCGAACCTCAACACCACGTAAAAATAAATAAATAAAATAAAGGTATTGTGCCCAACTACAACTAAAAAAAAAGTGCAAGAGATAGACAAGGCTCCACAGTGCAGAGGCTTTCACAGAATAATCATTCCAATGATCTGTGACAGTTACTTGTCACTGTAGCAAACAATAAACACAGTTTGATGAGTATGCACTGGATAAACTGGGTTGGGTGCAACCTGAGCTGGGACAACTGTCAAATGCCACCAAAGTGAAAACAGATCAATCTCTACTACAGAACTCCTATCATTTAAGATGAAGACTAGAGCCCAGGCCTGAAAGAGAAACAGATCTGAAGTCTGCCAAACAGTCACCTTATTTTCTGGACCATGTAGATAGGGCCCATGGCCTATACTCAGGACACACTCAACAAGAGGTGAAAACACCCATGCAGACAGCATCAACCAATAGTGTGTATAATCTGGGATAACTAACAGTAACAAAAAAGTTAATTTATGTGACTTGGTAGTTATTTTATACCATTTCCTATCCATTAAAAATTTTAAGGAGAAAAAAAAAAAAGTAGAATTCCCAATAGAGGGGTTAGATTAGACTCAAAGATGAGAATCAATTTCACATTTGAATACCTTTTATGGATGGTTCTACACTAGAATAACATGATTTTAATAATCTTGGTCCAATGTTAACTGGAAAAAAAATGTTTCCATATTTTCCTTATCATACAACAAAGAAATACACTACATCTTATTATATCTTTAAAAAAATATACTTACCTGATTCTTTTTAGGAAGTGCCCTGTTTCTACACTTCGTTTCTTGAGACTTCCTCCTATTAATTTTCTTTTCCTTACACAACTTAGTTTCTGCATTATATGAGTTGCAAACATTCTCCTCTGCAAAACTGATCAATTGCTGTAAGAAAATTTTAAAGCAAGGATCCCACATAAAGTACAAGCAGTCACATTTTTAATGTAAAGTTCTTATTATTATTCTTTTTCCCATGATGCTCCTACCATTTTACATCCCATTTCTTCTCTTTTTAAAAAATGTTTATTTATTTGCTTTAGTTGTACACAATGTGTTTATTTTTACGTGGTGCTAGGCGATCGCTCTACTGCTGAGCCACAACCCCAGCCCCCGATCCCATTTCTTCTTAATTCACAAATTCCATCAATGGCATTTTAACCAAAATTCAAATAAGGAAATTGAAGATTTATTCATTCACCAAATATTTATGGAGAACCTACAATTTAGTACTTAACTATTGTTGGGTTACAGGAAAGAAAATTGTAAGATTACCTATGCTTGAATCATGGGCTTATCACCTAAATGTTCTATGACACTAAAACATGTTTATATACTATGATGATATAGACAAAAATCCAACTTAATCTAATTTAACATGACAGAAAAAGACTTGCATTCAATAAGCATTATGCTTATAACTTCCAGTTGAAACTCAGTGTTAAATTGAAATGCAGTTTAAGAAGGGGCTGTGCTTATGTCATTTTATAGCTCTGTTAATTACAGGCTAATCTCTTCCACATTCATCTCAATGAAATTCATAAAATTATATAGGTCTTAAAAATTTCAAAGGGATTACCCTTCACATCAACATTTTGAAAGCACTTTGTTTTAGTGGATTTTTCTTCTAACAGAATTAATTAAAGTCAAATCAGTAAACATTATTACTCTGGATTACATGCTAGGTAAAATAAAATTTAATTTTTAATGACACTCATTACACTAGGATTTTACCCATTATCATTTGATCATGAAAATAGAAAAAAAATATTGAAAAATTTAATAAACACTTACACTTCTTCTGTCAGAAGTCCGTGTTAGTCTACCAATTTTATGGGAGGATACTTTCTCGTGGTTATTTGAAGGACTAAAGGTATCAGTGCCTGGTAAGCAAGACACAAACAAAATCAGGTAGCTAACACAAAATCATAATATGAGCCAACTTTTGGAAACACCGAACAGTCTTTTAGATACACTCACTTTTAAAATCATATTAGATGTAAATACCAAGAGGAATAATTTTTGAGATCTAAAAATTCAGTACACTTTAAGCTTCTGAATATCACCACTTTCTGTGGTGACTGCTTAACATATTATCATGCTAACAGACTAAATTATACCACAATAAATATATATACACATATTATGATAAATGCATGTTATTTTCATAGATATCCATTTATTCCAAACTACGTTTTGTAGAAAGAAATTGTAATAGCATTAAGATAACCAGGAATATAGCTTACTGAATTTTAAAAGGAAAATTTTGATTTGATTGGTTTTATAGCATAAATTAAAAAAGTAGTATAATGAGTTTTTAAGAGTTAAGACTTTGGAAAGTGATAGACTATAGCTCAAAAGTTAGCGCAAACTTAATAATATATGGCTTGGATTCTGTGCTCACAAACTGAATGGTATCAACAAGAAACCATTAAAGGATTGCAACCAGGGTAGTAAAGGTTGAGTAAATGTTCCCACTCCAAAAGCCCCTTCCATAATATGTACCAACCAATGCCTGGTTTGTGAGAAGAGCTGGGAGCAATCTCTGCTTCCTTGTCATGATCATAAAAGATAAGGTCCTTGGAAGTACATGCGCCAAAAATGTCATGCTAATATTGATGACACATTTTGGATCTTTAAGAATAACCTTTATCTTAAATTCAAATAATTCCAGTTGTGCAAAATATGATAGGAGCTTACTATTGATACTTAAGAGTTGAGAGTCCAATAGCACTTGAAAAGGGATTTTCAAGATTTAATTTCCACCTCAGAAAGTTAAATGTGGGTGATTATAGGACTGGGAATGGAAAATAATAGATAAGCAACTTCCCATAAACTTACTAAAACTACAGTGGTAGTTTGTTTTTTTTAAAACCAAGCATACATTGCTGTAACAAATATAAGTCATACCTGGGAGACTCTCGGAAACTGAAGGACTCAGAACTGCAAATGATACCTCGAGTGGTTCTATGTTTTCCTAAACAAAGTGTGGGGTAGAAATTAGAAATCTTTAAATTCAGTTGATATATAAATAATGTGCCCCAAATAAAAATGACTTATTTGGGTAAGAGAAATTATAATAAAGATGACAAGTCAATAAGATTAAAGAGAAGTCAAAGTAAAACAAAGATATTAGATTTAAAAATACACATACTTTGTAATACCAAACAATCATCTTTATAATGAAACCAAAATAAAACCAAAATCAAACAAAAATTTCTATTAAAAAGTGAAAGTTACCTAATGATTCATTGATAAGTTACTTTTTGGTTTATTAAAAATCTCACATCATGCCAGGCATGGTGATGCCCTCCTGTAACTCCAACTATTCAGGAGGTTGAGGCAGGAGATCACAAATTTGAGGCCAGTTTAGGAAATTCAGCAAGGGCCTATCTCAAAATAAAAATTTAAAAGGGCTGGGGATGTAGCTTAGTGGGAAAGCACTAAATCTTGCATGTGTGAGGCCCTGGGTTCAATGCCGAGTACCATCAAAAAATGAACAAACACACAAAAACCTTTGTCTAAAGCCTGCAAAGTAAGTAAGAAAATCTATTAATAAATAGAATCTAACATTACAATATTACTCATGGAACTTCAGGATAAAGTGGCAACATAAACACTGCAAATCTTTCCCACATTAATTGCCATGGTGTTCAGACAATGGACTTCATAGATAAAATTTGTCAATTTGAAGAAATATCCTTTTTTAAATCAGCTTCCTCTAATTCTTTTTTTCCCAGAAATGGATGCTGGATTTTGTCAAATGTTTTTCCACATCTACTGAGATGATCATACAGTTTTTCTGTTAACATAATATTCCTGTTTTAGTCTGCTTTTTCATTGCTGTGACCAAAGACCTGACAAAAACAATTTCAGAGAAGGAAAAGGTTTACTTGAGGCTCAGTTTCAGAGGTCTCAGGCCACAGACAGTAGACTCCATTGTTTTGGGCCTGAGGTGAGGCAGACCATCAAGGTGGAAAAGCGTAGGGGAGGAAAGCAGCTCAGACAATGGCAACAAGGAAGCAAAGAGAGAGAGCCCTGCTCATCAGGGACAAAATATACGTCCCAAATGCAAGCACACAGAGACCTATCTCCTCTAGCCACACCCTACTGGCCTACAGTTTAGTTTAAGGTTCTCATAACCCAATCATTTCACCTCTAAACTTACTTGTATTTGTCTCACACATGAGTTTTGGGAAACACCTCATATCTAACCCATAACAACTTCATTATTACACTTTAATGTTTGTTAAGATATAGAGCTAAATGAGATGGATATCATTACCCTAAGTGCATGTATGAAGTCACAAATGGTGTGAATATACTTTGCATACAACCAGAGATATGTAAAAATGTGCTCTACAAGTATAATATGAAATGTTAAAAAAAAAAAAAAAGAAAATAGAGCTATGTCACTTCTTTCCTTCCTAATATTGGCAATTTTTCTTTTTCCTTATTAGCCTGATTAAAGGTTTGCTAATTTTTTTGCATGATTTTTTTCAGTATTCAAAATATAGGAATTTTTGTAGTATTTTAATTCTAAAACAGCTTTCTTTCATATTCCAGTACCTACAAAATCTGAGTACATCTTACAATTCACGGTGTTTTAAATTTTTAGTGCTTTCTCTTGGTGAGACATAAAACAATGGTACATCTTAGAGTAGATAGCAATTAAGTCCTATGAAATATGCTATGTACAAGGAATTATGGAAGTATTGTTTGTACAAGGGTAAAACAGGGAAAAAACTACATAGAAACTAGATTAAGAAAACCATGGCACCTCATGTGGTCTACCTCACGATTTCAAAGCATAACTATTGTTCGTACAAAACAGGTATGCCCCTAAGAAAATACAAGCAAGCTTGTTCCGCGCTCATTACACTTACAAGATTCTCCCCGTTGTCGTCAAACTTTGGTTGAGGCAATTGCTCAGGAACTGGTGATTGCTCAAGTAGCAGGGGACTAACACTACTCAAATCCTTTTGTCGGACAGGTGTTCCTCCTTTACGCAATGGAGTATTTGCTGGCAAAGATTCATCAAACACTTCTGGGCTTAGATCCTCTCCAAAAGTAACTCTTTTCCTCTTCCTCACATTTGGAAAGGCAGGAGTTTTAAAATTTTCTTGATCTTCTACAAATAATTTATTTTAAAAAAGTTAAAAAATTAAACTGTTTCTTTTATTATTTGAATAAAAGATGGTTTATAGAGCAAACCCAAAATGGCAAAGAGAATATGGCACAGATGTTAAAGTACAATTTTGCATGAATACCTTAAAAGTTTATAAAATTAAATATAAAGTTTTTGCTGGGCACAGTGGCACACACCTGTAATCCCAGTGGCTCTGGAGGTTGAGGCAAGAGGATCACGAGTTGAAAGCCAGCCTCAGCAAAAGCAAGGCACTAAGCAACTCAGTGAGACCTGTCTCTTAATAAAATACAAAATAGGGCTTGGGATGTGGCTCAGTGGCAGAGTGGCCCTGAGTTCAATCCCTGGTACCACCACCACCCCAATACATATATTCATATGTAAAAGAACAAACACATATGTGTTCTTTATAATTCTACTATTAAATAAAATGGATATAGGTGTTAGACAAATATATTAAAAAAATTTTTTTTTGCAGTGCTGGGGACAGAACCTAGGGCCTCACCCATGTTGGGCCAGCTACCACTGAACTACACACCCAGCCTCATACCAATTCTAGGGCTCTCCAAAGAGATTCGATTCCTCCCAAATGTCTTTCATTCCTACATAATTTCAGGATCATCAAAGTATTAGTGGATCACTAAAAACTGGATATATTAGATTTTGTTAAGAAAATTATGCCCTCAGGCTTAAAAATAAATATGAATTTCTTACCTGCTTTTTGTTCTTTGCAACTGTTTGAGATATTTGAGATTAAGCCTGGATGAATCAAATCATCACAGAGGTTGTCCTGGTGTTCCTAAACAAAGTGATAATCAATGAGTAATTCTCTATAAAGAAATGTATACATAGTTATTAACAATGGCAATTTTGAGAGACTGGGGTTGTGTATCAGTGGTAGAGTGTTCGCCTAGCACATGTGAGGCACTGGGTTCAATCCTTAGCACCGCAGATAACAAAATAAACATTAAAAAAAAAAAAAAAAGAAAAAAAAGAATGGCAATTTTGATATGTGAATGGTCATTGGAAAATTGACATAAAAACATGTAATATTTGAGAATAAATTTAATTCAACATGGATAAGAACTGTACCCTGAAAATGACATAAAACTGCTGAGGAAATAAATATATAAAATTTTAAAAAAAGAATGTCAATTTTGAATTTTTTCTGTCAAGGGCAGACAGTATAGTACTGAAGATTATCTTAATATTCATAATTGTTCTGGTCTAAAACATCATGATATCAGACACAAAGGAAAAATAAGTTTTCTACGTATTACTTTGGCACATAGTATTTTTTTTTAATATTTTATTTATTTGCTTTAGTTGTACACAATGCGTTTATTTGTATGTGGTGCTGAGGATCAAATCTGGGGTGAGCGCATGCTAGGCGAGCACTCTACCGCTGAGCCACAACCCCAGCCCTGGCAATAGTATTTTAAGCCAAAATTTAAGAACAGAAATCCATAACTGTGGGTTAAATTGAATCATTCCATCTTTAACCTAGAAAATGAAATTAAGGAAAATGAGTGGCTAGAATTATAGTGTTCTATATCTGGTGTAGGACAAGGCAGAGTAGTCAGAAGTGTAAGAACTGCACTAAAAGAAAAAGAAAAAAAGAAAGAAACTAAACAGGTAAATGAGTTGACCAGGTGTGTTTATCTTTTAAACATGAAAATTACATCTTCTGTAAGTGCTCAAACTTCTTGCCTTCATTACAGGAAAGAAGGCAGTTTTTGTCCATGTTTATCCAAATGAAGATCAGAGTGACAAGTTGGAAAGGAGGGATATTGTAAGCCCTACAGAAAGGCGAGGTGAACACAGTGCTGTTGGACTTTCCAGGAGAGCTCAGCCTGTGGACTGGATCAAAGTCTACTCTGAGTTACCACCTACTTGTACAGCCTCAACCCACTCATCGTTCTTGAGAGCTTTTCCTTTTCTCCACTACACCCATCCCAAGAGCAGCATGTGCCAAGAATAATTCTGCCCCAGATGAACCTCCTTAACCTGCTATGTCTCAAATCAGTTCTCTTTTCCAACCAGGCAAATGTACATACCAAAACTGTGAAGAAAGTTAACATACACACAAACTTCATGGTAACCTTTAGATTTACTTTTAAACATTAGCAAATAACTTGAATTTTGTAAGCCAAACAAGTTGGGTCAGCTTAGTAAAAAGACTGTCAGTTTTATAAGCCTTCCTATCATTCTAGTGGCAGGACCTAATATTTACTGTATAATATTTTTTAATAACAATTATACACATCATTAAATGTTATCTGAGAAGTTAACAAAAGATACAAATAGTGCTTTATTAGACATCCAGATCAATTCTTCAATTGATAATAAGTTGATTAAACATTTAAAATACCAAGTGACCATGTAGATGAAAGGTAATTAGTTCATTTTGGCTTTAGAAATAGGTCTGCTGGCATAGCTGTGTGTTAAAATGCATGTGGATTGAAAAAACATATTTTATTTCTGATGTGCCAGGCACTGGTGCTAATTTAACATTATCATCAATATATTATAAATATAATCATCAATATATTGAATGCTCAAAATACCTGATATGGGAGTTACTAATATCCTTTTATAGGTAAGGAAACCAGGGCAAGAAAAGGTTAAATAATTTGCTCAGTTATTAAATTTTTGAGTCAGAATTTGACAACAGGCACTGATTCCCGAGCCTCCACGAGCAACCTGCCACAGATTTTAACATCACTCTTACCTGGGGTTCACTGAACAACCTCTAAGACGAATATACATGCCCAATGGGGCTAACACCTGTCCTGGAGTGTACCACTATAAAGATACCAGAACTGTCCAGAGACACTACTCAATGAATGCCACCTACTTCCCACCAGCTTCCTCTTTTCTCATATCAACTAAGCTTAGAGAAAAAAGTCTGGCTTTAAAATGCCCATGAATCATCTGGGTTTCTTGAATAAAGAGAGGTTCTAATGCTAACTTTTGAGGAGGAACCTGAGATGCTGCATTTCCACAAACTCCAAGGTGACAGTGCAAGGATCTGGGGTCTAGAAATTATCATACAAATATCTATGGAGATATGCATAGAAACATTCACTGCAGTACTATTTGTAATAAAGAAATACTGAACAAAAAAGAAAAAATGAAAAAGTTTGGTTGTAAGACTTTTTTTTTTTTTTTTAATTATTTATTTGCTTAATCCTTATGTGGTGCTGAGGATCGAACCCGGGCCGCACACGTGCTAGGCGAGCGCTCCACCGCTGAGCCACAACTCCAGCCCGTAAGACTTATTTTTAAGACCAAATATTTTGGGTAGATAGGTAACGGACCGACACACTATATTTCATTTTACACTAGTATGATACATGACATTTCAGAGCTATTGCTTTGAAGGAAAATGAATATTTATTCATTTACTATAGGAAATACGACTCTCTTCTTACCTGTAAGTTCTCTGCAAAGAGCTTGCCAGAAGGTTTCTTCAATACAGAACGAAGCACAAAGGTCTCAGTGGATGGAATGCCCCTCGTGCACACAGTGGTAGCTGGTGACTTGACCTCAGGAACTGTGTTTGAGCTTGCTCCTGATGTCAGTATGTCAATTAAAACAGCATCACTCGATCCTGTGCCCTCTTCACAATCAGGAACCTTGCATCCTTCAAGATGAACATGTGATTGTGAGATGGGGGAAATGTCCAAATATCCTTTTTCCAGACCAAAAATATTTGATGTATTGTAAAGACAACAGCACGCTATGAAGAACTTCAACACTTATACATCCTGCTCAGAGAATAACATCTGGGATTTAATTTGGACATATAAAAAGAAGATAGAAGCCTGGGGTTGTGGCTCAGTGGTAGAGTGCTTGTCTAGCAAGTGTGAGGCGCTGGGTTTGATTCTCAGCACTGCATATAAATAAGTAAATAAAGGTCCATAAACAACTAATAAAAAAATTTAAAAAAAAATAAATATATATACATATACATATGTATATATAAAGACAGAGATGTGGCCACCAGTCAGTTTGTAGTTCAAAACTGATGACTAAGAATAAAAAGCAAGCAAGAGGTGTTGACTGCCATAGAAATCCAAGTCAGAGGCTGGAAAAAAAAACATCATGAATGAGCCACACAGTGATAGTCTACCTCTGCTCATGATACCTATTACCTGCATTGTAAAGCTAACCTGAGCAAACCATTGAGTAATGAGCAATTTTACTGCTAAAAATCAGAGGCACTACAATATACAAGGGAGGTGGGAAATGAGAAGCAGGTAAGATTATCAAACCAAACCAAGTCAATCTGTCACATCTGTGGATTCTGCACTGATAAATGCAAGGACCCAGTAAAATCTGAATTTTACTCTAGTTACTTATGCATAAGAATTCTGACTATAAAGGAAAAATTCTGAGACATTTACACAAAAACTATTTTTCTTTATGAGAAATAAATTATTAGCCTTAAAAAAAAAAAAAAAAAAAGCAGGAAGGGAAAACTTGGAAGCATGAAGGAAAAGAGAAAGTAAGAGTGTGAAGTGACTAACAGCAGGGTCAGATAAACATGCTGAGAAACACATGAGACTACCAGCAGCCCAACTATTCTGAATTTCTGCAGCAAGTACAGAAGGGGCAGAGACTGACTGCACTGAATGCAGAGATCAAAGGTCTCCTGTCCAGGTGCCCCCTTAACAAAGGACTTACAATCCTATTTCACAAGATTGTTCTACTTTTCCTGGAAGTAGGCTATCTGAAACATAATGTCTTGGGAAGCCACCAAACAGCCAGACAGTGTAAATCATGAGTCATCACTAGCCTCCATTAATAAGGCCCCACTGCCATAGTAGACCCATCTTTGCAGAACTTTTGGGCAGCTTACTGGGATGTTCAAATGGAATTTTGATCCACATCATGATGTTACTACTTCAGACAGAAGGTAGAGTAAGGTGACTGGTAAAATGACTATTTTTATTAGCTGTACTATTTATAAATGTTATAAAACTATAAACATAATTAAGGACTATGTCACTCCTAAGCAAAGTCACATGACAGTAAAGCAAAGATAACTGGTAAGGAGGCAAGAGGGCCTTATGTCATCACAGTGACAAGCTCATAAGCTAGCTGTCCTTAGCCACCAGGCAGACTTCCATCCATCCATCCATCCATCCATCTTGGGATTAAAATTTTAAAAGTCAGAGCACATGCTCACTACAAAAAAATACTGAAGAAGTTCTTTTTCAGGGTAAGGGAAAATTCCAGAAGGAAACTTGATCTTTAGGAATGGATGATGAAGAGCAGAAACAGTATATATAGGCAAATATAAAAGGCTAGCTCCCCTCTTATTTAAATATTTAAAACAAAAAATTTTAACAGCTATGGAGTTACAGTAAAGTAAATGTATTATATGACACCTACAGTACAAAGAACTAAGAAGGATGGATCCAAGATGGTGAACTAGAGGGAGGCTGCATTCCTTATTGCTCGGTTTGCCGCCTGCAGACCGCCCACACACAGCCTGCTGTGCACTGCTGCCTGGAAGTCCACTGTCAGGGTACTTGCAGGTTTGGTTACACACTGCCACTACCATCTTGGGATATCGGCCAGGCCTGGGAGTCCAGGGCCAAGGGGCCTGCAGGTTTGCGGCTGCCACCACCACCCATCTGGGGGTGTGGCTGCCTCAGTCTGGGGACACTAGCCAAGGCCTGGAGATACACTGTCAAGGTACCTGCAGGTCTGGTTGCACCTGAGGTCTTCTTTCTGGGTGTGCTAGTGGCCACAATCTGGCTGCCTCTTTGCAGGGTTGCTCCTTTGTGTTAGCGCATCTCTGGTGGTCTTGCTGTAAATCAGAACAGCACTGAGATCTTGGGACTGCAGCAGGGCACAACCTGGGGAATCTGGAGCCCAGATTCATCAGATGACAGCTGAGACTATGTGGGTCAGTCTGGGCCTGTCAAGCCTGTGGAAAGCCGGAGAATAGGGGCAGTTCCCAGGGGCGAGGTTAGGGTGGGGGACAGGTTGGAGAAACGGGAGAAAACCTGGCTCTCTCCAGCTCAGGGAGCCTGAAGTAAAAGGGCTGGCTACAACAAGTGGGAAGACTGGAAGAGGAGGAGAGGGCATCTTGCTCACCCAGCCAACTAGTCCAGCACCTACCAGACTGGAGCTACCATGAAACTTCAGACAACCCTACCTATCAGCAGAGAAGGGAATCTGAGAAAATTTCTGAAAGTCAACGAAAGCAATTGGTCAATTTTCCACAGAGACTATTTTTCTTCCCCTCTCTATCACATCTCTACCATTTCTGAACCCAAATATTTTTCATGTATCAATTTATTGAGGAGTGGGATGTCTGAACAGGATATTACAGTTTGGTTGTGTATTCTTATATTTTTACTTTTTGTTTTTATTTGTATATATTTTTCCCCTCACTTATCTATCTCCCTGGATTCTCTTTCTCACTTCTCTCATGCTAACAGCAAACCTCTATTAATTCCCCCTTCACTCTTTTTCTTTAATATTTATTTATTTGCTTTAATTGTACACAATGCCATTATTTTTACGTGGTGCTGAGGATCATACCCGGGCTGCGCACATGCTAGGAGAGCACTCCACCGCTGAGCCACAACCCCAGCCCCCACTCTTACTATAACTTTTTATCGCTATTTTCTCTTCTTCTTCCTCACAAATATCACATCCTACATTACCTCTGTCCCCTGTTTATCCATCATTTGAAACGGTAAATCCTGTTAGCAAACTTACTGTTCATACTGTAGACAATAATTGAACACATCATTTCTGTTTACTGCAACAAAACTGTAGATGCCTAAATAGAAGCTATTTAAAGTTGTATATTGTTTGCATTGGGTGCTGTTAATATTGGTCTCCCCCTTAAAGGTGAGGTACTGGAAGCCTTCAGGGACACTATGTAAGACTCCAGGGTAGAAACTGAACTGCCTCAGATCCAAACCTCTAGATGGAAAGACACACAACCAATATGAAAAAACAAGGGAACAAAGTGCCTCAAACAAACCAAGATGTTCCAACAATAGAATCCATAGACAACAAAGTAGAAGAAATATCAGAGAAGTTTAGAATGTACATAGTTAAATTAATCTGCAAGGTATAGAATAGGACAAGGAGTGAAATCAAAGAGAAAATACTGAAAGTGAAAGATCACCTCAATAAAGAGTAAGAAGAGATTGTGGAAATTAAAAACAAAACAAACAAACAAGCAAAATTCTAAAAAATGAATGAACCAACAAACCAAATCATAAATTCAACAGGAAGCATCACAAATAGACTAGACCCCTTGGAATACAGAATCTCAGGCAATGAAGACAAAATATATACTCTTGAAAATAAAGTTGACCGTACAGGAAAGATGGCAAGAAACCCTGAACAGAACTTCCAAAAAATATGGGATGACAGGAAAAGACCAAATATAAGATTTATTGGAATAGACAAAGGTGTGGAGATACAATCCAAAAGAATACACAATCTTTTTTTTTTTTTTTGGGTACTGGGGATTGAACTCAGGGGCACTCAACCACTGGACCACATCCCCAGCCCTTTTTTGTATTTTATTAGAGACAGGCTCTCACTGAGTTGCCATTGCTGAGGCTGGCTTTTTGAACCCGCGATTCTCCTGCCTCAGCCTCCCAAGTACTGGGATAACAGGCGTGCGCCACCGCGCCAGGCTACAATCTTTTTAATGACATATCAGAAAATTTCCCAAATCTAAATAATGAAATGGAAAATCAACTATAAGAGGCTCACAGGACCCCAAAAGTACAAAATTATAGCAGCCCCGCACCAAGGCATATTATAATGAGAATTACTAATACACAGAATAAGGATAGAATTTTAAAGGCTGTGAGAAAAAAAAAAAAAATCAAATTACATATAGGGGGAAACCAATGTGAATCTCACCTGATTTCTCAACCCAGACCCTCAATACCAGGAGGTCCTAGAATAACATACATCAAGCTCTGAAAGAAAATGGATGCCAACCGAGAATTTTATATCCAGCAAAACTAAGCTTTAGATTTGATAATGAAATAAGAACCTTCTGTGATAAACAAAAATTAAAAGAATTCACAACTAGAAAGCCTGAACTACAAAACATTCTCAGCAAAATATTCCATGGTGAAAAAAAAAAAATCAAAATCAGCAAAGGGAGGAACTAAAGGAAAAGTCAATCAAAGGAGAAACTAAGTCAAATTAAAAACCAAAAATAAACCAAAATAACAAGGAATATAAATCATATCTCCATAATAACCCAGAAATGTTAATGGCCTAAACTTATCAATCAAAAGACATAGACTGGCAGACTAGATTTAAAAAAAAAAGACCCCAAAATATGCAGTCTAGGAGAGACTCATCTCCTAGGAAAAGACATCCACAGAATGAAGGTGAAAGGATGGGAAAAAAACATAACACTCACATGAACTGCACAAACAAATGGGGTTTCCATCCTCATATCAGATAAAGTAGACTTCAAGTCAAAGTTAATCAGAAGGGATAAAGAAGGACATTTCATACTGCTTAAATCAACAAGACATAACAATCATATTCATGCCCTAAACAATGGAGCATCTATATATATCAAACAAATCCTTCTTGATTTCAAGAATCAAAAAGACCACAACACAATAATACTGGGTGACTTTAACACACCTGTTTTACCACTGGAAAGAGTGTCCAAACAAAAACTAAGCAAAGAATCTATAGAACTAAATAATACAACCAATAATTTAGACTTAACAGACATATAGAATATTTGATCCATCATTGAGCAAATATACTTTCTTCTCAGCAGCACATGAATCCTTCTCTAAAATAGATGATAAGTTATGCCACAAAGCAACTCTTAGCAAATAAAAAAAGAAAAATAGAAATACTATCCTGCATTCTATCAGACTGTAATGGAATGAAACTAGAAATCAATGATAAAATAAAAAACAGAAGCTACTCCAACACCTGGGGATTAAATAACATGTTACTGAAGAAAAACAACAAACAAACAAACAAAAAACCCTGAAAAGCCCCTAGCTACACTAATGAAGAGAAAGAGAAAGAAAACCCAAATTACTAAAATTCCTGATGAAAAAGAAAACATCACAACGGACACTACTGAAATACAGAAAATAATAAGAAACTATTTTGAAAATGTATACTCTAATAAAATAGAAAATCTCGAAGACATAGACAAACTTCTAGACCCATATGAAGTACCCAAACTGAATCAAGAAGACATACACAAATTAAATAGAACAATTTCAAGCAGTGGAATAGAAGATACCATCAAAAGCCTATCAACTAAGGAAAGCCCAGGACACCACAGGGATTTTTAGCCGACTTCTACAAGACATTCAGAGAAGAATTAATACCAATACCCCTCAAATTATCCATGAAATAGAAAAGGAAGGAACCCTTCCAAACTCATTCTATGAGGCTACTAACACTCTGATATCAAAACCAGACAAAGACACATCAAGGAAAAAACCTTCAGACCAATATCCCTGATGAACATAGACACAAAAATTCTCAATAAAGTTCTGGCAAATCACATACAGAAACATATTAAAAAGATAGTGCACCATGATCAAGTGGGGTTCATTCCAGAGATGCAAGGTTGGTTCAACATGCAATAATCAATAAGCATAATTCATCACATCAAGAGACTTAAAGACAAGAATCATATGATCATCTCAATAGATGCAGAAAAAGCATTTGACAAAATACAGCACCTCTTCATGCTCAAAACACTAGAAAAACTAGGGATAGTAGGAACATACCTCAACACTGTAAATGCTATCTATGCTAAGCCCAAGGCCAACATCATTGTAAATGGAAAAAAATGGAAAGCATTCCCTCAAAAACTAGAACAAGACAGGGATACCCTCTTTCACCACTTCTATTCAACATAGTCCTGGAAACTCTAGCCAGAGTAATTAGATGAAAGAAATTAAAGGGATACAACTAGGAAAAGAGGAACTAAAACTGAGTTTGCTTATGACATGATTCTATATTTAGAAGATCCAAAAAATTCCACCAGAAAACTCCTAGAGCTAATAAATGAATTCAGCAAAGCAGCAGGACATAAAACCAATACCTATAAATCAAATGCATTTCTATACATCACTTCAAGAGAAATGCATAAAATCAATACCTACAAATCAAATGCATTTCTATACATCACTTCAAGAGAAATTAGGAAAACTACACCCATTCACAATAGCAAAAAAATAAAAATAAAATACTTGGGAATCAATCTAACAAAAGAGGAGAATGACCTCTACAGTGAAAATTACAGAACACTAAAGAAATTGAAGAAGACCTTAGAAGATGAAAGATCTTGCATGTTCTTGGATAGGCAAAATTAATATTGTCAAAATGGCCACACTACCCAAAACATTATACAGATTCAATGCAATTTCAACTAAAATCCCAACAACATTCCTCACAGAACTAGAAAAAGCTATCATGAAATTCATTTGGAAAATGAAGAGACCCAGAATAGCCAAAGCAATCCTTAACAAGAGTGAAGCAGGAGGCATCATAATACCAGACCTTAAACTATACTACAGAGCTATAGTAACAAAAACAGCATGGTATTGGCCCCCAAATAGACATGTAGACCAATGGTACAGAATAGAAAACAGAGACAAACCCACATGAATAAAGTTAACTTATACTAGACAAAGGCGCCAAAAACATACATTGGAGAAAATATACCTATTCAAAAAATGGTGCTAGGAAAACTGAAAATCCATATGTAGCAAAATAAAATTAAACCTCTGTCTCTCACCCTGCACAAAAACCAACTCAAAGTGGATGGAAGACTTAGGCACTAGAACAGAGACCCTGTGCCTAATAGAGGAAAAATTAGGACCAAATATCCACCATGTCATCTTAGAAACTGACTTTCTTAACCAGACTCCTAAAGCACAAGAAGTAAAATCAAGAATCAATAAATGGAATGAACTCAAACTAAAAAGCTTCTTCTCAGCAAAGGAAACAATCACTAATGTGAAGTGAGAGCCTACAGAAAGGCAGAAAATCTTTACCACACACACCTCAGAGCACTAATCTCCAGGATATATAAAGAACCCAAAAAACTTTAACACACACACACACACACACACACACACACACACAAAATAACCCAATCAATAAATGGGCTCAGGAACTGAACAGACACTTCACAGAAGAAGAAATAGAATCAATCAACGAACATGTGAAAAAAATGTTCATCATCTCTAGAGATTAGAGAAATGCAAATAAAAAATACTCTAAGATTTCATTTCGCTCCAGTCAGAATGGCAATTATCAAGAATACAAGTATCAATAAATGTTGGCGAGGATGTGGGGGGAAAGGCACACATTGCTCGTAGGACTGCAAATTGGTACAACCACTCTGGAAAGCAGTATGGAGATTCCTCAGAAAACCTGGAATGGAACCACTGTAAGGATTCTGGCTGTGGAAATGTACAAGGCAGTATTCCTCTTATGAGCAAACTCCCAGGGGTAACAGGTGCCCTGTTTTCCACACTTGGAATATTCTGCAGTTTCTACCCGGAACTGGTAAGATAACTAATACACGCTCAATGCCTAGCCACTATGGTCATGAGGAGGCTCTTTGCTAGAGTTTTATCAGCCTCGACCTTGATCTCAGATAATCAGTTCCTGGGAATAAAGGAACTGTCTTGTTAGACAACCACAAAGTTTCACTGAGCCTAAAGCTGTCCATATAACAGTAACTTTTATACCATGGACTTTCTTGAGAGCTACACAAAGCTCCTAACATTGTACATTGCAACTTAGTATGTAACTGGGGAATAAGCTGCATGCTAAGTCTGTAACCTGCCTACTAATACAATTAACAATATGTACTAATGATGCCAATGACCTAAAGTAACCTATTGATATAAATAAAGCTAGCAGCTCAGGCAAGCAGCTTCTGCTTTGCCTCTGTCTCCTTTTGCTTTCCTTACAAACCACCATTTGACTCAGTTATCCCATGCCTAGGTTTATACCCAAAGGACTTAAAATCAGCACACTACAGTGACCAAATTTACGTGGAAATTTGGTGTTCGGACACCTTTATTTATTTAATAAACTCAAAGTGTACAGAAATCTAACAGAGGGGTATTCATCTTAATTATCTCCTAAACATATTTATAGCAGCTCAATTCACTATAGCTAAACTATGGAACCAACCTAGATGCCCTTCAACAGATGAATGGATAAAGAAAATGTGGTACATATACACAATGGAATATTACCCAGCCTTAAAGAAGAATAAAATTATGGCATTTGTAGGTAAATGGGGGGAGCTAGAGATTATCATGCTAAGCGAAATAAGCCAAACCCCAAAAACTAAAGCCCGAATGTTTGTTTTTTTTCTGAAAAGCAGATACTAATCCATAATGGGGGTAGATGAGTGGTTAAGAATGAAGGAACTCTGGATTATGCAGAGGGGAGTGAGGGGAGGAGAGGGGAAGTGGGGATGGAAGAACAGTAGAATGAGAAGGACGTTATCTTATATAAAGGTATGATTATATTACTGGCGTGACTCTACATCATGTTCAGCAAGAGGGAGGAGAAATTGTTCTCCATTTGTGTACAATGTATCAAAATACATTCTACCATCATATATAATTAGAACAAATAAAAAAAATACAAATACATACATACACACACACACACACACACACACACACACGGCAATTTAGATTTATGATTTAGATTAATCACCACTGCTCTCCCAACTGGATGATCCCTGGTTAAAGAAAGATGAATCAATCATTGACTCATTGATTCTAAACCTGTACCCCCTGGTCTGGGCCCCCAACAAATTCACCAGCTTCCTCTCCTGCAAAATAGAAAATTCATTTTTACTCACAGGGAAATATGAATCACTGTGACAAAAGTGAAGGATACAGTCAGTCCAGAAAAGAAATGGTGTTCCGATAATTTGTGAACCTTGAGATTCACTTGTTGAAGAGAACTTTGCTCACTGACTACTGATTCTCAGAGATAATATGAATTGACTAAGATTTAGTAGTGCAGAGATTTCTCAAGCTGGAAAGATGCAAAGTCTTGCTATGCCCTTGGTTGCAGCCTTCTTTTCCTGCTAAAGACAGTCCTTTCCCACAGTCCCTGTACTGTGTTGCAAAAGAGTTAACACTAACCATGACCATTATTTGATGTGAGTATTACCCATGTTTTTTCTTATTTGCCTGGACAAGATTTGGGAAAGCACTTAGCCTGAAAACTAAATTTATATGCATATAAATTTATAAAAAATAAAATACGTGGGAATCAATCTAACAAGAGGAGAAAGATCTCTACAGTGAAAACTACAGAACACTAAAGAAATTGAATAAGACCTTAGAAAATGGAAAGATCTTGCATGTTCTTGGATAGGCAGAATTAATATTGTCAAAATGGCCACACTACCCAAAACATTATACAGATTTCCAATTCAAATCCCAACAACAATCCTCATAGAAATAGAAACAGCTGTCATGAAATTCACGTGTGTGTGTGTGTGTGTGTGTGTGTGTGTGTGTGTATAAAGAATTGATTATTGAAGCAGCCAGGGAATGGGGACAATATTTATATTTTAATGGGGTGAAAACACTGCCCTTCATGAAGAGTTTCACTTATTGACACCTCTGGCTTCATTTTATTCAAAGTGGTGAATAAACATACCTTCTATTAATCAAAAATAAATAAATAATTTTTTAAAAAAGAACTAAAGAGCCATGGTGGGGGACAGGAATCAAGCTGTACAATTGGTAAAATTTCTATATTCTATGTGAAGTTGTACAATATTAATTGTAAGAAGACTGAGAAGCAAAGACTGTATGTTGTAGTTACAGAGCAATAATAAAAAAGGATGCAACCTAGGTAAAAGGCAATAAATTCAAATGGAATTCTAAAAAATAATATTCAAATAAACCCAAAGGTGGCAAGAACAGAGAGGAACAAAAAACTAGAAAAATATATGATAAAATAGTGGATATAAATCAAACCATATCAATAATTACTTGAAACTTTAATGAACTAATAAATATATATATTCTGCAACTGAATGGTGGAAATTATTAGAATAAATAAAAGGCCGGGCGCGGTGGCGCACGCCTGTAATCCCAGCACTTGGGAGGCTGAGGAAGGAGGATTTCGAGTTCAAAGCCAGCCTCAGCAATGGCAAGGCACTTAGCAACTCAGTGAGACCCTGCCTCTAAATAAAATATAAAAAGGGCTGGGGATGTGGCCCAGTAGTCGAGTGCCCCTGAGTTCAATCCCTAGTACCAAAAAAAAAAAAAAAAAAAGAATAAATAAAAGAATAAGATACAAATATGTCCCATCAGAGTTTTACTTTAAAAATTAAAAAAAAAAAAAAAAAAAAAAAAGAAAACCAGGCAGGATACAAGCAAGCCTGAAACCATGGTAGCAACTTTCACTCAATACAAGCCAACTGATTTTTGGAAAGGATAAATAACTTCTGAATCCTATTAAGACTTTTTGTATCCTTAAAAAGAGAAATAAGTAGCAAATTTACATAGTGCTTCTCGAACAAAATAGACTTCTATTAGTAGCCCCTACTCTTTATACTACATTCTATTAGCTTGGAAATACTTCACCTATTAAAATAGCAGTTCAAAAAATAAATTACTCACATTCCAATAATTCCAACACATTCCTACTAGGTTGAGAGCTTCTAAAAAGTATGAGACCACGTTAGTTTTCCAAAGTTTTAGTGTATAAGTACATAAATAAAACATGTCCATGGTGTGGGGTACCCAGCGGGAGGCTGAAAATCGCTAAAGAAAATTCCCTACTTACCATTTGAAGCTTCTGGTCTGGGGAGCGCTGGTCGACAGGTGTGGGGTAAGACAAAGAAAATTCTTTCAAGCTACATATCCAGGCTGGATTAAACCAACTTCAGAAGATTTCTTGGAGAAAACAGGTAAAAAGTAAAGAAGCATTATATTTTATTATGTACAGTATAACTGAAACGTGATGCAGATTTTAGTAGGTGTTATGGATTACCTGGAAATTTGGTGTTCAGTCACCTTTTTTATCTAACAAACTCAAAGTGTACAGGAATCTAACACAGGAGTAGTCATGCTAATTGTCTCCTAAACATCTCACAAAATCAATTTTCAATCCCCTAGAAAAAGTTTAAAGGACATATTTATGTTACCTATTGAAGCTGCTACCTTCAAAGAGGAACTTCTTAAAATAAAGTATTATCTAATAATCAAACACCAAAAGATAAACAGCTAGAATGAAAGATAGAATACACATTAATCCAAATTCAGAATCCATTTCTATACTGTGGTACATGTCCAATGAATCAAAGTTTTGATAAGATATTATTATGGCTTGTATCATATCATGTAATACTAACCAGAATAAAGCAGAGTGAGTAGAGATTATAGACAATTCTCGGACAAAATGAAACCTATTAGAAATTGAAGAATCTCTAATGAGTATGAAAGATTTTCATATTTTATATATATATATACATATATATATATATACACACACACACATACATATACATACACACATATAATAAGTATTATGCTAGTTATATACAAATCTAAGTGACAGGGAAGGTGCAGAAAAAAGTTCCAGCTGTTTAACAGTGTTAGGTGCCTCTCTCACAAAGCAAATAAGAATCTACAATATCACACCAGAACAAGGAACATGAAGCAAGAAAAGCTAAGACACTGGTTCCCTGTTCATATTTGCATAAGGTCAGCAGATTTAAGAGTATGATTTTTCTCTGCTTTAGTAAAATTCATGTTGGTTACTGCTCTTGGAGAATCTTAACAGCTTTAGGTAGTTATAAGCCACAAAAGTCATTGATGTACTTGAAACAAGTAAGCAGAACAAGGAGAAATTGCTAAAGGGCACCCAGATTCCCAACCAGTATTAACCCAGTCAGGGGCAACAAGAGCAAGACCCCAGAACTAAGCGGCATCTCCCAGAGATCATCCTACTTGCAACTGCATTGTAATTGATGTTTAAATTATCGTCCATTCAGATTCTACCTTCCTCAACAGACAATAAGCTGCTTGAAAGCAAGACTGAGACTATCAAACCATGACCATCTAGAATAGTACATCATGCAGATGACTCAGATCTTAAGCTTTTTATAAAGTCCTTTGTGGAAGATCAACATATCTATCAAAAACTATTTCTAGCCAGGTATTGGTGGCACATGCCTATAATTCTAGTAACTCAGGAGGCTGAGGCAGGAGAATCACAGGTTCAAGGCCACCCTCAGCAACTGAGTGAGGCCCTAAGCAACTTAGATTGGTCCTATATCAAAATAAAAAATAAAAAGGGCTGGGAAAGCCGCTCAGTAGTAGAGTGCCCCTGGGTTCAATGCCCAGTACTAAAAACAAAGCAAAACAATACAAAACCCAACAAAACTGTTTCTAGTAAATGTTGAACTAACTGACAATAAAAGTAACATGAAGGGAACACCAAACACAACTTAAAACCCTAGCATCTATATGTCACAAGAAAGCACTAACATTGAAATAAGGCCTTGACGACAGTCTTAAACCACCCAGGCAGGAAACCAGAGCTCTATTTGTGTGTATAAAGTAAATGAATCACCTCAGGAAGATCTGCAGAAGCTTCATCAGCACACATTTTGTCCTCATCCATACTAAGGATCTGGAGATCCATTACTCTTCTTTCAACATTGCTGAGGTTGTCATCAGAGCTGCTCTGCAAGGATATTCTCCTCCATTTGCATGGTAACATATCAGAGAACCCAGACTGCTGACATTCACCAAGACCTTCCATGTTGGCTACACAAACAAAATGACACAGGAATAAACATTTTTTTTACACTATTTAAATTTTTTCATATTATAAAAATTTTAGGAAAATTCAGCGCTTAAATCATCAATGAAAAGAAATATCTTTTTTTTTTTTTTTTTTTTTTACATCTTTAACCTTTTTTTACTCAAAAAGGAGATCTAGTTGACAGGCAAAAGAACATGACTATTAAAAAGATAATAATAAATTTAATTAGCAGAATTATGGGCTTTTTAGAATGATACACTAAAATACGTTTGCATTTCTGATGTGGTGTCTCACTCTTTCTAAATTTACCATTAAGACTTTTATTTTGAATATTTTAAAGAATGTGGTTATGTTCTAAGACTGTTGTTTTCATTGTGACTTTTGTGAAAAAATGCAACTATAATGTGCCTCAGTTCTTTCCTGCTACAAAAAAAGAAACCCTAACCTTTGATAATTCAATGTCAGCAGAATTGTAATTATAATAATGATGTAAATAAATTTTAAAACCCAGGTAAAATTCAAATAATAGGTATCTTAGAAACCACAAATACAAATTAGGACATTTGAATGGGTAGTGCACTAGAGAGGTCAATGAATCAGACCTGTCTCGGGTTAACAGCATACTGCACACAGAAAGTGTTGAAATGTACTTGAAGGTGGTTTAAGAAGTGTTATAGATTGTATGTGAGGTGTTCCCCAAAAGCTCATTTGTGAGAGAATGCAAGAAAGTTCAGAGGAGAAATTATTGTTACGAGAGCTCTAACCCAATCAGTGAATTAATCTCCTGATGGATTGACTAAATGGTAAGTGAAGGTAGGTAGAGTGTGGCTAGAGGAGGTGGGAATTGGGGTGTGGCTTTAGGAAATATATTTTGTATCTGGTGAGTTTAGTCTCTGTTTCCTGATCATCATGAAATCTGCTTCCCTCTGCTAAACTCTTCCTCCATGATGTTTAGCCTCATCTCAAGCCCAGAGGAATGGAGCCAGCTGTCTATGGACTAAGACCTCTGAAACCGTGAGCTCCCAAATAAACTTTTCCTCCTCTAAAATTGTTCTTGTCAGGTCTTTTTATCACAGCAGCAAAAAAGCTGACTAAAACAAGAAGTCAAGAGAATCATTTGAAACCTAAGCATGTGAAGTGCCAAAGGAATAGTTATACTGATTGCAGTAAATCCAAGATTTTGTTGAGTTCTGGTATTTCAAGTGCTTTGTAATTGAAAAACTCAGAAATGACTAAAAAGTAACCAAATGAATTATAATCTAAGAGGTACAGCAATGAATACAGGAGACCATTAAGATATCACATTGGATATATCTGTGATTAACCTAAATGGTTGGGTATTTGGTATTCATATAAATGTTTGCCAAACTAAAAGAATAATCCAGTTGAAAAAAAAAAATCAAGGTTTATAAACTCAAATTTTTCACATATCCTATTCTAAAAGTGACGTGAGCTAATTAGCTCAGACTTTTTAAAACTTAGAACATAATTGCAATGATGTGGAAATGAAGATTCAGGAATGCTTGATATTAGATTTTTTTTTCCAAGAGAAACCAGAAATCCAGATTTTTGTGTGACATGTCCCAAATTTTAAGTGTTAGGCTCCATTTAAAGATACAATTGAACTCTGCAAAAACTGTTTTTGCACAGTAAAACTAAATCTTCTTTATATCTTAGAAGCTTGTCTTTATCAATACAGAAGTCAGAATACAGAGTGAATTCTTGCTACTCACTCAAGCCTGTTGTCTCAGATACTGCTCCAACTTCTGAGAATTCTGGACAGTCAGTCATTTTCTCATTTTCCTTTATGGGCTGAAAAGCTGACTGGAAAGCAGATATCCGCTCTCTTAATGAGTTAATATTTTGATACAGTCCAGGGCTGCCCTGTTATAGTACAAAAACAGAGAGTATTATCAACCAAGCATAGTTTCTATATTCTAGGCCTATAACACTACTGAATCCAAAACTAAATACAGAAAGGCCTTTTGAAGATCAGAGCCTCTTTCCCTTGGAATTCTGCATTTTCTATCTGAATATGTGGTATACTACAATCATTTTAATTTCCCCTATTTTTCCCAGTTTTTAGCAAAACCCCAGGGAAGAGGAATAGCTAAGTGGTATGGATAGAAGGGTACTTAACGTGCTGGCTAACACTAACTAATGAGCCCATGAATCATGCTAAGAGAAGCTTGGAATAGGTGGAAAATGCTTTAGAAAGGAATCCAGACAAAATACATTCCCAGTTATCTGGGATTAACAACTCTTTAAAGGATTCCAAGGCCCTTAAGTGCTTTCTTTCATACCTTGATATCCATTAGCTGAAAAAGCTGAATTTTGAAAAGGAAAGGAGTTTAGTACAAAAATGTTTAAAAGAAGATAGCTCAAGAGATTATATGGAGGGCACAAAAACAAAACAACAGAAAAATACCACACTGAATCCCAGAGATGGGGCAAGGAAGAAGGGGCTGGAGGATACTGCTTATTTGGAAATTTCATAAGAAGTTGTGCTAATAGTATCTTCTGCAAGTCATCTGTGTGACGCCTTGTGACATGTTACTGTCTCAGCACACTTTCAATCCAAGCTGGTCTCTTTACTCATCCTCAGTCTGCAAAAGTCCCCTGCCTGAGGAGGTCAGAACAAGCACAGAAGTTCCACACTGGCTCCTGACATCCCTCCTCTCAGAGCCAAAGGGCTCTCCCTGGCTAACTTTTCCTGATCCTATGGGACTTAGGAATGCAAGCCAGCCATTCATTTAACATAAAAACTTAAATGGGGCATGCCCAAGAGCTCTCCAGAAACCCTTCTGACAGGGCTCCAAGCAAATGCTAATAAAATGAATCTACACTAACAGGTACAGAAGTGCCACATAATGACAGGTGACATACAATTTAAGAGTTCTGTCAATATTAATAATAAGTTAGTGATAAGTTCTCTCTGCAGGATTTTTGGTGTTTTGTTTTTCCTTTCTTTATTAGTTAGACTAACATATTTTGGCTGACAGGAGCTTATAGCAATTCAAAAATTCACATCAAAAGGCAAAAGTAAAAATAAGACATTACCTTCCCTTAAGATCTCATATGAAGGGGAAAAAACATTTAAAAATCTTGAAGTCATGTTGGATGATCCATTCATACATTTGATTCTATCCGTAGTATTCTCATAAAGCAAATCTATTACATAACAGCAGAACATTTAAAATTCAAATACACTTGATGATGTAAACCTTTATGACATAAAGAACACATACCACTCAAAAAGTTTGTGGGTCATTGTCTCTATGAGTGATGGGACAAGATTATCTTAATGGCATACGAGTTACTTTGAATGTGTTTTTTGTGTACTCATATTTGAACATGTTAGGGTTGGTGGAATGTTCTAGAAACTTGGAGCGCTTTGAAAAGCTACTTAATACAAACTACAAGTTTTCCTTCTTGAAACTGGAGGAAGAGAGCAAAGTATATGTACTAAGTAAATGAAACAGTCAAAATATACAGCTTTTTGCCGCTTTTGTCTTCTCGATCATGTCAGTCGGCCAACATTCCTTTCTGTGTACCAGAACCTGTTCCAGGAGCTCAAGATGTGGAAGGAATTACATTCCAGAGTGAAATTCTAAGAACATATTAAGATAAGTTTGGGGACAAGAGATTTTGGAAAAGATAAAAATTGAATATGGCCAAGTCACTAAAGTGCTGAACACCTGAATTGAAACCACAATAATGGGAAAGTGGTACAAGAGAAGAAGGCGTTCTGCAAGAACCAGGAGAACTGAGCAGAGGCTCTTAGCGGAAAAAGGATGGGGCAAAAACAGCCCACTGACTGGAAGCAAAAAAGACAAGGGCTCGTAGGGCTCAGATCAAGGAGAGGGACAAGAAGCTTTCAGGATTTAAATCAAGGCATAACAGAAAGCCATGACAAAGTTTTAAGAAGCAGAGTCAAGGATCTTATTTGTACTTTAAATAGACCTCTTTGATCTGGGGAATGATAGGTGGATTAGGGAAAGAGGGAAAAGGAGACCAGTTAGGAGGAAGGCATTAGTGATCCTGGCGAGAATCACATTAGAGTTGTAGCTGTGAGGATGTGAAAAATTATAGATAGGCTTTTGAAATGCAGCCAAAAGGTAGTGATAAGTTGGAGAACGGGATTAAGGAAGACAGGAACCAAAAAAGATTAAAAGGCATGTGGCCTGAGCAACTAGATGATGATGGCTTCTCCTGAGATGGGACAGTGGACTAGAGGATCTGCTGGGGGGTTGGTACCTACAGTTCAGTTTTGGCTAGGTTATGCTAGAAATGTTTATCAAAAACCCAAGGGAACACTGGGAGCGGTGGCACACACCTGTAATCCCAGCGGCTCAGGAGGCTGATAGGAGGAGGATGGCTGAGTTCAAAGGCAGCCTCAGCAAAAAGCGAGGCACTAAACAACTCAGTGAGACCCTGTCTCTAAATAAAATACAAAAAATAGGGCTGGGGATGTGGCTCAGTGGCCGAGTGCCCCGGAGTTCAATCCCTGGATACCACCCCATAAAAAAACACCAAGGGAGCAACTGAATAGGCAGCTGTTATCTAGGAGTTTTGGGCTAAAGACAGACATTTCAGATCCACCAGTGTAGACATGATTCTCAAAGAGAAGGGGACAAAGAAGAGCACTGGGTACACCAGCATTTTTGCAGGAAAAATTGGAAGGGGAGGAATTAGCAAATGAAATACAGAATTGATTAGTGACATTGGAAGAAAATCGGGTTAGGTGGTATCCCACAAACCAAGTGAAAAAGTGTATCAAGGAAGAAAACTGTTGAAAGGATTAGCAAGGCTAAAATTTAATCTTTGGAGTTGTCAAGGTACAAGCCATTTGTGACGAGAGGTGACAAGAATCTTCTCAGAGAGAGAGAAATAAAACCCACTAAAGTAGCTGGCAGGGTCAGAGAGAACAGCAGGAGGGAATGAATCTAGTCAGCAGCAAACTGGTCAAGAAGTTCTGCTGTGATGGGGCCACTGAAAGAAGACAGGAGCCAGGAGGTCTGGGAAGTGGCCCAAAGGACAGGAGGAGACAATAACTGCAGAATATAACCCAGCTCAGAATAACATACATGGTCATAATGATGTAAGCATGTGAATACTGACATAACCAATCTACTGGGAAGCTGGAGAGGATGGGAAGTGTGTGATAAAAGGCATTAAGAAGAAAAGAGCTAAGTCCTCATAATCCATTGTGGGATGTCAGTAGCAAATGCCTAACAGAGAAAGAAAATAGTAGAATAACCACATTATTAAGAGATACTGAAGCAAATGCCAACAAGATCAGCTACAAAAGCTGAAAGCCTTGGAAAAAGAGAAATGAGGTGAGGGGAGGCAGCTATAAACTGCTTTTATAAAAACAAATAACACAGGCAGCTCAGGAACTGAGGCAGGAGGATCGCGAGTTCAAAGCCAGCCTCAGCAATGGCAAGGTGCTAAGCAACTCAGTGAGACCCTGTCTCTAAATAAAATACAAAACAGGGCTGGGATGTGGCTCAGTAGTTGAGTGCCCCTGAGTTCAATCCCTAGTAACACCCCCCGCCCCCCAAAAAACTACCACCCTATTGCACTATTTGATTCTTTAAAGTATGTGCATGAATATTCAATTTTATACTCCTACACCATGGAATTCAAACCGGGTAAGGGACGAGAGGACATAAAGTGGGTACGGAAAGGGAATATGTGGTAAGCCCAATCACTGGAAGTTTCAACACAATTAATTACTACTGAGGTGAACTGGAAGGATAAAAAATCAGTAAGAAAATGAGATGGCTGATGGACAGACTTTGAAGATGATATCAGCAAGCGGCCACACAGAGGAATGGCCTAGGTAAAACAGAGAAAAGAGATCTTTGGATCTACAGAAGTAAAAAACCTGAGACAGCTAGAACATTGAATGGATCATTCATGTGACTGTTGAAAATTCCAGAAAAACAACAGCAGAGGAAGAAAGATAGAGCCACTCCCTTCAACTTCTCCTTTGAAGTGTTTTCTTTATAAAATGGGGCAGAGGTTGAGAAATAAGGGATGAATTCTTTAAGTTCATAGGCCTGTAGACTTCATAAAAAACTAAATTCTACTAGTGTATTTACAGAACATTATGGTTAAGTTAGAACATGTGACTTAAAAATTATTTTATTCAGTAATTCAACAAACATCTTGAGCAAGGAAGGAACAGATGATGAAAAGAACCGACATAGGAGCTAATGAGGGTATCTGCATAAAGGCCAAAGACATCACTGATTTGTTCAGAAAACTGTTCAATTTAAAGAAACTTAGCTTAGTTAAGTATAACTTATTGGTAAAACACTAGTAGCCTAGTATGTGTGAGGTCCTGAGTTCAGGCCCAGCACTGCAAAACAAAGAAAAATCTCAAATCAGCTTGCTGCGGCTGTGGTATAGTGCAATGTGAGAGCACATGCCTAGCATGTGCGAAGCCCTAGGTTCAATCCTGTGCACCACACACACACACACAAAAGAGTTGAAGAAAAAATATGATTTCATGCTAAAATTCTTCACTCCAAATGTAAGAAATATAAAATTTCAGTTAAAAATTATAAGCATTGGGGCTGGGGTTGTGGCTCAGTGGCAGAGCGCTCGCCTCGCACATGCGCGGCCCGGGTTCGATCCTCAGCACCACGTAAACATAAAATGCATTGCATTGTGTACAACTAAAGTAAAATAAATAAATATTTAAAAAATTATAAGCATTATCAAAAAATTTAAAACTATCACTCTTAAAGAATTATGGTTTGGGCTGGAGGCATCGTTCAGTGGTAGAATGCTTGCCCAGCATGTGTGAGGCACTGGGTTCGATCCTTAGCACCACATTAAAAAAAATAAATAAATCGAATAAAGTTATTGTGTCCATCTACAACTAAAAAAATTTTTTAAATGAAAGAATTATGGTTTGCTTTTCTAAAAACTACTTTTACCAGTACTTAAAAAAAAAGTCTGTAGGCTGGGGATGTAGCTCAATGGTACAGCACATGTTTAGCATTTGTAAGGTCCTGGGTTTAACCCTCAGCATGCACATACGCATGTATACCCCACACACAACCAAAACATTTTTTTAAATATATATATATATATATATATATATATATATTTTTTTTTTAGTTGTACACAATGCGTTTATTTTTATGTGGTGCTGAGGATCGAACCTGGGCCGCGCACGTGCTAGACCAGCGCTCTACCGCTGAGCCACAACCCCAGCCCCCCAAAACATTTTTGACAATGCTGTAAATTAAAACTGTATATCTCAAATAATTTTTAAAATGAGAATACAATCATGATATGTTTTGGGGGGAGGTGCTTATGATGGTACATATAAATACATGCATATATATACCCCTAAGGAAAAATGAAAGAGCAACGGCAGACAAATGGAAACTGGCTCAGGCCAGACAAAGCAATAAACCAATCAACCTGCTACAGACCTCCAGAACATCAGGTGCTTCCCAAAGAAGGACCACAGATGGACTTATAATTGGAGGAATGCTGGAATTAAATTAGGAGCATTTGAACCCACGGATCTCACCACAAATAAGACTAGGCCATAGATTACATTTTGTTTCCCAGTAAAAAAAGTGGCCCTATTGTCCTACATAGAAATTTACCAGTCAACAAGCCCTGTCTGTGCACCTTGAGTTCCCAAGCAGTTTTTCAAAGTGCCTGAGTCTTAAATACAAACAGCTGAGGATCAACAGACATTTAAAGTGCTGAGAATAAGACAATCTAAAATACAGTCCACAAAAAAAAGGGAAGCTGATGAAAAAGAAATCTTGCAAGGCAAGGAAGAAAACCTCAACAAAACAATCCACAACAAAAGACATTCCATCATAAAAAGAAAGAAACATGAAAAGTCAGCAATCAAAATATTTGTTGAATAAATGAACGATCAGGGCTATTCAACTCTGTAAGCTAAAATACAACAGAGTAATGCTTTCAAATTTAATGGAAAATATTTCAACCTAGATTCCTATACCAAGAAAAGCAGTGTAATGCGTTGGTAGAATGAATTTATCAAATACGTGGCAATTCCAGAAAAATGAGGTAGTAAATTAAGAAAGAGGAGACCAAGGAAATGGGATCCAAATGGGAGTGGAAATAATTACTAGGGATGGTGAAAGAAGCTACAAAATGATTTCTTCCCAGCAAACCTAGATGGCAGCCGGGCGCGGTGGCGCACGCCTGTAATCCCAGCACTTTGGGAGGCTGAGGCAGGAGAATCGCGAGTTCAAAGCCATTCAGCAATGGCGAGGCACTTAGCAACTCAGTGAGACCCTGTCTCTAATAAAATACAAAAAAGGGCTGGGGATTGGCCCAGTGGTCGAGTGGCCCTGAGTTCAATCCCCGGTACCACAAAAAAAAAAAAAAAAAAAAAAAAAAAAAAAAACCTAGATGGCAACCAAGCCAGACAGGAAGAAAAAGACAAGATTCCAAGAAAAAAAAGACTGACAGACTCTTAAGGTTTACAGTTCTTATCAAGTAAGGAGATGAAATCATGTAGTAGATTAAAAGACAAAAAAAGTATTAACTACTGGAAAAACAAAAGTTGTGCAAGAAAGGAAAAGATAACCACAGCATTGTACACAACAGTTTCTGGAAAATGTCTGCATTTAAAAAATGCATACCAAGCCGGGCGCGGGTGGCGCACGCCTGTAATCCCCAGCACTTGGGAGGCTGAGGCAGGAGGATCGCGAGTTCAAAGCCAGACTCAGCAGTGGTGAGGCACTTAGCAACTCAGTGAGACCCTGTCTCTAATAAAAATACAAAAAAGGGCTGGGGACATGGCCCAGGGGTTGAGTGCCCCTGAGTTCAATCCCCAGTACCAAAAAAAAAAAAAAAAAAAAAATGCATACCAAACTCTAAACAAAAATTGTACCTGATGGCATTGGAAGGAGAAAGGGGAAAAGCATTAGGTTAGGTAAATGAAGGACAAGTAACTATAGCAACTATTTTGCTATAGTTATTTTCAGCAGTAATAACTATAGCAAAATACTCACTTTTCAGTGGTAATAAGCATAGCAAAATCAAAATATCCCATGAATATTCTAGGAACTGCTATAAGTACATCACATTTATTTATTAATCCTCAAAAAACCCTTGCTATTATTATCACCTGATTTAAACTTGGGAAAAATGAGACAGAATTTAACTAATTTGCCGAAAGTCATAACTAATTAGTAACAAAGCAAAGGCTCAAACCCAAGCAATAAAGTTTCAGACTCCACGCTCATATCTATTACAACAGCAGACTTCAACAGTTCCCTACTCTTAAAAAATTATCCAGTACTCTGAGCTATGTATGTTGGTTATATCTATTAGAAGTATGTTAACAGCCTTTTCAGAATTGTCAATCTTTACTCAAAAACTTGTTAAAAGTTAATTACAATGTGACACACAAAATTCTATCAATTAATGTTTCATATTCTGTTATGTTAAAATCTAATATACCCTGCAGTATTGAGGTTATCTTTTACCCATGCAAGTTAAAAAAAAAATTTTTTTTTGTTCTAATTAGTTATAATTGGCAGTAGAATGCACATTGACATATCATACATAAATGGAGTATAACTTCTCATTCTTCTGGTTGTATGTGAGGTACAATCACTCTGGTTGTGTATTCATATATGCACATAGGGTAATAATGTCCAATTCATTCTATTATCCTTTTTACTCCCATGCCCCCTCCCATCCCTTCAGCCTAATCCAAAGTAACTCTATTCTTCCCTAGCCCCTGCTCCCTTGTTGTGAATTAGCATCCACATATCAGAGGAAACATTCGGTCTTTGGGTTTTTGGGATTAGCTTATTTTGCTCAGCGTGATACTCTCTAGCTCCATCTATTTACTGGCAAATGTCATCATTTCAATCTTCTTTAAGGTGGAGTAATATTCCATTGTGTATATATACCACATTTTCTTTATCCAGTCATCTGTTGAAGGACACCTAGGTTGGTTCCACAGTTTAGCTATTATGAGTTGAGCTGCTATAAACATTGATGTGGTTGTGTCACTGTAGTACGCTGGTTTTAAGTCCTTTGGAGGAGTGGGATAGCTGCATCAAATGCTGGTTCCATTCCAAGTTTTCTGAGGAATCTCTATAACACTTTCCATAGTGCAACCAATTTGCAGTCTCATCAGAGAAATAAATGCAAATCAAAACTACTATTTCATCTCACTCCAGTCAGAATGGCAATTATCAAGAATATAAGCAACAGGGCTGGGGGTGTGGCTCAGCGGTAGAGTGCTCGCCTAGCACGTGCGCGGCCCGGGTCCGAGCCTCAGCACCACGTACAAATAAACGCATCGTGTACAACTAAAGCAAATAAATAAATATTAAAAAAAAAAAAAAAGAATATAAGCAACAATAAGCTGGGCATGGTGACACATGCCTGTAATCCCAGCACCTGGGGAGGCTGAGGCTGGAGGATTGTGAGTTCAAAGCCAGCCTCAGCAATGGTGAGATGCTAAGTAATTTAGTGAGACCCTGTCTCTAAATAAAATACAAAATAGGGCTGGGGATGTGGCTCAGTGGATGAGTGCCCCCGAGTTGAAACCCTGGTGCCAAAAATAAATAAATAAATAAAGGAATATAAGCAACAATAAGTGTTGATGAGGATGTGTAGAAAAAGGTACACCCATGCAAGATTTTTTAACTGTATGCACCAGTCATTTGGAAAGTATTGGTTCACTATATTATCTTTCAAATACTGGCACATTTTATTAGGCAATAGGAAAATACTTCATTCACAAATATTCCTACTGATCCACTGAAGTATCTATCAGAAAGTTGTCAAGCTTAATAATGGGGGATACATCGTTTCTAAAATTCTAATTTATTCTTAAAAATGTAAATTTTCTCATTGGTAAGAATTGTTTCTGTTTTTGAGGCAGAGTCATAGTTCATTTATAAGAAAATATCAGCTACATCCCCAAGTCTGACTAACCATGGTTTGTCAAGTAAAAATGATGTTCTATGGAAAAACAGCAGCTAGTTCAGCCCACGGCTCAATCACACATTTCTAGAAACATCCAGCATATTTATTTATTTTTATTTATTTTTTATTTTTTTTAATATTTATTTATTTACTTTAGTTGTACATAATGCAATGCATTTATGTTTACGTGGTGCTGAGGATCGAACCCAGGCTGTGCACTTGCGAGGCAAGCGCTCTGCCGCTGAGCCACAACCCCAGCCCCATCCAACATATTTTGCATGTATTTCCAAAGTGCTTGATGCAGACCTCCTACTTTAGCACACATTAATACTCAAGGGTTGTGTTTTAGTAAAATTAATCTTTAGTGCTTCAAGAAGATTTAGGGAAACTGGTATTATTTACTGTGAATGCCTACCAATGAATACACAACCACATTGATTCCACTGCCCTGGCTCATGCTAAAGCGCCAGAAACCTTACTCTCCACTGGTTTTGCACCATGAGTGCATCAACAAGGTAAAAAGTAGCAAATAACATTTCATTAAATCATAAAATAGTTTTGATTTCATGGACCCCCCTGAAAAGGGATTCAGGGACTCCCAGTGATCTTTTTGTTTTTGTTGCCTAACAAACTTTAAGAATCATTGTCTCATGTATAGACCATGTCTAAAACTAAAAAATGAAGCAGAAATAAAAACAAATTATTTAAAAGTAGATGTCCAATACCAAAAATTGTTGTCCTTTAAGACAAGTAAGCATGGGGCTGAGGCCATGGCTCAGCAGTAGAGCGCTCGTCTCACATGTGTGAAGCCCTGGGTTCAATCCTTAGCACCACATAAATAAAATAAAGGTATTGTGCCCACCTACAACTAAAAAAAAAAAAAAAAAAAAAAAAAAAAAGACAAGTAAGCATATTATCCTTCATAATAAGCCTTTATCACTACTTGCCTTTTTAGGGTCATGTATCACACTTTAATAAAAATTTGAAAAAAAAAATAGCTAAATTCGTTCTCATCAGGAGACAAGGGATTTGGTCATTTTTACAAGGTTGTCTCAAACACATTCTGTAATGAAAGACCCTTACCCCTACACAACACATACTTGTCATGAAAATATTAGAAACATAGAGATAAGCTACTAAAAAGGTTGCTACATCAATTTTTACAGTAGCTCAATTCATAATAGCTAAGCTATGGAACCAACCTAGGTGCCCTTCAACAGATGAATGGATAAAGGAAATGTGGTATACATATACAATGGAATATTACTCAGCCATAAAGAAGAATGAAATTATGGCTTTGCTAGTAAATGGATGATGGAATTGGAGACTATCATGCTAAGTGAAATAAGTCAGTCCCCAAAAACCAAAGGTTGAATGTTCTCTCTGATATGTGGATGCTAACACACAATGGGCTTAGGGAAAGTAGGGGAAGAACAGAATGTCACCGGATCAGACAAAGGGGAATGAAGGGGAGTGGGAATAGGAAAGACAGTAGAATGAATCAGACATAACTTCCCTATTTTCATATATGAATAAGTGTAACTCCATATCTTGTTCAACCACAAGAATGGGAAGACATATATATGTGTGTATATATATATGCTATGCATAATATGTCAAAATACATTCTACCATCATGTATAACTAAAAAGAACAGAAAAAGTTTTTTAAAAGGAAAGAAAGAGGTTGGAAAACAGTAAAACAGTGCCTCATCTCATTCTAGAAAAATAGACAAACTAAAACATGTTTGTAAAATAAACAGAAAGCTCCTCTGGAAAGAAAACCATTTCAATCCAAGGCCATCTAACTCTTACCCATGTTTAACATTATCATTTATGTTAACTGGAAATTCTCTGCAAGACGCAGAAAAACCCTCCATATCCAATATTTCATAATAAACCAAAACATTTTCCTAGCAGAATTCATGAAAGAACGTACAAGAAAATCATACCTGAAAGGGAGAATCCTGTGCCAAAGATGATCTCTTAGCATTCTGTAAACTCCTCTGCTGAGCAATGAAACGAATCAGATGGTTTGTTTCAGGAGAGCCCCGGGTGCCAACTGCAGAACGTCGTCGAGACTTTTTAAGGTAGGATGATGACGTTTTTGTAATAAAACTCTCTTATAAATTGGAACAAAACACAGCAATCATTAGTAATCATGTCCAAAGCCGGTGATGTACCAGCCAAAGAGAGAAAAACATGAAAACACATGCTATACAATACTAAGTAGAGAATTACTAGCAAAGTAATTCTACCCATCATCAGTTGGGTAGGAATCTTTGTTTTGTCCACTCATTTAGTCCATGCTCCTAAAATAGTGCCTGGCACATAGAAGGCATCTATGAAAGTTGTTGATCTATATGATAACACATTTCCACCAGTAGTTTTATTTTTCTTCCATATTTCCTGCATACGGAACAAAAATAAAACTACTAGTAATGGCTTTGACTATGAATTCCTCTTTTGAATTAGTTTTATCTATAATGACAGAAAGATCACCTAAGCACCTGTAGAGCAGTCCCCCAATCCATGATTTCAGATTCCTATGGTCACCCAGTCGGAAAATATTAAATGGAAAATTCCAGAAATAAACAATGCATAAATTTTAAATGGCATTGAATAACATGTTGTCCAGCTCCATCCTATCTAGGATACAAAACATCCCTTTGTCAGGCATGTCCAGCATACCCACACATTAAGTCACTTATAGCCACATGGGCTATTAGATGGTCTGGTAGTATTTCTGTTCAAGTAAATATTATTTTACTTAATGACGGCCTGAAGATCAAGAGTAGTGATGCTGGTAATTAAAACATACCAAAAAGAAGCTGCAAACTGCTTCCTTTAAATGAAAAGTACAATAAGATGTTTAGAGAAAGAGAACTTCCTTCGACTTATTATAGATAAGTTATAATTATTCTGTTATTAGTTGTTGTTAAGCTTTAGTGTGCCTAATTTATAAGTTAAACTTTCCCACTGGTATGCATGTACGGGGAGAAAACCCAGCACATATAGGGTTGAGTACTATCCTCAGTTTCAGAAATCTACTGGGGGGTCTTTGAATACATCCCTGTGGATAAGTGCAGCAGGCTGTGCGGTAGGGTAGTGACCACTACTATGCTCTTTTGCTCTTAATTTTTCAAGATAATTTTTTTTCTGAGATACCTACTTGCCTTCAGCACACTACCCTGAATTTTGCCCATATGCCTGAGCACAAAACAGATCTAGCATTTTACAGGTCTAAGAATGATGTTCTTTTTTTAAAATATCTTTTAGTTATAGACAGACACAATACCTTTATTTTATTCATTTTTATGTGCTGCTGAGGATTGAACCCAGTGCCTCACACGTGCCAGGCAAGCACTCTACCACTGAGCCACAACCCCAGACCCAAGAGTGATGTTCTTAAAGAACACAGAACAGGTGCCACTTCAGCCTTGTCTCAATCATGTCTTATACTGCACGATAATATTGGCCTCCCCAGTCTCCTATTATCCTCCATTTCTAAATGTCATTCTCTAATACAATTCTATTTCCATATTTCTTTCTTGTCCATTGAAGTCAGACTTCACAGGTGAATTTCATTTCTACTGCTTGAACACCAGCCCAAGTCAATTTTCTGTCTGATTTTTAAAAAATATTTATTTATTTGCTTTTAGTTGTACACAATGCGTTTATTTTTACGTGGTGCTGAGGATCGAACCGGGGCTGCGCATGTGCTAGGCGAGCGCTCTACCACTGAGCCACAACCCCAACCCCCTGTCTGTGATTTTTTAAAGAGGCACAGGCAGATCTGTCAATATTTTTTTAAAATATTTATTTGCTTTTAGTTGTACACAATGCATTTGTTTATACGTGATGCTGAGGATTGAACCTGGGTTGCGCACGTGCTAGGCGAGCGATCTACCACTGAGCCATAAGCCCAGCCCCTGTCAATATTTTTTTAATTGATCTTCAACTTCCATCTATTTTTGTCATTTATAAACATAAATGTAGAACTATTCATATTATACATCCTCTTAGATCCCACTTTTTGGGTCAAAAAGTGATTCACACAGTTTTCCAAGATGGGCATGGAGAACACCTGATTTAGGAACATCATCAAGCTGGGTGCTCCAAGACCTTATTGCCCCCATCTGCCATGCTAGATGAGTTGGGCATGTGCACTGAAGTCACTCTGGCCATGGTGTAAGCCTATGAGTCCTGGGTTCAATCCTCAGTACAAAAAATTAAAAAGAAAAAAAAAAATCACCTATTCACCTGAATATAAGCAAGTTTGCAGAGTCAATCAACTTAGACACCTATAGTAATAAGATGGAAAAAATAAACAAATAAAACTGAATTATACTAATGTTATTTTTATACCTGAAAAGCAGTACAAAAGAATGACAACTTCTCTTACCTGAAGAGTTCTTAACAGAGCTTTCAGGTGTAATTCCCAATTGCTCTGTGGTTACTGTGGAAAAGTTCAATGGTGATTTAAAAGTATCTGGTGTGCAAAGATAAGGATTCATTCCTGCTGCATGCTTCTGAGGAGTCACAACTTTTCCAGTTTCCAAAATAAAAGAAGCATTTTCTGAAATGGACAAGATGTTGTAGGGCATAAACATCACTATCAAGACAAATACCTAAACCTTAAATTTCATGAAGAGGCAACAGATCACCACATACCAGCATTATTAATAGCAGACTCTTTGATTTTAGAAGGCTCCTTGTCTTTTGAATTAGTATCCATCTAGAAGATGAAATTTAAAAAGAGAGAAATGAAAAATAACCCACCACCAAAATTAATGTGGCTAGACTATTCAACCTTATTCAAGATTGAATTCCAATACAATTTATATCAGCATGAAAATAGGCTTTTTGAGGTATAATGGCACAACGCTTTTAAAACCACCACAATCTTCACAATTTTAATCTTTGTATCTGGGCTAAGTGGCATCTTGCACTCTGACATTCCTATACGTACATAAGCAATTGCTTATAGAAAAATAGACACTGTAATCTTCTTGGATCATTTTTGCTCTATAATAAATAACAATCGCACGTCAGTATATACAATCCACTTTCAACTGGGAGGTATGGCAATTTCCTTTGAGAGGGAGCTAACCCGTAATTCTGAATATTTTGAGTGATTTTTTAAAAAAATATAGCCGCCATAAAAAGAGCTGTTGAAAGAGAAAGAAATGGAGTTACTGCTGTTCAGTTTGAAACAAAGCAGACCCCACAGGCTACGCCAGGGCTTTTCAATCTTTCTGGACATGTGAATCCTCTGTGTATCCCGTTAAAGCGGCAGCTGTGTGCATTTCCCGACATTCTAAGTAAGCAGGTCTGGAGGGGCCCCGGAAAACTCATTTTAAAGACTACCCCGGGTGACCTAGGGCAAGTCGTTAGTGGGTCACCTTCCCCGTCCCTGGAGGCGTGCTAAGTCCAGCCATACCGAGAAACACCAAGGAGAAAGAGCACTGCCAAACCATCCTGGAAGCCAGAACCCAGAAGCGGGCCTACCTCTCACGCCCACCTCGACGCGCCCGGCGCCCGGGTTTGCTCTGAGAGCACCGCAGCGGACCAGAGCCGCGGCTGTCTGGCTTGGTGGACCCTAGATCTTCCGGGAGCTGCTCTCCCACGTCAGTCCACAGCGCGACAGCACACCTGGCGGCCCACGGCCAGGCCACCGCTCCACAGCCGCCCGCCGCCAGATTCAAACTGCGGCCCCGCCCCCTCGGCGCCGGCGTAGCCTCACGAATCTCTACGCCACGGCGCCGGCACGTGCCACGCGCAACCCGAACTCGCCCAGGCCTTCCTCTCGCCGTCAGGCACAGGTGAGGGCCCCTGGGATCGGAGAGTAGCCACTGCTAGCTACGGGCAACCCCCTGACAACGCTGAGTGACTGCTTTCCCGAGTCCCGGGCACTATTTTTTGTGAGAAGCTCGCGGACTAACCATTTTCGTTGAGATTCAACACCAACCTTTCGATTGGATGCTGCAAACTTCGAAAAGAATCATTAGACCAATCCTGACAGAACGACGCACTGGCTCTTTTACCCAATCAGCCAATCCCGACAGCAGCCGTTTCCTCTGTGGGTTGGCTGAGTGGGAGGAGCTAAAGCACGGGGAGGCACTGACTGGTGTGCGGGACTCTTCTAGCGCTCCACCTTTTTCCTCCAACCCCGCCTCCGTATGCAGATGAGTGCCAACTATAATTGAGCGTGCGCTTGCTCAGTAACGCGTAGAGCAGCCGTGCGGCTGTAGTTTCGGCTCTGATTGGCTGATATCCCTTTCCGTCTAGTAGCATTCAGCCTCTGTTCTCTTCCTCCGCCCCAACTGGTTTAGTCTGAGTCCACCCAATGCCAGACTCTGATTGGCTGAGAGCTGACCGGCGCCGCGATTTGATTGGCGTAACTTAGTGTCGGTCTCGGAGCGGTGGGGGAAGGGCCGCAGACAGGCAGAGGCGCCTAGGGGCGGGGTGGGAAGGAGGACCGGCCAACCCTGGGGTGTGGGACCGAGAGTGCGTGTGTGTGGTGTGTCCGCTAGAGAAGGAAGGTGGCGAAGGGAGGAGAGCCCGAGTGGGTGGAGGGAGGGGAAGGGCGGGAGGAGAAAAAGGTGGGCGGAGGGCCAGGTGGGAGGGTGGCGGCTCACTCAGGACCCGGCGGGGGCAGCGCGATGAGGCGGGTGACCCTGTTCCTTAACGGCAGCCCCAAGAACGGAAAGGTAAGGGGTCGGGAGGAGGCGCGGCCGGCTGGCCGCCGGGGCGAGGCGCCGAGTGCGCGCCGGGCGCAGGCAGGGCTGAAGTTGGGCGAGGGCTGGGAGCGGGAGGTGGGCGTGCGCCGGGGCGCGTTGGGTCCCCGCGGCCTCCGCCGACCCCGGGCTGCGTGCCCGAGCCCGCCCGCGCTTCGGCTGCCCGGGACCAGCGCCGACCCGGCTGCCCCTCCGTGGTCCTCGAGTCCAGGGTAGGGGTACTGGAGGAGGTGGGACGCGGGGCGCGCCCCAGGCCGAGGTCCTCTCCCACCTCGTCCCCTGAGACCCCGCAGCCCCCTCGCCTGGCCAGAGAAGGCGCCTCTGTCCACCTGGGTGCTGAGTAATGCTGCCCGGGAAAGTGGCAGTGCCAACAAAGGCGTGTCAGACTAGCCAGGTAAAAAGAATTAAACTACCAGTGGAAAGGGGGGAAATCCTAACATCCTAGGTCGGATAGAGGGTTTAAAAAAATAGGGACAGTTACATGATGGTTTTCCTCCTGATCTTTTAGTGCCCCAATTCCCTGAGACCCGCTGCTGTGCAAACTTATGTGCGCATTTTATTATTTCGCCTAATTTTGGTTCCTCCGAAAACTGTGACAACAGACCAACAAGAGTTGATTTGACAGCCTTGGCTGTGTTGGGCCTTTGTTGAGGGTGTGGTGCTAAATATTTTTCCAGTGCTGGAGCAAGCCAGAATGATCCCTGTTCCTTCTCAGTCTCCTGCCCCACCCATGAAAGTTGTTCAGCTTCTTTGGAAAAATTTAACTGTTCAAGGCAGGCGTTTAATGTGTGGCTGAGTGATACCCAGAAGACGCTAAGTCTTTAGACTGGAGGTAAAAGTAAATTGGCCTCATTCTATTAATTGCCAGTATACTTTGATTCCCAAGCATGCTGAAAACATAAATTTTTTAAATGGCACAACTGGCCAGGCACATAAAAAATGGCTTTCCACCTACTCTGCAGTTTTGAGTAAACATGTTCTGAAAATCTGAACCACAGTGTGGGGTTTATTGAGTATAATTTTGCGTTCTGGTCTTGGAGATTTAGTACTCATAGAAAACACCATTGGCGTAAAGTCAAGTTCTTGAATTCCCTAACCTCAAAAATAGGCTTCACAAACTTTACATTATTTAAGCCTGTTTTGTAGTTAGGTAGCATTCCTAATCTGAAATCTGTGTTGTTTTTGGAAGATAGAACTAAAGTTAAAATTGTAATACGCCCTCTAAAGCAAACCTCTTACAGTTTTATCCACCATCTCTGCTGTTAGTCCGTGAAAGACAAAGCGCTTAAACTGAGATATAAATGTTTAGCTAAGTTCTAAATCTTCTCAGAATCCATTGAATTTTTTGGTTATCAGGATTAAATTGATCTTTCTATATTATTATTTTAAAGCTATCATAGTTTTGACTAGCTTAGATGTGGGGGTTTAAATTTTTTTTACTTCAAAAATATTTTATCGAAGAATCCAGACTGTTGGGAGAAAAGCATCTCAAATAATCACAGATAAATGTTTATGTTACAAAAATCATAAAAATCCAAATAGGAAAATACTAATTTGATTTAAATAGTATGATTTAAAAATCTAAATAGGATACTAGTTTGGTTTAATATTAAAATGAAACAATGCTGCAGTCCTTATTACTTAACTGGAGAACATATTCTCCAAAGTTGTCATGTTTCTTCTTCCTTCAGCTGATTAATAACAACAAAATACTGTTATGACTCTTATTTGAACAGAATAATGCATAATAATCTGCATTTGTGTGTGTGTGTGTGTGTGTAGTGACTAATCAGATTGTCATGAACATGACACAAATGTTCATTTAGAACATGCTGGAACCAAGTGCTACTCTGAAATAAGAGTTTTCAGTCCACCAATAGGAATATCTAGGTTACTTACATGTCCTTATTTACCTAGTTTTTATTTCCTAGTCATAAGTGTAATCTCTTTTTTCAAGTAAGTTTTTGTTTTCTAGCTGGTATAGCAGTTGTGGGGCCATGGAGCTGGGGGTGGGCAGGGGCACAGTTCTTCACAGGTAGTACACCATATCCTTACCACAGATTTTCTTTGTTTAAATAAATTTAAGTGTAATGGTGAATATTTCTGATGTTGAAGGGAGGACTCTGCATTCTCTAACACTGGTTTCCTGAGTGGGATGGTATACCACAGGGTGTACAAGATGATCCATTGGCGTTTAGTAAGAAATACACCTATTATGTTTTTTTACTTAATAAAAATTTTTTTTTTCTAATCTAGAAAAACACAGAGGCCAGCCGGGCACGGTGGCACATGCCTGTAATCCCAGCCCTTGGGAGGCTGAGGCAGGAGGATCGCGAGTTCAAAGCCAGCCTCAGCAGTGGCAAGGCACTTAGCAACTCAGTGAGACCCTGTTTCTAAATAAAATACAAAAAAGGGCTGGGGATGTAGCCCAGTGGTCAAGTGCCCCTGAGTTCAATCCCCGGTGCCAAAAAAAAAAAAAAACAAAAACAGAGAGGCCTCAGATACTTAGCATATCATTTGACCTCAGGTTTTCTGCAAGAAGTGAAGGCATTCCCATGTGGAAAGGCCTGTAGCTAGACATGTCTTCACTAATGGGTTTGCATTGACATAACATGATAAGGAAGATTATGAGTGCCATTTATATCATATAGTCTTAAATACGTTGATCCTCACCAAATTGCCAAGTGACAGTTTCCTTTGGATTCCTCCAAAGAAACTGCAGACTGAAGGCAATATTAATTATGCAGGCACAAGTAAACAAGAAGAAAATGGCAGAGCTGCTCCTTCTAGCATAAATTCTCTTTGGATTTCAAAAGTCAAAAAGTGCCAAGTTTTAAAGAAGACTATTGAAAATCAGGTTTAATAATTGCTGTTAACAATCAACCTCTCTCTTGGTGTATGTTGTTTTTTTAAATGTTAGCCAGTGATGTTATAAGGTCATTCTAATTAGGAAGACATTTAAAAATATTTTCCATTACATGAAGACAAGTGCCCTCAGGGTTTTGTTTTGTTTTCCCCTGTTTGTTTGTTTTTTAAGTTAATATTTAATGTCAACCTTGTATTTAGTAGAGTCTCACTTTAATGATAAATATTATTTCAGGGATTCTTAGTGACTAATAAAAATCCTAAGTTTTATTTGGGAAAATATGTCCTTTTGACAATAGTATGTAGTTTGTAAATAAATATACAAATGTTAGAGCACATGCACAAAAGAATATTTCACCAGTGAGTTGCATAGTGAAAAATACTTGAAGGTCATAGTTTTTAAAAATTGGGATCTTTAAATTATGGGGTTTTTTGTTTGTTTGTTTTTAAATCACTCAAAGTCATTTATGCTTGTACCTTTCATCTTTTTGACACATGCTTTAGAATTCCCATTGTTCTCTTTAGTATTCCCCTTAAGAGTTACCATTAAGAAAATTGATATGAACATTCAGACATCTGAATGTAGTGTGTGACTTCTGATCAAACTGATGTCCATGCTATATTCCTGCACATATTGAACACAAACTGCTTTTTCTGAAAATTTCAGAATACTTTAGGATGAGCTGTGCAAATCATGATCCTTTGGTATACTGGAGTCCTTCATTCTTTCAGATAACACCAGAATACCTTTTGAGTGTGAACCACCATGCCAAACACTTGAAGACATAGTGGGCATAAGACTATGCCCATCTTCATTCTGTACTGATGTTTACATTGTTGGTCCAGGAAATAATTGTTTGCTTCTGGCTTTGGTATTAGGTCAAAATACATTGGTGGTATTATATATCCAGACTTAAGAACCCTTTACACTGTTAGAGCTGAGGAAAGGTGAAAATACATGTGAACATTTGCCCCTCAAAATCTTAACATTAATAAGAACCTTGTGAGCATTCACTCTTGAAGCTTAACGTTTCATGATATATTTATACATACAAAGAGATGCAATAAAGAATATTAATATGCACAAAATTAAAAGGAAAATAATAAACAAATGTCCATTAACCTGCCATATAAGAACAAGTGTATGATCAACAACCTAATATGCTCATCCTCTTCCCGATTCCCCTGCCTTTCCCATAAAGGCAGGCATTTTCCTGAATTTCTCTTGGCTGTTTTTTTTTTTTTTTTTTTTTTTAATATTTATTTTTTAGTTGTAGTTGGATACAATACCTTTTTTAAAATTTTTTATTTATTTATTTTTATGTGGTGCTGGATCAAACCCAGAGCCTCACACATGCTAGGCAAGCGCGCTGCCGCTGAGCCACAACCCCAGCCCTCTCTTGGCTGTTTTTTACTTCTTTTTTAAATCAATATTTTTTGCCACATATATACCGAACCTACATATTTTTTGTTGTCAGCTTTTAGATATATTGTACCTCAAGTTAATATGTTTTATGAAGTCTTTTGCAACTGGATTTTTTTGTTCAGTATATTTCTGACATTCTATGTGTAATCTTCTATGAGTGATATTCATTTACACTTCTTTATTAAAAATCACTGTATTTTAAAAGAGGATCATAATTTTCCCATTCTCCCATCAATGATCATTTGGTTGTTGATCTTTATATTTTACTCTTAGCAATGCTGCCATGAATATTCCTGTATGTGTATCCTGGTGCACATGGGCAAGCATTTTCTAGGACACTAGTGCTGTGCATCAGAATCTCCAGGAGGGCATGATAAAACATATTGCCAGACTCCATCCCCAGAAGATATGAGGTTGGGTTAAGTATTTGTTTCATCAAATTTCCAGATGTTCATAACATTACAGGTGTCCAGACCCTGCCTCTGAGAACCACTACTCTTAATGCCATAGTATATTTGTGAAGTTGTATACCAGGTGTCAGGGTAAGCAAATGTTCGGTTTTACAAAATAATACCAAATTGTTTTTCAGAGTCATTGTGGTCGTTTATATTCTCACCAGTAATGCATACACTACCATTGATTCACATCCACTCCAGTACTTGGTATTATCAGAATTTTTAATTTTGTTCTTTTTGGGTACTCGGTATTGGGTACTCAGGGGCACTCAACCACTGAGCCACATCCCCAGCCCTATTTTGTATTTTCTTTAGAGACAAGGTCTCACTGAGTTGCTTAGCACTTGCTGTTGCTGAGGCTGGCTTTGAACTTGATATCCACCTGTCTCAGCCTCCCAAGCTGCTGGGATTACAGGGGTGCGCCCTGTGTCTGGCACTAGAATTTTCAATTTTTGATATTTTTCCTTCTTGATCTTTGAGTTAGGTATGTCATCTTTTTAGAACAAAATCATTTTTATTTTTGAACTATATAAAGTGTAGGTAGAGTAATTTGAGTTCTACATTTTACTTTTGAATTATAATTGGTGCTTTGGTTGAGAGAATCATGTATAAATTTAACAAAGTATTAATTGTGTATTATGTGTATTACATTGTGGGGGTATAAGAAAAAACTTTAAACATGTGCAGGTTTTAATTTTTTTTAAATATTTATTTATTTACTTTAGTTGTACACAATGCAATGCATTTATGTTTACGTGGTGCTGAGGATCGAACCCGGGCCGCGCACGTGCGAGGCGAGCACTCTGCCGCTGAGCCACAACCCCAGCCCGCAGGTTTTAATTTTTAAATGTTACAATTTGAAAGTGTTTTTTTTTTTTTTCCCCCCTGGGGGGGGGTGGGGAGGGGAGGAGGCAAGCACTCTACCGACTGAGCCAGCCTGAAAGTGTTTTTTAAAGGAAAATTAAAACTAGCCAGGCCAGCTAGGCATGGTGTACCATTTACTTTCTCAACTGATAGTTAACTTTCACTTGTCATGGGATCTGAAATTTAGAAAGGATTAAGTCTGAATAGTAGAGTAATATGGTCATCATAAACTTGAATAAACATGCTTCTCAATTTACTCTGTTCCACAGAATGATTCTTAGTGCCTGAAGTATTTAAGGAGCTAATTGGTGACATAGAAACTTCAGGTTCACTGTGAGGAATATTATGCTCTCAAAGCAAATAATCTTTATAGGCATGATCATTTTATAAGTGCTTGGCCTCTCTTTGGCTTGGTATGAATACTAAAATAAGATCAGTACAAATTGAGCACTCCTAATCTAAAATTTGAAACATTTCAGATTTCACATTTTTCAGATTAGTGATGCTCAACCTTTAAAGTCTATGTAAATATTTATTTTTAAAGTTTAAAAAAATAAAATATCGAAACCACTTCTGGTCCCAGGCATTTTGGATAAGGGATATTCAGCCTATATATATTTGTTAGCAGTTACATCCTTGATACACAAGGTTAAGGTTTGCATTCCTGCTTTTTCCTAACACAGTTATATAAAGAAACGTATATGTACCAGTCTGTTTAATCTCTAGTAACTTAAAAACCTCATTCTTGTGTATCACTTTTGTATGTTGATATGTGTTTAAAAATCCAATTTCCTGTTAACTTTAATAATATTTTTAATATTTAGTATTTTAATATTATAATATACTTCCTTTCTTGGAATGCATGCATATTACCATTGGTTCACATCCATGCCAACACTTGTATTATCAGAATTTTTAATTTTTAATTTTTAATAATTCCTTCTTGATCTTAGTGTTAGATATGTCATCTACTCTGGTGTCAGTATGCATGAATGATTCCAGTTGAAAAACAAATGCCAAGAATAGACCTCCAATTGAAAAACAAGAACAGTTATGGAAAGTTTTACAATTTATGGAACTGTAAGATTCTTCACATTTTTTTTTGTTTCCTCTAATTGACAACCATTTGGTTATTCCACTTAAAAGAAGTTGCCAGATTGTCAACTACTAAAATCATCTTATTTGTAAAACTAGTGTCTAGAGCATTGGAGACATTAAAATAAAACGTTTTCCCCTTTCTGTATCAGTGATACAGGTTCATTGTAACAATTTGGAGAACAAAAATCTCACCAAAATAAACCAAAATTCCCTTATTCAAAGATACCCACCTTCAATAGTTGTATGAATATCACTCTAAAATTGCACTTATGCTGTATGCTTTGTTTTCCAACTTAATGCCACTAGAAAAAAAATAAATGACACATACAAAAAAATGTGTGTCCTAGTTCAACACTTTGATAGCAATGGAATTTCACTCAACATTCAAGAAACACTTGTCAAAGACCTACCTTAAACCAAGTAATGTAACATTTGACTAAACCGATCCTTCGATTTAAACTGGCAGCACTTATTTTGATTTCAGAGATTAGAGTTGCTCTGGGAATATACTCAACACTGCTCATCTACTTTACCAGGTAACAGTTGGTTACCTGTATTCACAAGATTAATAGCAACTTTTTACAATTTAAAACTACTTCATTGAAACTTTATATAGAAAGTCAGAAAATAATTGGTGAAATTATGTTTAATTCAGTTTTAGAATTGATTTATGTGATAAAAGTTGAACTCAGTTTATACCTTGACTCCTAAGCAGTTTTCCAGCCTGCAAGGAAATACCCTATGTGGCTTTGATTGCCTTGAGACTAGTCCTTGCCAAACAGTATGTGTGGGTTTTTCTATCACAGAGTCAGATTTGACTTTATGGGAAAGAAACAAAAGGTAGCAACACACCACCCCCCAATTTGTTAATGCCTGTTGCTGTTTCATGAGAATACCTGATAGAATTAAAATAGATGAAAAAAAAAATAAACTAGAGTTACTTTGTTCTTTGTTTTATTCTATTCTTTAGCTCTGTCCAATGAACTTCTGTGATGGAAATATTTTCATACTGTCAAGCATAACATGGTGACACTAGCCAGTGTAGTAGTAGTAGAACACTTGAAATAGGCTTAGGAACAAATGAAGTATACATTTTTAGATTTTAATTCACCTTAATGAATTAACATTAAATATATTGTGTAGCCTATGACTTTTGCATTAAAAGGTGTAGCATTAGAACGTAGCAAATGGCCTTTATTTTCATTAGAATCAGTCAACTCACAGGAAGTTCACATGGACAATTTAATTTGGTGTATTTCGAAAAATAAGTCATAAAATCTTAAGCTCTAATACTTAAGTGCAGATGCTTAATATAGACAGATGCATTAATCTTGCATCCATTTATGGTATGACCAATAGAAGCAAGGAAGAAGCTGAGAGAGGAAGTTGACATTAGGGCAAGGAGGGAATATCATGCAAAAGAAAGCTATGTAGAAATGTTCAAGATGCAGAGATAAATAAGAGGAAGAAGAGAAAGATTTAGAAAATTCTTAGTATATAGCAACCAAGACCAGAATGTTGGATGTTGGAGAGGAGCCTCCTACTCTCCAGTCATAACGTCTTGATATTAAAATCATTGTGCATCTGCTTTGTCAATCTCTTGTCCCTTGGCATTTTTGCTCTGTTCTTTCTCTTCACTCTCTTCATGTCCTTTGCCTTAACACATCCAGATTTGCTGTACATAATGCCATATGTACTATATTGCCTTCCTTTTCTCCCCAGAATATGCAATAACAGGCTCTGTTGCAGAGGGGAACAATGATAGGAAATTGGGGGACATTTTATTTAGGCTTCAGTTATTTATGACATGCCTACTGTGTACAAGATACACTACCAAGGGCTTTGCATTATTTTTTCCATCATAGTAAAATATACATTAGAGCTTTTCATGTTAAACATTTTAAAGTATATAATCAATTGGCATTGAATAACTAACATTCACAGTGTGTGTAACCATCACTGTTTATTTCCAGAATTTTTCATTGTCCCAGGCAGAAATTAGGCATATCAATAATTCTCTAGGGCTGGGGTTGTGGCTCAGCGGTAGAGCACTTGCCTGGCACGTGTGTGGCCCGGGTTCGATCCTCAGCACCACGTACAAATAAACCCATTGTGTACAGCTAAAGCAAATAAATAAATATTAAAAAAATAATAATAATTCTCCATTCCCATTTCCGCTTTGGTAACTTCTAGTCTACTTTTGTTCCTGTGAATTTGCCTGTACCTTTATAAGTGGCATCATATTTGTCCTTTTCTGTATCTGGCTTATTTCATCTAGCATAATGTTTTCAGGCCTCATTATTGCTGTGGCATGCATCCGAATTTCATTCCTTTTTAGCTGAATAATATTCCATTGTATGTATATACCACATTTTGGTTATTCAGTCATCTACAGACACTTGGGTTGTGCATTATTTTTAATAATCCGCCTCATTCCCTTTCAACTGTGCTTGCCTTCAGCCCTTTCCCAAAAACCCCACCTTGGACCTCTCTTCTGGCCCACATCCAGGTTCAAGAGAAAAGAGCAGGAATCTGAGTGCTTTGCTTTTACAAGATTGCATGCTGGGCTGGGACTGTGGCTCAGCGGTAGAGCGCTCGCCTAGCGCGTGGGCGACCCGGGTTCAATCTCCAGCACCACGTACAAATAAAACACATTGAGTAAAACACATTGTGTACAACTAAAGCAAATAAATAAAAATATTAAAAAAAAAAAAAAAAGATTGCATGCTGCTGTGTTAGGGAGCACCTCCTTCCATGCCCTGCTATTCACTTGTTTAACTATATATGTCTACTCCAGTCCCTGGTGGGCAGGAACATCACGGTCCTCATTTTATGTGGCATTTTTACGTTTGTGTACACCCATGGAAAGCCAGTCAGGTGCTTATGTTTTGTGTGCAGCTCCTTTCCTACTCTTCATTCATAACCTTCAGAGGTCCTAACTGGTAACACTACAACCATGCAGCACAGTGATTGGGAACCCACAGTTACGATAACTGGAGCACAGAATTCACTGACATGTAGGGATTCCCAGGGCCCTGCTTAAGCAGTGGCAGGCATCTTGTTTACAGATAGTAGTTGTTACCCAGCGGTTGTATTCATAATGTTAGATGTAAAATGTGGCTTTTACAAAGCAATTAATATAAATAGTTATTGAAGACATGATGAAGTGGGAAATTGTTACCTTTTCTATGATAATTGATATATTAAAGGACATAATAAACTACTACTAAGTTATTCCTATTCTAAAAAATGAAGCCGGGCGCGGTGGCGCACGCCTGTAATAGCACTTTGGGAGGCTGATCAAGTTCAAAGCCAACAGCAGTGGCGAGGCACTAGAAGGAGACTTCTCTAAATAAAATACAAAAAAGGGCTGGGGATGTGACCCATGGTCGAGTCCCCTGAGAATCCCCGGCCACAGAGGAAGGACTTGATGTACTAGTCAGAGGCACAGAGGTCTCTGCCACTTTGCTAAGCCCTTCTTCATGAGCTCACTTCAGTCTCAACTTTCTGAGATGTTGCTGTTTTTTTTTTCATTATCAGTTAAAGCAACAGAAATGTAGTTTGTCTCAAGGTGACAGCTAGACATGTCAGAGTCTAGATTTAAGAACAATTCTATTTTTGGAACTGAAACATCATTGTATTTAAGATTGTAGATTGTTTTTGGTCAGTGGCGATTCTGTATTCTCTAATTTTGGTTTTCTGCAGTGTGAGACAGTAAATTCATCAGTCAGAAGAAAAACGGATGCTATTAAGAACCCCTTGAAATCTCCTTTTATATGATAATCTGATTTTTTTAGTCCTATTTATAGTGTGATGGTTTGTAAATTTGTGGGTGATGAAATTAATTGTATAAGTTGTTCAAATTAATCTGGTGTGTTTACAGGTGGTTGCTGTATATGGAACTTTGTCTGATTTGCTTTCTGTGGCCAGCAGTAAACTCGGCATAAAAGCCACCAGTGTGTATAATGGGAAAGGTGGACTGATTGATGATATTGCTTTGATCAGGTAACCTACACCTTTTAATAATCTGTCAACACGGGCCCTCAGCTTCTTGGTGCTGTGCTGTTTCCCTTAAGCTGTATTTTCATCACTACAGGATTTGGTGTTGAAGACAGGATTTGGGAAGTGATTGTCTAGAATTGACTCTTCAGTATATTTCAGCATATTGATAGTCTTTCTACATAGGTCACATATGAGTATGAGGATCTCTTCTTTATGGTACTTGAGATTAACCTAATAAGACATGCAGTTTTTAGTTTTAAAAATCGAATTGATCTCTTTACTTTTATATGCAACTGCTTATTGCTTAATTTATTTCCTAAGAATGCTTTGCATTTTATAAATATCACGGACCTAATTTTACAACACTTGCTAAATATGATAGAGTTCTAGGTAGAGATAGTATCAGCGACCCACCGCAGTAATACTTTTCTGGCTTGTTTTTTGGTTTTTAAATATCCCAAGCAAATCATCTCTTAAAAGTAAGTGTAAAATTCACTGCATTCCTTCTTCAAGGGGTCAAAGAATTTTGGGGGAGGAAGAGATTTAACAAAACAAACAAAAGGAAAAGGAACACGAGCCGGGCGCGGTGGCACACGCCTGTAATCCCAGCACTTTGGGAGGCTGAGGCAGGAGGATCGCGAGTTCAAAGCCAGCCTCAGCAATGGTGAGGCACTTAGCAACTCAGTGAGACCCTGTCTCTAAATAAAATACAAAAAAGGGCTGGGGATGTGGCCCAGTGGTCGAGTGCCCCTGAGTTCAATCCCTGGTACCACAAAAAAAAAAAAAAAAAAAAAAAAAGGAACACGAATTAAGTACCGAATATGCCAGGTATGTTGTAATTGCCTTGCCTGAGTTATCCCATTTAGTTGGCAAAGGATGAAGATTTCTTTTTTTAATTGATGGTGTGAAGATAATGATGTTCTAAATTATAGTTGTATATGAAGTTTAATCTCCATTTTAATCCAGGTCAGATGACCTTTCAATGTAGTGTACTGCCTTTAAAGTCAATCAGTTCTGGTTCATTCATTTAATAACAAGGAAACGAAGCTCTGCTTTATCCAGGCCATTGAGTTTTCATAGTTGACTTTTGTCAGTAAAAACAAACTTTCATATTAATATAATATATTATAATATACATTAATAGAGTTTCTCAAATAGATATTGAAAAACTATCTTTCATTTCTGAAGACGATTGAGGAACATCATTGAATGGTCTATTTCAAACACAAATTCTGAGTCTTAAGAAAAAAAATGAATGTGTTTCTATAATGTCCAGTAAATTCTGTAATTCAAAGAATATTACTGAACCCTTCAGAGCTATCTGTTTGCTGGTTGCTGGTTCATAGAAGGGTCTCTGATCATTTATTTATGCTAATGGTGGGATGGATGGCAGGAGAGGAGGATATACACTGATAAGCTACAATTTTAGGTTATATGTGATCATTTATGTTTGAGTGTATAGTGGGTGAGTGGTTACAGCAGTTACTTCAAATGTATTTTTCCTGGATTTAATATGAAAATGCATTTTCATTTGCAAAGCACACAGCAACTAATGATTTAGGCGAGAATTCCAATAATGTATTTAGGGGTAAAGAATTAAGTTAAAAAAAAAGAAAAAATTGACTGTGGCTTTAATCATATCCTTTGAACATAATAGTACATTCTTTAGTTAATAAGAAAGCCAGATTCGCCGGGCATGGTGGCGCACACCTGTAATCCCAGTACTTGGGAGGCTGAGGCAGGAGGATTGCAAGTTCAAAGCCAGCCTCAGCAATGGTGAGGCACTTAGCAACTCAGTGAGACCCTGTCTCTAATAAAAAATACAAAAAAAGGGATGGGGATGTGGGCCAGTAGTCGAGTGCCCCTGAGTTCAATCCCCGTACCAAAAAAAAAAAGAAAGCCAGATTCACAGCTTGTGTAATGGGAATAGTTTTTTTTTGTTTTTTTTTTTTTTTTTTTTTTTTTTTTTCCCATTTCAAAAAACTTCCATGAACAGGATCTCATTGGAATTTAAAATCAGAGACATTTAAGTTAGGGAGTTAACCAAAGCGCTCAAAACAGCTTTTTTGCAGGGTAGATTGATAGCAAAACCTGTCTTTGATAGAATTTCAAGGAATAGTTCCTATAGTCAACAGATAATTAATGTTATTTCTAGATTTTGATGGTAGCTTTTTTAAATTTTGATTTCCCCAGGGATGATGATGTTTTGTTTGTATGTGAAGGAGAGCCATTTATTGGTAAGTGACTTCCTTAAAAGCCAATTTTATCTGCCAAAATAAACACAAAACAGATGAAATGGTAAATAATTTACATAGAACTGTAAAAGCTTAACATTAAGAAGGATGTTGTGATTATACTCAGATCTTCACATTCTTTGATTCTGCTTTTGGGTATGTAATGTATGTTAATGTACATACTTAATTTGAATTATATGATCATGTTTTAGTATGGATACTTTGTCATTTATCTGCCTTTAAGCTGCTCTGGACTTGTACATATTTGGTAATGGTGACATAGTAGGATCATTTTGATTTTAGAAATTACAAGTGTTAGCCGGGCACGGTGGTGCACGCCTGTAATCCCAGCACTCGGGAGGCTGAGGCAGGAGGATTGTGAGTTCAAAGCCAGCCTCAGCCTTAGCAATTCAGTGAGACCCTGTCTCTAATAAAATACAAAAAAGGGCTGGGGATGTGGCCCTGTGGTCCGGTGCCCCTGAGTTCAATCCCCAGTACCAAGAAAAAAAAAAAAAAAAGAAATTACAAGTGTTTTGTTTTAAATTTTTCTTTTTCATTGTAGTTGTCAAAATTTCTCTCATGTTATGTCACATCTTTGTCAGCCTATATTGCTTGCATATAATGTCTGACAGCCCTTCACTACTAATTAAATCAAAATGTGACATTGGCCACACAGAGGCACATACACTTACCTACCTTTTGCTCTGGAAGACAATATACACAGTTGAATACCTCAAAATAGAAAGCCTAAAGCTTAAGTAAAGTAAATATTCCTTAATGAGTACCTTATTTAATTCCATACACGTCATACCCTGAGTGTTTATTTAATTTTTAAAAAATTTTTAAAGCATCACAATAATTGTATTTGGTGAGTGGAGATAGTTCTCAGGATCTTGGCTCAGGCAGTTGTCAACTTGCAAGTAAGTGCCTCCTCTTCTCTGTCTCTGCTTAAAACTTTGAGCAAAAACTTTTTCTTTACCTTCTTTATCCATTGGCCTAACTGAGGGTTGGAAGACAGTGGCTCTATAATTGGTTTATTGCATACACAGAAACAAATGAAAACTGATTTATTGAAGACAGCCTGGGCAGTACAGTAGCTCTTTGCAACTGGGTTCATAGTTGTTATTAAGCCTCTTTGATGACTAGAATTAGAAGTACATAGGTAGCTAGAGATCAAATTTATATATAATGTTATATAATATAGGATATAAAGTTTATATATCATATATAACATAAGATATAGATAAAATATCACAGGCTTATACCAGTGCTCTAAGTATATATTTAGGATTACAGGGATTTTACTTAGTCTCTTCTGTTTTGCATCTGGGTCTCCTTTCTTCCATTTTGACAATCTTAATTTTCAGGAATATAGGGAATGATAGAATTGTAATGTTACATTATTGTTTATTTACTTCAACCCATACAAAAGCCACATAAACATATCAGAGTAACAGTTACAATACTTTCATACCAATATGGTTACTAAAAGCAGTTAAACATTCTTGCATATACTCATTCTTTTCTCCTCATAAAAACAAATTGTATTTTTACAATATGTAGCCATTATTTACTACACTACTTTGCTTAAAATAATTACTTAATTTACTTCTTCAAGTGTATTTAATGCTTACCTCCAATACTTATGTCAATGTCTGCAGTGATTATCTGTTTAAAACTTGTTCTCTAATATATTCCTTACAAACAATCTGTGAGGGCAATGTTCTCTTACATCTTGCACGTTTTTAGTTTGTGACTTCTGAATTTGTAAGTCAGATATAGAATCATATCAGAGTTTATAAATGATGAACTTCAAGTATCTATAGCTTCTTTTGTGTCACTTGTATCTTAATGAAGCTATTGAAAAATAGCTTGCTTCACATCTTTATTTGAGTACCTTAAATATGTTACTCAGTTTCATTCTGGCACAAAGTTTTGGCCTCAAAACCACGGATCTTCCTTAATTATTTTTCCTAGATCACCCAAAGGATTTTTTCTTCTTTACAGTATTTTAGTAGAATATTTCATGGCTTTCTGGGTGGTTCTGGGTTGCTTTTTCTCAAGTATGTATTCCTATCAATATGTGGTGTCAAGTATGTGTAGTTTTAATTTGAGAAAAGTTTTCTTGAACTTTATGCATTTTGTCTTCTTGTTTTGGTTTTCTCTTTCAGAACTTCTATTATGTGTACATTGGATCTTCTATACTTGTCTTTTGTATTCGAAGCTTTCTATTATAAATCCTTTCATCTCTCTCTTTTTTTTAATTTATAAAGCTCTTTCTTTTTCACCCTTTATTTGCCTAAAGACATTATCTGTTGTTTATTCATTTTTGTGTTTCTCCTAATTTAGTCTTCTTTTCTGAAAGCATTTTTCTTTTATTTCTAATTCACTCCTTAGTTCCTTACCTCCTTTCTGAATATTATAATTCTACATTGTTATTTCATACTTTTATTTATTTATTTTAGCATGTTTTAGAATATTAGGTTAGAGGTTTTATCTATTACAGGGCTTTCTTCTGGCATGTTTTGTCTTTAGGAATGTGATTCTTTCTTATTCTTTAATACTCTTGTTTGGATCTGATCTTATCCTTTCCTGTTGCCCATTTTTATATGAAATTAGTTGTCCTTAACTTGAGAAGGGAGAGCTAGCCTAGCAACGTTTTTCTAATTATGAGGCTCTAGACTTCCGTTTTCTCTCATTGTTTTGTGAAGTGTTAAAAAACATGGGCCTCATTTTCTAGATATGTTTTGGTCTATTAGGCCTTCTTTAGTGGGCTGCTCTTTCTTTGGTTTCTGTTGCCTTTGTTTTATTCAACTTAAATCCCACCCCCTCCTGCCTCCCTTGCATCTTGTTGTCATGTGAGCCTGTGTCCACAGAAGGGAGCTTTGGTTTTGAGATATAATTCCTGGCTCTTTCAGGTCTTATTGCAAACTACTTGCATCGCCCTTTTGGTGTGGGCCTACCTATCCCACTTTGAGTCTGCTGTTCTTGAATAGACTTCTTGAGCTGTGCAGCCAGCACCTCGGGTTCACTTTTGAAGTCTTGGGTTCATAGTGTACCCTGTCATTTCTCTCTGCTTTTACCTTCACAGACACTGATAACCTGCTGCTCTTAGAGCTCTGCATGCTGGTTGGAATACCTACCTCATCACCTACTTTTGTTTTAACGCTGCCTATGGGTTAGAGTTTTGCTGTCCTAGTAGCTCTGGTATACTTTTGTGGTGGATTTAATTTTAAAAGTTATACCATCGTCATCATCCCAGAATCCCCAGTCTTAATATTGTTATTTTCTACATGTCATCTCTAGATCCTCAGACAGATTCTAAGCCACCTGAAGGATTATTAGGATCCCACACAGACTGGCTAACATTAAATGTTGGAGGGCGGTACTTTACAACTACACGGTAGGTGGGGTCTTTGTGTGTGTTTGTGTGTGTGTGTGTATGCACGTGAGCACGCAATCAAGAGAGTGAAAGGGATTGTATGTACTGTTTGTTCTTTTCCTTCAATTTGCTGATTCCCTTAAAAGATATTCTAATGCTACTGAAATAGGTAATAATAAGAATCCTTTTTTAGAAGTTTTTTTGAAGATAAAAGTAGAATATAGTACATATATCATTTCAAAGAAAGCATAAAAAGCATGAATTCAGTGTTTTAGAACATGCTTTATAGATATCAGTAATACACAGGCAACACAAGTTAAAACTAATAGTATTAAAATCTGTAGGACTATAACTACTTATATTGAAGAGATCAGAAAAATCTTAAGTTTAGAAGACCTAGATTATTGTGAAATAATATCTTGCTAGGAGATTAGATAGCATGTACATTGAAACAAACAAAAACCATATTTAAATCAAAGGAAGTGCCAGATTGGAAGGGACTTTGATAAATGGCAACTTACTGCACGTTTTTGTTTCCCAGCATTACTCCTCCCAGGTTATAGCATGCATCTTTTTGAGAGAAGAGCTGAAAATCAAGTATGCTCTTGACTTAAATGTGTTTGTTTATAAAGACACATGGAGAAATCAATTTTTTTCCCTGACTTCTTAGGAGCACTTTAGTGAATAAAGAACCTGACAGTATGCTGGCCCACATGTTCAAGGACAAAGGTGAGTATAATACACTGTTTTCACATTTTTTGTGATCTGTTATAACTGCTGGCCTTCTGTACTTTTAGTGGTATCAACAATTTTTATAGGAGTAAAACTTGCTGGTATATTATATAATTTTTCTTCTATGAATTTTAACTTTATTGTTTGCTTGTGGGGGGGCTTTCTTCATTATAATGGTAACACAGGTGTCTGGGGAAATAAGCAAGATCATAGAGGAGCTTTCTTAATTGACCGAAGTCCTGAGTACTTTGAACCCATTTTGAACTATTTGCGTCATGGACAGCTTATTGTAAATGATGGCATTAACTTATTGGGTAAGTGTTCAATATAATTCCTCACATTCTTTTAAGATTGGGATTTTTATTTTGTTTTCCCTTAGTAATGTCTGTTTTCATAGAGTGAAATATATATTTTCTACATTTTCAACTAAGTTTTCACATATGAATATTTATAGTTATAGAAATAGGTACTGGCACAGGTAGTCTTTCAGGTCTGCAGTGTTTGTTTATATGGGTATGGCTAATCCATATATTTTAATTTTATATTCTAAAATTAACTTGGGGAAAGTCTGAGTCCCTTTTGAAAAATGGAATTAAAACTTTTTCACCCCTAGCTATATCACAAAATTTTTGTGAAGGTTCAAGGAGATGATATAGACAAAAGCCCTTTTAAAGTAGTGATTGCAGGGCTGGGGTTGTGGCTCAGCGGTAGAGCGCTTGCCTAGCACATGCGTGGCCCTGGGTTCTATCCTCAGCACCACATAAAAATAAATAAATAAATAAAAAAATAAAGGTATTGTGGTCAACTAAAGAATGAATATTTAAAAAAAATAATGATTGCATATTTGAAAGCTTACAGGCTTTTCTATCAGTACTTTTTATATTATTGTAATAAAATACCTGAGGCAGATAACTTAGGAAAAGTTTACTTAGCTCACAGTTTTGGAGGTTCAAAGTCCAAGATCATGTGGGCCACATTAGTTTGGTCTCTGGTGAGGGTGGCAGGTGGTGGTACATCTTCCTGGTACATATGTAGGAGCAAATAGTCACATCTCAAACCTAGGCAGAGAGAGAAAAAGACTGGGGTGATGTCACACAATCCCATAATCCCCTTTGAGGACATGCCCCTAGTGACCTAAGGCTTTCTCATTAACTCCCACCTCTTAAAAGGTCCACAGTAACTCCAATTCTGCCACCTTAGGGACCAAGCCTTTATATACAGATTTTTAGGTTCATCAACATCTAATTATAGCATCCTCTGGTGACTGAATTTGGCCTGATGTTAGTACTTATGAAGTGTGGCAATTTAGCTTTAGCAAATTTTTACCATATGGGAATGTGGACTTAGGGTGCCAGAGCCTTGATTTTTTTTTTTTTTTTTTTTTTTTTTTTTACCGGGGATTGAACTCAGGGGCACTCAACCACTGGGCCACATCCCCAGCCCTTTTTTGTATTTTATTAGAGACAGGGTCTCACTGAGTTGCTAAGTGCCTCGCCATTGCTGAGGCGGGCTTTGAATTTACAATCCTCCTTCCTCAGCCTTCCAAGTGCTGGGATTACAGGCGTGCGCCATCGCGCCCGGCCCTTGATTTTTTTTTTTTTTTTTTTTTTAAAGAAATGCTGGCATAAAATAAAAAAATTTATGTCAAATCATCTGATTTTGAAATGCTGCATGTTCAATGCATCAGAATCAGCTTGAGGACTGCTGGCTTATAATGTTTGTAGTGTAATAATACCAAACACTCAGTGACTTTCAGTGTTTCTATAGTAAACTTTATATTCACTTTAAAATGAACCCATTGCAACAAAATGATATATTGGACACTCTCAGGTGGGTCCATAATTGTTCTGAACTAAATTGTTGTTGCTTTAAAAATTTTTTCCAACTATCAGGTATGATGGCACGTACCTATAAACCTGGCAACTTGGGAGGCTGAATTAGGAAGATTGCAAGTTGAAGGTCAGCCTCAGCAATTTAGTGAGACACTGCTCAAAATGAAAAGGGATGGGGATATAGTAGTTCAGTGGTAGAACACTTCTGGTTCAATTCCCAGTACCAAAAAAATAATAATAAATTACCAACTGTTGCTTTAAATATTTTTCAGCTTGATTATTTTTTGTCATAGTTATTCTGCAGAAATTATTATAAATATTGCCAGTGATCCATATTATATAGTTCTTTTTCTTTTCAGTACCTACATCACTCTGTAGCTTTTCTCTCTGATGGCTTCTTCCTTGGGTTCATTTTAAACTTCAACTTCAGCTTTCCTATGGGCTCTCTTATTCCTCCCATTTTAATTTTTCCTTATATTATTGATTGATAGCATTTTGTATCCTCCCAGATTAGAAAATAACATTCTATCTTAGATTTCTACAATCTATTACCAAGATTTGCTTGTTTTTCTTTTCTCATATTTTCCAAATATTTCTCATATTTATTCTAGTTGTTCAGCAATTAGAGCTCTCTACTAGATTCATTTTATAAAATGTTGTTTTTAATTAGTTTAGTTTCCATCCAAACTTTTTAACATTACCTGCAGGTTCTCCTTTTTTTTTTTTTTTTTTTTTTTTTTGGTACTGGGGATTGAACCCAGGGGCACTTGACCACTGGGCCACATCCCCAGCCCTTTTTTGTATTTTATTAGAAGCAGGGTCTCACTGAGTTGTTAAGTACCTCAGCCATTGCTGAGGCTGGCTTTGAACTCGCGATCCTCCTGCCTCAGCCTCCCAAAGTGCTGGGATTACAGGCATGTGCCACCACGCCCGGCTTGCAGGTTCTCCTAAGTAAGTAAATGATTTAAAAATAATCTGCAGTAATTTTCTTGAAACCAAAAGGTAGTGAGGGGGCTGGGGTTGTGGCTCAGTGGTAGAGTACTTACCTAGCACAGGTGAGGCACTGGGTTTGATCCTTAGCACCACTAAAGGTAAATAAATAAAGATATTGTGTCCATCTACAACCGAAAAAAAAATTAAAAAAAAAAAAAAAGGTAGTGAGTGGCAGAGCTGGGATTCAAATCCAAGTCTAACTGGTACTAATAGAAAATATACTATCACTCCCTTTTCTCAGGGTACATATATAGGTTTTATATTTATAAGGCGTTTCTGGAAGTTTTTAAGGGTAATTGTAAATGTAGAACTAGAAGAACATACATACCATATTCCCTGTGAGTTCTCATTTACCCAGAAGATCTTGGCAAGCTGATCACAAGGCCCACTAGAACTTCTCTAAGGTGTGCTTCTCCCAGGGGCAAATACCCTGTTGTCTGCAGGAGGGAGCTGGAGAGGGAACCACCCTGGCATGGACAGGAGAGCAGGTGCCAGAGAGCTCCCTGAGTGGTGTGCTGGCCATCAATGACCTTTGTTTTGCAATTGGATTATTGGAGATGGAATTTGGTTTCACCAGAAAACATAATTTTTCTTCTTCCCAAGTAACTGCTTGTTGTTTTCTTACAAGTTTAGAATTGTTTGAGGGGAAGGATTATGTCTCTTACTTTCTTTGTTATTTCTAAATCCCTAGTGGTTTTTTTAACACGTGGACTCAGCCAACTGAATCACTGAGTCTTTATTTGAAAGAAAGTGAATCCCAGATTTCCTCCTGCAATACTCTGATGAGACAGAGGAAGCCTATCAAGGCATGTCTAAAAGATGTCTGAATAGATTCCTTTTATAAAACCAAGTTAATTAAAGCAAGTGAATAGGTGAAATTCCTTTTGCCACTTAGAAATATCTTTAAAATTTTTATTTTGGTGTAAGAAAATTTTCTGAATTATACTTTTGACTTTCATTGTGAAACTGATTTAAGCTTCTGTTCACATTCATTTTTTGATTAAGTTAAATATATTTATAGAAAACCTTCTCAGACTCACTCCATTAAAAAGGAAGTTAAATGTTAAGATGAAGTGAACTGATCATTTTCATTATGTTCACAGTGAAATCAAAGTCAACTCTTAGGAATATGTACTGTTAACATTTCTTGCTTGTGGCCTACTTAAAGCAATTATTAGAAATAACTTTGAAATATGGAAGGCTTTGTTGTGATTTATTAGTTTTCTGTTTTTCTTTCACAGAAAAATCTGTTTTAGAAATATTTTTCAATATTCTATGTGTACCTTCTAAACATTAGTTACTTGTCTACTATTGACTCTGATACTCATTGAATTTCAGTCTTATGAGAATTTAACATAAAGAATTCTATAAATATCAAAATGAATCATGGCCTGTAAAAGTCACATCCTTTGTTCTGATAGGTGTATTAGAAGAAGCCAGATTTTTTGGTATTGACTCACTGATTGAACACCTAGAAGTGGCGATAAAGGTGAGGCTCTTTTTACCGTGGCTAGTATTACATTTATTGAAGGTATTGCTCAAAAGGCCCTACTAATTTTTTAATACCTATTTCAAGAATTCCCAACCACCAGAGGATCATTCACCAATATCCCGAAAGGAATTTGTTCGATTTCTGCTAGCAACTCCAACCAAGTCAGAATTACGTTGCCAGGTAAGTAGATTTTAACACAACTTAATTTGTATTATCTACTCTGTGATTAAAGTTTTACATACTTCTATGGTTCATTTTTGTTTTATTTTACCTATTTTCCTTTTTTATGCAAGATAGAAATGCAATTATGGGCCATAGCCTTGATTTAATTTTAAAATGATTAGCAGAAAAGAGATGCAGTAGTTTTCTTAGTGTCTATTTATGCCTTATGTAGTAGTTCTTGAGTAAACGTGGAAAACACAGCAATTTTTCACAAGTTATTGGCACAGTTGCTATGTATGGCTGGTCCGTGGCAGACACTTTCACTTTTGTGTATTGTAGCATTACAGATTTTGAAAATCACAATGCCCATTGTTTTCTTAATAAAACTGTCTTGAATTCTTGGATTAATAAAATAATTTAGTTATAATGATAATCAAGTTGAACTAAAATAACACCAGCAATTATATAAATGTATGACTAAGAAGGATATTCTGCACATAATGGAAGTATAGTCAGGCCATATCCTTAATTCACATGTAGATAAAACTTCTTTTACGAGGAACCCATTAAAGACATATATATATATATTCATGTATCCAAGTTCCATTTTGTTCATGTTTTGTAATAAATTCCAAGTGACTGAACCACCAATTACTTCTAAAAGACTTGGTGGTTAGCTCTAGTAATTACATTGAATACAAACAGATGGTTTAAACCTTATGACAGTTTGTGCTTTTTAATTTCAGGGTTTAAACTTCAGTGGTGCTGATCTTTCTCGTTTGGACCTTCGATACATTAACTTCAAAATGGCCAACTTAAGCCGCTGCAACCTTGCACATGCAAATCTCTGCTGTGCAAATCTTGAACGAGCTGATCTTTCCGGATCAGTGCTTGACGTAAGAATCATTTTTGATTATGAGGACAATTAAAATTTTAGGCTATTGTGCAGTCTCAAAGAACAGGAGTTATATCTGTCTCTTATTGGAGCTTTTACTATTAGATAGATCATTTACTATGTTGATCATAAAGCTGAAGGCTCACTCTAAAAGTGGAATGGGTTGGTTTTATAACTTTGATGTCCTTTATGTACATAGATCTGAAAGGTTTAGCAGACAATAAAAATGAAGTCTTAAAATTAGATCTTGGTCTCCATATAGTATCCTAAATTTATCAAAACTGATATTTTTGGCCTGTTGTGGTGGCTCAAGATTGTAACCCCAATAACTCAAGAGGCTGGGATAGGAGGAGCACAAGTTCAAGGCTATCCTCAGAAACTTACAGGGTACCTAGGATTGAACTCAAGGGCACTTGACCACTGAGCCACATCCTTAGCCTTATTTTGTATTTTATTTAGAGACAGGGTCTCACTGAGTTGCTTAGCACCTCACTTTTGCTGAGGCTGGCTTTGAACTTGTAATCCTCCTGTCTCAGCCTCCCAAGCTTCTGGGATTACAGACGTACGCCACTGTGCCTGGATCTACACCCAGCTTTTTGCCTTACAGTTTTTAAAACATTTTTACATTCAGCTTCCCCTTTATAATTATAATTTGTAAAGGTCTAATGTTAACATCAACTTTGTAGATGAGCTTCCTGGTTTATCTAGTAGTTCCTAGAGTTCAGATTTGATGGCATGAACTCTTTAAGACAAATTACAACTTAAAACTCAAATGTTTATTTTTAAACTTTTTACTTTCTGCACTGCATTGTGCATTGTGGTGTGAGTGCTGGAGTTGGCAATGGCCTGTGGCCATGGTTGGTACAGAAAGACCAGGCAGGTGACTTGTTAGTGTGTTGTTGCTAATTAATCCCTTTAATTGGTGGCATTAGTATTCTGGCCTTTGAAATGAAAGTGGTAATAGCCTCTTGGACAATCAAGAAGTTCATTTCTTGATTCCTATAGTGATAAGAAAAAATCTAGACCCCTCCTAAGTTTCTGCATCCTTACTCTTACATTTCAGTGATGTGGTCATGCTCAAGGCTGTTGATACAAATAGAAATAGAGTGTTATAGTTCTGACTGCCTGGGTTCCTTATTTAAACCCATTTCATGTGAAGTGGGCATGCTTTCTCTTTTAAAACAGTTGGCATGTTTCTCTTTTAAAACAGTTTTTCTAAAAGAAATGTTTCTTTAAAACATCCTCAATTCTTATTGGGTTTCATTAAAAGAGTCTTCATAGTAAACAGAAATAATTGCAAATGTGTTGAATTGAGCATTTTCCCCCCTTTCCTAGTTTTTTCTTTTACTGTTTATACCAGTTGGAACAAAATCATGAACATTAAAAACCAGGACTTTTTTTCTTTGCAGTGTGCAAATCTCCAGGGAGTCAAGATGCTTTGTTCTAATGCAGAAGGTGCATCCCTGAAACTGTGTAATTTTGAGGATCCTTCTGGTCTTAAAGCCAATTTAGAAGGTGAGATCTTATCTGTAAATACCAGTTCCAGGGTGAAAGCAGACCAGGAAATAAAAAGCCCAGGGAAATCATTGCTAAGGGTCAAACAGAGTGGCTATAGAGGACAGGTTTTATCTGCTGTTGTGTTTGGAAAGTTTGCAAAGGGTTAGCTGCTTCCTTAGTCTCAGTCATAGGCAAATCAAACTTGAGGACTCGGAGATAAAGCCTCAAATATTTAATGAGGCTTCAAGTTGGACAATTGAATATCAACATCTTAACCCTCAAGTAGAATTAAATACTCTTATACTGACCAAAAGGAAGAATTTCAGTTTGCACAAAGCCAGATTTTTTTGGTCAGTTTTTAATAATTCATTATTGCTTTGTTTGGTTTGTGAATTGGGCATTTTGTTCACTTGTACTTTTAGGAAACATAGTGATTATCTCCCATGTCATGAACTCATTTATGGTGGCATATTATAAAAGTGCTAATCACCTAAGATAAAATTGATTATCCCCTCAAAAAATACTGATGAAACATTCTTTTTTAAGAAGTTTTTTTTTTAATATTTATTTATTTACTTTAGTTGTACACAATGCAATGCATTTATGTTTACGTGGTGCTGAGGATCGAACCTGGGCCACACACGTGTGAGGCGAGCGCTCTGCCGCTGAGCCACAACCCCATCCCCCTGATGAAACATTCTTAATTCATGCCGTAAGCAAACAAGTTGCCAGCATTGAATTTTTTTCACATGTGTAAGCCAGTGGAGAGACTAAGACTTCAGGTTCATTTCCAAAGTATAGGAGACGATCCTCATTCACCTCCTCCAGTCATCTTGCAGTTTGTTGAAGGTAGATAATTAGATATTTTTAAAGTTAAACTGCTCTCAAAATATATTCACTGTAGGTGCTAATCTGAAAGGTGTGGATATGGAAGGAAGTCAAATGACAGGAATTAATCTGAGAGTTGCTACCTTAAAAAATGCAAAGTTGAAGAACTGTAACCTCAGAGGAGCGACTCTGGCAGGAACTGATTTAGAGGTAAGTTCACCAATGCCTGAAGTTTGAGTAATCTTAATTACTGAGAATCCCAGGCAAAATTTATTGAAATTGTTAGGAAAGTAGTTGGCTGGTAAAATGCCCAGTAACATGCCAGGGCGGTTAGAGGGATATTTGCCTTTCAATGGCTTATTCAAACAGATTTCAATTCCAGAGCAAGATCCACCACCTGAGTCATAAATGCTAGTTCCAGGTGTGAAGACTCATCTAACATTCCATCTCCGTTGATTTCATTTCTCTTCTTTTTCTTGGGTCTTTAAGTTCAATAGTATTTTATTAATCTAATTAATTGTGCTTTCATTAACTTTAATTCCAAACACTTTTATAGGCCAGATTATTCTTGAATGACTTGGGAAATTTAAATGATATCCAGGTTTGAAAACAGATTCAGGAAAAGCCCATTTTATTTTTTTAATTACCTTTATTTTATTTATTATTTTCTATGTGTTGCTGAGGATTGAACTCAGTGCCTTACATATGCTAGACAAGCGCTTCACCACTGAGCTGCAACCCCAGCCCAGGAAAAGCCTATTTTAAATTGGCATCATACTCTTTTTTTGAATCTCAGCTAAAGATTTTAATCTTGTCCAGTTACCTTTTTCATAAGAATTATATTCTATTTGTGATTTGCAGATGTAGCAGTAGGCTGGATGGCTGTTGATGTGTCTGCAGCAGTGCTGTCTGATCACTCTCTCTGCATGCGGGTGTGTTCCAGATCTGTGCTGTTCAGTACAGTAGCCAAATAGCCACATAGAGCTGTTGGGCACTGCAGCTATTCTTAACTGAGAAACTGATTTTCAAATTTTACTTAATTTTAACGCATTTAAATTTTTATTTATTTATTTATTTATTTATTTTGGTGCCAGGGATTGATCTCAGGGGCACTCGACCACTAGGCCAAATCCCCAGCCCTTTTTTGTATTTTATTTAGAGACAGGGTCTCACTGAGTTGCTAAGTGCCTTGCCATTGCTGAGGCTGGCTTTGAACTCGCAATCCTCCTATCTCAGCCTCCCAAGGGCTGGGATTACAGGCATGTGCCACCATGCCCAGCTTAACTCATTTAAATTTAAATAGCCACAAGTGGCTCATAGCTATTATATTAAACAATAAAGTTTTATACAAGCAAGTCTGGTACAGATAGGATTGTAGAAGACATTATGTGGAAATTTAGCTTGCTGCTGATTTTGTAAAGGCTGATTTTGTAAAGGCTGATTTTGTCTTGATCTTGATAGCTCTCTGGAATTCAGATCCATTTAAACTTAAAGGAAGAAGAACCAGCCTCAGGTTGACAATATAATGCTATTATGAGCATGGTTATTTATTTGTTACTGTCACTTAAGGTCGTAGGGTTTTTTCTTGGTTTCAGCTATCATGTTGTTAATGTGGTTAAGCAGCAAAAGCCTTCCTCCATCCAGCTGATTGCAAAGACTGATCCACTTGACCACTGAAGGGCAACTATGGACATTTGGCCTCCTAAGAGACTCTATGTAGTCCCCCTTCTCTCTAACCATGGTCTCTCACCATCCCTTGGGGACTTTAGCAGAATCTATCTCATCTTTCCCTTGAGAAATTAACAAACAGCTCCCAGTTGTGGTGTTATGTCACTATATATCTACCCAAACTCACTGCATCATACACATATATTTGGGGTTTTAAAAAGGCAGTTTCCTGCTATAAAAACATTAGGACTACAAAATGGAAAAATCTACTATACAATTTAATTATTAAGAAAAATCTCAATTTTTTTTTAAATAGTCTTCCCCTATCATGCCTTTCTTTATTGTTATTTTGGGATTGTGGTAAAAATATTTAGATAATAGTTATTACATTGGAATTCATTCTGGATTTTTAATTACCTGCTTCTAAAGTTTGTGAACAGAATGGACATGCTTCCTCTTTAACCTTGATTATGCATACTTGTGGTAGTCAACTTGAGCATCACCCAGGGATAACATGCAGATAGAAGATATATGGCCAGTAGTGTTCTAGAAACTGTTTTGTTATGTAGGAACACTGTCCTAATATGCCTAGAAATCACTGTGAAAGAAACAGATAAGGCCCTAGATCTCCATATGAGTTACATGAGTTTTATTTTGTCTTACAGAACTGTGATCTGTCTGGGTGTGACCTTCAGGAAGCTAACCTGAGAGGTTCCAATGTGAAAGGGGCTATATTCGAAGAGATGCTGACACCACTACACATGTCCCAGAGTGTCAGATGAGAATTTCAGGGGCTGGAGGAAGATATCCAAGATGAAAAATGTTCTCCTAATCATTTTCTTTCTCCACCCGCTCAGTTATCTAGAAAAAGTAACACTGTAAAGGAATTTTTTTTTTTAAAAAATGTTTTTAGAGGATTATGCTTGTTCTCAGCAGTGCATAGGGGAAAAAATTGAATTTTTTCCATATTCTGATTTTAACAGAAAAGCACTCATTTAATAGATGTAGGGAAACTTAGATTATATTGCTGCCTTTTGAATGGGGTAGGGAGATTTGCCTGGTTTTATGACCAGGAACATAGTATCTATTTTATTTGCTTTTAAATAGGCATGATGTGGAAATCCATCTTGGATTAAGATGCATTTGAGAAATTTAATTTATGAAAAGCACAACATATGCAATTATATTTATTGAATACCTAGATGCAGTATGGATATTTAAATTGTTAAACTTTATGAAAAGTTTGGAAAGGTTGTTTCAGGTTTATAAATAGCTTTAGCGATGCCTCCCCTCTTTATGTACCTGTCGCACTGTATGAATATGGTGAGGTCATACTCCCTAAGGCTCTCTTTTCAGGTTTATTTTTATGATGTTTACTTTTAGAACAAAACAGTAGCTAAATTAGAGAAATATCCTGTTGGTCCTATTGAGGCAGAGAGGAAGGAAAGGCATCATTGTACATCTTTATCATACTGAAGAGTCACTGGAACTCTCCAGTTGAAGGACGAATTTGCCTATAGTTACAACTTTTAAATAAGCATTCCTCAGAAGTTCATTCTAGACAAGTTCCACTCAACATCAGACCCGGAAGTTCTATTTACTACTTTTCTCAGATACAATCAATATATAAGCAGAGGATGACACTTCAAAACCAAAAAACCAAGGTGCATCATTAATATGTATTTAATTAAAATGTCAAATGGTTTAAATTGGGACAGCTTAAAAATAGGTATCAAATCCAAAACTGCTGCAATTAAGAGTATAAAATACAAATAAAAAGGGCAAAGTAACCTTTTAGAAGGCAACATGATATAATTGCAGCTAAAATCTTACAGTGGGAAATGAGGATGTTTAAACTGTCTGTTTGATTAGACCATCAAAAGAAAATAATACTAAATAAAAATAAAGGCATTTGGATGGCCTAAGATATTAATCAGTCAGCACCTGTAGTTCTTTTACTTATATTTTCTGTTGTGTATCTTTGGTTTTCAAATTGTAACCCAATTTTCCTGAGTCATTTTTTTTCTGCCATAGCAGAGATAGGGCCTTTACCTCCCTCCCAATATCCCAGTGTCCTTATATCTGCCCGAGAGCAGGGATATAAGCTGTGTCCAAATGGGTTCTGAATCCTGCTTACTCATCAATTTGAGGCAATGAATCATTTAAAACCACTTCTGTGTCCTTTGGGAGAAGGACATGTCTCAGTGTTCCACAGCTTACTCTTCTGTATCTACATATGCACAGCTTTCCTTAACAGTAAAGGGCTCGTATGCACAGTGGGAGGAGGTCAGACCTTTACAGATGAAGGAAAGCAACTTTAGAAATGAATTATTTTCTTTGCTTTATTATTTTTACCAAGACAGAGAAGTATTGTATTGAGAGATTCTATTTTCATAATCAATATGTGCCTAAATAATATTTAAATCATTTCACTCTGTACTATATTTTCAATAATTATAGAATGTGTTGTTCATTCACTTAAGGGTACCTCTGTAGACAAACCTAAAGCTGCAGAAGGTTCTGAAAGATCTAAACATGGTGTTCTCAGAAGCTGCAGGCTTGGGATCTAATGTATACTGCATTAATAAATGATATAAAACAATGAAAAGGTGTTTCTTCTCTTGCTTTTGAAAATCAGCACTTCTGTTTACCTTTCTCTTCAATATGGGTTGAGAACCAGCCCTGAGGGTCTAGATGAAAAAGGAAATACAGCATAGTACTTGCGATAGGGTAGTCTCTTTGAAAGTGCCATTAAATTCATTTCTTTAAACATGTTTGTGATCCTCTTTTCAAAATCCACCATGCTAACAATGTGGGGAAAAAACTATTAGTTCTGAACAAAAGACAAAACTGCTTTCCAGTAATGTATTCACTTTGGGTTACTCTTTAGCTGGTGATCACTACCGATTAGCTTTATTGAGTAAACAATATGCCTCCAAACATTTTTTGCCTACAAGAACAGCATTCCAAAGAGGAAGAAAAGTTTCAGAATAGTAAAACTTCGATTAGCTTTAGCGATAAAACATGTCTGTACATATAGGTATAAAAAACAGTGTTGGGAGAGGGCTAGGGTCTCAGGTTTTAAGCCCAAATTCATTATACTATCTATATTGATGAAATCAGTTCTCTATACTTATATTAGCTACAATGATAAAATTCAGTTCTTTATGGTTAGATTAGCTAATTGATAAAATTCAGTTCTCTTTTTGAGTAATTGTCTAAAGCAATACGTGTTATTCTCTGATGTAGTCTAATCTATTTCCTTCAACTAGTTTCAAGGAAATTTTAGTAGGAGATATCAAGTCATTCTTACGAAGACTTTATAAATCAGTACTTAGCTTTTCTCCATTATTTTATGAATCTGTTGTTTATGGTGTAAATCTGCCCTCGAGTCAACTCGAAATGGTCTTTCATATGTGAAAAAAAAAACCTAGAATTTTATTAAATCCCCAAGCAAGATACTATATTAAAATTAAATGTTCACCAGTACAAGGAAAATTGGTTACATTATTTCAGTAGAAAACACTATCTGAGGATTAATTCTCTGTGAGCCTTTCACAACTGGATTAGACATGTCAGCCAGAGTTACCCTTGAATACTTCCTGCTGAGATTTTACATTAGGGCAGAAGAGATTTTTTTTCCATCTGTCTTTTAGCAAGATTATGAAATCATCATTATAATAATTTTGAGGTGTTTTAATGTTGACAGTGAAATAGTTTTCCCTCTAAAGCCATTCTTTCAAATTTAGGGCAGAAGAACTATGACAACTCTAAATTCCAATTATTTAATCCTAATTTATTAAACTCCCCTCCTTGATCAGTTGGCCTAACCATGGAATCATGAACGGATTCAAAGTGTCACTAAACAAAAACTCATTAATTACGGCTGGGGTTGTGGCTCAGTGGTAGAGCCCTTGCCTAGCATGTGCACGGCCCAGGGTCAATCCTCAGCATCACGTAAAAAAACACATTGTGTACAATTAAAACAAATATTAAAAAAAAAAAACTTAAAAAAACTCATTAATTACATAGTGGTTTGACAGCCTGCTTGGTGCTGTAGAAAGTAAGACAATACAAATTTGGCTTTTGCCCTTGAGCTCTGTTGGATCTAAGACAAGACTGATGCAGACTTAGAGGACATACAGCACATTGAATAACTTCATAGACCATGTTGCTGTGCTCATCTTAAACATCTCAAAGCATATTTCCAAAAATTTCATACCCACTGGTAGAAATAACCTACAAGAAACCCAGTGATGCTCAGAGGTGAGTGTTTCACCTGCCAATAGGGCTCAGAAGTCTTTACTTCCACCTCCTTAGTCCTAACCAAAGGCCATGCTTTCTGCTTCAGTGACACAGAAATGTGTCTCAGCAAATAGGAATCAACTGGACAATTTAAACCAGCATTGTTCAAACATAACAGTTCTCATTGAAATATAGCATCTATGTACCTTTAATATAGCAGGACAAAATTCCACTCTTCATGTTAGAATGGTATGTTAGGATATCTAAATGAAATTATTAAGATAGAGTCAAGTACTGATGTTTTGTTTCAAAATTTCTATTTGCAGTTATACTTCAAAGTTGATCCACCCTTGGGTACACAGAGGCAACTGGGCAAACCAAGCAAGAATACTGGGCAGAACACCATTTCTCTTCACTTGAAATCCTTACAGATGAAATTATTCCATAGGACACTGGGCATAACTGATGGTTTCAGCATCCTACCCCAAAAGCTGCCAATCCCAGCTCTAAAATTAACAAATAACTAGTTGTTTGTTTTTTAACTCTCTCATGCCTTAGATAATTTAGCAGGCTTTACATCCTATTATACATAAAGTTTAAATCTATGTCAGATAAAAAACATCTTTGAAGTAAAAATAGAGAACGCATTAGGCCTAATCTGGTTAAAAGGTTCTTGCTTCCATTCATTCATTGATTCCATTCATTCAAACCTATAGTTAGTGCTGCCTCAAAGCCAAGGGGTCATTGACAGATGATTAAATGAGACAGAATCTTTGACTATCATGAGTTGTAGACCAGAGGTAAATTAGGGGAAGCCAATCATGTATTTAAATGAATGTAATAAAGAATGATAGTTCTATTTCTTTTTAAAATGCCTATCTAAATAACATGCCCAAGGTCATGCATGCCACTTGGGTGAAAATTTGGATGATGCAGCCCAACAGTGGCACATGTCTGTAATCCCTGCACTCAGGAGGCTGAGGAGGAAGGATTACTTGAGCTCACAAGTTTGAAACCAGTCAGCAACATAGTAAGACCCTGTTTAAAAAAAAAAAAAGAAAAGAAAAGAAAAAGTAGATGATGTTCTTCACTTTGCAGCAATGTTATGGTGAGTGACCTTGGTCTCATTCACATGCCAAGGAACCATTATTGCTCATCTTTGTGCCCACTGCTCAGCACAGTGATTTGCACATTTTGACTCTATCAACTTCTGAAATGAGTTGATCTGTCCACCTAAGTCTGCCCAATATGGACTTGCTCTTAATGTAGTCTAACTATTAGGGGTTTTCTTACCTTTTTGATGTTTTGAAAGGCTTTCAAGAATAGTCAAGGAGAGGTGGATGTGGTGGTGTACACCTGTAATCCCAGTGAGTGACTTGGAAAGCTGAGGCAGGAGGATCACAAATTTGAGACCAGCCTCAGCAACTTAGCAAGACCCTAAGCAACTTAGCTAGACCCTCAGCAACTTAGCAAGACCCTCAGCAACTTAGCAAGACCCTAAGCAACTTAGCTAGACCCTCAGCAACTTAGCAAGACCCTGTCTCAAAATAAAAAGAGCTAGGGACGTGGCACAGTGGTTAAGACCCCTGGGGTTCAATCCCTGGTACCAAAACAATAAAAATAAAATAGTCAAGGAGGGGGCCTGGTGGATAGAAGGCTGGGGAATTTCACACACTATCTTTAGAATCCTACGTGAACTGGGCATAGTGCCAATAACCACTTATTAATAAATCAGACTTTTTAAAACTGAAAGCATTTCTATGATTATATGGTTTAAACCCTTCCTTTTACAAATAGGGAATCTAAAAGCTGAGACTAGCCCCCAAGCAACCTGACTCAAGTGTATATTTACTGCATAGCCTCCTTGGTAGAAGTTTCTGAATGTGTATTTGGCTTAACTTACTCTAAGACATCTATTCTCCTTGAATCCTTGATAGGTCTGCCAGTTTCCTCAAGGGACTCCAGCCTTGCTGGATTTTAATCTCTGTGAATTGTGACCTCAGCTATAAAAATTTTAGCTGAGGTTTTAATGGCCAGACTTAAGTGAATTTAACGGATATGCCAGCGGGTGTTCCAATGACATACACCATTAAAGGGCTTTATGTGAGGATTAAAAGAAATTACTATTAAAAAACACTAAAGTCCACGGGCAGCACAATTTACCAGTAGGAACAGTTTCGATGTCCTGGAAAAGTTTCATATAAAAAGGAAGCTAGGTGAGTAGAAAAGTCACAGAACTCAACACACCGCAAAGGCAGCTTGGGATCCTTTTGACACTTTGCCTCCAAACAGGTAAAATGCTTTGTACTTCTAACACTATTGGTTTGTTGTGTTTTGTTTTTCGCTTGCATGCTATCATGTGTCCTTGGGGCACTTTACACCCCAAAGGCTTAGTCCAAGTGAGAGGGTGTGTAAAGCAGGCTTGTCCTTCACTGACCTTGTCACAGCCAGCAGCAGATTTCCAGCCTTTGGGGAACCCAAGAGCCCACTGATCCATGTCTCTTGGACTTTTAGCCTCTTCCCCATCAAATGAAAGTCAGTTTGGAGACACATTTCATTAGCTAAATAGAGGCTTCCTTGGCAAGGGAGGCATTGGCTCTGGGACTCACCACTTCGAAGGGGGTTGAGTCCTCTCTGGCTCCCACAGCTGGTCCCAGAGCAGTAATGCTTGAAAGACTAGAGAGAAGAGTCAGCAAAATGCATCAGTACCATAAGTGTAGCCATTTACAGCACCTTCCGCCAGAGGCACCTGGCAGGGACTGTACAGCAAAGCTGAACAGATGGAGCGGTTCTCTTTATCTCAGAAATGGAAGAGTTGAAAACCAATTGGCGCACGCCTGTAATCCCAGCACTTGGGAGGCTGAGGCAGGAGGATCGCGAGTTCAAAGCCAGCCTCAGCAATGGCGAGGCACTTAGCAACTCAGTGAGACCCTGTCTCTAATAAAATATTATGTGGCCAATGGTCGAGAGCCCCTGAGTTCAATCCCCAGTACCAAAAAAAAAAAAAAAAAAAAAGTAAAAGAAAAGAAAACCAATTGGCAATGGGGGAATAGGAAGGTGAAAAGATGCATTTGGTCAGGTGGGAATCTTGGGTTTAAATAACCAAATAAGTAATAAAAATAATCATGACGACTTTGGCACCGAAAGTACTGAATATGTGAGCTTAACATACTGATTTTGGTCCCCAGTGGCTAGAAAACTAAAAAACAATCAAACAGAGGTCTTTGTGGGAAAATTAGGAATGTAACTCACATTTTCCACAAGTTCATGATATAGATGTGGGTCTTGTCATCAAGAGTTCTTTGTGTTCTATTTTCATTGAGAGTTCAGTCTGGGTGTGTTTTGATTGTGCTTTGAAGTTCCTTAGAATGCAGCCCACTCCCAAACTCCTGGCTGGACTCCTCCTGCTGACAGTGTGTGTGCAGGGCTGCTCCGGCCAGCACTGGTCCTATGGATTGCGCCCTGGAGGAAAGAGAAATGCAGAAAGTTTGTTTGATCCTTTCCAAGAGGTAAGTGTCTCTCGACTTCAAAATAAGACTGATTTTGATAAGACTTAGCTTATTTGGTTCAACTTAACCAAATAAAAGATCCCATGTGGCACTAGGCTGTGCTCCACCCTGGCTAGGCCACGGGGAAAGGACTCTTTCAAAGGTCAAATCCAATTTCTACTTTCAGTTCAGTCAGGGACTGATGAAACAAAGAGCAGAACAAAACACTAGGAGAACACTACCACAAGTGCAAGGTGGTGCATCATGCTCTTAAGTGTGCATTTGCACGGGCTTTAGAAAAAACTGGGGGAAATCCGGGGTCTCTAGCAGGTGATTTTTTGGGTTTGGGAAAGATAACCTTAAAATTTCTGCTTATGTTTTTTTTTTTTATTTCATCTAAATCTACGATATTAGATCAATAGTATATTTCAAATGTGTAAGTAGGTATCCTTATGAAGGAGGTATGCTCTACATTTCTTTTCACCCATAGAAGCATTTAAGCAAAGAAGTGGGAGTTAGCAGATGTAAGACAAGGCAGTGGGGTAGAAAACATGCAGGATTTAATTTCATACTGAGTAGATTACACTACTAGCACCAGCATTATCATGGGTTCTTTTTTTTTTTTTTTTGTCTATAAAATGTGACTTCTTAGGGTGGGTGAGGATTATGTGATGGAAGACATTGATGTTAGCTCATTAATCCAAAAAACAACATAGGGCTATGAATGGGAAATGTAACTGAAAAAACTCAAAACCATTCTGTTTTCAGTGAAAAGAAATACTTTTTTTTTTTTTTTAAGAAAAAACAAAGATAAAGAAACCCAGGGCTGGGGTTGTGGCTCAATGATAGTGCGCTCGCCTAGCATGTGCGAAGCCCTGGGCTCGGTCCTCAGCACCACATAAAAATAAATAAGATAAAGGTATTTTGTCCAACTTCAACTAAAAACTAAATATTAAAAAGTAAATTTTTAAAAAAGAAACCCCAGGATCTGAAGTTTCTTCTCCACAGATTGTATGTGAGGAAAATCTCATTAAACTATGACACATTAAAAGCTAGAAAATAAAAAGCATTCCTGTTTACAATTATAAACTCTTGGACTGTTTCGTGAGGTTCACATTCTTCAGTCTCATCATTTCTAAGGACAGAACATGGTCTCGTCTTATCTGCACTGTCTCCAGCCCTCCACTCCATCTGTAAAAATGCCTCATGGTAAATCGGCATCCTTCAAGTCCCCATCCTAATCCAGCCTCCCACTCAGCCCCAGAGCCACTAGACCTCACTGTCACAATTTTTTGGTGGCAATGGAAAGTGCCATTTTGTTTCCTCATCTCCATCTGCATGAATCCCATTGTTTTCTTCAGGTAGCCAAACAAGTCGATCAACCGGCAGAACCCCAAACCTTGGAATGCACCATCCACCAGCCACGTTCCCCCATCAGGGACCTGAGAGGAATTCTGGTGAGTTACAGTGATCCTAACATGTAGCTTCTGAGATGGACAGGCCCTTGGGTACCACTTATTACCACACCTCCTGCTCACTGTGGGACTTACCTCCTGTCAGGACCTCACCTAAGCCAGTGACCTCACTAGTTCATGATGTTCCCACTCAGTGATTAGACTCATGACTGGACCTTTAGTCCCCCTGCAGTTGGGCTGAAATCTCTCTATAAGCTTTATCTGCTAATCCTGGCTCCAGCCTTTGGGAGGACCCACAAGAAATGTCTCCCCACTGCCATACTTTAATTCTCCAAGCATATTCATCAACCCCCTCAACTATTCTTCTCTGTGCTGATCTATACACACCATTTGATTCAGCAATTATTCTATGACATGGTTTTCCAGGGCCCTGGGAAATGTGGGCACTAAAAATCGTGCTCTAAATTAAATTCCTCCTTTGGATTAAAACAATTCCAAACTCAAAAACTTACCATTCAGAGCCACAGATTTGATTTCCAGTTCTCTGTGAGGACTAAATTTTCTCCCCAAATGGCAGTCTACTAATGTAACATAGGTTTGAAAAAAAAGTATAAAACAAATTAAATGCAGCAATCGAAACTTGAATTCAACATGAGTGTTCTCTGAGCTCCATGGACCACTTACTTGTGCATTATGGTTCATTTTCAATTCTAGCCTGGGAAAATCCAAAAATATCATAACTGAAGATAAGCTATATTTGCAGTTTTCTCCTATGACTTCAACTTCCATACCCAAAAAACAGAGGAAAAATGGGTACTCATTTTTATTTCCTTTATTTCTTTAATAGTGCTTATTGCTAAGAAAAAAAAAAAAAAAAAGCTATGAAATTTCCTAAACATGACATTATGAAGGAATTGAAGCAAAGGCTGGTTTAATAGCAAACTGATTGATGAGACCTTTCTTTCATCTTCTTCCATACATCTAATCCTTAATCTATTATTAGATTGTTTACAGCTTAAAAAGATACAATCTATCCTATCTACCTAGCACTTTCTAGTACATGGTGATGAATGGAACTTTCCTCCTTTATAACTCTTTTTTTTAAAATTATTTATTTGCTTTTAGTTGTACACAATGTGTTTATTTGTATGTGGTGCTGAGGATCGAACCCGGGTCGCACACGTGCTAGGCGAGCACTCTACCGCTGAGCCACAATCCCAGCCCTCCTCCTTTATAACTCTTGAAGTTGTCAAAAATGTAATGAAATTCAGCACCTCAGCATGAAAGTTCATCTATTTGTTACATTTTTCAGGAAGGTCTGATTGAAGAGGAAACTGGGCGGAAGAAGATTTAAATCTACTAGGCCAGAAGGATGGATGAGACTTACGCGTAACATTGACATTGAAATTTGTGACCCATTCCATATCTGTAAATGTGCGAATTTCAGAAATTCTTACACCAAGCTGCACATATTTCATAATAAAGTGTTGTGTTGTGAATAAAATGGTGTCAAATGCAAAGTCTTTCCCTAACTCTGAGCTCGGGTGGGGAGGGACTTTGCACCTTCTGAAGGATCCCTCCACGTGTATACCGGTGGCAGATGGGAAAAGGAGATGACATAGTGTCTATTGTAGACTAAAGGGATCTTTCTGATGGTTCACATCTGTCCCTGCCCTGCATCCACAAGGAGAGTGGCTGCATATTGGCCCAGGCCAGAAAAAGCTGATTCAAATTTTCTAGGATTATAACTCCATCTTTGACCATTCTCTACAGAAGTTAAGATACAGCCATGGCCAAAGGCTTCCTGCCACTGGGAAAGAAGTTCCCTCCCTAGATTGTACCCACTTCCTCTGAAAGCCAGCTGGAGCTCCACTGAGGCCTGAGGGAAGAGGGGACCTCACAGGACTCTTGGTCCAGTGCTCCTTTTGGCTCCATATGATCTGTCCAAGCAGGGCACATTGAGGGTTGGGAACTGTCTTAGTTTGTCGTCTGTTGCTATAACAAAATAACAGAGACTGGGTATGTGTTAAGGAAAAGCAGCTTATTTGGGTTCAGTCTTGAAGTTTTGATTAGTCCAAGCCTCTGGAGGCCTCCTCTGGAGAGGGCTTCATGCTGTCTTCACATGGTGGATGGAATCACATGGCAGGAACATGTGCAAAAGTGGACAGGGGTGTGGAAGAGGCCAAATGTGGGCTGACCTCACCTGACACCAATCCACTCTCATGGCAATTACTTTGGCCCCATAAGATCAAACCCACTTCTGTGAGGCAGGTGTTAATTCCTTCTGGGGGTGGGGCTACCTCAATACCTTGACCTTGGGGACCAAGCTTCTAGCACACGAATCTTTGGGGATACACCATATCCCAACCACAGAAGGGACCAATGCCTAAAAATAAGTGTTCACCTGCTGGATCCTTTTTGGTATTTCACTCAAGAGGGCATTCTGGTGTTTCCTGTCCTTGGCCACACAACTTCACCACCACTCACTCTACACACAGACCAAAGGTGGGCTTTGTGCTAGGTATGTGCACAAACATTTTCACTAAATAATCGATGGTAAATAGATACTACTGTCTTCACTTTATAGTGAAGAACCTGAGGTTCAGAAAGCTCAGGAGAACCACTTGCTTCCCTCTGATTCCACATACAGTGCTCCTGTACCTTACGGTGCGAGCAACCAGAGAACTGGAGTCCTTGGATGCTAGTTATTTCGCTTTTGGAGCTGAAACAGGACACCGGAGCTCATGAGTCAGCTTGCTTCTAAGGGTGACCAGTTCTCCCTGAGACACCATAATACCAATATGCTCACTTATTGTCCTAACTTCCAGATGGCTACAAGACCATCTGAAAAACTCAATTTTCAGATAAAGTCTAAGCAACAAATTAACATGGGAAAGTTCTAGGCCCCTTTGCCTCTTTTAATCAGACAAACGAAACCTTTCTGTTTCCAACCCCCTGTCCCTCCACCTTCAAACAAAGGGACACCTGTGCTAAGAAATTTAACAAGGGTCAGAAGCACCCCACTGGGGAGCAGACCCTCCCTTTTTAATAAAATATTTGTGACTGCACAAAGCTAGATTTCCCAAGTGTCTCCATTTGAAGAATCTCTAGAACTTAGAGAACTTCTTCACTCCCACTTCAATAAAAATTGAGTAATGATGTGTCTACAGTGTGCTTTGTGGAACAAAAGCAAAACTGCATTGTTTTATTAATCAATAGATACAAGTCAGGATGATAGGCTTCCCTCTGCCAATCATTCAGTAACTGTTTTTACAAAAACGATATAATTTACAATCTTTACATTAATGAACACATTTTCCAAAAAGTAACACTCCCACGTACACGTCCTGCTTGAAGCATCAGGTATCCTCTGTGAATCCTCTGAGGTGATCTCTTCAGGGCCAGCTGTAGGCCTCCCCGAAGGGGAGAGACGCTCATCCAACTGCCTGGTGCTGGCGTTACCAGCTCCTGGTGGCACTCGTGATTTGCAGTTTACATGAGCATCTTGGGTCCACTTGATTCCCAAATGACCAAAGAGAAGGAGGAGAGTGAAAACAGCCCCTTTGTGCCAGGCGTGTCGCACAAAGCTGTAACCCCAGTGGCTCAGGAGGCTGAGGGATCCCAAGTTCAAGGCAGGTCTCAGCAATGCAGCAAGGCCTACGGCAACTCAGCAAGACCCTGTGCCTAAATAAAATATAAAAGGGCTGGGGATGTGGCTCAGTGATTAAGCACCCTTAGGTTCAATCCCATTACCAAAAGTACAAAAACAAACAAACAAAAAAAAAAAAAAAAAACAGCCCTTTACTAAAATGTCAAACATGTTCCTGCATCTGAAGAACTCACTCATCAATGTATCAAAACAAAACAGCCTCTTAAAATAAAAGGTGGGGAAACATCAAAGCACACATTTAATGTGATGTTATCCAAAGTATGTGGTTTTAAATGATCAAGTAGCAAAAAGATTGGCTTGAAAATAGATCCATCATTTTATCCAAAGTTTTAAAAGTTGTAACACCCTAGAGATAATTGGAGAAAAAAACAGAATTCCTGCGTGAGATGACAGCATTTAGTGATTCTGATGTTGGAAGATGCTTTGAAGTAGAATTTCTCAGGGGGGGAATCCTGGATCCTGAAAGATTCCTCTTTGGGGCCTAAGTGTGTGCATTTTTAATCAGCATCCAGGTGATTCTTCTGTACACAGACAGTGGAGCATTATTGCTTTTACAAAGTAATAGATTGCAGATGTTTGAAAGCATTGGGGCACTTTCTTCAAACACACACACACACACACACACACACACAGAGAGCGCCCCTCCAGCTGCAGGGCAGAGGGGCCTCCCTCCCTCCAACCTGACCCCCACCTGCAGGGATTTACAAAACACACCCAACTACCAATTTTCCAGAGTTCCATTTCCTCTAAAGTCAGTTTCTCAACCTTGGCCTAATGTTGGAACAAATGGGAAAATTTGAATGAAATATGATGCCTGGGTTCCACTCCCCCGGCCCTCAGAAATTCTGATGGGACTGGGCTGGGCTGGGCTGTGGCCTCTTCCCAGGTAATAAGGAACCTCCCCCCTAGGCTGAGAACCAGTTCCTATCCTTCCCCTGTGAGTATGAGAGAGTCTTTCTAAACTTCTCCATTTCTCTCTTTACCTCTGCCAAATTACCCATGATGAATGACGAAGGAAATAAAACCTATGTACATTAAATAAACTGCTATCAGAAAACTGTCAGGTCAGATGTCAAAGGCATGGCAGGAGGTGTGAGGATAACCAAATGGTCTGCAGTTTTTATTACTTCTGGGCACAGAGGATTCCAGGACCCCAAGATACATGTTTCAACCAAGAGGATCCATAATACACCAGCCAGAGGGAGCCTGGGCGTGATGGGTCTTCAAAGAGGTGCCAGGAAGGAAAAATTCCAAGTTCATGATTTCATTTCATTAAAAAAAGTAATAACAAACTAAACACATAATAAACATTAAAACACATCTCCATGTTTAATTTAAGAAATAAATAACAGCAAATCTGAACAAAATTCTTCTGCTTCAGTGCACATCTTCCTAACTGTCCGCGGGCGAAACCTAACTAGGTACAAATTCATGTCAAAGGAATAGCTGAAATGGTTTGGATGAATGACTCAGAAAAGATGATTCGTATGGATTTGGCAGCATGCACATGAGACCAGCTTTGGCTGGATCAGAGGAATCAGCCTGCAATCACGAACATGCAAGGAATACTCCTCGTTCCTCTCGTAGATTAAACCTGAGGGCTCTAAACCCACCCAAGGAGAAACTTGAGTTCTAATTTAAACAACTGACTGACAGGAAGAAGGAAAGCTTCTAAGGAAGTAATTTTTACCAGCTTCCCAAAGGACACAGAGAAGCATGATTCTTCAAATGAACCAGAAGTGTAGACACGGTGGGTCAGGTTGGCAGAGTCTGAAGACTAGTGTGGAAATCACATCAATTACAGGCTATTGAAAACAATAATGGTGACTTGGGTCAATATTTCAAAAATATGTGCAAGAGTCATCATTTTAATATCTGCAAATCTTTTGATCTTAATAGCTAAGATATGGGTGGGTCAAAGCACCAATGTAGGATAAAAATTAGGGATTCCAGTGCATGGATGTAAAAGCCTTGGTAAGGAAGTTTCCTTTTCTTTTTTTTTTTTTTTTTTTTTTTTTTTTTTGTGGTGCTGGGGAATCGAACCCAGGGCCTTGTGCATGTGAGCTGGTAAGGAAGTTTCCTTCTGACTCACTTGGAATAAAAGAAGCTAAGGCTGGAAGGGATTTGAAAAATCATGCAGACTCCACTATGTAAATATCATTTTATTTCACAGATGAGGAAACTGAGGCTAGGGAAGTGCCTAAAAGTTGACTTGTTAAAAAGCATCTAATCTCTAGTCTTACTTTGTGTTGATGATGGGGGTTTTCTCCCCTTTTCATCATACCTGAGAAGGGTGAGGAAGGAAGGCACAAGCTTAGAGGACCTTGTAAATATCGTTCACAAAATGGTACCATGGGTACGTTCTGGGAGGCGGGAAAGTCTTGTCTGAATCTGAGAGGTGATGACGCGGTGTCTAGCTATCTCAAAATCCATCATCCACGCTCCCCAGATGGGCTCCCGGAACTGTATGTCACTTTCAATTTAATGTTAAAATAAGACATCATCCCACAGTCTGGAGGCCAACAAGAGGGGAAAGATTTCCAGGTTGGAGAGTTAACCAAAGTGGGTCACTCCTATCCTGCTTGGCACCTTGCTTCATCTTTGGACTTGCAGTGTGGCTGTGGCTTATAAGAGGTTTCCCTGGCAGGAGGAGATGACTGTCATCACGGGGCCACAAGGAGGAGGAGGTGGGCAACTCATGGCCCAGCAGCCTTATTTAGGGTTTCATTTTCACACTGACTTTGCAATCCTGCAGCACCCAGAGGGACCTGCTTTTGCATTCGGGGCTGTTTCCACTAAATGTGTTCCAATGCTACATCCTGAGGGCCTTGCAGTGGGTCTGTCCTTCAAGAGCAATTCATAGGTGCCAAATGCAGCACTGCTTTAAAAAAGAATCTCAAAGCAAGACAAGACACCAGCACAGAGAGGGAGGGAGAGATAATAATAACACCACAAACCATAAACCAGTATTCACAAAGGTTGTGGCAACTGGGAGGCTAATTTCAATGTCTTGCTAAGGTCTCTGGGAAAATGAAGGCCAGTCCCTCTCCTCTTCTCCCTGCTGCTCAGCTCTTCTACATTTAAGGTAATCATGAGGTGTTACTTTGCATGTTTCCTCTTTGACCTCAGGAAAGACATTATTTATGACTTCCTGTCTGAATGTGACATTTGCCTATCCCACGGCTTCTCAAGGGAACAACCCTTCCAATGTCCTCTGTAAGCCAGTACCTGCAACGCCACCTGGGATCCTCTGTGTTTGAAGAGTCGAGAACTCTTATTCTCATCAACATGGAAAAGGAGTCACATGGAAAATATATGTTCTATTACAAGAGAGAGAACCTGGACACCGGTGTGTCACATCTTCCTCACCCCTGCTCAAAGACCAGACTGGAAACTCACTGCTTCTGCTCTGGAAGGATGGGCTGGAGGCTTCTGGCTATTTTATTTATATTTTATTTTTTTGTGGTACCGGGGATTGAACTCAGGGGCACTTGACCACTGGGCCACATCCCCAGCCCTTTTTTGTATTTTTATTTTAGAGACAGGGTCTCGCTGAGTTGCTAAGTGCCTCGCCATTGCTGAGGCTGGCTTTGAACTCGCGATCCTCCTGCCTCAGCCTCCCAAGTGCTGGGATTACAGGCGTGCGCTATCGCGCCCGGCTATTTTATTTTATTTTTAAAAAATATTTTTTTTGGGGGGGTACTAGGGATTGAACTCAAGGGTACTCGACCACTGAGCCACATCCCCAGCCCTATTTTGTAATTTATTTAGAGACAGGGTCTCACTGAGTTGCTTAGCACCTCGCTTTTGCTGAGGCTGGCTTTGAACTTCCTGCCTCAGCCTCCCGAGCCTTGTGTTTGTTTTTTAATGACCCACTTTACATCTTTGTACTTCAATGGCAGACCGAAAGATAGGGTGAGGCCTACCAGTCCCTTCCAGGCAGTCTGCTAGGTGACTGTTCTGAAGTCGTTCCAGGCCCTATGGGAGGCCTTTCTGCTGCCTCCTTCCTTCTCTGCACAGCCTGATTTTTTTCCTCTGAAACCCCTCTTCCATTCTTACTCACATCTTCTCTGGTCATAACTTACTCTGGAGGAGAAGGCAGCTTTTGGAGGAGGGTTGTGTGTCCTGAAATAACACACACTCACATCCCGAATTACCTTCAGAAAAACCAAGAGTATCAATAATGCCCTGGGAGAGTTCCAGACCTTACTCATGCTTAAGAGAGGAAGAAAGCAGCAGCGCACATGTACCTCCTCCTTCCTAAGTCCCCTCTCACCTGAAGCCCCAAATAACCTGTGTGCGAGGCACTGTCCCCATTTTTAAAAGCAAGAAAAGAAAGCTCAGAAAGTCAAACACCTTATGGAGCTTGCAAAGGGAACAGGTGACGTGGCTGGGGACTGTGACCAAATGGGTTTGATTCCCAAGTCCGAGTTGTTTCCATGATCCCACTTAGGTGCTCCTGGGTGGGGATAAAGGACACCGATCGCCGTGCACCCCCGGAATACACACACTCGTTCTTGAGTCACACACGGCCATGGTCGTGGAGGCTCCTGCTTCCTTGGCTGTGACGGGAACCAGCATGTCTCTCCTAACAGGTGATGGGGAGGCCAGCACACAACCACAGAGGCAAACGGAGTCTCCCACTGCAAACGCCTTCTCTGCTCTTGGCCTTGGAGAACAGGACTCAGGACCTGGTCATGGAAGAGATGCCTTGAGTGCTCCCCGCTATGTTGACCTTCAGAGTCACAATCGAGAAGTTTTCTGCATTGCCTTCAACACCCAAAGAGTGACAAATATCCGGGACATTTCCAATACTGCTCCAGCCGAGGTGCGGTGCTGAGTACACTCTAGCTCTGAGGGGTCTCCTGGCCCAGCCTATGTTAGCAAGCTGGGTTATTAGTAGAAACCTGTAGTACCACTTTCTGGTCATAGCCTCAGTCTCCTTATCTACAAAATGAGAGTTTCCTTGTATGACCTTTAAAACCCTTCCAGCTCAAAACATCTGTAACTTTGAGTGCCTGTGTGTATGTAATATTTGGTCATCTAAATCACCCCAATTTTTTGCTGATGTTCTGAAAAGAAGTACTGACATTAGTACCATTAGCAAATAATCAAATTAATCCCATGATCAAGAGGAATAAATAATCAAAGGGAAATATTGCACTGTACTCTCCAGGGTAAAATCAGAGAGTGGACAGGGGCCGCTGGGGCATCCGAATGGGAGCTGGCAAAGAAGCTGTCGAACCCAGGCTCCATGGTCCTTCACAGCCAGGGAACTGAGCTCCGAGGAAGGAAAGAAATGTGCAAAAGAGCTTCAAAGAGATCGTAGTAAGGAGGAGCAGCTGCTGTGCACAGGGCCATCGGCCAGGAGTGAAGCAAAAGGCAAGTCCATGGTTTTTCAATGATAACAGCCGTTCACACCTGAAAGCAGCCAATCTCCATTAAAAATGTGTGTTCTCTCCTCAAAGGAAACACAGTAGACATTAGAAAGACAGGGTTACGCAGGCTGCTAGAGTGTGCTTGACATCTGTCTCTTCCCAGACACTGGATGGGGCAGGTGTGCATGGGTGAGAGAAACAGCCAAGTCTCAAATGCAGCTTTTCAGAAGCAAAGCAAGAAACCCATCCATCCAGAGCATAGCTACTGAGGCTGCAGGTCTGGCCCAGGCTTCTGCAGACCCCAGGGTCTCTGCAGCAGAGGCTGAAATGCAATCACGGTGGCAGAGCACTCTCCTTGAAAAATGCACGGGGCATGGCCAATTCTTGGAATTCTGTGTGGGCTAGAGGGGATGCAGCACAGCCCCAAACAGCTACCAAAGAGACGCTTTCGAGAGAACAAAACCAGTTTGGGGCTGGTGAATATCCTCTCTGATCAGGAAACGCAGCCAGCAAGAAGCCCCAGGTAATGTGGACAGCCACTCCCGAAGGCCAGGTCTCAGGCAGCCGCTGTCCAAGGCACTCAGAGATGCAAAGAGGGGGGCGAGGTCCTCACTGGGGTCCAGGCTCAGAAGAAAGGAGGCCAGATTTCCGGACTTTTGGAGGCGGTGGGGGTGGGGCTTTGGCTTCTCTTCGGACAGGCAGTGGGGGCGCGACCTGCGGGGCAGACACGTGAAAACAGGAATGAGTCCTCTCGTTCGCCCCAGTCCTCCCTGCTCCCTGCCCCCCACCTTCTGCTTCAGTTTTGAATCGTTCCGTGTTTATCTGCACAGCCTCTCCCTGCACACACACCGGCATCCGCACACAAATCCCTCCATCAAGTTTGCTGGAGGAAAGAAGGACGTTCATGGGAGACCATCCCCCAACGGCTGTCACTCAGAAGTGAACTCGTCAGTGTGAACGTGAGCTCCCTGATCTCGTCACCTGTCCCCCGGTGAGGGGCAGGGATCTGCTCCGAGGTCCACCTGTGTATCTTTCCTCCCCATCTCTGTGGTCCCAGGAATGAACCCAGATGGCCACAGGGACACGCAGATGGGAAACCTAACTGGAGAGCCTGGAGGATCCCGTGCCGTCTCCCGGCGAGCGGTGCTGTGACCGCATTGTCAGCTCCCTACCTCAGCGGAGGTCCTCTGGCTGCTCTCATAGGGCTTGCTTTTGGGGGGAGGGGGAGGGGGAAGAGCAGTCACCAGCCCATCTGTCTGCAAAGACGGGGAGCCTGGAAACAAACAGGGGAGACCAAGGTTGAGAGAAGGATCTACTGCGGCATCTCTGAGAAACAATGCCCACCGCTGACTCCCCAAACAGCCTGGAGGATCAAATTTGCTGATGCCATTTTCTGTGGTTTCTGTGGACAGAATGAAGGCAATCTCTTACCCTCAGGGCAAACTCTTCATTTGCCAGAAAGTTCTGAAGTGAAAATCTCTTTTTTTTTTTTTTTTGCTCAGGGCTTTTTGCCATTAAGCTGAAGATAAGACAATTTCCTGGAATTTGGAGTATTATTTTATTCTCTGATATATCTCAAGTTCTTAGGAAAATGTCCATGTCCTCCGGGAAACCCTACCAAATTATGTCTAACTCCTGGTTGAGTACTGTCCACTTGGCAGGGCAGACTTATCCCTCCATTATGCCTGTGGGCACCTTGTGATTTTCTTTTTTCTTTTTTTTTTTTTTGGTACCGGGGATTGATCTCAGGAGCACTCGTCTGCTGAGCCACATCCCCAGCCCTTTTTTTGTATTTTATTTAGAGACAGGGTCTCACTGAGTTGCTATGTGCCTCACCATTGCTGAGGCTGGCTTTGAACTTGCGATCCTCCTGCCTCAGCCTCCCAAGTGCTGGGATTACAGGCATGCGCCACCACGCCCGGCACCTTGTGATTTTCTTTAAGGCTGTATCTTGCTGGTTCCCCAAGACAGACTGTAGAGTGTGTGGAATGGGTCTACTTCTTTTCCCTGAACACGTCTAACCACACAGTGGATAGTTCATAAGTTACTTGCCTCCTGTTTGGTCCTCGTCTGAATTTACCTTATTCAAACCTTTGCAATAGAAAAAGGGACTTTTGGACTTTTCAGTGGTTGTATTATACCTGCTCAGTGGTTGTACTATACCCACAACCACTGAATTGCATCAACTTTACAGTAATCTCACATGCTTTGTAGCTGGTTTGACTAAAAATGATCCAGATTTATAAACGTGCCCCGCTTCCCACCTAAAAGAATACTTGAGACACAGGAAAACTTACTTAGGGTCCTGGTAGCCTTAGGCGTGAGTGGAGGAGGGCTCAGAGGCGTCGACTGAGGGGGCGAGGAAGCATGGAATGGCGTTAACCGACTGTCCACCAGCTGGAGACTCTTTGGCCTTTGCACTTTTCTGGCTGGACTCTAAGAATCACGGAGGAAAAGACAGAAAAACATCCTCCCAGTGAGGAATGCTGAGCTCAGCGGGGCTCTCAACAGCCTTCTCTGCTTGATTCCGGGACCTGCTGTCACAGGGCACGCACCACGGCAGGGATCCTCACTGGGAGTCACCAAACCACAGATCCCCTCCCGGCTGGCCACTGGGGCTTGATTCTGACCACAGTGGGACTGTGTCATCTAGGTTAGAAATAAGCCACTCTGATTCTCAGGGAAAGTTGGTCTTGCCACACAACAGATTGATGTGGCTCATGGAAGAAAAATGATTTTTTTTTTTTTAATGTAGAAGAAATGACAATGTTTGGACTGACTCATGGAACACAGTGGTGAGAACCACAACTCCAAGCAGCAACCCACATGTTTACATTGTGGGTACAAGATCTTGCGCCAGTGTTGACTTAGAGACTGGAATTCTCTGCACACGGTTTCTTGCTACCATCTGTGACTGGCACAGCCACAGGCTGCTATGGGACAGACAAGGCTTCTAGCTGGTGACTCACTGCTTTGGAGCCAACGGGGGAAGTGCCTGGCTGTAGGGCAGGCAGTGACACACCCCCTTGTGCTTCAAAAAATAGATATACATGTAATTTTTTTTTTCTTTTTTTTTTTCTTACCATCAGATCAGGTTCTGGATCTTTCTCTGCAATGACTTGGGACTTGCTCAGACTCCAGTCTTTTCTCTTGAACTTGCTGATCCGGTTCTCGCTGTCCTCTTTGAGGGGCAGATCTTCCACTCTGGCACCTGATGAGGCCCTGCGCTCAAAAAGCGGCTCTAGGATTGACCTATCAGCCAGGAACAAGGACAAAAATCGCAGAATACTGACCATCAAAATTCACTCCCAAAGGACCAAGGGTTACCAGCTCCTCAACCTAATCTTCACCCAGAACTTCATGTGCAGGTTCTAGATATGAAATTTCAACTTCCAACTGAACAAACAACTCATCATAAAAGGTTTAGGAATGAGGCCGGATGCGATGGCTCACACCTATAATCCCAGCGGCTCGGGAGGCTGAGGCAGGAGGATCACGAGTTCAAAGCCAGCCTCAGCAATTTAGTGAGGCCCTAAGCAACTCAGCGAGACCCTGTCTCTAAAGAAAATACAAAAAAAAGGGGTAGAGATGTGGTTCAGTGGTTAAGAGCCCCTGAGTTCAATCCCTGGTACCAAAATAAAATAAAATAAAATAAAATAGTATAGGAACAAGACCATCAAACGAATGGAGAAAGTAGTAGTGAATACTTATCCCAGGAAGAGAAGACCTTATTAAATGCATAGACAAAGAAAGGATCCATAAAACAGAAGGGAAATCTTAAAAAACAATTGGCCCATAAGCCAAAATACTGTCGATACTATAAAAGACAAAGAAAGGTAAGGAAACTATTCCAGGTCAGAGGGGAGCAAAGAGACACGGCTAAATAGAGACTGTGATCTCAACTGGATCCTGCATCAGATATTGCTATGAAAGCTGTTACGGGCACCGCTGACAAACTAGCATACGGGTTGTAGCTGACTTCCATACGATGTCCTGGTTCCTGACCCTAGAACTACTCCACATGTGTTTACGTGGGATGATCACCTGGTTCTCAGAGCAGATGGGTGTGACCTACTCTCAAGAGGCAGAGTGGGGTGGAGAGGCATGGAGGCTGCGACACGGGCAAAATACATTTAAAAGAAGGTGTTAACGTCTTTATGACGGTATTGCTCACAGCTGCTAATAAGCCCTGGTTTGATTAAAATTCAGTAGGTTTTTACTCTACTGAGCATAATTTGATCTCACGATCCACCATAAAAAATTTAAAGTTTGGAGGGATAAAAAGAAAAAGCACCAAGGATTCTTAGGGCAGTGAACTCTTCTGTGTGACAGGCAATGATGGACGTGTCATTAATTCTCACTAAGATTCATAGAATGGACCACACCAAAAGTGACTTCTAAAATAAACTAGGGACTAGTGGCAATATTGCCATGTCATTAAGGCCAGCCTCACATCCTCAGTACCATAAAGAGCTATCTTTTTTTTTTTTTTTTGTCCCAGTAACAGGGATTGAACCCGGGGTGCTGTACCACTGAGCTGCCTCCCCATCCCTTTTTATTTATTTATTTATTTATTTTTTATTTATTTTTTGAGATAAGGTCTCACAAAGTTGCTGTGGCTGGCCTTGAACTTGTGATCCTCCTAACTCGACTTCCCAAGTCACGGGGATTACAGGAGCATGTCACTGCACACCTGGCAACCGTTAGCATATTTAATGAGATGCCACTCATTTACCTTAAATCTTTTAATTTAAAAAGTATTGTAGAATTAAATTCCAAAAAAGATCCAAACCAAACCAAGCAAACCAAAAACCAAAAACAAAAAAAGAAATCACATCAACAGCAACATGTGAGGGGGACAGAAATCCCACAGCCCCTGCGTCTGCTCCATCAGCCCTTACTTCACTGAGGGAGAATGAAGGTAACGACCGGGGGACTCTAGGTCCACATTTTCTCCAAAGCCTAATGGTGAACCAGACTCAGCCATAAAATAAGTAAAGCAAAGTCTCAAGAAGGAGTTGTGTGCTGATTTTTTTCCCCTTATAATGGAATACTTGGCTACTTTTCATAACAGATCCAAAAAGTTTAAAAATAATTTTTCAATTTTTCCCCAACTATATTTGGCTGTGACTGACAAAAATGGCAATGTGCTTGAGATATAAACGAAATGGTCTGATGATGTCCCGGATGCTGTGTGCTGGCCACCAGGGCCGTGATCACCGACGCACCCACCACCTCTACAGGTGCGAGCACTCAACTCCGCCCTCGGGGAATTTCAAGAACATATTAGAGCTGTATCAACTACAGCCATCAAGCTGCCCCTCGGACCTCCAGGGCCTGCTCAGCACTGGGAGCCTGGCCCCCGCACCAACAATGAACGCTCATCTTCCTTCCAAGCATTTCATTTTCAGGCTCTTGCTTTTCTACTGCCCTGAGCACGTACCCCTGTGCCTGCAGTGTGGCCCGCTGGCCTTCCTACCAACGAAACAGCGCCACCTTCACAGAAGGCAAAATCACCATCAAGATTCACTGCGACATGTCATGGGTATTAGGAAAAGTGGGGTCACTGAGTGTCCACTGGTGTGAGCTGCTTGTAAGGAACATTCTGAATAAACATCAGGAAGCATCATTGCTGACTTCTAACCTGGGGTGGCGGGGTGATGTGGGCAGAGGAATAACCCACCTCGCCTGGGGCCTGGCATGCGGAGGACCCCAATACCCAGTGCACACACTGTACCTCTGATTTTAATGGCTGTTTCAAAGCTTCTCTTTGTAAAATGAGACATGGTTTAAGAAAAGAGTCTTACTAAACAGAACAGAACCTCTCTGCTTTTCAGAGAGTGTGTAGTATTCTCTTTAAGGCCAGAAAAAAATTATAAGAAACAAACATGTGACGCAGGTATTATTTAATATCTAGCAATTCTAGGGATTAAACGTGATGTAATCTTTCACATCAGGCACACGGCATTACATACTGGCATCTGATACCAAGAGCCATAAAGAAGTTCATCCCCTGACAAGGTAATGTATGACTTTTAAAAATGTATTCTAAATAAACAACTGCAAAGCTACATTTAAAAAAAAAAACATGCTTGTTATATATTTTTTAAAAATATACTGATACAAGCTAAATATTTTTCCATTCAAATTTATGATATATGAGTTAATATTTAGAAATAATGATATAGCTTAATGACATAGCTTATAGTAGGAGAAGGATCAACTATGACACAGTCACATGCTGTGATGGTATATCACCATAAAAAAATAATAAAAACTGATGTTAATAAAGATGACACAGCAACGTGGAAAACAAAAAGGAAGAAAAGTGAAGTACCAAACTCTGCTTGTGCTATAATTGGGGACATGTGAAGATATCTATGTCAATGAAAAAGGATGTATAAATAATTTAGGGAACACTCAATATTTGACTTACAGCTAGGGTGCTATTCAGGCAGGCTACTTTTATGATGTAATTATCATAATGCAGAATTAAAAATCTATGAGTGGTGAGCTAACACTATCTTGAATAATTAATGATGTGTAAATACTCATCATTTATATTAAATTAAACACTAGGCCACTAAACGGTTTTCATTGGTATAAAATATGTATATACTATTTTTTTTTAAAAAAAATGCTTTTCTAGTAGATGGACACAATGCCTTTATTTTATTTTTATGTGGTGCCGAGGATCAAATCCAGTGCCTCACATGTGCCAGGCAAGTGCTCTGCCAACTAAGCCACAACCTCAGCCCTGTATATACTTTTTTTGAATAACTAAACTTTTAACAGTAATTATTGCTGAGTAATGAAGATATAAAACACTTTTAAAAGTTTCTACTACTTTGAATAATTTATACCTGCACACATATTAATTTTTTAATTAGTCAAATGTTGTATAAGCTGGTTGTGGTGATGCATGCCTATAATCCCAGCCACTCAGGAGGCTGAGGCAGGAGGATCACAACCTCAAAGCAGCCTCAGCAACTTAGTGAGGCCCTAAGATAAAAAACAAAAATGGCTGGGGATGTGGCTCAGTGGTTAAGTGCCCCTGATTCAATCTCCAACACCCCCCCCCCAAATGTGTAAAAGTAGTAACCTGATGGAGAAAGATGCAACTATAACCATCTCCTTTTAAACATTTTAAATTTGAACACATGGAAAGGCAGCCCATGTTTTTAGCAAGAAAGACTCAACATTCAAAAGCCATCAGACTTTCCAAAGTTACTCAATTTGCATGTTCCCAATAAAAATGCAATAACATTCTAGACCAGTTAATCCAAAAGTGAGAAAAACTAGTTAGACAAATTCTGATAAAGAATATTAGAAATCAAGCCGGGCGCGGTGGCGCACGCCTGTAATCCCAGCACTTTGGGAGGCTGAGGCAGGAGGATCGCAAGTTCAAAGCCAGCCTCAGCAATGGCGAGGCACTTAGCAACTCAATGAAACCCTGTCTCTAATAAAAAAATACAAAAAAGGGCTGGGGATGTGGCCCAGTGGTCGAGTGCCCCTGAGTTCAATCCCTGGTACCACAAAAAAAAAAAAAAAAAAAAAAAAAAAAAAAAATATTAGAAATCAAAAACTTTTTTTCTTGAAATTTTTTAAGTTGTTGATGGACCTTTATTTTATTTAGTTTTATGTGGTGCTGAGAATCGAACCCAGTGCCTCATACATGCTAAGCTTAGGCAAGCACTCTACCACTGTGCTACAACCCCAGCCCAATCAAAAACATTTTAAATCTATTCTAATTAAAACCACATAATTCCAAGGCATGAATACACAAGTACATGAAAGAAATGAAGGGGAAGTTCCACAAATTGATGAAAGAATATACAGAAATTTCATTTGTGATAAAACCGACATTTCAAGTGAGCAGAAAAAAAAAAAAAAACCATTTATCTCCTTAAATGTTATAGGGGAACTGGATAACCACCTGTTGGTAAAAAGGTGGTTCCATACTTCACAGCTTATAAATTCCAAAGAATCACAGAATTAATTGTGAACAGCAAAACTCTAATAATAAAAGTCAACAAAAAAGACCAGTAACTTTTTTGGTTATCTCAGAGTGGGAAAGGCCTTTAACTGTGATTTAAAACTCCAAAGTTAAAATATATATATATCTACGTGTGTGTGTGTGTGTGTGTGTGTGTGTGTGTGTCTGACTACATAAAAAAATCAGTATAATTTCAACAAGAAATCAGAAGGAAAAAACTGAAGTCAAAAACCAAAGAAATAATTGGGAGAAAACAGCTCAGCTCATTACAGGCAAGGGCCCACAATCCAACAGAAAAATGGATAGAAAGTACTAGACCATGGTTTACAGAAAATAAATATAAATGGCTGCTCAACAAAAGAGAAGATCCTCAACTTTACACAAAACAAAAGGAAAGAAAAACACAACACAAAACAAAAAACACTTATACAAGAAAACATTCTTCATCTATCAGATTGGCAAAAAATAAGAAGACACAGCATAGACTGGTGGCAAAGGCAGGGTAACCAGGTAGGGGGCTGGGGGGAGTGGAAACTGGCAGAGTGTATGAAAGTCTACTCAGGGATAATTTTCAACACTGTAAATATGTATCTCTGGTAGTGCAAAGACACATATGTCCCTTAGGGGAGGTTTCTCATATTGATATACTTGGGCTATGATTTCGTTATGGCTTGACTGTCCCCCGATGACCCAGGTTATTGGTCCGCAGGGTGGCAGTATGCAGAGATGGTGGAAGCTTGGAGAGGTAGGGACTTGTGGGAGGTCCTTGGGGACCCTTCCTTGAAAGGGATCATGGTGGTTCTTGAGCAACCCTTGAGTTCTTGGGAAAGGGCTGTTATAAAAAGTGCAAGCCTGGCCCCTCCCTCTCCTCTGCCTCCTGCCTCACCACGCGGTCCTTCTCCCCACACGGGATGCCATCCACCATGGGGTCTTTGCCAGAGCTTTGTTACACTATTTGGACTTTCAGCCTCCAAAATTATGAGCTAAATAAACCTCTTTTCTTTATGAAGTTAGCCACCTCAGGTATTTTGTTATAGTGAAAAAGCTGTCTAATATAACTTGCATACATGAAAAACAACTTCCATTTGATATTCACTGCCACACTGCAATGATAGGGAAAGACCAAAATCAACTAGGTGGCCATCAGTGGTGGAACAAATCATGGTATAGACACATAGCAAGATGTTTGCAGATGAAGACAGTGTAAGAGGCAGCTCTTTGTGTTGTGAATTGGAACAATTTTTAAGATGTTAAATGAAAAACACCAAGGTGAAGAGAACACTACCAGGCTGGGGCAACAGTGCACTTGCCTGGCATGTATGAGGCACTGGGTTTGATTCTCAGCACCACATATAAATAAATCAAATAAAGGTCTATCAATAACTAAAAATTAAAAAAAAAATAGATCGTATTAAAAAAAAGCATGGAGAGGAATATGCATTTAGGTATTGCTTGTATACCTATATAGGGCTCTGGAAGAGCACACTGAGAACCTACATATTAGCATCAGTTGTACTGTTGACTGGGAGCCAGGGATTTGAAGGGAGATTTTTCACAATATGCCCTTTTCTACCTTTGAGATTGCATACTGTGTGAGTATATTGTCAATTCATAAAGTAAGAATATACAAATTATTTTAAAAAATTGAAATGAGGTGGGCACGGTGGCGCTGGCCTGTAATCCCAGCACTTGGGAGGCGGAGGCAGGAGGATCGCGAGTTCAAAGCTAGCCCCAGCAATGGCCAGGCACTTAGCAACTCAGTGAGACCCTGTCTCTAAATAAAATACATAAAGGAGCTGGGGATGTGGCCCAGTGGTTGAGTGCCCCTGAGTTCAATCCCTGGTACCACCACCAAAAAAAAAAAAAAAAAAAAATGAGATGATGAAAATTAGGCAAGTAAGGTGTATGAAACCTTTTGTTGCCAATTTTCATTTTCGGTAACAGTCACTGTCATTAATAATGAGATTCCTACTGAGGATGATGGAAAGGCTCACAACTGTGCTCTCTGAATTACCTTTCTCAAAGGATTAACATGTGTACACAGAGTCTTACTCCGTGGACCAAAGACAAGCATGATGAGGCATCACCCCACCCTCCAGGAGGAGGTCAAAGGCCTACTCAGCCCTTACCCATCAGATCCTGGCCGGGAAGGTGCATTATCAGAAGAGTTGGAAGAAGTGGAGACCACCGAGGAGGTCACGGAGGTCACAGACAGCCTCCGCAGAGTAGAAGACATGATGTAGGGCAACACCAGAGATCCCGTGCGGCTCTGCTTCCTCTCGGTCAAGTTGGGTGGCTGGAAGACACACGCCCACTCAGGGTTAGCAGACCTGGTATAGCCACCCTGCTGCTTGTTTTTTTTAAAACAATGGAATATTGGCCTAAGAGAAAAATTTCGGGAGGGTGGAGACCTGAAGCATAACCTGGTAAGTTAAGGAACACTGATCTACTTTCCTGAGAATTGTCACCAGTAGAATTACCCCCATATGACATCAGGTTAAATGCACCTGCTAATACTGGCCTGCTTCTAATGATGACACAGCTCAGCTGGTCAAAGCCTAGTCCGCCGTCTGGGAACTTGTATTCAAAAGACACATGTTCCTAGAAGGAACTCTGAATTAACAGCAGGGAAGGAGGTGAATTCATGGGAAAAAGGTAGGATTGAGCACATCCATGATGAAAGAGGGATACTCTGGGAGTGCTGGTGGAGATGGATGAGGAGCCTCCATCTCAGGAAGAAATCAGAAACCTGGGGTTTAAGAATAAGACCACAGCCAGGCATGGTGGTGCATGCCTATATTCCCTGCGGCTCAGCAGGCTGAGGCAGGAGGATCACGAGTTCAGAGCCAGCCTCAGCCACTTAGCAAGACTCTGTCTCTAAATAAAATATATATTTTTAAAAGGGCTGAGGATGTGGTTCTGTGGTTAAGTGCCCCTGGGTTCAATCTCTGGTACAAAAAAAAAAAAAAGAATAAGACTAGGGTGAACTCAACCAGAACCACTCATTCCGTCAATGGTGAAGAGAAAAAGTCAGCACGTGCACCCTTCCACCCAGCTCCTCAGGAGGAAAAAAGAAAACCACAGCTGCGAGGTGTGTGTCACAACTGGTAAAGGCATCATGCAATCCGCTGCATGCACTCTAAGACACACTTTTCTACTCCTTCTCCACTTCAAAGGCGCGCAGGCTGTAAACTTTTCATGAAAACAGAAATATTTGGAGCAACTAAAAGAACTGGGCAAGACGGGACAGGAACAGCCAGTGCCTATGATTAGGAGACCTCAACTGCTAGCTGAGCGGTTCTTTACCTGCTATGCCCTGCCTGGTAGCACCTGTGTCACCTGGGAACTCGTTAGAAATGTAAATCCTTGGGCCCCATGAAGGTCTATCAGCAATTCCGGGGATAAGGACCAGCAACCTGTTTTCACAGGCGCTCCCGTAGTTTGATGGCCCTTTAAGTTTGAGAACATCTACCTAGCACAAGCACAGTTCAAGTTCATCAAAAGCAGAACATGCTCCTTTGCCGGCTGTAGCTAAGCTGTTACAGTGACTCACTTGGCATCTGAAAACCTGATCAGTATCACAAAAGGCACGAGAGACGGGGCAAAGCTCAAGGCGTTTAGACAAATTCCTACCAGTGTTATAACCCCGTAGAGCTTTTCCACTTTCTCCTTGAGTTCCCGGAAGCAGGAGGACAACCGGTCGTGCAACGGCTTGAGTTGCTCCGTCAGCTTCTCCCCATGGATGCGGATCCCTTCTGTGAGCAGAGGCATCTGGAAGGAAGGACATCAAAGGAATGAAACATGCTTTAGGAAGAAGAGGGATAATTTGGATTTGGAGGTTGGGGAAGGGTAGGGTGGGGATGGATGGGTTGACTGGTAGACTTGGCACTACTGAACGACAATGCCACTTCCCAGGTGAGGGCTTGTGAACTGGAGGTATTCCAACGGACAATGTGGAGAAGTCTTTACACCAAGGACACAGGCAGGCCCTGAGCTTGGGAAGGGCTGACAGCAAGGCAAATCCCACTGAGCCCTGGTGAATTTGGCTTTAGGCTGAATTTGATGGCTGCATTTTCTTCCACTGTCTATCAAAGCAATGAGAAAAGAGAAAAGAGGCCAACCTCTCTCAGCTAGATGTGCAGGCCAGGAAACCAGGACATGGCCTTTGATCTCAGGTCTAGGAAGGGCCTTGCCAACACTATACAGTTATAGTAAATGCCATTCCTAAGTCTTGCTGCCAAATGCACACACGGATAGGTTGTGCTTCCTTAAGGCTTCAAAAAAGAGAAAAAGAAAAGCAACACAGGAGCCAGGTGCAGTGGCGCAATGCCTGTAATCCCAGCACTTGGGAAGCTGAGGCAGGAGGATCATGACTTCAAAGCCAGCCTCAGCAATGGCAAGGCACTTAGCAACTCAGTGAGACCCTGTCTCTAATAAAATACAAAAAAAGGGCTGGGGATGTGGCCCAGTGGTTGAGTGCCCCTGAGTTCAATCCCTGGTACCAAAAAAAAAAAAAAAAAAAAAAAAAGAAAAGCAACACAGGAAGTGGCCTTATAGACTGAAGTCCAGGAGAGCAGCTTGGAGTTAAGCACTGTGGCCACCCAGCTGCAGGCCCTTCTGTGAACACCTGGTCTCTGTGCACACCTGGACCCCCATGCACACCTGGTCCCTGTGCATACCTGTAATGCTATTAGTCGCTTTAGCAGCTCTACCTTCTCCTGGTCTTCAGGATGCTCCTGTAAGTACTTTTCAGTAAAAAAAGCCTAAAAGCAGAGCATATGAGTATGAATTAGAACACATTCCTATCTGTGCACTTGACCTTAACAAGCAGAAAGCCTGGGAAGGTGAACAACATCTGTTTTGATAAACCAGGAACTAAAAGTTCCTTTCTTCCCTGGAATGGTCCTTATCCCACAGTGGAAAATGTTTTTGAAAAGTATGTGCTCTTCTGTGGTTTTTCTGAAATCTTGCCAGTTCCCTGCAAGAGTACGTTCTCAGTAATCACCACACCCACGTGTGCATGAGCATAAGTACGCACATACACACTTCCGTGCACATTCACTGATCACAAGAATTATCAGCAAAGCAAATGTCATTGAAAGAACTTCCCCAAAGGGGGCTGGGGTTGTGGCTCAGCGGCAGAGCGCTCGCCTGGCATATGCGCGGCCTGGGTTCGATCCTCAGCACCACGTACAAATAAACCCATTGTGTACAGCTAAAGCAAATAAATAAATATTTTAAAAAAAAAAAAGAACTTCCCCAAAGAATGAGGGAAAGTCCAAATGACAATAAAAACGAATCATCAAATTGTGTAGATATCATAAGGAAAAAAGTAAAACTTTAACAGGCAGGAGATGTGGCTGATGGCTCCTATGTTCTTGCACTTAACACTGGCCGCGTGACATTTGTTCCCTGTACTAAGTGACAGCTAGCATCTGTGCTTTTCACTTATCAAGTAGGAAGACATTGTGAGGCTATTAAACGCTGGCTGCTCTTCTTCTTTCATATCAGCACCATGATCATCAACGAACACTCAGGCCCTGTCCGCTAAGGCCCTGCGATAGGAAAATAAAAACCAGACTGAAATTCCAAACACAGGCCTTGCATTTTAAAGACAGCATTCATTAGGAAAGAGAAAAAGAAGTCTGTAGTGAACATTTCCAACAAGAAGTACGTATATTTTCTCCCGGGACCTTAACCTTCGTTGCTGAAAGTGCTTTCAAACACCAACCTTTTGGTGTTTGAAACTCACTATTTTCCTCTACTCCTGGGAAAGCCATACTACCATTAAACAAAACCCAAGAGCTTTTGAAAACTATGGTATAAATATGAAAGCGTCCCATTCTATGTGGTGGATTGAATACAAGCCAACTCTTGTAGGCAGATGTTAGGGGTTGAATCGCATCCTGCCCACCCACCCCTGCCCCGTTCATGGTGAAGTCCTCACCTCTGACACCTCAGAATGTGACCCTGTGTGGCAACAGGGCTGTTGCTGGTATAATTTATTGAGATCATTGTACTTGGAGTTGAGTGGGCCCAGATCTGATATGACTGGGATGCTCATAAGGTGAAATCTGGAGGCACTTGCACACAGGGAGAGTGCATGCAAGGAAACGTAAGGAGAAGACACATCTACAGGCCAAGGTACCGCCAGCAAACCATCGGAAGCTAGGGGTAGGCGTGGGCCATGTCCTCCTGCATAGCCCATAGAAAGATCCAACCCTGCAGACACTTTGCTTTTGGACTCCTGGCCTCCAGAACTGTGAGAGGACACACTTCTGTTATTTTAAGGCACCCTATGTGGAACTTTGTGACCGCAGCCCTAGCAAACTCATAAAACAGAGAATGTAAGTACAAGCAGCCCAAGCACCAGGAGGACGCATGAGTAGACATCCACAAAGACGCTCCCTCCAGCCAGCGTTGTGTTTGGAGGGAATATCAATATAAACGGAAAAGTAGTATTTAAGTTCTCACCCACTCTTACAGTTCAAGTACAAACAGTTTCAATTTTTGAAAGTCAAAAAAAATTTGTTGTTTTTTTTTTTGGTACTGGGGATTGAACTCAGGGGCCCTCGACCACTGGGCCACATCCCCAGCCCTTTTTTGTATTTTATTAGAGACAGGGTCTCACTGAGTTGCTAAGTGCCTCGCCATTGCTGAGGCTGGCTTTGAACTCGCGATCCTCCTGCCTCAGCCTCCCAAGTGCTGGGATTACAGGCGTGCGCCACAGCGCCTGGCTGAAAGATATTTTGACAATTGATAAAATGCACTGAGACTACCAAAGTATTGGCTGGGTCCCCAAGCACTCCCAGAGCAGAGTGCCCTGAAAGTCATTTCCTGACAGAGCCCTGCCTCCCAAGAGAAAGGACTGACAGGTGATGGCAAACACCCCCTGCCTTCTTCTCCCTCAGTGATGCAAGGGCGCTGGTCTGGATGGGTCACCTGTGTCAAGTGTGATGTGATGAGTTTCCCAAATGAGGGCCAGAGGTCATGGTGATTAATGGGTTTATTTTTTACTTTTTTGACACTGGGAATTGGACCCAGGGATGCTTTACCACTTAACTACATCCTAATTGTTTATACTTTTTGAGACGAAATTTCACTAAGTTTGCTGAGACTGACCTCAAACTCAAGGTTTTCCTACTTTACCCTCCCAAGTCACTGGGATTATAGGCATGCCACACCATACGCAGCTAACTAATGGATTTAGCTTTTTCTTACTTAAAGTGTATAATTAAAGTTATACACTTTAATTCAGTATAAATTATTAGTAGTTTTAGGCCAAAGATCTTGAAATCTACTCATTTGTTCATATATCTTTGCTTTTTAAAACATTTTAATTAGGAGACTGCAATAATGAAAACACTTCATATGAAACTGTATCTCATTCACAGATATTGGCATATAAATACTTGTGGGCCACACGTGTGGTGCACACTTATAATCCCAGGCACTTGGGAGGCTGAGGCAAACAAGTTCAAGGCCAGCCTCAGCAACTTAGCGAGGCCCTAAGCAATTTAGCAAGACCCTGTCTCAATAATAAATTAAAAGGGCTGGAGATGTGTGGTTCAGTGGTTAAAGGCCCCTAGGTTCAATCCCTAGTATAAAAACAAACAAAGAAGTGCTGGGATACAATTCCATGGCAGAGGGCTCTGGGTTCAATTCCCAGCACTGAAACTTAAAAAAAAAAAAAAAAAAAAAAAAAAGTGGTTTAGGGGCACTCTATAAAAATACTTGGAAATAACACAGGCAAATTAGTACCAGAAAGAGTACACACTGCATTCATTATGGTATTAAAAACGTATTGCATTTTGGACTCTATTTTTGTGTTGACTTCCATCATTATTATTGAAACAGAACACGAGTTTATCTTTGGTGATGCATCATTCCCAGCTGCAGAGTAGACTACAGAAAAAAAAGACACCTGTTCGCTGTCTACCTCCCAGCGAAGAGAGAACAGCAGGTACATTGACCAGAGGCATGTTGGGTGGGGGCGTCTTTCAGTGATGCTTTATGGGGAGGTGGCCTATCCCTGATGGCTGCTGCTGGTCTCCAGGAGGTGTGAGGTCAGGGATGATCTTTTTTGCTCATTTCGCATGCCCATTCATAGAGGGGAGAATGAAATGTCAGAGATGTTATAAGCAACAAATTCACCAAGTGCAGAGTGGCTCAGAGGGAGGCCTGGAAACACACCAGGCCTGTGATCCCTGTGGGATTCTGGGACCCGGCCCACCTTCTCATAGTTGGAGAATCCCCCCATGACAGCTGGGTCCACAATGCCATTGAGCAGCATGGAGAGCGGGTGCACGGAGAGGGACCGGTCCCAGGCATGCTGCTGCACGCAGTTGCTGATCTTCTCATTGGTCAGTTCCATGGTTTCGATGGCATTCTCCAAAGGGCTGATTTCCTCCTGAGAACAGCGGAGGGAGAAGGACACCTGTGAGCTCCAGAGCAAGGACTGAACTCCCCTCAAGAGGTGCCAGCTCCCACCAGCTACAGGACAGTGCAGTTCTGCTACTCCAGATTGTTTATTGGACCCCACACTTCTCAGCCAAGGCTGGCAAAATAAAATAAGCTGTTTAAAAATCCCCCTGGAGGGCTGGGGTTGTGGCTCAGCGGCAGAGCGCTCGCCTCGCACGTGCACGGCCCGGGTTCGATCCTCGGCACCACGTAAACATAAATGCATTCCATTGTGTACAACTAAAGTAAATAAATAAATATTAAAAAAAAAAAAAATCCCCCTGGAGCCGGGCGCAGTGGCGCATGCCTGTAATCCCTGCACTTGGGAGGCTGAGGGAGAAGGATCGCAAGTTCAAAGCCAGCCTCAGCAATGGCGAGGCACTCAGCAACTCAGTGAGACCCTGTCTCTAATAAAATACAAAAAAGGGCTGGGGATGTGGCCCAGTGGTCGAGTGCCCCTGAGTTCAATCTCCGGTACCACAAAAAAAAAAAAAAAAAAAAAAAATCCCCCTGGAAGGTGGAATAATGACTCCAACACTGGAGCTATGGCAGTGATGATTCCTTGTAGCACAGTGTCTACAGAAAATGTGAGAAGTGAAAATTCGAGCTGTGGCAAGGATTTTCTCAGGCAAAGCCTCCTCAGAGATTTCTGAGACTAGTGACAGCAGAAGACCAGGCCTGAGACACTGTGGACCACCTGAAATGTCCCCCTGATGCCTCCTCTCTGAGAAAAGGCAAGTGATCTCAGAAGCCCCGTATGCAGACCACACAGAGTAACCCGCAGCATAGATTCTGTAGCTCACAGAACTCAGAACAACAGGATGTATGAGAATACACCTGAGTTTGGGATGAAAACAGAATCAGAAACAATACAGATCCAGAGAGTGCCTCCTATGGAAATGTCTTCAAAACCAGGTTTCCAGAAAACCCCTCCCCTTCAATTTACCACTATCAGTTACATGACCTCCTACCCCAGACTTTAGTCTAAAAGTCTTGGTCCAGAAACCAACCATACTTGAAGAATAAGGACTCATCACTACTGCTAGAGAGCACACTGAACTTCACTTCAGACTTATCCAAGTGATACTTCTTTTTTATTCTTTTGTGGTGCTGGGATTAAACTCAGGGCCTTGTGCATGCTAGGCAAGAACTCTGCCATTGAGCTACACCCAAGCCCAAGAAATGTTTCTTCAATATCTACTTTGTGCCAAGAGCTATGCTATGCACCATTGTTACGAAAATGATTAAGGTACACAGTTGTCTCTCAGTATTTGTGGGGGATTGGTCCTAGGACGCAGAGGGTACCAAAAATCTGCAGAAGCTCAAGTATCTGTTATGAAATGGTGTAGAATCTGCAAATAACCTATCAACATCCTCCCATATACTTTAAATCATCCTTAGATCACTTCTAAGGCCTGATACAATGTCAATGCTACATAAATGGTTGTTAGACTATACTGTAGGGAATAACAACAAGAAAAAAGTCTGCATGGTCAGTACAGATAAGCCATTTTAGACTTCACAGCGTGCCACCAGTGGTTGGTTAAATCCATGACTGGGTAACTCTGCAGGCGTGGAACCTGCCGATACTGAAGGCCGACCGTGATTCATGGCTGGCAGGAGCTTATGGTTTTAATGGGGACTTGGGACATGCAAACGTGACAAATTAGAAATATGCCCAGGCCAGGCGTGGAGGCTCAGACCTGTAATCCTAGCTACTCTGGAGGCTGAGGCAGGACTTTTGAAGCCCATCTGGACAATTTAGAAGACTCTTGTCTCAACATGAAAAAGAAAAAAAAAAAAAAAAAAGAGGGTGTAGCTCAGTAGTAGTGCCCCTGGGTTCAATCCCCAATACTGCAAAACCAACGACAGAAAAGAAAATTAAAAAAAAAATAAATAAATAAAATAAAGAAAACAAAGGGAGGGAGGGGACAAAAGAAAGAGGATATGACCAGTGTGTGACGGGGCACAGGCAAAAGGCATGTAACCCGGTCAGTGTTTGACAGAACAAGGGCCTAAAGTGAATCTCAATGGGAGTTAGGTCCAGAAGTGGCAAGAAGACACTTCATTCAGGCAGAGAAAGTGACCTGATGTCACAGAAAACTGAAAGAGCATGGAGTTCCCTGCTGAGATTTCCTAGGAGCTGGCAGAAGGTGGACAGAGGCAGACAGAGGTGGAAGAGCAGAGTCAAGGCCTTGTGCACTTAAGAAGAGGAGTCTGGGCTTTCAACTGTAGGCACGAGGGGGCACGGAGGGGCTGTGAGCACGAGAACTCATAAGAAATGGTCAGGTTTACTCAATGGCACTCACTCGCTGAAGCAGGAGGAAAAGGGACAGCCCAGGTAGTGAGGCCAGCAAGTGGCTTTGTTCAGTGGCAACCACAGAGGTGAACAGAGGACTAGAAACAGAGCAATAGTAGGGAGTCTAGAAATAAAACAAATTAATACACAGTAAGAAAGTCCAACAGGCAGCTTTGGGGAGTGAGGAAGAAGCAGGAGCTAGGGCCACTGCTGATGTGATGAGCTGAGAATGAAAGAAAAGGCGTGGGAGACAGGATGTGATCATAGGTGGGACCTCCTAAGAGGCATTCCAAAAATGTGTCTGGGCAGTGGCGGGATCGTGGGGGACAACGACACTCCACTGTCCATAAAAGAGTCATTCACTGTGAGTGACCTTTAGGGCTGGTGTAACATCGGCTTTACAAAGCAGGCCTATCACACAAGCATGGCTTTTATTTCTCTTCTGAAAAACAAAGTTGGCCAGAGGAGGCCGGCCAAGCTCGGGAGGAGGCAGGGGAAGGCCACAAAGGCTGGGATTATATTTGCAGACAGAAAGTTTTTATTTCTGGGTGCCAGTTCCAGATGACTCACTGTGGAAATCTGTTTGACTTCAAACCACTTGAGGATCCCGGGGAAGGTATAGGCAGTGGTATACGTGGTCCGCTCGATCCACATGGTCTAATGCAAGGAGGGAAACAGGAAACCCCGTCAGCTCCTGGGCCAAGGAAGAAGCCCCCGGGTCAGCACGTGCCTCCTAGCAAAAGGGCCAGATTTTCTCACAAACTTAAGGATTTTGACGTTGGAAGCTGAGAGTGATCATCCACCTAAAGCCAGAAACCAGAGGTCCAGCAAGGTGTGACCCTCAGTCTGCAGTTTTCCATCAGATTGACAGCCTGTGGTCTAGGTGATTGGCAGGTGAAGCCTCCATCCCCAGGGGTGTCCCCATTTCTGCTGTGTGTGTGGGTGAGGTGAAGGCCTCCACCTGGATGCCCGTTTTACCTCGCTTTGGAAGGCAAACGGAGTGGACTCACAGCAAATTCGTTGTCTGGATCCTTTTCTCCTTTCCGAAATGGCCGGGAATATCTGAACTGCTGCACCTCGTTGGCCCTGTAGTAGCTAGGAAAGGACAGAGGGACCTCGCTGGACCAGCTCCCTCACCGCCGGCTCCCATCTGACTTGCACAGATCAACACCTGTGAGGCTCCCACTCAACTACCTCCCGACGGATCAGGGCCACACCAAAGGCCGAGGCTGTGTGGGCTTCCTTCAGTTCTCAAGTTCATTATTTGCGAGTTTATTTCATAGCTCACACTTTCAAAAGGTAATGTGGGGTCTCATTCAGATGTCTCTGTGATAGGCCTATCGACCTCAAGGACCGGGTGGGCCCTCGACCACTGTGGGCCCTGCCAATCGGTCCTCAGTGATGATTCTGAATGGACAAAAGAGCTAAGAGATCTGATGCCTAACATGAAATCCTGATCTCCCCCTGCCTAGAAGACAGACAAAAACGGGCACAGGCCTTCCAAACTGTAATGAGCATAAGGCTTTGCTTTAACGCACCCCAAATAAAGTGTAAGGTTCTGTTGTTGTTGTTTCATTTTTAAATTGAAAAGGACCACTTACTTTAAGATCTGCTCTGGGACGGGCTTGTCCTTGTAGCTGGGTGGCAGGCTCATCACGGGCTTCACGGTGAAGCACTGCATGTCTGAGGAGCACGTTAAGGAAAGCGGAGAGGCTGGCCTCGCAGGAGAGCCACAGTGAGGCCCCACTCCCCCGCTACAGCCGGAGACAGTGTGGGCACTGGCCATTCCCTTTGCCCACAGGCCCACAGGCCAGGGCCACACTGAACATGGGGTGACCCTCAGTATCACCAACATAATTTCTCCCAGGACACTGCCTGTGGTCCGATACCTGGCAAGCATCTGCCACAGGAAATGTCCGGAAAGAGGTGGTTAGAATTGGTTTTAAATCATTTCTTTTGGATAAGGATCCCTCAGAAATAGCCAGACTTCAGAGTCTGGGCAAGAGGAATTGCTTTTGTTTTTGGAAACCACCTGCTGATTGAATACCATGCTTTGGAATGGAACAGGTGTTCTGAATTTGTCTACAACATACACAACCACCCTACTAGAAGGATGTCACCACGCGCCTTCAGCAGAGGAAGACGGAGGATGAGGGAGGTTAAGACAAGATCACACAACTGGGAGGAGGTGAAGTCAGGCCTCCAAACCCGCCAGGGTGAAGGTGTACCTTATCTGATTGAAAGATGAGCCTTAGAAACAGCTTTTCCCCAGCGTCCACCCAGTGCAGACACAGATGGCCCGCCACACCCCACACGGGTTCTGTGTCCAAGGATTCAATCAATCTTGGATCAAAGATTTTTTTTTAAGCCAGGTGTGGTGGCACACACCTGTAAGTCCAAGCAACTCGTGAGGTGAGGCAGGAGGATTGCAAGTTTGGGGTCAGCCTCAGCAACTTAGCAAGACATAAAAACATCAACAAAGGACTGGAGATGTAGCTCAGTGATAGAGTACCCATGGCTTCCATCCCCAGTACTATAAGTAAACAAATATCTATCTATCTATCTATTTATCTTAATTCTGTCTATAAAATGTATAGACCCTTTTTGGGGGTCCCTATTCCCTGAACAATTGTGTGACAACTATTTTATATAGTATTCACATTGTATTAAGTCCTCCAGAGAAGATTTAAAGCATACAGGAGGAGGAATGCAGGTTCTATGTAAATACCCCATTCAAGGGACTGGGTATCTGAATTTGGGGTAGCCATGGGCAGGAAGGGATGCTGGAAGGGTGTCCTGGGACCAGTTCCACTGAGGATACTGAAGAATGACTGAGCCCAGAACAGGAAGTCATGCCCTCCTCAAGGTTCCTGTCTGGCTACAGAATACCCCTTCATATTCCAGATTGCTTATCACTCTTCCCTAAGGACCTTAGGGCCCCACAGACTTTACATCAAACAGGAGCCTGAGTCTGAATGTTTCAGTGAGTGGTCCAAGGACACGGGACACTTCTGCCTGCACAGAAGGGGCTGCAACCTTAGCTTCTCGGGCTTAGCTGCACCCGTCCCAGGGTTTAAGAGCCCTGAGCCACTTTCCCACAGCAAGGATGCACTGCTTCGGGGACATCTTGATGTCCTCTCCAGGGGGTGTGGTACTGGTCATCTTCTCTGCATTGGGGAACTGGGTCAGGAGCCTCAGGCTGAAGTCTTCCCGCCTCTCATACTCCTTCCCCCGGTAGATGAAGATTTTGTTCTGCAGGCCAAGAGACAAGTGGAGAGTCAACCCGCAAACAGTCAGCACAGATCGGCGGACAGGAGTAGCCTGCCTCCTGATTTAAATCCACTAGGTCACCAGGCACGCTGCGGACATTCTCACTGAAGGAAGGAAGCACATTCATTCATCTGTAGGTGTGGACTCCCCGTCCATCTCATTCTGACCCAGGAAGAAGGGACCTGCACTGTGACTGGCACTGCCTTAGAGAACTGGATCCAGGTCGAGCATCAGAAAGCTCTGGATTCCAGAGCATTTTGGATTCTGAATTTCTGGTTCCATTTTCTGATTGTCTCCTAGTTCACAGGCACCATTTCACGAGACACAAGAGGTCCCTGTAAGGAGTAGCACAGGCAGCTTTTCCCTATCTTGATGATATCAAAGGCAAAGCTAAGACCAGGAGCTGTGATGAGTCTCCCTCCCCTCCCTCTCCTCTCTTCACTCCCTTCTCTCCTCCTAGGCCACCTCATCCACAAGTGTGGCTCACCCACTGTAACAACCCACTACACTCACTGCTAGCCCAGAACGCTCCTTTGAGTTCCAGATCCACAGAGCAAATGGTTGACCCATGCGTACTGGATACTCCAAAGTCACCTCACATCCATCCTGTCCACAGCCACACTTCTACAAACGACTGACACAGACCCAGAGGCCCTCTGCAGTCTGGCACCACAGCTTTCTGGCCCTCTGTCCCTCCTCTAGTCATGTCTCTCCAACTTCGTGGCTTTGGGACCTGTGGCTGCCACTGACTGCAAGCTTCACTCCCGTGTCCTCCTGAGAGCTACGTGGCTGGTTCTTACACTTTTCTCAGGTTTTTGCTCAAACATCATTTTCTTACTAAGTCTTTCCTGTTTTCTCTAAAGTTGCCATTTCGCCCCCAAATGCCGGCCTGTTTCCTCCCCTTCCCCGACTCCTGTCCTCTGTGACACTGAGTCCCTGCCCCACACAAGGTGGTGCTTTGGGCCATCTGACACACTAGACGTTTTACTGATTTATCTTAATTTTTGTGTCTCTGGGCTAGAATAGATCTAGGATTCTGGTTTGTCCGGGGCTCGGCCCCATGCCTGCATTAGAGTAAGGCACACAGTAGGAATTGGACGAATATTTATTCAGTGACTGATTCCTTCTCTCCCATGTGCCTCTGTCCTTTCCCAGTCCTGCTGTCCCAGTGACTGGTTCTACTCCTCCTTCAATTACACAGGCCAGAAGCCTAGGAGTCACCCTTGCTATGTCCCCCTGGTCACCCCGCAGCCCGTCAGTCATCTGTGACAAAACCTGCATTCTCTGCCCTTCTCTTTAAAGCCACCATCACCACCTCCCTATTCCAACCTGTCCTCTCCTGCCTGACATCTGCGATGGCTTTTTAGTGGTTTGTTGGCACACATGTCCCACCCATTCTCCATACCAAGGCCAGATGACCTTTCTGACATGAAAACTCTGCAGTGGCCCTCTCTGCTCTTGGGATGCAGACAACGCAGCCTCTGCAACCCCAAGGCCCTGCGGACTCCTCCTGCCTTACCTGCTCCCTTGTGCCTAGGCTGTCCCAGGTTCTCACCTGTTGCTCCCTCTGCCTTTCCTCTCACCCGTGCCTCCTTAATTCCCTGCTCACCTTTCAGAGTGCAGCTGAAGCAGCAATTTCCTGGCAAGTCCCTCCTGACTCTTCAAAAAAAAAAAATCAATGCATGACTGACATATGATAAATGGACCCCTTTTTTAAATGTAGAACGATGAATTTTGAGAAATGCAACCACGACCACAATCAGGATGTAGAACAGTTTCATCAACGCCAGATATTTTCCCAGGCCTTTTAAGCCCAAGCTCCTCCAGCCACGAGACAACCACTGATCTGTTTTTTTTTTTTTTTTTGCTCCTAACAGGAAGTGTTATCCTAGCAGAAACATCATATAAATAAAGTCACAGAACCTGGAGCCTTTTATGCCTAACTCCTTTCCCTTTGCACCATGCATCTGAGATTGATCCATGTGGTTCTGTCTCAGCATCTCATTCCTTTTCACTACTAAGAAGTACTCCACCAAGCAGACAGACCAGGTTTATCTCTTCACCAGTTGGCAGGCATTGGGGTCTGCAAACCCCCTGCAATCTTTGTGAAGAGATTGGTTTCCATTTCACGTGGGTAATACCTGCGGGTTACAGGTTCCTACTGAAGAGGATGCCTCTTTTTAATTATAGCTTAAATTTTACATTCACCATGTAATCATTAAACACCTCCCCCATCAGCTGTAAGACCCAGGATAGAAGGGAGAGGTCTGAGGGGAACAGCAGGGTGTTACTAGTGTCCCACAGGCACTTGGTGCAGACAGCAAGCCCAGTAGGGATGAAGTTCCCTACTCGTGAAGCACTGTTAGGAATGCACATCACTATCTTTATGTCACTTTTTCCCTTTTTTAATTAAATGATGACATAACATATGTATAAACGAAGCTCAGGTCTAAAAGAAGCATCCCTCTGGGGCAGGACATGAAAGTTTTTGTTTTTTAAACTGTGAAGACATTATCACGTCACAGACATTTTTGAGCAGGAAGAAAACTACTGTCCTCGTCACTATTATAACAGAACTGTTTTCATTTCAGGGACACTCTTGTGGTGTTGTTCTTGGGAAATGTGCTTTCCAATTAGCTCTGGTTAGAAAGACAATAAACAGTTAAACACATCAGTCCACACTCTCCAGGCTTAGTTTTTCCCTTTCTCATTCCATCAGGGGCAAGTCATCCTACAAAGACCTGCCAGAACACCAGAGACGTAGGGGTGTGGGGGTGAAGAGGCCATGCTCAGGAAGCGGTTCAGCCCGACCTCCCACGGCGGGGCGGGGATGAGGGTCAGCAGCTGCTAACACGCCGTTGCCATCTGGAAAAGAAATGACTCTCTTCCCTCCTCCAGACTCCGCAGCCTCGCGGCCCGGAGACCACCCTCAGGCTCCTTACCCGCAGGAAGGAAGGGAAGCCCTGTCCGTAGTAGCCCACGGCGAAGTATTCTGGCTGAGGCCTCATGGCCTTGATGATGTTCTCATAAAAGGAGGCTCTTTTTTTCTGGAAAATAAACCAAGACGTTCCACTGGATGGTTACAAGGGCACAGTGAGCAGAAATTAAAAAAAAAAAAAAAAGAAATCAGCCTATTTGTTTTGTTTTTCCCATGTTACATGGAGAAATAAAAGGTCTCCGTGGGCAAAGGGTGATTCTTCTCTGGGATCAGGGGATCAGGGGTGTGTGTGGCCTTGGAGGCCGCAGGCGGACCCAGTGCACCTGGCCTCCTCTATGAAGAGAGGCTGTGCCTGGCTTTCAGCAGTTTCTCCAGGAGTGTCAGGCCCTCTACGAGGGCCTGACTGGGGTGCTCCCTGAGATTCGTGGAAGGGGTGCCCATAACCAGAGACACGCAGGAGAAGGTGGGGGACTCTCAGGTTCAGTCAGAAGAGGGAGGCGATGCACTGCTTCCCAGTGCCTGGCGCCACCCTTCCCAATGGCCTACGATCAGTTCTTCACTTGCTCACAGGCAGGGGACCTGTGGGACTCTGGGGGATGACCCTAAACCCCACCCCACAGTGGGGGGCCTCTGTAATGGACCTGCGTGAAGGTGGGTCAGAATCGGGTTTTTGTAGGCTGGCAACGTGTTACCACATCTCAGGTCAATCCAGCTCAGGAAATTATTAAGTGAATCTCCGGTCTGTGATGGCAGAGGATGGCATAGTTCTATTTATTTATTTATTTTTCACAAAGTGCTCTTAACAACTCCTCAAATAAAGAACCATCCATGACAATGGTGACCTGATATTTTTGTAGGGTAACTCTTCGAAAAGTTACCCTACACAGCACTGTGCTTGTCCCATAACGGGCAACAGGCATCTTGAAGGCTATTTTTATTTATTTATTTTTGGTAAGGGATTGAACCCAGGTGCACTTAAGCACTGAGCCGCATCCCCAGCCCTTTTTATTTAGAGACAGGGTCTCACTGACTTGCTTAGGGCTTTGCTAAGTTGCTGAGGCTGGCTTTGAACTCATTATCCTCCTGCCTCAGCCTCCCAAGCTGCTGGGATTATAGGCATGTGCCAATGTGCCTGGCTATTTTTGTCTTGCTTTATAGTTTTTTTTTTTAATATTTATTTTTTAGTTGTAGTTGGACACAATACATTTTATTTATTTATTTATTTATTTATTTATTTATTTTTACTGGTGCCGAGGATCGAACCCAGAGCAGTGCACGTGCTAGACGAACGCTCTACCACTGAGCCACAACCCCAGCCCTGCTTTATAGTTTTTGAACAGCTGCACTGTGCCTACAGCCAGGTGTGACACACTGGTTCAGGGAACTGCCCAAGTTGAGCACTCCAGTGACATCTGGGAGAAGAAAGAAGGCAGGACAGAATCGGGTCCTGGCAGAAGCTTTCGCAGCTCCGCAAGACGTGCACAGGGGCACCCACGGGAGGGATAAACCCAGCCCAAGGGTGGGTGGTTCACTCATTTAGCAGGGCTCCAGGGTGTGGACAGCAAAATAAGCACTTTCTGATGAACAAAGATGTCCGAAAGCAGCTGGAATATGGGTGGTGTTACCAGAAGCAGAGGGGAGCCAGGAACAGGGAGGGTCCATGAAGAACAAAGGGTGGTAGGAAGGAAGGCCCTGTGGGAGGGGACCCTGAGGGGTAGGAGCAAGGCCCTCACCCTTCCCTGGGGCTCAGGGCTTGACCTCCCCTTGGGAGCAGCCCTACCCCCTAGTCCTGAACCCTCTAGGGAGGCTAATCTGGAGAACAGACATCAAAGCTTTTGGATCACACCTCTCCATGGATGCCGACTTTTTTCAACTTGCAAAAGTATTTTCACGAGGGCTGACAGCCCCACGGCCCAGACTCACCAGGAGGCTGCCCAGGCCCTCGTAGTCAAACACTTTGCTCTCGTAGGTCTCAGCCAACTCTTTGCTCAGTTTGATGGCCTTCTCCCACATCTTCAGAAAAAGGAAAGCGAGTGAGACATGGGGACAGTGCTGTCACTGGGCCAGCCGCTAAGCTCACTGGAGGGTCCTTCGTGTTGAGTGCGCAGCCAGGGGGTTGACGAGTTCGAGTTCGCGGGCAGTCCTGACCTGCTTCACTGCGGATGAATCAAACCTTCTTTGCTGACATCATAAGGTCACCTGTTATGGTTTGGATGTGAGGTGTCCCCTAAAAGCTCATGTGTGAGACAATGCAAGAAGGTTCAGAGGAGAAATGATTGGGTTGGAAGAGTCTTAACCCAGTGGGCGATTTAACCCCCTATAGGGATTAACTGAGTGGTAACTGAAGTGGTAGGGTGTGGCTGGAGGAGGTGGGAATTGGGGCTTGGCTTTGGGTATATATTTGTATCTGGCGAGTGGTCTCTCTCCTCTCTCTCTCTCTGCTTCTTGATCACCATGATGTGAGCTGCTTCCCTCTGCCACACACTCCGCCATGATGTTCAGCCTATCTTGAGCCCCAAGGAATGGAACCGGCCTCCTATGGACTAAGACCTCTGAAACCATGAGCCCTCAAATAAACTTTTCCTCCTCTATAGTTGTTCTGGTCAGATGCTTTAGTCACAGCAGCGAAAAAGCTCACTAAAATGCATTCCTTTTTCAAATATGATCAGAACGGCTTCAGATTTTGGATATGTGAATGGACCACGCTGGTTCCGCAGCCCTAATCCAAATGCTCTAAAATCTGAAACATTTTGAGTATCCTGTTGGTGCTCAGCAGTTGGAAATTTCAGAGCTTTTGATTTTTTTTTTTTTTTTTTTTTTGGCACCAGGGATTGAACTCAGGGGCACTCGACCACTGAGTCACCTCTGCGGCCCTATTTTTATTTTATTTAGAGACAGGGTCTCACTGAGCTGCTTAGCACCTCAACATTGCTGAGGCTGGTTTTGAACTTGCGATCCTCCTGCCTCAGTCTCCCCAGCCGCTGGGATTACAGGCATGTGCCACTGCACCCACATTTTGTATTTTTGATTAAAGATGCTCAACTTGCATAGCTTGAACACTCTGCCAGGAGGCATCTTCTGCACTTCTCTTTGCCAGAAGATGAACACCATGTGTCCCCAGATGGGGCAGTGCTGAGATTAAAGGACAAAGAACTGAAGACAACTGAAAGGAGAGAGGAGCCATTTCCACAGCCTTGGACCTGACAGCACACGAGTGCTGCTGGTGGGGAGAGGAAGCTGATGGGGGACTCTCCTCTGGGGTGTGCGTGTCTGTGGGGGGCGGTGTGTGTTTGTGTGTGCAGGGGGACTGTTTGAGAAGAGGCTAACGGTGCTGTGGTGTGGAGTCTGGCAAACTTTTGCCATGTATGGCACCAATTTCCTATTTCTGCCCCAAAACCACCTACTGAACGCTGTGAAAGAGAGATTCATGCTGACGCACATGTTCAGTGCCCGAGGGAGCACCCGGATTGGGCCTTCCCATCACTGGGGCACTGCGTGGACTGTCTCCTGCAGGTTTGTCTGGTCACTTCCTGCTTCGCTCTTGCTAACAAGGTACTCCGTGCCATCATTTCTGGCTGCGGGAGGAGTGCCCGTGCAGCCCGCCAGCCACAGCAAAACACGTAACACTAAATCTTTCACCCAATTAACCCCCCTGAATTTCAGGGCCTGCATCACTGAAAAGGTTGCGCAATGCACCACATGGAAAGAAGCCCAGGTCAGCTGGTGCAATGCAGGAAGCCTGGTAGTCAACAGCCTTGGAGTCAAGGAGTCCTACCAAGGTCTCTCTTCTCTCCATCAAATGCTGTGTACTCCCCTGCAGAGTATCAGAAGAGAAATGGCCTGCCACAAAGACCAACCATGTGATCAGAGGGGTGGAGCTCTGAGTCGCATGTTTCTGGTACTAGCTCCAGGGAGCTGATGGAGGCTGGAGAATGAGTTCAAGCACGCAGGGAATAATGGACTCAGTCATGTGTACGTGATGGAAAGCTCTGCACACTGAGGTGCAGGGGAGCCTCCTACTTGGAGAACACATTTTTTTTGTACCAGAGATTGAACCCAGGGGTGCTTAACTAACACTGAGCCACATCCCCAGCCCTTTTTATTTTTCATTTTGAGACAGGGTCTTGCTGAGTTGCTTAGGGCCTCACTAAGTCGCTAAGGCTGGCTTCGAACTTAGGATCCTCCTGCCTCAGCCTCCAGAGCACTGAGATTACAGGCACGCGCCACCATGCCCGGCTACATCATTTGTTTTGAGACATGGTCTCACTATGTTGTCTAGATGGACCCAAACTTCTAGGGTCAAGTGACCCTCTTACTCAGTCTCCAGAAGAGCTTGGACCACAGGCGCGCACCCTGTGCCTGAAGAACTCATGGATTTGCTGGGAAGGTGATGTGTGCTGAGTTCCTGGGGGTGGGAGGTGGGACAGGGGGAATATGGGTAAACACAGGAGCACTATGTTTGGGACCCTTCCACACCTTACTCTTCATTTGGTTGATCCTGCTTTGTATCTTTTATAACAAAACCATAATTGTTAACACAGCACTTTACTGAGCTCTGTTAGTCATTACAGTGAATGATCGAGGGGGCCATGGGAACCCCTACATTTCTAGCCAGCTGATCAGCAGTGTAGATGGCCTGGGGACCCCCAAACTCCTGGCTGGTATCAAAAGCGAAGGTCAAGGGACTGCGGTTGTGGCTCAGTGGTACAGTGCTTACCTAGCACACATGAGGCATTGGGTTTGATCCTCAGCACCACATAAAAATAATAAAACAAAGATACTGTGTCCATATACGACTTTAAAAACATTTTTTTTTTTTTAAATGAAGGTCAAAAGGGGGGCTGGCTCCTCTATCCTGTGTTCTCTGTGCTGAGTCAAGAGAGATCACCATTACAATTCATTGATGACAGTCATTTCTCTTTCCACAGGTACAGAAACAAATAACCCAAGACTCACTTTGCCTTTGTCAAAATAGGATATGATTTCCTGGTACAGTTTCTCTTTCAGCTCTTGCTGGGTATAAACATAGTAACTGTCCCTCTGAAGCAAATGGGGCACGCAGGGCTTGTCGGACCACTGAAAAGGAACAAAAGCAACACGAGGGGTTAATGTGACAGATTAATCAATCAAGAGATCAGTGCAACGGTTCCCAGGCAAAAAAAAAAAAAAAAAAAAAAAACCCAGGAAAATGTACACGTGCACGTACAGACATGGACCCGTCCATATTGTATTTTAAATTATTTACTAAACATAAAAAATTACACACACACATGTGCGCATATGCCAGCTCCAAAACAAGTGTCACACCAAATGGACAGACACTTGCAGCATTCCCAGGAAGTAAGGAATAAAGCAGAATGGCTAACCAACGCTGACGGCATAATTAACACAATCAGATGTAGGAAACAAACGAGTGTAAGATGGGCAGGAGGAGGGAAAACCATCACCATGTGCAAACGCAATGGCTGTATTCCTCACGACACCAGCCTGCCTGCTGAGAAACCTCTACATGACAGGAGAAAGAGTAGTTGGATTAAAAAAAAAATTATATATTTAAAAATCAATAATTTTGGACACATAAGTAAAAATAATAAAGGAGATGATGGAAGAAAAGACCCAATCAAAAATAAATGCCAACAGACATGACCACCCAGAGTCAACGTCACAAACGTTTCACATTTCAAGCGTCTGTTCAGGGAACTGGAACATGCCCTCGAAGGCCACCGCAGCCGACTGGACCAAAGGGGAAGTCGCACCATGCTTCTGGGTAACAAAACTCTTGTTTCATAAACATGCAAATTCTCACTGAAGTCATTTTTGAATTTTGAGATTCCAACGTTCAAATGGAAAAGAAAAACTAGATAGCAATAAAGAGGAACTCCCAGAGGATAAATCACATTCTAAAGAATGATCATTGAAACTGTGGTGCTAGCACAGGAATAGGGAGAGGCCCAGTCCGATGCAGGACGGGGCCCTGTCCATCACAGGCACTCAGCCTGTGGTGACACTGGGATCGCACGCCCAGGGGGAGAATATGGACTCTGCTTCATAAATGCCATCTCTACTGAGTAACTAACTGTAGGGCAAGAAAAGCTACATCCGCCACTCCTACCCGTACCAGGACAGGAGATTGGATAGTCTGAGCAGGCCAAGTGAAAAGACCTGGAGTCATCAACACTGGGGTTTCTTTTAAATATATATATATATATTTTTAGTTGTCAATGGACCTTTATTTATTTATTTTTATGGGGTGTTGAGAATTGAGTCCAGTGCCTCACACATGCTAGGCAAGTGCTCTACCACTGAGCCCCAGCCCCAGCCCACTCTTTCTTTCTTTCTTTTGTACTTTTTGTTTGTGATTCTGGGGATTGAACCCAGGGGCACTTGACCACTGAATTATATCCCCAGTCCTTTTTATTTTTAAGTTTGAGACGGGGTCTCACTAAATTTCTGAGGATGGCCTCAAACCTGTGATCCTCCTGCCTTAGCACCTGAGTTGCTATCCAGGTGTGTGTCACGGCACCTGGCAGACACTGGGGTTTCTTTTGGGTCATCTGGTAAAATCCAGTCCACAGACCTTACCACCAGACATGTGGTGAGCTCTCGAGTGCCCAGACCCTGACCAGGAACAAGTGAAGCTCTCTGGGAAGAGCAGAGGCAGAGAATTCCTACGTCTAGTAGTTTCGAACGATGTAGACAGATTACCTTAGTATAAAGTAAAATTGAATAATAGAAGAAAATTAATTGCTGGGGATAAGAATGGAGGCCAAGAGATCTAACGGAAGGCCACTGTGGTGCTCGAGGTGAGAGGTGCCGGTGGCCTGGACCGGGGTGGCAGCACGGGAGACGAAGAAGAGCTCACAGATGAAAGGCACGCTCTGCACAGAGGGGCAGGAGGTCGGCTCCAGGAGAATGTAGGAGGCGTAGGAGGCGGCGACTGAAAGAGAGGAATCAAAGATACCTCGGAGGCAGCTGCCTGAGCAACAGAACAGATGGCAGCACCATTCGGAGATGGGGAAGAAAGGGACAGCAAGGAGGGGTGCCAAGGGGCAGAGACGGAAAGAGAGACTTCTGTAGGGGACACGCTGAGTCTGACTTGTCTGTGAGTCACTCAGAGTCGGAGGTCAAGAGAGCAGTTCTGACATGAATCCCAAGTCAGAGGAGAAGGTCAGGGTGGGACCCAATTATTAGGGATTCCTGACACACAGATGTGTCTACACTGTGCCACAATATGATTTGATTTAGGGAGAGAGTATAAAAATAGGGAAATTCTTCTATGGTACTTTATTCATTTACAACCCATTCCTCTCCCGTTTTACAAACCTCTTTACGTGTTAATGAACGTGCGTTTTATTTCTTTGATCAGAATGCCAGTTACCAGAGGCCTCCAAGTTAGGTTCTGCTTCCTAAGGATTCTCAAATAAATGCCAACTGACAGTTTTCCAGTGTTGGTCTGAAAAGTAGCTGTGCCCATCCAGAAGGTGTAAAAATACCCTTGGATCAAGGATATCCCTTGGATATGGTTCCTTCCCACTAAAATAATGAAGCACGTAGAATTTGGTCCCAAGGGATGGAGGACATGCCACATTCGTACCCTGCGTAGACGGGCTCGGCTGACCCACTTACCTGCAGAAGCTCGGCGTGTAAGAGAAGGGTGTAGGCAGCTTCTGTGTAGTTCTCGCAGTCTCGGTGCAAATCTCGAAGCTTGTACAGGTATCTGGTAAAAAGGGGAGGTGGGAGGCATCTGGGAGGGGGTCCGGCAGTAGCTTCTTCCTAAGCAGCCCCAGCCCACTCCCTCCTCTCACCCCCCTACACAAACACTTCGCTTCTCTCAGGCAGAGCCCGTGCCTTCCTATTTCTTTAGCTCATTGTGCTGCTCCCTGCTTTGCTCTCTCTTCCACCTTCTGCTCTTCCTTTAAGGCAATGGTGCTTAATTTTTCTTAAGGTCTTGGTCCCCTTCAGGAAGCCAACAAAAGCTATGAACTCTCTCCTCAAGAACATGCATACAGTCCCAGTGGCTCAGGAGGCTGAGGCAGGAAAGAGGACTGCAAGTTCAAAGCCAGCTGCAGCGACTTGGCAAGTGTCTTAAGCAACTCAAGACACTTTCTCTAAATAAAATACAAAAAAAGGGCTGGGGATGTGGCTCAGTAGTTGAGCACCCCTGGGCTCAATCCCTGATACCAAAAAAGAAAAAAAAAAAAAAAAAAAAAAAAAAAAAAAGGTGCGTACAGTTTACGCACAAGTTGATTTTATGTTCAGGCACTTGGGGACCCCAGGCTCCGAATCCATGCTGGCCCCTGTGAGCCTGACTATGCTGGCTGGAAGTCTCCTCTCCCTCCCTGAAGCCTGACACACCCCTACTTGTGCACTCCTCCATCTTTTGTGACTCTGGTTTAAAGAGTTCATTCTCTGGAGACAAAGGAAGCACAACAGTGGCCCAGCACTGGCTTAATGAAGGAACAATCCCAGGCCACGGCCCAATCGCAAAGCAGGAAGTTTCCTCAGCTTACCTTATGTATATGTCCTCTCTCTTCTTTTCTTTATAAAAATTCTACAAAAGCAAACAAAACAAAAAACAAAACAAAAAAAAGGGGGTTACACAATAGCAGTGTCAAGAGCTGCCAAGAGTTTGTCCCAAAGCCTGGGCACCGTCACTGCTTTCCAACAGTGTTCACACGCTTTCCAGAAAGCTCACCGCATCCTTTCACAAACTCCCCCACAAGACAACGAAGCGACCCGTTATAAAGAAAAAGCCCAGGAACTTTCTTGAGGATCCTGCTTCTGAGAAATGTGAGAAGGCTCCTCAGGGAACGGATGCCAGCGCGCCCTGAAGCTACCCCTGATGACTGCTTTCTCAGAGTCAGGAGGTGTGAGGGTCTTAGTTTAGACTAAGAAGAGGGAACACAACTTCAGAGGTCTGTGCTGCCAGCTGGCAGAAGACAGGGACAAAGGCAAGGCCAAGAGCTCGGCCGCCATGAGGATGTCACTTACTAACCCTCTTCCTGGCACCGGGTTTCCGTCTGGGTCAGATAATTCCAACAGCAAAGCAACCACAGGTGAGGGACTCAGGGAGCCGAAGCCAGGCTGAGGATGGTTTTGGGGAAGAGCTGAAGTGGGGCTCGTGCTGCATTTCCCACCCCTCTTTCCAAATTTCTCCCAAGGTCTGTGGCTGCCAGTATCTCTGAGTCCGAAGCTGAGCTGCTACACCCACTGGACTTAGCAGGACACCAGCTCCCTGCAGGTGGCCCAGGTGTCTCCTGCCACAGGGCGGGATACACACCAGGACGTTGACGGTGCAGCTCATGCGGTTCTCCTTGCTCTCGTCATGCATGATGATGGTTCTGTAGTCTAGCAGGTTCTCCAGGAGGCTGCTTACCAGGAGGGCGAAGACCTCGCCGGAGCTAGAGAGGTATTTGTGTTTCCGGCAATGTTCTAGGAGCCTGGAGGGGGAGAGTCAGAGACAAATGCCCTCATTCCACTGTGTCATTCTAGTGCCATTTGTGAACACTCACCATGATCCTAGCAGTAGGTGGCACTGGACTAGATGACCAGGACGCTGGTTAAGGGGACGCCCACCCACCAAGGAACACCATCCTGTCTTGGTTCCCTTGCTTAGGCTGTAACTGTTTATTAAGGTTCTAGATTTTCTTTTAGGACTTAGTTCAACTACCCCCATCACCTAGAAGCCAGCCCACAACATCCTTCTTTGAAGGTCAGTTTATGTTTGTGGTTTTTCCCGTTGATGTTGCAGAAACAGAACCTTTGCCCACAAGGCTCTTTTTTTTTTTTTTTTTTCTTCTTGGTACCAGGGATTGAACTCAGGGGCATTCGATCACTGGGCCACATCCCCAGCCCTTTTTTGTATTTTATTAGAGACAGGGTCTCGCTGAGTTGCTAAGTGCCTCGCCATTGCTGAAGCTGGCTTTGATCCTCTTGCCTCAGCCTCCCAAGTGCTGGGATTAAAGGCGTGCGCCACCATGCCCGGCTGCCCACAAGGCTCTTGTATGGTATCTTGTGACTAATGGGAAGACCACCTTTTCTTTGTCTTTATTCTTCCTAACACCTTGCACCTCATGACATCCTGGAAAGCCTTGGATTGATGTCCAGCTCAGAAAAGCCTGGGAGACACTGAGTCATGCGGCTCTTCCAACAGGAGTATTCCTTTCAGACAGGAATGCAGAGCTGTGAATCAGACTGGGCAAGACTTGTAGTCTAATCCTTTCCCTTTGGGCCCAGGTAGAACAAAGTTCTGAGACTTCTTAGATTAGAAATTTAAAAGAAAATTAGGGAAAAGGGAGAAAAGGAGAGAAAATGGGTTTCAAGAATTAGTCCAGACTTTAGGATTATTCAGGGCACTCCTGAGTTTTGCAGTCATATTTCTCTGAGCTAGTAATGCAGAGAGAACAAAGAAAACAAAGTATAATCTTTACATGGAAACACAGCATTAGGAGTTTTTTTTTTTAATAAGTAGTTTATCATGCATAAATATTGTATGTTTCTATGCACGTATAACTTTTCAACTTAATTCATGAGATCAAAATTGCCAAAGTCATAAGCCAGGAGGCCTGAAGGTCAGAGAAGAGAAAGCTAATGGAAACGGGAAAAAGAGGGCTTATCACCATGAAAAATAAACTAAGAAAGCCCTCTTGGTCCTTAAAATCTAGGCTATCTATCAATTCCATTTCACTTCTGAGTATTCAGTGTGTTGGTTGCTTAGGGAAATCTTTAAAAGAAAAAAAAAAAAAAGTAGGGAATGCCTGTCCTTGAGCTCAGCCTCCTTGTCCACAAAACTCCCACCACCCAGGTGAATAACCTAACAGCCTAGGTGAGAACTTAAGAAGTGACACCACTGGTTGGTGTTATGAAGTGCAGAGGACAGGAGGAATCACAACCCTGAATGTTGGGAGGATTTGTAAATAATAATAACAACAGAGCAAGCAGCCAACACTTTAAAGCATGACCTACAGTAGGTGCTATGCTGGGACACTGTCTCATTTAATCCTAACAACAATACTTAAAAAAAAAAAAAAAAAAAAAAGAAAAGAAAGAAACAAAGAAAATAGATGCTATTTTTGTACACAGGAAAAAAAAAAAAAAAAAAAAGCGGTGTTGGTTGGGTAGGTTTAATCACCAGATCCAAAGTCGAACTCCTAGTTTATAGTGAAAATAGGATCTCAGGCGCATTCTCTCTAATGCCCACGTTGGTGGTTTATCACACGTACACTCCCTTCTTCCCTCCCTCCCTCCCTTCCTTCCTTTCTTTTTTTCCTTACTTCTTTCTTTCTTTCTTTTTCCGGTACTGGGGATTGAACCCAGGGGCACTCAACCACTGAGCCACATCCCCAGCCGCTGGGATTACAGGCATACGCCACTACGCCTGGCTTGTGTTTTATTTAGAGACAGGGTCTCACTAAGTCTCACTAGGGCCTAGCTAAGTTGCTGAGGCTGGCCTTGAACTTGCAAACCTCCTGCCTCAGCCTCCCTAGCTGCTGGGATTACAGCTATGTGCTACTATGTCTAGCCTTTTTATTATTCTTTATAAAGGAGAAAGAATAAAGAAAGCAAGAGGTGACAGGGGTGTGGAGGTGTATGCTGATGAAGGAATGGATGTGTCGAGTGAGGCAGAGGACAGGGCCAGGGAAAGACCATGCTGGCTGTAGTTATAACTGCTTTGTTCTTTTTTTTTTTTTTTTCTTTTCTTATAGGGGAGTACTGAGGATCTGGGGATGTTCCATGGGCACTTAACCACTGAGATACATTCCCACCTCTTTTTTATTTTGAGACAGGGTCTCGCTAAGTTACTTAGGGCCTCACCTAGTTGGTGAGGCTGGCCTTGAACTTCAATCCTCCTGCCTCAGCCTCCTGAGTCACTGGGATTATAGGTGTGGGCCACCAGGCTGGCAATTGTTTTGTTCTTAAAGGTCACTTATGGGGCATGAGGTATTTTTCAATACCAAGTGGACCTTGGAATATTTTTCCTTTATCTGGCTGTTTTGAAGCCATAATCAGAGGTGCTAACACTTCTGCTGAGGTTCAGAAATACAAACTCTGGGCAAAGTGCCACTGCTCTGCGCATCTCCTCCTCTCTCCCATCTGTTCTGTTCTCCAGCTCGAGGCTGGTCAGGAAAACACAGGCACTGACTCACATCAGAGGGACAGTGTCACCAGTGGGTGCCATCCAATCTATCAACCTACCAAGGAAGACTGGGGGGTGACCCAGAGACTTGGAGACTGCTTGACTGCAGTGCATGCAGCAGAAACCCTGCCCCTCCCCTCTGCCAAATGGTGCCACCAACCTGAGGTCCTGTCTCTGAGATACTCACAGTTTTTCCAAAAGAACCTTGTATTGTTCATCTCCTCGGCCACCTTCTACCTCTTGGTCCAGCTTCGTGATCAACTCATTCTCAAACTGCAAGCAGAGTTGGAATTTCACAGCAGAATGTTACGTCCGTGGGAGAGGCCACGGGAGATACCCAGCTGATCTTCCTAGGTCTGGCCCAACACTTTTGTTGAACTGTGAACTGCTTACGACACGGACAGGAGGGGATCCCACTCCAGCCATTCAGGGACAGGGCACCAAGGCCCTGTCCAAACCTTCCAGAGAAGTACAAGGGCTTTACATTTGCCCTTGCCCCCTCAAAGTCTGAAATGTTATTTTCTGTTACAACCACACATATAAAAAAGCATCATGATTCTAATTTTCTGTTTTCTTTTTAGTTTCTTATCTAAGTCTTTTTTTGTTTGTTTTTTTTTGATACCGGGGTTTGAACTCAGGGGCACTTGACCACTGGGCCACACCTCCAGCCCTATTTTGTATTTCATTCAGAGACAGGGTCTCAATGAGTTGCTTAGCGCCTCACCATTGCTGAGGCTGGCTTTGAACTCACACTCCTCCTGCCTCAGCCTCCCGAGTCACTGGGATTTCAGGCTGGGCTCTCAAGTCTTGCTAAGGGGACTGCTTTTGCTGAGCTTTGTAGCTGCAAAATCTCCTTTTCAATGTCAATACACTGTAGAAAAGAAAATTGAAGTGTAGAGAAAACATCTGCAAGCTCACGTTCTCACAGCCACAGATAACAGAGCAGGGCTGGGTCCACTGCCTCTCCCCTCAGCTGTCCCTCGAGAGGCAGCACAAGCAGGCTGTGTTCTCTAACTTGCTGCATAATTCTCAGCTGCACTGCAACAGACAGGTCTGAAATGCAGCAAGTCAAGTTTTCATTCCCCACAGGCAGGCTGCTTTAGGCTAGGCAGGAACCAAGACAGCCCTTCCAGGCTCGGGGCTGGAATGTTTGATCACATCTCTAATTACTTGAAAAAATGAAGTGTAAAAGGAATTTCTAGATCAACGTTGGTTTGTATTACTCAGGCTACGGCTTTCCCATGTAGAAAGAAAATAAGTGAAAGCTGATTTTAGGTGCATTGGTAAAATTACAGTCTGCCACTCCTTACCATGTGGAAATCGCCATTTCCACTGAAATTGAACTCACACTGCATCATATCAAAGAAAATGGGGATTGTGGCTTTCCGCAGCTCCACTTCGGGGGTCAGGGTGACTTCCAGAATGGGACCCACCATAGATGGGATGAATTTGATTTTGTGAGGACCTGAAATGAAGGTAAATGAGGATATAAAACCATCACTTCACTCTTAAGTCAAGGTTATAATCTTCCCCTGCAGGGCCCATAAGAAAAGAAAAAGTCTATGCGGGTAAATCACCTCCGTGCAGAAGTGAGTGGAGACATACAGATAAACTGTGGATGCTGGGGGTAACAGATGGCTCATGGTCAGTGTCCCAGCTGAGGTGAGGGAGTGAAAGCCGTGGGTAAGCTTTCACTTCCAGACACACCAGTACCTCTCAGGACCATCTGAATTAAGATAGGAGTTCACTGTGGGTGCTTATCTCAAGGGAGCTGTGCCGGGGCCTGTTCAAGGTCAGACACTCACCCAGGTTATACCACATGTCCCGGATTCTAAAGCCGATTTCCTTTCGCATGTCCCCATATCTAGGAAGAAGATCATAAACCAAGAGAAGGAGTTGTAGGAAAAACGAGTTGCAGACAATACAGTCATCCCTGGGTCTCTGGGGGACACTGGATCAAGGATCCCCCTCAGGCCCCATAATCCGCACGTGTTCAAGCTCCTTACATAGAACAGCACAGTATCTGCACATAACTACGCACATCCTCCTGTATATTCAAAGTGTCTCCATATTACTAATAAGACCTCATACCATGTAAATGCTATGTAAATTCTGGTTATACTGGATGGCCTGGGGAAAAAAGAAATACACATTCAATACAGGTGTAATTTTCCCCCAAATATTTCTGATCCCTTTGTTGGAAGATGCAGAACTCACACACAGAGAGGACTATGTGTTTAATGGTGATTTAATAAAATCAGCCTGTGCTCCTTTGGGTCACACATGAGGCAGGGGCACTGTAAGAAAGGAGGACAGTACCAAAATGAGCCTCAAAAGAGAAGTGAACCCCATGGAGGACTAAGGACTTAAAGACCAGAAGGAACCAAATATATAAGTGCTGAAAAATAACTAAGAAGGTGAGATGAGCTGGGCACGGTGGCATATGCATGTAATCCCAGTGGCTCACGAGGCTGAGGCAGGAGGACTGTGAGTTCAAAGCCAGCCTCAGCAAAAGCAGGGTGCTAAGTAACTTAGTGAGACCCTGTCTCTAAATAAAATACAAAACAGGGCTGGGGATGTGGCTCAGTGGTGAAATGCCCCCCGAGTTCAATCCCCGGTATCACCCCCACCAATAAAAAAGGTGGGGGTGTGGCTCAGTGGTTAAGTACCCCTGGGTTCAATCCCCGGTACAAAAAAAAAAAAAAAAAAAGGTGAGATGAACAAACTGATTTCAGGAAAAGAATGGGAAACATTCAAACTAGTACAGAGGAAGAGGACTGAGGGGTAGCGTCCACAGTGACCTGACGGGGGTCTGTTTGCAAATAGGCTGAGGTACACACTCATACCGAGGGGCAGTGCACATCTGCACCAGCACGTTCTTCACAGTTCTCACCCTGGGAAGTGGCATTCTCAGGGCAATAGAGCCAGGAAAGGGGAAAACCAGTTCTTGGGGGAAAAAAAAAAACAGAGCTTACTGCTTTTATGCAGACAGCACAGATATTCATACAGCTCATCAGCAGATACCATTTATCTGTGGCATGGAAATTCCGTGGAGGTGTGATAGGAAAGCAGCATCTACAAAGCCTCCTCATCCTTGGTGGCAAAGAGAAGAGGAGTAGAGAGAACTCTGGTCTAGGCAGTGACTCCGGGTGATTAGGTGATTCTTGGATGGAGGCCAATCCCATCCGCCTGGGAATGTTTTGAAGAATTCTTATGCCTGAGGCTGCCACACCCCACATACCACATCAGAGGCTGGGGGCTGGAAACGTGGAGATGGGGTAGGTCATGAGTTTCCTAGGAACACTCAGCCTTACAAATCATCCTGTGGTCGCTGCGCTAGACTATCTTAGTCATGCTTTGATTGCCCCAGACATTTTTTATTCAAATTCCTCCTTTGTAAATGCCTTCAGAAGCCAGCATATTTTTTCCCTTTTTTCAGTGGTGCATTATAATTATACATAATAATGGAACTCACTGCAATACACCTGTACATAGCATAAATTTGGTCATTTTGATCCCTAGTAAGAAGCCACTATTAAAAAAAAAATCACATTTAAGAAATTGTTACTATTCCATTTAACGAAATGTTTGACCTTATTTTATTATTAAAGGTAGGTGAGCCTATGTCATCGAGATTTGGGATATAACAGACAGGAAGTAACCACTATTCCTACTGTTTAATACTACTGTTGATCTGACTTCAAGAAAGCTTGAAACAAATCCTCACATTTCTATAACTTTAATATAATCGGTTTTATTCCCCAAATTTTGTCTTTGCCCATATATACACATATTTTTACCTGGTTTATATTCACTGTCATATGTTCCTAGAACCAAAAGCAGATTCACTAATCCTAACCTTTTTTTTTTCCTTATCAGACTTGCAATCAAGTAATTTCACTTACAGTCACTGAACCCATATCAAATGCATTTCTTAATGGAGTTACATTGCTACTTAAGACATTCTAAAGCAAGTGATCAAGGAATGGAGGCAATAGGTGTTTCCCGTTGGGGAAATCTATAAGACAGGTCCTACTGTGATCTTCTTTCTTCTTTCCTTTCTTTCTTTCTTTTTAATTTTTTTATTTTTTTGTGTGTGTACGTGCTAAGGATGGAATGCAGGGGTGCTCTACCAATAAGTTGTACCCCCAGTTGTTTTTATTTTTATTTATTTATTTGTGTGGTGCCAGGGATTGAACCTAGGGCTTGTGCATGTGAGGCAAGCACTCTACCCACTGATCTGTATCTCCAGCCCATGCTTTTATTTTATTTATTATTTATTTTTTTTTTTTTTTGTTGGTACCGGGGATCCAGGGGCACCATGCCCTTTTTTGTATTTTATTTAGAGACAGGGTCTCACTGAGTTGCTAAGTGCCTCGCCACTGCTGAGGCTGGCTTTGAACTCGCGATCTCAGCCTCCCAAAGATGCTTTTAAATGTGAGCTAGCATCTTGCCCCAGGTTGGCCTTAAAGTTGTGATCCTCCTGCCTCAGCCTCCTGAGTCATTGTGACTACAGGCGTGAGCTACCACGTCCATCTTCTATTTTTACCTATTAAAATATAGTTTTGTTGGATATTGGTGGCACATGTCTGTAATTCCAGAAACTCAAGAGGCTGAGACAGGAGGATCACAAGTTTGAGGCCAGTCTCAGCAATTAAGTGAGACCCTGTCTCAAAATTTAAAAAATTTAAAAATAAAGGGCTGAGGATATAGCTCAGAGGTAGAATGCTCCTGGGTTTCATCCCCAGTACCACCAAAAACGACCCCAAAACACAGTCACTACCAACCTCATTTGTTTAGGGAGGAACCAGAGATATAGAAATGTTACATAATTGGCCTAAAACCCTGGATATTCCAAACAGGGGAAATGGATCTAAAATTTCAAATTTAAATAATAAATTCCTCAAGTTACTTTTAAACTACACTGCCTTTGCCTTTCCAGAATCTACATTAACTCAAAACAGACCTGAGATGAATACAGTGAAGCCTGTCCCTAAACCTCCCACATTTTTGGACATGATTCCATTCTAAATTCCAAGCCAGAAATCTGGAATTTCAGGCTGTTGGCCTCTTGGCTTCTCTGCTGAAGTGACAGTAGGTGACTGTGCCAAAGGGGTTGGCTTTGTGAAGTGGAAGGAGGCACTGCACCTGCAATTCCGATGAGCTGCCAGCAGATGGCAGCTGTTCCTGGGCCCAGGACACCTGGAACCTTTCCAGGCAGATTCCACAGGAAGGAAGCATGATTGATTGGAGTATGAGAAAAAAAAAAAAATGTGACCTGAAGGAATCTGAGGTTTCAAGTGACTAAGACCTACCTCACTCTCAACATGAGTAGTTACTGGACACTGCATTCCTGCAACACCCAAAGTACAGCTCCGAAAGAACGTACACAGAAGAATCACCTTTCCAATCATCGCCAAGTTAAAAAAGACACTTATTGAGTTGCTAAGTGCCTCGCCATTGCTGAGGCTGGCTTTGAACTCACAATTCTCCTGCCTCAGCCTCCCAAATGCTGGGATCCCTGGTATCAAAAACAAGAAAGACTTACTTTTTTACAATTTTGTTGCGCTTGGCTTGTGAGAAGGTTTCCAGCTGAAGGGACTCATGGGTGAGAAACGCTACTGCCAAATGGAAGTAATTGTTCCAGAGCTGTTCAACATTATGTGAGCAAAAAGAAATGGAAGATAACATTAGTGAGGGTCACACTAAAAACAGACACATGGTAGAAAGTCACTAACCAGGGATTCATGAAAAAATAAAATCCACAGGACTTTTAATTCTCTCTTGGGTTTTATTCCATCCTGAAAGTATTGAGAGTTAATATTAAGCTCCACCCCGCCAATTCAAACTTTATTTTCTTCTTTACTCCTGGGATAAAGAAAAAGTACTGCCAAGAAGTACACCTATTTATAGTAGGGGGTTTGGCAATGTGTATCAAAAGCCCTAAAATTGTGCCAAATGTTTGAACTCGCAAATACTTTCAGGACTTCTTCCTGACAAAATAACTATGAATAGTTAAAAGTATTTAAAACAAGGAAGGTCATCACAGTGCTATTTAACATAACAGAAAATGGAAACAACCTAAATGTTCTCAGGAAGAATTTGGTTAAATAAATCATTAGCCAGCCATGTAATGGACTGTATTCAGTTATTAAAACTATTGTGAAAATATTTAACATCATTGAAAAAATTCACAGATCATGAACAGAAGTAAAGAAAACAAATTAACAGGATCCAGAGAACCTCACAGCTCGAGTCTGTTGTGGTCTGTGTGTGTTATGTGTGTATACATAAATGCACACACACACAAGTATCTACTTATATAGATGTATACACCTAAGTGTGTATCCTTATGACTTTCCATGCTAAAAGTTCTAGATACAAAAAGGCACAAGACATAGAAAAATCATATCACCAACAGAATTCAGTCTGGAACACAACTTTACAAGAACTGGGACTTAATGAGCCTTTGCCAGGGACAAGAACACGTAAATATATCTGACACTGGTTGGACAAAGAAATGAAGCCTTGTCAGGCGTGGTGGCGCACACCTGTAATCCCAGCATTTAGGAGGCTGAGGCAGGAGGATTGCGAGTTCAAAGCCAGCCTCAGCAATGGTGAGGCACTTAGCAACTCAGTGAGACCCTGTCTCTAAATAAAATACAAAATAGGACTGGGGATATGGCCCAGTGGTTGAGTGCCCCTGAGTTCAAATTCCGGTATCAAAAAAAAAAGAAGCCTTTACAACTACTGTGGACTTTCAAAATACTGCACATATAAATAAAAAAACAACAAGGGGTGGGGTTGTGGCTCAGCGGTAGAGCACTCGCCTAGCATGTGCGCGGTCCTAGGTTTGATCCTCGGCACCATGTAAAAATAAATAAATAAAATAAAAGTATTGTGTCTAACTACAACTAAAAAATAAATATTAAAACAACAACAGCAGCAACAATAGAATAGTGCACATTGAACTGCTCTCTAGGACAGAACCACTTGCAGGTGGAGAGTTGTCCAAACATATTTTTGTAACCCCATATGCTTGTATTCGTTTGTGTGTATATACATAGGATCAACACCACGATGTGAACAGCCAAGACCAAGACTGCAGTAGTCCCCCTTATCCCTGGTTCAGTTTTCTGAGGTTTCAGTTACCTTCAGCTAACTGAGGTCCAAAAATATTAATATTTATCTTGACTCTTTCAAGAAAGAGAAACCACATTCACATAACTTGTATTAGAGTATGTCATTATAATTGTCGCATTTTACTATTATTCTTGTTAATCTCTTACTGTGCCTAATTTATAAATTAAATGTTATCATACGTAGGTATATACAGAACAAAACATGGTTATCTATAGGGTCAGGCACTCTGTGGCTTCAGGTATCCCCTGGTGGCCGTGGAATATGACCCCTATGGAGAGGGGAATCACTGCATTTATATTTTTCGACTTTCTTATTTTTGCATAGCTATATTTTCTCAGTATTACTTCTTTATTTTATTCATTTGTTTATATGCAGTGCTGAGACTTGAACTCAGTGCCTCACACATGCGAGGCAAGCACTCTACCACTGAGCCACAACCCCAGCCCTTCAGTATTACTTCTTTACGTTTCTTTTTGTGTATACTGCTTTTCCAGAAAGAAAAAGCTCCCTCTTGTTGCAGCTGGAGGGCAACATGACAGGAGAGTGTCCCTCAGGAAAAGAGAGAACACACGGAACCCTTCCCCTGTGACGACGAGGGAATCTGAGGTGTCCCTTTCCCGGCTGCACAGTTCGGTTGCTATGGCTGAGAATGCCAGGGACTTCCAGCCAGGTCCGGTGCTCACCTGAAGTTCAAAGCTTGCCTGATCCATGAAGAGTCTTGTGAGGACTTCCGTGAACTGATTGATAGCGCGGAGAAAAACCCTGGGGAAGAAAGCACCAGAGGAGGAGGTCGACTCTGCCCTTGGACACTTTGCCCCCTATGTTGAAATAAAGCCACACCATCCTAGACTTGAGAGAAAAGACCGTCTGATCTTCCAGTGTCCTCTGAGGCTAAGGACAGGACAGAGTCTGCCAAGTTCAGTTTTTCCAACTGACTGGAAGAGCCTCAGCTAGCTGAGGCCAGAGCTGAGGCCACATGCAGGTGGCCTGGGCCCCCGAGGGGGCAGTTCATACTCTGCAGTGATGCTTCTATGTCTTTATTATTTTTGATACTGGGGATTGAACCCAGGGATGTTTTACCACTGAGCCACATCCTCAGCCCCTTTTATTTTTTTATTTTGAGGTGGGGTCTCACTAAACTGCTGAGGAGGGCCTCCAACTTGTGATCCTCCCGTCTCAGCCTCCCAAATTGCCGGGATTACAGGTGTGCATTACCATGCCCAGAGATGCCTCTCCTTTAGAGTCTAGAGTTTCTGATGATGCTTTCCCTCTAATCTGCATAGTTGGGCAGTGTTTTTTCTAATCACACATCAGGACCATGTATGGTTAACAATAATAATCATAAACTGATTTTGTCTTACTTATTAGCTCATTAAGAAAATTCTGAAGTTCTTTTACTATAATATATATATCTGGTTCATTTCACTTCTATTCAACAAGTATCTGTTGTGGGCCAGCATCTGCAAGGCACTGACTTAGGTGCTGTGTTAAATATACAGTTTCCAGTCTCATAAGGGTCACAACACGACAGAGGAATCTTAAACATCTAACTTGAGCCGTGATCCAACAGAGAACATGAAACAAATTCCATGAGAGGGCTTCAAAGGGGTACCCAGCATCCAAGGAAGAGAAGACGATACCCAGGCCAGAAAGGCCTGTGCTGGAGGTCACGGTCTCAGGGGATGGGAGGGAGGTTGAGAGGTTACGGGGAGGACACTGAGGTGGAAAGGACAGCGGAGGCACAGCAGAGAGCACGCTCAGGACCCAGGAGTAGGTCTGGACGGAGCCCAGATCACAGGCACGGAGACACCATGGAAGTCATGGCTGGAAGAGCAGGATGAGGAGGCCACGTGGAGCTCCTGACGGACCCATGCGGCGTGGACGCTGGGGATCAGTAGGAGAGTGACCGAGACCTGTCCCCACAGAAGACAGCAGAGACCCTGCGTGCAGCAACTCCGTAGCCAGGTGGAACGGAACTCCTGACACAGAGGTCAGGATCACAGACGTGGGAAGATCCTTACTTCACAGAGATGGGACTGAGCACAGAGATGGACCAGCACTTCCCAGAGTCCTCACAGCAGACGGGGCAGAGCCAGAGCTTCGGGGTCGGCCGGGGCTTCTTACCTGCTCTGCGTCATGTTCATGACCATCCAGTCTTTGGCATAGACGTTCTTTCCGATCAGATCCTTAAACATGATAAAAGTTTCCATGAGGAAGTCCTGCAGAGAAGAAAGAAGGGACAGCTGGGAAAGATAGTTCCTATCACCACCGTCCCTCCAGCGTGTGGACAGAGGAACCTACATCAGGACCAGCCCTTCCTTGTCCCAGGTCACCACCTGTTCTACAGGATTGAAGGACAATGACGCAGTCTCAGAGCAGGCTACCATGGGACTCGATTTTTGCGCTGCATGATTCTATAAGGAAACAGGGTCAAAAAGATGGTCCACATTTTACAAGTGGTACGTCTGAGGCTGACACAAATTAAATGACCTGCCTGAGACCAGAGAAACCAGGAAGCAGGAGAGCTGTGGGGAACGGGGGCTCGCGACCCCACGTTTCCAGCTCTGTTTCGCTTTAGTCCTCATCTGCCACGTGCTGTCTGGATATAACCCTCCTACTTAAAACTAAACCAACAACTGTGAGAAAATGGATATGCTGGACAGATCAGAGTTCAATTCTTCCTTGTCCTGGTTAGAAGAGATCAGAAGCGCTGCACCAAGCCGCAGATGTTATCAGTGCAGACTGAAAGGAGGGTTCTGAACTGCTCCTACAAGGGGATGGTAACAGTGGCTCACGATAACTGTAATAACTAGTAACTAAGTATACACAGCACAGAGCTCTTCTCATCCAAAGGTGGTTGTGAGCAAAAAGGAATAAAAAGCAAAGCAGTAAGACTAAAAGGCAAAGCCATCAAGTTTTGAAAGCACTTCTATTAGACCCATTTAGATCTTCTGCACTAGGATTCCTGCAATGAAAATCTGGTTTGCATTCCTGGGCACTAACCCACAAGACCCACCTTAGTCTCACCTTTGAAGCACACTGCACAGCAGTAAGGATGTGGTGCTTGAGAGGTACTGGTGATTGAACCCAGAGGCATGTAACCACTGGGCCACATCCCCAGCCCTTTTCTGTACTTTATGTAGAGACAGGGTCTCACTGAGTTGCTAAGGCTGACTTTGAATTTGCAATCCTCTTGTCTCAGCCTCCCAAGCCTCTGGGATGACAGGCGCGAGCCCTCATGCCCAGCTATTTCTAAAGACATTTTTCGAAGACACTGGTTACAATCTGCCAATTTCCTGTACTCTAGAAGTCACTGGCACACAAACAGGAATAATTCTGTCTTCTTATTTAATAATTGCGGTCTTTTTATTTTTTTGCTATGCTGGAAGTTGAACCCACAGCCTCAGACACACGAGGCAGGTGCTCCTACACCACTGAGCCACAGTCCAGGGTCCAGCCTCGTCCTGCTGCACTTGATTTGATCTTCTGGTACCCTAATGCATCAGGCCTGTCCATCCTCAGTTCTGGAATTTTCCATGAGTTTACCATTTTTTTTCACCATACGTGATAAGTGCTTCTACCCATTTACTAACCATTCTGCTATTATTACTATTATTGTGTTCAGCAAACAAGAATTCTTGGTTTGTGAGGAAAATGGATAGGATCAAATAGAGATGCCAGTATCTGCACCTGACACTGTCTACATTCAGCTCCTAGTAATCACTTCCTACAGCAAGAATCCCAAGACCTCCACTTGAACCCCACTGCCACATGTTCCATGGGCATGACCCAGAAGGCAGCAGGAGGGTAAAAGGACAGTCGCTGGGAGGGAGAGGCTGTGCTCTGTGGGCAGCTCTGCCACTGAGGCCTGCAGGTGCAGGTCAGCTGCCTCACTCTCAGAGATAAGGACACCCTTTAATTAGATAGAATGTCCTACCTGCTTTCTGAAGAAAATTTGGGGAAAAAAAAAAAATCACTAAAATATTTTTGTTAATTTTATTTTATATTCCAGGAATATTAAAATTGTTATTATAAATAGCCACTCTATCTATACAGGCATTAACCCCTACACAAGCATGGTGAGTCGTCAGAATTCAAACCTGAGGGCTCTCTCTAGAGCAAGAGATGTCCTGCACTCTTCTTCAGCTCCGCCAAGGACAGAGAGCAGGAATCAGCTGTCCTTTTCTAAAGCGCTGTGGGCAGCCACAGAGCCCTGGAGGTGGGCGGGAGGAGAACCCTGGTCTCATGCCGCTCAGTGTCAGTTATTTATTTTTACCAAATATAAGAGGTGAAGACAACTTACAATGATGTCTTGCCTGGTTTTGAAGGTGCTGATATAGTGGCTGTAGTGGGCGTCCTCCATCTGCCGCAGGATGGCAATCATGCAAGCCACGAAGCTGCCCTAAAGGAAGAAGAAAGGACAATCCAAGACTCCTCAGGCCACCAAACGACTGCACAAGATGAGGACAGCCTGGACTCTGGTTGACCTCTGACCCTACTGAACTGGAATCGTACTGCTTCCCAAGGACCAAGGGCACTTGGCTTGAGATTTCTCCCTCACGCTACCTCCTTCCGGGTGGAGCTGGAGAAATGGAAGGGCTCAGGCTCCCATCAGCACCTACAGCTTGTAGCACCCTGAAGGTCAAGGGACGCCGATTTAATATCTCGGCTAGATTACCAACTGGTTGGAATACCTATGGGACTTTCAGTTTCTTGCTGAGACTGGGCTGTAATACAGCAGTCCATGGAGAAATGCTGGAAATACTTAGATCAGTTAAAAAAATCTGAATGCACAGGGAGACTAATAAGAAAGAGAGGAGGGAGAGGTTAAGCACGCCTTGCTTGAAAATCGGAAATGTTCCAAGGAGTTTTGGATTTTGGATCCCTCTGGAATTTGGATTTTTGGATTTGGGATGCTGCACCAGTAAAGTCTATGCAACTGGTTCAAAATCCAAAACCAAAACCCAACCCAGGGCTGGGGTTGTGGTTCAGCGGTAGAGCACTTGCCTAGCACGTGCGTGGCCCTGGGTTCGATCCTCAGCACCATGTAAAAATAAATAAATAAAATAAGAGGTATTGTGTCCAACTACAACAAAAAAAGTAAATATTAAAACAAAAACAAACAAACCAAAAAACCCAACCCAAAGCACTTCTGGTCCTAAGCATTTCCAACAAGGGGCAGTCAACCATGGCAAAGCTGAGAGTGGAGGGGAGGAGAGAACAGGAAATGAACGCTCCCCGCTAAGGCACCTCAACGCCATTTCTCCTCCAGCCAGTGATCCTAGTCCATGATCCACACAGAATCCTGCACTTGACTTGAAAGGCAAAGCCTCACCACTAACCTTACCACTCTGTGACCGACACACTCAAGGTGCTTTCCCCAGGGTCAAGTGAATTTGAATCACAGATTCAGTTTTCTAGACAGCGACAAATATTTAGGGGCACTATGGCCGCCCACGTACACCTCTCTCTAAATGAATATGTCTTACACTCTTTTGCTGAAACTCATTTATTTTTCTAATTATAAGGTAATATAAAATTTTCATACTAAGGTTTTTGACATATATATTTCAAATTTGTATTCATATCAGTGTCTAATGCCTCTTGTTTCTCTGGGCCCTTGCCTGCTTTGGGTACTGGATTTGATCTCATTTCTTGTTAATTTGCATTTCCTATGTGCTGTTTTAAGCTTTTTATTCATATGTTGTTTTGCTATTTATTTTTCTCATTTTGCTTTTTGTTCATATTCCTTACCCATTCTCCTATCTTAGTAACTTGTAATGGTCTTTATATATTAAGGCTATTACCACTTGCCATGTATATTATGAATAATTTTTTACAGGTCAGTACTTGACATTTAACCTACACATATAGTGTCACAAATCAGATTTCAAATTTTCTACATAGTAAAATCTTTTTTCCTTTTTAATATTTTAAAATTCAAGAATCCCTTTTCCTGTAAGATCAGGCACACATTCATTTATATTTTCCTCCCACTACTTTACAATGTAACTTTTTTATGCTAAACCCTTCATTCCATTTGACATTTATCTTGCATGTAGATAATAAAAAAGTCCAATAAATTTTTTCCAAATTGTTAATTAGTTTTCCATATCCTATTGATTACAAATCTTTATCTTCTTTACTGAAAGGTAATAGAATTTTCATATAATCAAGGTCTACTTTTAAATTCCCTCGGTTCTGTTCTGTTGATATATGTGCTCTACTGCAGGAGTCCAATATATATATATATATATATATATATATATATATATATATATATATATTTTTTTTTTTTTTTTTTTTTTTTTTGTGGTACCTGGGATCGAACTCAGGGGCACTTGACCACTGGGCCACATCCCCAGCCCTTTTTTGTATTTTATTAGAGACAGGGTCTCACTGAGTTGCTAAGTGCCTCGCCATTGCTGAGGCTGGCTTTGAATTTGCGATCCTCCTGCCTCAGCCTCCCAAAGTGCTGGGATTACAGGCGTGCGCCACAGCGCCCAGCTAATATTATTTTAATCACTGTTTTCCAATCTGATGGGTAAGACACTGTTAGCGCCTCTACTTGGCAATTAATTTGTCTTGATCACATTTATTTTTACTCTGACACTATTGTGACTCAATCAAACAGAATTTTTCTTTACAATCTCTAAATAGGTACCATTTTACAGACAAAAGCCACTGAATATTGCCTGAGTATTTTTAAAACAGTTACTTTAGCAAACTGTTCATTAGGTTTATCAGAATTCCAGTTCTTTCCCTTCCGAGTCCTAGGTATGCAGGTCATTTCAGCTACAAAGAACAATTATGATCATTATGTTTCCTCTTTCCAGTGTTTATATTTAGCATTTGTTCCTTGCCTCATTACACTGGTCAGAAATTACAGAAAAATGCTTAATCATGGGGTTGAGATGGAACATCTTGATTCTCCTTTTGATGACCGTGACTATTACGATGCCTGATTTCAAGTTAAAAACGTTTCTGCTTCTTCTTAATTTGTAAGAAATATTGCATTCATCATATACCATTTCAGTATCTACAGAGAGAATCATGAGACTTTTTTTTTCCCTTTTATTGAATTAAGGTATTTTGTTAATGTGCCAGACATGGTAGTGTATGCCTTTAATCTCAGCTACTTGGGAGGCTGAGGCAGGAGGATCACGAGTTCAAGACCAGCCTGGGTAACTCTGTGAAACTCTGCTTAAAAAAAAAAAAAAAAAAAGAGAAAAGCAAAGCACTGGGGATGTAGCTCAGTGGTAGAGTGCCCTTGGTTCAATCCCCAGTACTACAAAAAATAAAATAATTATACACCCATATATAGTTGATGCACTAATATTTAACCATTTAAAAAACCCAGAACAGGGGCTGGGGTTGTGGCTCAGCGGCAGAGCGCCCGCCTCGCACGTGCGCGGCCCGGGTTCGATCCTCAGCACCACGTAAATATAAATACATTGCATTGTGTACAACTAAAGTAAATAAATAAATATTAAAAAAAAAAAACCCAGAACAAACTGTACTAAACTATGCATATTTCTCTGATCTTGTCTGTGTCTCTTTGTAAGTATCTTCTCACTGTTTTTTCTTGAGTTTATTATTTTCAAACATTTGCATCTCCTTGGGCCTCTGGATATCTCCATCACTCCAAGGATCTAGGCTGTTGCCCTCCCTTCATTGTCTTTCAACAGACGGCTGGCAGGGACAGTGCCCTCTTCATCACCAAATCCTAACCTCTGTCTTCAAGCACAGAGCCAAAGTTCTCAAGTTAGTTTCAAAAATAAGGGGGATAACACATGTTGACTGCACTCTCCAAAGCAGCAGCTGAAAAGATAAATTAAAATGTAGCTATATTATCTGTAAGTGAATACATCCTTTCCTAAACCACAGTTAGTAATTGCCTTTCTTACATGTTCTCTGAGTACGTGGTAAAAATGTCTTGTTAACAGCAAGCAATGGTGGATCCACTGTCTGTTCTTTAAATTTCACAGAACTTACAAAATACTCCAAGCAAATCAATTGCAGCATTACCCTAATGGTCATCCAATCCCCCTTTCTTCTTCTCAATCTGCTAAACTACACTCAGATTGTCAGTAATTTTAGTAACTTATAAAAGCATTTGTGAAGCAATGCTAACTGCTAATATTCTCAACTCCTACTTTTAAGCACATAAATGATTCAACTTGTACTCTTATTTTCTTATTATTATTTGGTACTAGGGATTGAACCCACAGAGACTTAACCACTGAGCCACATCCCCAGCCCTTTTTGTATTTTATTTAAAGATACTGTCTTGGTAACTTGTGATCCTCCTGCCTCGGCCTCCTGAGCCACTGGGATTACAGGCGTGCATCACCATGCCCAGCTCTCAATGTTATTTTTACCTTTTAATAGTAGACAAAGAGACAGATCAGTTAAGCACACATTTTGTTTTTGATTAAGTAATTAATTGCATCATCAGGGCCCCAAAATAAAGAGTAACTCACAGATTTATAGATTCCTTCACTCTTTGTGTGTGTGTGTGTTTTGTGGTTGTTTTCCCTCCCAGTGCAAGTGATTAAATCCAGGGCACTCTATCCCTGAGCTCCATCCCCAGCCCATCTTATTTTGAGACAGGGTCTTGCTAAATTGCTGAGGCTGGCCTCTAGCTTGTGATGCCTCCCCTCAGCCCCCAGAGTGGCAGGAATCACAGTTGTGCCGTGCCCTCACCCTTTCTATTGAGAAATGAGAGATTCTTGGCCAACAATTTTATTCTTACCTCTGGAGGTGAGAGCCTTGATTTTACATGCACACATCTCCAGTCTCCCTGTGCCTTTCTACAGGAACCCCGTGATCTCGTAATCTCAGACCAGAGAGCCAGGATTAGCCAAGCCACACACCAATCCTTTCCTACAAGGTCTGAATCCGCTCACCATGTTTTGGAGTAGCTTCTGTTTTAATTGTCTCGTTCACTGCTCTTTCTTCTTGCCTGGGTCACCTCTCACCCCCAATTGATTCTTGCAAGGCACGTCTTAGGGATTCTGTCTTGACTTTGCCCTTCTTGAAGGCCCTTCCCAGGGAGCTACATGGCGGCTATTCCTTCACCTTCTTCAAATTTTTTTTTTGCTGAAACTCTACCTTCTCAGGGAAGCAGGTTTTGTTTTGTTTTGTTTTTAAATACCTTTATTTTATTTGCTCTTATTTTTATGTGGTGCCGGGGATCAAACCCAGTGCCTCACACACACTAGGCAAGTGCTCTACTACTGAGCCACGACCCCAGCCCCAGGGAAGCAGTTCTTTATCATATTATTTGATATGATATGCCTTCCCCACTCTTCCCTTATTCTGCTCCACGTCTTTCTCCAAGCTCTCATCTCCTTCTAAGAGACACTCTGCAGTTTATTTTGTCATGATCATTACTGTTAGACACAGATTGCTCACAAGGCAGGTTTTTTTTTTTTTTTTTTTTAAATCTGTTTTGTTCACACATACATCACAGTGTCCAGAAGAGTGCTCAGCTTACAGATTTTTTTTTTTTTATTTTTCTTTTTTGGCACTGGGGATTGAACCTAGGGGAAATCTACCACTGAACTACATCCCTATCCCTTCTTATTATTTATTTGAGACAGAGCTTTGTTGCCCAGGCTGGTCTTGAACTTGTGATCCTCCTGCCACAGCCCCGCAAGCTTCTGAGATTATAAGCGTGAGCCACAATGCCCAAAGGCTTAGCTTACAGATTCTTAATAAATGAATACTTTTTACTTACAAAAGCAATTTGAGATAGTTCTTTCCCTTTGACACCCCCAATTAAAATCTAACCTTAGCTTTTAATATAGTGAAAAGATGATGCTTTATTTAATGCTGACCTGACTGGGCCTTTCAACAGTTATCTCTGGTGTCGATTATACGTTTTATTGACATCCATTTGGGCACAGTAGATGGAACCTAAGAGGTCCACGCTCCACTGGCCTTTTGAAAAGCATACTTAACCCAAATTCTTTGAAACATTTGGAAATAAAAGCTGCTTGCGATTCTCTTGAGGGAAAACAACTGAACGAGGAATAGAAAATCCATGTCAGAAGAGAACTGATCAGCCACGTCGCACGGGGCCGGGTGCACTCTGTCTGAAGCCAGTGGTCCCCTAGGCAGGCAGGACACAGGGAAGCAGCAGTGGCCACAGGGTGGCCCACAGGAGACACTCACGATGTGGGGAGACTGTCGGCTCATCCCGATCACGGTCCTGTTGGTCCTCCTCAGCAGCCGCTCCATGATCAGCTGAATGTGCGTGGCCGTGGGGCCCTGCGGGCGACACACAGGCCGACTCAGGTTTGCTCTTCTCAAGGCCACCTCAGACAGAGGACTCCTCTTTTCCCTAAGAAGCAATCTCTCCTCCAAAAGGGGAAATGGAGCCGCAGAATAATATATAACTTTACAAAAGCAAATCAAGGGGCTGGGGTTGTGGCTCAGCGGTGGAGCGCTCGCCTAGCCCGTGTGAGGGTGCGAGGCGCTGGGTTTGATCCTCAGCACCACATAAAAATAACTAAATAAAATAAAGGTATTGTGTCTGACTACAACTAAAAAAAAAAAGCAAATCAACTGAAAATGATCAGATCGTTTAAAAGATGAGCGTGGACGCGCAGGGATGGGTGCTCCTTCACCAAAACCTGACCGTTCCGGTGCACTCGGTCAGCTCTCTCTGTGGCCATACACAGTTCAAGGGAGCCCATCAGCACGAGGTACTGGTTCTGGTGCCGAGCAGAGGACTGCCCAGGACAACCAGACACATGTGACCAGTGAGAGGCAAACCTTCTGCGTACGGCCAAAACCCAAAGAAACGCAAGCAAGAGGATCGTTAGGAGGCGAATTTTTGTGTCCCCCTTGAAACCTGAACGTCCAATGGTACTTGGAAATGGGGTCTCCGGGAGGCAATTCAGGTCACAGGAGGACATAAGGGTGGGATCCTAGTGCCCCTGCTCACTCACACACACAAGCTCTTTCTCTTTGGCCGAGTGTACCCACTGAGGAAAGGCCACATGTGCGTGCAGGGAGAAGACAGCCACCTGTAAGCAGAGGAGAGCTCCCTCCCAGAACGTCACGGTGCCCACACACTGGTCCCACACCTTCAGCCTCCAGAGCTGTGAGAAAACACCCTTCTGTCACTTAAGGCACCCAGTCTGTGGTATGCTGTTGGGAGACTGAGAAAACCAATATGAGGATTTAACGTTCTGTCTGTGCGACTCTGAGCCACTACTGGATTTTGCCAAGCTGTAGTTTTCACTGCTGCACACGGTGGCTAATAACAGTTTCCTTACAGGAATTAGTTGTGCTGATGGAGACAACGGTGCCTGATAACTATGCATCCTCCTCTTTCCTTCCTCCCTCATCTCTAGTTAGAAGTGACGCTCACCCAGCTCCAAACCACCTGTATTCAACTTGACCTTGCGGAGCCTTTATCCTTGCTTGCTTCCTGAGAGATATTTGAAAACTCCTGCTCAATGCTAACTAAATAATCATTGTGGATTTTTCTGCTTGTTAACAGTTCAACATTTTAAAAAATATTTAACTGGTAAATTGTATGTCTTCAGGATTCACAATGTGATGATTTGATATAGGTATACATTGTGAGATTGTGATCACTACAATCAAATTAAGTAACGCATCCCATCCCTCTCCATCCATATACACTACAATTTCTAAAACCTGTTCATCTCCACTGGGCTCCAGAGAGAGACACAGTGTTAGAGAGAAGATAGAAAGAGAAGTTCTCAGAAGCACGAGGATTTCTATAACAGTGTCAGGCACGAGTTGGAGGATAGAGCTTTCTACGGAGAAATAAATTCTCAATGGGTCTTGGCAGAAATTGACAGAGTTCTTGAGAGCTCTTGCAGGGATCTCGGGGGTGGGCCAGCCAATTGGGCAAGCTGGGAGATCAGCCAGTGGAGTTCCCGGCTGAGAGCTGACCTCTCCTGGACCTAGATTTGTATGGAAAGCTCTGGTTTCTCTAAGCACCTCTAAAATGGGCACCACTGGGCCCAATACCCAGGTTCTAAACCACCAGAGGCTAGAAGGACACGGAGTCCTTCCTGCCTGGTGCAAAGGGGCCAGCGGAGGCATGTGCTCCGTTGGGGATGACTGGACTCACCACATCCTTCCTGTCCAGCACCTCCAGGATGCTGCTCAGAAGCTGCGAGCTGGCCTCGTGGTCAGGCTTGCTGGAGTGGTCGTCCAACTGGCCGCTGAGCTGGTCCGTCAGCAGCGGGAGCAGCACGTCTCTGCACTCTGAGGGAGAAAACGCAGCAGCTCACACGAGGCAATGCCACCTCCCAACTGTCATCACCTCAGCTCTCTCTGCCTGTCCCCGGAGCTCCTGGGACCGGCCCTGCAGGAATGGAGAGTCCCTCAAGGGCACTGAGGAGGACACGACTTTAGACATGGAACTTCAGCCTTGTCCCAAGGCTATACATCATGAAATACCTGTTACAGGGAAATGTGAGGATTTTGCACCACACTTAAATTATCTAACAATTTCTCTAGCCTTACTTGTTATTTACCTCTTTCTTTTTTCTTTTTTTTTCAAATTTATTTTTTGTAGTTGTAGATGGACAGAATGCCTTTATTTTATTTGTTTATTTGTATGTGGTGCTGAGGATCAAACCCAGTGCCTCACTCACGTGAGGCAAGTGCTCTGCCACTGAGCTACAGCCCCAGCCCTCTTTCTTTACTTGGTAGTGCAGACTGAACATATACTAAGCACACACTCTACCACAGAGCTGCACCCCCAGCCCTCCAGCTTGAAACATGAAAGCTAAGTCGTGTGGAACTAATAAAAAACTAAGCAAGTCATACAGTCTTTTTAAAATTGACTATAAAATTCCTAAGCATTGAGCTTTCCTACTACGCTTCTAGTACATTTCACTCATGTCTTTGCAGGCATATGGGTTATAGAAAGTAGGGCATTATTTATTATAGTCTTCCCTCTAGGGTCTTCATTATGATAATACATTATTATGATGAGACCAGGGTCTGTGGACACTATAGCAATGACTGTTAGCAGTGAGCCTACGTCCTCTCATTGGTCCTATCTAGTGACCGGCTTGCTCCTGTACTCAAACACACGCGTTTATTGTCTCAGTTATCTTTTCTGCATCTTTAGAAGCAGAGCTTGTCACAGTCGATCAGGAAGCCTAGTGATATTTTGGTTTTTGTTCGAGAACATTCACTAGCTTTCTGAAGGCATTAGCTCTGCCTCCAACTATGTCCTAAAAACATTTGAAATTTCTAAGCACAAAATAATGGGGTCGGAAAATATCAGAACCAAAATAGGCTATTTACGCCACCTAATTCAAGCCTTTTCTTCCATTGAAACAGAAGCTAAGATCAAGAGACAGTCCCTCATTTATGCCGAGTTCCATAACCAGCTGGGGATGAGGCCAGGAGGATTCTTCTACCAACACGCCACTCAACTTTCCTGATTTCAGAGGAGGCTGCTGGCCAGGCACTCGACATACCTAATATGAGGGGACTCCCTGATTTTGTGGCAGCTTCAAAAGAAGGTCCCACAGCTGCCCACTCCAGCAAGTCTTGGGTTTATAAGGAAGGACCAGGTGTTGGGTCCCCTCCTCCTATCAGCCTGGGATATGAGCACAGATTCCGATGATCTGGCTACATACTCCACTGTACTTAGGAGAAGCATTGTATCAGTGTAACAGTTTTCTCCCCTCTGTGCCCATTCCCGGTGGGATGCCAGTCATCTAGCTTCCCCCATCTTAAGTAAATAAATAAATAAATCCCTGATCCACAGCATTGGCCAATCTCTGTGGTGTAAATACTACCACCATAGTCAACTCCCAGCTACGAACACTAACACGACATCACTGAACACAGAATTGAGAAGAGAACTACACTATCAGCTCTCCTGAGCCAGTACCAGTGGGATCTGGCCTAGTGCCACACCGCTGCCTGCCCTGCCCCTGGTTGATGTACCAAGGACAGGTCAAGCATGGATTCCTTTAAAGGAACCCTCAGCATTCCTGCTTGCCTGTCATTTTCTGGGTTCCTCTTTTGAGGACAAAGTTTTCTAATGAATGAACCCTTTGCTGATTGCTCTAATTAAAGATTAAACACAACTGTGCTCTTTTAGTAACTGTTAGGAATACTAAACTAACTTCAGCTTCTTTAAACTGGATTCCCAGAAGATATTTAAGAACTACAAACTGGCAAGGACATTACTGACATTAAAAAAAAAAAAAAAAAAAAAAAAAGGCAAGTGTGGCAGGTGTGAGACTGGTCCTCAGGAGGCAGTGGGCTGGGTCGAGACTCACCCGACTGCTGGAAGAGACCACTCTCCACCATCTTGGTCATGCAGGTCAGCTTCTGCCGAACCAACTGGTTGTCAGGAATGCTCTGAATGAACTTGCAGAAGAGCACACTGCAAGAGAAGCCACAGCATCAGTTCTCTTGCTCTGCCAAGCCACGGGCATCATCACAAACCTCCACTCCAAGACTTGGGTGTGGAGACGTTTACCTGGAAAACTCCCCTAGAGACCTGGGGCTGTCTCCAGGGCCTGCATCCCACTCCCCAGAGGGCCCTGCCTTGGAGCTGACTCTGCGCACATTGCCCAAGCACCTCCACTCCCACCACCTGCTTCCAGGCCTGCCTCTATGCTCAGCTTTTACAAAACACCTTTTCTGGCTAACTCCACTTCAATCCTGACTGCAACATGACTCTGCATTCTAGTTACAGGGCTGGAAGCACTTTATTATGTACTTTCTTTTTAGAGTTAATTTTATGTCTTGCTTCCCCAAAGAGAGTGCAAATCTTTCCCTGGAGCAGGCTTTGTGTGTGTGTTCTTTCACATCTTCCAAGGAAATGAGCGTGAAAGGTGCTGTTAATACTTAAGAAAAAGAAAAGCCGGTGCAGGAGCTCAGACCCTGGCCAAGCAGAGGGGGCTGCTTCTCCGTGGATTTGTGTTATTTACCTGAGTTCAACAGGATCAAACACAAGTTTGACATCATTGATTATGCTAGGGAGGTACTTCAAAGCTGCTCCCTGTAAGAAAACACCAAACGCAAAATCAGTTGCCAATTAAGACAAATACAGAATTTACTGTCCCCTGCCCCCTGCCATTGCTGGGGACCGAACCCAGGCTCTTGTGTACACCAGGCAAGCTCTCTACCACCAGGCTGCATCCCCAGCCCAGAATTTACTGTTTGATCCCAGGAAAAAGGGCTGTGCTTGGATCTCGAATAGGGAACTGAACACAGATGCCCTTGCAAGGAAGGGAAAGCTGATGTAGCTAATCACGAACTCCTTAAATCTTTTTCTCCTGAAAATGCAGGAGATATAGCCCTTGTCTTCACAACCAGTGGGCACCATCCATTTGGAATTCATTTTTCTTTTATTTTTAATTTTTATTTTTATTGAACTAATTTGTTTTTTGTATACTCACTGAGTTGCTTGCAGAGTCGTGACATTGGGATTACATTTCATATTACATATAAATTTGTTATACATGTTTGCAGCATTTCCATTTTTCAAGTTTTTCAAGTTGCTGGTTTTACATAAAGTATTTTACAACAATTGTGTCTTCAAACATGTATTTAGGGTCATCATGGATAACGCAGTCTGCCATTATTCCCATCCCCTTGCCCCTTCCCTTCCTCAGCCTCTTTGTTCTAGTTAAAGCTCTTTTATTCCTCTCATCCCTACTCTCTTGCCTTTATAAGTTAGTATCTTCATATCAAAGAGATCATTTGAACTTTGTTTTTCTGGAATTGGCTAACTTCACTTAGCATTATTTTCTCCAACTCCATCCATTTACCTGCAAATTCCTTGATTTTATTCTCTTTTAGTGCTGAGTAGTGTTCCATTGTATATATACAGCCACATCAATGTTTATAGCAGCACAATTAACAATAGCTAGAATGTGGAACCAACCCGATGCCCATCAGCAGATGAATGGACACGGAAATTTTGGTATATATGCACAATGGAATACATTTTTCTATCAAAGAAGGTAGTTAAATTCTTGAAGTCTCCAGCACAAAGTTACCATCAAGAACAAGGAATGAATAATCAAGTTCAAATTAGAATCTTCAAGGATTATGTATTTGACATTTATTAAAAAAAAAACCCTTTTGCTGATGAAGATGATGGTGACTTTGCACTTTTGGGAGCAATGGGGAGCTAAGAATAGAAAACTGTCAATTGTAATAGCATTAGGATCTGTGTGCTGAAATCAGGGTCAAACAGTGGTTATGACTGCCAATCTAGGGATGTTTAAGCAGGTAGCTTGTCTTTGGCAAAATGACATTTGAAAATACAAATTTAAGCCAGGCGCGGTGGTGCACGCCTATAATCCCAGCACTTGGGAGACTGAGGCAGGAGGATTGCGAGTTCAAAGCCAGCCTCAGCAATGGCAGGGCACTTAGCAACTAAGTGAGACCCTGTTTATAATAAAATACAAAAAAAGGACTGGGGATGTGGCCCATTGGTTGAGTGCCCCTGAGTTCAATTCCCAGTACCAAAAGCAAAAAAAACCAAATGTACCTAAAGTTGAAATGTGCAGGTTTACCTTTACTTTCTATAATAACTACTACTAAAATCCACAAGCTAGCCATGAACCATGATTCATTTCCTTCCTCTCCCACCAGCGTCAGTTCCATTCTGTCCAGGCCCTCTTCACCGATGGCCTGAAGCGTTACCTATGTAGACACCATGCTGACCTTGATCTTGACAGCTTCCTCCAGAGGCCTGTCCATGAGCATATTGAAAGAGAGAAATAACTGTCGGATTGAGTTATTAAATTCATCTCCATCTTCGCTCTGACCATAAAATCTGAACAGGAAAAAGAGAAGAGCAGTCAGATTTTCCATCTTTAAAAGAAATTTTAAAATAGATTTGTGGCCTCAAAAACCAACACTGGAGGTCAGCGCCTCAAGGGTCATCACCTCAAATTATGCAGAAAGACTTCTAATGGGGCACCCTAAGAAGACAGTTTCAAAGGGACCAGGAGTCAGCCCCCAACAGACTGAAAAGATATTACCACCTGAACAAGAGCAGGGTAGTAAGTTTTAAAAAAGTCCTGACACAAGGCTTTCTAGTTGGTCAGCCAGGATCAGCCAGTTGGTAAAGATCCCCAGGATACTGTCTGGAGGGCCCCGGGCTTGGGGATACATTCCATGCTGGTGGTTTGTGGGCATTTCCTAGGGGAAGGGACAGCAGGATGTCACTGTGCCTGATGCAGCAGATGAGCCCTGCATTCCTGTCTTCCTCAGCTCATTCGTACAACGTCTAGCAGGCAGGGGACCCCCAGCAAAGTTCCCTTGCTGGCCACGTTCTCTCCTCCTTGCCCTGCACGTCTGGCCCTCCTTTCCCTGTCTCACCTCACCACGCCTTGATCCTAACAGCTAAGGTTTCAGACAATGGGTCAAGAAGCTCCTCAACCCAGAAAGGTTCTGAGCCCAGCCTGGCCTATAAAACCAGTCAGGCTCCACTCGGTCCACCACACTGCCCACACCAGTGCTGACCTGCTCTACCACGAGGGCCTCCAACCTCACTGACACACCCTTGCCTTGGTTAAAGTACCCTCCTGTCTTTACCAGATCTGTCCACCCACTCAGGAGTTGGCTCTTTCTCCCGAGTAGAAACAAAGAGGTCTTTGACCAATCTCCCAGAAACACCTAAGTCCCAAACGGTAGTGCACGTACCTCTACGCCAGGTGGCAACCTCACCACCGACTGCTTAGGAGGAGGGATGGTGAGTTCTGAATTTTATGCACATGCTTGAATACACGCATGCATATTTAAACTAGTCTCCTTCATACACCCGTACACACTGAGCACCGCAATCTGAAGATTCAAAATCCAAAACCTTTTGAGTGCCAATAGGATGTCGTAAGGACAGATTCCCACACCTCAGCTCATGTGATGGGTTGCAGTCAAAAGGCAGGTGCACTAAAAATACTCTATAAAATCACCCTCAGGCTGTGCGTATAAGGGCTATAGGAGACGTAGGTGAATTTCATGTTTAGACTTGGGTCTTATTCCCAAGATAACTCAGTGGTGCACATGCAAAAAAATTCTAAAATCCTAAAAAATCCGAAATCTGAAACACTTCTGATCCCAACCATTTTGGATAAGGGATACTTATATGGTCCCCAACGACTATGACCTTCCCTAAGAAAAATCATCCCATCAGAAGGTAGTTGGTGAGTCTCCATTCACCCACTTGGCAGAACTAGAAAAAGAACTTTATTTCCAAGTCAGTCCCCAAAGTCTCTCAAAATTAAACAGAAGACCTAAAACAGAACTCTGGATCTACCTCCTGGGCTCTCAGCATTCCAAGTATCAGCAAATAGCACCGCTGCCCACCCCAAACCTCGAGGTTATCTGGGGGTCCTTCCCTTTCTCTCACTGCCCCATCAAATCCACCAGCAAGTCGAGGCTCCGCCCACATCAGTCCGTCCTCTGCAGCTAGGGTAGAGCCTCTGCGGCTAGGGTAGAGCCGCAGCGTCTCACACCTGAACTGCAAAGGCCTTTTAGGTGCTCACTCACGTTTGCTCTTGGCCTTCCAAAATCCATTTTCCACAGAGCAGAAGAGATGATCATTTAAACCATAAACGGGATTCTATTCCTTCTCTAACTTAAGTTCCCCGATGCCTCCCACCACCTTTGGAATATAACCCAAGCTTCCCTGCCATGGGAACCTGCCTCCCTCGAGACGCCATCCCCAGTAAAGGCTTCCAGCAAGGGGCACAGTTAGCCACTGCATCCCCGAGGGCTGCTTCTGCTGATGCAAAGGGACTTTACACAGACCTTCTCCAGCGGTCTCATGACCCACCTCCACCTTCAGCTCTGAAGTGTGGAAATCTGGCAGTTCTGTGATCTAAGTGGTCGCAGAGCCAGATGCGAACGTGAGGAGTAAGGGGGCCAGCGTGGAGAGAGCGGTGACGGCTTCAACATCTTAGCACCATGACCATTACCTCAAGTAGAGCACTCGAGACTGGATGATGAACCTGAACAAGTACTTGAGGGCTTTCAGAGCAGCAAACAACAACTCCGTCTTGCTGGAGTCCTCAGCATTAGCCACATAGAAGTTCAGTACCTTGGAGAGTTTCCTTAGAAGAAGGAGAAAGAAAAATTAAGCTGGCTGGCAACAGGGGGCTCTGAGGCTTACAAAGGGAGGTGACAGTGTGGGAAGCAGTCACTCCCTCCTAAGTAAACTGTCACTCCCGCCACGTCCTCTGGAGGATGCCCTGGACAGGCAAACTAACGCCTTTGCAATTTAGTTTCCTCATCTGTGGTCGAGGTTTGGACCTTCCCTTTGGCTTAGAAATACTGGAAGATTTCTTTCCCTTTATGGGATTAAAATGAAGAATCTAGAAATGAAAAAGTAGAAAGGTTTCAAATTATGGTGCTATTTTTAATCTCTGTCCGGATCCTTGGAGAGCCATATATATGGTGCCAGATGGAAACTTCTGTGCGTGGGGAGTAGAGTTCAATCTGACTCTTCACCTATGACAAAACTCATCTGGACTTTAGATGGCTCTTCATATTTTTCTGGAGTCTCTGGACTATGGAAGGTTTTGATCCTGTGCTAACTCAGAGTCTTTAGGGTGCTGATATTTTGGGCTGTCCTTCTGGGCATATCTGACATTTCCTAGAACTATCACAAAATCCAAAGGAAGCACACAGAATCAATCAAGTATTGCAAATAAACCCAGATTACGACTACTGGGAAGGTCTTATGTGTGCTCAGTGTAATGAGGATCTACTGATACCAGTCCTCACTCATAACGAGGACTTGGAAGGTGAAACCGCTGGGTGAAAGAACCCTACTGCAGGTGTGTCTACCACCTCCCCAGTCCAGCGGGTTTATAACCATCACGTTAGCTGGTAACTATGTGACGTGACACTTCCTTCATGCAACCTGTGTTTCTGTGCCTTCATGCTTGTTTGGCTTAGAAAACAATACCAGGGATCAAAGCTCTGACCTGACACATCAGTCAGTAGCAACTGACATGATCTGGCATAAGCCATTGTCCAAACGACTGTTCACCAATCTGGCTACATTTCTGTTGCTATTCACCACACTGCTCTGCACAGTAACTGGAACTCAAGGGAAGCGGCAGGTGACAGGCCACCTACAATGCCATCAGGAGCTGAGCACCCCAGGGAGAAGCGGAGTGAATCTCGGTTGCCCCCTTAGCTAGCCCCAACAGAAAGAAGGCTACAGTACAGAACAGGTAGGAACCACTCCCTCTTATGCAAAAGAAAGAAAAATCAAATCTTGATTCTGTGAGTAATCAATCCCGCAGAGGACTTGTGGTTGAGCGTGTGATCTGTTCTTCTATCGACTTGGTCCTGCTTAAATCGCTGGGCTCCTTCGTGACTCTTGTGGATCTTGCCAACATCAGCTCCTCGGGGACTCAGTCTGGTCATCTGTCCCTGATTCTGCTCCTGATGGGCTTCAACTCCTCCATGTACATTTCTCCAGAGAAGCTTGGGCCTGACACCTTCCCCAGGGGCGGATGCTTAAACGGCTCCACCAGGAGGCCTGGGACCAAGGTCTACATTCGCAGGCACATTTACTAAAGGCAGGTTCCTCTCGCTTCACCAAATTCCAGCCCTCGCAGAACAAACCCAACAGCCCAACACCACGAGGTTCCCTCGAGCCATACTCACACGTATGCCAAAGTGGCACTGAAGTGCTTGTAAATGTAGGTCTCCAGTACGGGATTGAAATGCTGGAACTTGATGTCGCCTATCAGCGAAATAATAAACACCTGCCAAAGGCGAACAAGGTCAATAGCAGCCCTGCACAGCCCCAGGCATTCTACCAACACGCTGGGTTGTAACACCTGGCTGCCTCGTCTTCGTGATCTCTGCAGCACTCCTGCTGTCCCACCCTGGAGCTGAGGCCACGTCTTGGGGGTTGGTATTTATTTAACTTGGAGAGGCCATCACACATCAGGCACAGCACTGAGTGCTATGCGTGCACCAGTACCAGCTGGCATCCCTGTCCCCAGGGAGGGGCTGTCTCAAAGGGAGGGCAGTCTTTACATAGGTAACACCAGTCACGAAAGGAGGAAGGCAGACACAGAAGGGTTTTCCATGGGAATTATAAACTAAGCTAAGGATGCAGCCGGTGAAATATCCCAACATTTTTCTAAGTATAGTGTGAGTGTCCCCGATCACCTGAGGTCCACCAGAGTTCTGTCTCCCCACTTCCCCACTGTATGTTACGTAGATGGCTTTCAAGTGCACAATCAACAACCAACCACATCGCCCCTACATAGGACCAAAGTGTGCAAAGGCAAAGGCACTTGCAACTTCCATCCATGCCACAGCCAGCTGCCCACCCCACAGGGCTCATGTCCAGAGCTTGTTCCAAGGCAGCCCTAACCAGAGTTTCTCTTTCCCAAAAACCTGACCCTGACCAGGTTTCATCTTGGCCATACCTTGTTTCCTCTCTTTACCTTACATCCTTAGCTTTGATGCGCTGAGCATTTGTTAGACTGACTGATTTTTCCAAGCTGTCAAATGACCCACAGCTGCAACTGACCTTCCTCCTCAGCGGCCACACCAGGTAAAATACCGCCCTGAATTGTTCCCCCAGCAACAAGGAAATGATGCTTGGTTTGGACATGTCTGCTCCCACCCCTCCACGGACACCTCTGTCCTTCCCAGATTCTAGTAATCCCCTGTCCCTGTTCTGATTTCAGTTCTTAGAACGGGCTGTACATTTAAGTACTTTGTGTGACAGAGTCAGCTGCCTGCTGGGCTAATGATGTGCTGTATCTAATGACGCCGAGACATGTCTCAAACTTGTGAATACAGCCTCCCTTGCATGATATGGGGTACACAGTCATAAGCGATGGCCTTCCTTGTTAAGGGACTCCCCTGGTTTTAGACTAGACGATGGCAAATTGAGTTAAAATGTTTCCCAATTTCTAACTGAATTAAGCCCTTTGTTTTTTCCTGATGAGAAAGTAAAGGCAGGTCAAAAAGTGAGCTTTAACAGAAAGCAAAGAAATAAAGGCCTGGAATGTAAGCTACTTGTTTCTAATTTTACTTCTGAAAATTCAGCCTAAAGAAATAAACAAAGCTGGGCACGGTGGCGCATGCCTGTAATCCCAGCACTTGGGAGGCTGAGGCAGGAGGATCGTGAGTTCGAAGCCAGCCTCAGCAAAGGCGAGGCACTCAGCAACTCAGTAAGACCCTGTCTCTAATAAAATACAAAAAAAGAGCTGGGGATGTGGCCCAGTGGTTGAGTGCCCCTGAGTTCAATCCCTGGTACCAAAAAAAAAATGAACAGAGAGATGTATAAACATGTTTACACAGGAGGATGTTCATAGCAATTACTTCTAATAGTGTGAAATACCACCCCATTGCAGGAATAAGTACTAGTGGATATGTTTGGCTGCTTACCAGGGCATCAAACACAAGGAAGTCGTATGTTTCATTGTCTGACATTTCCATCATTATGTTGAAAAGTGCATCCAGTGTATCTTGCAAAAACTGAGGACAAGATAAACAGAGGTTATTTGGCAGCTTTCATTTAGCACCACACTGCAGAAACTTGGGGTCTATTAGGTTTCAATGGAATAGGTTAAAAAAATCACATTTTCTTTAATATTGGCACACTTGCTTAGCAATGCAGAAAACAAGTCCTACATCTACAATGACTGCCTTGATTTAAAATGCAGAAGTAATGACACGGCAGGTATATTTCCAGCTATGAAGACAGAAACCTACCTTAACAATCTCTCCTCCATCCACCTCCATTAACTTCTTCAGGTTGTGCTTAATGTTCTGGGCGTTGGAACGCCAATTCAACAGGCCCAACAGGTCAACTGGAAAGAAAATAAACAAAGCTGGGCACGGTGGCGCATGCCTGTAATCCCAGCACTTGGGAGGCTGAGGCAGGAGGATCGCAAGTTCGAAGCCAGCCTCAGCAAAGGCGAGGCACTCAGCAACTCAGTGAGACCCTGTCTCTAATAAAATACAAAAAAAGAGCTGGGGATGTGGCCCAGTGGTTGAGTGCCCCTGAGTTCAATCCCTGGTACCAAAAAAAAATGAACAGAGAGATGTATAAACATGTTTACACAGGAGGATGTTCATAGCAATTACTTCTAATAGTGTGAAATACCACCCCATTGCAGGAATAAGTACTAGTGGATATGTTTGGCTGCTTACCAGGGCATCAAACACAAGGAAGTCGTATGTTTCATTGTCTGACATTTCCATCATTATGTTGAAAAGTGCATCCAGTGTATCTTGCAAAAACTGAGGACAAGATAAACAGAGGTTATTTGGCAGCTTTCATTTAGCACCACACTGCAGAAACTTGGGGTCTATTAGGTTTCAATGGAATAGGTTAAAAAAATCACATTTTCTTTAATATTGGCACACTTGCTTAGCAATGCAGAAAACAAGTCCTACATCTACAATGACTGCCTTGATTTAAAATGCAGAAGTAATGACACGGCAGGTATATTTCCAGCTATGAAGACAGAAACCTACCTTAACAATCTCTCCTCCATCCACCTCCATTAACTTCTTCAGGTTGTGCTTAATGTTCTGGGCGTTGGAACGCCAATTCAACAGGCCCAACAGGTCAACTGGGAAGAGCAATCACAAACCATCAGCATTAGAAGGAGTAATCCAGGTCATTTCAGGACACAGTACAGAACTCTCTAGAAAAGATAGCTGCTCTTAATCATGGCTAACTCAGAAAAGATCGATATTCTTGTTCAGTTCTGTCTTCTAAATCAGGGCAAATCATGTGATCCTTTCACCCTTCAGTGGGAAAGAATCAACTGCGAATATACAAAAACACAAGAGGACCTCTGACTGGAACTCACGCTCCTCAAATAACGACATCACAGTCATAAAAAGTAAACTTAAAGCCGGACACGGTGGCGCACGCCTGTAATCCCAGCACTTGGGAGGCTGAGGCAGGAGGATCGCAAGTTCAAAGCCAGCCTCAGCAATGGTGAGGCACTTAGCAACTCAGTGAGACCCTGTCTCTAATAAAATACAAAAAAGGGCTGGGGTTGTGGCCCAGTGGTCAAGTGCCCCTGAGCTCAATACCCAGTACCAAAAAAAAAAAAAAAAAAGTAAACTTAAAAAGTAAAAAAGTACGTCCCACCTGCAATTTGCTGTCTTGTCTAATTTCCCCTTATTAATACCCACATGTGGGTGGATTCAGAGGGAGGAATTTATTCATATGCATTAATTCACTTTAACATCACAACTCTACTGTAGAAATTTCACTTTGTCCATTTTTTAGATGAGGAAACTGAGGCTTTACAACATTAAATGACTTGCCTTAGGTCACACACACTGCTAAGGGGTGGGAGAAATGGCACTTTAATATCAGGTCAATATGACTCCAAAATCCACGTTCTTGCTTCTCTGCCATCCCTCCTTCCCCAGAATTCTTCAAAGAAATAAACAGATATGCAGAGCCGTAAGAGCAATTAGATTATATGAACTGGAAAAAATGTGCAAAACTAGACCAGATGAAATTTCATGATATAAACGTGATAAATTACAAAGAAAAGCAAGGGTACGACAGTCCCCAAATTCAGGGTAATAATTAGTTTGGGGAGAGAATTAGGGACCACATGATTTAAAAAAGAAAAAAAAAATTACAAAGAGGAACCATAAACTTTGGAGCTATAAAAATCTGTTTTAAAAGTCTAAGCCCATCACCTATAAACTCAGGCAAAAAATTTTTCCCACTTCAAAATTTGATTTTCTATCAGCATACAATAGTGACGTTGCCACATCAATGTTTATAGCAACTCAATTCATAATAGCTAAGCTATGGAACCAACCTAGGTGCCCATCAACAGATGAATGGATAAAGAAAATGTGGTATATACACACAATGGAATATTACTCAGTCATAAAGAAGAGTGAAATGATGGTGTTTGCTGGTAAATGAAATGAAACTGGAGACTATGATGCTAAGTGAAAGAAGCCAGTCCTTAAAAAAACAAAAACAAAGGCTGAATGTTCTGATATGTGATGCCAACACACAATAAGGTTGGGGGGTGCGGAGAGAATACAAGTTCACTAGATTAGAAAAAGGGGAATGAGGGAAAAGGAGGGAGATGGGAATAGAAAATACACTAGAATGAATTGGACGTAACTTTCCTGTTTACATATGAACACACCACCAGTGAAGCTCCACATCACGTTCAACCACAAGAATAGGAGTTCTACTTCATGTATGCATAAAAGTTTTTTTTTTTTAATTTTTGATTTTCTGATCAATAAACTGGGGACGGTTATGGCAATACCAACATTCATGCGTCCCAGGATGTGGAGGACAGGATGCACGGGAGTCACCTGCGGAGGCCTCACGCTGCAAAGGTCGGAGCTCCTTCACCCCTTTCTGCGATACTGCCTACCCTCACCTCCATCTGGACCAAGCACCAAGTGCACCTACACACATCAGTCTGCTCTGGCTGTGTAAAAAGGAACCAGATCAATCGATCAATAACAGTGGACAAGACCTGTCTGTGATCAGCTCCAGCAGCTTTTAACCTCTTGCACTGAAGAGTCGTCCTCAGCTAAGGAGAAAAGGCCCTGCTCTCGGTGCGAGAGGAGAACGGCTGTCCACGTGGCTCACCAAGCGCCCCCACAGTGGATGGCCGGTGTGGGCCCTTCAGCCCTTGCTTCCTCTGAATGAATTAAACTGGTTCTTTATCATTTCCATCAAATCAGAAGAAAGCAAACACTGGAGCAACCCATAATTATGTGTCACCTGCCTTGACTTCTCTGATGCTCACGATGAGAGACCATCTTTCTCACCCTGTCCCTTCTCCCTCACTCCTCTCTAGGATGAAGCTTGCCCTTTTGGACGCAAAGGATAAGATGTTTCTCTTCTCATGTGGAAGTTGAGTATTTTTGGAGATGAAAAAAGTAAATAAAACTGTGTGGTCCAACGGAGCATTCTGCAATGCTGGAAACGTCTATCTGTGCTGTCCCCTATGAAAGTCACCAGTTGCCCTTGAAATGTGCACAGTGTAACTAAGGGATTGAATCATAGTTTCATTTAACTGATTGTTATTTAAAGTAGAAATTTTTTAAATTGATCAAAATTGTATCTATTTATGGTGTTCAACCTGATGTTTTGATACGTGTATTGACTGGGGAATGGCGCAGTCAAGCTCACTGATACACGTAGGACTTCACACTGTTTTGGGGGTAAGAACACTGAAACTCTACCCCCAGCAATTCTGAAGTAGACATTGTTGTCTATCATCACCGTGAGCTAAAATATAGCCCCTGAACTTGTTCCTCCTGAGTGAAATTTTGTATCCACCAACCAATATCTCTACATTCTCCATTCTTTCATTTTAATTAACTTAAATTTTGCAAGGGACATGTGGCTAGTGGCTACCATATCCAGGTAGTCAGGTTTCAAATAACTAGAAGATGGGTGAGGTATATACCAGCAAACTCAGCGATGAAACTGAGGCATGCTACCTGTCAATAAGCTTTCCTTGCTTCTGGGCTTGGAGACAACAAACAATGTAACAATATGGTCATCTCTAACAGAAATTCCTTTTGTATTTTATTACAAGTTAATTTTATAAACTTCTTCCTGTTTTTTTTGGTGTTTGTTTTTTTAAATGAGTTTTTGTTTGTTTTAGTTTTGCTTTCTGAAGTCTAGTCTGGAAAGGCTAATCCAACCCACTAGAAGCTCAACAAACACTGGTCCCGTCCCTCTTGAACATTCCTTGATAGTCAAGTGCATGACTGTTTTATTAATGGTAAGCGTGGAAATAAACATTGCCATGTGACAAATATTACCATGACATTCTGACATCCCATAGTTAAAAACTTGGAAAATACCAAGAAGTTAAAAATGAAGAATTCTCCAAACTTTTGGAGTTCTTTTTTTTTTTTTTTTTTTGTCTCCTCCTGTGTCCACGTAACGACAATGGCAATGATGACGGCTGACGAAGGAATGGTGAAGCAAAGGAACTTCTGTTTAGACAGGAGTCCCATCCCCGAGATTTCCAATCATTTGATTTCCAATATTTGATTTCCAATCAAATATTCCCAAATCCAGAAACAACTTGAAATTTACAATACTTCTGGCCCCAAGTACTTCGGGCAAGGGATACTCAATCTGTGTTGTCAACACGCTCGTTTTTAAACGTGAGGAAATCAAGTCAAAGAGAGGTCAGGTCACTTGCCCCAGACGTAACAGCTAGTAACTAAGTGGCAGAGCAGGGACGTGAACTAGAAGATCTGGCTGCAAAGTGCCCTCACACAGTTAAACAAAGATGGGATCATGGACATAGCGTTAAAAAGTCTGCCACATCCTCAACTATGTTTCTAAACCCGAATTTAGCAGACACATAAATTTCATCATTCAATTACATTATAAAATTTAAACTGATCCCAACTACTGGACACTTGGGCTGTTTGCAGCATTTCCCTACTATGGATATGGGGAACCATCCTCAGACATAAATCACTATGGTGCCCATCTCTCATTGTTACAGAGGTTCAATTGCAAGGAGTCAAATCCATCTTCTGTAAATACTGTACTGTTGGAACCCCTACCAGCTGTTATTTTGATTTTTTCCATAACCAGGGTTATGTGGCTGGTACAATTCTGCCATGCCTTCTGTGAAGCTCAGAATGTTTTCTGGCTTAATTTTTGATGAGTGAGTTTTTTACTTTCCCATATGGAGACTTGAACTTCACTCAGTGCAGCCACGTGCCCTCGCTGAAATACCATCCCTATTCTCCAGCTGACTGTGGGCATCAAAACAAGCCCAACATCCACCCTCCTAAAGACCAGCCAAGACTGGATCTTTGTCCTGCATCATCTAAACTGTTGGGTCTCTCTTTGCACTTCCATAAGGCAGAGTTCCTGCCAGGACGTTTGCTCAAATCAGCCATCAAGCCAAAGGGACGGATCCTCTGCACAGCACAGGGCCTACAGGATTTCTAAAGCAGGGCCCCTGGGCAGCAAGTCCTTGACTCGCTATGATCATGGGACCCCATGCATGTGACATAAGGGACATGAGTAAGAAGCTGGCATTGACTATCAAAAGCCACATTAAATACAAGAGACCTGCAACTGATATCAGAGATTGGGGAGACCAAATGAAGCTCCACTTAGACCAATTGGCTAACATTCCTGACTTTTTGGAAATAACAGGAAAGGGGTGAATACGGGAGGAAAAGAGGAACTCTAACAGGAAACGCTGCTCTCTGCCATTGCTACCTGGGCAGGAGTCTCGTGATGCTCTAGCCAGCAGCCTCCCTCATCCGACGCCTCCTGGGCACACACACTACCTGCAGCACATTATTAAGTCTTTGCTGCCGGGAAGGCAGGAAACACTAGACTGGGGAATTTAACAGCCTCTGTGAACATACTTATAGGTTTTACAACATTAAAAAAAAAAAAAAAAAAAAAAACTGAAATGCCTTTCATTCTATCTTAAAGATGGACAACAAAACCTCAGACAGAGCTCTGCAGTCTGATCAGCGCCACCCAGAAACAGCACTGGGAGAGCAGGGAGCGGAACCCAATTGTCCGGCATCCCACCCTGGAAGACCCGGCCCCACGTGGTATAGCACCTTGAGTCTAGCCAGGAGGCCCAGGAGGACCAGGCGGTAAACTCAGTGGTGTCCATGTGGTCACCAACCTACCGTTCTGGGTAAGTTTTGTGGAGCAAATCAGGGTGGCAATCTGAAAACTGTCCTTTGTGCTTTCCTTGCTTGCGGTAAAAGTAGCCAGGTTTTTGGATGCTTGGAGCTCTTTCTCTTCCATCTCTACCTTGGTCCCGGGCAGGGTCAGGTAGAATTTGGCATCTTCCATTTTCTTGTTGTCACCCTGAAAAGGAAACATGTTAGAAACACCAGACAATGGGTGACATCTCTCACATGCAAGTAAAAAAGTTTTCACCAGGAGCATAGTGTACTTCCAGCGTGAGATGCAGGCTTTACCACATTATACTCCTGACCCCTCCACCCTGACACCATCGTATCTTTCCACAGAGTTTGAGCCCAGAAATAATTTCATCACAGAATGAAAACGAAGTAAGCTGTGAACGAGAAACCAGAATATCCTAGTCTCTGCCAGAAGTAAATACATATATTGCAGAATAAGGTTGCATTTCATTTTCTTGAACCTATCAATGGTCACATTCTACTTCACTGGGTTCCTGGAGAGCTTGCTATGCCTTCCAGATGATTTACAAATGAGCAAAATGTTATGGAAATTATTCATCAGATGCAACTCGAAAGAGTTGTCAATGGTGCAAACCCCCCAGATGTTTTGGATACGTGAGATCTTCTAGTGTCATCAGTAGATGTGAGAGCTCTCCAACAGTAGAAGGGAAGAATGGGAGCTAAGCTCTCAGGGAAGGAAGCAAGACCCTGACAGCAGGGAATAGTTTATGGTGACTTGGAAACCACATCCCACCACGCTCACACTCTTAACCAGGGCCAAGAGGCACTGTCTGTGTGCTGTGCAGGATGATGCCAGGAGGGGAGCCAGCCCCTTGGCTCCTTGGGCCATGGCATGCTCTTTTCCTGAGGGTAAGACTCTCATCCCAGACTCAAGAGTAGTGCAACTCACTGTCTCCAGAAGAGTATGAGAATCCACACAGTGAGATGACCCCCTCTGGGTTTCTAGACTTTTTAAAGGGCAACACACATGGCTCTGGACAGGTTGTTGATGTTTGCACACATCAATCTGAAAGGGGTAAAGGGGACTAAAAGGCCAATTTCAATCTTTTCCAGCCGTCTGGAGCTTATTGCGTCAGCACCTTGTACACCACCAGGTCGTGCCTCCCGTCCTGCAGGGTGGTACCGTCTGGGTTCATCAGTTTCACAAAGGACACCCCAAAAGCACGCTCTGATTTATCTCTGGCTGAAAAGACAGAAATACGTGTCTGAGCCGTGGGGAAAGACATCGGTGGGCGAGAACTGGGTGGTTAACTTCACGCTTGCTCCGGGGTGTGCTGTTCAGCCACTGTGATCAACACCAGTCGGCAAGGATGCAGCCCTGTGTGTGTCACAGACCCCCAAGCTGAAGTCACCTGGCACCCCCAAGTATGGGAATCTCCCTACATTCCCTAATAAATGAGATCAGCTTCCACTGAATCACCCACATCAGAATGCGGAAGTGGCCACAGATCCGCCCCACGTCAGCACGTCAGGGTCACATCCTAGATGGCTGTGGAACCTGTCTCCTCCCTTCCTAACTGGTCTGTCTCTCTAGTCCTCCTACATCCAGTACTGTCTCCATACTCAGCCAGAGGGAAGTCCCCAAATCCAATCCAATCGAGGCCCCTGCCTGCCCTGCTTCAAACCTTTCATGAGCATCTCCATTTCTGCTGTCCTGGAACTGACGCTGTGAGGTTATTTACTACAGTCCAGGGCAGATGCTGCTGCCTGAGGCCTCTGCCTGTCCACCCTCCCCAATGCACAGCCCAGGTGTGTCCTGTGGCATCTGGGGAGGAAGGTCTACCTCATGAAGAGGCAGAGCGCTAGGCTGGCCTCTGGGCTCGCTGCTAACCCTCCCAGACCTCTGTGGCCGGGGTACCTTGTGGCCTGCTCTCATCGGAGGCCTGGCTCTAGGGTCTGCAGGGACAGGGGTAGCTGAGTAGCGACACACTGCATGACTATACCATCCCTCTACTGGCTCTCCTGCTGATGGCTTTGGGGCCACTCCAAGGCTGGGGTGTCGTGGATAAAGCTATTATGAGCACACACCAAAACAGACAAACCAAACACCCCCAACCCCTATAGAGGCCACCCACTCATGGCTCCTCCGCAACCCAGTATGAAAGAGTTCTCACAGTCGGGATCTGGCTCTGTCCTATGGAGTGGCTGCCTCAGCCCCAGTGCAGCTCTACCCCGTCCCAGCCTAGACCGAGCCTCACTGTGCCTTAGTGCCTTGTGGTATTAATGTGCATAAAAGTAGGAGGTGTCTTATCAGATGACTGTGCATACTCAACAAGGCGGTGTGCAAACAGGGCTTCACGTAATGCCTGCTACATACTAAGACCTCGATGGTGATGAGCTCGGAGCAGTCCCCCACTGAGAATGTCTTAGAGGGAAACATAACATGAAGCAACTCCGACCCCTGTTTCGTAGTGGAACCCTTTTTGCCTTGTGCCATCTCTTGGCATCTGCCATGACACATGCGGGGGAGAAATTCCGATAGATAGTAATAATAAAGATTTTGGAAACCTGGCATGATTCCTTGGTCTGACTTCCTTTGCACCAAGGAATTCTGAAGTAAACTTGCCCAGGATCTAATTTCTAAGTATCTTGTTCTCCCCATCCACAAACGTACTGTCAAGGAAGAGACTTTTTTTTTTTTTTTAATTTAATGGAAATATGTCGCAGTCCTCCTAATACTTACATTCCTGAGATGACCTGTGTCGGAAGGTGAATCTTATATGACAGCGTGTCACGTCCTCTATGGCGATGAACACCTGCAAAACAGCAAGGAGTTTACGGTTTGTAGACGCATAGCTCTGTGCCACCAAGGCTCATTTTACAGAAGGAGGTTCTATTTTAATGAATTTATTTTTATTTGACATGATGAACATATTCATGGGGCACAACATGATGTTTTGATTTGCATATGCCTCATGGAATGATCAAATCAGGGTACCTAACACAGCCACCACCTTCAACTTCCACCCTTTCTAGTGTGAGTTTTTTCTACACCCTCGCTCCCAGCTATTTTGAGATATAATGAGAATGAGACTCGATTTTAGTATCTTACCACAGCATGCATTCCTAGAGTGAGACTTGCTACAAGATTTTATTCATAGGAGATTGAGCTATTTTCAAACCACAAGAATCTCAGGAGAAGTTCATCTTGCTGTTTTATCATAGATTCAGAGTATGGAGATATTAGGGCTTTCTAGTATTAACTAAAATATGAAACAGCAAATACTTCCAAGTGGTGTTTTGAAGTCTGGATAGGACCTTTCTGACTGCACTGAGATGGTAATAATCAGGGGCTATAACAGAAGGACAAGATGAAGCACAAGGGCAAGAAAGCTTTCTGCTCTTTATACACAGAGGGGAAGGGAAAGGGCCACGTGGAAAGGGCAAGGAATACGTGGTGAACAGTTCGATAAATTCTGGATGATCATATAATGGATCATTATATAAACATCCAAAAATCGTCTCTGGAGAACTTAGCATGCCTGAGATAACTACCTTCAAAAAGCACAACACAGCCGGGCATGGTGATGCACACCAGTCATCCCAGCTGCTTGGGAGGCTGAGGCAGGAGTATCATGAGTTCAAAGCTAGCCTCAGCAACTTAGCACGGCCCTAAGCAACTCAGCAAGACCCTGTCTTTAAAAAAAATACAAAAAAGGGCTGGGGATGTGGCTCAGTGGTTAAGGGCCCCTGGGTTCAATTTCCTGGTACAAAGGAAAAAAAAAAAAAAAAAGCACAACATAGGGCTGGGGCTGTAGCTCAGTGGCAGAGCACTTGCCTAGCATGTCTGAGGCACTGGGTTCCATCCTCAGCACCACATGGAAATAAACAAATAAAATAAAGGCCTGCTGTCCATACACAACTACAAAAAAATTTTTTTTAAAAAGACACAACATAGCCAGGCATGGTGACACACACCAGTAATCCCAGCTGCTTGGGAGGCTGAGGCAGGAGGATCATGAGTTCAACGCCAACCTCAGTAACTTAGCAAGGCCCTAAGCAACTCAGCAAGACCATGTGCCTAAATAAAATACAAAAAAGGGGTTGGAGTGTGGCTCAGTGGTTAAGCACCTGTGGGTTCAATTCCTGGTACCAAAAAAAAGCACAACATAAAACTTTTAGGAGCAATGTCATTCAAAACACGATCTAGATAAGACTGTTGATACTAGTTGCTTCTATCTCGAGATACGAGTGCAATCTTTCTGGGTTGTGTGCCCCTTCTTTTTAGTTTTCTATGAGGAGCTCATATGGCCCCAACAACCAGAAAGCACCCCCGCCGTCTCAAGTTCAGAAGAGGTGGCTCCAGTTTTGGCTCTAACATGAGGAAGCTTTAGGATCTTGGGTGTCACTTAATTTCTTCGAGTCTCAGCCACCTAATCAGGAAGAGGGCTTTACAAAGCCTGCTTGCTTAGTTGCCCAAGCCTCTGTGGGGCCCAAAGGAGATGCCTGATTTGAAAACCATGTTGGAATTTGTACGACCCATATTTAAATTGAAAAGAGGCCCAGAAAGCTTGGGTAGGAGCCAAGAAGAAAAACATGTTAGGAAACTCCTTACAGAGTGTGAAAATTTCCGTTTAGTTTTGGACCATCTTGGCAAGCTGACTGCATCACGACAACCACAAGTTTCTCTATTCAAATTTCTCTATATTTATGAATGAGACTGTTATTTAAGAGGGCTGAATTTATTAAAGATCGATGTTCTGAATCAGAATTATGACTACCTCCTAAATGCATGATTGTAGACCTAAATTGTACGAATATACTTTGTATACAAACAGTTGTATGTAAAAAGATGTTATATACATGCACTATGAATTGTACATATTAAAAATTATTTTAAAAAAAGAATTATGACTACCACTTCATTTCTTATTGCACAGCACAGGCAACTTATTGAAAACTTCAGGAAAGGTAGACATGATTTGGAGGTTAAAAAAAAGCAGACAGGAGTCTAAGTGAGAGTTAACAGATAAAAAAGCTTACAAATGGCAATGCGCACCTTGACAGTCTCATACCAACAGGGCTGCTTGACTTGATAATAGACCACTGATTTGTATTCGGAAATGCCTTCATATCCAGCACCCGGATGAATTGCTTTCTTTGGATGGAAAGGAAAAATTAGGAGAGGTTACTGTCGCCTAGAAAAAGAGCTTTCCACACACCATGCAGGAGCCCCCACCCCCAGCATGCCCAGCACATGCCCTTCACTGGCATCTGTAAGCTGATTAAGGTTGGGGGCTGAGAAGCATAGTAACACTGCATTTCTACCACTCCACTGAAGGGTCTAAGTGTATAAACCTGGAATATTCCTCCACCCTGTGATTTCTGTTCTCTCTTCCATCCTGAGGCACACATTCTCCTCTTTCTCTCCTCTCCTGGTGACAGTGAGTAGGATGTAGGCCTCACATGTGTGGATGCTCCGCTATTTCAGGAGAATGATTTCTCTCTGGGGTCTGCATTCTGCTATAGGGCCTTGGTGGAATGGTTCAGTATGATCACTCAAATTCAGAGCTGTGTCTCTTCCTAGTAATGAACCATCTTGTTCCGGAGAACCTGGCCTCAATGGGGCACTTCTGCTCTGGTTAGCAAAGCTATGAGATGACCAACAAGGGAAGACATGAACTTGGAATGAACTCACGGGGCACAAGGGCTCTATCAATAACAGGAAAAAAAAAAAAAAAAAAAGAACAAAAAATCCTCCCACCCCATGGCCCAACACATTCTGCATGTCCCTCAGACATGGAGTATGACATGGCTTGGTGAACTGCTTGGACATCTGTTTCCTTCAGAGATGACAGTGTCCATAGGGAAGTGGCATGTTGTACTTCTCTGTCCCCAAGCACCCACCCAACAGGATGCTTGGAGAGTTGTGTGAACCAAGGGCTTGCTCTGTGAGTTGTCAGGAAGTAGCTGTGGCTGAGGCCTCCACGGACCACCCCGGGCCCCTCCTTCCCTGTGATGTCAGAATCAAGAAGTTTTCTTGATATGGACCGAAAGCCGTCAGAGTGGGAGCAACTCGGAGCTGGAAGCCGGGACCCCAGATCCATTCCTGGCTCTGCCTCCGCTTCTGTGTTTCCCATTTGGAGTTGCAGGTTCCTAATGTTGAGACTGGACAGTGGTGGTAGCTGCCCTCTACCCAGGGCTTCTTCCAGCCTCCAGCTGTCAGTGGGCAGCCTCCCTGGCCCCGTATGCCCAGGGGCAGGCAGAGTGGCCTCTCATGCCTTGAGGCTCTCTGCACAAGGGGCAGAGCAACTACTAAGCTTGAGAGTGACTCAATGGTTTGAAAATGACAAGGAACCCACGCACCCAAAGCCCCACCTAAAATCCTCAGTGGCTGGAGCTATTTCTCAGCACAGGAGAAATATCAAAGTAAGAGTCTAAACAGCTTCACTAGTAAGACTGGCCAATGACAATCACAAATTTAACAGATTTTATTTCTTTCCCTTAGGAAAAATGAAACCCTGCCTGATGTGGAGAATAACTATTTATAAGGCGGGGAAGTCCGCGGCCACCGTACAGCGGGGTGTGAAACAGCAGGACTCCACGACACCTACCTCTAACAGGTTGCCCTCCTCGTCAAACACAGACATGGTCACCTCTACGTTCTTGGGCGTCTTCTTTTTCCCTTTGTCAAACTCCCCGTGGATCAGGGTGACATAGATGTCATTTCGAACATCTCCTGCAATGGGACAAGTCACCCTGTGAGTGTTGCTGAGAGTAGTCATTTCAAAGGTTCGGGATGGAATAAGATAGAAAAGAGAAAGAAAACAGGAAAGGCTTGGATCACAACAAACTCTGCTCTCAACAGAAGTCTTCTACACGTATTTCTCAGCTTATTGCTCTATATACCAACATGCCTTTCCAACAGTAATTCCTCACTCCACTTCGTAATAGCTGCTGTCTAACAATGAGCACATGGTATATTTTGTTAGGGTACAGTGACAAGATTGGTTTTCAATATCATTATTAGGAGAGGGTGGTTTTTTTAACATAAATAATGGCAAATTTAAAATTAATTAATTAACACATGTGTGGTTCCCACAGTGAAGAAAAAGTTTACATGTTATTGAGGTACACAAAAGAAACCTGAAATACATGAAAGGAATTATCAAATTCCTGGATGAGAGGACTCGGGACTTAAAAAATATGACTCCAAACTCTGCATGATATCAAACTGCATCCCAAGGGAAAAAAAAAAAAAAAAAACTAAAACCTGATAGCACGACAAGAGAATTAGGCTGCAAAAAAACCCAAGGTCGAATGTTTTCTCTGATATGAGGATGCTGATCCATAATGGGGGGTGGTGGGGAGCATGGAGGAATGGAGGAACTTTAGATAGGGCAAAGGGGAGGGAGGGGAAGGAAGGGAGCACAGGGGTAGGAAAGACGGTGGAATGAGATGGACATCGTTACCCTAAGTACTTGTATGAAGACACGAATGGTGTGACTCTACTTTGCGTACAACCAGAGATAGGAAAAATTGTGCTCTATATGTGTACTATGAATTGAAATGCATTCTGCCGTCATGGATAACAAACTAGAATAAATAAATAAATAATTTTGAAAATTGGGCTGCATATTTTGAGCATGTGTCATTTTCCTCAATTTTCCCTTTGGGGGGAAAAACGACAATATTGCCTATAGTAGCTGAGAATGAAGAAAAGGGGAATGTCTAAACATTCCAACCTGAAATCTTAATGGACATACACTGTCAATAGAGAAACTGACAATGTGTGTCAAAAGCCTCAATTGATCCAGCAATTCCACTGGTAATATGTCAAAGCACAGTCAGGAGCCAAACATCATTTCAGCTAACAATGAAGCACACACATAACAGTGGTCCCATAAGATCATGATGTCTAGTGAGGACATCACAGTCATTTACGTGGTACAGGTGCACTCCATGATGTCTGCACAAAGTGAAATTACCTAATGATGCATCTCGGGTCTCCCAACTGTTAAATAATGCATGGTTACGTTAAAAAATGTGGGCAATGACCTTGTCTGGATGCTATTAGGATCTTTCCTTCAAGCTGATATCATGGGCTGAGAGAGGAGTTTGTGGAAAGGCCAGAGGTAGGAGATGGTATGACTGAAATCCTCAGTGACAGGTGTCTAGTGTGAGATGAGGATTCAGAGACTGACAAAAGTCAAATCCCTCCCCCTACCAGGCCGGCAGGACAAATTAAGAATCTGTATCTTTATCCTGCATATAAATGGAAATCTATGCCATGCTATCTTCAAGGAGGAGTGAGAGGAAGTCAGGTGAACTCAGGTAAAAAGTCATCCATGCTAAAGGATAGGGAGGAGGAAAATCGGCAGGAAGGAGCCGATCAGGGAAGTTATGCAGCTGTCCAGGGCAGAAACCATACGGCCAGCTTGGCTGTGGTGAAGGAGATGAACGAAGGAATGCATTAGAGGTCTTTCAAGAAAAAATGGAGTGGGGGGTGGGGGGGATGGGAGAATTAGATGAACTCTAAATAGGGCAAAGGGGAAAAGGGGAGGGAGAGGAAGGGAGGGGACACATGGATAGGAAAGATGGTGGAATGCGATGGTCTTCATCACCCTAAGTACATGTATGAAGACACCAATGGTGTGACTCTACTTTGTGTACAACCGAAGATATGAAAAATTGTGTTCTATATGTGTAGTATGAATTGCAATTCATTCTGTTGTCATATATAACAAATTAAAATGATTAAAAAAAAAAAAAAGACAAGGAAAAATGGCAGGTCTTCCTCGCTAATTCTGTGAGTTGCAAAGGCAAGAGATGTCACAGGTGGCTTTCAGCTTTTCATCCACGCACCTGCATGGAGGAGGCACCAATCCCCCAGAAAATGCAGAAGAAGAGCACCGACTCTGGACAAGGTACCAGTGCCGATGCTGAGGCCATTAAAAGAGAGTGGTCCAGGTGGGGTGGGTACAGATCTACCTGAGTTCTGATGCCAGAAGTCGCAGGTATATGGCCACAGAGTGCGGAAGAGTGTTGGTGCCAAAAAGCACTCAGGCAACTGAGACGGAAGCCCATGAGCAGCCGTCCCAGGGGCAGAGTACAGGCGAGAAAGAAAGACAACCTACTGTGGGCTGAACTGTGCTCCATCCTCCAAATTCATATGTTGAATCCCTAACTTCAAATTATGACTGTATTTGGAGGGATGGTGTTCCAAAGGGTAATTAAGGTGAAAGGGGGTCATTTCCCAATCTGACTGGTATCCTTGTAAGAGGAGAATGGGTCACAGACACACAGAGAGAAGACCTTGTGAAGACCCCCGCAAGGAGAGAGGCCTCAGAAGAAACCAACCATGCAAACACCTTGATCTCAGACCTCCAGCCTCCAGAACTGTGAGAGAAAAAAATTCCTGTTGTTTGCACCTCCCAGTCTGTAGTTGTTATGGTTTGGATGTGAGGTATCCCCCAAAAGCTCATGTGTGAGACAGTGTAAGAAGGTTTGGGCTGAAGCAGGAGGATCGTGAGTTCAATGCCAGCCTCCACAATGGCAAGGCACTTAGCAACTCAGTGAGATCCTGTCTATAATAAAATACAAAAGGGCTAGGGATGTGGCCCAGTGGTCGAGTGCCCCTGAGTTCAATCCCTGGTACCAAAAAAAAAAAAAAAAAAAAAAAAAAAAAAAAAAAAAGAAGGTTTGGAAGAGAAATGATTGGGTTATAGCCTTAACCTAACCCATGAATGAATTAATCCCCTAATAGGGATTAACTGAGTGGTAACTGAAGTGGTAGGTTATGGCGGGAGGAGGTGGGAATTGGGGCGTGGCGTGAGGTACATATATTTGTATCTGGAGAGTGGAGTCTCTCTCTGATTCTTGATCATGATGTGAGCTGCTTCCCTCTGCCACATTCTTCTGCCATGATGTTTAGCCTCACCTCAAGCCCTGAGGAATGGAGCTGGCTGTCTATGGATTGACACCTCTGAAACCATGAGCCCCCAATAAACTTTTTCTCCTTTACAACTGTTCTGGTCAGATCCTTTAGTCACAACAGCAAAACAGATGACTAAAACAGTCGTATTTTGTTGCAGAAATCCTAGCAAATAACAGAGCTGAAAGACCACATAGTGAGGAACATGTGGTGAGATAGAAGGTGAAAAGGTGGCAGAAGAGTCTTAGTTGTAGCCCCAGAGAAGAGTGGAGGTCACTGAGGAGCGGGGAAGGACGTGTTTCAAGGAGGGAATGATTGACAGAATGCTGCTAAGAAATCAGAGCTGATTATGAGGCTAAGGGACCTTCACTAGACTTGGCCACACTGTTACCCTCGGTAACGCTAGTGATGGCCATCATGGAGAGGCTGGAGGGATAGGCATAGGGCAAAGCCAGAGACAGAGTGGAGGTAACCACTTCTAAGAACCTGCGGGTGAGGGGGAAGACAGCAAGGAACAGCTCCCAGGCTGCAGAGGCAAGGGTGGGGGAGCTGAAGAAGTAACTGAGTCCAAGCAAACAGGGAAGGTCAGGGGCTCCAGACTGGGTTGGGGGGTTCACCTAGATCCATATTTCACAGACCTGGCTCATCCCCAGGAACACCCCAGGCACCCTGATTCAGCCTCAGGTTCAGCCTCAGGAGAAATCTGAGCAGCTATGTTGTGCAGTTTCCCCGTGACCCCAGGTGGCCGACCCCAGCTGGCCGACCTATAGCGCGGTACTGGAAACCAGGATCCTGGGTGAATTGGAAAGCCCAGGACAGCCCTGGCATTCTGTGAGCCCATCCTATTGATGAAAAGGACCTTAATAAGCTTTTTTCAGCAGATTTCAAAGATAAACTTGCTTTGCCCAAACAAAAATTTCTCTACACTTCCAGATTCCTGTCTTGCCTATCAGAGACCCTACCTTTATTAGGGACTATCAGTTCCTTATAGTTATTAATTTAATCAACAGGAAGTCAAAAGATTTCTCCAGAATGTTCATGAAGATGCAGTAGTATGAAATAGCTCTGGAATTGATGACTCACAAAGAACTACCTTTTTTATGAGAAAAGAAGACTAGATAATCCACCTTTTTTTCCCCCACATTTTTTTTATTGGTGCATTTTAGTTGTATATCCTGGTGGGATTTATTATTACAAATTCGTACATACACATATTAAGTCTCCCTTTTATAACTCCTTCATTCATTCATCCCACAAATATTCCTCAAATACCCATCATCTGCAGGCAGTGTGGAGTGGCAAATTATCACTGACTCTTAATTTCCCAAAGGAGAAATAAGATGTCTTATCACTCTAAAAGAACCTGAATTTTTATACGGTGGATAACAAATTGGTTTTCTAGAATTTTATAGTATGGCATGATTAGGTTTCTGGAATTTCTATTAGTATCAGTTAGGTGATATTAATATTCATAAGATTCCTCAAGGGAATGATTTCCTTTTACTACTATGAAGATAAAGAGATGAAATGGGAGAAGGCAGTGCGTTCAGAGGCATATATACATGCAGGTCACCAACAGGTGGAGGCGAGAAACCACAGAATGTCTACACTCTTGTCACCACAGAAAAGGGCACAGCCAGAACACAGTAGGTGCTCAAGGAAAAGCGTTTTCTTGGTCTTGCCTATGGTGTACCTTTCCAGGGTGCTCGAGTTCTGTATCTGCCACGTCTTGGGGCCACTGCAGGCAAGTAACTGAGTCTTGTGGACCCCAATTGCCTCAAGTGTCCTGTTAGAGCAAATACTCACATGGAAGAGAACAAGGAGGGGTCAAGGGCAGTGCTTACCGGGAAGGATTATTTCAGGAAAGCCCATTTTTCTGGCTATTGCTGTTGATCTGTCCACCAAGTGTGAAAAATTCTTCTGAACCTGCGTAAGGTCACCTGGCAAAAGCTTCAAGGACACCCAAAGTCCTTTAAGGAAAGAAAAGATGAACTTTCAGTTTTCTGCATGATCTATATAACACATACAGAGAGAAATGTTGAGAAAAACATGAGTTGTATAATAATAACTGAAGACCTTATTGTAAAAATGTAAATTCTCCCCCAGTTGATTTACAATTTTAATGACACTCCCATCAAAATCACAATAGGATTTCTTTGAGAATTTGATAGAGATAGGAATAGATCCTTACTTGGGGTGGGAGAAAAGAAATAAAGACAGTCCAAGCAGATACCAAAATATGTTATAAAGCTATAATACTGTATGAAGCCAGCAGTACAAAAGATACATACTGCTGGAAACAAATTATATACTGTAGTAAATGGCAATTTAATGCATGGAAAATGTCTTCTCCAGATAAAGGGTGAAAAGAACAATTCCATAAATGTGCTGGGATAACTTTCTTGCTACTTACAGCAGAATCAATTTAACTTCTTGCCTCATATATTCACTACAAAATAAATTCCTCAGATGACAAAGAAGTAAGTAGGAAAAGAGACAAGAAACTAAAAGAGTAAATGTGTAGTTATGACATCTCTGAGAACGAACTCTTTTAAACAGAGACACAAAATACAAAAGCAAAATAATTATCCACAAACTAAAAGCTTTGATAAGCATAAAACTTTAAAAAGCATACTACAAAATGGTGAGATATTTATACGATATTGTGAATTTATAGTTATTATAAGAAAGTAAAGATCCTTACAAGTGCTGGGCACGGTGGGGCACACCTGTAATCCCAGTGACAGGAGGCTAAGGCAGAAGGATCGAAAATTCAAAGCCAGCCTCATCAATTTAGCAAGGCCCTAAGCAACTTAGTGACACCCTGTCTTAAAATGAAAAATAAAAAGGGCTGGGGATGTGGCTCAGTAGTTAAGTGTCTTTGGGTTCAATCCCTGTTTAAAAAAAAAAAAAAAAGTCCTCTACACAAGTAAACAGGAAATGAACAGACAATTCAGAGAGACGTATAGGAAGTTTATAAATATTTAACAAACTAACAGTTGCAAAAATGTGTCTTAAATAAGACACAGCTTATTACCTTCCTTATATAAGGATCTCATAAAATTGAGATGGGAAACATGAGCAAACTCATAAATATGAATGAAGGGTAGAGATTCGTCCTCGAACACCAACTAAAGTGCAAGGCAGCTGAGAGCAGTGGCCAGGCCTGTGAGTCTAGCTACGCAGGGGGCCGAGACAGGCAACCTAGAAAGACCCCCATTTCAAACGCAAATAAATAAATAAATAAGCCACAGGACGATGGGAGTCTACTTTTCACTTTTCAAGTAGGTTCAGATTTTTAGGTACGGGTTGGGCAGTGCAGCCAAGCGCACGACAGGAGGCCCCCTCCCGCCTGGAGAGCAGGACCCCTGGGAGAAACCCTCGGCTGGCCATCTGGCCACACTATGTCTCTGGTTAAGTCTGTTTCTACCATTGGACCCTGAATCCTACTTTTGGGAATTTTCTTGGGGAGGCAGTCCTAAATATGTAAAAAGCTTCCGTCTAAAGATTACCATGGCAGAAGAATTTAAATTTACCATGGTCAATTAGAAAGCACTTAGGTGTTTATCTAGGGGATTTAATTTCCTTAAATTTGTTAAATCAAAATGACAGGAGGCCATCCCTTTGGACTGAGCTCTTGCAACAGGGCCCCCACACAACATGCTAAAAACCAAAATAGCATCACCCATGTTAAAGTACACATCCTCAAAATGAAACTCTTGTGCTATCTGACCGTCTGGAAAATCAGGAGTGGAGATAAGAGCAAATTTCCCAAACAGGCCAGTTTCAGTCAGCATGATAATGAAGTTCCCTGTGTTTTAATCTTTACACAAAAATTAACCCAAAGTAACCTGAGGCTAGCAAGTCAGTTATTTTCCTATCTCCATTTGACAAGGAAGTGACTTTGAAATGACCAACTGCTCTTTGTTTTCTGTTTTTGTGCTTTTTTAAGCCTTTCTCTGCCTATAATACCAATCTCTGCAGTTCAAACCATCTGAACACTTAATGAAGTGTTGCACAATTCCAGAAGAGAAAATGAAGCCAATTAAGATTTTCAAATTTGCTGTAACTTTGTTGTTGTTTTTTAAGCAGCAGAATATTATGCAGCTGCAAACATATTTGTGCAGAACCTGAAAACATTTGAAAAGGCTTGTTCTATTCTTCATCAGCAAGAAAGGAAATGGAGGGCTGGGATTGTGGCTCAGCGGTAAGAGCGCTCGCCTAGGTGCGCGGCCTGGGTTCGATCCTCAGCACCACGTACAAATAAACCCATTGTGTACAACTAAAGCAAATAAATAAATATTAAAAAAAAAAGAAAGGAAATGGTACTTCTAGTTTTAAAATAAAAAGAAAATCATATATACACAGCAATCTATGTAGTATAAGAATTAACCACTCTAACTAAAATTATATTCTTAGATTAAGTGCTCCAAAATACCAAATACATTTAGCTATTTGTTTTCAGATTCTTTATTTATAGTTCACATGTCTTTCCCATTCAGGATAATTGTGAATACATGAGAATCTAAATATATCTGATTGCTTCTATTTCAGAAGATAATTATAGGGTGATGAAAAAAAAAAAGCGACTCAATCTTTACTATTATCCAAATCGGGTCACCATCTTAAGATCTTAACTTTAAAAATTTAGGTATTTTACCTCATATGAATTTAAAATGAGTTTCCATAAGCAGAACTTCTCTAACTTACTAAAATTCTGTCAACAGAATAAGACAGGGAGGTGTTATAAGTAACTAAGGAAGTTTGTAAGGTATTTTATACTATTTTATAGTTTTATATATACGATTATATATCATTATATTTCATTAATACATATTGATATGTACTTCTTTCAATTTTAGAAGATGGAATGGAAAAACTTATCCAGGGGTAGAACATAATTATTTCTGATTCTCGTTTTCTTTGTGCACTCACACAGTCATCATCAACACTGGGAACGTAGGGTAGAAGAAAAGACTCATGGGATAAAAATGTGTTTCACAGGATTTCCAAATTCAGCTGTGATCTCACTCACACTGGTATATTCTTCCTGCTCTTCAGTATTAAATGCCTGAGGTGGGTGGTCCCCAGCAGAGGCTGTTTCGTATCAGAGATAGTGAAAGGGCAGGAGTCCAAGGCCCAGCTCTGACTGCCTCTCCCACCCTGGCCAAAGTCCCCACTCTGCCCTGTACTTGGTGGAGTGAGTACCTTGTCCTTTGTGATTCACTTCCTTTGCTGCTATCACTTTATTCAGGACTGAAGTGAGTGGCTCATTCTCTCCAGTCACATGCGATGTCATCAAGGGTGACATTATGAGCTGCCTCTGCCGAATATAGGTCTCCATTGCAATTCTGGGAAAGACAGGAGAGGTGAGGAAGAAAGGGAAAGAATGGTCTCTGTAGCACAACCTCAGATCATGGTGGCTCTTGCCGAAATAACCTGGAAATAGAAACCCTAAACCTAACCAGAGGGCTCTATTTTAAATGCAAATTACAGGAAGCCACTGTGTGGAGTAAGCTCCTGCACTGGACCCCAGATCAGGCTGAAAATCAAAACAGCGTCACGCATGGTAAAGTTCCAAGCTGAAAGTTCACAGAGTTGAAACTAAAGTGCATGTCTTGACCTTCCAGAAATCTGGAGCGGTTGGGGTTGGGGACAGGGAGGGATAGAGAGAGAGAGAGATAGCAGCTAAAATTCCCAACCAGGCCCATTTCATTCAGCATGATGAAACACTCTCTGCCTTAATCTTTTTCTTCGCCATAAAGGTACTAAGGTACCTTTTATGATACTACTAAAGTAACAATGCTAACCAGTCAGTTATTTTTCTACTCTTCTGTTTTGCTGTCCCTGCCTTATAAGGAAAGTAACCCTGCAATAACTAATCCTCTATTTGTTTGTTTCTGCTTTATTCAGCCCTTTTCTGTCTATACAATCAACTCCTCTGCTCAGCTCATTGAAACAGTTATTCTGTTTTGTGGAATGAAGTATAGCCCAATCCCAGAAAATAAAGCCAATTAAGACAATTAAAATAAGGCTGGGGATGCTCAGTGGTAAGGTACTTGCCTAGCATGCACGAGGCCCTGGGCTCAATCCCTAATGCTAAAATAAAATAAAATCGATATTAAAATAAGTTATTGTAATTCTGTCCTTGATACTATCTTTCCTTTATTTTTCTTAAACATTAAATTCACCTTGGCAATGACTTGAAGCAAAGAAGAAAAACAAACCCAAGAAAAAACAAAACTGTCAAACAAAAATGTTAACGACTTAAGATCAGAGGCAAGGCTCAAAGGTCTTTCTGAGGTGGCTGCTATGATGGAATTGAAGATCACAGGGGCAGGAGACCTGGCTTCCATTCTAGTTCTACCTGATGGTGTGCTCAGCTTCCTCCCCTGTGTGAAAGGGGCTTGGTTCAGGTGCCTCTGAGGCCCCACCCACCACCACCACCCAGTGCTCCCCAAAGGGCCAACAGTCACTGTGTGGATTCCCACACGATGATGAACTACACTTAGGACTGCAATGGGAGGGGCACAGCAAACAAGCCCCACTTGCATGACCGCATCAGTCTGAGGCTCCTAAAGGGAGGTCTGAGGACCAAACAGTTCCCTTCTCTTGAAGGCGCCACCTGTGATTGCCTATCAGCCTGGTACCGGTCAATAGTCTCTAGTCTCCTCTGCCTCCCAGGCCAGCTTTTCTTGCAGAGAGCCCTGTACCCTGGTAATAAAGCAAACATATTTGACTGGAACCTGGGACTGCTGTAATCCAAGTTGTTTTCTTCAAATGACTCTCCCTAGAGCAACCAGAACCTTCCAGGCTCGAACTCCATTGCAGGTTACGACGACAGCACTTGTCATAAATCTTAGGTGTTAAATGCCAGAGGCCGCAACTACAAACACGAACACTTCACAGTGACTCTTGGGCCTTTGGCGAGCAGTAATCAAATTAGGACTGGTTCCTTGGGGACTCAGAGCAGGCGTTACTCTCAGTGGGGACAACCTCCGGGCTCACCACTGCTGGCTCAGAATCCAGCAGAGAGGCACTAGACCATAAGGAGGAACCCACCAAAGATAGGAACACAAACATTCAGACATCTTCATACTCACGAATGCTGCTACTAACACGTAGGTTCATATTTATGACAACAGTAAACATACACACAATGCATATGTAAGGTTATATATGTATGTACAATAGGGGCAGCATTCACGGACAGCAAAGATACATTCGTATGTGTAATGTACCTGCAATATTTTATGTATTTATATTTATTCAATCCATTTGCTTAACATATTACACATATTCATAAATTTAATAAAGTAATACATTAAAACTGTATTAAACTCAATATATTAAACTTATTTAATATACTTATTTAAATGTATGTATATGTAACACATACATACACATATTTATATTTGAGTGTCATGCACCACATTATGATATTTTGGTTCATGAGAGACTGCATATGTAACAGCGGTCCATAAGAATATAGCAGCTGGTGATGTTGGGGTCATCTGAGTTTGTGTGAGTCACTCTATGATGGCATAACGATGAAACTGCCTGATGGAAGATCTTAGAATACGCCCCACCATTAAGCAACGCATGCCTCTGCATGTGTTTTAGGGTGAGCACTCACGAATATGGAAGTTCTAACTAATATCAGCACTAAACTACATAAAATAGGCACCTCAGCATATTCATGGAAAGTCAGTGTGTACCTGTAGTATACCAGGTTAGTGGGTATTTTAAAAATAATTAACAGCAGCCTCTGGATGAAAGAGGAAAATACTGTTTAGTGGGGCCAATTTGCATCAAAACATTTAGAACAGCCCCAAAAAAACTGAACTTGAAATTGAAAGATTAGGATCTTTATATTTTAAATAATAAAAATCACATTTAAAATATATTTATTGTGGAAAAACTAGGAAGCATACAAAAAAGGGTGAAGTTATAAATAGTTAAACAAAGGTGAATAGTCATTATTAATTATGAAGGATATTCTTTGCAATATCTAAATTTAAAGGCTTTTAACAATTTACATTAAAATAGCCGAGCACAATGGCATATGCCTGTAATCCCAGCAGCTTGGGAGGCTGAGACAGGAGGATCTTGAGTTCAAAGCCTGACTCGGCAATTTAGCGAGGCCCTTAGCAACTCAGTGAGACCCTGTGTCTAAACAAAATAAAAAATAGGGCTGGGGATGTGGCTCAGTGCTGAGTGCCCTTGAGTTCAATCCCTTGAGTACTCCCCACCCTGCAAAAAAAAAGGAAACACAATTCACATGCCTGAGCAATACGTATTTCCTTGTGCCTACCCAAACACTGGGTTCTTAACAACACTAAATATTTTTCAAACATGGTCAAGCCCAACATAAACCTTGTTTCCTTTGCACCTCATGGATCCTCAGGGAATTTTCTTGTATCTGTTTCCTTTATGTGTGCTTACTAATTTCCATTAATTCTTTTTTTAAAAGTTTTAAAAATCTTTTATTTTTAATTTTCATTTAGTTGTTGATGGACCTTCACTTTATTCTTATCTGGTGCTGAGCACTGAACCCACTGCCTCACACATGCCAGGTGAGTGCTCTACCACTGAGCCATAACCCCAGCCCTCTTTATATATTAGGGATACTCATTCTCTCTAATACATATTATAAAGATTTTCTTTTCTTTTTTGTGTATAAGTTGTTTCAATTTGGAGGGTGGATAAACCCATCAATTTTTCTTTTTTCGGTCGCATCTTTGGTGTCTGACTAAAAATGACCTTTCTATAGCACTGTTATATAAGACTTCTTCCTATAGTATCTAAAGATTTAGCTTTTACAATGACATGTTTAGTTATCTGTGATTTATATTGAAATAGGGTGTGTAACTGGGCTCTAACTTAACGTTTCCTAAATGGTTAGCTAATTTTCTCCAAAATAATGTTTCTTTCACATAATCTATCTTTCTCCCCTCATTTGCGATATCATATGTAAAAAATGAGTTATTAGCACAAATGTCCTTGGGCTGCTTTCTGGAATTCTGTTTGTCTATCAACCTGTGGGGCCGATGCAAGTTATTGGCTATGGGAGGGGTCTGGATGGCCCCTGGTAGGGGTCATTTCCAGAAACTTCTTGGGTTCCCCTAGGGCACCACCCTCTACACGGGGGTGGGTGGGTGAGAGGATCCTGACTGTCAGACCAGTCCCAATGCTCATACCACACTTCTCATCTCAGCTGCAGAACTCAGATTTGCTCACTAACAGCTCCCCAATGACCTGCCAGCTCCTTCAGCCCAGAGTGGGGGCCTTAGTAAAGCTCTGGGGAAATCCTTTCCTGAGCTCCCAGGCTGGCTTCCTTGGGTACAGTAACACTAACCTATGGGTTAGTCAGCCTTCACTCTCTTACCTCCTAAACCCTTGCTACTCAAAGTGTGGTCTCTGGACCAGTGCCGTGAGCATCCCCTGGAAGCTCGTCACATGCAGACCTACTGGATCAAATTTTGCCTTGTAGCTGGGCACGGTGGCGCATGCCTGTAATCCCAGCACTTGGGAGGCTGAGGCAGGAGGATCACGAGTTCAAAGCCAGCCTCAGCAATGGCGAGGCACTTAGCAACACAGTGAGACCCTGTCTCTAATAAAATACAAAAAAGGGCTGGGGATGTGGCCCAGTGGTCGAGTGCCCCTGAGTTCAATCCCTGGTACCAAAAAAAAAAAAAGTTGCCTTGTAACATGAGTCCCAGGGATTCATATGCATGAGCCAGTTTGAGAAGCTCCCTCTCTCCAGCGTGACTCCACCGCTCCCCATAACAGGGTGCAAACATGCATTAGCATTTCTGACACTTGAATGGCACCTTCTCTGGCTTCCAGGACAGATGCACACTTAACGCTTGATTTTGGTTATTTGTAGGCAATCGGGAAAAGTTCCATTGACCCTCTTAGAGTCCAATGTAACGAACTCTGAGGAAAGCCTTCTGTGGATCTCCCAGCTGCAGCGGTGACCCTCCCTGTCACGTGGTTCTGTGTTCCCACAGCAATGGAATAGCCCATCCGGGTCTCAGGTCGCCCAGGATATGCCACAGTACTTACTGCTGAAATGGAATGAAGTGCTGCTTCTCTTCGTCGTCCACTTTCCCATGTATGATGTCAGTAATATCCATCACTAGGAGAGAGGAACTTAATTAGACACTAATCGCTCCGTGCCTCGCCAAGTCGCCATGGAAAAGGGCAGTATCAGCAAACACAGAACACGGAAGAAAGATATCAAGCGGGATGTTCCTCTTACTTCTGTGCCAGCGAGAATTTCCCAGGGTGCCCAGCCCATCAAGGCATGAGGCTGCTCAGGAAGAGGTTTTGATTTTCTCAGATCCACCCTGTAGGCCAACCCTTTTAAAATCTCTACAAGACGGATTACTTGCGATACGAATTTTTAGCAAGCCTGTATTCAAAGTCACAGGGAAATACATATTTTTTGTCAGGACGGTCACAAAAATGAAAAGACCCAGAAACAAACTCAAGACCTGAAGGGCTTAAGAGTATGTCTCTTTGACAGAGTCTCATCCGGTTTCTTCGGAAATCTGGGCAGGAGCATCACAACAGATCCAACAGTGATCTTTCCTTCCCCACAAGAAGAGCACTTAGCCCGGCTCTGGGCCTGCTGCCAGTTTATCTCACTTCTACAGATATTAGCCCTACTTTGAGAAATGAGGAAACCAGCCAGGCATGGTGGCACACACCTGTAATCCCAGTGACTTGGGAGGCTGAGGCAGGAGGATCACAAGTTTTTGTCCAGCCTAAGCAACTTAGTGAGGCCCTAAACAACTTAGGGAGACCCTATCACAAAATAAATATAAAAGGGCTGGGGATGTACCTCAGTGGTAGAGCACCCCTGGGTTCAATCCCCAATGCCAAAATATAAAAAGTAAATGAAAAAGAGGGAAATGAGGAAACTAAGGCCCAGAAAAGTTAGTAATTTTCCCTTGAGTTATTCAGTTTTAAGTAGTAAAGTCAAGCTATGAACCCAATAGTGATTGCATGGGCCAAGTCATGTAACCACTATGCCCAGCTGCCTCCAATATAATAAGTAACAATAAGTGGGCTGATGTGAAGCTGCTGATGACAGACAGGGCCCCTGGCAAGAGGTGATGTCTTGATTCATACGTTGGGTTGGCCACAAACCCTGCGTTCATAATCTACTCCCCAGATAACCTGTTTGGAGACAAAAGGAAATGCTAGGATCTGAGATGATTCTCCTATGAAGAACTAAGAAGCAGGAAGAAACGCTTTTCTGTAAAGTAACTCAAGACAACACAGTCTGGAAGCCTTGGGAAACAGCTGCTAGGCCAGTGTAGGAAGCAGGGATCCCAATTCAACCTGTTGACAGCTCTTAATGAAACCTTGTAAAAGTTGTACGAAAAAAAAAAAAAAAAAAAAAAAAGAAAGAAAGAAAGAAATTACTAGGGTGGGGGTATAGCTCAGGGGTAGCACACTGGCCTAGCAAACGTGAGGCCCTGGGTTCACGTCCCAGCACCATAAAAAAAGAAAAGAAAGGAAACCAATACATAGACATGGGCAGGAAGAATTCCAACAGACAGATCGGATTCTACTGCACGAGACACGGTGCTGGGCACAGAGCGGGAAACACGGGACCAGGGGGAGGCGAGGACCCAGAATCCAAGAACAGAGACCTGGCAGTCCCAGGTGCCAAAGGCTGTATGAGTGACACTGACTGTGACATCATCCATCTTTCCCCATCCAGACTGCCTTTCTGGACAGCCTGCCTGCCTGTCTTCCCTCTTTCCTCTATCTTTTTTCAATTTTAAAAATTGTGGTAAAATCAGGGATGGGGTTGTGGCTCAACCCTGCATGTGTGAGGCCCTGGGTTCGATTCTCAGCACCGCATATAAATAAATGAATAAAATGAAGGTCCGTCAGCATCTAAAAAAAAATTCTTTCTAGTAAAATATACGTAGCATAAAATCACCATCTTAACCATTTTTATGCATACACGCAGTAGCAGTGACATCACCACCAGCCATCCAGAACTTTTCCATCTTCTAAAACTGAAATTGTAGCCATTCAACAGCTCCCTGCTCCCCACCCCTCCTTTCTGCTGTCCCTATGAATCGACCCCTCTAGGCACCTCATGTAAATGGAATTGCACAATATTTTTCCCTGTGTGTCTGGCTCACGTCACCTAGCATACTGTTCTCGAGGGTCATGCCTGTTGTGGCATGGGTCAGTACCGCCTTCCTTTGTGAGTCTGAATGAGATTCCCTCCTACGCATCCACCGGTTTTCTGTGCCTGGATGGCACGCTTGGGTTGCTCCACCTCGGGGAGACTGGGAACGGTGCTCCTGTGAACATGAGCGTACCGAAGTGCTCTGAGGCCTTGCTTTCAGTTCTCTGGGGCACGCGCCCTGATGCGGGGCTGCTGTGTCATATGCCAGTTCCCCCTTTGAAATTTTTGCACAGCTGCCATACTGTGGCCCCTGGTAGCTGTACCACTTCACACGGGTCCCTGGGCCTTTCTTGTACCTGCTACTCCGAAAGGTCTCCGGAGTCCGCAGGTGTGCTTCTTGCCCTCCTTCAGCTCCATGTGGCCCACCCGGACTATCTGGCACACCAGGCTGATGCGAGGCCGGATGAGGTCTGTGCTGCTGAGGTCCTGGTGGCAGACAAAGACACAGAGGGAGGGCGTCAGGCTGGCCCCTGCCACCCTCAAGGGAACTCTCTTTCCACTCCACAATAGAGACTGTGCAGAGCTTATTTCTCAATGCTGAAAGACCAGAATGGCTCCTCCCTGCCCCATGACTATCTGACAAAAACGACAGACTCAGACAAAATGATATAATTTATATTCATAAAACAACATAGTTTTTCTTCCCCAGTTCTTACTGCAAATTTCTAAAACAGAGCTGGGTACAGTGGCACACACCTGCAACCCCAGAGGTTCAGGAGGCTGACGCAGAAGGATTGCAAGTTCAAGGCCAGCCTCAGCAACTTAGCGAGGCCCTGTCTCAAAATAAAAAAAAAAAAAAAAGGGCTGAGGATGTAACTCGGTGGGTACAGCACTTGCCTAGCATACATGAGTCCCTGGACTCAATCCCTAGTACCACAAAAATAAATAAATAAATAAATAAATAAATAAATAAATAAATAAAAGAAAAACAGAAAGAAAATTTCTAAAAGAGATAATAGTCAATCTAAAATCCCTAGTTTAGAAAGTCAAGCAGGATATTTAGAAATCAGGAAACTTGTGCTATGGCTGTATATCTTTCTAGGGGCTATTGCAGTACAGGATGCATTTCGGTGTCAAATGAAATAAAAACTCTTATGACGTTGACATTAATTGGGTATCCACACAAGTTTGTGACATTTCACCCTGTCTTCAAAACAATCCTGGGAGACAAGTTCAGCACAGGCTGCGCCTTCTGTAAGTGTGCACCTGCTTGATGAGGGAGGGGCCAAGGCTAGGTGCTGCACAGGGAGAGGTGTGGCTGGGGTTGGGGGAGGCTCTGCTCCCCGTGGTTGAGGCTCTCCCATTCACATTCACAAGGACAGGCAAGTAAACCCGGGAGTGCACTCACAGACCTCATTCGCTTAACATCAGAAATAATTTAACTACACCGCAAAGTCTTTCTATGAAACAGCAGCCCAAGTCCTCTTCAGTGAACCAAGAACTACTTTTCCAAATCCATCCCCTACAATCCAGTTATCTCGGGTCACTAAGACAGGAGTCTACAACACTAACATCTGACCTGAATTCTACTCCAGGTCTGCGAGTTCTGTTAATTGAGGGTCCAGACTCCAGGTGGCCAGTTATGTAAACCATGGCACATACCTATACATTATTAAATATGCAATCATTCATAAATGAAGTTTTTGCAAACTAACAACAAGGAGATGGTCTCCACATTCTATTTAATTAAAAAGTCAGGACATGAAATGCACATACTAGATGATCCCAACTCCAGGAGTGTTAGGGGAAGGGGAAGAAAGAAGGGTGAACTGCAGCTCTTCTAAAATGGCACCAAAGATTCAATCTTTCAAACTGAATTTCAATAATTCCTTTCTTTCAAACTTAGAGAAAATGTATACCTAGCCTGATAATTGTCTTTTTTTTTTTTTTTTTTTTTTTTTGGTACCGGGGATTGAACTCAGGGGCACTTGACCATATGGGCCACATCCCCAGCTCTTGTTTTTTGTATTGTATTAGAGTCAGGGTCTAAGTGCTGCATGCTTCCAGGGGCTTGGGGTCATCCTGCTGGGAGAAGGCTGTGTTTTAAGTAGGTTGGAAGGGGGCTGGGGTGTGGGCTCAGTGGTAGAGACAGTTGCTCAGTGCCTCGCCATTGCTGAGGCTGACTCTGAACTCTCGATCCTCCTGCCTCAGCCTCCCAAGTGCTGGGATTACCAGGCGTACGCCACCGTGCCCGGCTCCTGATAAATGTCTCTTGATTTTAGGAAAAAATTCCCACACATCTCTGAACCAAGAAATACTAGGGAGGCTTGGGGAAGAGTTCCAGGATCTTCCGTGCCTGCGTTTGCTGGGTGGTGAAGATACAGAGGGTCGGCGCAGGGATGGTAACCAGCCCCTGCCTGTGCTAGAGAGAAGACGTAACAGGAAGAACAACAGTCAGCCTGCACAGGGACCACAGATCCTTCTGTCACTTCCTTTGGTGCTGTAACTTGGACTCTCCTGCCCTAGAAGCAGTGAGAGAATAAGGAGATAAAACATGGGTTTGGTGGAGAAGGATTGAAGGGAGACTCTCTCCTTCGGGCCCCACAGGACTCGATGGTCCCTGCCCACCACCATTTGTCAGAGCACTTGACAGTGGCTGCACAGCAGACTTTAAGCACCAAGGTTATAAAAAAGCAAAAGAAGCCCAGAAAGTTCCTAACTTAAGAGGAAGAGAGTCACTGTGTCCCCAAATTACCCCCATTGCTTTTCTTTGTTCCTGAGCTACATCAAGCAGCACTTTGGAGGGAAGAGGGGAAGGAAGCGCCCTTTCAACTATGTGCACACCAAAAAGGTGTAGGTCCGCGGTCTGCAGGACTGTGACACTGGGAGGCTGGTCTGGCAGCTCTCACCCCACCGCAGGGCTCTCAGGCTCGGCCCCTTCAGGTTCTTCCTCAAGTGTCTCCTCATGGTGGCCTGCCCTGACCAACCTACTGATTTATTTTTGGGTGCAGGAGACCAAACCCAAGGCATGAAGCAGGCTGAGCACCTGCTCTACCACTGAGCCACGCCCCAGCCCCCTTCCAAACACAGCCCTCTCCCAGCAAGACGACCCCAAGCCCCTGGAAGCACGCAGCACTTGTAACATTCTATCTAATTTAGTCATTTATGTAATGATTGCTTATTATCGTCTTCCCCTTAGGACAAAGCTGCTTGAGAACAAGGGTTTTTTACTCCTGATTTGCTCACAGCAATCTGCCTCCCCATGCAATCTGTTCAGCATCTTAGTATCTAAATCAGTATCTAAATCAGTGCCCGATGTCTAGTAGGTGCTCAATAAGTAGCTGCTGAATAAACAAGTGGTTATTTCTGCTAGGAGGATTAGGAGGACTTTTTTCTCTTTCCATCACGTGTATCCACTAATATCATAATCACAAAGAAACTGATTCAGCAGAAGGTGAACTTACAGTGAACACTGCTTGAAGGTTATTGAGCTTCTCAATTTCCTTGGGCATCCCATTACTTCCCCAACGAATTAAATAGTTCTCACTGACCAAAAGAAAAAAAGAAAAAAAGAAGGAAAGAGATAGAAAGAAAATTATTCTTAATGTGAAGCCACCTGGGGAACAGAGGATGTTGTTAGTGACATTTTCAAGGTAAAAGGAAGGGGCAGAGACACTCAGTGCAATTCAACAGGCAGGTGTGACACTGGCTAGGTGGGGTGTAGGTCTCCTGGCTTTGGAAGTGTCCCCGCTGTACCCCACGAGGAACGCTCATGCAGATGGTGACAAACACTGCTCAGGACGGCACAGGCATGGCAGACTTTATGGGATTCTACTTTCTGGGGTCTTATTTCCATCTCTAATTATTTGCAAAGAACTTTCTGCTTTGCTGAATCAAGAATTTAGTTCTGTAACCGTCACTCCAAATCCATCCTTTGTCATCCGTATCACCACAAGCAAAACTTTTTTATAAAATCAACAATTTCTCAGTCTCTACTTTGAACCGCCTTCTTGAAAGCGAGCCTGCACTTCCTTGGGTGCCCAGGGGAGTGCCACGCCAGGGCTGAACAGGCCCGTCGTCATCCCCCAAAGCCTGTATGAAGAACATGCTTAGAGACTTCATTCTGTAGAGCAGCTCTGGGTTCACGTGGAAGTCGGGCTGAAAGTTCGGAGTTGCCACAGATCCCCCGCTCTGGGCACGCACGGCCTCCCCACTCCGCATCCTCCACCAGAGTGACCTGTTACAACTGACCAACCTGCATCGACACATCATTACCACCCACAGGCCACAGGGGCCACCAGAGTTCACTCTTGGCCTTGTGCGTTCTATGGGTTTGGACAAAAGTACGATGACATGTATCGACCATTAGTGGATCACACAGGCTGGTTTCAGGGCCCTAACAACCCTCTGTGCCCACCTGTGAATCCCTCTCTGGCTCCTCCGCTGTGGTCTTTTGGACTCTCTATTCTCACCTCTGTGTCCTGATTGGCTTCAAGTGGCCTCTGCATCCCAGGGAGCGCACAGGCTGTGGCTGCACTGTTTGGGCAGCAACAGCAAAAAGTTTTTTGAGCCCAAAGGACTTTTCTTTCTACTGCCTAGAAATCCTCTCCCTTTTTTTCTGCCTCCCCTTCTGAAACTGGGCCTTTTGCAATGTCAACAACAGATGGCCTGGGTCTTTGCTACCTGATGAAAGTAGACTGGTCTGGGTCGTAGAGGGCCATGAACAGTTCTGCGTCCTCCCCGATGTTGCAGACGAAGTTCTTGAAGTTCACGTACAGTCCGTAAGTGTGGACGGCACTGAAGATGGCCTGGCCCCGCAAGTCCAGGTTCTGCAGAATGGACTGGAAAGAGATGGAAAGACCTTGGTTTCAGCTAACGGGAAAAATGCTGGCAAAAAAAAATCATCCCGTGGGCTGGGGTTGTGGCTCAGTGGTGGAGCGCTCGCCTGGCGCGTGTGCGGCCCGGTTCAATCCTCAGCACCACGTAAACGCATTGTGTACAACTAAAGCAAATAAATAGATATTTAAAAAAAATCATCCCACATATCAGGATCAAACAGAATCACCACCCCAGAGAAGCAGTCACTGAGAAGAAAGTGGACGTGAGATGACAATGACCCAGCCCACAGATGAGTGAGGCATAAACGTTACTAGATGATGGAGCTGTCCCCATCAGGGCCTCGAACCCTAGCAATTCAATAAACTCTGCCTACAGGTGATGATTCCTGAGTTTAGTAGATTCAGGGAGTTCTTACCTCTTTATCAAGACTGCTGGATGAAACTCAAAAACAGAAAAACATCTGATCTGTTAACCCTCTTTATGGAAATCACTCTCATTGGAAACAAAAAATTTCCACTGGAGAGTGTCATGGTTTAGATATGAGGTATCCCTAAGAAGCTCATGTGTCAAGAAGGTTCAGAGGAGAAATGATTGGGATGTGACAGTCTTAAGCCAATCGGTGATTTAATCCCCTGATGGGGATTAACTGAGTGGTAACTGAAGGGGTTACTCATTGGAGGAGGTGGGAATTGGGGCATGGCTTTGGGTATATATTTCTATCTGGTGAGTGGAGTCTCTCTCTCTGCTTCTTGATCACCATGGTGTGAGTTGCTTCCCTCTTCCACACACTCCGCCATGATGTTCAGCCTCATCTCAAGCCCTGAGGAATGGACCCAGCCTTCTATGGACTAAGACCTCTGAAACCATGAGCCCTCAAATAAACCTTTTCTCCTCTACAATTGTGCTGGTCGGATCCTTTGGTCACAGCAGCAAAAATGCTGATTAAAACAGAGAGGCTTCATCCTGGGGTGTGGACGCCCCTGGATGCAAAAACACAATTAAGTATCATCATGACTCTCTGGTAAAGAAATAAAAGCTATAAACTCAAAAAAACTGACACAAATCTGTACTCATTAAAATAGAAACACTGAAAAATACACCAAAATGTCAAAAAGATTAGATTGGGGTGTAAAGATATGGGTGACTCTTTTTCTCATCTTTTTTTTTTTTTTTTTTTTAACAGCTTGGTAATTTTTTCTTCATGTTCAGTTAGTACTTTCAAAATCTTACACTTCATTTTTAAATGTTATTTTTTACCTCAAAAATAGTAATGTGTGCACCAAATACAGAAAGGTTACACAATAAAGTCTCCCTACAACCTCATTATCCAGAGGCATCCTTTCATGATCAATTTCTTGTTTATCATTTCAGGGTTAGTCTATGCATGTATGTCTTTTTTTTTTTTTTTTTTTTGCATATTCTTTTCTGAAACACAAATGATATATATACACTGTTCTGCGCCTTGCTTTTTCCACTTAGCATATATGTAGCTTTGCAATCTTTCCTTAACATATATAGAGTGGGCCTGTTCTTTCTGTGGTTTCTCCTTTATTTTTTTTTTAATATTTATTTTTTAGTTGTAGTTGGACACAATATATTCATTTTATTTATTTTTTTTGTGGTGCTGAGGATCGAACCCTGGGCCTTGCACGTGCTAGGCGAGTGCTCTATCGCTGAGCCACAACCCCAGCCCCTCTGTGGTTTCTCCTTTATAATGGGAACACAAATGATTTTCTAGCCAGGCGTGGTGGTGCATGCCTGTAATCCCAGCACTTGGGAGGCTGAGGCAAGAGGATCGCAAGTTCAAAGCCAGCCTCAGCAATGGCAAGGCACTTAGCAACTCAGTGAGATCCTGTCTCTAATAAAATACAAAAAAAAAAAAGGGCTGGGGATGTGGCCCAGTGGTCAAGTGCCCCAGAGTTCAATCCCTGGTACGAGAAAAAACAAAACAAAAAAAAAACAAATGATTTTCTAGACATTTCTACTTCTGTTATCAATGACTTCCTTTCTCTCATTAAACAACCAAAGCAAAAATGGAATCCCAGCAGCCAAAATCTTCACATTGGAGGAAATGTACCTTTTCTTCTTGGATCTTTTCCTCGATCCTTTTTGAGGCCACTTCATGGGCCTTGAAGAGGGCAATGGTGCTGGTTTCATCTGGATCCAAGATGTTCCCGTTGTCATCTCGCACCACCAGATCTAACCCAAGCATTCTGAAGAGAAGACAGCAGTCAGGCAGTTACTGTCCCACCACGGCAGACGGTTTGCTGAAGAGCCCTCATAAAAGAACCCCGAGGACTCAGTGGAAAGGCAGGTGCTGGACAAGTCAAGGCAAGAAGCGCTCACAGACTTCTCCTTCCAGTTTCCACCTCCTTTCCACATAACAACAGTGCTTGAAAACTCCCCGAATAATGTTAGCTAAATCTACATAAGGATATGCAAAGCAATTTGGTCCAACGACCCTCCACAAGAAAAGCAAAACTGACACTGGTTCTTTCCAAAGTCCTCTCTCCAGAGCTTCTCTGCCCTGGTCTTCTGTGATTTGGCACAGCGACTAAGAAAGACCAAGGCACAATCATCTGAGGACTTGCTCTGATTTCCTTACTGAATTCAAGACAGTTCCACAAAGAAAGTCCTGGTTGTTGGTCTCAAAACCATCCGAAGAACACTGGCTCTGGAGTCATTTAGTCGAGGGTCTGAAACATCGCTTTAATACTTACTACCACTGTGACCCTTTAATTTTGCAAAGCCTGGGTTGCTTCTTCTATAAATGTTTCCAACCCTCCCAAGTTCTTGGAGAAGTTAATGAGATGATGCATGTAAAGTACCTAATACAATCTCTCACACAGCACCCAATAAATGTCAGCTCTTATTGCAGCAGCTGGTAGAGGAAAAACTGGCTGCGTTAAGTTGCTGCTCTGACTGCTGCATGGGAAGATCAGGGCCACATAATCACCCCTGCCAAGCTCTGGTGCCCAATGGGCACGCAAAAGTCGAAATAATTTTGCTTATTCCAAGAAACTGGAGTCTGGCAGAAACAGGATACTGCTATTTGAACGCCCAGTGTGCATGCCAGGCACCAGAAATTTGGGAGTGGGGATGTCTAAACATCAAGAACACTAAGGATAACACTGAAATGTGCCAAGTCTTTGGGAAGAAAGGAACATGGCTAAAATCCCCCCTTGCTGCTTCACAGCACCTCCGTCAACTGATCTGATCTGGCAGGCTCCTTTCAACCACAGCCAGACACACGGGCCACCCAGACTCATGAAGGATGCCCTTGCTGGCTGCTCAGACTGGATCCTGGGTGCAACTGTCAGACCAGCTTCGTATCCTGAGCTGCCTTCAAGGGCCACTGGGATGGGAAAGCAGGCGTGTTCCACCACCTGCCGGGCATTAACATCCTGGGCCAGAGACTGAGGGGACCTCCAGGCCAAGGCACTGTGGCAAGACCCTGAAAAGCAGAGGCTGCACGTGTGCTTGGAGAGACGCCGTTATGGTCTGGATGTGAGGGGTCCCCCAAAAGCTCATGTGTGAGACAAGGCAAGAAGGTTCAGAGGAGAAATGATTGGGCTGTGAGAGACTTAACCCTATCAGTGAATTAATCCCTGGTAGGGATTAACTGAGGGGTTGCTGAAGGTGGGCATGGCCAGAGGGGGTGGGTATTAGGGATGTGCCTTTGGGGTATATATTTTTTATCTGACAAGTGCTGTTTCTCTCTCTGCTTCCTGATCATCATATGAGCTGCTTCCCTCTGCCCCACTCTTCCGCCATGATGTTCAGCCTCACCTTGAGGCCGAGGAATGGAGTGAGACCTCTGAAACCGTGAGTCATCAAATAAACTTGTCCTTCTCTATAGCTGTTCTGTTTGGGTCCTCTATCCACAACAGCGAAAAAGCTGACTAAAACAGATGCCTTATCCCGGCTTAGCTGGCTTTCTATAAAGTCCTCCGACACTAGATGACTGACAGAGCAACCACCGTAACCCAAGCATCAGCAGCACCATCAGACAGGGAGTCAGAAGGCTTGGGTTCAAATGAAACTTTCCCTTCTACTATCTATGTGCTTTTGAAAGAACCACGTATGCTCATGTGGTCTCTTTTTTTCTTTTTTTGGTACCGGGGATTGAACTTAGGAGCACTTTACCATTCAACCATATCCCCAGCCCTTTTTATTTTTTATTTTGAGACAGGGCCTTGCTAAATTGCTACGACTGGCCTCAAACTTGTGATCCTCCTGCCTCAGCCTCCCAAGTCAGGGAGATTACAGGCGTGCACCACCACACCCAGTTCATGGTCTGCTTCTTTACCCATAAAATGGGAATAATGACCATGACTTTATAAGGGTTTAAGTATGTGATGGGTACAAAGGAGGTGCTTCCTAAATACTGATTGGATCTGTATGTTATGTTGACTCCAGCTATTTCTGAATACAGTTGACAAATGGGTAGGGTAATAAGCTGTATTTTAGCAGGTCTATCAGGGATATTCAAGAGTCCTTCTGGTGCAGTTGTGCACACCTATAATCCCAGTGGCTTGGGAGGCTGAGACAGAAGGATTGCTAGTTAAAAGTCAGCCTCAGCAAAAGCGAGGTGCTAAGCAACTCAGTGAGACCCTGTCTCTAAATAAAATACAAAATAGAGCCGGGGATGTGGCTCAGTGGTTGAATGACTTTGAGTTCAATCCCCAGTACCCCCCTGAAAAAAGGAGTCCCTAGGCTAGAGAAATGGATTAAAGGTATTGGAGGAGGGGGGGGAATCATGTATTCACAAATTGAAGAAATTTGGAAAATGGGATGCAATGCCATACGAATCCCAACAAAAACTAACTGAAGACCCACCGCCGTCTTTTGGAAGGGCCTGTCTGGGAGGCTTGACTGCCAGGCCACTACCCACTTGGATCAACTGACTGACTTCTCATCTTCCAAAAGGCAGCGATTGCTGGGACTCACTCCCTGAACTAATGGCAAGATCAGCGAAGTGATCGGCACTTAGAGGTGACTGCAGACATCATCGCCCAGCTGGAAACACCTCTCGCTGCTCTGGAGACTCTGGTTTTCCTACACTGTGCCACGACCCCAGTCAGGGAAAGCCAGAAAGAAACAGAATGAGCCCGACATTGATTTAGCCTCCACTGCTGGAATAAAAGCAGACACCGTCTCGGGCATCTCTGAGGGCCAGATCCAGGGCTTAGTCACTTTCAGCTTCTGGGACAACAGAGAAGCTTCATCCCAAGCTCCGGGGTTCCTGTTTAGGTATCAGTGCCATAAAGGCAGGGGCCAGCCCGGTGCCTGGACCATGAGGGTACTGTGAAAAATGTTCAATGAATTGAACTGTTTTTTTATAAGACACCAAGAGAGTAGGAAGCATTATTCTCTGGTCACTCATAGATCAAAAGTTTGTGGTGAGGGTGGGAGTGGGGGTGGGGAGAGGTGCAGGGGTGCAGTCAGATAGGAGGAAAAACACTTAGCGCTTTACAGCACCGCAGGGTGCATACAATGAGCTGCATATTTCAAATGGCCACCAGAAAACTCTGAATGTTCCACAAACAAAGAAATGATCACTGTTCAAGGTGGTGGACGTGGCCGGGCATGGTGGGGCATGCCTGTAATCCCAGAGACTCTGGAGGCTGAGGCAGGAGCATCCTAAGTTCAAAGCCAGCCTCAGCAACTTAGCGAAGCCCTAAACAACTCAGGGAAACTCTGTCTCAAAATAAAGAATAAAAAAGGCTGGGGATGTGGCTCAGTGATTAAGTGCCCGTGGGTTCAATCTTCGGTACCAAACAAACAAACAAACAAACAAAGAGTAGATGTGCCAATTACGTTGATGAAACCATTCCATGTTGCATACGTGTGTCGAATTACCACACTCCTCCCCACACCTATGTACAAATCATTGTGCCAATTGAAAGTTAAAAAAAATTTTTTTAAAGACATTCTCTGGGAATAGTAAGTATTCTCAGCATGAAGGCGTGGGTCATTTTCCAGGTTTCCAGTGAAGGGCACCCTCAATTTACCTGTTCCCATGATCAATTTTGGCTGTGACCTTCTTCTTGAGCTCTGCCAGTTCGTCCTTGGGGAGTGTCCCAGACATGATCTGGGAGCGCCACTCAATCAGGCTGTAGGTCATCTGTTGCAGCTGGCGGAAGAGCGTGACCTTGTTGTTCTGAGATGGGAAGAGGAGGGGAGAAAAGATATTTGAAAAAGAAATGGTGCGATGGAGAAGGAGCATCTCTGACGGATTCTTTGGGAGGTATTACGTAGCCGGCTCATTGTGCTACAGGATACACTGTGCACTTGGAGGGGATGGCTTTGCCCTGAGCTACTTCCATTCATTCCCTCACTGCAACTTGAAAAATGGCTAAGTGCTGGGGGACGTGGTGGTTCATGCTTATAATTCCAGTACTTGGGAGGCTGAGGCAGGAGCATTGCAAGTTTGAGGGCAGCTTCAGCAGCTTAGTGAGAACCTGTCTCAGAAAATAAAAAAAAAAAAAATAAGAAATAAAAAGAGCTGGGGATGTATGTAGCTCAGTGGTAGAGCACCCTGGTTCAATTCCCTGTACTGGTAGGAAAAAAGAAAGATGGATAAGCAATTTGTGGGATGGCTGGCTGGTCCTAAATTCCAAATACATCAAAACCCACACACCCTAAAATTCCAATCATGTCTTTCCTGCTTAAAACCCTCCAGGGACTTCCCCCAGACACCTCAGAGCCCACAGTACGTCCCCTCGAGTCTTGATCCTCATCCACATTCCCACTGGCATTTCCCACCAACCTCTGTCTCTGTTCCTCCCACGGGCTCCAGACCCTTGCGTGTGGCATTTCCCCGGCTGCTCCTCCCACCAGCCCCAGCCCCTGCTCACCCACACTGGGCACCATCTACCAACTGGCCAGTGCTGACTTCAGCTGCTACTCAGAAGCCCCTGAAGCCCCTTCTCGGGGTTAGCTGTGCCTCCCGCTGTGCCCGGAATTTACTACCATCCCAGCACCCTGCACCTGATGGCCCGGCCTGTCCTAACAGATGAGAGGCGTGTTTGTTTTGTCCCTAGTAGCTGGTAATGAGAAGGTGCTCTATAAAATGTCCTGAAGGACAGAATCATGAATGGAGATATAAAATGTAATTTCAGAGTAAAGGATATTTGAAAATAAAATTTTAAACAATACTTTCAAATCTTTATTTTCTAGGAATATTGTTAGATTATTTAGAGACTAAACTGTTATTTAGGGCTTTTCTAATAACTTACTACAACCAATCTAAATTAACTTACAACCAATTAATCACATCCCTAGTCCTTTGTATTTTATATTTTTGAGACAAGTTCTTGCTTGTTAGATGAATTCGGGCTGACAGGCCATACCCCCCAGGTGCCTTAAATTAGCCACACCCCAGGAGCCTTAGGTTATCCAGGGAGCCTGAACTTTAACTTTCCCAAAATGCCCATCTCTCTTGAGAATCCACATTTGGCAGGCTCAGAGTCCCCGCCCTTTCTGATCCTGGGAATTCTCACCTCTCGCGGGAACTCACCTAGGGGCTGGCTCTCCCTTTCTGAGCCAATCCCGAGCCTCCAAGTCCCGCTTCCACCCCTGTACTTAAACCCCCACCGGTCTAGAACACCTTCCTTTTTCACCGCCCTCTTCTCACTGGCTCTCCCCTTCCCCTTCTCCCTTCCCTTCCCTTCTCTTTCCCTTGCTCCCTTTCCCTCCACGTGCCCCTTCGGCCGTGACTGGCCTTTAGGAGCCGGTTAATAAACGCTTTTGCTACACAGTGGTCTCCGGCATGAGTTTCTTGCCCTTCATTGCTAAGTTGCTGAGGTTAGCCTCAAACTTGTGATCCTCCTGCCTCAGCCTCTGGAGTCTCTAAGAACTCCAGGTGTGCAACACTGCACCTGGTTTCATATTATATATATAATATTTATATCATAAATATTATATATATTATATATATAATAGAAACATTATATATATAATATGAAACCAGGTATATATATATATATATATATATATATATATATATATATATATATATGGCCAACAATGAGTATGTGCTATGTACTAGAAACAAAGTTTTGCACTCAGGAATCTAACATTCTACAGAGGGAAAGAGAGCAATACATAAGTATTCAGAAAATATTATATATGACATTATGTTATATCCATACACACACAAGACAATTTCAGACTATGAAAAGTGTCAGAAAGAAAACAGAAAAACAACTACAAATAATAAAGAAATAAGAAAATAAATAGGGCAATATGATATTGAATACGTAGGGGAGATTGCTTATACAGAGTGATGGGAAAACCCATTTTGTGGATTGCTTTGAAATATGTCATGTAAAAACCCGAGTGATTCCACTCACTCCACGTACACCATGAAACCGCTGTTTTCTTCCTTACAGGTGAAAGTCGTGATGGGGAGATACAACCGTGTAGCTGAAGTTATAGGAAACAAGAGATTTGCTATGCCGCCAATGCCCAGGCACACACACACTAGGACACCTCTGTGGCTCTGCAGCAATGACCCTGGTGGTTCTTGTGCAAGGCTCCCAGGGACGCACCTTCCTGGGATGAAACCACACAGGGGACTTCTGAACAAACAGTAAACATGGAGGGAAGAACCCGCAGCCTGCAAGGGGGTCAGGGGGAGCTGACCGTGGGATCAGCAGAGTGTGAGGCAAACGCTGGTTCAAGTTCAAAGTTCGTGGGAACATACCGGAGCGGGAGGAAACACCGGTTATCTGCAACTGTCACATGCTTTATTAACTGGGGATCTTAAAAATAGAGGCAAGGCCTGTTGACAATTGGGAAACTGCTCTCCTTTTCATGCTTTAAGCATTTTCTGGATTATTCTTCCTCCTAAGTCAGTCAGTCCTCGGAGAAGCAGAAAATGAGACATGCACACATTGTTTTTATAAGCAAAGGTAAAACCTGCACTTTTCCCCATCCAATCCTATATAAAAATGTCACCATTTCACTCATTTTCCAAATGGAAAAAGAAGTGAGAAATTCAATCTAGAAGATTTTGCCTTTCATAACTGTTAGGCAGGGCTGGGGCTGTAGCTCAGCGGCAGTGCACTTGCCTAGCATGTATGAGGCACTGGGTTTGATCCTTAGCACCACATTAAAAAAAAGCAAATAAGCCGGGCGCGGTGGTGCATGCCTGTAATCCCAGCACTTGGGAGGCTGAGGCAGGAGGATCGCAAGTTCAAAGCCAGCTTCAGCAATGGCGAGGCACTTAGCAACTCAGTGAGACCCTGTCTCTAAATTACATACAGAAAAGGGCTGGGGATGTGGCCCAGTGGTCGAGTGCCCCTGAGTTCAATCCCCAGTACCAAAAAAAAAAAAAAGCGAATAAAGGCATTCTGTCCATCTACTACTACAAAAATTTAAAAAAAAAAAACTGTTAGGCAGAAAGGAAATCTTTTTTCTTCTTCTTCTTTTCTTTCCTACAACCCACTGGTCTGCTCCTACTTATTATTATCTTTTTTTAATGCTTCCTAGTTTTAATTAAGATGTTACTTCTGGGGCTGGGATTGTGGCTCAGTGGCAGAGCGCTCGCCTCGCACGTGCGTGGCCCGGGTACGATCCTCAGCACCACGTAAACATAAATGCATTGCATTGTGTACAACTAAAGTAAATAAATAAATATTAAAAAAAAAAAAAAAGATGTTACTTCTGGTAATACCGGAAGGGAAGGGCTCCAAAGCTGGTGAACCCTGAGGTTGCGACACTTGGGGCACACATTCACAAGTTCTCAGCCTCAGTGACATCAGATGCTGTCCGTGGCAATTGAATTACTGCCTGTCCACATCAGCCCCGACTGCCAAGTCGTCCCCCTAAGAAGGATGAAGACAGCCACTCTTTGACTCGCTGTGCCAAATCAATTCTGAATAGACAAGCTGGAACAGACCAGAGGAAGCAATTTCCCCATTTACTGCAAGGAAACGGGCTTTGCTGCCACATTCCCGAGATTGTTCTAAGCAAGATGTTCTGTGTGATAGCTGGCCCCTGACATCTCCCCGGTGTGGGGGAAGCATGAGGGCAAGCGAGGAGAAGGCCCGGCGTCCCCAGCAGACTGAGCAGCTCTCTGCGTCTTACCTCCTCTTGACCTCTGCTGTGCTTTGTCCTTCTGAGTCTCACGTCTGGGTCCCCGGTGCAGTGGTTTGGGGAAGTTATAGAACCTTTAAGAGGTGGGGTCCGTGAGGCAATTAGGTCACTAGCAGTGCCTTCTTTAGGGATAAATGCTGCACTCCTGGAATTTTTTTTAATTTTTTATTTCTAATACTGGGGATTTAACCCGGGCACTCTACCACCAAGCTACATCCCCAGCCCTCTTATTTTATTTTATTTTTAAATTTTGAGACAGGGTATCGCTAAGTTGCTGAGGCTGGCTTTGAACTTGCAATCTTCCTGCCTTGGCCTCCCATATTGCTAGGATTATAGGCATGAGTTCCTGGCTGTGAGCTGGTTCTTGATAGAGTGGGTTGTTACAGAAAGAGCAAGCCTGGCCCCTGAATTACTCTTCCTTCTCACCCTGTGATCACATCCTCTTACGTGTCCTCCTGTCCTGATGCAAGCCACTTATGTGACACAGTCAGGGGGGCTCTCACCAGAGGCCAAACAGATACATTTGACCAATCGTGCACTTTCAGACTCCAAAAGTGTGAGCAAAATAAACCTCTTCTCTTTATAAAGTACACAGCCTCAAGTATTATGTTACAGCAATAGGAAATGGACTAATACACCCTCTGTCCTGCTCTGCTTTCTAAATCCTGTGCAGCCCAGGCCTGCATACTGAGAAGACCCATAGTGCCTTCTCTGCTATCTAGTCTTCATTACTATAGACTTTTCTGCAGTGTCAACCATTGTCATGTCAGTAGATAATTTCTTTAACCCTTTTTGCAAAACTCAACACAATCATGGGATACAGTAGGACCTCAAAGACAAATTCTGATGACTCCAACTTTAAAATGGCACTGTGGTTTTGATTTGAGTGAGGAACGGCTACACAAAATAAAACCTTGGTTATCTTTCTCCCAGACAGTGGAGACATTCCTGCATTTGCTTAGAATTTCTTCTGCTTTTTACTTGCAGATATCCGAGGTCTCACTTTTTATGTTCTTAATCCAGTTGTTTATCTTTTTTTTTTTTTTTTAAGATCTTCTGAAATTTAAATAAAGTCACAAGATTAAATAGCTTTGCCTTGGAAACTGAAAGGAATGCTTACGTTATCCATGGAGTTGCACAGAATTTCTGGGGCCATTCAGACAACGGCATTGATTCCCTGAGCATTGGAAAAACATGGATTCTTCCCTCCCTTTCTCAAAGAATGCAGACCACAGCCAAATGCCTTTTCTCAGGTGCTCCAGATCTCCATGAGCAAAAGAAGCCATGTCAACTCTGCTCACCAGACTTTCCTGTTCCACGTGGATTTTATGATTTTGGAGTAAAAAGTGCTTGAGGGAACAGATGGGGACTTGGCTTCTATCTCTAACTCTGTCATTAACTTGCTTTGTGACTTTGGGCAAATCATTCCCTCTGGGATAAGCCCATCTGTAAAATCAAGGCACTTTCTTGAGATCCATTCCCAAGGACAGGGGTTTGGAGCCCATGCCAGAGACGCTCGACTCTGCCGATCCTCCCCGGGGACCTCCTGGTCAACTGTGGGACCGTATTACCTCACTCCTCGTGTGTTTGTGCATTTGGCAGGTGTGACATCCAATTTCCCTATGTTCAGGGTTTTGCAATAGTCTTCTATCTTTTCCACACAGCCTTAACTCCTGGGGTCCAGTCCTAGCATTTTGATCCTTCTTCATCCTTGAGCCGCACTGACCACCCAGCCACACTTCCTGTCCGCCCAGCCACACTTCCTGTCTGCCCAGTGCCTCGTCTCTCCATCCCATGAGAGAGGACTGCTTGCCTAGCCAAAGTCTCATTTCCAAAGAAAAGGTTCAAATTCTAGATCCTATTTGCCTCCCGAAATAAAGGAAATGCTGAACGCCAGGAAAAATCAAAACGCAGGAAAAAGCCGGGTATGGTGGAGCACACCTGTAATCCCAGCACTTGGGAGGCTGAGGCAGGAGGATCATGAGTTCAAAGCCAGCCTCAGCAAGGGCAAGGCACTTAGCAACTCAGTGAGACCCTGTCTCTAATAAAATACAAAAAAGGGCTGGGGATGTGGCCCAGTGGTCGAGTGCCCCTGAGTTCAATCCCTGGTACCATTAAAAAAAAAAAAAAAAAAAGCAGAGAAAAATAAAAACTGGAAAGATACCCGTGCCTTGTCCCTGTCACCTCCACATCACACCTAGTCTCTCATCAGAGCCACGTGAAGTAGGGCTTGCAACTCACAGATAAAGTACCTGACAGCAGGATGAAGCTGGCTGTGGGGATTTTCTGTCCTTGGTAATAAGCGACTGGATGCTGGTTTCAGACCACGAGACCAGCTTAATGACCTTCAGAGCTGGTGCTCCAACAATAACCAGCAGCTCACAAAGACGCCCTTAATTTGCCTGGACATGGAATGACGGGAGAAAAGAGAGATAGGCCACCCCCACACCTCAGCCACAGCCCCTTTCTTTGCTCCACAGTTTTCCAGAACTATAGCAGACTCGGGGTTTTATTCCCTGGCAAATTTTAAATCGGGGTCGGGGGAGATCAATCCTTCCCATGAACTGTGTGTTAACAGTTAAGCTCGCTGGGTTCTACGCCGTGGATAACCACCACCATCACCAGGTTCTTTGGCCATCTGCTCTCACTCAGGGGACAGGCCTGCCCAGCCGGCCCTCACCCAGCCTCTCTCCATCTAGAAGGCAGGAGCAGCACTGAGACAGATCAGGGGGAGACGGTAGGCAGCAGGTTTCCAGGGCAGTGAAGTTAGATACCCCATGAACCCAACCATGTCCAGGTCAGTGCGTCTGTGTCCACCCACATCCTGAGGGACTCGTGTGGCAGCTGGGGGGGCTGCTGGTGCTGGAACAGAAGAGGCCAGAGAGCTTTCTGGATCCATCTTCCAGCTCTGGGGAAAATGAAGATCCTGAGAGGTACCAGGGAATCATGGGTAGAAAACTTCATATCCATTGACCTCGAGTAGCTGAGCAACAACAGGGCTGGAAGGTGAGGCAGTGGCCACAACTGGGTGGGCAATGCACCCTTAAGTGACCTCAGGGCGAAGGCCAAGGCGTGCACAGCTCTCCTACACACAAGCTCAATCAGCTCTTTCAAGAAGCAGCATTGTAAGGGGACAGTCAGGGCCGTCATGTATGGGCCACAGTGTTTTACACAGATTATTCCACTGAGTCCTTACAGTAAATTTGCAAAGCATACGTTATATAAAATCCCTACTTCAGGAAAGGAAAATAAAGCTTAAGAGGTCAAGGAACTGTTTTCAGGGCACAGGATTAGCTAGGAGCCTTCTGAATCCAAGTTCTTTCTGTTTCCGCCTGTTTGTTTTTAGTAACTATTACTGGGTTTGTTATTTTTTTTTTTTTCTGAGTATAAACGTACATACCCAGCGAACGAGGGAGCCAGAACTTCAGAGCTAGTCAGCCTGTCTGGCTCCATCGTGGCACTTGGCCAATGACCTCATCGATCAGGATATTTATTCCCTCCTTTCCTGATCCACCAACATCCAGGGACTGGCTCCCCCTGAGGGGCAGCCGTGTAGGCAAAGCTCATCAGGAACGCTGCGAATCTGCAGCCTGGATGCTGGCAGTGCCCTCGCCTCCTGGACCTGAGCCTACCCCAGGAAGGATCACTGTCTCTGGTGGAAAACAGCCTGCTAAGTTCTCAAGGTCATTCTGCCTAAAAAACAACGATTATGGGAGACAAAGTGGCCTTGGATAAGGGCGGCACAGGGAAGGGAGTTTCTGGGGCTCCATCAGCGGCCCAGTGAGAGGGAAGCCATGGGCCAAGGCTGCCCACAGGGAAGACAGACAGCTGAGGCTCCCCCGGGCTCAGAGTCCTTGGGGCCTGTCTGCACAACGGTTTCACAGCCACCATCTCTCCCCAGATCTTGCAGCTCTGGGTCAAGAGGGAGCTTGACAGTGTGGGCAGGAATCCAGCAGAGGCTGGGAGATGTAAAGTGACTTGCTCACGACCACAGGGCTCCTCAGGACAGGGCCTGCAGAAGAAACCCAGTGTCCTGCTTTCTGGGCCAACGTCTGGCTCCTGCAGCCAGCTTCCTCCTGGGCACAAGGCCAACCCCCTCACCAAGGTAATTCAACAGAACACAATAAGCTGCAAGGGAAGGCGGGAGCCATTCCCTCCTCTTTGGGCAGGGGGTTCCCCTCTTGGCACAGGGAGTTCCCCTCCTGCAGCGTGGGCCCCACCCACTTAAAACACATTTATGATTATTTCACAGTGTCTCTGTTTGGCCACTGAAAACTATCACACTAGATGAATGCCCTTCCTTTCTAGAACAATCATCAGTGTCTTGGAGCTGGGCTCAATCTGGTTAGTGGATTGCATTTCCCTGGGTCCAGAAAATGTAGACCAGAACAGAACCAGGAAATATATTTTAGTGAAATAAGTGATTTCTAAGGCATCATGGGGGTTATTAAAGACATCAGGCAAAACGCCTGGTTTCATAAATTTGAAAAGGCAAAAGAAGAGAAACCTGATTCAAGTATGAAGGAATACCAGTGAAATCATGGACTAAAGGAACTTAGGCCCAGAAGCAGAAAACAAAAACACTAATAAAAATCTACGGGGTAGGCGGGACAAGAAAACTGAAGATTCGGTTTCCTTTTTTTTTTTTTTCCCCCCAATTGAAATATGATATTTGAGGTTTGCTATTTTGACATGCAAATTTTTTGTAACTTTAAATTACCATATATTTTTTAAAATTTTAATTTGCTATATATGACAACAGAATGCATTACAATTCATATTACACATATAGAGCACAATTTTTCATATCTCTGGTTGTACACAAAGTAGAGTCACACCATTCCTGTCGTCATACATTCACTTAGGGTAATGATGACTATCGCACTCCACCATCTTTCCTACTCCCATGCTCCCTCCCCTTTTCCCCTTTGCCCTATCTAGAGTTCATCTAATCCTCCCATCACCCCCCCAGCATATTATGAATCAGCATCCTTAAATCAGAAATCATTTGGTTTTTATAGCTCAGTTGGTAATGCTTGCCTCACATGCACAAGGCCTTGGGTTCAATGCCCAGCACCATTAAAAAAAAAAAAAAAAAAAAGCAAAGCAAACTTTTTAAAGAAAGAAGTTCAGAAATTCTGCCTGAAGTAAACTGTCCATGTGTTAGAAAGGGGCTGGAAGAAAGAAAGTCACAATTAATAACAACCCATTTAAGTGGATTATTCCCTAATTGATAAGCACACACCATCACAAGCAGAAGTAGATTGCTCAGCCCTGTTGACTGATTCAGAATCCCCACCATGAGTGTCTTCATGTCAATCAATAGCAGCTATAAGTCATCTTAAAATCTTCACAAGTTACGAAATAAGTATTTTATTGAATACATCTAAATTAAGATGCCACGTGTTGCCCTCTGAGAGGGGATGGCATGCTTGATTTATTTATTTTTTAGTGCTGGGGATCAACCCCAGGGCCTTGCCCAAGCTAGGCGAGTACTCCAGCACTGAGCCTCATCCCTACTTCCCAGTTCCGTTTAACACACACTGGGCACAAACATCCATGGGTCTGTAAAGGACATGGGAATGAGCAGGACGTTGACACTTCAGCAAGAAAGAAAGGCTCACTTCATTCGTACTCTCCGCTCTTCCCCCACATCTTAAACCAAGCAATCTCCTTCCCAGCACTGGCTAAACACCCCTTACCAGAGCTGGGGACGGCGGCACATGCCTGTAATCCCAGCACTTGGGAGGCTGAGGCAGGAGGATCGCGAGTTCAAAGCCAGCCTCAGCAAGGGAGAGGCACTTAGCAACTCAGTGAGTCCCTGACTCTAAATAAAATGCAGAAAAGGGCTGGGGATGCGGCTCAGTGGTCGAGTGCCCCTGAGTTCAATCTCCGGTACCAAAAAAAAAAAAATACACCTTACCAGAAATGCTTGGGACCAGGGACGTTTCAGACTGTTTTTGGATTTGAGAATGTTTGCATATACATAAATGGGGTACCTTGGGGGCTGGCACCCAAGTCAAAACATGAAATTTGTTTATGCTTCCTATCTGTCTTCTACATGTAGCCTAAAGACGATATGAGAGAATATTTTTAAGAATGTTGTGCATGAAACACAGGTTCCCACAGGAGCTCATGCGTGGAACTTCCCACTCGTGGTACCGTGTGGGTGAGTTTTGGGTTCTGGAGCAGTTTGGATTTTGAGATCACAGCTGACTATGGTTTGCTATAATACGGTTTGAGTTTGTCTTCTAAGGGTTCGTGTTCTTGGCAGGCATTGATGTAGTTCTGTGAGACTCAGTCAGTTATCTTGAGGGGGGCTGCTATAAAGAGAATGGGGCCTCTCCCTAGGCTCTGGTTTCCCATCTTTCCACGTGGATGCTCCCTTTGTCACACAAGTTCCCATCACTGTGATGCCATCTGCCATGAGATCCTCACAAGTTCTGATGCTGGCTTCAGGCCCTTGAACCTCCAGAATTGTGAGCTATATACACCTCTTTTCTTTGTAAGTTACCAGCTTCAAGTGTTTCATGATAGTAACAGAAAACAGACAATGCAGGGATACGCAGCCTATTCCTATCCAATACGTTTCACCACTCACCCATTTCCAGAAAGAGCACGTTCAGGAACAAAGGCACGTATATGCAATTCCTCATCCAGTTATAGGCACTAACTAATCAATGGACCAGGGCCAGAGAGTGCTTTCTATAAGTGCCAGATGATCAATGCAGGCCACAGGGCTGACAGCAGCATCTCCACCCTCCCAGAGCTTATGATTTAGGAACTTAAGAGTGAGCTCTCCTAAACGGGCTAGAGAGAGATCAGAAGACCCCCTTCATGACAAGGCCGTATCCCCCCACAGGTCAGACCACATGCAACAGAGAATACTCTGATGGCCCAGAGGGAAACATTATGGATTGGTGTGTTCTGAAGACACATTACGGAGAAGAAAGGACTTAAATGAGGCTTTGAAGGTTGGGCGGACAGAGGAACATTATGTTTTTCCACTGAGGGGGTTGGTGATTTCTACTGCTGCAATCTGTCATGGGAAGTGACAGCACTGAATGGAAATGAAGTGTCTTACAGGAACTCTTAGAACTTATGCTACCATGAGGTGTGCTTACTGCTGTCAGCACAGAGGACCTAGAATGGGGCTCTCAGTGACTCAGTATGGCTGGCTGGGGTGTGTGTGTGTGTGTGTGTGTGTGTGTATGTGTGTGTGGTGCTAGGGATTAAACCCAGGGGTGCTCTCCCACCAAGCTGAATCCCCAACTCTTTTCTATTTTGCAACAGGATCTCACTAAATTGCCCAGGCTGGGCTCAAACTTGCAATCCTCCTCCTCAGCCTCCTGAGTCTCTGGGATTACTGGTGTGCGTCACTGGCCTTTGAAAGTTAAGATGCAGAATCAACAAAAGACCAGATAAGAACCTGAATAAAAACAAAGCCACATGAAGAAAAGAGAACAGGCTCCTGGGCCATCCTGCCTAGTCCATGACCTCATGGAACCTGTTCGCAGGTGAATTCATCATGTGAATTCCGGATTAGCCAGGGAAGCTGGAGGCCATCTGCAGAAGTGAGACCAAGTGGTGCTCACCAACAGATGTTCAGGAAAGATGTCACTTTTAGAAAAGTCTATGCAGGCCAGGTGCAGTAGTGCACACCTGTAATCCCAGGGACTCGGGAGGCTGAGCCAGGAGGATGACAAGTTCTAGACCAGCCTGGGCTTCTCAGTGAGAAAAAGCAGGGGGTATAGCTCAGTGGTACAGCACTTGCCTAGTATGCAGGATGCTCTGGATGCAGTCCCCACTGTGGATGGAAGGAAGAGAGGGAAGCAGGGAGGAAGGAAGGGTGGGAGGAGTCTTTGTGGCTTCCAACACTGAAGAACAGCTTCCTGAACTGGAGATGAGCGAGGCATGCTGGTGATGGACCTTGAAGGTCCTTGGTCTCCTGTGATATAGCTGCTCTCAGTCTGGTAATAGTCAGTGCTAGATTTACTGGGTCCTTGTCCTAGCCTGTTTTCTGTTGCAAATAACACAATATCACAGATTGGGTATGTTATAAAGAAGAGAGGTCTATGTTGGTTACAGTTCTGCTCCAAGGCCGAGGGGCTAAATCTGGGGATGGCAGTGTGCCAAGTGGATCAGAACGTCACATGGTGAGGACAGGGAGCACAGAAGTGATTACCTTCTGATCTCTATTCTTTTTTGGGGGGGGGCAGGGGGAGGGTTAGCAGGGATCGAACTCAGGGGCACTCAACCACTGAGCCACATCCCCAGCCCTATTTTGTATTTTATTTAGAGAAACGGTCTCACTGAGTTGCTTGGCGCCTTGCCCTTGCTGAAGCTGGCTTTGAACTCATGATCCTCCTGTCTCAGCCTCCGGAGCCGCTGTGATTACTGGCATGCGCCACCGCGCCCAGCCCTAGTCTGTAAAGCCATCATTATTCAATCCTGGGACTCCACACTGAGGACCTTACTGAATCCTAATCACTTCCCAAAGGCCCCTCCCTCTTATTCCTCACAATGGGAATGAAATTCCAACATGAGTTTCAGGGGGGACAAACCACATCCACGTCATAGCAGTCCTGACTGCAAACCCACGTGCAATTTATGATCATGGTCTATCACAGAGGGTGTGCGGGTCCCTGTGTAATTTCCCACTGAACCGGCACAGACATCAGCATTCTGCTGGGAGAGAGTGCGTAAAGTCTGCCCCGCCCACAGGCGAACAGTACTGAGTCTGTAAGGTAAAGTGGTTAGGAAGGTCACCCTCAGGTGGCTGAGCGCTGAAACATTTACGCCTTTGTATTCACAGGTGCATGCGGGGATGGTGAGTGAGTCCCTCAGGCTCCTTACTGGTGGGTGAATAACTTAACTGCACCTACTTTACAGGAGTGTCATAAGGATCCGAAGTGGTTTCGGGCACCGAGGAGGGATTAGGTAAGCGTCTGCAGTTATGACTATCATTATTACTTTCACAATCGGCATGTTTGTCAGCTGAGAAAAGACTGAATTAATTAATGATTACACCTACTTCCCTCCACGATCCCATGTCAGTGACCCAATTCCAGGGAAATGAGAATCGGCCGGTTGCCAGCCATTGTGTGGTCCTGGAAGGAGGGATCTCTCTCCACACAGAGAGCGAAGCAGAGGCCCACACCTCGCAGAGGATGCCTTGGGAGCAGAACAGACAGACAGGCGGAGGGCCCAGGAATGGCCACTGCTGCACCCCTGCCCTGGGGGACACTCACCACATAGAGATTGCGCCAAATGACAGCCCATTCTCGCAGCGTGCACGTGAGCTCCTGCACCAGCGGGAGCTCCCCCGGAATCACGGTCTCATGCTGCCTGAGAAACAAACAGAGGCTCATTTTACTGTGGGGTGGTGGGAAGACATTCCCCAAGCTGATGATAGGAATGGGGCTGCCCTGGCTTGAAATAAAGCAAAACCCGCACGTGGAGGGGGCGTGTGTCATGTAGGCTGCTCGAACTCATCTGAGAAAAAGGAAGCACTTCAGAACAGCCGAGTGCCCCCCCCCCCAGCTCAGGTTCTGCAGTGGGCCCAGCCTCTAACTCCCCATATGGCTTCAGGATGGCTTCAGTGACGCTCAGAAATGTAAGCAAAAACACATTACATTCACTGGTTCCACCAACCTGCTGTTTTGTTAGAGAGGGCAGGAAGGGAGGTGTGCGTGGCATAAGCATCCTGGGGACTGCGGCCTCACCCATGACCTGTTGGCAGGGACTGGGGCAGCACCCCCTTCTCACTTGCTGCATCACAGCACAGAAAAGGCAGATACGCAGAAGTCCTCACAGTTACTACGCTACCTTTACTCACATAAATCCTCTCCGGTAGTTCTAGGATTAGCCAAAGAAAGAGCAAAAGCCAGCAAACAAATGTGAGCAAATTTCAGACAGAGTGAAAGAAGTGTTTTCAGGATAAATATGACTCGTCCCCAGCTTATGAGGTTTGGCTTCCTATTTCACAACTTTATGAAGGTTTAAATGCATATCCACATGGACCCCGCTTCTCACTGCCGGTACAGTGTTCGGTAAACTACAGGAGGCACTTGACACTTTATTATAAAACAGGCTTTGTGCTAGATGATTTTCCCAACTCCAGGCTAATGTAAGAAGGAAGACTAAGCTATGACGCTTGCAGGTAAGATGTATCAAATGCATTTCTGACTTATGACATTTACAGCTTGCAACAGGTTTATTGGGATCTATCCACCTCATAAGCTGAGCGTGTGAGCTATAAATTTACCTGGGCTTTCTGCATTTCACCTGGCAGCCCTATTAGGCACAACGGGCTCCCACTCTGCCTTTCCACGAATGTGGCAAATGACACCTGGAGCCTGCCCAGGAATGGCCCACTGGAAAGATGACTTCTCCAAGCAGGCAGGACAACCTGGTTGTTGGTCCTGGTTCTGCCATCAAAGAGCTAAGTGAAGTTGTCTTAAGATGACTGCGCTGAGCTTAGGATGGAGAAAGTTCTTTCTGGCTCTGAGGCTGCATGGCTCTGAGACCCATCCCATCCTCCCCTGGCCCCTGCCAGCCATGGATTCCAGGCCCGCTTCTAACTGCCTCCTTAACTCTCCTGCCTGAAGACTCAAGAGCTCCCTGCCTCTCTCCCGGTTTGACTGAGTATCAATTTCTTGGGTGCCACAAGTGTACTGCTTTCCAGGACAAAAGCGACAGGCAAGAAACGGGAACAGATGAACTTCAGCAGATGTTATCTGCAGAGCACATTCACACAGATCAGGTCACTGGAATCTCACATCAGGCCCATGAGCAACCAGTGCAGGGCTGGACTGCTGTCCCCCGTGTGCACTGAGAAACCCAGGTACACAGTAGACTCAGTGATGTGTCCCCGCTTCAGAGCTGATAGGTACAGGCTGCTGCTTACTCCTCTCCCTTGCGAAGATTCCAGACTGGGAACTTCTCAGACATTAGCTGAAGATCCCCAGATGTTCATGCAGGAGCGTGCACGTGCACACACACACACACACACACACACACACACACACACACACAGGAGGGGCACAGGCCCTCAGTTTATTACAGCTACCTTTACTAATCTGGAGGAAGATGCAGGGGAGGAGCCATTACGACAGGAAGGAATTACATCAGGGAAATGTACTGATCCTTGTCTCTCAGAGGAGAAGCGGAACCAAGGAGATGAGAGTGACTTGAGTGTGTGCAGCACCCTGTCACGGCCATCACGCACCTTCCTCACTCTCTGTCTTCCTGAGTTGGAACTTACCCTCGGTCTTCCACAGTTGCCTCTTTCAAATGGATGTAGGTTTCAGGAAAAATACCCTACAGAGAGAAGGACGGTAGTTATAAAGACCGTAAAAAAACCTCAGTCCAAAGTCCAATGCATAAAGGAGAACAGGAATCACCGGAAAACCATGAGGACAGGAAATTTTCTGATCGGGTTTGCAGGATGTCAGTTACAGTGACAGACTACCTCAACAAAGGTGTGGCTGGAATACTGACAAGGCAGAAATTAAGATCTAGACTCAGAGGGCTGGGCTGGGGATGTAGCTCAGGCGGTAGAGTGCTTGCTTTGCACATACAAGGTCCTTGGTTCAATCCCCAGCACCGAAAAACAAATTTAGGCTCAGGGAGCACAGGATTAATGTTTCATAAACCAAGAGGCAAACTTGTCCCTATCAGCTCAGAGCTACAATGATGGGAAGGAGTTTAAGAGTGAGGCTCAAAAAACCCCTTCCTAGCCCACATGCTCGAGATGATTCCAGTTAAAGGCTCACACACAATGAGCGAGTCACGGCTCTGCAGGATGCAGGTCCTCGGCTCCTGAAATGACTGTGATTTCCTGAAGCCATTCCTCTGAGCACTTTCACTTAAACCAAATGCACCCCAAATCAAGGACACTAATTACCTGGCTATTCCCAGCACTCCCCGACCTCCAATGCCCTTCCTTCTATACCCTTAAAAAGCGATTCTACATCAGTATTGTGACACTGCCCACCAGGGAAACTAAGGCCCAGGAGGACCTACGGGAAAGGCATTAACGGCTAAGTAGAAACTAGAGGACCTGGGAGCAGGTCTACCAACAGGAAGCACCTCATTTCCGTGAGTTTTCTTAAATTCCAAGCGCTCCCGTTTCACAGTGCAAATATTCTCCCACTGCCAAGAGAGAAGATGCCACCTGGAGAAGGCACCGCTGAGCACAGAGCAACTTCCGTGCCAGACCAGACCAGGAAGGAGGACAGCCTTCCGGGGGACACCTTGACTCGGCAGCTCCCAGCCCTACTCCCAGAGGAGCTGGTGGGAACTCCGGGGACACTCCATGTCAGGGCGCTGCCCAGAGGACTGTAGTTTGGGATGCACGTACCCAGGGATGCTCCTGGGTTCAGTTTCACTACTATATTTGTCTGCACAATATTCTCCTTTCTCCCTTTTCATCCTCTGCCAGTAAAACAGGAAACAGCAAGAACATTTGGGATTAAGCGGCTCCCAGCGTTGGTGATGACGGAGTTGATCCTGCATCTGCTCCCGTCAGAAGCCAAAGGGCCCATCCTGTCCCAGCCAGGCAGAAAGGACCAAGAAGAAACTGCAGGCCTTCTCCTGGCTTTGTGTGAGGGGCAGCTGGGGGTCATGTGAGTGACTGTTCCAGGCCCACTGATGATAAGACCAAGAGCACACAGACCAGACGACTTCATCTCTTTTGTTACAGGGACCCAATGCAGAGCGACTTTGGAAAAATGACCAGGCAATTAAACCTAAAAATTCAATGGGTGTGTAGTTTGCTTGGGTCCTGATTTACGGAATTCCAAAGCTCCAGATCTGTCCCTAGGATACCTCAGGGACTGTGGGTGTTTCTCCTGTCTGCTGGGCTGAGACTCTGACTTGCTCTCTGGATCGCACCTTGAGGATGTGATATTAAGTGCACCAAGCCAGTCACAAAGGGTCCCAAATGAAATACTTGGAGTAGTTAGACTCATAGATGAGAAGCAGAATGGGGTTCTGGGGGCTGAGGGAGGGGTCTGAGGAGCTAGTGTTTTATGTGTACAGAGCTTCAGTTGGGAAGATGAAAAGGTTCTATGTGTGGTTGGTGGTGAGGGAGGCATGACAAGGTGAATGTACCTAATGTCACCGCACTGCACGCTGAAAATCAGCAAAGATGCGAAATTTTTAACCACAATATTTTAACCACAATATTTTTAACCATAATAATAATACTACTAATAATTAATAATAATAAAAGTCCAGAACTCATTAGAAAAGCAGGGTGGGGCAGGAGCACTTTGGGAAGGAATGAACTGCTTAAAAGTAGTATCTGCAAAGTAGAAGTTTTAAGATATTTAAGATATGACATTGCTCGGGCTGCTTAGCTTGGGTGAGGCCCTGGGTTTGCTCCCCAGCACCCCAAAAAAGTAACACTGCTAGTCCATGGGAATCTCCTTGCAGAAAATCTTTTAATCAAGAAGGCAAAAAGCTGGTTAAAATCTTCATGCATTCAATCTGGTGACTGGTCTGTCCTCCTAAGTGGGAGAGCACCAAGACAGAAGTACTCAGATTTATAAGCAGAGACGGTTTTGTGATACCTAAGCCAGCAGACCCTCTATGCTGGAGTACAGACATGATGTTCATACTGAGAGAAAACTCATTCCTCCTCTTACCAACCTGTCACTTGAAGGCCCCATGGTGCCATGGTAGCATTGACCATTTACAGCACTTAATTGCTCTGGCAAATCTGATGCTTATGGAACTTTTCTGACGGCACACACAAAAAAAAGCCTGAGCAAACCTGGGTCATAGATGTCTGATTTATAGCCTGTCTCTCAATCCTGCTTTTCCTTGCTTAATGCAGCCTACTCACTTAAATTTAAAAAAAAAAAAAACAAAACAAAACTAATGGTTGTCTAGATGTTGCCCTTTATCCACCCTGCCACAATCCTGCGGGATCAATAACCAGCTTCTACACAGCTCTTGGCTTTTTCAATTCACAAAACCACTGGCTCCTTCCATCACCACTCTAAATGGCCAGGTCTGCTTATAAATGGCCCCGAGAATGTCCATTAAGACAACAGGCCCTCAAGCAGCTCTTCCCCTAACGGGAAGGTGGGCCTAGCTCCAAGACCGTAAAGTAGAAGTTTTAAGATATGACATTGCTCGGGCTGCTTAGCTTGGGTGAGGCCCTGGGTTTGCTCCCCAGCACCCCAAAAAAGTAACACTGCTAGTCCATGGGAATCTCCTTGCAGAAAATCTTTTAATCAAGAAGGCAAAAAGCTGGTTAAAATCTTCATGCATTCAATCTGGTGACTGGTCTGTCCTCCTAAGTGGGAGAGCACCAAGACAGAAGTACTCAGATTTATAAGCAGAGACGGTTTTGTGATACCTAAGCCAGCAGACCCTCTATGCTGGAGTACAGACATGATGTTCATACTGAGAGAAAACTCATTCCTCCTCTTACCAACCTGTCACTTGAAGGCCCCATGGTGCCATGGTAGCATTGACCATTTACAGCCACTTAATTGCTCTGGCAAATCTGATGCTTATGGAACTTTTCTGACGGCACACACAAAAAAAAGCCTGAGCAAACCTGGGTCATAGATGTCTGATTTATAGCCTGTCTCTCAATCCTGCTTTTCCTTGCTTAATGCAGCCTACTCACTTAAATTTAAAAAAAAAAAAAAAAAAACAAAACTAATGGTTGTCTAGATGTTGCCCTTTATCCACCCTGCCACAATCCTGCGGGATCAATAACCAGCTTCTACACAGCTCTTGGCTTTTTCAATTCACAAAACCACTGGCTCCTTCCATCACTACTCTAAATGGCCAGGTCTGCTTATAAATGGCCCCGAGAATGTCCATTAAGACAACAGGCCCTCAAGCAGCTCTTCCCCTACCGGGAAGGTGGGCCTAGCTCCAAGACCGCGCTGCTAACGGGTTCAACTCGTAATGAAGTGATGTGGAGAGCTGAGCGTCTTGGGGACCAGGGACTTTGCCTGCCGTCCGTTTTCCTTGGATCTCTCCATAGGAAAGGTGCTTTAACTTGGCGACATCACCTTGGGATGTTACAAAGTTCTTCAATTATCAAGAACAAAGAGAAGCCCTTCCTGAACTATTTCTTCTGCAATGTGAAGTTTTAAGCTTAAATAAGGGTTTTAGGAACTATTGAGTGAATATAAAAAAATTTAAAAGCACATCTGGAACTCATTTACATCCGAGGGGGACCTCTGTCCATCTACTCCTCAAAGGTGACCTCAGGGCACTAGCATATAGGTGGATTTTGTTATTTTAGGGAATCACAGAAGATCTTAGAAACCAAGGACTTCTCTGCTGTGAAGCAGCCTTACACACTGCAGACTCTGAAAAGGAAGGCCTGTTGGTCTGGGACCTTATTTCAACATGTGTGACATTCACCAGCTAAAAATCAAGACTTCCGTTTGTTCTTGACATCTCGTGTGAATTTATCTGAGAATTTTGTTGGTTTGCTTATTTGTTTTGCAGTGCTGGGGTGTGAACCCAGGGTCTCACACATGGCTAGGCAAGTGCTCTACCTCTGATCTATGTCTCAGCTCTTTTACATATATATTTTTTTAATATTTAATTTTTAGTTGTAGTTGGACACCTTTATTTTATATATTTTTATGTGGTGCTGGGGATCGAACCCAGGGCCTCACACATGCAAGGCAAGCGCTCTACCGCTGAGCCACACCCCAGCCCCTCTTTCATATTTTAAAAAATTAATTTACAGAGGCTGGGGTTGTGGCTCAGCGGTAGAGCATTTGCCTTGCACGTGTGAGGCCCTGGGTTCGATTCTCAGCACCACATACAAATAAATAAGTAAAGGTGTTGTGTCCATCTACAACTAACAAAAAAAATTTTTAAATTAAATTAATTAAATCTAATTAATTAAGTTAAATCTTACAAAATAAAAGATTGGGAATTAAGTGACCTCCATATTTTTGCTCTCTAATAAAGGCAGAACATCAAAGTTTTGTTAACTCCTTTTGTGCTCTGGTGTTAGTACACTTCCATAACTGTGAGGAAGACAAATACCAGCAGGGCAGACCCCAAACCAAGCAGGAGCAGCCTAGGCCAGGCAACCCGCCTCCAAGCCCCCCACCCGAGTCCTAGCCTACCCTAAAACCTCAGGGTTTCACTCCAGCACCTGCCTCCACAGGCCCCAGAGAAACTGAGGTCAGCAAGAAATTATGTGAAAATAATTCAGCTAAAGTGAAGTCAAGAGAATCTAACAGCGGGTAGAAAAATTCAGCATCAGGATTTGAGGAGAGACAGAAGGTACCACACTAGGAAGCTGTCATCAAAGTAGATGTCACCTTTGTTGGCTACATTATTAAGTTGTCAAAGCAAACTGTGCGTGTGTGTGTGTGTGTGTGTGTGTGTGTGTGTGTGTGTGATGAGAGAGAGAGAGAGAGAGAGAGAGAGAGAGAGAGAGACCAAGTTTGATTAAAGAATCAAGAATCAACAACTTTGATCACGCAATGTAAGCTGCCTGTCATGGCCAGCCACAGCGCCGCGGGAGAAAAACTCGGAGGCAGAGTAAAGCTATTACTACTTTTACTTCTACTTTCTTAGAGAGAGCTTAGAGAGGGAAACAAAGATTTTTAGAGAGAAAGATTAGAGAGAGCTTTTCTTCTTGTATTATTTTTTAGAGCTTCTTTCTTCTTTCTTCTTTCTTCCTTGGGAGCCTCGGCCTAACTCTGACCAGCCATTACTTCTTCTATCTGTAACCGCTCTGCCTACGTTCTGGCCGCTCTGATTCTTTTCCTCTTCTTCGACCCGAACTCTTCTTCTGACCGACCGAGCGACTGCACGACTGACTGAATGAATTCGTTCTCCGTTCTCCTAACTCCGACCTCTTTCACCCGGTTATATACCTTTAGCTTTGCGGGTGCCTACAGGTGCGTCACATACATATCAGGTGGAACTTATGGCTTCCAGCTAGCTGCAATAGCCCTTCCTAATTGGGGCTCCTTCAACGCAAGGTCCTTGTTTTGTCTGGGTTCTACCTTATAGGAAGGTGTTTTGGGGCCCTGAGCTCTTTGGAGAGTCAACCTCTCTGAGCTCTTTGGGAGTTCAACATCTGCCCACCTGCATGGGATTACTTCATGCTGTGTCTGAAGAATGAGAACTGTGGAGGGTTTTTTTGTTTGTTTTTCTTTTTCCTTTTCTTCTTCCCTTTTGATAAATCAAAACCATTTCTCTCTCCCTCTTCCCTATTTCCCCATTTCACTATCTGGCTCCTGAGCTAACTGTGTAACTCCTACCAACTTTGCTCTTTCAAAACAAAGTGCTGAGGTGGCATGTTGCCCCAGGAAGCTGTCCCACAGGCACAGAGTTGACAGGACCTAAAATAAACCGGGGGCCGGGGGAGGGGTGGGTATTAACACAACTAGCAGAGTTTTATTAGCTTGACGATGAGTAGCTCTGACACTGGGGAAAGAAACTATTTTTCACATTCTGCCCATGATGAATAGTACGAGTTAGATTTTTATGGCGAACTAGTTCTGTACATCAAATACTTAAATTAACAATGCATGAGGTGCTGAGGTTGTGGTTCAGCAGTAGAGGGCTCGCCTAGCAGGTATGAGGTCCTGGGTTCGATCCTCAGCACCACATAAAAATAAATAAATAAATAAGGGTATTGTGTCCAACTACACCTAAAAAATAAATATTAAAAAAATGCATGGAAAACAGAATACACACCTAAGGCAAGAGTTTCATGAGACAATACTTACCACGGCACCCTATTTTCTTCCCTGTTTTTCAACTTTCTATTTTTATAAAATGTTGGTTTAGAATTCACTGTATTGATTTCATCGTGTCTGATTGGGACTGTGAGGCTCAGACCTGAAAACCACCACTCTGGTTTGTCCGTCTGACAATGAAGGAAAGACTTGAGTGGCCACAGCCCCTTCGGTTGGGGGACTGAGCCTTGGAAGTGCAGGATGAAGGGAGGAGTGGTCCCGGCCTCCCTGAGAGAGGTGTCCCTGGAGCACTGTTCTGCATTACCAGCCTGCTCAGGGTGAGGACCAGGGAGCCAGAGGCCACCTAGGGCCTTCTCCCAGCACTGGATGGCAGGAAACACGGACCACGACACTTACACTATTACTCCTGAGCACTGAGGTCAGAGAAATGAAATTGCTTTTAGATAAAAGAAAGGCCTCAAAAAGCAAGCACACTAGGCCCAGAGAGCGCAGATAAGGAGACCAGAGAACACAAGACAGATTGTAGGCAGTTCAACAGAAATAAGCAATCCAACAATAAGCCGTACCTTTTTAGATTTGTTCTGGAGGGTGTAGCCTCGGTACCAACCTGTTGGGGTAAAAGAGAACACAAAATCTTTTATGTTTACTGGGATAACATAAAGATGTTCTCAGTCATCATTCTTCTGTTAGCACATGGAGCCCACATGCTAAAATGGGAACCCAAGAGATAGTGAGCTGACAATGTACTAGAACAGGAACAGTTAAGTTTGATATACAATAAATGTCCAGATCTGCTGTATTCTCTTGATAACTCTAGGACTGGAAAGACTTCCAAGCCCCTTGTCTCTACAGAAGGTGGTCCAGACTCATAATACCTGGTACCTATGGTCATTCAGCACAGGTTTTTTTATGAAAATGGACTTCCATTATATATATACAAATTCTATACACAATGAAATACCTTGTCAACTTATACTATTAAAGTAGATCTTTTAAAATAATTTACACTTGGGCTTTCTCATTCTTCTGCATTCCCAGGTTAAGAATCAATATTCTCGATCAAATTTAAGTTGTAGCAAACTTTATCTCTACATATATTTGAGCCCCGCCCCCCCCCAAAATTCCTCTAACAAATAATAAAACATTTCATGCAATTTTGGGTAATGCTATAAACACCCTCTTTAATAGAAGGATTTACCAGGGCTTTAGGAAAAGGTTTTAACTTCCTTTTTAAAATTCTAATAAAGACAGATATACCTACAGATATTTTCCTACCCTTTAGCTTATAGAGGGGGAATACATTTTAATCTGTCCACAAGCAAATATCTTATATTAAAACCTCCCCGAACACGTAGTATGAGTAGTTGACTGGAATAATGTTCCCAAGCCTCTTAGCATCAACTAAAGCATTGATGTGTCACCTGGCCCAAGGGAACCCTGTCACAAGTAGCGCACAGTGTGAGGTGCCAGACACACACAGTGAGTAGATGAACGGTGACGAGAACTTCAGGCATCTGCCAGCAGGTTCTAGAAGTCTCCTGTGATTTCTGTCTATATGAAAGCAACCAGAAAACAGTCACCTAAACTATGCTTTCCGTGTTATAAGTAGAAAATTGAATTTACCCTCTTTGGGCAAAGATTTCATAGTGTTTTGACATATTTTAACTTGTCAGCAGTAGTCAAAAGTGTAAAGAACTTTGCTCTGTTTTGCAGGGAGGAGTCAGGTGCTCTGCTGTAGAATTGTGGCACGGAGTTAGAAAAAGATATTTGAACTGGAAACACCATCCCCAATTTAGGATGCCAATGTGCATGCAGGAAATCAGGCGTAGGAAGAAGAAGCCAAACACTCCCCCCCAGGGCTCCAGGGTCTGTACCGCCCCCACACACTTGCTTGGCTCTGCTGAAACATGAAAATGGGGTTTTATTTTTATTTTACTGGTTCTTTTTAGTTACACATGACAGTAGAAATCATTCTGATGTAATTGTACAAGCGTGAAACATATTTTATTCTACTTGGGACTCCATTCTTATGGATGTACATGATGGTGGGATTCACATGGTATATTCATATATGTGCACAGGAAAAAATTTTCAGATTCATTCCACTGTCTTTCCTTTTCCCATCGCCCCTCCTGTCCCTTTATTCCCCTTTGTCTAATCTACTGAACTTCTATTCTTCTCCTCTCCCCCCTTATTGTGGGTTAGCTTCCACATATCAATGAAAACATTCAACCCTTGGCTTTTGGGGACAGGCTTATTTCACTTAGCTTGATAATGTCCAGATCCATCCATTTACTGGCAAATGTCATTAAAGTCATTCTTCTTGATGGCTGAGTGATATTCCATTGTGTATATAGATCACATTTTCTTTGTCATTCATCTGTTGATGGGCACCAAGGTTGATTTCATAGCTTAGCTACTATGAAATGAGCTGCTATAAATATTGATGTGGCCACGTCACTACAGTATGTTGATTTTTAACTCCTTTGGATGTACACCAAGGAGTGGGATAACTGGGTCAAATGGTGGTTCCACTCCAAGCTGTCTGAAGAATATCCATACTACTTTCCAGAGCGATTGTACCAATTTGCAGTCCCACCAGCAATGTATGAGTATACCTTTTTCCCTACATCCTTGCCAACCTTCATTGTTAATTGTATTCTTGATAACTGCCATTCTGACTGAAGTGAGAAGTAATCTCAATGTGGTTTTAATTTGCATTTCTCTAATAGCTAGGGATGTTGAACATTTTGAAAATGGTTTTGCACAAGTGATTGGCTTCCACTTCACCCTGGATCAAGGCAGAGCCAGGAACCATGCTGAGAAACAACAGTTTAGTCTTGTCTAAGCAGTTTTTCATCTTCTAAGAGGCCCTATAAAGCTAAGATGTCACAACTGAGACTTTGATCCACTTTCAGGAAGAATTTATCTGCACTTTTGTAAACAGTATTCTGCAAGCCAATCATCACAGAATTATGTTTCTTAAACCTGTCATTTTTGAAAAACTTTAACATCCTTGCTTTTCTCCAGAATTATGATGCACAAAATAATCATGCTGGATTTCAAAAGCAAACACTTATTTTCTTTGGCATCAGTAGCAGCAGAACATGTCTGTCTCTGGGGTTTTAATCATACTCTTGCTCCACAAACTCAATTGCTAATAACTGCAAAGGACAAGGTAATAGCTCACAAGTGTGTCTGCTACTTTCACATGACAAACCTGAATGGAAATACAAGTAAGAGTACCATTTTCTAGTTAATTCCAAATATGAATGTAAAATAATCATAATTAAATACAGTAAGCTATTAGGCTTTGAAATGTGTCATGAGGCGAAGAGGCAGAGAGTGCCTATCAACAAACAGCTGTAATGAACAGATAGTGAACCTCAGATGGTTGTGTTTTTTTGCAGTGCTGGGGATGGAAACCAGGGTTTCACACAGGCTAGGCAAGTGCTCTGCCACTGAGCTCTCCTCCCCACCAGCCCTCCGATGCATTCTTAAATTTTTACATTATTAAAACAAAGGGGAAGGTGAGTACAGAAGAATGACTCTTACCTGCATTTAGGTGAAATGACAATCTCACAAAGTAAGTTTACACCAACCATCGTGAACACCAAGTGAGTCTATGCTCAGGGCAGCTCTTCCAGGAGGAGAACAAATCACTCCTGTTCTCCTGGAACTGACCCCTCCAGAATAAAACTCTTGTCTTCTCTGATTTGAAAATATCCAACTTTCTAGTTCCACTGTCAAAGGTACTTACTTTCACTTTGTCTGGTTTCTTCTCATCCCCATCAGTCAAGACCATACCATCTTGTCATTTCACTTCACCCACCCAAGTGTCCCTGTGGCCACGGCACATTCTGGCTTTTGCCTAGGGACAGACACCCTTACCAATCAGGCTCCTGCCCCTTTACACACTGTCACTCAACAAATAACTTATTAAATACCAATCTAAGGAGCATGGTGTGGTGGAGAGCAAGTGTTACCGTGTAAATTACAGTCTAATGTAAAAACAAATACATAAACAAGGTGATCTGAGATAATGTCAGTACTCAGAGGAAGGAGTGCTTGAGGGGAGTGACAGCTGAGGATGGCTGGTGACATGGGACACCACCTGAGGTGAGGTCAGCTAAGAAAGATCAATCAGAAGCTAAAAGGATCCAGCCACGAAAATATCCAGGGAAAGAAACTTCCAGACAGAAACAAGTTCTGTGAGCAAGATGTGAGTTAAGTCTAAGCTTGACGTTCAGAGACGATACAGAAGTACTTGCCACAGCTGTGTGAGAGGAGGCAGGCAGAGGCAGTACGGAGGAGCAGAGTGGGGCACAGCCCTCCACCCTGGGCTCCCTCGGACTCCAGGGGAAACTTATAAATACAGATGCCATGTCCAGGACCAGGCTTAGGGCTTCTCAGAAGGTCCCTTGGGGATGCTAAGGGGCAGCCAGGATTCCAGAGGTTGGGGCATGCACCCCAGGGAGGAACTGGGTTTGACTCCAGGGACAACAGGAAGCACTGGAGGGTTTAAAGGTCATCGTGCCTAATGCTTCTAGAGCACACTGGCTGTTAGGTGAGGAGGGACGCGGGAGGCCAGAAGGAGAAGAGGGGCACAGGCAGGACACGGGTGGGTGGGGGCGGTGGAAGTGGGCAGAGATGGGAAGATGCAGATCAACCTGGAGTCCACGGGAGCTGCTCATGGTTTTGCTGTGAAGAGCCCTGAAGGGAGGAGAAACTGCAGACACTCCCGGATATTCAGCTCTTAAACTAATGGGCGGACAGGCTCATTCTCAGGCACAGGGAGACTGACTAAGGGAAAACCTTCGAGGTGGGCGGAGGCGAGAGCAGGTGTCTCTCTCCTGAATAACTGAGGTCTGCAGCTCTGAGGGGGCAGGGCAGGGCCCAGGCAGACTCGTTAGTGATAATTACAACAATAATTAAGTAATGACAATTATTATTTCACAGCAGAACATATTAAAAGAAGGTAAAAGCTTCAGTCAGAAACCTTGAGGTGAGGTCACTCACTGAAATGCACATCAATGGGAGATGGTGTAAAGAAAAAAAGAATCAGCGCTAGAAAAACATACTGTTCAAGGAAAGAAATGTGATCAGGGTACAGCTGCTGCAAGGGGTGCTTCACCGGCATAACAACCCAACCAACAGCTCTCAAAAAAAAAAAAAAAAAAAAAAAAAAAATCATGATGTATCTCTCCTAAGTTACTGATATTAGGGACAATAAGGTTGGTGGTGTGTATAAGAGTTAAATCCTTCCATATTAAAGAAGTCAATAAATGATGGGGCTGGGGTTGTGGCTCAGTGGTAGAGCACTTGCCTAGCATGTGTGAGGCATTGGGTTCGATCCTCAGCACTACATAAAGATACATAAATAAAATAAAGGTATTGGGTCCATCTACAACTAAAAACGATATTTTTTTTTTAAAAAAGTCAATAAATGAAATTGAAAATGGAAATACCATATCCTAAAAGCACAGATATTTAGAAATGAAGGGCTACGTGCCACAAAAAGTGAATAAAAGAGTCAAAAGAGCTGACGCTCCTCAGAAATGAAAAGGAGTCAGGAAAGGACGGCTGCTTCTCACGACACAGCTTGTGGAGACTATCCAATTGCTCCAATTGTTTTTATCTTTATGACAGATAACACTAAAGATTAAGAAAAATGCCTGGCGAGGTGGCGCACGCCTGTAATCCCAGCACTTTGGGAGGCTGAGGCAGGAGGATCGCGAGTTCAAAGCCAGCCTCAGCAATGGCGAGGCACTTAGTAACTCAGTGAGACCCTGTCTCTAAATAAAATACAAAAAAGGGCTGGGGATGTGGCCCAGTGGTCGAGTGCCCCTGAGTTCAATCCCCAGTACCAAAAAGAAAAAAAAAAAAAAAAAAAAAAAAATTAAGAAAAATATAGCTGATAAATGCCAGCAAGCCAGGCAAAAAAAATCACAAGAACAGAAAACAGGTCAGTTCTTGCGAATGGCTGAGGTTGGTGTGGGGCTGATGACAAAGGGATTTGAGAATTTGAAAACAGAATGGTTTTATGTCTTTTTTCTTTTCTTTCTTTTTGCAGTGCTGGGATCAAACCCAGGGCTTCTGCTCACTATAAATTATAACAACAACAACAAAAAAGACACAAGGAGACACCATCATACACCCACTGGGTGCCCCGCATTGACAGGATGTGGAGCAAGCAGTCCTCTCTGACGTAGTTTCCTATAAACACACATGTATCCTGTGACCTAGCAACGTCCACTCCTGTAATCAATGAAAGCATTGGTCAAAAACAGGGTTTTACAACAATGTGTATCGATGCTTTACTGTCAGCAGCCAAAAACTGGCACCCACAGAAATGCGCATCGGTGGGAGTCTGTGTGAAGAAAACCATCCGTTCCTCTAAGGGCAGAACCTGGCAATGCAGAGGAACTCCCTCCTGCTGTCACAGATGAGTCTGAATCCAGCCTGGAGGAGAAGAACCCAAACACAACAGGCAGGTGTGATTCCAGGGACATGAAGGTGGCCTGCCGGTGAACTAATCAAGATGATGGGAGTCAGAACCGTGGTTGTTCACGGAGAGTGGGAACTGCGGGGAGGAAAGCGCAGGGAGATTTTCTGGAGTGAGGGAAATGTTCCACATCATGTCGGGCCTAGGTCCACTGGCTGCAGTTGATGAAACTCACTAAATGGTTCACCCGAGATGAATGCATTTCGTTGCATATCGATTTATTGCAATTTTTTTATAAAAATGTGAACATTTACACTGCCAAGTAAACATTATAAAATGATCATCTCAAAGAAAAAAAAAAAAAAGAAATCAAAGAACGACTCCATTGCTTTGTCTCGTCTCTCCCCAATGACCTGATTCATCTTCATTACTCATGTCGTGGTCCAAAACGGAGTCTGAATGAGTTTCTGCTCTTTCCAAAAGTTCAACCACAGAGCCGCCATTCACTCAGTCGACAAACAGTTACAGATGCCAGGAGAGCAAGATACACAAGGTCTCCGCATCCTAAAGCTTACTTTAAAAGGAAAATAAATAAACACATAAACACACAAGCCAAGGGGGTGGAGGAAGCAATTTCATCCAGGGCTAAAACTTAAGAAGGGACGTAAGAGTACCACGGAAAAGGACAGAGCTGCTCTAGAAAGCGGGTCAGAAGAATCCTCTCCAAGGAGGGACACCAGAGCTGGGGATCTGCAGGAGTAATGTGGCCTGTCACTCACCATCCATGAAAACACTGAACACCAGTGTGCCAGACATTGTCTTAAAGGAGGAAGGAAAGAAAGCCATACACAGCTAACGAAATACAAAAGGGCCTTTAATGGAACTGCGGAGATACTGGCACACAAAGGAGAGGGTTATGAATATGCGCCAGAGTCCAAAGCCATGACCCAGCCCCCCCCCCCCCCCGAAGACGCTTTCCACAATGAAAGCATCATTCAGATGTGTCAATAATGGACTGTTCTGTCAGATCCCTCCTGATTTTACCACCACGAGATAAATTTGTTTTTCCCCACATAAACATATAAAAGATCAACAAATTATGTTCAACCTGCCAAGAAATAAAGGCCAGAAACAGAGGGAGCTGCTGTTTCCATAACCCCCATTATGCGTGTGGGGGAGGGGTTCCCAGAGGAGGAGCAGGTGCTAAATCCTGTTGTTTTTCCTTTAAGCTTCCCAGGGTCTAGTAGCTTGCTGGATAAAACACAGTTAATTAGGCCAAAGTCAAAGGTTTCATCCCGAGGGACAGGTAAACCCATCAGGTTTCCATGGCCAGAGGCTGCCTCCTGTCCCCAGTGAGCCCTGCCTGGAACAGAAGCCTGTTGTCCCTCAGGAGAAGCCAGGAACAGAGACAGCTGGGTGCACACCCTCACAGGACAGATCCCTCTGAATCCCTCCTTACAGTGGGCAGTGGACAGTGGGCAAGCCCTTCCAGAGCCTGGGGCTTCATGCCGCCCACACTGCCAATCTGCGGACCACTTCACCGAGCTTTTCAATGTAAGTCAAAGGATGCGAAGATCGTTAAAGATGTTTCTATTCTTTCGTACCTTTCTATGAAGGGCATTGGTCTCCCAGGCTAATTATCGTAGCTCAATTTTGTGCCTTTGAGATACAGGCAGATAGAACTGATGTAAGAAGCTTGAGCTCAGTGAAATCAAACACCCTTACTTCAAGAAAGGAAACGTGGGAAAAACCTCTCCCGGAATCAGCTGGGAACTCATCCGAGCTGGGGATACAAACACAGGTCTTTCCCTGCCGGTGCAGGCTTCTTCTCTTACACAAAGCTGCCTCCACAGCCACCCTGGAGGGACAGCAGACTCTCAAGGCACTGCCCCTGGGGTGAGGTGCACCTGGTACCAACCCCTAGGAGCATGAAATGCGCATGCACCAGCACACCCCCTGAGTGGGAAGGAAAGAGATGTGGCTTCCACCTTTCAGTTTTTAAAAAATTGAATATAAGGCCTGTGCTTTGCAGAGCCTGGCACACAGCAGGTACTCAATAAATGTTTGGTGCCTATATTAATGAGGAAGCAAAAGTCTCCTTGATCCAGTGGTGAGCACAGAACAGACTCTCGCGAGGAATGTGCAACAAGATCTACACCCAGACACAGCTCCAGGCGCAGGTTGGAGTGACCCTTCTATTCCTTCGGATCCCACAGCCTGTGGGTAGAGGTGGATGGGCCAGAGATCCTGCCCGGGAGGCCAGAATGTCAGGAAAGAATCTTCCCTGTCAACTTTAAGTAACGACAGTTTCCATCTCTTAAATTTCCTTCCACAAAAACATTTTCTTTTTTCTTTTTTTTTCTTTTTTTTGGGGGGGTATCTTACAACAAATGCTAAATGCCAAGAAGGTTTCTTCTGGTTGCCTACAATACACGGTAATAAAAGTTTCTATTTTTCAATCAGAGAGGACCTCCTTAGATAAGCAGAGGAGTCTTCTGGCCCGGGTGGGGGCTGGGGCGGAGAAGGGCCAAGTCACAGTGAGCAGGACAGACAGGTGGCACATCCAAACGCCCACTGCAAAACCAGGGAACAACACTAGTGCCTTCAAAGACACACCCTGAAGCTAGTGAGAAATGCATCATGGGAGAGGGAAGTCTGGTCAGTGCCGATACCCTTAGCATTTTTTTGGAGGAGGCTTTCTACCTTTCTTTTTAAAGCAAAGTAATCCTGCCAGTGTTAGTCCTTTTTTTTTTTTGCCAAACTTCCCTCTTCCATGATGCATTTCTCTAACTTATCCAACCAGCTCAAGAAAGCTGCAGTGACAGCACACAGTGTGTGCTTTATCAGCAATGACCATGAGTTTGCAGTGACCATGAATTTGCAGCGACTCATTTTGCTATTGGTTCTGTCGCTGGTATGAGAGTGGCGAATAGCTGAGTGAGTGAGAAACCAGTTATACAAGCAAGCTATATTTAAAGAGGTCCAGGTTTATAAGAACTTGCCAGGCCCTGGGGGTCCTCAAGGAGTTTCAGAGTGTCAGCCCCAATCTCTGATTTTGCTCAAGGGCAGTGACCTGGCCAGAGCCACAAGCTTGTGCAGAAGGGCCACGGGGGAAGGTAGGTTCAGAAGGAGCTCACCCCAATTCAGACACCTTTGTGTACTGGTAAACAGCTATCTAAGAGAATCCTGCCCATGTTGAAAAACTGTATGTTATGTCCAAAGAAAGAACTGAAAACAATATTGTGTCCCTATCCACGAGCATGGAATATCTTCTGTTTAGTTAATTCTTGGAATTTATTTATCATTATATTCTTTTAAAGATATTGTTACTCTTACATTACTATAAAAATGGAAGTATACATTTAAACTTCTCTCCTGATAGAAGCAAAAGGACAAATATATGCCCATTTGCTCTCAATCTTGAACCTTTCTCAGTGCGTCCTAAGGCTGATCCTCAACTGAGTCTTACTCAGTCCCACAACAGTTTGATGTGATGTGCTGTTTCACACAAAGACCCCTAAGGCATTGTTTATGAAAGTCACACACCAAATAATGAACATGGCCCAGCAATCGGAGGTATGAAGATAGCCATGGATGGGCAAGTTTTACTCTTCCACCCTTCCCAATCCCTTGGATTCAACCAAGATCCCAGAAGACCAACATTAGTGGGACACCGATGGCTCACAGGGACATTTTTCCAAAAGCATCTCTCCCCACCACCCCGGTTCACCTTCAGGCTGAGCCTGCCTCCTTAGGTTCACGGCCAGCTGCTCAGATGGGTTAACTCCAAGTACCATTTCGTGATGGAATAACTGACGGAAGGTACCACTCAGGACAGAGATCTCCAGTCTGCCCCAGGAGACTCCATACATCCTGTACCTGAATACTGTGCATTTTTAAAGACAGCTTTTAGAAGAACATTCAAATTTATCTCAAGAGGAGAAATTTAGAAGAAGACATTCTCCTTTTTTTTTTTTTTTTTAATGATTAAATCTGAGAAAAGACATTTTACTGGCCCTAGTTTTTAATCAATATTGTCTCAGAAACACATTCCTACTGCCACACACGTCTTCTGAAAATACACATCTCAGGAACACATGTCCCCAGCAATGGTGGCTTCATAAGCTGTACTTAAGGTAAAGGTGAAATAAAGACGTGGGAAGTGACCAAGCACACTCAACCCAATGCCACATGGCCTGACCTGCTTTCAGGGCTGATGCCAAGACATCTGAATGCAGCGCCTGTCACAAAATCTAAGCTGTTGGGCTCACTGTTGTTCATGTTTGGAAAGGCAGCTGTTTCTGTGACTGGCTCGTGGTGACGGTGTGGATTCAGAATTACCACGAACTCTCAATTATCTTCACTTGTGGAACAACTGAAGCAAATGAAGTTACAAAGACACGAAGCACCCTATTGTAGCCTAGCTCCAGGAAACTTTTACATGTGCTATTAAGAACTGATTTTATTTATTTATTTATTTATTTTTGTGTGTGTGTGATCTTTTATTTTTAATTTTTTTGTTTGTTTTAATTAGTTATATATGACAGTAGAAGGCATTTATGTACTGTGATATATCATACATAGATGGGACATTATTTCTCATTTTTTTAAGTGTACATGTTGCACAATCATATCATCAGTCATGCAGTCATATATATACATACAGTAATAATGTTTGCTTCATTCCACTATCTTTCCATCCCCACATCCCCTCTCTCCCCTCCCTTCACTTCCCTCTACCTAATCTAACGCTATTTTTTCCCTAGTGCCCCCACCCCACCGCCTTATTGTGAATTAACATCCACATATTAGAGAAAACATTCGGCCTTTGGTTTTGTGGGATTGGCTTATTTCACTTAGCATGATATTCTCCAACTCCAACCATTTTTTTTTAAATATTTATTTTTTTACTTTAGTTGTACACAATGCAATGCATTTATGTTTACGTGGTGCTGAGGATCGAACCCGGGCCGCCCATGTGCGAGGCGAGCGCTCTGCCGCTGAGCCACAACCCCAGCCCAACTCCAACCATTTTTAAAATCAATTTTGTTTCTTGGTTGTTTTTCACCTGCATGATGACCCTTGGGTATGGTTGACCTAGACAGAAATAATGAGCAAAAAGGAAGAACCAAAAGAAGGGGGAATTTCCAAGCTACCAAGCTGACTATCACAGGACAGAAGAACGTGACAATGCCTCTCCGTAAATCATGCATTTTCAGAAAGTGAGACACCTCACTGTATTGTATGACCCAGTGCAGGGCTCCTATTACAGCACCTCACAGCAAAGATGATTATCAAGCTTTTTCTTGGGGTGGGGGGGAGTCTTCAAACACACTGTCTTGTTTAGGTCTCTTCTAAAGAGTTTTGTCACCATGTAACTAACATGCCCGCTATACCTACTCACAAAGACCTGCTGTACAAAGATGCAGTTCAAAACATAGACAGCTCAAGTCACAATCCATTTTTATTCCTTTTCACTTTGTAGGCTGAACATCCTAATTCAAAAATCTGAAATCCAAAATGTTTCAAAATCCAAAACTTCTTGAGCTCTGAAATGAAGCTATAATTAGAAAATTCACATGACCTCACGTGAAAGGTCACTGTCAAAAGGCAGGTGCACTGCAAATATTTTATAAAAGGACCTGCAGAATAAGTGTATAAAATGTATATGAAGCCGGGCGCGGTGGCGCACACCCTGTAATCCCAGCACTTTGGGAGGCTGAGGCAGGAGGATCACGAGTTCAAAGCCAGCCTCAGCAATGGCGAGGCACTTAGCAACTCAGTGAGACCCTGTCTCTAAATAAAATACAAAAAAGGTCTGGGGATATGACCCAGTGGTCGAGTGCCCCTGAGTTCAATCCCCGGTACCACAAAAAAAAAAAAAAAAAAAATGTATATGAAATATAAATCGATTTAATGATTAGACATGGGTCCCATCCTCAAGATACCTCATCACCTGCATGCAAATATTTCAAAATCCCCATCAATCCCAAATCCAAGACTTCTGGTTCTATGAATTTTGGAACAGGGGGTCACTGACTCTGTATAAGGGGGGTGTGTAAGCTGCCTGTCATGGCCAGCCACGGCGCCGCCACGGGAGGAAAATTCTCGGAGGCAGAGTATAGCTTTTCTTACTTTTACTTCTACTTTCTTAGAGAGAGCTTAGAGTCTTAGAAAGAAAGATAGAGAAAGATTTCTTCTTGTCTTCTTAGCTTAGAGTTAGAGAAAGACTAGAGCTTCTTTCTTCTCTCTTCTTTCTTCCTTCTTCTGTCTTCTGTCTTCTGTCTTCCTCGGGAGCCTCGGCCTTACTCTGACCAGTCCTCTGGAGCCTCGGCCTAACTCTGGCCAGTCATTACTTCTTCTATCTGGTTTCTCTTCTGTAACCGCTCTGCCTACGTTCTGGCCGCTCTGATTCTTCTGACCGACCGAGTGACTGCCCGGCTGACTGAATTCTCCGTTCTCCAAACTCGGACCGCTTTCACCCGGTTATATACCTTTAGGTTTGCGGGTGCCTACAGGTGCGTCACATACATATCAGGTGGAACTTATGGCTTCCAGCTAGCTACAACAGCCCTTCCTAATTAGGGCTCCTTCATATTCCTTCCCTTTAGTTTAAAAAGGTGCTTTAATTTTTATTTTCTCTATTTTCTTTTCTCTATTTTCTTTTGTTTTCTTGTCCCTACCTAGCTTTTCACCTTTTATTTTTGAAAGGGTGGATATTTGAGCCCTTTTTGAGAAGGTGCTGTGGCTTTAAGGAAGCCTAATGCTGAGGAGCAGCTAACGCACCTAGTTAAGCACAATTGCATAAGCGGCTTTGACTTTTTTTTTTTTTTTTCTCCTCTTCTTTATTTTTCTTTATGGCTTTCTTGCCAAAGCTCAATGGCTTTTTTTTTTTTTTTCCTGCATGGTTTTTACCATGCTATTTAACTCTCTATTTTCTTTTAAGCTCATGGCTTTTTTCTTTATACTAAAGCTCAAGGCTTTTTCTCTATATATTTTTTATGGCTTTTCGCCGGCTACTCTGCTTCAGCTTAATTCTTAACTGGCCTCAACTAAGTCAGAGGCTATGCTCTCTTGTTTCTACTCTTTTTGCTGGTCTCAACTGAGTCTGGCTTCTTCATTTTTTATGGCTTTTGGCCGGCTCGGCTTTTCGCCGGCTACTCTGCTTCAGCTTAATTCTTAACTGGCCTCAACTAAGTCGGCTTTTGGCCGGCTCGCTTCGGCTTTTCGCTGGCTACTCTGCTTCGGCTTTTGGCCAGCTACTCTGCTTCGGCTTAATTCTCACTGGCTTCAACTGAGTCAGAGGCTCTGCTCTCTTGTTTCTACTCTTTTTTGCTGGTCTCAACTGAGTCTGAGGCTATGCTTTTTCATTGCTCTTATTTCTTAGCTTTTCTTCTCTGCCTGCCGAGCCCCGGACGGACCACCATTTGTAAGCTGCCTGTCACGGCCAGCCACGGCGCCGCCACGGGAGGAAAATTCTCGGAGGCAGAGTTAGGCTTTTACTACTTTTACTTCTACTTTCTTAGAGAGAGCTTAGAGTCTTAGAAAGAAAGATAGAGAAAGATTTCTTCTTGTCTTCTTAGCTTAGAGTTAGAGAAAGACTAGAGCTTCTTTCTTCTCTCTTCTTTCTTCCTTCTTCTGTCTTCTGTCTTCTGTCTTCCTCGGGAGCCTCGGCCTTACTCTGACCAGTCCTCTGGAGCCTCGGCCTAACTCTGGCCAGTCATTACTTCTTCTATCTGGTTTCTCTTCTGTAACCGCTCTGCCTACGTTCTGGCCGCTCTGATTCTTCTGACCCGACCGAGTGACTGCCCGGCTGACTGAATTCTCCGTTCTCCAAACTCGGACCGCTTTCACACCGGTTATATACCTTTAGGTTTGCGGGTGCCTACAGGTGCGTCACATACATATCAGGTGGAACCCATGGCTTCCAGCTAGCTACAACAGCCCTTCCTAATTAGGGCTCCTTCAGGGGTGGATATCTTGGCTCAGGTGTATTTTAAAAGTGGCTTCATTCTCTACAGAAGAAAATAACAGGTCAACAGGAGAACTCTGTACACACACGCAAATGCTTCTTTTCATTTTTTTCATCTTTTCAGGGCTGCCCATTTCTAACTATCACAGTTTGTTAGCTTCATCAGGGGCTGACCATGTTGTATCCACCCCAGAAATCCCTGCTAGCACCAGCCACCCTCTCTCTTGAGCTTGTGCGTGGTTGATGGGGTTGAAAAGAGTAACTTGGTGGGTATGAATTAAACACAGGAAACCAATTCTGGAGGAAGAGCAGGCCCTGGGCTTGAACCCACTCCTACTGGCATTTGATTTATCACAGGAGAGGAGAGCTTCACGGTGGCAGGCAGCTGAAATCTGGGATTTATAAGGCACTACGTATTTTTCCAAAGCACTTGCCTCTGATCACAGAGAGTGACTCAAATTTAGATGGAATGACCATGACGCTGAAGCCCTTGCCCAGGAACGGGTAACTAAATGGGACAAGTCCCCTAATCTGAAGTATCTTCCCCTTCTCCATCTCCTTTGCCCTCTTCTACCTCCGGCCTCCACAGTACGACCTTCTTCTCTCCACAGCACTTGTAAGTACCTGGAGTTTTTGTTTATTTATTTTGTTTACTTGTCTTGGGCTAGCCCTCCAATGTAAACCGTGAGAGCACTCATGTGGCTGTGCTTGCTGTCACTCACGTGACTGTTGTGCCTACCTAGGACGTTGCTCATGCTCAATTAATACATTTGGCACACAGAGGTGCTCAGCAAGTATTGCTGAATGAATAAGTGATCACAAGCGGAATCTTGTGTCAGGGTTCTTTCCATCATGCTGCGGATCTGGGGTGGGAAAGCACACTCAGGGTAGAGAACAGGTGTCCCGCTGCCATACGCCTTCCGTGGTTAAAGCAGCAGAGGCACAGTACCAAATGAGGGCAGGCCAGAGACAAAGGCAAAGAAAGGCAAGGACACCTGCTTCAGTCCTGAAGGATTTCTGTTCCTTGATGGTCTCTACAGGCAAATAAATCTTGGGCACCTAGGAAGATGAGTAGTATGTAACCTCTTAGTCACTCCACTTTCTTCTTCCATCTTTTAAGAAACAAGTGGAGCTCAGAGATGGGGTCACAGAGACAACAATAAGGCTCAAGTGATAGACACTCTCGCATTTGGACTGTGGTCTCCTGTTTTACAGCCAAAGCTTAGTCTGGCAGTTTCTCAAAAGACTGAATGTGGACTTACCATAGGAAACCACAATTCTACTCCTAGGTACCTACCAAAGAAAAACAACAACATATGTCCACACAAAACGTGTACAGACCGAGCGCAGTGGAGTAACGCAATCCCAGCGGCTCAGGAGGCTGAGGCAGGAGGATCACAAGTTCAAAGCCAGCTTCAGCAACGGCAAGGCACTAAGCAACTCAGTGAGACCCTGTCTCTAAATAAAATACAAACTAGGGCTGGGGAGGTGGCTCAGTGGTCAAGTGCCCCTGAGTTCAATTCCTGGTACAAAACAAAAAAAAAAACACCTGTACAGGAATGTTCATAGCAGCACTGTTCATAATAGCTGAAAAGTCTAAGCAACTCCAATATCCATCTGCCGGTGAATAAATAAATAAAATGTGGTGTATGCATGCAATGAACGTTACCCAACAATAAAAGGAAAGGAAGTATTAATACACATTACAATGTGGGTGAACCTGAAAAACATCACAGTAAGTGAAAGAAGCCTGTCTTAAAAGACCCCATGATGTATGGTGCATTTATATGAAACGTCTGGACCAGGCAGATCCAGAGACAGAAAGTGGATCTGTGTCTGCCTAGAGCAGGGAGAATGGCTAGTAAGGGTACAGAGTTTCTCTGGGGTGGTGGAAATGTTCTGAGACTAGAAGGTGATGATAGTGGCCCCACTCTCTGCAGTCTACTTGGTGAAGACCCACTTGATGGTAGGCTTTAAATGGGTAAATTGCATGGCACTTGAGTTATATCTTAAAACAGTTATTTAAAAATAAAAACAGAGGGCTGGGGCTGTGTAGCTCAGTGGCAGAGTGCTTGCCTAGCATGTGTGAGGCATTGGGTTTGATCCTTAGCACCACATAAAAATAAAAGAAATTAAAAAAAAAAAAAAAAAAAAAAAAAAAACAACATTAGCACTGACCAAGTCCTTCACAGTGCCCCCTGTATTTCCTTCATGAAGAGAACAGAGCTTCACCTTGGAACATCCAGGGTTTTGTGGGGGAGACCCCAGCCCCTTACTCTGCCTGGCTGGCTATGGGCTCCTAGTTCACCTCCACTCATACTACAGACTTTGGCTGAGCACATGCTGTATGTCAGCTACAGGCAGGTCGAGGCCTGTGGGTAACTAAAGAGCTGCCACTCTTGGGGAATCACTCAGTTAGCCACAAGGCAGGAAATAGCCTGGGGAGAGCTCCCAGTGGTGTTCTGTTGTGGTTGTGGGCAGAGAACTATTTCTAATGTCGGGGTGGACTCATGTCCACACCGGAAGAGCGCACACAGAGCTGGTATGCATATCTCAGAGGCGGGGTGGGGCAGCAGCGCAGAGGGAGAGCCCCAGCTTCACTCACACAGGAAGCCTCCAGGGCCAAGATCTGGTGCCAGCCAGCGCCTTCCATTCAGTCTGGCAGTACTGTGGGCGCTTCCATTTCCCTTACTTGTTTTGAAGGGAGGATGAGCCGGGAAAGGAGACACTGAATATAAGCCATTACTCAGCATTTCCACGTGTTTAATGTTTGCAAAGCACTCAGTCCTGAGCTGCCTGAAGTCACAAAAGGAATTCTAGACCCTGGCCAAGAACTCTTAAGTACTTTGCAGACACAAGAACCCACCCCTGGGCATCTGGCGAGGCAAGCATTATTTTTAAAAAAATTAATCCCATAAAATAAACACTATTGAAAAATATGATCCAATATAATAATCTCTCTGCAAAGCTGACATGCCACTTGGTGGTCACTGAACTTGGAAAAATCATGACGCAGGCTCATGTTCTCAATCTTCCCCTTCATACCTTGACACAAGTCCATTTTTAAAGATGGCCTTCTTTGAATGAAAGCATTCTATGGCTGACACAGAAAATATCTTATGGTGGTAATTCGCAAGAAAACTGGCTTCTAGCTGGCATGATCTCCAGCACCTGGATCATTGTATTGAAGATGCAAGATTGACAGTTAACCGTGATCTGCGTGAGTGCCAGCTGGGCCAGCACTTGCTGCAAACACACTGTGCCTGACTTACAATGCACCAGAAGCTCTGGGTTTGGGACTTTGGGGACTCTAGTTCATAGTATTTAAAATGGGTATGCTTGTGTCTTTGTCTATGTTTGGTTCAGGTTGCACATTCTTTAACCTCCCAAATCCCAAATTCAAAATGCTCCAAAATCTGTAACTTTGAGTAATATGATGTCACAGTGGAAAATCACATGCCATTACAAAATTATTTAAGATATTACATAAAGTAATGTTCAGGTAGGTACATAAAGCATATAAAAAAAAATAGGTTCACATTTAGACTTGAGTCCCATCCCTGAGATATCTCATTATGTATATGCAAGTATTCCAAAATTCAAAAAAAATCTGAAACACTTCTGGTCTCAAGCATTTCAGATAAAGGATAGTGAACCTACATATTTAACTACGTTTCAGTGACCACCTCAGCCTGGTCCACAGAATGGCTGCCTTTAGGAATGTGCACTGGTCACTTGTGAGACGGCTTGGGAAAGTATCCATGGTGTGCACACTTAAAACTGCTATTAGTATGCACCCACAGGGGATAAAGTGCTTCAACTAACTCTTCTAAAAAAAATTCCAATGGTCACATAAAAATGAAAAAAGAATCTTAAGATTGTATTTTAAAGACATCATCAACTTTACTTCTTATCAACATTAATGCTCCATTCGTCCCTGACACACTCCACAGGACAATTTGGAGAGTTTGACACAAGACATAACGTGTGTACACACACACACACACACACACACACACACACACACACAAGCTAACGTAGCAATGTAGAATTACAGATCAAGATCTGCAAAAGACTAAAACCCAAAAAGACCAGCCAGCCCAATCCTTGTGGCTGCTTCCTTCTTGGGGCATCGCTGACTTAAGAAAAGATTTCTGAGTGGCTTGGAGTGTTTCTGAGGGTTTCTATTGAACTTGTGGGGCCAAGGGAATAAAAATTAGAGACCTGGGCCTACCAGTGAGTTAGCTGTACGTTTCAAACAAAATAGAGTAAGACATACAGCACAGCAGAGATGAAGATGGCGATCAAAGGTTTAATAAGGAGAAATTAAAAGACGGGATTGTTTAATGCAATAAAAAATGATGAAGGAGCCGGGCGCCATGGCGCACGCCTGTAATCCCAGTGACTCAGGAGGCTGAGGCAGGAGGATTGCGAGTTCAAAGCCAGCCTCAGCAACAGCGAGGTACTAAGCAACTCAGTGAGACCCTGTCTCTAAATAAATACAAAATAGGGCTGGGGATGTGGCTCAGTGGTTGAGTGCCCCTGAGTTTAATCCCTGGTACCAATAAATAAATAAATAAATAAATAAATAAATAAATAAATAAATAAATAAATAAATAAAAAAAACATGAGGGGCTGAGGGTGTAGCTCAGTGGTAGAGCACTTGCCTAGCATGTGTGGGGCACTGGGTTCAGTTCAAGCCTCAATACTATATAGAAAGAAAATAAAGGTGTTGTGTCCATCTATAACTAAAAAAAATTTTTTTAAAGTCATGATGTGGGCTTACGATCTCAGTTTTTAGGTAGGCACCTAAAAAATAGGTTTCAGATACACTAGGTGAACAGCTGACATCACTATAGAGGCACAAACCACAATCACAGTAGAAGAATGAACACAGTCTTCTCAGAGAAAGCAGGGAGAAGGTTAGCACACACCAACATTAAAAAAATGCCTTAAAAAATTGGAATTTAAATGTCAGAGGTGGAGCTTTACACCTAGCAAGCCTTAAACATGCACTGTTCCCAGCCCATGAGGAAGAGTCGTGGAATTTAACATATGCCTCTTACTGCATAATGGGAACACGTGTGCTCACAGAGACGAGATGGTCTACTAATCTGATCCCCCCCAAGAAAGAGACACGGCCTCGTTGGGCTGGATGGGGCCCTGGTTTCCATAAGCGAGGGAGTCCTAAAAAGCTAAGTCAATTGTCACAAGCATCTTAGAGACTAAGACTTGGCCAGGCCTGGAGTAGAAGGATAAAGCAGAAGTGAGAGAATGAGATGGGAAGAGTCCACGCAGCCTGCTCTGTCCTCTCCCTGCCCCTGGGAGATATGTGACTGTGCTGAGTTCTGTGGAAGGGAAAGGACAACCCAAACCCTCAGCCGAACTCTGAAGCAGGCAGCAGCAGCAGTGTCTCTGTGCAACCAGGAGGATGTCTGGGCTTTGTGATGGCTAAACCCTTCCTCCTGGACTCCTGCAGCATCCTGTCCTTTCTTGCCTAAGTACCTGTGTGGGATTCTAGATGGCATCTTTGCCATTCCTCTCAACGAGCATTTACAAGGTTCGCTCTGAGAAAACTCCACCCAGCTTCCTGCTTCATTCCTACCCCGGCTTTCACAGGGGTCACTGGTCCCTAAAGAGTTTTCTTTGCTTTGAACTTCAGCTGCAGTGGCCAGGATACCCTTTTGTTGCTCTAGGGGGTGGGAACAGACGTAGGCCGGCAGCTGTAGCTCTGTGGCAGAGTGCTTGCCTAGCAAGTGTGAGGCACTGGGTTCAATCCTCAGCACCCCATAAAACTAAACAAATGTGGGCTGGTGTTGTAGCTCAGTGGTTGACTGCTTGCCTCACATGCGTGAGGCACTGAGTTCAATCGTCAGCACCACATAAATAAATAAATAAATAAATAAATAAATAAATAAATAAAATGCAGATATTGTGTCCATCTACAACTAAAAAAAAATTTTTTTAAAGAATAGATTATATGGGGCCGGGCGCGGTGGCACACGCCTGTAATCCCAGCACTTGGGAGGCTGAGGCAGGAGGATCGCGAGTTCAAAGCCAGCCTCAGCAATGGTGAGGCACTTAGCAACTCAGTGAGACTCTGTCTCTAATAAAATACAAAAAAAGGGCTGGGGATGTAGCCCAGTGGTCGAGTGCCCCCGAGTTCAATCCCCGGCACAAAAAAAAAAAAAAATAGATTATATGTATAATATGAAATGAATTGCATTCTGCCATCATGTATAACAAATTAGAATTAAAAAATAATTAATAATAATTAATTAAGTAATTAAATTGATAATAATTAATAATATTTTTTAAAGAATAGATTATTGAAAATAGCTCATGGATTGTAACACATGTACCACACCAATACTAGCTGCTATTAATAGAAGAACCCCTGCCTGTGGGCATCAGAAAGTATATAGGAACCCTCTGTATTTCCAATCAATACTTCTGTAAACTTAAAAAAAACTGGCTAAAAATTAAAATCTACCAAAAAAAAAAAAAAAAAAAAGGTGGATCTGTGGAGGGGGCCCTGGATTTAGCAAAGTTGAGTAGAAAACCACAGCATGACCTGTGCTTCGCAGACCAACAATAAGTCCTGCCCGGCAGACCACTGACAGGTTAACCAGAACCATTGCCCAAGCCTGACCTACTTGGAGGAAATACAGGGGCAGGATGTCTGCTCTAGTCCTGACCTAATTTTCTGAAAGAATCTCAGCCACCTTAGAGAGTCTCTGCTTCCCCACAACCTGGCAACGTTTAGTGCTGGGCAGAAAGAGCTCTTCATCTGCCGTGCTTCCTTCTGGCCACCACCAACCCAATGTCCCTGTGTCTCCTCAGGAGCCAGCTATAGGGCAGACCCTTGTGCAGCCACTGGCTGGGACACAGGAGCAGCGTTCCTCACACACACCCAGGGCCTCAGGGCCTCGACTCTGGTGTCTGACACGTCTGCACCCAGGCAACAGGCTGGCTGGGTTGAAAGGACCCTCAGCACAAAGCTCATCACCTGAGCACTTCCGAGTCTCCCTAGCACGGGCCAGGCGGCCCAGCAGGCCAGAGTTTACTCTAAGTGCCTCATTAATGAGTAACTTCCAGCATTTCTTCCTGTGCCCCTGGCAGAAGCCCCTCACACTCACCCTCGTACATCTCCAGGATGTGAACGGTGTCTCCGATCTGCAGGGAGAGCTCCACATCTTGAGAAGCGTTGTAGTTATAGATCGCTGGGAATGAGAAGAAAGGGGGTGGTTAGAATGCATGTCACTAAATGGCACATCCCGGGGCTAGTGAATCATTTACTCAACCAACAACCCTCCATTAAGTGATTTTGTGTCAAACACCCACAAGAGCAGAGAAGGGAGCTCCGTCAGCATCCACTACCCAACGAATACTGATTGGTGGCCTACTACCCCTCTCACATACTGTGGTGACAGAGTGACAAAACAAAGATGTGGCCCCTGTTTCAAGGGAACATAGCAATCTAGTGCTGGGAAGGTATTGAATATATAATCACAGAAATAACTACTTAATTAAAATAGGGATAAGCATTATGAAAGAAAATACCAGGTGACAATGAGGATACCTCGTGGGGCTCTGTAGATCACTTCTCTTGTTCCCCAGGCAACAGCCAGCCTGAAATACCACTAAGCCTATGATTGCCAGGGTACAAGGGAGCCGTCTCTTGGCTTCCCTGTCATAGTATTTTGTGGCCAAAAAGCCACATGAGGACCTCCAGTAAGAAATGATACAAGGGACACCAGAGGGATTGTGCCTTGCCCCAGCCCCTCTGATCAATCCAACCTCAGTCATCACCGTTCTTAGGACTGCCAATGGCTGGACCAGGTAGTGAAAAGCCATACCCTCACTCACGATTGACAAGGATGGCAACAGCCAACAGCAAGAGTTTTGCACAGATATTTTACCAAAGATTACACATGGGTGACTAATAAGCGCATGAAAAGATATTCAACACAATTAGTCACTGGGGAAATGCAAATTAAAACCACAATCAGGTATCATTTCACACCTACTAGAATGGCTGTAATAAAAGATTAAAAAAAGACCCGACTCTTGGCAAGAATGTGGAGAAATGAGAACTCTCATATACAGCCAGTAGGGATGCAAAATAGGGCCACGGGGAAACCAGTTTGGCAGTTTCTTAAAAGTTATTTAACTTATTTTTTTTAACCAAACAAACCAGCAAATCCACTCCCAGGTTATCTACAAAGAGAAATGCAAACACAGGTCTACACAAAAACCTTAGGGGAAGGTTCACAACTCCTGTGGTGGACCAGAAGTTGGCTGCCAAAAAAGAGATCCACATCAAATACCTGGAACCTGTGTGTGTTGCCTGACGTGGCAAAGAGGCGACTGTGTTAAGGATTTTGAGAGCAGCAGCTTTCCGTCAGGTCTCAGGGCAGACCCTGAATGCAGTCACACATATCTCTACACACAGAGGAACTGATGGGAAGATGGTGGCAAGGATTGAAGTGACGTGACCTCACATCTAGGCTTGTAGGCAACCACTAGAAGCCGGAAGAAGCAAGCAATTGAATCTTCTGAGAGTCTCTGAGGAAGCACAGACCTGTCCACACCTTGATTTCAGAATTCTGGATTCCAGAGCTGTGACATAATAAATTCCGGTTGCTTTAAGCTACCAAGTGTGCAGTAATTTGTTACAGGAGCCGCAGGAAACAAGACAGAAGCAGTATTCACAACAGCAAGAGGCAGCAACAGATCATCAGCCTATGACTGGATGCACAAACCACGGCACAGCTGTCCCTTGGTGTCCATGAGGGACGGATTCCACTGCGCCTCACATCCCTTAGGTACCACGGTGTGGCCTTGGCCTCTAACCTGAGCAATCCTCCTGCATACTTTGTCACCTCCAGATTACTTACAGGATCAAAACAAAAATGCAAGTTCTAGGTAAATATTGGTTGGGGAATAAAATACCAAGAAAAAAATGTCTTCACGTGTTCAGGACAGATACAATTTTTTTCCCCCAAATATTTTAGATCTGTGGTTGATTGAAGTCTTTGGTGCAGAACCCAAAGATAGAGGGTCGACAGTAAATCCATGCAACAGATGACTACTCAGCAATAAGGAGTGCTATAGAGACACGTGCCACACAAGCATGAACCTCAGAAACAATACGCAATCAAAGAAGCCAGATCCCAAAAGACCACATATTTGATGGTTGCATTTATTTGAAATATGCAGAATGGGCTAATCTTCAGACAGTACAGCAGATCATCCGTCGCCTGAAGCTGTCAACTGAGCAACCTATCCATGCAGGAGCTTTCGGGGGAGATGGAAAATTCCCAAACTAGATTGTGGTGATGGTTATACAACTCCATAAAAGTACTTAAAAAAAAAAAAAAAAAATCACTGAATTTTATATTTAAGATACATGGATTTTGTAGTATATAAATTATGCTTTGATGAAGTGCTGCTATTTTTCTTTTAAAGTAGATTTATTTTTTGCCTTTAATCTACTGATGAGTGATCTGGAACCTTCCAAGGAAGAAGAACTATTTGGTGGCTCAGCTCTAGCCATTGACTGCCGGTGCAAGTCGGGTTCCATGAGCACACAAGGAAGGCCACTGCATCCATCTGAATGTCCCTCAGGGGACATGAAGAAAATCCCCCTCATAACTAGGAAAGAAAGGTGTCCCTGCTCCTGTGGCTTTCTGAGCTGCAGTGCACCTGGACCTGAGCCTGGTTTCCACACAATCTGCCAGTGAATGGAAGGCGCAGGCATCCGTCCAGCCTCCTCTTTCAAGTGGCCTCTTCTTTGCAAACAGAGTCCCCCAACTAGTGTTCTGTGGCCCCAGCACAGAAGCCTGGACAAACTATGTTGTAACTTATTTACTGCTGAGCTTTTGGGACTAGATATGAATTCAAAACAAGGCCCAGCTGGTGAAGCAGGTCAGGAGAACTGCACAGAGTCCAGGAGGAAGAGCGGGTTCTAGACTCTTGAGATGGGTTTATGGGTCCCCAGGCAAAGGCTGCAGTGACACCCAAGCTTAGCTCCTTCGTCTTGCCCACTGGGCATGTGGCAGGTCTTCTACAGAAACTGGACTTCACATCTTGGGTTCCCCTAGGCCCAGGGTACTGCCTTTCACTGAATCCGTTCCTCCACCAGCATCCTCTCGGATGGAAACAGGAAGAGTGAGGCTGCTGCTGTGTCACGTGTGTTGTGCAATGACCAGCTTCGTGTCTTCCTGGTTCTTAGTCATCAGGAAAGTAGAAGAGCTCTGCGAGGCTGCACCCACGGGGCTGCGAGAGGCACCGGCATGCAGGTGCACACATTTCTTTAAAACCTTGACCTGACAGCTGGGCATGGTGGCGCACGCCTGTAATCCCTGCACTTGGGAGGCTGAGGCAGGAGGATCGCGAGTTCAAAGCCAGCCTCAGCAATGGTGAGGCACTTAGCAACTCAGTGAGACCCTGTCTCTAATAAAATACAAAAAGGGCTGGGGATGTGGCCCAGTGTTCAAGTGCCCCTGAGTTCCATCCCTAGTACCAAAAAAAAAAAAAAAAAAACCTTGACCTGACAATCAAGTGCTACCACCCACCTTTGCCTCTACCATTTGCCAAGTTCCCCCTCTTTTCTCCTAAATTCTATGCTGGACTTGGGGTTTACCCACAGGCTGTCTCTGTCATAACAATCCAATCTCACCTCCTACAAACAGCTATTGGCCCTATTACCCAGAGTGCACTCTTTCTTCTCTGAAGTCCCAGGACAGTTTCCCCTTCCAGCACAATTTGGGTTTGTGATCACAGAAAATCTTGCCACCAACTAGAAGGCAAACCCCTCTCCAACAGGGACCTGGTTACATGTTACTTTTGAGTCTTTCTCATTACACGGCACAGGTTTAATCCAAAGACAGTACTCAAGGCACGATCATGACTTTAAAAAAAAAAAAAAAGAGTACAGTTTTAAAAAATAATGTTTATGCTGTCCGTCAAATCTGCCAAACAGTCAGTTCAGTTGCTCACCACTTCTTCCCCAAATTCAAGACACACTTCTGCTTTCCTCCAAGGAGGTAGCTGCGGTTTCCCATCACTCAGGATGGGGACATCAAGACACCTCTCTGGCTGCTTTCTGATTATCAGACAAGAAAATAAAAAACTGTGCTTTTCCAACCTAAGCTTTCAGAGATGCACGTAGAGAGTACACCCCGTCGACGAAGCCTTTCAGAGGGGAGGACTCACCACCATGACAGCTGTGCAACCCGGATCAGGTCTCTGGGCAGAAGTACAACCCGCACTCACTCATTCCAACCGCCCTCCACATGCCTGCCCTGAACACTGCTGAGATTTCCAGTGCACTTGGAGGCTTCGCTTTGGTACACATCACAGTAAGTGTGAGGAGTGGACGCCATGCCCAAACTGTTCAGCCAGGAAAACAAGGAGCCAGGCTGTGAGGTTGGTCCGTGCATCCTGTTGGACCAGGACAGCCCATAAAAGTGAATGTGTGTCCCAGAAGAGCCTAGATTTTCTCCATTTAAATGAGAATCACAGCTGCAAGACACACTTTTAACCTACAATTCCGTGACTGGTGATCACATTATCAGCTAGTCTGGTGTTATTCTGAGAGCAGGAATATAGTTATTGCACTTTGCAGGCTAAGTCTTCACCCTAGAACTCGAATAACCTACAGAGAAAGTAGAGGAAGGAAAACCTTAGGTTAAACACAACTCCAGACCCAATCCGACCACTCGCACACTGTGTGACGGTCAGTGAGCAGTCATTCTGGACCTCAGTTCTCATCTGCAACAGGGTCTGGACCAGAAGACTCGAAAGGCCCTGTGGCTCTAGAGTCCTGATTCATGAGGTGACAATGCAGGCCAGAGAGACACGCTGTGCAGCTTTGAACTGGCAGGCACCAGCGCAATCTCATGTTTTGTCTGAGGAAATTAAACAAGAACAGGGAGTCGCTGTATATAAACTGCCTCGCTGTCTGCTGTGTGCAAGGTTGGGAAAGACAAATTGCTGGAATTCTTCCCTGAGCAGCTTACTGTTTATATCAGCAAAGTGTAATTCTGCAGAGCCAAACAGACAAGACAGTATGTCTACAATGTAAAATAGCTTGCATTTTACCAAATACTTGATTTGGCTTTTTTATTTTTTATTTTTAAACTAGGCTTAATGGAAAGAAGAAAAAAAGGAAGAAATATTGAAGCCTTGGGGTTACACAATAAGCAGTCCATAGCACAGACATACTGGCTGCAAACAGGATCAGTTTTGACCATGTAAAGCCTATGTGTTACTAGTAATAAATCTATCTAATGGTTCTTTCATGAATCCCCAAATTACAACCCTTTGAAGAATAAGTAAAATGTTTGGTTTTTTGTTTTCTTTTTTTTTTTTTTTTTTTTTTTTTTGTATTTGTCATCTGACAGAATTTATGAAAGAAAGTTCCAGCAAATACAGAATGGGGCCCCAATTTGAGTTGTATGCTATTTGGAATATCCAAATGATGATCAAACTTCTTCTTTTTCATTATCATCTTGATCTGTCTAGTTTCAGCCCTTAGTTTTACGAAAGCTACAGACAGCTTTGATCTTCACCCTGGCTAAACACAATGCTACTTCAGAAGGCCAAGAAGCTCTTTTGTTCGCTCTGTTCTTTGAGGTGACCTACCACGAGGACTAGACACACACATTCAACAGGTTTACACCAACAAGTAAACACCTGTGGCTTTGGGCTGATCAACAGGATTAGGTTCCAAACTGGTCTTTCTGCAATGAGATGACCACGTCCATCCTGCTCTGATCTACCCAGGCCAGGGGATACCAGGGCAGGGCGTCAGGCCCCCTTCTCACCCGCCGTACTCCACAACGGGCTCTTATGGTGAGCTTCACTTTCTACACCGCTCTTTGAGAACTGGGGTTTCATGACCAAGTCATGGGTTACTACTTAGGAATTTACTCCTTAAGGATCAGATAGAGATAAATGTGTGGAATGAATATGTTGAATTGGAGAGATATTTCTCAGATATAAAATCAAATATGATTTATTGACTGGCTTACTGGCACCAACTGATTCTCTAAAAGTCATCTTGTTCAAATTAACATGAGATTAAATTTACACAAAACATTTCAAGAAGGAAGGCTGAAATATGGCAATCCAAAATTGCAGAACAAAATGTCTACGGTCTACAAACATGGGGAGTTTGTTTTTTTTCTTCCCCCCACAGTTTCCCCATCGTAAAAAAAAAAAAAAAATGGAGGCCACAGGATGTTCTTCACGTGGTTTTGTCAAGCCCAAAAATGAGAATTTGTGCAGAGCCCCTCAGACTATGACTAACACCTGGTCACACTGAATAACAGGCAGCCCGCTTCCCCCTCCACCTTCCCCTTTCTTCCCTGTCCAGCTTCTCACTTTGGCACCTACATCCTCAAAGACAGTCACCGTCACCCTCATCAGTAAGCCAGTGAAAATCACTGCATGAAAACCATGGACCAGGGAGGACTGCAGAGGTCAAAGGGCAAGTCAGTCTCCAAGGTCCTGCGCCAAGGGATGGGTTGGCTGGACAATAAGGACAGCAAAGCCATTTTACTGCAGGCAGCTGAGCACAGAGCACAGACCACCCCCTATAAAAGCAGTACCTGGTTCAGGGGGTATTTTAATATTCTAACCATTCCCTTGCTGCTCTTCAAGCATCTCTGCAGTGATTCCACCAAGGACCAGGGTATTGTTCAGAATACCCATGATGCCCTCAGCCATGTACCCACTACGGTACCCTCAATCTGCAGAGGACTGAGGGTATTGAAGGTATCATTCTAATGTTAATCATGCCTCTGGCTCTGTTAGTCTCTATTCTTTTCCATTAACCTCTTTCGTTTTTTATTTTTATTTTTGTATGGTGCTGGGGATCAAACCCAGGGCTTTGTGCATGCAAGGCAAGCCCTCTACCAACTGAGCTATATTCCCAGCCTTCCATTAACCTCCTTCTTGTTGAGCAAAACAGGAAAAGTAAAAGAGAAGGAAAAAAAAAAAAAAAAAATCTGAGGACAACTAGAGTTTTCACCATCGCAGAGAAAACCAATCAGCCCAAACACCTTCCTCCAACCAAACCCAGCACATCATCAGATTGCTCCTGGCAATGGTCTCATGGAACAAAGACTACAGTGGTCAGATCTCAAGAGTTCACTGCATCCAAGTAATAAACAGAAACCATACTAAGGAATAGAGGGTCTGAAAACAGAAGCAGAAACTGTTGTGGAATCTAGAAAAACACTTAAGTGAGAGCAACGGCGGAGGAGAAAGCCTGAAACAAGAGATTCAGGAAACCACTTGGTCAACTCTTGTTTCGTAAGTGCGGAAATGGAGTGACAGACCAAAGTGAAACAAAATTACACTCACACCATGAAGACACTCTGTGCAGCTTGGCCAAAACTACCATCTTGGACTTTCAGGCAAGTGATTTAATCTTTTAGGCTTCAGCTTCCTCATCAACAAAGTGAGGCAAGTACCTTACCTACCAATATAATGAGTTTATAAGAACAAAATGAGAATAAACATGAGCAACATATCCCCAAAAGGACCAAAAAACACATCTTTGACACAGCTTTCTGCAGGCTGACACATCTTCATACATATTATTCTCATGGTTCATATATTTTAGCATCCATCAGAGTCACCTGGAGGGTGTGCGGAAACATAGGTTTCTGGATCCTAAACTCAAGAGTTTCTGATTCAGCAGGCTAGGAATGGGGTGGGGGGGGGACCTGCCCCTAAAGCTAATGAGGTCCTCATTTTATAGAAAAGAAATGCAGTCTCTGAGAGATTAAGAGGTCTTCGGTGCTGCACAAATGTTAATCATACCCACTCTGGCCTTGGACTGCCTATGTCCAAACTGACCCTATACTTAGCGATTCTCATTGGAGGTAATTTTACTTCTGGGTGCCTCAATGTCCTACCTGTAAAACAGGTGTAATTATACCATCTCACAGGCAGGGCCCTTGTGAGGATGAAGGGATACTAAACTAAAGAACTTGATCCCGGCTGTACCTTAACTACCTTTATCACCATGGAGATAGAGCTGAGGCTCCAAACCAGGTCTGCAGACTTGTTTTTAATCATAGTCCACACAAATACCTGTTAGTATTAGAGCATCAGTGAGTGCCACAAAACCTTTCCTTTCTCTTCTTCTTAATTTTAGAGACCTTTGAAACTGGAAGACTTTGATGGAAATGCTAGATCTGGAAAGAAAGTGGCTTGCTTAAGATCCTATAGCTAGTTCTAGAGGCAGGATTGAGACTTTTTTTTTTTCAAGGGCCACATAAGTGAACTTCACAATAAACTTCACCCTGTACTCAATTATACTTCTAAACAATCAAAACCACGAAGAAGTGTAAGAGCCTTAATGAGGAGGTAGCTAAGATGGCGGCTGACTGAGAGCCAAAGAGGAGACGTTTAATTGTTTTCTCCTGACCTTAATGTAATCTACTAAGAATCTTTCTGTGCCCGTGAACACTGTGTGACGCACGTGTAAGTTGAGCTTGTGACACGTGTATACTTGTTAAGGTGAAGAGTATTTAACCAGGTAGGGTTGGAGTTGTTGTGGGGGGTTGTTGTTGAAATTGGAGAGAGAAGTCAGAAGAGAAAGCAGAATAAGGAACCTACTCATTCCCAGTCTGCCTCCGAATTCTTTCCCGCGGTATCATTGCTGCAGGCGGCAATAGCTACAGGCGGCAACAAGTGGTGGCCCGTACGGGGAATTTGGAATGAGCATGGTAAGAAAATTGAGGAGCCTCACAGGAGTCTAGTTAGAGAGGTTAAAATGGGTTCGAAAATAACTAAGACCCGAGTGATAAAGACTAGTGAAGAATTCTTTGATATAGCTAAGTCAGTTGATAGTGAGGAGTATTTGGAAAAAAGTGAAAGTGATCATGAAAGCATAGCCTCCGCTGAGTCAGTTAGGACCAGTAAGGATAGTATTAGTGTGGGCTCAAAAATGACAAAGATCCGAGCTGCTAAAGCTATTCAAGATTTATTAAAGGTGGCTAAGGAATACGTGCTCTCAATTGAACCTGGGACTCAGGATGGTACTAAATCAGTTAGGACCAGTGAGAGTAGTAGTAGTGAGGAGGAATCAAGTAAAAGTGACCATGAAAGCACAGCCTCCTCCGCTGAGTCAGTTAGGAACAGTAAGGATAGTACTAAGTGAGGAGAATTAAAGTAAAAGTGATCCTGAGAAAATGAGCAAAAGGAAATTAAGGAGGACCAAGACAAAGGACCGTCAGGTAGAGGAATCCTTTGTGCCCTCATGGGTAGAATCAATTACAGAGACTATGAAGGGTCTTTCTAGGCGCTTGTGTATCCTTGAAGCAGAGACTAACGGTCTTTCTGAGCGCTCACATGCCTTTGAGTGTCAAAACTCGCAGGGACATTGGGATCTGCCAGTACTTGAAAATCAAAACGAGCAAAGGTACCATGAACCTTTAGATTTCAAAACTATAAAAAATTTTAGCCGGGCGCGGTGGCGCACGCCTGTAATCCCAGCACTTTGGGAGGCTGAGTCAGGAGGATCGCGAGTTCAAAGCCAGCCTCAGCAATGGCGAGGCACTTAGCAACTCAGTGAGACCCTATTCTAATAAAATACAAAAAAAGGGCTGGGGATGTGGCCCAGTGGTCTAGTGCCGCTGAGTTCAATCCCCGGTACCAAAAAAAAAATAAAAAATTTTAAAGAAGCAACAATGACATATGGACCCCAAGCTCCTTTTACCATAAGTATGCTTGAAGACCTTAATGCTTTGAATTTAACTCCTTCAGATTGGAAAGGCTTACGTAAGGCAGTATTAAGCGGGGGACAATACTTGATTTGGAGGTCTCAATTCCAAGAGTTCTGTGTTGAAACAGCTAGAAGAAATGCAACTGCAGAATTTCCAGACCATAACGTAGACATGCTAACTAGAGAAGGGCAATATGCTGATTTACAGGTTCAGATTCAGTATGATCCGAGAGTTTACGCTCAAATATATGCCGCAGCTGTTAGGGCATGGAAAACTTTACAAGGAGCTGGTGACTTACAAGGTAGCTTGTCTAAAGTAATTCAGGGACCTAATGAGCCATATGCTGACTTTGCTGATCAACTTTTGCAAACTGCAGGTAGAGTGTTTGGAGATGTCACTCAAGCCATGCCATTAGTCATTCAGCTGGCATATGAAAATGCCAACAAATATTGTCAAGACGCTATCAGACCTTGGAAATCTAAAAGGGACCTTTCTGTATATATAAGACTATGCAAAGACATAAACATGCCTTTGTTACAGGAAATGTAATCGCAGCAGCCATGAGAGGTGCTTCTCCTCAAAATTTTACAAGAAGGGCTCAACCTAAAAATTATTATAGTCAATCAGGTTATTTTAGAAAACAATATCCCCAAAGAAGGCAAGAGACAATAGAAATAAGACCAAGCTCGTCTGGTGCCCCAGGCCGCTGCCCCAGGTGTAAAAAAGAAAACCATTGGGCTAATAAGTGCAGATCCAAAACTGATATTTATGGTAACATTTTGTCTGGCAATTCAAAAAACGGGGCAAGGGGTCCAATGCCCCAAAGCCCACAAATGTACGAGGCATTAGAGGAGGAGTATCCTCAAACATCCATCCAGATGATTCCTCGACACAATCCCTCTTACCCATTGACTCCCTTGTCAGAGGGACAAGAGGAAGTGCAGGATTAGACCTCTGTTCCACCGCCCAAATAGTGCTAACACCTGAAATGGGGGTTTAACTGATTCCCATGGGAGTCAGGGGACCTCTTCCCTTAGGGACTGTAGGACTTATCCTCGGGCAAAGTTCTAAAAGCTTATCCGGACTTCAAGTGACTCCAGGTGTGATAGACTCAGACTAACAAGGAGAAATTAAGATTATGCTTAGCTCACCTAGAGGCATTAGCTCTGTTAACCAAGGTGATAGAATTGCTCAGCTGTTTCTCCTTCCCAGTTTACGTGACTCTTTTAAGAGTATGCCTCAAAATAGGAACAATAGGGGATTTGGTTCCACTGGCTCGGGTCCTATGGCTTGCTGGGTTCAGGATTGTTCACAGAGGCCTATGTGCAAAATAAAAATTCAGGGAATAGAGATGGAGGGAATGATTGACACTGGGGCTGACTCTTCCATTATCAACGTACGACAATGGCCCAAACACTGGCCTTTACAAAAAGCCTCAACCAGTTTGAGAGGCTTGGGATATTCTAATAGCCCAGAACAAAGTGCAACAGTTTTAAAATGGGAGGATGATGAAGGGCATCAAGGAACATTACAGCCTTATGTTTTGTTCACCTTGCCAGTTACCTTATGGGGAAGAGATATTTTACAACAAATGGGAGTATACCTCGCAACCAAGCCTGCAGGTGTTAAAAATAAAAAAATCTACAGGGTAATCCTAACCCTATTGAGCTTAAAGGAAAGTATCACCAAAAAGGTAAAGGATATTTTTTTAGGGGCCACTGAGAAAACAATTTTGAAAATAACATGGCTTTCTGATAAGCCAGTTTGGGTCCCTCGGTGGCCCCTAACTAGAGAGAAATTACAAGTGGCCCACCTACTAGTCCAAGCACAACTAGAAGCAGGACATATAGAACCTTCCACCTCTCCCTGGAATTCCCCCATATTCATGATTAGGAAAATGGCGATTGTTACATGATCTTAGAGAAATCAATAAAACCATGCAAATTATGGGCCCTACACAACCTGGACTTCCTAATCCTGTAGCTGTTCCTAAAAATTTCCATCTTATAACCCTTGATATAAAGGATTGTTTTTTTTTTTTTTTTCTATTCCTTTACATCCTCTGGATGCCCCCAGGTTTGCTTTTTCAGTTCCCTCTATTAATAATGATGGACCTGATCAAAGATTTCAGTGGAAAGTTTTACCCCAGGGTATGGCTAATAGCCCTACTATGTGTCAAATCTATGCAGATAAAGTTATTCAGCCTATCAAGAACAAACACCCAGAGCTTATGTGCCTCCATTATATGGATGAAGTTTTGCTTGCTCATCCTAATCAAGAAGTCTTATTCACCATATTTAGCGATATATCAAAAAACTTGAAACGATATGGACTACACATTGCTGAAGAAAAGGTTGAAACTAGATCTCCAATATTATATCTAGGATTCCAAATTATGGATACTTTTATTAGGCCTCAAAAAATCTTAATAAATAAGGAACATCTAGCTACTCTTAATGATTTTCAAAAATTGCTTGAAGACATGAATTGGCTTCGCCCTACACTAGGCCTCACTACTGGCCAATTAAAACCCTTATTTGATATCCTTCGCGGGAACCCTGATCCATCTTCACCATGAACATTGACTCCTGATGCTAGGGAAGCTTTAAAGTTGGTAGAAACGGCCATTGAAGGATCCCATTGTGATAGAATTGATTTTACTCGACTGCTGATATTATTATTTCTTCACAATATACACCCACAGGAGTATTTTGGCAACAGGGGCCTTTATTATGGATACATTTGCCTGTCTCTCCTAAAAGTACAATTGAGTTTCACACCTCCATGGTGGCTAAACTTATTCTTCAAGGACTTAAGACTTCTACTAAAATATTTGGCATTCACCCTGCTACTATTATTACTCCCTATTCATCATCACAGGTTGAATATTTATGCTTCTATGATAATGATTGGGCTATAGCTAGATGCTCTACTTCTGCAAATTTTGATAACCATCTTCCTAAGTCTCCTATACTATCTTTTTGTATCAATCATCCCATTATATTTCCACAGGTAATAAAAAATAAACCTATTCCTAAGGCATTAAATGTATTTACAGATGGGTCCTCTAATGGTACTGCTGCAGTAGTCACTCAAAAAGAAAATATGATTCATATTACTGCCCATAAATCAGCTCAATTGGTTGAGCTAGAAGCTATTATTATAGCTCTTGAAAGTTTTAGAGAACAGCCCATAAATATTTTTTCAGACAGCCACTATATTGTACATGCTGTCCCTAAATTGGAGCTAGCAGGTCCAATAGCACCACACACTCCAGGCTTTAAATTGTTCTTTCAAATTCAAAACCTTCTATGGGAACGTAAAGAACCTTTGTTTATTGGACATATCAGAGCTCATACTAATTTGCCTGGTCCTCTACATGAAGGTAATCAAAAGGCCGATGCCCTTACTCAAACAATCTTTATATTTTCAGCAGTCCAACAAGCTACCTCGTTCCATTCTCAATTTCATATTAATAGTACTACTTTACAACAAAGTTTCAAAATAACTCAAGATCAAGCTCGAACAATTGTGAAGGCTTGTCGATCTTGTGTGACACATTTGCCCAATCCACATTATGGGGTTAACCCAAGAGGATTAATGCCCAATCATTTGTGGCAGATGGATGTCACTCATGAGCCAAGTTTTGGAAAATTGCGATTTATTCATGTGACCATAGATACATGCTCAGGCGTGATTTTTGCTTCCTTACATGCTGGAGAAATAGTTAAAGATGTTACATCTCATTGCTTACAAGCTGTTGCTGCACTGGGCATTCCCAAAATGCTTAAAACAGACAATGGCCCTGCATATACATCCTCATCTTTCAAACAGTTTTGCGCAAAATTCAGTATACTTCATAAGACTGGTATTCCGTATAATCCTCAAGGCCAAGGTATAATTGAACAAGCTAATCACACACTTAAACTTATGCTTTTGAAACAAAAAGAAGGAAATTGGACAAATCCTAAAGATAGATTATCCGTTGCCCTTTTTACTTTAAATTTTTTAACTTTGGATTCCAAAGGATACTCGGCTGGAGACAGACACTGGAATCCACATCAACAACATAAACCTTTGGTTTACTGGAAGGATGTTCTTTCAGGCACATGGAAGGGCCCAGACCCAGTATTAATTTGGGGGAGAGGAACTGTTTGTGTTTTTCCACAGCATGAATCCTCGCTGGTATGGATACCATCAAAATTAATAAAACAGGTACCAAATCAAAAGGGCCAAGATGAAGTTGTTGCAGAATCAAGATTAATAAAACAAGTGCCAAATCAAAAGGGCCAAGATGATGTAGTTGTGGGATGATTCCCTTAAAAGAGGTATCAATCCGTGTACCTGCGCGAGTTTGTCTCTTTTCCGACAAAGGAACTACATCTTTGCCTTTTCAGCTAAGAAATTTTAAAGCTGCGTGCTTTTTTCTTCAATAAATTCACAACTTAAGTCTCATTCCTCCCGGCTGGGACGAGAGGATCTCTCTTTAGTGTGCACACAATTGTGTTTTTCTTTTTTATATATGTCTTTATGTCTGTGCATCTGCCCAGATTTCATGTAAATGTGACGTCACAAATAACAAAATCCGAACGCTCATGAAAATCATTTCTTAAAAAATAAAAAAAAAAAGAAGGATCCAAATAACTTTAATTCATTGAAGGTAAATATATTCAAATTGGGTAAACAATTAAAAAATGAAGGTACCTTCAAACTTAATTTATAAGTATCTCTAGGACTTCTCTTCAGCAAGGAATATGTCTAATACTGTATAGCCTGATATTTTGGTATTTGACTTGGGATTGTTTATTTGTAATAAACTTTATTTGTTAAACAGCTGATTAATTTAAATTGTTTCAACAGGTATTATTTGTAATTAACTTTATTTGTTAAGCAGTTGATTAATTTAAATAGTTTCAACAGGCATATTCATGGAAGGTTGCTGTGTATGCAGAGGCTCAAAAGTTCCAGCTAACAAATTATTTTTCTAAAATACTCTTAGCTTTTCTTTAATCTATCTTAAATGTAATATTTTGTCAGCTAAATACCCTCAGTCTTTCTTTAATCCATTCTGAATGTGATATTTTGCCAGCTAATGTTCGTGGGAGCTCAAGCAGCAATGTGTGTGAGCAGAGATCAACTTCAGATACCTGAAGATCTAATAATTCTATTTTTTAGTTTGAATTGCACCCCTACAACTCACTTCCTGACTCAGTGCTAGAATGGCACTGCCTTTCCTCTAATACTTGTTGCTTGCATTTCTAGGTACATCCCTATGCCAGTGTTAGCGGGCCCTGAAGACTTGCCGGTGGCATTGTCTAGACATAAAAGAGACGGCTGCTGCTGCTACAGCTGCAGGGATCGCAATCGCTACAAGCATCCCTGCTGCTCAAGCATTAAACAACCTCACCAGCAGTGTGGCCTCTGCTCTGCATGCACAAGGCCTCCTAGATCAATGTGTTAGCAAGTGGACTATAGGATGTTTGGGACATTGTATGGGACAATGCCTTGCGGGTACCCCTTTCTTAACCCTAGTAGGGCAGCTGATTTGTCTAGAGAACTCAGTGCGTTACTTAATGGAACTTGGGGCACCTGATTTGTCTAAAAGAACTTAGTAAGCTATTTAATGGAACTTGGCTCATCAGCAAAAAGCTTGCCGCCTTAGAACCGGAGCATCTCCTCATGATTGGACAGCTGGTAGTCAATGACGGGAGAGTCTCATGTGGCCGACATATCAACCTAAGACAGGAGTCAAGGGCACAGCCTTGATTATCCGATGATGGGTAAGAATGTTGGTTGCACATGTGGACGCCTAAGACAGGCACAGTCCATCCTGATGTGGTGAGGGTTCACCCATCTATTTATCCCTCTTTTAAAACAAAAGGGGGGAAATGTAAGAGCCTTAATGAGGAGGCAGCTAAGATGGCGGCTGACTGAGAGCCAAAGAGGAGATGTTTAATTGTTTTCTGCTGACCTTAATGTAATCAACTAAGACTCTTTCTGTGCCCGTGAACACTGTGTGACGCATCTGTAAGTTGAGCTTGTGACACGTGTATACTTGTTAAGGTGAAGAGTATTTAACCAGGTAGGGTTGGAGTTGTGTAGTGGGGTTGTTGTTGAAGTTGGAGAGAAAAGTCAGAAGAGAAAGCAGAATAAAGAACCTACTCGTTTCCAGTCTGCCTCCAAATTCTTTCCCGCAGTATTGTTGCTGCAGGCGGCAGTAGCTGCAAGCGGCAACAAAGAAGTAAACGTAAAGGAGCAAGAAATGGTCAATCAAATAAACAAGCAAGCAAACAGCAAGTCTATGCACAAGTGAGGAGCTAGCCTAGTGATACTTTTCCTTCTTCTATATTCTGTTAGCAAAAATTTCTCTTTAGGATACAATTAGTTGGAGTCAATTCCATGCACAGATACAGAAAATCCTCTTCAATCTCATTTCCTCCTCTAATCTGAAGAAAGGTGAATATATTATTTCTATGATTTAATTTTAGAAGAAATGAAAGACATCTAAATTCCACTGATGGTATTTCATGATGGTCAATTTACATTTTAATATGTAAAGTGAACACAACATTTTTTTGAAGAGGGATTCCATCTTCCTTTACATTTACAACTATAAATGCATTATTTGAAAGGGATTTCATCTTCATTTACATTTATAGATACAAATACATCAGCTGAAAGGGATTCCATCTTCATCTACATTTGAGAATAATCAAAAGTAGAGCAGAAAAGTTTTGCAATTTCAACCGGCCTTTCAAGTTATCCCCAAAGCAATAAAATATTTTAGGCATACATGCTCATAAAAGAAAAGTACGCTTCATTAAATATGACCCCCTAACTTAAAACACAATGTAAATGTTAATAGGAAAATAACATGTTTCCCAGCAGAGATTTAGACTTGCTTGTTTTCTGGTATTTAAAAATCAAAAATGAGAAGCGTTCTGTACTTTCGTCCTCTCCTGCTCAAGAGGGTGGCCTCCCCGGCAATTGGAAGCCTCAGCTGCAACACCTTCAGGATCCCACCAGTCCCCCAGGTTATATTTGATACAACTTTTCAGGGTCCTCTGCTTTGCTGCCTAGAAGCCATGTTAACTATGGAGCCAAAGGGAATGTGTCAGTTATTCATATTAACTCACCCAATTCAAAGGCAAATGCACTTTTGAATCCAAGAAGTCAATCAGAGTTCATGGAAGTAATGAATGAAATCTGGGCCTGTGATCAAATCAAAAGTGCCACCTCATCTCATCAAAGCCAGGCTGCGTTGCAGGTGCAGATATCAGCATCTTAGCCGCGCAAGAAGCAATACAAATATCACAGGAAGAACAGAGGATGTTTGAGAAACATGAAAAGTCCCCCAAACCGGCTGTGGCTGCCATGGGTGGATCGTGATCGGGAAGAGGGCTTGAGTTTGCCACTGCATGCCAATACACAATAGCAACAAAAGATAAAATGACAGTATTGCGTGTCTCTGAAGCCTTGCTGGGGATCCTACCAGGAGCAGGAAGCACCAAAGGCTGCCCAAATTGGAAGGTGTGCCTGCTGCTTTCGACATGATGCTGACTGGTAGAAAAGAAGAGCAAAGAAAATGGGACGAGTTGGCCAACTGGTGGAAGCCCTGGGACCAGACGCAAAACCTCCAGAGGAACAGACTGCTGAATACCTAGAAGAAGCTGCAGTTGCTCTTGCCAATGGACTGGTTAATAAGATCTCTCCAAAGAGAGACAGGGATTGGTGGAAAAACTGACACCAAGACCATTCCATTCATCAGACAGCAGACTGACAAAACAATGGAAGAAAACATGCAAAAGCAGACCAAAAGCCTTTATGCTGCCCCTCTGAAAATAATCAATGTTAAGACTGGACTCAGCAAGGGAATGATGCTGGTTATCCTGCTGAATCACGGATATTTAGAGAGCTGGCAATGACCAAGGAATAGAAAACCTTGATAGGATTTTATCATGGCCAAGTCCTATGCAAAAATAAATAAATAAATAAATTTGAAGGGGCTGGGGCTACAGCTCAGTGGTAGAGAACTTGCCTAGCAAGTGGGAGGCACTGGGTTGGATCCTCAGCACTGCATGGAAATGAATAACTAAAATAAAGATATTGTGTCCATTTACAACTAAAAATAGTTCTTTTTGTGTGTGTGTGTGTGTGTGGTACCGGGGATTAAACTCAGGGGCACTCGACCACTGGGCCACATCCCCAACCCTTTTTTGTATTTTATTTAGAGACAGGGTCTCACTGAGTTGCTAAGTGCCTCGCCATTGCTGAGGCTGGCTTTGAACTCACGATCCTCCTGCCTCAGCCTCCCAAAGTGCTGGGATTACAGGCGTGCGCCACCGCACCTGGCAAAATATATTTTTAAAAAATAAATAAATAAAATAAATTTCTTGGTGCAGGGCTGATGGGAGCTGGCATCACCCAGGTCTCCATGGAAAAGGGGCTGAAGGCCCTTCTTAAACACACTACAGTAGCTGCATGGGGCCAGCGACAACAAGCATTCGAAGGATTGAATGACCAAGTGAAAAAGAAAGCTGCAACATCATTTGAAAGGCATTCCATCTTCAGCCACTAGGATGGGCCACTTGATTACCAGGGTGTTAGAAAGGCCGACCTGGTGAATGAAGCTGTTTTTGAGGACCTCAGTGTTAAACACAAAGTGGTAAAGGAAACAGAAGCGGTGATGACAGATCACTGTGTCTTTGCCAGTGACACATCTGCTTTCCCAAGCAATGAAACTGCTGCTGTCAGCAAAAGACCTGAGAGGGTGATTTGCATGTACTCCTTCTCTCCTGTGCAGCTACTAGACATCATCACAACCAAGAAAACATCCAAGGACACAACCATTTCCAGGGTAGCAGCTGGTCTCAAGCAGGGGAAGGTCATCGTTGTGGGTAAAGATGGACCTGGCTTCTGCACCACCAGGTATTTTGCACCCACATGGTCTGTAGGTATGTGAATCCTGCAGGAGGGAGTTGACCCTAAGAAGCTGGATTCCCTGACTACAGGCTTTGGCTTTCCTGTGGGTGCTGCCACCCTGCCTGGCAGATGAGTTAGTGTGGATGTGGTGACACACATGACAGAAGATGTAGGCAAAGTCTTTGGGGAGTGGTTTGGAGGTGGAAGTCTAGACTGCTGAAACAGATGGTGCCCAGGGGCTTCCTGGGTCGCCAATCTATGAGGGGCTTTTACATCTATCAGGAGGGCTTGAAGAATAAGAGTCTGAATGAACAGTACTTTGGCAAGTCTGAGGCTGCCTGCTAAGCCCGAGGTCTCCTCTGATAAAGATGTTCAGTACTGCATGGTGACAAGACTCATGAATGAGGCAGAGGCATCTTCCTGCGGGAAGGGATCTTGGCCACACCTGCGAGGAAGACGGGAGACGCCGGAGCAGTTTTGGCCTTGGCTTCCCCCCTTGTCTTGGAGAGCATGTCCATTCTGTGGATCTATATGGTGCCCAGAAGATAGAGGACCAGCTCCAGAAGTGCAGGGCTGCCTATGGAACACCGTTCACTCCCTGCCAGCTGCTCACTGACCACAGCAACAGACCTAGCAAGACGTTCTACCGGGGAGCAGGCTCTCCTGCCCACCCAGTCAGGGTGCAAACCCAGCTGCGGGTAGTGCTGCTTCAACAGTGCATCTGGGGGTACCAGGAAGCAGAAGGAAGACCAAGCCGAGAGTAGAGTGTGCTCCTTACTTAAATTTTCTTCCGCTCTGACTATCTCTCCTTTCCCGGTGAAGTCTGACTGTGAATCAGAGTTCATACTTCAGGTTGAAAAGTGGAGGCTGCGGTGCTCCTTTTATGAACCCTGAAGCCCAACTCAGCAGCCAAGAGCCATCTGGAGCCACCTCTGCTGCCTGTTCCTCCCACGAGGCCAGTGGGGGCCAGGGCTTTTCTGTACCCAGCCCAACACAGGACAAACAATAAAACCAAATTATCAGCCTCAAAAAATAAAATTAAAACCACACCGTAGCCAGGGTATGGTGGTACGCACCTGTAATCTCAGCAGCTTAGGAGGCTGAGGCAGGAGGATCGCAAGTTCAAAGCCAGCCTCAGCAAAAGTGAGGCGCTAAGCAACTCAGTGAGACCCTGTCTCTAAGCAAAATACAAAATAGGGCTGGGGATGTGGCTCAGTGGCCAAGTGCCCTGTGTTCAATCTCTGGTACCCCTCCCTGAAAGGAGTGGAAACTGTATTTGCTGGTCCTGCACATTAGCATACTTCACTTCAGGGTAACTCAGCACAGTGAGTGGCTGGTAAGCAGTGAACTACTGAAAGTGAGAGGGTCCCTACTCCTGCAGCCACCTGTGAACCTCGACAGGACAGATCTGGTCCCACCTGCAGGCAGAACATGCTGTGAGAGTCGTGTGCAGGACATGCGCACTCTCACCCCCGACTTGCCCCCGCCCACCCTCTTGCCCCACCGGGAAGTGCTCAGAACATCAGGACATAGGACTGTGCAGGTAAGGAGAAACGACTAAAGGTGGGTCTCAGATGAGCGGGGACTCTGCTTTAGTCACTCACACTTGACACCTATGGTCATCTCAGACTTGTCACTCTCTATCTCCGCTCCTGCCACCCTGGATTACTCTTCCTCGCCTAAAGCTCAAGATTTACTGCCTTTGGATTGTCCTGCCTCCAGTCTCCCTGCAGGTATGAAACAGGACAGATAATGACATCACAGGGCTGTTGTGCAGAGGAAATAATATTTCTTTTTTTTTTTTTCTTTTAAAATATTTATTTATTTGCTTTAGTTGTACACAATGTGTTTATTTTTACGTGGATGCTGAGGATCGAACCCGGGCCACGCACCTGCTAGGCGAGCGCTCTACCGCTTGAGCCACAACCCCAGCCCCGGAAATAATATTTCTAACACTTAACACAGAAGTACTAGCTACCCCGGGATTATCACACTACTCTGCATACTCCAGCCACTCAAATAACTCTTTGAACACTACATATGAAGTCTTATTATCCAGCTCCAAAATCTTCCAATAGCTCCTATTTTCTACCAATGCATGTGACTTTAGAACTTCCTAAGGTTTTATTTTTTTGTTTTGTTTTGGAATCTCCCTGTTTGAATGGCCCTTGCTGCTTTCCTCCATGTGACCAAATTCTCCCCATAAATTAAATTTACAAAAGGCTAACTCGACCACAAGGAGGCTGGATCATCTCAGCCCTCCCTGGAAGACTATGTTCAGGCTGGTGCTCATAATGTAGAGCTTAATCAGCACAGCCTGCTTGTGATGCAACCAGCCCAGCTTCCTCCTCGAGCTCGGTGCAGAGGCAGGACCCCCACCCGGAGGCTCATGTCTGGCAAGGTCCATGTGCCACCATCTTCCTCACACAGGGCCCCCCCGAAGAGGGATGCTCAGCAGTCACAAAAGAGGACCTTTGTCCATCCGTCCAAGACTTTTCTTTTTATTTATTTATTTTTTTTAGTCTCCAATGGACCTTTATTTTATTTGTTTGTATGTGTGGCTGAGGATTGAACCCAGTGCCTCCCACATGCTAGGCAAGTGCTCTACCCTGAGCTACAACCCCAGCCCAGTCTGAGGCTTTTCTCCCCTCAATGAATCTTCAGAGAGCGAAGGTCCCCTTTCCCATCTGGACGTCACTGGCAGAGATGTCATGGGCGGGGATACGGATGGCACAGCCTCCTGATGAAGAGGGCTGATCCCAGGAGTCCTCTATCCTAACCGTTCTTAGAAGACACTGAGAGAAGGGTACAGTCAGCTGCCTAAACCTAGCAGCATCTCCCCGCTCAATTCCCTGTCGTCTGTATTGTTATTATTACAAATATTTGAACCTCATCTCTGCCATCTCATGCCATGCTTTCTCTTTTCAGAGCTTTCTGATTTATCTTTTGTTTTTTATCTCTTGCTCTGTGGACTCTGGCTCCCTCTTCCCCTGCTGGTCATACAACAGGTCATTCTCGGCATAAAGAGGCTGTATTTGTAGCTGCCAAGAATTGGAAACGACCCCAAATTCCTCCAACAGGAGAAGAATAAAGAAGCTGTGGTACATCCATACAACGGAATTTTACTCAGCAACACAAAGCACAAGGATGGATACGCACGCCAGGAATGAAGAGGTCACGCGTCCACTGTGTGGTCCCATTCGTGTGTTGTTCTGGAAAAGGCAAAACTACAGGGGAGGACAGGCTGGTGGCTGCCGAGGACAAGAGTGGACGGGGGTGACTATAGCAGGGGACCCGGGGAAGGAATCCCAGGGCTGAGGAAAGCGCCCACGTCCTGACGGTGAGGGGGCCATGTGACCGACTGAGTGCCCGAGTTCACAAAGTGGCCTGGAATTACCTGTCAACAAAAGATGTCCGCCTAACTGCTTCACTGAGTGGAGGGGAAAAGTGACTTGGATGTGTCTTCACATCATAGGTGAAAAACAATTTGGGCTGGATGGTATTTAATGTTTAAAAAAATCCTACGCATGCTAAAATTTTAAAAGAAAAATACAGAACAATAGTTTTAAACTTTGGAGCGGGGGGGGGGGGGGCGTTTTTAGCTGATGGGCAGGTTGAACTACGGAAAGACAGAAGGTTTGGTCTATAAAGATGAAAATGTCCACGGGACAAAAGGCCATAAATGACAGGAAAATTAATCACAAAGAAAGAAATTACAACGTGGATGAGAATGACAGAAAAATTTGACAAGATAATAAACCAGTCATGAAGAAAAAGGAAAGCTTTTACTCAAGAGGTAAATAAGCTAATATAGTCAGTCAAGAAACAGAAATGCCCCATAGATGTGTTAAAAATGTCCATTACCTGGGGCTGGGGCTGGGGCTCAGCGGTAGAGCGCTTGCCTAGCATGGGTGAGGCACTGGGTTCAACCCTCAGCACCACGTAAAAACAAATAAAATAAAGGTCCATCAACAACTTTAAAAAAAATTTTTTTAATGGCCATTATCACTAATACAACGAAGTGGAAATTAATCGACAAGATATTTGAAGCACCTCTACGTGGGAAGACAGTGGGGGGGGGGGTGGCACTTAGTGGACATGCTAACCTGACCTTGGCATTGGCCTTTTGGAAACACAGCTTGCACTTCAGAATGAACAGCGTATTGAAGCATCAGAGATAGAATCACAGGCATGCAGCTGGTGCATAATTAAGAAATGGTCATATGCAGGTAACCTCCACCCAAGCCAAGAAACAGAACAGCAGCCACTTCCAGAGCTTCCTCCCCAGATGTAACCCAGGCTCTCCTGACAACATACTTGTCTACTTTAAACCCACTGTGGGTCCTTATCTGTTCTAGACCTACAGATACAACCTGCATTAGCATTATTGATAAGATGTCCACAATGTTTTTTCTAAGTGGAAAAAAGTATGCTCTAGTATGTAGAATGCTCCAATTTGCTTAATAAATGTGTTTCAAATGCACAGAAAAATGTCCACAAGTTCATATTCTAGTTGCTATGTGTTCAGAATCCTTGAGAAAAACATGATCTACACGTATTTGGTTGAAAACGATCAGCACAGATGATTTCTTTAACAACCCGAGTTGCACAAATGCATCTACACCCCAGATCAAATGTGGTAGGTAGAATGATGATCAGAATCTCAATTGGATTCTTAAAAATAACTGAACAAAATGGTTTAAAAGTTCACAAGGAAGGAAAATATTTGCAAGTTGCCAAGAAACGTTGAAAAGGGAAGAAGGCAAGGAATTTTCATTTTGAGACATTAAACTTCTACAAAGTTTCTATGTATTCAGAACAATTAAACACTTGCCACAGAAATAGAAATCAGTGGAATCTGAGAGTCTAGAAAAGTATGCAAATACATATAATTATGGCATTTTAACTTAATGAGAAAAAACCCTGGCATAATTGGCTATCTAACTGAGGGGGGAGGGGGAGGAAGAAAAGAAAAACAGGTTCTTTGCTCACCCTCAACATACAGATAAATGCAAATAACTGATTTTTTTTTTTTTTTTTTTTAAACCAGGGATGGAACCAAGGGGCACTTTACCACTGAGCCACATCCCCAGCTCTTTTATATTTTTTACTTTGAGACAGGGTATCACCAAGTTGATTAGGGCCTCAATAAAATTGCTAAGAACTTGTGATCCTCAGGCCTCAGACTCCGAGTTGCTGGAATTACAGGCCTGTACCCCTGCTCCCAGCGGCAACTAATACTTTTTAAAAGATACTTAACAACTTCATGACCACAGTATGAAAAATCACAGCAAGTGCTGCTCCCAGAACAGGTGTGGTACCTGGCCCTGGAGGGGAGGTCACCAGCAGGCCTGTCATAAGGTGCTGGTGTCAACGTGAACTGCTCACAACTTTATAAAAAAAATAATCTGACCTGGCAACTACTTTTGGAACCCAGCAGATTCCGGGCATCTGTATGTAAAAAAAAAATGCAAAAAAAAAAAAAAAAAAAAAGTCATTTATTGCAGCTTTGTTTGTAGTGACAACAAAACTGGAAATAGGGGCTGGGGTTGTGGCTCAGAGGCAGAGCGCTCACCTCGCACGTGCGTGGCCCGGGTTCCATCCTCAGCACCACGTAAACATAAATGCATTGCATTGTGTACAACTAAAGTAAATAAATAAATATTTTTAAAAAACTGGAAATAACCTGAGGGCTCAGAAAAAAGGAAATGGGATCTATCACAGTGCGGTGCATTTGGTGCACAAATGCCCAGATAAGCACCCTTCCTAAGACCATGAGTCAGGCCTGGCTCACTGACCTGAAAAGCTGTCCCTGGTATGCTGTTAAGTGGACTAAGGGGTGGGGAGCGGGCAGGACTGCTGAGTAATGTATGCAATGTGATCCTTTAATAAAACTTAAGGCAGACAGGAAGCAAACAGCAGCCTAGACACACAGTGGGCTTGCCTGCTCACTGAGACAGGTGTGGATGAAGCATGCTACCCTCTTTCTAAATTTTGTTTTCCTTAATTTTAATTGTGGTAAAATACACATAGAATTCACCATCTGACCATCCTTAAGTGTAGTTGAATAGTGAGGTATGTTCACATTACTGTGCATTCCACTTCCAGAACTTTCTTCATCTTGTTAAATTGTATTTCTGTGTCGATTAAATATCCACTTCCTATTTCCCCCTCCCCACCAACCCCTGACAGCCACCCTTGTTCCCCTTTCCGTCACCATGAATTTGCCCACTCCAGGTGCCTCAGGGAGGTGGAATCATCTGGTATTTGTCACTGTGACGGGCTTACTTCACTTAGCATGATGTCGAGGGTCATCCGTGTTGCTGCATGGATTAGAATTCCCTTGCTAGCCAGGCACGGTAGCACATGCCTGAAACCCCAGCAGCCTGGGAGGCTGAGTCAGGAGAATCGTGAGTTTAAACACAGCCTCAGCAAAAGTGAGGCACTAAGCAACTCAGTGAGACCCTGTCCCTAAATAAAAATACAAAATAGGGCTGGGGATGTGGCTCAGCAGTCCAGTGTCTCTGAGTTCAATCCCCAGCACCAAAAAACCAAACCAAAACAAAAAAACTTCCTTTTCAAAGCTGAATAATAATCTATTGTGTATATGATACCACACTTTGTTCATCCATCCGTTGATGGACATATAAGTGGTGATTGTGAATAATGCTGCTATGAACACAGGTGTACAAGTATCTCCTCTAGAGTTCACTCTCAAGAAGAAGAGCTGCTTCATCACACAGTAATGCTATTTTTGACTTGAGGAGGACTCCACATTATTTTCCATAGGGCACAGCACTTCACATTCCCACCAACGGTGCCCAGGGGCTCCAATTTCTCTCCACATCCTTGCCAACACTTGTTGTCTGGTTTTTGGTTGATGGTCCAGTGGGTGTGAGGCGGTCCCCCAGGGTAGTTTCGCTCTGTGCTTCTCTGATGATTAGAGGTGTGAGCATCTCGCCATACGATGGTTGGCCAACGACACGTGAAATGTCTGTTCAAGTCCTTTGCCCATATGTTAACCGGGTTACCTAGGGGTTTTGATTGTTAAACTGCAGGACACCAACCTTCTTAACATCAGTTGCCTGAGGAGGGGAGCCAGGGTGGTGAAAATAAACATCGCGACTTTTTCTTTTTTCTTTTTAATTTTTATTTATAGTAGTATGTATTACAGTTCATACTATACATATAGAGCATCTTTTTACATAAAACAGTTTGTATACAAAGTATATTCGCAGCATTCAAGTCTTCAATCATGCATTTAGAATAATGATATCCATCTTATTCAACCACTTTTTCCCCCTTCCCCCCTTGCTCTCTCCCTTCCCCTCCCTTCCCTTTGACCATTATAGTGTTCCTCTAATCCTCCTATGTACCCCGACCCATCAATACTGTGAACCGGCTTCCTTATATCAAGAGGAAACATTCGGTATTTGGATTTTTGAGATTGACTGATTTCGCTTAGCATTATATTCTCCAACTTCATCCATTTACCTGCGAATGTCATTATTTTATTCTCTTTTATTGCTGAGTAAAATTCCATTTTGTATATATACCACATTATTTTATCCACTCATCTACTGAGGGACATCTAGGTTAGTTCCACAACCTAGCTATTGTGAATTGTGCTGCTACAAACATTGAAGTGGCTGTGTCACTGTAATATGCTGTTTTTAAGTCCTTTGGGAATTGACCCAGGAGTGGGATGGCTGGGTCATAGGGTGGTTCCATTCCCATTTTCCCAAGAAATCTCCATACTGCTTTCCATAATGGTTGTACCATTTTGCAGTCCCACCAGCAATGGATGAGTGCGACTTTTTCTTTATGTGACTTTTTTGCTATAGTTTGGATCTGAAGTGTCTCCAAAGGCCCATCTATTAAAGGCTTGGTCTCCAGCACTCCTGGGGTACAGCAGGCCTACTAGCAAGTTAGGGCACTGGGTGTGTGTCCTTGAAGGGGATGTTAGGACTCCAGCTCTTCTTCTCTGTCTTTGCTCCCTACCTGCCCAAGAGGTAATCGGCTTTGCTCTACCACGTTCCCTGTCATCATGTTCTGCCTCACCACAGGCCCCAAAACAACAAAGCCAACCGATGGTCCAAAACCTCTGAAATCATGAGCCAAAAGAAATCTTTCCTGGGGCTGGGGTTGTGGCTCAGCGGTAGAGTGGTCACCTAGCATGCGCACGGCCTGGGTTTGATCCTCAGCACCACGTAAAAATAAAACGCATTGTGTACAACCAAAGTAAATAAATAAATACTAAAAAAAAAGAAAGAAAGAAAGAAAAGAAATCTTTCCTCCTTACAAGTTGATTATGTCAGGTGTTTCGTCACAGTGACAGAAAGCTGACTAGCACACATATGTATGTTTATATGAAGAAGAGCCTCAAGCTGGCCCCTGCAAGCCCTGGTCCATCTTCCCTCAACCTAGCTTAAGTGAAACTTTGTCTCCCTTAGGTGAAGACAGATTTGTTCTGATTTCCTTTGTGCCTTTTCAAACTACAAGGGAATGAGAATTGTAAGTGGCACACTTCCTTGCTCTTTTTCTTATGGTTATATAGATGTCCAGGGTGGAAAGAGCTTTGGGTACACATATGAATACCAAGGAGTCAAGGAGACTATAGAAACATGAGAGACATGGAAAATGCTACAGGTGAACAGGCCTCATTCACTCCTTCACCAAACAGTAACCGAGGGCAGCCTAGCCTGTTTTAGTTCCTGGAGAGCAGTAAAGGAGACAGAAAAAAGTTGGAAGGTGACGCATGCTGTACAAAATCATGCTGGGGAAGGTCAGGTAACAGGACAGTTGGGGAGCTTTCAGATATGCTGAGCCTCTGTTTTGACAGGACATGAATTCTACACTTCAACTGTGAAGTTCAGGGTCTCTCTACTTAACAGAAATTTAATCTCAGAAAGATTCTGACCAATCTAAATAATCGTCTACCCAAAAGGAACTAAATGCATCTTAACATGTAAATGTGTACTCCAAACAACATTTTTTTTTAAAGTTACTTCTCTTGACAATTAATTTTTTTTTTTTTAATTTTGTACTGGGGATTGATCCAGGGGTGCTTAACCACTGAGCCATATTCCCAGCCCTATTTTTGTATTTTATTTAGAGACAGGGTCTCACTAAGTTGCTTAGGGCCTTGCTAAGTTGCTTCAGTTGGCCAAGAATCAGAAGAAGAATTAAGAAAAAAAACATACAGCCGGGCGCGGTGGCGCACGCCTGTAATCCCAGCACTTTGGGAGGCTGAGGCAGGAGGATCGCGAGTTCAAAGCCAGCCTCAGCAATGGCGAGGCACTTAGCAACTCAGTGAGACCCTGTCTCTAATAAAATACAAAAAAGGGCTGGGGATGTGACCCAGTGGTCGAGTGCCGCTGAGTTCAATCCCCAGTACCAAAAAAAAAAAAAAAACAAAAAAAAAAAAAAAAAAAAAAACCATACAATCATTGATACCCCAGAGAAACAAGACGAAATACCATATCTATAAAACAAAGTGGACAGTAAAAAAAGAAATGAAGAAAAACTTGGAAGTGTCAATCCAAAACACTCCAACCCCATTGGAAATTTCAGAAAGAAAGAATACACAGCATGGCAAAGAAGGAAATATCCAAATAATGATACAAGGAAATTTCCAAGCAAGGAACATACTTTCCACAGACAATGGGTCATCTAGCAGAAATAACTGAAAGATGACTCAGGCCAAGGCATGTCATTATGAAGTTTCAGAACAGAGACATGAAGGGAAGATTCTAGAACCTCCCAGAAAGGAAGCCCAAGTCTCCTTTGAAGGAGCTAGTCAAGAGTGATTGTGAATGTCTTAAAATAAAGCATGGAAGCTGGAAGACGGTGGACCGCTGCATCTACAGTTGTGCAGGGACATCCTTTTCAACCTAGAGTCCTACACCCGGTCGACGGGTCAACCAAGTGAAAAAGTGGAATCAAGATATTTCCAGATATGACCTCTCCTCAAGGAGTTATGGCAGGATGCGATCCAAAAGAAACCTGGAGCAAACCAACAGGAGAAAGACAGAATCCAACACTGGGGAGAGGCACAGGGAGGTCCCAAGATAACAGGGACAGGAGGTCTTGGATGATGGCTGTGGCCAGATATAAGGAGCGACCATGCTAGACGGAAAACCCAGATAATGTTCCAGGAGAGGTATTCAAAGAAAAAAACGTGCCATTGACAGGTTATCGAACAGGCTGTGTGGAGGACATGGAAATGAAGCAATTTCTAACTCCAGACAGAAAAGACACTGTGCGAGGAAGGAAGGAATGAAGTTGTAACGCACATTTCATTCAGCTAAGAATATCTGAATAGTAACAGCCGTGTAAACACGGAATGTGAACCTCACAAAATCAGCTGTGAGCACAGAGGAGCAGAAATGGCCCTGTGAAAGAGCGCGAGCCCACCCACCAATAGACAAGGAAGTAACGCCTGCTGGGGTCAGAAGGTGTCCCCCAAGTTGGAAACTGGGGGCCTACCAGGAGAGGTGGGGCCTACCAGGAGGTCAGCAGGTCATGGGGGCAGCCTCATGAATGGACTGACATGGTCACAGGAGTGGGCCCGGCATTGCAAGGGGGTGTCTGTGCTCTTGCTCTCACCCTCTCTTGCCCTTCACCTTCTGCCGTGGGATGATGTGGCACAGAGTCCCTGCGCTGCTAGCACCTCGTTCCTAAGACTTCCTGGCCTCTAAAATAATAAGAGATAATCTCTGGCTGGGCTGGTGGAGCACACCTGTAATCCCAGCAACCTGAGAGGCTGAGGCAGGAGGACTGAAAGTTTAAGACCAGCTTCAGTGATTGAGCAAGACCCTGTGTCAAAAACAAACAAACAAATAAATAGAGCTGGGGTGTGACTCAGTGGTCAAAGTGTCCCTGGGTTCAATCCCCCCAAAATGAAGAAAAAGCAAAGAATCTGTTCTTCGTACATTCCCTAATCTCAGGTATTCTGTTACAGCCACAGAAAATGGACTAAGATTATGCTAGCTAGAATTGATGCATCAAGAAAGAGACAGCGAGATAAGCGTATTTAGAATCATCTACGCAAAAGCCGATTTAGAAAAGGGAGCACAGAGGTGTGATGTAAGCTTTGGGTAAGATGGAGGAGAAAGACAGTGTTACTTAAAACACGGTAAGCCTTTTAGTACTCTTTGAATTTTTAAAGCCATATGCATGTGTTGTGATAAAAATGATCATTATTGGGCTGGGGTTGTGGCTCAGTGGTAGAGTGTTTGCCTAGCATGTGTGAGGCACTGGGTTCGTTCCCCAGCACCACATAAAAATAAACAAGCAAGGCTGGGGTTGTGGCTCAGTGGCAGAGCGCTCGCCTTGCACATGCGCAGCCCGGGTTCGATCCTCAGCACCACGTAAACAAATGCATTGCATTGTGTACAACTAAAGTAAATAAATAAATATTAAAAAAATAAACAAGCAAACTAAAGGTATTGTATCCATCTAAAACTAAAAAATAAAAGAAAAAGAAAAGATCATTATTTCAGTTACCCAGGCTTCGAGGCCCAACCTCTTTGCCAGCACCAGCCCACATAGCCTCAGAAGACCTATAGCACTGCCACAGTGGTACCTCTGGAAGGAGTAAAAGATCCTACCAGTAAGGAACAAGGAATGTCACCAGAACCATCACTCAGGTTGTATCGGTGACACCCATTGGACGAATCCAACTTCCCCTGGATCATAGCAAGCTCCAAACTTCACAGGGAGGCACTGCAGAGGCCGGGCTGTGCTGAGCAGAGCCACGGTACACAGGGGCCCTGGCCACAGGTGTGTGGGTTACAAGCCAGGGCAAGCTCTGCAGCCACCACCTGCCCTGCAAAGCAGCCCCATGACAATCAGCCTGCATGACAGCTCACCCACCAATCTGAGGGCTTCTACCCTCTACTCCTGTCAACAGAGCCATGAGAGTTCCAGTCAATCAAGTCACAAACACTTCAAGTATCACTTTCACAGGAAAAAAAAAAAAAAAAACCCACACGCCAAGGCCATTGTAAAACAAATTCCAGCAATGCCAACTGCCTAGGTGAGGACCTCCCAGGGCCCCTCTGTCCATGTGCCATCCCCATGATGCTGGTTCTACCCGTACACCACCTGTAATCCATTTACCTATGTCCTCTTAAATTAACTCACTGACTTTCTAACATGTATGTAGTTCAGATTTATTTGAAATAAATCTAAGTATATTTCTTTATGGCAATGGGAAAACTAGCACTACTTTTGTAGGAAGCAATTATACCAAAAAAGTATAACATTAGCACATGCTGGGCGCTGTGGTGTATACCTATAATCCCAGCCACTGGGGAGGCTAAAGTAGGAGGATCGTGAGTCCAAAGCCAGCCTCAGCAATGGCGAGGCACTTAGCAACTCAGTGAGACCCTGACTCTAATAAAATACAAAACTGTGGCCCAGTGGTCGAGTGCCCCTGAGTTCAATCCCCTGTACCAAAAAATAAAATAAAATAAAAAGAAAAAAAGAAAAACAATTAGCATGGCTTGAGTATCCCTAATCCAAAAATTCAACATCTTAAACAAGAACCCTTCTGGGCGTAAGCATTTTGGACATAAGAGAATCTGTGGTTATGGTGGCTACAAAACCAAGACTTCAAGCGTTAGAGTTGAGTTGCTAAGAACTGCACGGAGTCTTTCTAGATGGTGAAGCCACAATACTGAAAGATAATTTTTTAAAAACATTTTTCCTGATTATGTACGTCAATGTCAGATTAACGCCAAGTGATACACCTCTAAAATTACCTTTGGCGCTCTGTGTTAGTCAGCATTTGGTCACCGTGACCAAAATACTCAACAACTCAGAGGAGGAAAGGTTTATTTGGGCTCACAGTCCCAGAGATTCAGTCCATGGTCAGCTGACAACTGGTCTGAGCCAGAGGTGAAGCAGAACGTCATGTTGGAAGGGTGTGGCAGAGGAAAGCAGCTCAACTTTATGGTAGCTGGGAAGCATCTGGGAGCGGGAGAGGAAGGAGAAGAGCTATGGAGCAAGTAAAATCCCCATGGGCATATTCCCACTGACCTAACCCCTTTACCTATGCCCCACCTGCCTGCAGTTACCACCCAGCAGACCGTTCAAATTATTAATACACCAAATGACGAATCCGCTAATCATTCTACCTCTTAATACTCCTGTGTTGCTGGTCACTTAAGTTTTTCAGGAGACTCCTCATGTCCACACCATAACATCTGCCCCTGGCCTCCAAAAGCTCATGTCCATCTCACAATGCAAAATGCATTCAGTCCATCTGCAGGAGTCCCCACCGCCTGAACAACTCAAGCATGCCCATAAGTCCAAGTCCACAGTCTCCTCTGAGACTGAAGGCAAACTTTAGGCTGTAAGGCCCTGTTAGGATAAAAAAAACCAGTGACCTACATCCAATATACAATGGCACAGAGCAGACAATTCTAAAAGGGAGAAATAGGGGTAAAAAAAAAAAAAAAAAAAAAAAAAAAGATGGGACCCAAACTCATGGTAGCAGTGGCCTCTGAGTGCCTAAGCAGCTGAGCACAATGAACCAAACCCCAAACAACTTTCTAGCACCCCTGTGCAATCAGGGTACCCCTAAGGTCTCTCAAATGAGTTTTCACTTTCGCAGCCATGAGCCGACCTTGGGTATGGCCTGCTGATTCATGAGGTGCCTTTAAGGCATTCTGTCTATTGTCTCTCTACTTCTCTTTAAGAGTAGTGATCTCTTCAGCAACCATGCCTTACTAGGCCGCAGTTTTACATGTGATTTTCTAGCCACATTGCAAATTTTTTAAAACTTTCCCTCTACCGGGCGCGGTGGTGCACGCCTGTAATCCCAGCACTTTGGGAGGCTGAGGCAGGAGGATCGCGAGTTCAAAGCCAGCCTCAGCAATGGCGAGGCACTTAGCAACTCAATGAGACCCTGTCTCTAAATAAAATACAAAAAAAAAGGGCTGGGGATGTGGCCCAGTGGTCAAGTGCCCCTGAGTTCAATCTCTGGTACCAAAAAAAAGAAAAACTTTCCCTCTGCTTTCTGCCCCTGATTCTCACAGTAAATCTGGCTAACAGGGCCAGCAGTACCTGTGCCGCTGCCTGGATGCTATTCTGCCTTGAAATGTTCTCCATCAGATTGATTAGTCCATCGCTTTTAAATTCAGCATCACAGAAAAATCTCAGGATGTGTTCAATATGTAAGCAGGTTCTTTGCCAGCATGTGGACACTAGGCCGATTCCCAAGAGTCCTTGTTCCTGTCTGAACCCTCGTGAACACAGTCTTCACTGCCACATTCCTCTTGGCACTTTGGTGTCCTGAGTTCCCACCAGAATCCCCCATTAAACTCTGCTTGTAACAGTCGAAGGCTTCTCCAGCCTGCATCTCCAAACTTTCCCAAACTCTCCCAGCAAACCAGTTCCAAAGGCTTCTGCACCACGTGGTCAGGAATAAGCACAGCAATGGTCCCCTCCCAGTACCGATTCTCTGTTAGCTTTCTGTTCCTAAGACCAAAATACCTGTTAAGAACAACTTAGCAGGGCTGGGGTTGTGGCTCAGCGGCAGAGGGCAGAGCTCTCAACTCGCACGTGCGCGGCCCGGGTTCGATATTCAGCACCACGTAAACATAAATGCATTCCATTGTGTACAACTAAAAGTAAATAAATAAATATATATTTTTTTTTTTTTAAAAAAAGAACAACTTAGCAGAAGAAAAGTTTATTCTGAGCTCCTGGCTTTCCAGGTCCAGTCTACAATCAGCTGACTCTGGCTCTGGCCCTGAGGCGGGTGAAATATCAAGGTGGAAGGGCGTGGCACAGGAAAACCACTCAGCTCAGGGCAGAGGAGAAGCAAAGAGGGGAGGAGGATCCAGGGACAAAATATAATCCCCAAGGGCACACCCCCCACTGACCTACTTCCTCCAGCCTTGCCTTTCACCTTAAACGGCTACAGCTAATAATGTGGTTACAGCTCTCATAACCCAATCACTGGCACTAAAGGATGACATTATGGGCCTGAGGTATGGAACACCAGGGTGTTATCAGCTAGCATGCACAGAAGAACCTTGAACTCTCTCACAAGCTCATCGCACGGAGGAAGTCCCAGGAGCAGCAAATTCAGTAAACTGAAGTCACTCAAACCTCTAGCATCAAATACTCCTTTTTAGGATGTTCAACAATAAGGCATGCAGAGATCAATATAATGACTTGCATAAACAAAATAATTTGAAAAATCCTCTTCCAATGATATGAAATTGTGCCTCTATTTCCAGAGTTTAAAAAGATTAAGAAAAAAAATAGGATGGACTATTTTTAATTACCTAATAGAAAATAATATTTTTCTTTATCCAAATTGGAGAAAGGAGTATCAAAGTAGCTGTCACTTTTGGTTATGTACATTCTTTACAAACAGAACTACACTGCAGAAATAAATAATCTTTTTATGATTTTTTAAAAAATATTTATTTATTTACTTTAGTTGTACACAATGCAATGCATTTATGTTTACGTGGTGCTGAGGATGGAACCCGGGCCGCGCACGTGCAAGGCGAGCGCTCTGCCGCTGAGCCACAACCCCAGCCCTGTGATTTTTTTTTTTTTTTTTAATGTGTTTCAGTGACACATGTTGTACCCAGAAATGTGTCACCAGAAACAGAAATAGCATAAAGGCCAAGACATTGAGTAGGATGCAAATGGTCCACTGCCCTCCTGGAGAAAACAATTCCTTTCTCCCTGAGCTGCCCTGCCCAGGGGTGCTGTCCCTCCGTCACAATGACACCATCACACAGCATACAAGTTGCCATGGAGTCCTGACTCTGCACCTGGTAATGAATGGACTGGGTGCTGGGGACGGGGTGTGGAAGAAAGGACTCCTGTACTTGAAGCACTGGAGTTCTGCTCTCCTCTTGCCCAAACCTCCAAGGATTCAGGACAGGGGACAAAAGGTACTTTTCCACCCCTGTGCAGACACGGGGTGGCCGTTGAATTAAAAGGTGCTCTGTTCCCACTGGTGTGTAGATGGCAGGGTCACTCTGCCTTATCCATGTTTTAAAGCTGAAATCAAACTGGTCACCCAATTCCCCGACACTTTTCAAAGACACACAAAGAGTCCAGCCAAGCTATTTGTGAGGCCATTCCCTGGTCTGCAGAACCGTATCCCAGTGGTGGACAAGATGACTCCCTCTCCTAAAGAGAGGCCAGGATACCCCACTTGATGACTGGCACGTTTTCCCCATATCCCTAGTCACAGGCCAGGCTGTGTCCTTCAAGAGGCTCCTCAGCTAATGCATAGGAAAGTCATCCATGGGGCATGGGTTCCAGGACTCTGAGGGTACCAAATGTGAGGATGCTCAAATCTCTCACTTCTTGCATATAACCTATGAACATCCATATACTTTATATCAGCTCTAGGTCATTTAAAACACCTTGTACAATAGAAATGCCACATCAATAATTGTACTGTTATGGGAATAATGACCCCCCAAAAGTCTGTACATGTTCAGTACAGACGCAACCATGGTAGGCCTGACCACATTGGCCGGCTGCGGTTGGCTAAACACTTGGACACAGAAACCGCAGATATAGGGCCAACTGTATACCCCGCCAAGCTGCTGTGAAGCCTTTCATCCTAGTTCGTAGCTTGCTATCGGAGGAAGGGAATTTACAGGTGACCCCTTGTTGTCGCCTGAAGCGATGGCTGCTTGGAGCAACGAAGCCGCGGGAAGAAGTTCAGAGGCGAACTGGAAACAAACAGCTTTTTATTCTGGTAACTTTTCTCTCTGGCTCTAACAACGACTAACACGCACCACACAACACCACAAAATGGCGCTGACCCGATCAGCAATCTCGGCGCAAGTCACTCGAGATCCCGGGCCAAGTCCCGCGAGATCCCAGGCCAAGTCCCGTGAGACTACAGAAGGCAGCAATGCCCAAAACTCCATGGCCCATAGTCAACCGCAATTTAAGCCATCTCCCCAAACAGGGCTCCTGCAACCCCTGAGGGATAAAAGCAAATTTGGGTGGGAACACCAATCCTAGGCATCCCTCGTCCTCTGTTCTGTGCCTTTACCTGTGACAGACAGGGCTTGCACCATAAGCCACAACCCAGCACACTGTTCCCCCATCAGGTTTCACATTGAGAAAGCACAGAAGGCTGGGGACATGGAGGGTGGAGTTGGCTAGTGACAGAATCCTGGAGTGGGGTACTTTTCTCAAACAGAACATAATTAGAGATGCTGAGATCAGATGTCATCCATATGCTCACTGAAGAGATAAATATGACATGAAAGTTGGTACTGAAAAGTCTCCTTTGGGATATATTTCAGGACCCACAATGGATGCAGTTTCAGAACTGAAGATAGTACCAAATTCTACAGAAACATCAAGCACTTTCAACTTTTCACTTCAAGGAAGCACTTCATAACTTCTATCTGGCATATTTGAATTGCCAGCATCACTATTCTTGTGTTTTGGATCCATTAAGACAAATAAGGGGTACTGGGGTTGTGGCTCACTGATGGAGCACTTGCCTCACATGTATGAGGCACTGGGGTTGATCCTCAGCACCACATAAAAAATAAATAAAACATAAAATAAAGATACTGTGTAAAAAAAAAAAAAAATAAGAAGAAGACAAATAAGGGTCCTTAAACAAAGTGTTGTGATCCTGAGACTGTCAATCTGATATCTAAGAATGACTACTGACTAACAGGAGGGTACCATATACAGTGTGGATCCATTGGACAAAGAGATGATTCACCTTCCAGACAGGATGAAATGGAATGCATAAGACTTCATCACCCTACTCAGAGGGGCAAGTAATTTAAAATTTATTGTTACTATTATTATTAAAACAGTATTATCATTATTTATTTATTTCTGGAGTTTTCCATTCAATATTTTAAAACCATGGGTAACTGTAACTGCAGAAAGGGAAACTGAGGACAGGCAGGGACTTCTGTCCTGGACTGGACACAACCTATGTTCAGGTGTGAAAATGCCAGTTCCCCTTCATCAGACATGCTCACAAATGGAAACCCTCACTCACATGCCCTGGAACCCTTGACCTGATGCCACTCCCACACCGGACATGGTTCCCTAGCCCTGTGCACACCAAACTGAGAAACAGAACAGCATACCCACGGTCAATGTCAAAAGAAGAACAAGCACAGTGAAGAATCAGTTCCCTCGAGGCACAGGGGCAGGTGGGGAGAAGAGAGATCCTGGCAGCTGATTTTGCTAATCAAGGCTCAGCCTCTCCACCCTTTCTGAACCGTCCAGAGAGACTGCTTTGGTATGTATAGCTCAGAGGTAGGACACATGCTTATCATGTGTGAGACCCCGGGGTCCATTCCCAGCAACAACCTTCCCCACCCCAAAAAAAAAAAAAAAAAAACTGGTAGCTTTGCCACAGCCACAGAGGGAAGCATGAAACTTCACTGCAGGCATTTTCCAGAATAAAGTGTTCATGATGTCAGGATTAGAGTGACTGCAATTCTGGATATGCATTTAATTTGCATTATTGCTTCTCCTTGGGGTGTAGGAGGTATTCACAGAGAAAGTTTACCCTTCCCCAGAGATGCTGCTAATTAAGTTCTGATGTTAGAAAGGGACACTCCAGACCCCAAACTAGAGGAAAACTAGTCAAGTCTCCAGTTTCTCATGTCTCTCTGAAAACCATCAGAACAGATGCCCGACACAAAGGAAGAGTTACAAATAACTTCACCAGCCAGAGGGGGTGGAAGCTGCCGATTAGCAGCTTTTTTTGCTACATTCATGCAGGGTTTTCAAAGGCTCCTGGCTGGTGTGAAACAAAACTGTCTAGGTGAGGACAGCCCAGGCCACCAGAGACCCTGGGGAGAGGACTGCGCCCATCCTGGCTGCCCACATTACCAGTTCACTTCAGGCAGGAAACACAAAGGCCTCCCCCGCCCACCAGCCCTGTGGGTCTGGGCCTGATCCACAGGAAACTTCTTTCTTGATTAGGAGCCCACTGAGCCCTGGGGTTTAACTTTCCTCTTTCATTCCCACCCACACGCCCTGCACTCCTCCAGGGGCCAGGCAGGGGGCCTTTCACAAACTCGCCCACCCACAGCCACTGTGGGCAAGCCCCAGGCTCACGGCACAAATCAACTGTGCCTTTTTTCTGGGAATCAAGAAATCACCCTTTAATCCACCAGGGAACATTCTCTGAACAGCAGATTCATTCCTTATTCAAGGTTTTGGCAGTCAAAACTCAGGGGTTAATTAAACAAAACCAAACCCTAATGCCTGAACTATCCTGGGCATATCTGGGTGGCTGAAGAGGGCAGAGGGTGGTGTCAGCCCCGCCTAGATCACACTAGACCTCCTTTCTCCAAGTTCCCCCATGTCCAGCACAAAGGGGTTTTCAAAACTGCTGCTTGCGAGTACTGACATAAACAAAATTATGCAGACACTCTAATTACTTGCAATGAATCGGGCAGAGTCACATGACACATCTGGATATTTCCTTTCAAACCACTTTCCAACTGCAATGGGATCCAGATGTTGGAAGCAGGGGTATGCCCAGTCTTCCTCCTAGGTGGCACCTACATAATGAAGACTCAACCTACATCGGACTCTCATCTCTACCTCTTAGATCCCCCACAAGCACGTAAGCTCCCCAGGCAGGTCTCAGCACAAAACTTGCCCACTGCATAGCTCACGGTGGGTCCTTAAAAGTGGTCCAATAACTGAAAAAATAAATACAACGAAGATCTGGATGTATGGGACATAACACCAACCCACGTCAGAAACAAAACGTGCCCTGGACAAGGTTACACAGATGGACTTTGATTTGGAAAATCTTGATCCTCTTGTCAATGAAGACTTCATAAAGCTAACAGACAGGTTATTTCTTAAGACCTAGCTATTTCCATTTGAATGATTCTTTATAAGAAAGTTTCATTTTTAAAAAAAAAAAAAAAAACCTTTACTGCGTGATGAACGACATATTTCAGAAATGATAGCCATTCTTCACGACCCAACGCAGATGACGACTCACATTTTATTGAGCACTTGCTACATGAGTACCAGACTGTGTCTGGAATGCCCTCCAGGTGCCTGTCCTTTCAACCCTGTGGCAGGCTCTAGTATCAGCCCTCTTCGTGGGTGATGCCACTGTGGTCCTTGGGGTGATCCTTGGGGACCTTCCCTGACCTCTCCAGTGGGAAGTACCCACTTCCTTCTCTGAAACCTGACTGAGCACTATTTGGGCTTCTCTTGTGAGACACTGCATATTCTCTGTGCACACGGTCACTCAGGCTTCCTCCTCTCCCCCCCCCCCCCCCCCCCCCCCCCCCCCCCCCCCGATCCACTTAAGCTCCCTGAAAGTCAGGATATCTTATTCCAGGGCTACTGCTAAGAGCAGGTCCAGCAACTGCATATCAGAATCCCCTGGGGAGTTTCTGAAACAAAACAGAACAGAGAGGCCTGGGCCTGGTGCCCTGGAGGCTGGTCTTGGAGAGGGCTCTGAATCCTCCTCTCTAGAAATCTGTCCAGGTGCACAACCAGATTCCAGGTTGGAAGACCACAGTCTTAAATGACCAGCTCACAATCTTGCACCGTGTGGCTAACTTTGTGGCTAAGAATCGAGCTTATCAAATGAACGGATGGCTTGCTGAATGACCATTGCAATGAGATGTCATCCCAGTACACCCAACTGTTTCTCCAGTGACACAAAACTGCCACCACCACCACCCCCAGTCTGCCAGCTCCTGCGCCTCCACCTCCCCTCCCCTCCCCTGCACTCTCCTCATTCTCACTGTTCCCCGACCGGCCACGCCCGCTGACTAGAACATTCCACCTCCAGCCATTCCCATGGCTGTCACTCTTATTCGCGTCTCTTGTGGAATGTCAGCACTGGTCTCTGACACCCCGTCGCTGTACGGAGCCTCACCACGCTTGACAAATATTTGCATAGCCCTTTTTGCTGACACGTTACGTGCACGTTTAATTTGCTGCCTGCATCTTCCCACTCAGGACGCACCCTCCAAGAGGTCGTGGAGTCTCTGCGGACACGGAGGAGCCTCCCGTGCCACCTGTGCCCTCTGTTTGCAGAGCTGGGAGGGTGGAAGCGTCTCTGGTAGAGAAAGGAACGCAGCCTGGTTGACCGTCCAGGTCTCTTCCAGGGTCCAAAGTCACAGAACTTTAGGAACACAAAAAAAGCTAATTCTAGATTATCAACAAATTCCAGAGTGTTCCTTGAGCTGGGGTCCAATCGTCCCCCGAGCTTCCTAATATTGTACGAGAAGTGACATCTACATACGTGTTCATGGCTTTTTTTGTGGAAGGAATCCATAACTTTCATTACATTCTGAAAGTAGTTTTATTCCTTAAGCAAAAAGTGAAAATCCTCTTGGCAATTTCCTTCAAGGTAGGTGCAAAATCTAGTCTCCCAAAGAAGCAACCTGCAGGTCACGTGCCAGGGTTCCAAGCAGGATCCACATCTCCTGATCCCTAAAATGTCTCCTCCTTCAAACCCGCCCTCACATGTCCCCTGACTGACAGTGAGGGTCCAAGCGGCCAGCTTGCCACCGGGGACCACTGGACTCCCAGAGTAGCTGCTTCACCATGCCCACGACTAAGCCCCGGGTCAAAGCAGCCGAGCCTGGCATTCCCCTTCCCGATGATTTAATAATTCACGAATCTGCGTGCTGAGAGAACACCATTCGGGGTGCAGACACACATTAGCCCCGGGCCTCCGGCCATGGCCGTTCCAACCAGCACAATCCCTAGAGGGCGCGTCTCACAGGCCCTTGCTTACCAGGCGCCCACAGCAAAGAAAGACTCATTTTCCTTCCCTGATCCTAAAGGCTACGATTTTCTTGTGGTTTCCTACAATGGTAAATGCCAACGAAACACACACACACACACACACACACACACACACACACACACACGTGTGCATCTACTGGCAGTTCTTTCAACAGCATGGATTCCTAACCAGCTATGCAGGGATGAAAGAGAATGAAAAAACAGCATTTGTTGGCAGAGAAATAAAGGACGGGGCATATCTGACCCCAAGGCAGAAGCACATGACTGTCCCCTACTCTTAAGAAATTCTCCATACCGTGTCCCCTCACCCGCAGCTTCACCTTCCCAGATTTCAGGGAAACCATAGTCTGAAAATATTAAATGGAAAATTCCTTGCCAGGCGTGGTGGCACATGCCTGTAATCCCAGCAGCTCGGGAGGCTGAGACCCAAGGATTGAGAGTTCAAAGTCAGCCTCAGCAATGGTGAGGTGCTAAGCAACTCAGTGAGACCCTGTCTCTAAATAAAACACAAAATAGGGCTGGGGATGTGGCTCAGTGGTGGAGTGCCCCTGGGTTCACTCCCTGATACCCCCCAAAAAAATAGATGAATAAATAAAAAGAAAATTCCAGAAATGAACAATTCGTAAGATGAGAATATGTTTTATTATGATACAATATAATCATTGTTTTATAATTAATTGTTGTTAATCGCTTACCATGCCAAATTTACAAACTTTACTGGCATGTGTGTATATGTGCACACATACACACGTTTGTATACACACACATATGTGTGGGAAAACACAGTACACAGGGCTTGGTACCGCGTTGCCAGGCCTCCTGGGGGCTGTGGAATGTACCCCCAAGGAAAAGGGGAAACACTGTGCTCAAGGAAAGCCCTGTGAGGTTCTCAGAGTCCCATGAGCTTCTCCAGTGAGGCCCCTCCGTGAGGAGCAGAGACACCCTGAGTCACCTCAGCGAAGGGACGATTTTCAGACCTGGAACTGGAAGGCTCAGAACAGAGGCGGTCCCAGGACAGGAGCCCGTTGCGGGCTGCAGGGTCTCTCGCCCCATCTGCTTCCGCTGTCAGTCAGCTTCCTCAATTTCCTTATGGTTTTTCTGTCGTAGCTTTGGCAGCCATGTGGCTTCATTTTGCCCAAGACTCTGCTCCACTCTCAGGTGGCTTCCGGTCACCTCTGTCTCTGTAGGGAGACCTACCTGGGTGTGCCTTCATTCAGGCTCCCAGGAGAGGGAATTGAATGGATTACTCACGTCTCTGTGCCAACCCTATGTCCTGTCCAGGCTCTGGAGTGGCCTCTGTGGGGAGGGGCACCAGGAGCCAGTCAACGGGGCTGCTGGCATCTCATGGGGAGGAAGGGGAGGCCACCAGGCCCTCCCTCCGTCCTCCGCAGAGGCCGAGGGCAGACAGGAACAGGGGCCGCATGTCACTGGGATCCAGCCCAGGCTTTTCAATCACATGCTTGCCCTGCGTCCTCAGGGCCAACTGCTAACTGCTCAGAAATTCCAGGAGCTGTTTGTTAATCCACTGCGAGTTCCGAGATGGGCCACAGTGGGAGTGTTTGCACCACACATGTTGGCAAATGCTACACATTTGGACTTTGTTTTTACCACCCCCCCCGCCCCCCCACCCAGCAAGAGCAAATTTACCAGAACATCACTACAGCACTGGTGGTTAAAGAGGAAGGCAAAAAAAAAAAAAAAAAAAGAGGTCAAGGTTAACAAGTCTCCCCACCATCTAACACCATCTGCACCAGTTCCCTCCCCTTCACCCATCCTGTGCCCCGGCCAGAACAGCTAAGGTCCTCATTATCCTCTTGGCACAAATGCCTGCCATGGAGCCGGCGCTCACCACGCCGGGCCATCCCCCAGCCTTCTCGCAGTGAATGCGCAGGGCCACAAAGTCCAAGCTCTTCCTGAAAACTCCTCAGATCCTCAGCTGCCACAAACTGCTTCCCTCAACTCCCATGCCCCGGTGGACCCTTCGGCCACCTTCCTCACACTCAGCCTTCCCTCCACAACAGCAGGGTGTGGCTTCGGACTCTGGGGTCCTTCGCTTCATTAGAAACGTCCCAGGAACCACATCCACGTCTGCTGCTCTGCATCTTCCAAGAGCTGAGCAGACAGACACCTGGTCCTCGGCTGGACACTGGGCAAGTGCATGCTGATGTCCACGGGCCTCCGGTAGCCCATCTCTCCCTGCTTCCTACCCCCACGACTCCAGACCTGCTGCTGCAGGAGATCCCACGTGACTGGGTCCTGGCATCTGCAGCAGCAGCAGGAGCACCTCGGGCTGGCCGTGCCTGGGATCCAGATGGGGTCCAGAAGAAAGGCGAAAATCAGGGATCGAACTACTGAGATGAAACTTTGATCTGACAACAGCAGGGTCACAACTCAAATAATATATTAACCCCCACATGCATCAGTCAGCGCAGCCTGCTAAACAAACAGCACAGCCTGGGTAGTTTAACATCAGAAACTTATCTTCTCGGAGCTCTGGCGGCTGGAAGTCCAAGATCAGGCTGCCAGCACAGTCGGCTTCTGGTGAGGGCCTCTTCCTGGGTTGTGTACAGCCAAATTCTCTCTGTGTCCTCACGTGACAGAGACAGAAAGCCCTGTGTTGTGTCTCTTCTTATAGAGGCCCTCATCTCCTTACGAGGGCCCCAGCTCGTGATCTCAGCTAAACCTAATCATCTCCCAAAGGTTTCACCCCAAATACCATCACTCTGGGGGCCAAGGCTTGAGCATATAAATTTGGGGGTATAAAACCGATGGCCCAAGGCACTGGAGATGTCTGAGAAATCCACATGGCAGAGGTGGCGGGAAGGCAGAAGCCGCACATTTTCCACCGAGGAACTTGTAGGTTCGGTTTGTGTGTCTCCACACAAAACAAGCAGGTACTGTTTCACACCCTCATTGTCAAATGTACCTTAGAAAAGTCTCTGTGTATTTGATGCTCAGAATCAATACACTTGGATGGGTGGGAAGGGACCTCTAAAGGAAATGACTGATGTGCTAAACCTGGGGAGCTGTTGACAACAGGAAGGGTCAGCAGGTTCTGAAGGGGGGATCCACATACAGCATGGACCTCCCACTGGCTGAGAGCAACCACTGTCCAGGATGAGGCCATTACCACTGCCACCTGGCCACACTGCACTGGCTCCGCCGAGCCCCTGACGTCCGGTGATGACTCAAGCATCTGGCTATTAACAGACCCTGGCTCCTGGCTTCTCCTTGCCATGGGCCACATATTCCTTCTATATGATTAATCCATTTATTTGAACGACTCCCCTCTACTTTTCATCTTTCTTTTCCCTTCCTTCTGTGTACGTGCCCAGTAGGGGGACAGACGCAGCCGCATCGTGGGGTGGAAAGGCACTGGGTTAAAAGTGAGCGCTTTGAAGGTGTTTTAACTGGCAAAAGAAAAGGGCCTGGAACGATGGCCCAGAGGCTGGGTGCAAACGGCCCCTCTCCAAGCAGCCACTCTCATCAGCCAAGGATTTGGTGTCTCAAAGTTCATCTGAGGAGCACTGTGTAATAAATATAATTTGAAGTTAAGGAGTAGTAAGCTCGATAAGAGCACTGTAGCAGACAGCCCGAACAGGTGCCTTCGTTCAAACAAGAACATCAAGTTTTCATGCATTCACTAGGTTTACAGAGTGACCTGCTTTTACTTGTTTGTAGCCCTCAGAAGATTTTTTTTTTAATTAATGTTTTTTTTTTCATCCCCGAGACATTTATTTATGTTTCCTTGTCCCACAGTTATTTTTACTTTGTATACAAGCAGTTGTATGTAAAAAGATACTATACTTGTGCATGATGAATAAGTAAATAAATAATTAAAAAAAAAAAAAGCTTTAATTAATGTTTTAGTCAGCTATTTTGTTGCTTTGACTAAAAGACCCAACCAGCACAACTGGAGAAGAGGAAGAGAGTTTATTTGAGGGCTCATGGTTTCAGAGGTCTCAATCCAGAGACAGTAGGCTCCATTTCTCAGCGCTGAAGGTGAGGCAGGACATCATGGAGGAAAAGTGTGGCAGAGGGAAGCAGCTCACAAGGCCATCAGGAAGCAGAGAGAGGCCACTGGCCAGATACAAATATAAACCCAAAGCCACGCCCCCAATGCCCACCTCCTCCAGCCACATCATCCTACCCCTTCAGTTACCACTCAGTTAATCCCTATCAGGGGATTAAGTCACTGATTGGGTTAAGACTCTAACCCCCAATCACTTCTCCTCTGAACCTTCTTGCATTGTCATACATGTGAGCTTTTGGGGGACACCTCACATCCAAACCATGACAATGAAGTTCATCCTTACACTTAAGAGAGAGAGAGAGAGGGAGAGAGAGAGCGCGCTGGGCACAGTGGCACATACCTATAATCCCAGCAGTTGAGAGGCTGAGGCAGGAGGATCATGACTTTAAAGCTAGCCTCAGCAACTGGCGAGGCCCTAAGCAACTTAGCAAGATCCTGTTTCAAAATAAAATATAAAAAAAAGGGCTGGGGATGTGGCTCTGTGGTTAAACACCCCAGGGTTCAATCCATGGTATAAACATTTACCCTCCCTTTAAATACTTTGGGAAAGATTCCTGGGAGGTTTAGGGAAATCTCAGAACTGGAAGCCAGATGAACGAGATCACAAGTTCAGTCTCAAGTAGAGAAAATTACTTCTTCGTGCTCCGGATCCCTTAATCAGTCTAAGAGCGTCCGTTCTCTGCCAGAAGTCAGAAGAGACGCTATGGGATTAAAGGTGGCAAGTCAAGAAAATTCGGCCTTGAAGGAATGTGCTTCAAAGCACCAAAGCTTTTTCTACACACATGAAGGTTTCAGAAAGTTCAACTTCATGTCAGATTCAGATCTTGATTATTTTTTTTTTTTGGGGGGGGGGGTTGTCAATGAATGTGGCCTTCCTAGCACAGCTTAATTAATTTGCAGACATTTTCAAAACCTGGTAACTCTTCATACTCTGAGAACCTAAGAGGTAGTAGAAAATTATATCTACGTTTTACAGGTGAAGAAACAAAGTGAGGTCTGCAGACTTCGGAAACCAAAGCACTGTGCTTGGGACGCGGCGCCGAGATTGACTCACCTTCACCTGTGCAGAGCACCAGCTGACCCCAGGAGGAAGCCAGGGGAGCAGTAGAACATGAACGGGAGAGTGGACTATTTGGTCACTGAGGAAGAGATCAATCTTACGAGAGGACCCTCAGGTAAACGGTCAAGACCTAAAGAACCTGCTACACCGGGCTGCGGTAGACCTCTTTCGTAACGCAGGCTATGCTGTGACATTGAGAGTGCAGCACAGGTCACAGGTGCAGAATGGACCTGTAGGACATCGAGGTGAAGGGGAGCCGGGTGGTATTCCCATAGCTGAGGCTGCTGCCAGTGTCTGCCCTCACCATGGTTGCAGCCTGAGCCTTCATGAGATACCAGCAACACCTTCGAAAGGCTTGCTGTCTTCCAGCGCCCACAGTGAACTGACATTTCTTTTCTCCTCCTCCCTGATATTGCCCCGTATCTTTCCCTCTCTGCATAGCCAACACATGATCTAAAGTGACTGACTCCCACCCACAACCGTGCTATTCAGAATCTCCAAGTCTTTGTATTCCAATGGGAGAGTAAAGGGTATTGTTTGAAGGAAAGCTGAAGAAAAGACTTGCTTAGAACAAATGAGGAGTTCCATATTTTACTAGGACTGCTAATAGAAATTCAGCCACCACCCAAACAGGGAACGGTCTAGTCTTCCTGTCATCATGGGCAACACCTTTTTATTAGCTGGCGTGCCTTGAAGGCCAGCTGTATGACATGAGAGGAAGAGAGGATTTTTCTTTTTTAATGATCTTCTTTGGGAAGTACTTGTGGCTTTTATTTAATTTCTAAATGTATTTTTGGTGCCTATATTGGGCAGAGGAGACTAAGAAGAGCTTTTCACTTTTTAAAAAAGCAAATACATATATATAATACACATACATACGCATATATGACAGTATAATATTGATGCCTTAAGGAAAAGTAAAGAGGTGAGAAAGCTGAAAAAAAGAAAAAAGAAAGAAAGAAACAAATTGAGTCTGTGTCTGTAACGGAGAATAGAAAACAAGCCCAGTTTCCTGGTCCTGATGTCAATAACTCCCTGTTAGTTTCACACCCCTCTCTACTCCACAACCCTAAGTGCCCCCAGAATATAAAAAAACAATTACCTTTTATGAGATGGATAATTCCTAAACTTTACTTAATCCAAATCTGCACTGTTTAAAAAAAAAAAAAAAAAAAAAAACATAAAAGAATTCTCAGAAGTGAGCATGAATGTGGAATTCTCAGTGACTCCTTCAGCAAGGGGTAAAAAAAAAAAAAAAAAAAAAACAAAGCCCTCTAATCTTCCAAAGGATAAACCCTGCCACTCAAGGCTGCAGATAAACTCAAGAAGATAAAGGCATATATGCTCAGCAGAACACGTCACATTCTAGATATTTCTATTTCCTCCATCTGTTGTTCTTGATAGGAGCAGTTTCAGGAACACAGATGCTACATTTTTCCTGAGGCTTCAAAACTGTTAGTAAATGCTTCCCAACACGGAATTTTGGCCCCTAGGATCTAAAAGAAATCAAGCCAAAAGTAAAAAAGGGGAAGGGGGGGAGCAAATGAAAACAAAAATCCACATGTTGATGTGTCCTCTCTGGTCTTTTAAAATTTTTAGTCTTTTGGTTTGGGTTTGTGTTTTGTTTGTTTGTTTGTTTGTTTTTGACAATTGTCTGGTTTTGGGGCACCAGAGATTGAACCCAGGGGCACTTAACCACTGAGCCACACCCCCCAGCCCTTTTTTTATTTTATTTTTTATTTTGAAACAGGATTTCTGAATAGCTTAGGGCCTCAATAAATTGCTGAGGCTGCTTTGAACTGGTGATCCTCCTGCCTCAGCCTCCTCCCCAGCCAATGGCATTACAGGCGTGCGTGCACCACTGAGCCGGCTAAAACATTTAGTCTGTTGGACAGCAAATGAGGGGCTCTCTCTTTTCCTGGCCTAGAATATATCCTCATGTCACTGCATTGTCGGAGTCAAACAGCCATCACAGAAGAAAGCCATGGGCTTATGGTTTGCTTCATGGAGTGAGCTATCTGCTTTTGAAATAAGTCAAGTTGTCAAAATCTGAATTGAGCAAGCAGACCCATATCTAATTCAGGAAAGAAAATTCGAGACAGATTCAAAATTTCCAAGACTCTTGGCTTAGATCAGAGCTCAGACATGAAAAGAATTCTTCTACGGACTCCAGCCATCTCTGAATCTGTGAGCTTACGGGTAGACCTCCCTGAAGCTATCAAGAACTCTGACAACAATCTTGAGCTGCAGGGCTAATACTGCCAAAGATGAACTGGATGCCAACCTCTCTCAAGGCACAGAATGATACTCTGAAAAATCATTCCAAGCCCTGCCTACTCTTTCCCTGTGCTTTCTATGTTATTTCTCTTACACAACCCTCACAACCACGCAGTGCGCCACTGGAAACACAGGAGGTACTCAGCGAGTGGGGACTGCCTCAGAGCACTAAGGCAGGTTGGCCAGAGGAGAGGGGACTCATGTCCCGCCCAGGATGGTGTGACTCAACCATCCATGTTAGTTAGTCACTGTGAGTTCGTCCATTTACTCATTCATGAACCCAGGCTGCTCTGAGTCAGTAAGTGAGCGCTAAAAAGCACAGGGCAAGTGAGCAAAAGTCATATCACCCAGAGACCCCTGGGATTTTCAAACATTTTCCAGGAAGATTCTTGCAAGATTAGGCCATATCTGGCCTGAGGGCTTTAAAATGAGAAATATGTCAGAATCTAGGCTGGACCTTTGAGGACAGGTTCAGAGAGGGGCGATATTAACTGCTTAGTAATCAGCCCCGCTCTGCAAACAAGGGCGCCGATTGCAGGGGAGGGTGCCATCCGACAGCTGCTGCCTAGCAAACTCCAGATAGCAATCGCCAACTGCCCGCTGCACCAGGAAGTACGCTAATCATATCCTACCTTCTCACCTGGCAGGGAGCCCCGTATGACTTCACAAAGTCAAAGAGTCATAAAAGACTTCAAAAATCCCAGCCACAAGCAGCTTCTCTCCAAGCTTTACTCCGCAGCAGATGGTTCCTGCAATCCACCGTGACAATGCTGACCTCAAGCCTAACGTGGCTGCGAGGTGCTAGGCCTGCAGAACCAAGAGTGGTAGCCGGGTTGCGATGTCAGCCTAACACACAGCACGGGGCAGATCAACCCCCGTGGCTCCGTCATTGTCAGGATGCAGACACCTTTTTTTTTTTCTTCAAAAGGCATCTATTAATGGCACTGCTTGACTAAGAAATGCTTTTATATGAATGCTCCATTTCATTATTGAAATACTTCACTTTTAAGCCGGGCGCGGTGGCGCACGCCTGTAATCCCAGCACTTGGGAAGCTGAGGCAGGAGGACCGCGAGTTCAAAGCCAGCCTCAGCAAGGGAGAGGCACTTAGCAACTCAGTGAGACCCTGTCTAATAAAATACAAAATAAAAAGGGCTGGGGATGTGGCCCAGTGGTCGAGTGCCCAAGTTCAATCCCCGGTACAAAAACACACAAACAACACAACACACACACACACACTTCATTTTACATAATGCAAGAGCAAGTGTTGAATATCCACTGCCTCATCAAAATAAAACATTTACACCATACTGGATTGTCTTGAGAGAGAGAGAGAGAGAGAGAGAAGAGAGAGTCAACCCCTGAGATGAATGGAGTATCTAACATGAAACAGACACTTAGATCCTTATAACAATCAACATCTGAAAATCAAAATTAATCGGTGTGGTTCTACAGGCTTTAAAATTTAGGGTTATAAAGAGACGAGACTAACATAAATGTGAGAACTCCACTGTCCCTTACCTGAGCAAAATCCTGTATTTTTTATAAACAGAGAGACTGAGTGTGTCATAAGTAATTAACTGACTGGTAGAAAGCAGAGTGTTTTAAATTATAAATGGCCATCAGGGTTCCGGGAACACTTGTCAAGGTACTTTTTTGCCAGCATGTCCAGGAATCAGAGCAGGAAGATGGCACAGTCGCCCTCTGTGCCAAACCTGGCCAAGACAGCCTGTCTGACGTGTGGGTCGAACCAAAACGGTGCATTTCAGTGGCTGGATTTCTGTGGCAGGGGTGGCAACGGACGCTTCCTCGGGTCACAGATTACACGAGTAACAGCAGGATGGTGAAGTCGTTTAAATTGGTAATCCATTCACAATGCACAAACTTTAAGAGGTACACAAAGGTTCCATTAACAACTCTCCTTTCTCCTTCTGACCTCAGATCACCAACTCCCTTCCAAGAAACAATCAATGGACTGCTCCTTGTGTGTTCTTTCAGCATTTACAGATGCAGACACACACTTTTGGCTGTTGTATCGCCTAAAACAGTGGCTGACGCATAGTAGGTACCACAAAAACACTTATTTTTTGGTACCAGGGATTGAGCCTAAGGGCGCTTTTAACCACTGAGCAACATCCCCAGCCTTTTTATATTTTTATTTTGAAACAGGGTCTCACTAAGTTGCTTAGGGCCTCGCTAAGTTGCTGAGGCTTTGAACTCACAATCCTCCTGCCTCAGCCTCCTGAGCCGCTGGGCAAAAACACTTTTTTAAAAAAATATTTTTGAGTCATAGATGGACACAATATCTTTATTTACTTATCTTTATGTGGTGCTGAGGATCGAACCCAGGGCATCACACACGCTAGGCAAGCACTCTACCCCTGAGCCACAACCCCAGCCCCCAAAACACTTTTTTAATGAATCAAAACCACATATACTTTTTGCATCTTGCTGTTTTACTCAAATATATCCTGGAAACTGTCCACAGCAATTGTTATGTAGAACTACCTTGTTCTACACTTTCTATTTAGGTTTACTATACACACAAGTACATACACCATATAAGTCCATCTCACTACAGTTTCACAAACTGAATACACCCACCTCACCAGATCAAGAAAGAGTGACCATCACCAGTAATACAGATGTCCTGAAGTCCTCCTTCCTGACACATCTATGCCTCTCCCCATCCCAAACCACAGACATCAAGGGAAACCACTATCCTGACTTCTGCAGGCCTGGATTAGTCTGGTCTGCACAGGGACCAACTCCAGTGCACGGATGCAGCACGTTCTCTGTGACTGCCTGCATTGGCTTGGCTCTGTGTTCACGAGACCCACCCATCTTCCTGTGTGAACACGGCAACCATTCGTTCGCATTGCCTTGTGGTATTTTACATCCACTTCGCTCTTGACGGCGCATGTCTGGTTTCTGATTTGGGGCTAGTCTGGACCATCTATGAGAACATTCTTGCATCAGAGAATTCTGATCTCCCTGAGAGAGGAAGTGTTGGACAGATGCTTGCCCAACTTTACTAAGAACTGCTACGTGGTTTTCCACAGTGGGTGCACTAATTTACACTCCCGCAGGTGCATGAGAGTCCCCGGGCCACGTGTCCTCCCCGATAGTTTCTGGTTCGCTTTTGCTTTGTTCTGTTGGATTCAGATTAGCCAGTCCGGTGGGGCTGTGTGTGTATTTGTCACTGTGTTTGCATATTCCTGGTGACAAATGGAGACCGGCACCCTCCCACAGGTTTATTAGACATCTGGGTATCATCTTTTTGTGAAGGGCTTATTCATTTCTACTGTCTGTGTTTCTTCTGGGTTGTTGATTTTTCTTTCTGATTTATAGATCTTTATACATTCACAATATAAGGTCTTGGTCAAAGTGTGCACTGGGAATCAGCCTTCTTCCACCCTGTGGGTTGCCTTTTTCGTCTTTTAAGGGTGTTTCTTAGTGAACAGAAGGTCTTCATTTTGCAATGACCCAGTGTAATTTTTTTTCTTTTAAAGGTCATGGCGTTTGTGTTCCCTTACGAAATCTCTGCCTGTTCCCAGGTCATGAAGATATGCTCTTCTGCTTTCTTCTGAGCTCTTTTGCTGTTTTACCTTTCACACGTCTGGAATCAACTTTCACATGGTATTAAGTAGGATCAGGCTACATTTTGTTCAATATGGACGAGGATTTTACCCAACACTATGGTTTGAAAAGATTATTCTTTAACTACTGCATGCTAGGGTTACCTTTATCAGACACGGCACATCACTGAGTTTGGTTTCTTTTAATGGCTATATAGTATTTCACTGTAGGTATGTACCATAAATTACCAAGACCCCTCCAAATCGAGCAATATTTAAGTCGTTTACATGCTTTTGCTATAGAAAGTGCAGTAATGAATAACATAATGAAGTTTATCTATATATCATTATTCCCTACATGAGTACATAGATAGAAATTCATCCTCAATTTTAACCATTACTATTACAATTGGATTTCTCAAACCATAATGATTCCATGGTCGCATGACCAGATACAGCATATTACCATTTCAATTATACTGAACTTCCCAATATTTTTTAACCTCAGGATCTTTTTTTTTTTTTTTTTTTTTTGAGAGAACCAATGTGTGACTATGTTGCCAGCATCATTGATCTAGAAAACACATATAACCATAAAAGTTCACAGAGACTGCCTCAGAGTCCTGCAAGCTGGAAAGCAAAATTCTAAAACAAATCACACTGTCATGATGTGACAGACAGGCCTTCTCTACTTACCACAGTAAAAAGCAAGGACAACTTGCTATCGATTCCTGTTCTGAAGAAGCCTAAAGTCCAGAAGGAATACCTCTGATATCAGGTAAGCAGACCCAGCCCCTGTTTCAGGAGGAGTTTCCTCCAGGAGAACAGTGGTGTCTCTGTGTGAGATGAGGCCTCAACTCACTGCCAGGACAGAGCTGTCTGTTCCCATCAGAAAGAATGGACCAGGGGAAGTGGAATCATGGGAGAACGAGATGCCTGACCCAAAAGGCATCATCAGTTCATTCAAGATTCAGATCTAGAAAAATACTCATGCTCTTGGACACACAGGTCATTTATTATAATCCTCTATCACCAATACACACTTCCTTGGCTCCTCCACACTTGGCCTGACACAGTGACCACTGTTCTCAGGCATGCCTGGATGTGGTGAGAATGTCACACTACTTGTTAATTTTGTGACTGGTGTCAGGTCACCACCACAGTGCTGTGGATCCAAGACACTGGGGTCCCACGGAAGGCCTGACCACACAAGAAGTCGGTGACCAAAGTGTGGACCACAGGTACCCCCCACTTTGTAGACTCAAACCTCCCAAGATGCACTTCCTTCCCAGAACTCTCAAAAAGAGGAAGGTGCTTTAACAGCTGGATCACATTTATAACAAACCTTCACCTGGGGGAGAAAAAAGGAGAGGGGAGTGGGGAAGAGAAGAGCAGGGCAATATTTTTCCCCTTGGGGTGCAGATTTGAAAGAAACTTGCTCTCTCCCAAGCCATAAAGACAAAAGCAGCAGCTACCAGACAACAAGTCAAAACAAAACTCTGCTACCAGCAGTGTGATTTTGGATCAGTCACTTGATGCCTCTGGGGCCTTTTATTTCCCCCCTATAAAATGAGGGTGTCAGCCAAGAGGTGGTGCTTGCAGGCCCCAGCTCTGAAGATTTTACGATGCTCTACATAAAAGGGCAAAACTGTGGGATTTTTACAACAGTCTAATGTCTTAGCCTTCAAATTCAGCTCTGGCCTAGGGCAAGAGAGCCCCGTGGTTCCAGCTCACAAAGTCCAGGTACAAAGCAGAGCACACCTTGCCACAGGTCCACAGGTAACAGCTGGGCACAGGATGTGTTCTTACTCACCTGGGCTGAGTTAGCAAAGAGACGTTCTCAAAAGGGAATTCATCTCTGCGGCAACTTCCTTCCCTCTGCTTGTTTGCAACACCCAGACTCCTTAGAGAGGAAAGCCTGGAGGTCCAACTAGGATGGGTGTGGACAAGCGAGAGAAGATGGCGCCCTGGGGAGGAGGTGGATGATGGACCACAGGCTATGTGGTGGCGCAGAGCATTGAGACACACAAAGCCCACTTTTGTCTCCAGCTCGGAAAGGAGCTGCCAGCAAATCAGACCATTGTTCGAGTGAGCCCGACTGCCAGCCCAGGCCCCGAGAGGACATGGCCCAAGCATCGCTTGGAAAAGTACGATTCGCACGCTCATCTGTGGCTTCCCCTCGTCCACCCACATCTGCCTGAAGATGATTTCTCAAAAAGCACTTCTTAAAGCTTCACAATAAAAACCCCCAAGAAGGCCAAGGTCAGTCAAGGTCACTGGATCCTTGTAAAGAATCATGCCCTTTCCCATCCAGAGAGAGAAGGCCTGTCATAGGTGACGCTCACCTTTTAGATGAAGGAGAAAACTACTTTTCCCTTTTTTGAAATAATGAGTAAAGAACAAACTGCGTGACCTCAGTCACGTTCTGGGACCCTAGTGATCTGGGTCAAGTTCATTATGACTCATCTCCAAGTACTGGATGAGTCCTTTTTTTAATCTTTTCTTTTAGTGGTAGATGGACAGAAAGCCTTTATTTTACTTATTTATTTTTATGTGGTGCTGAGGCCCAAACCCAGTGCCTCACGCATGCTAGGCAAGCGCTCTGCCGCAAAGCCACCCCCCCCCCTTTTTTTTAATCCTTTGAAAGGACTAAAAGTCTTCTACATACATGAGGTGACACTTGTGTTCCTATATAGAATATTGCTGAGAATAGGCTAAGTTGGAAAACATTCTGCTTTATGGAAAAATTCATCACAGTGAGATTTGATTCCTTACCTTCAAACCCTTAAAACTGAGATGAGAGGAAACCACAGATCAATTTGAATTTTCAGTTAACAAGGTAGCACAAAAATGTTTGACCACCACATAGATTTTGGCAAACTAACTTTCAAGCACTACGACTTCTGCTCAGCAGCACCTCAGCGGGACTCTAGATCACATTTCTTCCTCTCTGTGTTCCACGTGATCTTACCTTTGCCCCTTAATTACCTGCTGTAGAGTATGATGTTCTTGTTATAAAGGATCACAAGTGGCAGGGTGTGGTGACACATGCCTGTAATCTCGGAGGCTTGGGAAGCTGAGGCAGGAGGATCTCGAGTTCAAGGCCAGCCTCAGTAACTCTCAAAGTCTCAAAATAAAAAATATAAAAAAGGAGCCGGGCGCGGTGGCGCACGCCTGTAATCCCAGCACTTGGGAGGCTGAGGCAGGAGGATCACAAGTTCAAAGCCAGCCTCAGCCGTGGCGAGGCACTTAGCAACTCAGTGAGACCCTGTCTCTAATAAAATACAAAAAAGGGCTGGGGATGTGGCCCAGTGGTCGAGTGCCCATGAGTTCAATCCCCGGTACCAAAAAAAAAAAAAAAAAAAAAAAAAAAATATAATATATATATATATATATATATATATATATATATATATATATATATATATATATATAAAAAAAGGGCTGGTAATATGGCTCAGCATTTAAGTGCCCCGGGCTCAATCCCCAGTACCAAAAAAAAAAAGCATCCTAAGTCCTTTTTGGTAATAGGAGATAAATGAATCTCCATGTGCTGCTTCTTCCTTAGACCACGCCCTCTTTCCCTTTCAAAGCAGGCGCTCAGTGACACCAAATCAGGGACTCAGAAGCTCCTATGTTTATTCCCCACAGGGACCCAGATGTCTCTCCATTTAGCCATTCTAGAATGCCTCGTCCTCCACAACATCTCCACTGCTTCTTCCCATCTAATAATAAATGCCACCTTTACCATTTCAAGTCCTCTCTCCCGCCCCATCATTCACACATACTTTTGCTTACATGGTTTATTAAATCCACTTGTTCAACTGTTTAAATGTCCCTTTTCCTACTGTCTTTCATCCTTTCTCCCGGGAAGCACACACATAATGGTCTTCTCCAAAGCGTGGTCAAGACCTTCCACTGGTGGGCACGACAAGCTTATGTGGACAAGGTGCTGAGCCTTCTTTTATGCACCCAGCACATGCCCGCTAGGCCAAGGAGCCAGGAACTATTCCTGGGGCTGGGGCAGGGGCAGCTGATGAAAAAGAGTTCTGACCTCACAGCTTTACCTTCCAGTGGGAGAGACAGACACAGCACCAATGAGAGGGAGAGGGCGGGACGCCCAGGTGTGGGCCTGCGAGGAGGTGCCAGCTAGCTGGGGTCTCAGAGGAGAGTCTCTCGAGGACAGGTGATTTGAAGGAAGACCCAGATAATCAAAGAGAAATGAACGCAGCAAGGCCTGTGCATTCCACAGAGGGAGGAGCAAGTGCCAAGGTCCTGAGCAAACCCAGCCTGGGAAGTTCAGAAGCAGATGGACGACGAACAGGAGGACTGGACGTTAAGCCACTGTGGCTGGAATAAAGGGAGGGAGAGGGAGGCGGACGTCCTAACTGCCATGGAAATACACAGGAGCCCAAACAGGGAAGCGTCAACACCAGGTTTCACCTGTGACAGGTTCCCCTGGCCACTGTCTGTAGAGTGACTGACAGAGGAGAGTAAGGGAGACGGCCAAGAGGCCAGGCAGCAGCTCCGGGCAAGAGACGCAGGAAACAGAGACAGTATGAAGTGAGGCTTTGGGGACACATTTCAGAGGCAGGACAGATGACCTGGATGACGGATGGAACATGGGGCCATTCCTAGTTGGTGACTGGAGCCACTGGATGGACATGGGAGAAGCAGGGAAGGTGCAGGTCTGGAGTCAGAGTCAGGGAGATCAGACTTCCGCTCTGCACGTGGAAAGCAGGGGTTGCACCTCTGAGAGCCGGGAGAGATGCCTGCTGCCCCGCTGGATGGGACTGGAAGACTCTGGCGGGGGAAGAATCCCAAAGTCAAAGTCAGAGGACGGGTGAGGTTGCAGGCAGCAGGTGGATAAAGGCGTTACAGAATCAGTCCAGCCTGGGGTGGTCCATGTGAGGACATCTGATGACGCAGGAGGACAGGGAGGGGAGGACCAAGGAGGTGGGGTGGGGTCAGAGAGCGAGAGAAAGCACTTCAAGTGGGCTGGGGCCGTGGCTCAGCGGTAGCGCACTTACCTGGCATGTGTGAGGTACTGGGTTCGATTCTTAGCACCGCGTATAAATAAATGAAATAAAGATCTATCAAAAATATTTTAAAATATCAAAATATTTTTTAAAATATTTTAAGCCGGGCGTGGTGGCGCACGCCTGTAATCCCAGCACTTGGAAGGCTGAGACAGGAGGATGGGGAGTTCAAAGCCAGCCTCAGCAATGGCAAGGCACTTAGCAACTCAGTGAGACCCTGTCTCTAATAAAATACAGAAAAGGGCTGGGAATGTGGCCCAGTGGTCAAGTGCCCCTGAGTTCAATCCCTGGTACAAAAAAAGAAAAAAAAAATTTTTTTAAAGATGAGCCTAAATGTACCATAGGTCAAATAAAAGGATTATTTAAAAAAAAAAAAAAAAAAAAAATGTGAAAAAAAAAAGAAAGAAAAGAAAGAAAGCACTTCAAGAAAGAAGAGATAAACTGTACCAAATCTGTCAAAAACACATACATGAAGACACGCAGGCAGACACACACACACACAAAGAAAATGATGTCCATTTTCAATTCTTCCCTCCCACCCTTGAAGCAGCATCTGGCTATGTTGCCCAGCTGGTCTTGAACCCTGGGATCAAGCAATAATCCTCCTGCCTGACTTCCCAAGTAGCTGGGACAACAGGCATGCACCACTGTGCCCAGCTGACTGTCTTATCTAACTACAGCTATCCTCATTATTTGAAGACTCCATATTTATGAATTTGCCTACTCACCAAAGTTTATTTGTAACCCCAAAGTCAATACTCTTGATGCTTTCTCCAACCCTTCGCAGACCGGGGTGGAACAACAACAATAAAAAAACGCACAGGTTCTCAGCTGACGGTAAACAGGGTGACATTCAGCTCAGTGTCCTTTTCAAGGTCTATCTATGGCTGTTGTGTTTTTCTTATGATTTTTTTTTTTTAAAACAGCCTGGAGCCGGGCACGGTTAGCGCATGCCTGTAATCCCAGCACTTGGGAGGCTGAGGCAGGAGGATCGAGAGTTCAAAGCCAGCCTCAGCAATGGTGAGGCACTTAGCAGCTCAGTGAGACCCTGTCTCTAATAAATACAAAAAAGGGCTGGGGATGTGGCCCAGTGGTTGAGTGCCTCTGAGTTCAATCCCTGGTACCAAAAAAACAAAAACAAACAAAAAACAGCCCTGGAGAGTAGAGCTGAAGTGTTAACCTTCTTGAGCACAAGAAGGCACTGATGGATAAAATGCTTACATTGGATATGCCTTGTTCAGATATGAGACATAGCCCTGCTGGCTGTGAGTTCAATTTTAGCAAATCAACTCTATGTAAGGTATCTTTAAACAGAAACACATTAAATAAGGCAATGTATTGGTCAACTGACACAAACACGGTGACCAGAGGCATATCAGACCTAACCACACGTTTTCACAAGAAGCAATGGCTCAAGACCGGAGTCTGCCTCATCCCTGGGGGGAATGCTCCCCAGTCTTCATGAAACTGAGGATAGTTCTGAACCCTGCATAGATTCTGTTTTTTTTTTTTTTTTTTTTCTGTACAAACATATAGCCTATGACAAAATTTAATTTATAAATCAGGCATGGTAAGATATTAACAACAAAAAGTCATAATAAAATAGAACATCCACAACAATATACTATGATAAAATTGCTGATGTCTCTGCTCTTGCACTTCAGAACCACTATTAAGTAAAATAAGTGTTACCCGAACAAAAGCCCTGTCGTACTGTGGCAGTCAATCTGATAACTGAGATGGCTACTAAAGAGACTAACAGGTGGGTAGCATATAAAGTGTGGATAATGGACAAGGGGATGATTCATGTCCTGGGCATGACAGAGCTAAATGGTGACAGATTTCATCATGCTACTCAGAACAGTACACAATTTAAAACTTATGAACTATGGGCTGGGTTGTAGCATGGTGGTAAAATATATGCTTAGCATGCTCAAGGCTCTGGGTCAATTCCTAGCATCAAATAAATAAATAAAACTTATGAACTGCTCATCCCTGGGATATTCCACTTAATTCTTTCAGACTACTGATGATCACGGGTAACTACTAAGACTGTGAAAAGCAAAACTAAGGACAAGGAGGGCCTATAGAGTCCTCACTCAGTATTTGCTGTGACTTCATAGGACATCACCACCACAAATAAGGAGAACTTACGGCCTAACAAAGAGAAGACTCAGCTGTGCACCCACCTCCTCACTCTAGTAAAGAAAAACAGGACTTTTTCTGGCCTTGACGGGTGACACTGTCCAGCCAGAACCCCACACTCTGTTCTTTTATTTTCGTTGCCTTTATGTGCACAGTTCCTCCTGTCTATGGTGAGGGATGGAAAAGACGCGGGTTTTCTTTTTCAACGACTGCTTAAGTAAAAAAGAGAAGAAAATATTGCAGATGGCGAGTGGGTGTGGCCCTAGCCAAGGAGGTGCTCCCCAATGACACCTGGGCACAGGAAGGATCAGGTGGCAGATGAACAGCTGGAGCTTGGGAACACGTGATGGAGTAGACTCGGGTTCAAGAGATTACATGGGTATGGGTGAGAAACTTATCTTCTGGGGACCTCATTTTCCTATCTGGAAAAGGGGACAGCAACGTGGCACAGCGCTACCGGGATGATTTCACGAACCTAAGTGTGAAGCAGCGGTGCTCAGACATGTGTGTCTCACAGCCCTTTATGCTCTCCAAGTTACTGAGGCCCCCCAAAGAGCTTCCGTCTGTGTGGGTTATACCTATCTCTAGTTTCCCTATGAGGAATCCACATTGATACTTTTAAAACACATTAATTTAAAATCACCATAATCCAATATACATTAGCAACCATACAGGCCTTTTGTAAATGAAACTGTTTTTCCAAACAAAAACACTTAGAAGCTGGCATTGTTCTGCATGTCTGTATATCTCTTTAGCATCTGGCATCTCAGAGGACGGCCAGCTCCTCCTACCTGCCTCTGTGTCCAGCTGGTGCCACTGTACACGTCACAGTACCGCTGGGAAATTCCATGTCTGCTCACGAGAGAATGACAACAGGCCAATGACATCTCAGCATCATTATGCAACAAGTTTTAATCTCATGAACCCTCTAAAAATATCTCCGAGACCCCCTCGTTTCCCTGAACCATAATGAAATAAAAGATTCAGAAAGAATTTGTTCAGAAAAGTTTGGATGGGGCTGGAGTTGTAGCTCAGCAGTAGAGCGCTTGCCTCACACGTGTGAGGTACTGGGTTCGATTCTCAGCACCACATAAAAATAAGTAAATAAAACAAAGGTCCATCAACAACTAAAAATTAAAAATTAAAAAAAAAAAAGAAAAGTTTGGAACAGTACATCACAAAGTAAGTTCTTAGCGAATTTTAATTTTCTTGTCTTTTTTTTTCTTAGCCTCAGTGTTGTTAGAACCTGAACACATTAGGGCAGGGACTTCCTCAGGTGAATCCGATTACATAATGTCTAGCACCATGTCACAGGTAGAGAGGTAATGGACAAGTGTCACTACTGTCACTGTTGCTCAGATGATTCTGTAACGAATAAGCCATTTGATCGTCAGCCAAAGATTCTTAATCTGGGATGAATATGAAATATGCCCCCAAAACTCCAATGTTAATGCACAAGGCAAATAATAATTATGAGAGCTGTAACCTCACCTGTGGATTGATCCATTTGATGGGTTAATAGTTTGAATGGATCACTGGGTGGTAACTGTAGAGATGTGGGATGTGCCTTGGGGATTATATATTTTGTCCCTGGCTCCACCCTTCTCCTCTCCTCTTTCTTCTTCTTCTCTCTCTCTCTCCCCCCACCAACTGCCATGAGCTAAGCAGCTTTCCTCTGCCTTGTCCTTCTGCCATGATATTCTGTCTCACCCTGGGCTAAGAGCCATGGAGGTAGCCCACCATGGAATGAGCCTTTGACCATGTGCACCCAAAATAAATTTTCCTCCTCTAAGTACTTCTAGTCGGATATTCTAGTCACAGCAACAAAAAGGTGACTACTAAAATAATCTGTGCACAAATTCAGAGGATCCAAGGATTTGACGAGGAATGAAAGTTACATTCCTGCTTTCTAACTGACACTCAGCATTTACCTCACTTATGACTGCATGCAGTAAGCCACAGTTGATTTAGAAATGCCTGTGACACCGGCACCAACAGAAACCACCAGTATTTTCATATCATATCACAGTAACTGCAGGTATCTTGGAAAATCATGTGTGCTCATTACTGACTCAAAATTATAGTAGCTATTATCTGGATCTCATTATTTAATGCATTAATAAAGAAGCACACATATTATCTAAAAATTTGATAAGGAACTTGATAACCTTATTTCAATATGATGGGTCGCATTTTCAATCATTTGTACTTTACTTGATGCATTTAGAAACATCATTCTAAGGGCCTACTGGCTTCACTGTTTTACCAAAGGGGTACATGCACCCCAAAAGGCAAGCACTCCCTGTGTAAAGCAATTCACTGTACCTCTCCTTGTTCCAAGTTCCTCTCATTCAAAGGAAACTGGATGAGTCACTCTAACAACCCTCCCTGCAGGTCACTGTCACACCCCAGCTAGAGCATGAGGAATATGGTGTCCACAGAGAGGAAGAATTGGATGAGTAGCATCGGTACACCTGGATGCATTAACAAAGACCCCCAAGAGTTGGGTTTGTCTTAAATCAGCATGTAAGGATCTACCCTACGCTCAAATGTGCTTTTGGACTAATTGGGGCAAGCACAACTAAATGACCGAAGAGCTAACACTCAAAGCAAATATTTCCCCAAACTACCTTTTCTCACACTACAGAAAAAGATATTGGAAATCCCAACATGCAATAATGTATTACTTTGCAAAGAATCCATAATCAACATAACCTGTGGCTGTTCTTGACATAATGGTTTTTATGGAAGCAGACTTCAAAATATGCTTCAATAATTCAAAAAACAATTTGCATATTTATCACTAACATCTGCTTAAAATTCAAATAGAATTTTATACCTTTATATATGTGAAAGAGAGAAAAGAGAGCAGGAGAGGGAGGTAGAAGAAAAAGGAAATAAAAAGGAAGCAAGAATGAAGAGAAAATGTTGCCTGGCCCCAGGAAAGAGCACTTGTTCTAAGCACTTAGCACTAAGCACCTCACATTGGAGTGCCAGAGTACTCTAAGTTCCAAGAATCAAGTCTATGATGCTCTCACTTGATAACAGAGCCACATTTGCCACTTAGGCCCACTTAATACTAGAGTTTGAGTCAAATGCACTATGTTCAAGGTCTAAGAACTCCCAGACCTACAGTCCCTATAGAAAAACCTAGGCCATGTCAGGAAAAGCCAAGGAAGCACCAAGAGAAAACAAGATAGTGAAGACCACTAGCTTCCCTGGACACAATCCGAATGCTGTCCAAACTCTGTCCTCATGCAGTAGCCCTGCAGACTCCTCTACTATGCCCAGTCACAGCAAGGGCTAGCTCTGAGTCATGGCCAGGTCTCGAGAGGGCCACTGTATGACTTCCTTCACCCAGGCACCATACCCCCACCAGCAGACATGACACTGGTCCTGAACACTTCGTGTACTTCCCTATGATACTACCTTTGATAAAGTTTAATTTATAAGTTAGGCACCGTAAGAGAGCCACAATGACTTACAATAAAACAGAGTAATTACAACAATATGTGGTAATAAAATTTAAGTGAATGTGGTCTCTGGAATGTTCCATTTTACATGTTCAGAACTCAGCTGACTGCAGGTAAGAGACACTGTGGATAAGGAGAAGGCTACACACCTGGCACACCTTCTGAGTGACAAGACTACAACCTTTTGCATCACTGATGAGCATAAGAGACTAAGCAAGCCGGGCGCGGTGGCGCACGCCTGTAATCCTAGCACTTTGGGAGGCTGAGGCAGGAGGATCGCGAGTTCAAAGCCAGCCTCAGCAATGGCGAGGCACTTAGCAACTCAGTGAGACCCTGTCTCTAAATAAAATACAAAAAAGGGCTGGGGATGTGGCCCAGTGGTCGAGTGCCCCTGAGTTCAATCCCCGGTACCACAAAAAAAAAAAAAAAAAAAAAAAAAAAGAGACTAAGCAGCACTCATAAAGTCACAGCACAATACAGGGACTGTGACAGAGGTTTGAGAAGAAGCAAATTTGAAGAGGCAGTAGGAGCAGACTGTGGGATGCAGAATCAGTAGAGAACTCTCTGCAGGGGACAAGCATGATGGGAGCAAAGTCCAAAGGAGGGATTCTGGGTGGCATATGGCACTACAGGGTAATGAAAGCAGTCATGCGATGTGAAGAGGTGGAACCCCAACTCTGGGAACTCTGAAAGCCTGGCTCCTTCAGACCATCCTGTAGGCCAAGGAAGCCTTCCCAGCAGCAGCCAGGGGAATCCAACAACAATGCAATTTCAAACAATGGCGTCAACGCTTCAGTTAATGAGTTCTAACTGTGGGTTCTTTTCTCAAATTCACACCAACCAGAATCTATTATGTCTAGTGAAGTCAATGTCCCAAATTACCTCCTGGGGCAATTTTGCTTACACTAGTGCCCGATGCAATCCAAATATTTTTCTTGACTGGATAAGTAACACTAAACTGATTCCAGAACATGGTGGTGGTGTGGGGGTGGGGAGGTTAAAAAGAAAACATCATACTTGCTCCTATGGCTATCACAATAAAAACCACATTTTTGGAACATACTTGCATTAAGTCAAAATATTTTTGGAAACCCCTTTTAACCTAGTTAAGCAAAATTAGAAATGATAACATTTTTGTAACTAGTAATCAGCGATTAGGCACATGATTTCATTCAGCAATTAGTACTCCATAATACTCAAATTAATTGATTTCATCTTTTTCCGCCCTACCCCTTAATGCTGGAAATGAAATCCAGGGCCTGGGGCATGTTACTCACACCCAATTCCTCAGCTATTTTTGAGCATTTCACTTCCATGACTACAGGCTACTTACTACGATACCTGGTGAGGAGTCCCAGTCTCCTATGAAGCCTCAGGACTGAACCATGACCTGGTGATCTGGGGCAAAAGAAATATCCCTACTCCCTTCAGAGTTGCAGCCAGTAGAAAGAGCAAAGATTCTAAAAGTAACTTAAAGGCAAAAAAAAAAAAAAAAAACCACACACACACACTCACATTTTTGAAAAAAAAATGGATAATTATACACATGCAGACTCGCTCTGGATCAATCTAAGGATATAGTAAATATGAGAGGATTAAAATAAACCTGACTCATGGCTATGGAGACACCTAGAGATGTTAAAAGTGTCTGTGAAACTGGGTTGGCTGTCAAAACACAGAATAAAACCCTGGGGACTGCTCCCCCATAATCAGGAGGTGAGGGAAAAGAGGGGACACGGAAGAGATAAGTAAGACTAAATTCCAAACAGGACGAATGAATGAACAGAAGGAAGTGATAAATTCTCAACACAAAACTGTTTCTAGGAGAGGCTCCCTTCCAGGTCTAGTGACCCTGCTAATCGCCCCTGATGGCAGCAGCCTCCTACCAGACCTCAACCGCCTTACTCCTTGATAAAAAGTGAAAGCATCGCGGTTTTCCACCTGGGTCAAAGCAGAGCGCATCCACCGTTTCGGATCCACGCCAACATCACAGGGGATCCCCGGGCGACCGCCGGCTCTCCTGCACGGAGATCACTAATGCCACGCGCCAGCACAGGCCCTGTCCCGCTGACCCGAGTGCTCAGGATACCCTGTGGGGAAGCTCGGGGTTCAGAAGTCGCTCTCACACTTCTCTCCCAGCACTCGCGAGGGACGAGTGTCCGCAGCCCCAGCCCCGGGCACCCCTTCCCACGCCACACTTCCTGTCTCTCCGCCACCTCCACACCGCAACTTTCAGCTTCCCATTTCGCCTACTACTGTTATCAGGACTCGGGTCCCGGGACGGCTTCCCACCCCAACTCCTCACTTGGCGAAGGAAAGTGCAGGAGCGAGCCGGAAGGCTCTGGCACCGCGAGCAACCTTCCCTGCGCCGCCCTGGGCGGGCTACCTACTGCAGGAGGGACTCAGGACCGGACCCAGAGCGCGAGCAGCAGAGCTGCGGGCTCCAGTGAGCCACCCGCGGCTGCCTCGCCTGGACGCTCCTACCCGCAACGCGCTGCAGCTTGAGGTTCGGGAGCGGGACCACCGTCCCGAAGCCCAGCTGCACCTTTAGCCACTCGGGTTCCCCAAACCCAGAGCGAGTCCCCCCACGGCGCTCCGGGGAGAGGCTGCGATCCCCTCCCGCCCCCAGGCTGCAGCGGCCGGAGCGGAGGGCAGCGGAGCAGGGTCCCGGTCCGCCCGCTCGGGCGCCAAGCGGCCCGACTTTGCGCGAGCTTGGTCCGGCCGCTCCCGGCGAACTTGGAGGCGGCGGGGTGGGGCATGCACTCACCAACCCCGTACTTCTGCCTCTTGGTCGGGATCCAGCGAGCCATGGCGGCGACCTCGCCCCGCGGCGACGGCGGCGGCGGCTACAGCTCCTCCAGCGCCGGCCGCCGCCGCGCGTTCCTGCGCGCCCCGGGCTCTTCCGCCATGTTCCGGCAAACTTCGCCCAGACTCCGCGCCAGCCGACTCCGCGCGGGCCGTCTCCCCGCAGCGCCGCCCCGGCTCACGCCCGCACCGCGCCGCCCGCGGTCACCTGCTGGGCCGGCGGCCGCGCCTGCGTGCGCGCCCCTCCCAGCGCCGCCCCGGCCCCTCCCGCCGGCCGCGCCCTCCGCCCGCTGGGGCCGCCTCCGAGCCCGGAGCCGCCGGCGCCGCCTCTCCCGCCTGCGCCCGGCGGGCTGGCTGGCTGCGGCTCCGCCTAGCGCGCTTGTCGAAGCCGCTTCCCAGGGCGGACTGGGGTCTAGCTCTTTCTGTTTAGTGGTCTGCTCTTTTCCCCGCCTTCTCCACCCGGAGGAAGCCCTGGGGCCTGGATCCCGCGAGGCGACTTCCCAGCCGCCGGCCTCCGGGGAGGCGCTGGGCACACCCGGGCAGCGGGCGCGGTGTGCGGGCTGCGCTCCCCTGCGCGCGGGGGTCGCGGAAGGAGAAGGCACCAGTGAGAGTTTCCTCTCGCCTCCCGGACCCTGCCAGCGCCTTCACTCTGCGGGCGCTCAGTAAATATTTGTTGAATGAATGAGCAGTGCACTCCTGAGCTCACCCCGAGAACTTTAACAGACACCACGAGAGCCGGAAGCCCAGCTCCAGAGCAGACGGGGTCTGGAGCCACCGGGTGCAGCTTTGAAAGCAGGACTTTTGGCTTCTGGTAAATAGGGAACTGGTGCAAGGGAGACGGGCGCTTTAGAAGTATCAAGTCGTTTCCTAGGGGATCCTCTGTGGGGAAATTATGTAAAAAGCCCTAATTTGGAAATCCAGTATCGCAAAACACCGGGACTCCTCCCCAGCTGAAGGAATGCAGATTTTCACGCTCAGGAGAAAAGTCCGCCCCAAGACCTCCCTTTTCCAACTGGCTAGCGGCCCCGAGAGCACCCCTGCGGGAAAGGGGCCCGGGCACAGCCCTGTCGTTCCTCCTTCACTGCTAATTTATCGGTGAGGATCCAAAAGCAGGGACTGCGCATTGAAACCGCCTTAGGCTGCAGGTGGCGCCCTCTCTTCTGACTCCCTTCCAGGGACCCACTGCCCCATGGAGAGACCTGGAGAATAAGAAGATGGGGTAGTTGTCCTGGCGGTTCCTTGCTGCCTCACATTTGCAAGTCAAGTTACGAACAGAGAGAATAGCCAGTAATTTCACCGTCTGAGAAAATACCTCTTGCAAGAAATTATATTGTCCTTGGAATCTGTAGAGATTTTCTTGCCTATTTGGAGCATGAAAGGAAGAAAAACATTCAGTAAAGGATAGTAACACATGAGTGGAGAATTAGTGCACTTTGGTGATTTTTTGGTGTGTGAAGCCAGGCCTGAAATTTAAAAAAAGAAAAAAATTTTTCATTTTTATTCCTTGGAAAGTAAACTCTAGGAGTTATTTTTCTCTCTATCAGCCAATATATTATCTGTTCACAACATCTAATGATTAACTTAAGAAATGCTTCTGTCACTTTAGATTTGAGAACCAGAAGGCACGCCCTATCCTCCCCAAAATAATTTCTCTTAGTCCATCAATGACATGATGAACTGAATTCCTCAGGTTAGGTAATTTCTTCTTTCTTCTTCCCACAAATATTAGCCAAGTTCCTGCTGGGTGTCAGGCATTGTTACAAGAATGGAGGCACTGTAATGGAGCAAGTAAAATCTCTGTCTTCACAGAGCTTACCCAGGAGAAGGGACGAATAAAACAAGAAAGAACGAATAGGCATTTACCAAATGAGGGCAAACCTGTAGAGAGAAACCCAAGGCATAGAGGACAGTGTGTGTGGATGCTGTTGTTTGTACAGAGAGAAGGTATCTCTGATGAGCCCAGGACAGGCTTGGAGGAAGTGAGGATGAGGGCCGGGGTTCCAGACAGCAAGACCAGCAAATGCAAAGGCCACTGAGCATGTCTGACAGGATCCAAAACCAGCAAGAGGCCAGGGGAGATTTGGTCCAAGAGGCAGGTAATCAGAGGAAGAAGTACAACTGACTTCATATAGTGCTACATACTACAAGTACCACGAGAGGCTTTCCTAGGGTCTTGAGCCAACTGGGGACATGATTTAACTTGCCTGCTGTGGTATGAATAGAGTGTAAAGGGGCAAAGGAACCCCCGCGGCTGCAAGGCCATATCAGCGGTCAGGCTGATGTGCACTGAGGGAAAACCAGAGAGAGGGCAGTGTGAGCGAGAGCAGAGCGCAGGGGGGGGGGGTGTTCCCAGGAGGCGCTGGCCCCCTCAGAGTGCCTCATCAGCATGTGTTCCTGGAACATGTGACCAAAAAGATGTGTTTGTGTATTTTTCAGATTCCAGCCTCTCACTGGATACACTTGAGGCCCACAAAACCTTGGTGGTGCCCCCCTGAGTGTAAGAGACAGGATCTGTGAAGAATGAGCCTATGGTTGAGGGTTTGAACAACTAGAGAACAGAGTTGCCCCTTTTTCCCCCCTTCTGAGATCCCTACCTCGTTTTCACCCTTTCTATCACCTTCCCCAGAGACTGCTCCATGTGGACCATTAGGAGCTGAACCTCTTTGCCCTATGGCCACCTGCTGTGACTTCTCAGAGTTACTGCAATTGTCTATCTTCAGGGACCCCAGATGATTTCTGTTCTCTAGCCATGGACATATTTTTAAAGTCAATACACATCAGAGTGCTAATACGTTTAGCCAGTGGAACTTGATTTCTACCAAAACAATATCAACTTCCTCACTCCACCCTTCACTGTAGTTTTTTTTTTTTTTTTTTTTCTTTCCCCAAAACTAGCGGTTTGAATTTGGGCACTGGAGATTTCAAGTCTGACAATAATTGCCTTAAGAGACTTGGGGAAAGCGGAAAATTTTAATTACAGCTTTCAGTATGTTTATTCTTTTCCCTCTAAAGACTAAGTCCACCCACTTTGTTATATCAGATGGTTAAATCCCAGTTTGAAAGTCCATTTAAATCATAAAAGCAGAGCTATTCAAAGTCTTTTTATAAAAATGAGGCTTAAAATTAGAGAGTCAGCCAGATGGGTAGGTGGGATGACAGCAGGCTTTCCAGAAATATCCTTTTCTTTTTCCTCTGATATCTTTTCAGAAGAAGCAATAAGCTTATTCCACAACTAGGGATCCTCGCATTCTAAAGCCCACACAACTACAAACACACTTATACACACACATGAGTGCTGGCACGCTCTGTGCAAAGGAGCCTTAGAGGAAGAAATGAGGATACGTGAACTTGGAGGCTGGTTTGACCTGAATATGGGATTATCCCTGACAATTCCTAAGAGAATGGGTAGAAGGGGTGTGAAGGCAGCTGGCCAGAGCTTCGCTTCCCCCGGCTGAACCCAGGCTTGGTTTTGCCAGGTCTGACTGACGGGCGGCTTCTCAGTGAGAAACCATCTATGCGTTCTGTTAAAAAGTGTCTCCCACCTCCACCCTGGATAAAGGAGAATCATTCTCTGAACCTGTATTCGAGGCAATGGTCACTGGAACTACAAAAAATATATAATAATAATAATAATAATAAAAATAAATAAATTGTAATTGCTTCTGAGTGGTTTTGCAGGTTTCTTAGGGCAAATGCTTTGGAGCAGCGTGGTTTCTCGGTGAGCCAGGAGCAGAGGATGCACTGGGATTTGGGACCCATGTGCTGGATGGGACAAAGGAACCGGTCTCTATCATATACCCTAGATATCTTTGTATTACTCTCCACTCTGTACCCCCAAATGATGTGGGTGGTGAGTGCCTTTGGGTCTGTTCTTGGCTCTGCCATGTGGCTTTAGAGGGTCAGTTTCTCTGATGGTTGAGGAGCCGGTGGTCAGAGTGCTAATGCTGTCCCTCTCCTCGCCCCTGTCGTGGGAACATTTAGGCTTGATCAGCACTTTTACCCTTTTCATAAACTCAGCAAAGCACTTTTAGTTCTGTTTCTAGAATGCTCTTTGTTGCAGATGTCTAAATTAGCTGAGATTGCTGTGGAGAGAGGTTAATGCCACGAACAAAAAGAAGTTACTAATTTGTTGAAAACCAGATCCATAGTCAGGTGAGATAGAATCGAAACTACTTGATTTTTTAAACAACTCTATTTATATGTAGATCTTAAATTTTTGTGAGTTTGTTTTTTTGGTTTTTTGTTTGTTTTGTTTCTTGGCACCAAGAATTGAATCCAGGTGCACTTAACCACTGAGCCACATCCCCAGCCCTTTTTGAGACAGGGTCTCTGTAAGTTGCTCAGGGCCTCACTAAATTGCTGGCTTTGAACTGCCTTCCTCCTGCCTCAGCCTCCAAGTTGCTGCCACCATACTCAGCTGCTCAGCTAGATCTTAGATCTTGAAAGATTCCTATATACCTTTAAAATACTTTATCAAACAGTTTGAAACAAGAGATAATAATAAAAACTAAGAAGCAATAAGGAAAAATTATGGCTTAAGCTTAAGTGAAAATATTAAACTATATACGCCACAATGTAATTATAGAAAACCACATATTCACATAGACAATGACCATAGAAGATGAAAAATATTGAAAACTGTATTCAGCCTTCTTCAAAACAAAATAACCAAAAGAAAACCACTTGCTTGCTGAGGTTTCTGAGCTACTAGCAAGAAAAGGAAGGTGTTTGCCTAAACTTGACCTTTATTAATGACAAGAGTGAAGTTTCATTCAGAGTTCCTTGGTCACAGTGACACAAAGATTAGATAACTAGATACCTATCATATTCAGCAGATTTTTCTTTCTATCATTTGATGGTCAGTTAAGAAAACTATCTAGAGTTTTTATTTAATACCAGAACAATTTCATTTTTCAGTTGCCAGCTGTAGAGTAACAATAATAACTAACATATATGGACCAACTTTTCCCTGACTTATTCACTCCTCATACCACCTAGTGAAATAAAAATAACTTTTATCATTCCCACCTTACAAACATGAAAAATGTAGCTTAGAAGATGTTAAGAAATTGCTCACATAGGTGATTAGTGGCAAAACTAAATCTGAAACCCAGGCAACATGACTCCAGGACCTGTGCTGGAAACCAGAGATCAGTGGAGTTTTACTGGAAAAGGACACACACACACACACACACACATACACACACTCACATATATGGAGAGAGAGAGACCACGTAGAATTTTTGAGTTTTTTTGCAGCTATTCAACTCTGCAATTGTAGCTAAAAGCAGCTGTAGATGATATGTAAATGAGTGTGGTTGTGTTCCAATAAAACTTTATTTGCAGACATGAAATTTGAATTTCACATAAATTTTATATCATGAAATATTCCTTGATTTTCTTCCCCGATCATTTAGAAATGTGAAAGACATTTATAACTTTCAGACTGTGCAAAAACCAAGTGGGAGACTGGATTTGGCCTGGAGCCTTAGTTTGCTAACTCCTCAACCACGCTCTAAACCATGACTGTCATCTCTTTAGGCAGGTGGGAAGGCTGTGGCCTCCAGGAAAAGGAGCAGGTTGACAGAAGAGGTACCCTGGGAACTTTCCCACTGAAGTATGTCTGCAGGAGGGTTTGGGAGAAGCTCTTGGAAGAGAAGTCACTATGAGAAAAGAATCCTGAATAGGAAAGTTTGCCTTAGAAGTCAGAGCATGGGAGGATGGGGCACTACTGAAAGCAACAAGAATCTGTTTTGGGGAATTGTCTGAACTCTATCATGAATGATAGGAACTACAAATAAAAATTTAAACTGAACCTCTAGGAGATAGTAGCACACACAAGGCTGCTTTGGTAGTCAACGAACTAGTAGATTTCTAAAGAGGGGAGGTGGGTATCTCAGCAGAAATGATGGGTGGCCTGGCTAAAGAATTCCACCTGCTGAAGGTCAGAGCATAAGAAAAACAAATAGCCAGATTAATTTGAGAGCACTGAGAAACACAACCCAGGATCTTCCAGCAATTATCATGGGTTGGAAGGGAGGTGTAGGTTTCAAAATTATGGAATGAGTACCAGATGGGAAACATTCTTAGATGCTGTTATTGTTTGGATATGAGGTGTCTCCCAAAAGCTCCTGTTAATGCAGGAATGTTTGGAGGTGAAATGATTGGATTGTGAGAGATGTGACCTCATCAGTTCTTCCTGGTTGAAATGGACTAAGTAGTAACTGTAGGCAGGTAGCGCGTGGTTGGAGGAGGTGGGTCACCAGGGGCATGCCCTGGAAAACTGCATTTTCCCTGTGATCCTTTCCCCTCTCTTGCTCTCTTTGTTTCCTGACCCCACCATGAGCTGAACATATTTCCTCTGCTGAGCCCTTCTCCCACATGTGTTCACCCTTGAGCCAAGAGCAATGGAGTCAGCCATCTATGGACTGAAACCTCTGAAACTGTGAACCCCAAATAAGCTTTTCCTCCTCTAACCTGTTCTTATTGGGTATATTGGTCATGGTGATACAAAAACAGAACTTGATACTGAGAGTGGGGTCATTACTGTGATTGACCATGTAGTTCAGAAGATTTTGGAGCTGGTTTGGGAGAGGAATCTTGAAAACTTTAGCAATGCAAGCTGGAAGAGCTTTAGCATGTTGAAAGCTGAGGTTAATGGGTGATTCTGGTGGGAGCTCAATAGACTGGAATGCCAATAGGAATATTTACTGTGCTCATGAGGTTTCAAAGGGAAATAAGGACTCTTTTTGAAACTAGAGCCTACTCATGTTCTATTCTGGCAGAGAACTTGGCTTCATTTTTCTCATGTCCTGAGAGTTTATGTGAGGCTGAATTTAAAAGTGATGGACTAATTAATCTGACAGAGGAAATTTTAAGGCAGCACAACATTCCATCAGCAACATGGGTGTTGCTGGCTACTGTTAGCCATGTTCACTGTTAGAAATGGGAGCAGAAAACAGAGCTAAAGAATTTGAAAACTTCGCAGTTTGACCATAAAAGTTCACATAAAGCTGGAGCCAAGGAAGTTGTGCTTGCTGAAGTGATTACAACCCCTCAAGAGATGCTAAGAATTTCACACAGAAACAATAGAAAAGATGCATCAGAAGTTTGCAAGACAACACCCACTACAGGCTCAAGGGCTTAAAAAAGAAAATTCCTTTAAGAAGAGATCATGGGGGTTTCCTGCTTGCACAGAGGAGCCTAGGATATTATTTCACCATGTTGAACCAAAGGCACTCAGAGCCTGCTGCAGTCATGATTCCACGGGACCCAGCTATTGCAAGAATTGGGAACAGACCTTGGCATCATCCACACAATGCTGGTTTTGCAGGAGTAAAGGATGCTAAAGTTAAGGTGTCCTGGAGGCTTCCACTAAAATGTCAAAGGAACACCTGGGAACCCAGGCAAAGTGTAGCAGGTTCAGAATCCTTGTGGCTGGCCTTGAGCAGGTGATGCATGAAGCTGTGAAGGTGAAGCCAAAGCTGGGCTGTAGACCCCATGAATTAAGAAATGTCAGTAATGTGGACTGCCTGCCAAGTAAAGCTGCTGGCTGTTCAGCAGAGAGTCCAGATAAAAGAGAAGTCATGTGCACCACAACCAGCAAGGCCAAAGGGGCAGGGCTATCCACATCCTTTGGAGAGCATATCTCCCTGCAATATGTCTGAGATGCTCTATGTGAAGTTAGAGGACCTGTTTGGCCAGCTGGGTTTCAGTCTGCTTTAGCCACACCCATTCTTTCCATGCCCCTTTTGGAACGGGAGGAGTGCTCACTCTCTGCCACTATATATTGGATGCATGTAACTTGCTTTTGATTTTACAGTAGCTCACAGCAAGAGTTTGTTTTGGATCTCAGAGGGGGTAGTATTCAATCTATTAAGATTGTGGGACTCTTGGAGATGGATTAAATGCATTTTGCATCATTAGATGGACATGAACTTTAGGGGGCCATGGAAGGAATGTTATGATTTGGATATGAGGTGTCCCCCCCAAAGCTCCTATCAATGCAGGAAAATTCAGAGGTGAAATGATCAAATTATGAGAGTTATAGCTTAATCAGTCATCCTAGTCTGAATGGACTGACTGGGTGGTGACTGTAGGCAGGTGGGGAGTGGCTGGAGGAGTTGGATCATTGGGGGTGTGTCCTGGAGGGGTGCATCTTTTCTGTGTGAAGTGCTGCTTCATCTTGGGCCCAGAGCAATGGAGTTAGTCCTTTAGAGACTGAGACCTCTGAAACCACGAGCCCCAAATAAACTTTTCCTCCTCTGAGTTGTTCTTGTTGGGTGTTTTGGTTACAGATGTAAAAACTTTCTAAAACATGGGGCTGGGGCTATGGCTCAGCGGTAGAGCGCTCGTCTGGCATGTGTGAGGCCATGGGTTTGATTCTCAGCACTACATAAATAAAAGCATAAGGGTATTGTGTCCACCTATAACTAAAAAAAAAATATTTAAAAAAACTTACTGGAACAGATGCTTTCGTGTTCATTAGCTCATTGAGATCAGGATAGCTGTTGGAGTTCTTTAGCTGGTCCTTGTAAGAGCCTTAATGAGGAGGTGGCTAAGATGGCGGCTGGCTGAGAGCCAAAGAGGAGGCATTTAATTGTTTTCTCCTGACCTTAATGTAATCAACTAAGACTCTTTCTGTGCCCGTGAACACTGTGTGACGCACCTGTAAGTTGAGCTTGTGTCACGTGTATACTTGTTAAGGTGAAGAGTATTTAACCAGGTAGGGCTGGCGAGAGGTGGTTGGATCAGGAGGAGAATACAGAGGAGAAAGCAGAGGAGAAGTGAGAATAAAGAACCTACTCATTCCCAGTCTGCCTCCGATTTCTTTCCCCTGGTATCATTGCTGCAGGCGGCAACAAATGGCCTGTACGGGGATTTCGGAATTGGCATGGCAGGTAAGAACTGAGGAACCTCGCAGGAGTCTCTAGTCAGAGCGGTTAAAATGGGTTCGAAAATGACAAAGATCCGAGTGGCAAAGGCTATTGAAGACTTATTAGAGATAGCTGAGGGATACCTGCTCTCAATTGGACCTGGGACTCAGGAGAGTGTTACTGAGTCAGTTAGGACCAGTGAGAGTAGTATTAGTAAGGAGGAATTAAGTGAAAGTGATCATGAGAGCACAGCCTCCGCTGAGTCAGCTAGGACCAGTAAGGATAGTATTAGTGAGGAGGAATTAAGTAAAAGTGATCATGAGAGCACAATCTCTGATAAAATGAGCAAAAGGAAATTAAGAAGGACCAGGATGGAGGACCGTCAAGTGAAGGAACCACTTGTGCCCTCTGCTCCCCCATGGGTTGAATCAATTACAGAAACTATGAAGAGTCTTTCTAGGCGCTTGCGTGCCCTTGAAGCAGAGATTAAGGATCTTTCTAAGTGCTTGCGTGCCCTTGAGTGTCAAAATTCGCAGGGACATTGGGATCTGCCAGTGTTTGAAAATCAAAACGAACAGAGATACCATCAATCTTTAGATTTCAAAACTATAAAAAATTTTAAAGAAGCAACAATGACATATGGGCCCCAAGCTCCTTTTACCATAAGCATGATAGAATCTCTTAATACTTTGAATTTAACTCCTTCAGATTGGAAAGGCTTATGTAAGGCAGTATTGAGCGGGGGACAATACTTGGTTTGGAGGTCACAATTTCAAGATTTCTGTGTTGAAACAGCTTGAAGAAATGTGGCTGCAGGATTTCCAGATCGTAACATAGACATGTTAACCGGAGGGGGCAATATGCTGATTTGCAGGTTCAGATTCAGTACGATCCTGGAGTTTACGCTCAAATATACGCCGCAGCTGTTAAGGCATGGAAAACCTTACAAGGAACTGGTGACTTACACGGTAGCTTGTCTAAAGTAATTCAGGGACCTAATGAGCCATATGACAAATTCGTTGATCGACTTTTGCAAACAGCAGGTAGAGTGTTTGAAGACTTTGATCAAGCCATGCCATTAGTTGTTCAGCTGGCATATGAAAATGCCAACAAATATTGTCAAGATGCTATCAGACCTTGGAAATCTAAAAGGGACCTTTCTGTCTATATAAAGCATTGCAGAAACACAAATGATGCATTTGTTACAGGTAATGTAATCGCAGCAGCCATGAGAGGTGCTTCTCCTCTTAATTTTATAAGAAGGGCTCAGCCTAAAAGTTATTTTAGTCAATCAGGTTATTTTAGAAAACAATATCCCCAAAGGAGGCAAGAGACAATAGAAATAAGGCCAAACTCGTCTCGTGCCCCAGGCCGCTGCCCCAGGTGTAAAAAAGGAAACCATTGGGCTAATAAGTGCAGATCCAAAACTGATGTTTATGGTAACATTTGGTCTGGCAATTCAAAAAACGAGGCACGGGGCCCAATGCCCCGGGGCCCACAAATGTATGGGGCATTAGAGGAGTATCCTCAAACATCCATCCAGATGATTCCTCGACACAATCCCTCTTACCCATTGACTCCCTTGTCAGAGGAACAAGAGGAAGTGCAGGACTAGACCTCTGTTCCACCGCCCAAATAGTGCTAACACCTGAAATGGGGGTTCAACTGATTCCCATGGGAGTCAGGGGACCTATTCCCTTAGGGACTGTAGGACTTATTCTCGGGAAAAGTTCTAAAAGCTTATCCGGACTTCAAGTGACTCCAGGTGTGATAGATTCAGACTATCAAGGAGAAATTAAGATTATGCTTAGTTCACCTCGAGGCATTAGCTCTGTTAACCAAGGTGATAGAATTGCTCAGCTGCTTCTCCTTCCCAGTTTACATGACTCATTTAAGAGTATGCCTCAAAATAGGAATAATAGGGGATTTGGTTCCACTGGCTCAGGGCATATGGCTTGCTGGGTTCAGGATTGTTCACAGAGGCCTATGTGCAAAATAAAAATTCAAGGACTGGAGATGGAGGGACTGATTGACATTGGGGCTGACTCTTCCATTATCAACGTACGACAATGGCCCAAACACTGGCCTTTGCAAAAAGCTTCAACCAGTTTGAGAGGCTTGGGATATTCTAATAGCCCAGAACAAAGTGCAACAGTTTTAAAATGGGAGGATGATGAAGGGCATTAAGGAACATTTCAGCCTTATGTTTTGTCCAGCTTGCCAGTTACTTTATGGGGAAGAGATATATTACAACAAATAGGAGCACACCTCGCAACCAAGCCCGCAGGTGTTAAAAATAAAAATCTACAGGGTAATCCTAACCCTATTGAGCTTAAACAAAAGCATCCTCAAAAAGGTAAAGGATATTTTTTTTAGGGGCCACTGAGAAAACAATTTTGAAAATACTATGGCTTTCTGATAAGCCAGTTTGGGTCCCTCAGTGGCCCCTATCTAGAGAGAAATTACAAGTGGCCCACTTACTAGTCCAAGAACAACTAGAAGCAGGACATATAGAACCTTCTACCTCTCCCTGGAATTCCCCCATATTCCTGATTAGGAAAAAATCAGGAAAATGGCGATTGTTACATGATCTTAGAGAAATCAATAAAACTATGCAAATTATGGGCCCTACCCAACCTGGACTTCCTAATCCTATAGCCATTCCAAAAAATTTCCATCTTACAACCCTTGATATAAAGGATTTTTTTTCTATTCCTTTATATCCTCTGGATGCCCCCAGGTTTGCTTTTTCAGTTCCCTCTATTGATAATGATGGACCTGATCAAAGATTTCAGTGGAAAATTTTACCCCAGGGTATGGCTAATAGCCCCACTATGTGTCAAATCTATGTAGATAAAGTTATTCAGCCTATCAAGAACAAATACCCAGAGCTTATGTGCCTCCATTATATGGATGATGTTTTGTTTGCTTCATCCTAATCAAGAAGTCTTATTCACCATATTTAGCGATATATCAGAAAACTTGAAACGATATGGACTAAACATTGCTGAAGAAAAGGTTCAAACTAGATCTCCAATATCATATCTAGGATTCCAAATTATGGATACTTTTATTAGACTTCAAAAAACTTAATAAATAAGGAACATCTAGCTACTCTTAATAATTTTCAAAAACTGCTGGGAGACATTAATTGGCTTCGCCCTACACTAAGCCTCACTACTGGCCAATTAAAACCCTTATTTGATATCCTTCGCAGGAACCCTGATCCATCTACACTGCGAATATTGACTCCTGATGCTAGGGAAGCTTTAAAGTTGTTAGAAAAGGCCATTGAAGGATCCCATTGTGATAGAATTGATTTTACTCAACCGCTGATATTGATCATTATTTCTTCACAATATACACCCACAGGAGTATTTTGGCAACAGGGGCCTTTATTATGGATACATTTGCCTGTCTCTCCTAAAAGTACAATTGAGTCTTATACCTCCATGGTAGCTAAACTTATTCTTCAAGGACTCAAGACTTCTACTAAAATATTTGGCATTCACCCCGCTACTATTATTACTCCCTATTCATCATCACAGGTTGAATATTTATGCTTCAATGATAATGATTGGGCTATAGCTAGAAGCGCTACTTCTGCAAATTTTGATAACCATCTTTGTAAGTCTCCTACACTATCTTTTTGTATCGATCATCCCATTATATTTCCACAGGTAATAAAAAAATCAACCTATTCCTAAGGCATTAAATGTGTTTTACAGATGGGTCCTTTAATGGTACTGCTGCAGTAGTCACTCAAAAAGAAAATATGATTCATATTACTGCCCATAAATCAGCTCAACTGGTAGAGCTAGAAGCTGTTATTATAGCTCTTGAAAGTTTTAGAGAACAGCCCATAAATATTTTCTCAGACAGCCACTATATTGTACATGCCGTGCCTAAATTAGAGCTAGGAGGTCCAATAGCACCTCATACTCCAGCCTTTAAATTGTTTTTTCAAATTCAAAACCTTCTATGGGAACGTAAAGAACCTTTGTTTATTGGATATATCAGAGCTCATACTAATTTGCTTGGTCCTCTACATGAAGGTAATCAAAAGGCCGATGCCCTCACTCAAAAAATCTTTATATTTCAGCAGTCCAACAAGCTACCTCGTTCCATTCTCAATTTCATGTTAATAGTACTATTTTACAACAAAGTTTCAAAATAACTAAAGATCAAGCTCGAACAATTGTGAAGGCTTGTCAATCTTGTGTGACACATTTGCCCAATCCACATTATGGGGTTAACCCAAGAGGATTAATGCCCAATCATTTGTGGCAGATGGATGTCACTCATGAGCCAAGTTTTGGAAAATTGTGATTTATTCATGTGACCATAGATACATGCTCAGGCATGATTTTTGCTTCCTTACATGCTGGAGAAAAAAGTTAAAGATGTTACATCTCATTATTTACAAGCTGTTGCTGCACTGGGCATTCCCAAAATGCTTAAAACAGACAATGGCCCTGCATATACATCCTCATCTTTCAAACAGTTTTGTGCAAAATTCAGTATACTTCATAAGAATGGTATTCCGTCTAATCCTCAAGGCCAAGGCATAATTGAACGAGCTAATCACACACTCAAACTTATGCTTTTGAAACAAAAAGAAGGAAATTAGACAAATCCTAAAGAAAGATTAGCCATTGCCCTTTTTACTTTAAATTTTTTAACTTTGGATTCCAAAGGATATTCGGCTGGAGACAGACACTGGAATCCACATCAACAACATAAACCTTTGGTTTACTGGAAGGATGTACTTTCAGGCACACGGAAGGGCCCAGACCCAGTATTAATTGGGGGGAGAGGATCTGTTTGTGTTTTTCCACAGCACGAATCCTCGCCGGTATGGATACCATCAAGATTAATAAAACAGGTACCAAATCAAAAGGGCCAAGATGAAGTTGTTGCAGAATCAAGATTAATAAAACAAGTGCCAAATCAAAAGGGCCAAGATGAAGTTGTTGTGGTTGATTCCCTTAAAAGAGGTATCAATCCGCACACCTGCGCGAGTTTGTCTCTTTTCCGACAAGGGAACCTCATCTTTGCCTTTTCAGCTAAGAAACTTTTAAGCTGCGTGCTTTTTCCTTCAATAAATTCACAACTTAAGTCTCATTCCTCCCGGCCGGGACTAGAGGATCTCTCTTTAGTGTGCACACAATTGTGTTTTTCTTTTTTATATATGTCTTTATGTCTGTGCGTTTGTCCAGATTTCATGTAAATGTGACGTCACAAATATATGTCTTTATGTCTGTGCGTCTGTCCAGATTTCATGTAAATGTGATGTCACAAATAACAAAAACCGAGCTCTCATGAAAATTAATAAAAAAAATGGATCCAAATGCCTTTAATTTATTTAAGTCAAAAATATTCAATTGGGTATACAAATAAAAAATGAAAGTACCTTCAAACTTAATTTATAAGTATCTCTAGGACTTCTCTTCAGCAAGGAATATGACTAATACTGTTCAACCTGATATTTTGGTATTTGACATGGGATTGTTTATTTGTAATTAACTTTATTTGTTAAACAGCTGATTAATTTAAATTGTTTCAACAGGTATATTCGTATAAGGTTGCTGTGTATGCAGAGGCTCAAAAGTTACAGCTAACAAAATATTTTTCTAAAAAGCTCTTAGCCTTTCTTTAATCTATCTTAAATGTAATATTTTGTCAGCTAAATGCTCTGTCTTTCTTTAATCCGTTCTGAATGTGATATTTTGCCCACTAATATTCGTTTGAGCTCAAGCAGCAATTTATGTGAGCAGAGATCAATTTCAGATACCTGACCTAAGATATAATAATTCTATTTTTTAGTTTGAATTGCACTCCTACAACTCGCTTCTTGACTCAGTGCTGGAATGGCACTGCCTTTCCTCTAATGATTGTTGTTTGAGTTGCTAGGTACATCCCTATGCCAGTCTTAGCGGGCCCTGAAGACTTGCCGGTGGCATTATCGAGACATAAAAGAGACGGCTACTGCTGCTACAGCTGCAGGGATTGCAATCGTTACAAGTGTCCCTACTACTCATGCATTAAACAACTTCACCAGCAGTATGGCCTCTGCTCTGCATGCACAGGGCCTCCAAGATCAACACCACATTTTGAAATTGTCAATCAACGTGTTGCTCCAAGAGCAAGTGGACATTTTGACAGATCTTTCTATGTTTAGGACATTACTCGGGACATTGTCTTGCAGGTATCCCTTTTAATAGGGCAGCTGATTTGTCTAGAGAACTTGTTACGCTATTTAATGGAACTTGGCTCGTCAGCACAAAGCTTACCGCCTTAGAACTGGAGCATCTCCTCATGATTGGTTGGCTTGATCGGACGGCTGGTAGTCAATGACAGGAAAGTCTCATGTGGCCGACATATCAAGCTAAGACAGGAGTCAAGGGCACAGCCTTGATTATCCAATGACGGGTAAGAATGTTGGTTGCACATGTAGACTCCTAAGACAGGCACAGTCGTTCCTGATGTGGTAAGGGTTCACCCATCTATTTATCCCTCTTTTAGAACAAAAGGGGGAAATGTAAGAGCCTTAATGAGGAGGTAGCTAAGATGGCGGCTGGCTGAGAGCCAAAGAGGAGGCGTTTAATTGTTTTCTCCTGACCTTAATGTAATCAACTAAGAATCTTTCTGTGCCCGTGAACACTGTGTGACGCACCTGTAAGTTGAGCTTGTGTCACGTGTATACTTGTTAAGGTGAAGAGTATTTAACCAGGTAGGGCTGGCGAGAGGTGGTTGGATCAGGAGGAGAATACAGAGGAGAAAGCAGAGAAGAAGCGAGAATAAAGAACCTACTCATTCCCAGTCTGCCTCCGATTTCTTTCCCGTGGTATCCTTGCTGCAGGCGGCAACAGCTGCAGGCTGCAACAGGTTCTTGTCCTCAGAATTCATATTTTTGAATGTCATTTTCTTTTATCTTATAGGGAGAAATTACATTTAGTGTACATTTGTTATAGCCATAATAAAAGTGATTCAAAGCTTTAAGGACTGCTCAGCTGAATGGTTGGGGTTGAAATTTGGATTATTCTGAAAGGCATTCTTTGAAGCAAACAACTATGTGATTGTGAAACCCATAGTAGGCTAATACCAGGGGTGACAGTGCACACCTATAATGGCAGCAACTCAGGAGGCTGAGGCAAGAGGATCACAAGTTCAAGGACAGCCTCTGCAACTTAGCAAGACCTCGTCTTAAAATAAAAACTGAAAGAGCTGGGAATGTGCCTCCACATTCAGTCTCCAGTACCAAAAAATAAAAATTAGATAAATAAAAATTTAAGAATAACTATTTAACAACTTATCTTTTTAAAAAATATTTATTTATTTGCTTTTAGTTGTACACAATGCAAGGCATTTATGTTTACGTGGTGCTGAGGATCGAACCCAGGCTGCGCACATGGTAGGCGAGCGCTCTACTGCTGAGCCACAGCCCCAGCCCTTAACAACTTATCTTTAATATTAAAATGAAGGCGATGTTAATAAAGTAAATTTTTTTTGTATAATCTTTAATCTCAAGGTAGGTCTGGTCCCTTCTGAGAGTTGCCTTGCAACAGATTTGGGCAATATTCCTGAATTTATTTTTTCATGATAACCAGCTATCTTTAAATATTTTGCAACAATTACCTGACTCAGCTGAGTAATTGCTGGGGGACAGAGCCTAGGGTTCATAACTTACATAGTGTCTTAGTCATGTTACCATTCTTACTTAAGTCCTCCCCTCCCATAATATTATGCCTCAGGGTTAGTTCTCCAGAATAACTTAGGCCACACATATGCAAAAAGTCTCTTAGAACAAACTCACAGGTTTTTCCTGGGTGGAAACTCCATTTAGAAGTGATTTATTTATTAATATCTGTACGTGTTTGAACTTGGCCCACACAAGTGCCCAAACATGCACGGACCCTAGGAATTTCATTTCAATTTCTCCTGTGACTTGTCCAAAAAGCATTTCTTGAACTCAGTCTTTTTGTTTGTAAAATCTTTGTGGTCATTTGTTGTCTGGGTACAGATGTTAGGATTCTTCAGGGTGGTGTATTATTTGAACACAGAGAACTCCACCTATATAGAATGTGAACAAAAGGAAATTCAAATGGCCGTCTATTTTACTGGATCTGCTGTAAACCACTTTAAGTAGCATAAAAAAGTGGACAGACTTCTAGAAGAATTGAATCAAGAATAAAAGGAAATGTAAATATGTAAAATAAAGAATAAGAGAGGATATAGAACTATAAATGTAGAGAAGCAAATTTACATAAGACCATGATGTAGTTTTTACAAAATAAATTGTAAAAACTGCAATGAAAGACAGAATTCACTAGGAAAATGTAAGTGAACAAGATTGAAGCCAAAAATAAAAATAATCTGAGCTGGTTAAACAGCATGGAATAAGTTAAATGCAAAATATTACATCTGAACAATAGGCCAGGCTTAGTTATAGAAGCAAATACTCTTTAATATTCTAGGAGTAGGTCAACTGAATATAATAAAAACAATCCCACAGAAAGAGATGGAACACCTTGTAATTTATTGCACGAAACTGGCATAACCTTGGCAGTAAAACATATTAAAATATACAACAAAAATATAAATAGAAACTTCTATTTGTACAAATACAACTAAAAGGACAGATGCAAAATAAAATATCTGTGAATCTCATTAAGCACCATATGAAAGAGTAATACAGAATGACTAAGTGGATTTTATTTTAAAAGTGCAATGGTGGTTCCGTAGTAGGAAATTTATCAATAGAATTGATCTCATCAGAAGGTCAATGCAGAAAAATTGAGTGACCCTCTGGATAGGTGTGCAAAAGGCGTTTGCTATAGTTCATACCTGGAATGTCCCCAAAGGTCCATGGGTCAAAGCCTTGGTCCGCAGCCTGGGGTTATTGGCAGGTGGTAGAATTTTTAAGAGGTAAGACCTAAGGTGGGAAGTTCTTAGGTAACTGAGGTCAGGCCCTCAAAGGCGATTGTGGGATGCAGGTGCTATGGTTTGGATGTGAGGTGTCCCTCCAAAGCTCCTGTGTTACTACAGGAATGTTCAGAGGTGAGGTGACTGGATTGAGAGAGCTGTCACCTAGTCAGTCCATCCTAGTTTGAACGGACTGACTGGGTGATAACCACGGACAGATGACAGGAGAAGGTGGGCCACTGGGTGTGTGCCCTGGAAGGGTTCATCTTCCCTGTGGCCCCTTCCCTCTTCTCTCTCTGCTTCCTGGTCCCTGTGAATGGAGCAGGCCCCCCCCATCACCCCCCACTCCCCATGTGCTGCTCACCTTGGGCCCAGAGCAATGGAGTCAGCCCATGATGGACTAAACCTCGGAACCCATGAGCCAAAAAGCAAAGCAAAACAAAAAAATCCAACACACACAGCACACAGCAGATTGCTTCCTGGCATGCATGTGGTGAGCAGCTCTGCTCCAGCAGGTGCTCCTGCCACATGTGCAGCCTCACCACAGGCCCAAAAGCAAGGGGTCAGCTGACTATGGACTGAAACCTCTGAAACTGTGAGCCAAAGTAAACCTCTCCTCTTTATAAGCTGATTATCTCAGGTATCTGTTACAGTAATGGAAAGCTGACTAATGCAGCATCTGATAAAATTAACTCATTTTTGTTCCAAACCTTTAGTAAACTATGAATGGGCTCTGCCTACTCACATAGAAAAAGGATCTCTGAGAAACTAGCAGCCAGCACCACACTTAAGTGTGAGCTGTTATGTATCCCCATCAGTAAGAAGTAAGAAATGAGCTGGACATTACGGAGCATGCCTTTAATCCCAGCAACTTGGGAGGCTGAGGCAGGAGGATCACAAGTTCAAAACCAGCTTCAACAACTCAGTGAGACCCTGTCCCAAAATAAAAAATAAAAAGGGCTGGAGATGTAGTTCAGCGTCCCTGGCTTTAATCCCCAGTACCAATAGATAGATAGATAGATAGATAGATAGATAGATAGAAAAAAGGGCTGTGGATGTAGATCAGTGATAAAGTGCTTCCCTAGCATGCGCAAGACACTGTATTCTGTCCTCAGTACTGGGAGAAATAAGGGGTGGAGGAGAGAAATAAAATGAACACCCTCTTGCAGCACAGCTGGAGCAGTAGTCAGAGATCACTCTACCCAGTGCAAGGGAATGAGAAACACAAATTGGAAGAGACCAAATTGCCCTTATTTGCTAATGATATACCTGCATAACAGAATCAACAAAACAACAACAACAAAAAAAATTTTGTGTGTATGTGTGTGTGTTGCTGGGGATTGAACCCAGGGCCTTATGCATGGGAGGCAAGCACTCTACCAACGAGCTATATATATCCCCAGCCCTAACAAATATTTTTGAATAAATTTTTGTCACAAAATACATGCTACGGTTTGAAAGTCCCCTTCAAAGCTCACATTGAAATGTTAATTGCCATCGTAACAGAATAAGAGGTGGGACCTGTAAGAGGTGATTAGTTCATAGGGGCTCTCCCTTAAGAATGGATGAGGGGCTGGGGTTGTGGCTCAGCAGTAGAGCACTCACCTAGCACGTGCGTGGCCTGGGTTCGATCCTCAGCACCACATACAAATAAAGGCATTGTGTACAACTAAAGCAAATAAATAAATATTTTTTTTAAAAAAAAAAGAATGGATGAAAGTTGTCATGGAGACAGTGAGTTCCTGATGATGAGGAGGGGTGCTGCCAGTTTCCCTCTCTGCTCCTGTGCTTGCTTGCCCTATCATGCGTTACAGGGTAGCACAAATTTCCTTGCCAGATGCTTTTTTTTTTTTTTTGGTACCAGGCATTGAACTCAGGGGCACTCGACCACTGGGGCCACATCCTCAGCCCTTTTTTTATTTTATTAGAGACAGGGTCTCACTGAGTTGCTAAGTACCTCGTCATTGCTTGAAGCTGGCTTTGAACCCACAATCCTCCTGCCTCAGCCTCCCAAGTGCTGGGATTACAGGCCTGCGCCACTGCGCCCAGCTGCCAGATGCTTTTTTTAAATCCAGATGTTCTTGAACTTTCCAGCCTCCGGAACTGTGAGAAATACATTTCTTTTCTTTGTAAAGTAACCAACCTATGGTATTCTGTTATAGCAGCAGAAAAAAAGACTAAGATAACAGTTTAACTCTCTTTACTCTTTTTTTCTTTTTCTTTTTTTTTTTTGGTAGTAGGGCTTGAACGGGGGTGGGGGGGGGTGGGGCGGGGTGCTCTACCACACTGAGTTACATCCATAGCCCTTCTTATTTTTTATTTTGAGACAGGTCTCACTAAGTTGCTCAGGCTGGCCTCAAATATGCTATTCCCCTGCCTCAGCGTCCTGAGTCCCTAGGATCACAGGCATGTGTCACATGCCCATCATCTTCGCTTGTTTTGAAGTTCATGTAAGGGGACATCATAGAGGAAAAAATATACCGGGACCCTTTCATCAAATCTGCTACTATGTTGTAACCCATGATCTTTCATTTTCTGCAAATTTTGTACCCTTCTTGAAAGCATCCATGTTTCAATACGAAAGAGAATCTAACTATCAAACTGTTTGACTTCAATCTGTCATGGAAGAGTTTACACAGGTCAAGCATAGATCTTGTTTGCCTTTTGCCTATTGATGGGGCACTCCCTTGGGTGGGAGCCTTGCAACAGCCTACTAGGTGTCATTCTGAATTCTCACAATGCTGCCATGACCTCCGTGTTATGTTCTTGTAGGACTTCGCCCTTCACCTCCTGGCCCAGTGTGAGCTGACAGCCGGCCCCTGTGGTCGGGTGGGGTTGTGATCTCTGTCAGCATCGCCCTTCTGCACAAACCACAGAGGTCTGGTTGCAAGAGAGTCTGTCGTGGTTGCACAGGTACATTTTGCATGGAGCCCATGTTTGCCTAAAGCCAACTTCAAGAGAGTGTTTTACATATAGGGATCAAGTTCACTCTTTTACAGAGTTTCTAAAAAAGAGTAGCGCAAGGAAGCCCGGGCTGTGTTACCATCCGGAACTCAACACAAGGGAACATCTGTGGCTTCCCAGGCTGAGTTAGAAAATGAACGTTATTAAGTGCAAAAGAGGCAGCGTAGGAAATCAAATATTGGAAGATCCTTGTGAGAGCAAGAAAAACCAGAATTGGAAAATATAATTCCAATTGCTGCTAAATTAATGTCCAGCATAAAACCCATCAAGAAATTGGGGAATGGTTTCTATGCCATGGGTACTTTGCCTCTTGCCGCGCTCAATCTTTTATTCCAACATTCCCTCCAATAAATGCGTGTCCTATGGCATCCCACAGAAGTGGCTTGACCTTTCCAAGGGTTAGAGAAGGCCACAGATGTAGAATATCCTTGTTTCAGTGACCCATAGTGGAACCACATTATCTGATCTAGAGAATGAATTACAGAGAAGGCCAAACCTCAAAATAAATTTAGAAATTTCGTGAATCAGTCCATGGCAATTTTTTTTCTGCATTTTTAAATAGCAGCAATTTGCCATATACTACTGAAAATAGCTTATGAAACTAGGAAGGAAAAACAAAAATAAAAATATCATGAGGAAAATGTTGCTATTCCTGGAAAAGAAAACTAAAAGACATGCTTAAAACAAAACACGCCCCCCCCACAAAAAAAAAAAAAAAAAAAAAAAAGGGAAAAGAAAAGAAAAGGAAAAAACGAAAAAAGAAAAAAAATCAGTTTCAATGCAGTACTAGCTAGACATGGTGTTAGTGCCACCTGGTGCTGTAAGTGTGAATTGCAGCTATCAATGGCTGATTTGTTTTGAATATTCAATATTCTTTCAAAACCTGCCCTTCCCTAAGTACATGTATAAAAACACAAAAGGTATGAAAATACTTTAGTAAAACCAGTGACCTGAAAAACTGTGCTCTTTATATGCAATACAAGATGAATTGCACTCTACAAGCATGTATAACAAATTAGAGTTAAAAAAATCTATAATAAAAAAAAAAAAAAAACCCTGCTCTTTCATGACAGGAACTGAGAGTTTTATTTTGCTTTCATTATTTCCATGTGTCCAAATCTTCCTATGTGCTAAGAGATTTTCATAAATCCTCTCATTTAAATGTGATAGCAACTCTGCTAGGTAAGTAGTTTTTTAAATCTACATTATATAGATGAACAGAAAAGATCGAGAGTCAGTGAACAATGTAGCCAAGGACATGTAGGTGGTGAGTCAGAGCTTGGACTGTCTGGTCATAATCCAACCTCAAGGGCCATATTCTGCCTGGCTAAACCATGATACTTTGCATTATGATCACCCTTTTTGGAGAGTTTTCACAAAGTATATACTTTTGTCCTTTCAGCCTCAGTTTGCTGTCTTCAAAATGATTCATCTAGTGGAATGGATTATTAGAAAATATCATCAAATCCAAGAAGAGGATCTGCAGGTTATTTGGGGTGGTTTCATACCCCAGTGCAAAATTCTTATCAAGTGCCTGGACTTCAAGTGCTGTTGTGATAATTTGCATGCTGACAGTCATAAGTTTTACCTAAATATTTCCAGATGGGAATTGGATCTGATTTTTCCTGAAAGGTGCTCCCTCATATTGAAGATTATACAACATTTATATCTGCATCAGGGAGAGGGGAACAAGAATGACTCATTTTTCTTTATCTTATAAAAATGAATTGCTGTAGAAGTTTTATGGGTTATTGTATACAGATGGTAAAAATTCTTAGCTATGTTCTAATGATTCCCAGGGTTTCTTGCTAAATGTAATGGTATTTTGTATCAAGATTTGAAACCACAAAACAGAGAGGGAATGAAGCAGCTGGAAAAGTACAGCCATCGCTGGAGTCAAGAGGGCAAAGAGAAAAAAACAGGAAGGAGACACAGGCAGGGAGCGAATCCAAGCAGAGAGGATGGAAAAATCAGGAAAGTGCAGCCAGTAGCTGATTTTTGGAAGAGCAGAAACTGGAGATGCGGTCCCAGCGTGGACCCAGGAGCAGTGCGAATAGTTGGCCATTTGGTGTTGAGGCAGATCAGAGGCAAGAAGCCAGGGATCCCATGATGGGGTGTGACTTCCTAGGAGAACATCTCTGAAAGCAAGTAAGTCAGCACCAGTAACACCAGGGACCACTCAGTCCAACTGGGAGGGACTTACCCAGTGCCTTTGATGTAAAAACACTCGGCCAGAGGTGCACTGTTCTTCCAGAGGGGGCCTCCTCGCCTCCCCCCACTTCTCCAGATTCGGCATGGACAGCACTGAATTCAACCCCGCCATAAAGAGTTGAAAACTTCAGGTTCTGAGTTCTAATCTGATTAAATGTGCTGTACCCAGAAACTACAGATGAATCTCCCAGTTACAGCACATAGCTTAGATTGGTATTCAAAGCATTTCAATTAATTCCTAGGTCAGCATCTGGCTTCTTGCGTGGAAAACATGACTTCTTCTGTGTGTGTGTGTGTGTGTGTGTGTGTCTGTGTGTGTGTGTGTCTGTGTGTGTTGTGAATTCTTTTCCTTTTAAAAAAGTGTGGTAAAAACCACAACAATAAATTTACCATCTTAAACATGTGTAAGTGTATTGTTCAGTGGTGTTAAGCATATTCACATTGTTGTGCAATAGATCTCTAGAACTTTTTTATCTTGTAAAACCAGAACTCTATTATACCTGTTCAAACTAATTTCTCCTCACCTTTCATCTAGCCCTGGGTATAATCAACTTTCTATTTTCTGTTTCTATGCTTTTGACTAATTTAGATACTTCATGTGAGTAGAATCATGTAGGATTTGTTCTTTGGTGACTGGCACATTTGACTTGGCATAATGCCTTTGAGGTTTGTCTATGTTGTCGTATGTGACAGGATTTTCTTCTTTATGAAGTTTTTGTTTTGTTTTGTTTTGGTACCAGAGGTTGAATTCAGGGGCACTCAACCACTGAGCCACATCCCCAGCACTATTTTCTATTTTATTTAGAGACAGAGTCTCACTGAGTTGCTTAGTGCCTTGCCATTTTTGAGGCTGGCTTTGAACTCGTGATCCACCTGACTCAGCCTCCCAAGCTGCTGGGATTACAGGCGTGGGCACCACACCCAGCAAATTTTCATTATGAAATCTGTGTAATCTATCCTTGTGTGGAGAACAGACTTTATAATTTTTTGGTGAGGATTTAATGAGAGTAATTCTACAATTTTTAAAGTATGATACAAATATTAATATTAACCACATTAGCTTTAATGACCATCATGGAATTGTATTTCTAATAAAGTTCTGTTTCCACTCTTGGGTTAGTTGCTTGCTTGCACTTTATGACTCTGGGGAGAGCAAGTTTCCCTACGAGTTCTCCTAAAGGGGCCTCAATCATAATGGAAAATCCTCAGGCTTTTCCTGGATTTTGAAGCAACTATGAGTCTAGGAATGGTCACCCATAATTTATTAACTAGTGAGAATGTTTGTAGGGTGTGTGATTTACCCTGCTATGTCATAACACGCATCAACCATACAATAATACCCTGTTAAAAGAGAACTCCTTGTCCCTAGGTGTGTCCTTTTCTTGCATATACATGTCCCTTTGATTAAAAATTACATCTATCCTGGTACTTATTCACCAAGTTGAGTTTTCCCCCTTAAGAGTAAATATTTTTTCCATGAACCAAAGCAGTGCAAAGTCTACTCATTCTAGTGTTTAACAGAAGAATTCTATAGGCTAAAAAATTGTTGTTTCAGGAAATAATTTGGTAGGATGAGGAGAAATAGCAATATGTAAGGGCCTCAGGTACATTCAGATTCTTTCTAGTGATGCTGAGGGTTTTGATGGGGGAACTTTGGAGAAGGAGCTGCAGTGCACGGCTGGCCCCCTCCCCACCTCCTCACTGCAGGTCACAGCTCCCAGCTGGGCTCCCCTCCTGCCCTGGCCACCTTCTTCTCTTCTTCCATGAGAGAAAGCTTTATTTCACTTGAGTTCAGTCAACAAGAGTTCCTGAACTAAGACTACCCAGCACAGAGTTGTGATAAGAGGACAGAGGGCTGAGAGGGAGTGGTGCTTTTATTAAGGGTCACCAGTAAGACCAAGAGTTATGGTGCTTTCTAGATCACCAAGTCAAGCCCGGGGTGGTGGCGTAGCCCTATCCCAGCTACCCGAACTGCTGAAACACGGAGATCCCAAGTTCAAAGGCAGCCTGGGGAACTTAGCAAGAACTTGTCTCAAAATAAAATATAGGAAGGGCTGGGGATGTAGGTCAGTGGTAAAATGTCCCTAGATTCAATCCCCAGTGCCACAAGAATCAATCAATCATCACCAAGTCAGTGTAAGTTAGTGATATGCATGGAATTTCCGCTGCTGGGCACTTGTTCTAAAATATAAAATTCTAGTATTGGGAAAACAAAGAGGACCCTCTACCAGAGGAATGGTCGAATGAAGCTGTGATAAAGGGTAGGTGGCCTGTACCTGCCTGGGTCCCACGTCTCCTAGAAGCTGTCTCGTGACCTCTTTCCAATCCTTCTGACTGACCACTACATGGAATTCTAAATCAATGGCCAAGATGGGGATAGGTGGTAGAGGCGGGGCCTAGAGCTTGGGGATAGGTGGTAGAGGCGGGGCCTAGAGCTCAGATTCTTTATGCATGAACATCACTTGACTTCTTGTGTCTGCTGCAGGTGACTGGGATGGCAGGACGTTCTTCCTTACTGAAAGACGTCAGGACATAAGTGTGTGTGACAACACAAGACTTGAAATTCCACAAGGGACTGTCGGAAGTTTGGCTGGCCTGGCTAAAGTGTCTGAAGTCAATACAAATGGAATCATGGCCTCCCTGTTTCCACCAAGGACAAAGGTAGGACCTCATTCCATTTCCACCGTCTTCCTTTTATTATAAGACAGACTTATTTCTGGTTGTTTGTATTTCTTTTAATTTTTAAAAGTGGTACAAATAATACATGCATAATGTCTTGATTTCCTCCTGATGCTAAATCAAATTATTCCTGCAACTGTAGTAGCTTAAAACAATAAAAATGTGTTATTCTATAGTTCCAGAGACTGGAAGTCCAAAATGATTCTTTTCTTTTCTTTTTTCTTTTTTTATTTTTGGTACCAGGAATTGAGCTCAGGGGTGCTGCACCACTGAGCTACATCTCCAGCCCTTTTTACTTTATTTTATTGTTTTAATTTTCAGATAGGGCCTCGCTAAGCCTCTGAGGCTGGCCTTGAACTTACAATGCTCCTGCCTCAGCCTCCTGAGTTCTTGGGATTACAGGTGTATGCCACCATGCCTGACTCTAGGTGCTTTTTTACATACTAGGGAAAGTTAATCATTTTCTGTGAAAAATATATTTATATTTTTCCAAAATCTTCATTTTTTCCTTTGACTTTGATTTTTGTAATTTGATCGGGAAGGTTTTATTTTTAACTTAGCAGGATTTTCTTTTATGGCTTTTGAGTTTTGAGTTTTCTTTGGTTGGGGCAGAAATCTTCCCAACTCTAAAATTTTAAAAGAATCCACCCATATTTTCTTTTATTCATATATATATATATATATATATATATATATACATATATATATATAGTACAATTTCATGCATTTGAGATTTAATGTGGTCTATACAGTGTGAGCTATATATGCAGCTTTTCACTTTCCAAATCTCTTCACAGCTGTCTGAGTTCTGTTTATCAATATGACATCTAACCTCATCACATACTAAATACCCATGTGCATTTTGATTCATGGCTGGGCTCTCAGTTCTATTCTACTGATCTGCTTATTCATGTCACACATACTTCAGTCATTGTGACGTTAATAGTGTTTATTTAATAGGGCAATTTTATGTTTCTTTGTTTACTTTAAAAAATGTCCTGGCCCTTCGTGCTTCTTTATTTATATATATGGACCTTAGAATCACCTCTCCCAGCGTCTAATATATGAACAGATGTTTTCATTTTCACTCACCACTTTCTTTTTCTTTAGGGTTTAGGGACTTTAATAGATTCTCCCTTTTGAGAACAGATGTATTGGCACAAGACCAAACTGTCGCACCTTTTTTCTCCCTAGGAAGAATGTGTCCTAGGAGGCTCCCTGGACTCTAATGGAACCTGCTCCTTCCAGGGACCCCAGGGCCTCTAGTCTGAATCCTACCGCTGTCCTTATTCAGATATGACTTTTTTTTTTAAAAAAAAAATTAGCCATTCTACTGGGCCTAGTTGGACTTCATTGTTGTTTTAGTTTGTATATCCCAGATGACTGGGATGGTGAGTGATTCTCAGGTGTCTGTCACCATATCTTCTTCCATGAAGGGTCAGTTCAGATCAAATCCTTTTCAAAATGTGGTTGTGTTTTTGTTTATTGCATTGTCAAGGTAATATATATATATATATATATATATATATATATATATATATATATATTTGTACCAGGGATTGAACTCAGGGGTACTTGACCACTGGGACACATCCCAGCCTTTTTTTGTATTTTATTAGAGACAGGGTCTCACTGAGTTGCTAAGTGCCTCGTCATTGCTGAGGCTGGCTTTGAACTCACGATCCTCCTGCTTCAGTCTCCCAAGTGCTGGGATTCCAGGCGTACGCCAGCATGCCTGGCTAGTTTATATATTTTGATACAAGTCTTTTATCAGATATGTGGCATGAATCTCCTCTTCTTGTCTTTCAGTTTCTTTTTTTCTTTCTTTTTTTTTTTTTTTTTTTGTACTAGGGATGGAACCCAGGGGTGCTTTACCACTGAGCTACATCCTCAATCCTTTATTTTTTATTTTGAGACAGGGCCTTGCTAAGTTGCTGAGACTGACCTTGAACTTGCCTCAGCCTCCTGCGTTGTTAGTATTACAGGCATGCACCACCACACCCAACTAAATTTTTTTAATGATGACTTTTGAAAAGAAAAAAAATGTTATTTTTTTGTAGTTTGATTCCATTTAAGACAACTTTGCCTCCCTCAAGGTTATAAAGATTATCTCCTATGTTCTAATTTACAATTTTTTTTTTAAATTTAGGGTACAATATATTTCTAATTTCTGTGATGGTCTGAAGTGAGGACTAATGAGCTTTTTTCCTACATAGATATCCAGTTGTTCCAGCTCTGTTTGTGAAAAATATTGTCCTTTTCCCACTAAATTGCCTATTTCCCATTGAATTGCATATGTGTAGAAAATGAAAGGACCACATGTAAATAGGGTTAGTTCTGGATTTACTGTTTTGTTCCATTGATCTTTATGCTGATTCTTTCATCAATTATCCTAATTACTGAAGCTTTATAGTAAATCTTGAAATATGATAGTTTCCTCCAGCTTTCTATTTTTAAAAATGACTTTTATATTTTAAGTTTACAGGAATTTCCATTTCTATTTTAGAGCTAGTCTTTCAATTTCAACAAAAATTCCCTGCAGGAGACTGAGATTGCATTGACTCTATATGTCAATTTGGGGAGGACTGAGAAGATTGAGTTTTCAATACTTGAACATGTTATGTTTTCCCATTTACTCAGGTCTTCTTCAATTTCTCTCAGCAGTGTCTTATTATTTTTAGTGAACAAGTCTTGCATGTCTTTGAATAAATTTAATGTGCACAGTTTTTATAATTTTCTGTTTTTTTAATTATATTTATGGAAGCACTATTTTATTACTAGTGTATCTAATGAAATATTTGGGGTTTGTGTTATTTTGTACTCATTTCATGATTTCAAGCAATTTAATTTTGTGGTATTCTTCAAAAGTGTTCATGAGAGATTGTCCTTTAGCACAAACAACTTGGGGACACTGTTTTAAAAATGTAAAGTCTAGCTGGGCGTGGTGACGTACTGTAATCCCAGCACTTCGGAAGCTGAGGCAGGAGGATCGTGAGTTCAAAGCCAGCCTCAGCAATAGCAAGGCACTTAGTAACTCAGTGAGACCCTGTCTCTAATAAAATACAAAAAAATGGCCTGGGGATGTAGCTCAGTGGTCAAGTGCCCCTGAGTTCAATCCCAGTACCAGAAAAAAAAAAAAAAAAAAAAAAAGTAAAGTCTAGGACCAGTAAGTACTGGTAAATGGAATTTCTTGCAATCTTCCAAGCATTGGGAAAGGGACAAATAGTGCCTACTCACTCCTTTGGGGACATGATCTGAAAGTGAGGCATATCAATCCTCATGGCTATACTTAGCTGTAAGGGAGGCTGGAGAATGGAACTTCAGTTGGCAGTCATGAATCCAGTATCCGCTATTACTGTGGAAGGAGGGGAACAGGATTTGGTGGGGGAACTAACTATCAGTAGACAGCCACTATGGATTTTTCTGACACCTAAATGTTCACATGCCCCTCCCTTCCAATGCATAGCACATACTCACCTCCACAACTGAGTCCAATTTCTCAAAAGCTCATCCAGTTTAGTGGCATTCTCCTTCATTCTGTTTGGATGTGGCTTCTCCTGGTCTGTGTCCCCTCTTAAATGGCAAACTGGAGCCAGGACACCTCCAAGAGAAATCCTTATCTGGAAAAGCAAAGAATGGGGAACCCACAGCAGGCTATGGTCCCCAGCCGTGATTGGATCTGGATGGACAGGAACTATGGATACCCCTGCTTTAGCGGTTCTGTGACTTGCAGGTTGGATTTTGGTTCTGCTCTCTAGCAAGAACTGTCTTCTTTGTTGTTGTTTCTGGGCCCTAGTTTTGCAATGAAGTAGACACCAGAGAGTATGACCCATTTGGAGTTCTTGAGGCTTTCGCATCCTGCATCCTCCTGGTAAAGGAGACCCTGCCTCCTCCCCAAGGGAGTCAAACCATTGCATCTGGCTCCAAGTCCAGGATTTGGGTTGATTCACAGGCTTGTGCATGATGCATTGAAGGCTTTATAGTCTGGGCCAAGAAGCAGCATCTACCATTTCCTTTCCCTGATCTTTTGTCCAAGACTTTTCTTGTGGATGCCTGCTGCAAGAATTGGAAATATAGACTTATAGCCGTGTCCTCAGAGCGTAGGAGCCCCATTATCCAAGAAGTGCTTAAAGGAAACTTGTTAACACTTAGCCTCTGTGACGCCCAGGCGTGCTGTCTCTCTTCTGCAGCACATTGGTCTTAGTGTGGGACTCAGCATGGCTCCATGCTCAATGAAACACACCTAAACACACGCATAGTTTTGGTAATGATAGACTACTCTGTCATAGTGGATGGGGTTTATGTCACAAGCGATTAAAGTTATATCAGACTTTTTACATAGCTTTATCTTGGCATGATTGATTAAAAACAACAAAAAACCCTGTACTTATGTACTTAAGTGTATTCTGATAAGTTTGGACACTGCATATAATATCACCACAATCAAGGTAAGGAACCTCTAAAAGTTTTCTCCTGTTCCTTTGCATATGTGTGTGTGTGTGTTTGTGTGTGTGTGTGTGTGTGTGTGTGTGTGTGTGTGTGTATGTTAAGATCACTTAACATGAGATCTACCTCTGCCATGGTTTGAATGTGGTTTGTCCCTCAAGGGTCCATGTGTTGAAGGTTTGGCTCCCAAGGTGGGGCAATTGGGAGATGGAGGTATCTTAAAGATTGGGAGGTTTGGGGGTCTTTGCAGGCACTGCCCTGAAGGATTAAGATGGTTCTTTTTTTTTTTTTTTTTTAAATATTTATTTATTTACTTTAGTTGTACACAATGCAATGCATTTATGTTTACATGGTGCTGAGGATCGAACCCGGGCCGCGCACGTGCAAGGCAAGCGCTCTGCCGCTGAGCCACAACCCCAGCCCCAAGATGGTTCTTTATAAATGGGGTGAGCCTCACCCACCCACCCGACTCCGCTTCCTGATTTGAGATGTGGTACCTCCTGCCATCTGTCATGGGGTCCTTGTCAGTCTGTGCTGTGCTGTTTAAAGTTTTACCTTCTAAAACTGTGACCAAGACAAACTACTTTATAAAGTTAGCCCGTGTCTGGTATTTTGTCAGAGTGACAGAAAATCGACTAATACAGAAAACTGATGGGAAGGAGCAGGGCCATAACTATAACTATACCTGAAAATGTGGATGCAGTTTTGGAATTGGTTAAAGGCAAGAGTTTGGAAGAGATTGAGGAGCAGGAGAGAAAAAGCCCAGAATGCTGTAAGCAGAGTATTACAGGCGATTCTAGTGATGGCACAGAAGATGAGACTAGGGCACTTGTCTCACATGCAAATGAGGATTTTTATTGGAAACCAGACTAGTGGTAACCCCTGTGACACTGTGGCAAAGACACTGGGTGCCTTGCCTCCATGCTCTACGACTTTGTGGAAGCTGAACTGAACAATGATGGACTAGTTTATTTGGCAGAGGCGATTTCAAAACCATAAAGCGTTTTGGCTGCATTATGGGTATTACAGGCTGCTTTTAGTCATGTTTACAATAAGATTCGGAGCCCTTGAGGAAGCAGAGTGGAAAGCTCTGGAACTTTTGCAGCTTGATCAGGGAAGGAGCATGTATGACTGATTTCACGTCCCGCGAACAACTCCTCATTCCCCTGCCTCCATCCCTGGCCCCCACCTGCTGTTTTCTGCGTCTGTCAGTTTGACTAATTTAGTGGACTCCGATCAGTGGAATTGTGCCATATTTGTCCTTTTGTGACTGACTTCTCTCTCTCTTACCGTGATATCTTCCAGGTCCTTTCCTGTTGTTGCCAATGGCATGATTTTCTTCTTTTTATTTATTTATTTTTAGTTGTAGACGGACACAATACCTTTATTTTATTTATTTATTTATTTTAATGTCATGCCGGGGATCGAACCCAGTGCCTCATGCATGCTAGGCAAGCAGCTCTACCAGTAGGCCACAACCCCGGCCCACAATTTCCTTCTTTTTTGAGACTGAATAATATTCGATTGTATGTATACAGCACATTATCTTGGGCTGGGGTTGTGGCCTAGTGGTAGAGCACTTGCCTAGCATGTGTGGGGCACTGGGTTTAATTCTCAGCACTGCATATGAATAAGTGAATAAAATAGAGGTCCATCAACATTTCAAAAAATATTTTAAAAAAGCACATTGTCGGGGCTGGGGCTATGGCTCAGCATGGCTCAGTGGCAGAGGGCTCGCCTCACATGTGTGAGGCCTTGGGTTTGATCCTCAGCACCACATAAATAAAATAAAGGTATTGTGTCCATCTACAGCTAAAAAAATATTTTAAAAAAAGCACATTGTCTTTATGCATTCATCTGTTGATGGACATGTGGGTTGTTTCTATACCATGTCTATTGTAAATAATGCTGCAGCAAACTCGGGCATGCATCTCTCTCTGAGGTCCTGACTTCCATTCTTCTAGATAAACCCCCAGAAGCGGGATTACAGGATTATCTGGTTTTAACACCAGACCTTGTTTCTTAGACCCTCAAGCATTTCAGTGCATTTTAAGCTTTTGCTCTGCCTTTTTCTCCACTTTGCTTGCTGTGTGTGTGTCTTCAGTATGTGGCAGAGCGGTTTCCCTTTCTTTCTGTGTTTTTGACTATTACTAATGTCCTGCCAGTTTTGCTTTCCATGCAAGTGATATTATTTAGGAATTTTGCTAAAGCGAGATGGTTTCTCTGTAAAAGGAGTTCAAACAATGACCTCCTTTTACCCTGTTCTGAGTTTGTGCACGGTAAGGAAGGGACTGGGGAGAAAAACATAAAATTTGTAAAATGCATATAATTGCATAGTAAGTGTTTTCGTCAGCTTTTTCACTGCTGTGATTAAAGGACCCAACCAGAACAACTGAAGAGGAGGAAGGGTTTGTTTGAGGGCTCACAGTTTCAAAGGTCTCAATCCATAGACAGTGGGCTCCATTCCTCAGGGCTTCGGGTGAGACAGGAGCAACGTGGCTGAAGAGTGTGGCAGAGGGAAGTGGCTTATGTGGTGATCAGGAAGCAGAGAGAGACTCCACTTGCCAGATACAAATATATACCCCACAGCCACGCCCCAATTCCCATCTCTCCAGCCACACCCCACCCCTTCAGTTACCACTCAGTCAATCCCACCAGGGATTAATTCACTGATTGGGTTAAGATTCTCCCAACCCCATCATTTCTCCTCTGAACCTTCTTGCATTGTCTCACACAGAAGCTTTTGGGGGACACCTCACATCTAAACCATAACACTGAGATTATGAAATTGTATTTTTTTCCCTTTTCCTAATTTCTCATTATTGAAATGCATTTCTGTTATACTCTGAAAAACATAATAGAAAAAATTAAAAAAAAATCTTTTTTTTTTCCTAAAAATTGGTGAACATATTGTAGAAATTAAATTCAGTGCACTTTCCTGTAGGTGAGAAAATAGAAAAGACCAAACAATAATAGTTAACTTTCACGGACTATTTACCATGTCCTAGGCAGTTCACAAAGTAGTATAAATGGATTAACTAATTCAATATGCATAACAACCCTGTAAAGTAAGGACTATTTTTGTTATTTCTACTTTATAGATAAGGAAACTAATGTACAGGGAGCTTAAATTTCATGTACAAGCTCACACAGCTACTACTATATTACTACTACTACTAATCCCAGTAGTACTCACTGTTCTAAGTGATATATATATATATATATATATACATATACATACATATATATATATATATATATATATATCCATTTAATTCTCACCTAAGCCCTGTGTCATAGTTACTAACATGGTCCACATTTATGGATGAGTAAACCAAGGTCCAGAAAGGTTTAGTAACCTGCCTAAGTGTGCCCAGCTACTAAGTGACAAGGCTGAGATCTGGAGCTGGGTAGTTTGGTTGATGTTCCTAAACATTATACTCGTAACATTAACAGGGGATTGGGGGTAAATCTCAATGGTAGTGTGCTTGCCAAGCATGTGTGAGGTCCTGGGTTCAATCCCCAGCACCCTCCTCCCAAATTAAACATTAACATATATTATGTGAGTTTGAGTTGCAAAGTTAACAAGTTTGTTCTATCAAACTGGGGGTCCTTGCAGAGATTACCAATATCAGCAATGTAAGGTCTGGTGAATATTCTGCTTCTCCTTGGTCATTAGATAAGTTGAGTTAGTGGAATTGAGTTTCTATGGAATCTGGTTGGGTGCATCCATTCACAGCATGTGGGAGGACCCCTAGGAGGACAGAGTTTGAATTACAGCAATCTGAAAATAAAGCGAGTCCCTTTCCTGGAAAGAAAACACCAGAATGCTTATTCAAAAAGCAAAGCCTGGGTTTGTTAGGCCCTCTCGAGAGATGCCATCATTATGAAAGGCCTGATCCCAGCTGGCTTCCTGTGCACAGCAGAGCCTAATGATGCTGACAGGTCACATAAGCTGCACTAATGGGCTCATGTTTTATTTATTCAGGTGCTTATTTGACATCGCCCAGCCCCACCGAATCTATGGATTTGGAAATAACTGGGTCCTCTCTCTACATACTATGATGTTATCTCCAACAACGAAGGAAATGAGAGACAGGAAAGGTCTGGATTCCCTGCAGATAGCTTTCACAGTTTACAATAAGAATTCAAATACCACCAAAGGCATTAGGCAACATTTAAAACACAAATCAACGGCGTCTAGCATGATAGATTGCAAAGAAATTTCTGGCACCAAGAGTCTCTCCTTAGCACCGCTTCCACACAGCGCCAGCTAAATAATGTAACAGCCTCGGCACTCTTTCCAAATCGAGGATGAAATTATGTATTTCTCCCATGACACAGAGGATATCGGAAAGCAGCATTTCCTGAAATAAAGCATGCAGGGTAAATGAAATCAGAGGCTATGGGAGACTCTCTTGTGCTTTCTTTCTTTAATTTTTAAAATAACCTTTATTATTGAAGTAAGACATACATGGGAGAGTAAAAAAAATGTATATTGTAGCACATTTTTATGTCTATCCATGTAACTACCAATTTAGATAAAAAGTGGGGGATATAATAATGTCTTCAAAATTTCTGTGCCCCTCACCTCAAAAGTTATCATGATCCTGAGGAATTCTTTTTAAATTTTAAAATATTCACAAGCCACATAAACTATATTTACATAATAAATAATTATTGTGTGGTGAACTCTTATAACCACCACCCAGGTCATGGATAAAACTTGGCCAGCCACAGTTACAGACCAAGTCGTGTGGCCTGCAGGTTCACCTGTTGGGCCCTGACCTCCAGAGCCACTGTGTTTGGAGAGTAGGTTTACATGCAGCTGTAGGACTGGGGCCCTGATCTGATGTGACTCGTGTCCCTGTAAAACAGGGAGAAGACACCAGGAGGATCACACATAGAGGAAAGGCTGTACCTGCCAAACAGAGAATCCTCAAGAGAAATCACCCCTACTGGTGGCTCCTTCTTGGATTTCCAGCTCCAGAATTGTGGTTAAAAAAAAAAAAAATATGTGCTGTGAGGACCCCCAGCCTGTGGTATCCAGCCCCCGGAACACCACCACATGCCCCATCCCGGCACCAGTCTCCACCTTCTACAAAAGATCCCCTGTCTCCAGCTCACATAAAAAGTCCTCCTTGCTTTGCTTTGTAGTTCTACCACTCAGTTGTGCAATCCCTAAACAGTAAAGTTTAGTTCTGTCCTTTTTAAAAAAACATGTTATTTAAGCCTCTTTTAATCAAAATTCTCTCCTCTATTGTTATATATTACTGAAGCATTGTATTGATTGAGGAAACTTCATCGTGGGAGTCCTTTCCTCTAGAAAGAGATCTAGCCAAAAATCTCAAACCTAAATCTGATCAAGTCAGCAGCTCCAAATGCCAACTTACAGGAAATGCAGAGGATAGAGGGGCTTGTTTAAATATTCATTTTTGCAGAAATTTACAAGCTGATTCTAAAATTCATATAGAAATGTAAGGAATCCAGAATAGTTAAAAAAAAATCTTGAAAAAGAAGAACAAAGTTGAAAAGTTCATCCTTTCTGATTTGAAAACTTCATAGGATGCTACAATAAACAAGACAGTGTGAGAGTCGTATGAAATAGACAAATATCTATAGCGGAGGGCTGTAGCTCCAGAAAGAGTCCTTACATGCATGGTGAATTGATTTTCACAAAGGCCAAAATACTAGAGTGAAAAGAAATACAACAAACTGTGTGGGGACAACTGGATATCCACATGTAAAAGAAAGAATTTGGAGCTGGGTGCATTGGTGCACACCTGTAATCCCAGCACTTGGGAGGCTGAGGCAGGAGGATCACGAGTTCAAAAACAGCCTCAGCAACAGTGAGGCGCTAAGCAAATCAGTGAGACCCTGTCTCTAAATAAAATACAAAGTATGGCTGGAGATGTGGCTTAGTGGTTGAGTGCCCCTGAGTTCAATCCCCAGTACCAAAAAAAAAAAAAAAAAAAAAAAAAAAAAAAAAAAAAAAAAAAAGAGAGAGAGAGAAATGAATTTGGTCCACCTCAAACTACATATAGGGATGGAATAAAAATGGATCATAAACTCAAATATGAGAGCTAAACAATAAAACTGTTAGAAAATAGAGCAGTGAGTATTTGTGACTTTGTGTAAAGCAAATTATTTTTTGATAAGACAAAAAATACAAGTAAAAATATGTCCTGTAATCCCAGCACTTTGGGAGGCTGAGGCAGGAGGATCGCGAGTTCAAAGCCAGCCTCAGCAATGGCGAGGCACTTAGCAACTCAGTGAGACCCTGTCTCTAAATAAAATACAAAAAAGGGCTGGGGATGTGACCCAGAGGACGAGTGCCCCTGAGTTCAATCCCTGGTACCAAAAAAAAAAAAAAAAAAAAAAAAAAAAAAAAAATATATATATATATATATATATATATATATATATGAAAAAGAAATGGACTTCATAAAAATTAAAAACTTTAGTGCATCAAAAGATACCATCAACAGAGTGAGAAGGTAACCCACAGAACAGGAAAAAAAAAAAATTTGCGGGCTGGGGTTGTGGCTCAGCGGCAGAGCACTTGCCTTGCACGTGCGCAGCCCGGGTTTGATCCTCAGCACCACATAAATGCATTGCATTGTGTACAACTAAAGTAAATAAATAGATATTTAAAAAAAATATTTGCAAACTCTCTAAGGGATTAGGGTGTAGGTCAGTGGTAGTGTTTGCCTGAGCATGCCCATGGCCCCAACGCTAAAGAAACAAGACAAGGCTGCCTCCATTCTCTGTTCAGCCTGTATTAGAGGATGGAGTGACTAAGAGAGCCAACTAACTCCTGTTGCACTCAGTAGAGACCAGAGAGCCCTGCTCTGTCCCCACTGGCAGGGACAAGGTGGCACTCCCATCTGCCACTGCCCCCCCCCCCACCATGATGTCTGAGGAAGCTAGTTAAAACAGAGTCTCTAGAGAGTCTCATAACGGAGCACCTAAAGCATCCTGGTCTCAACAAGAAACCTTTCATTATATTTAGGATCAGAAAGATCTCAAACTGAAAGAAGAAAAGACAATTGATGTCAATAGTGAGATAACAGAGTTCATAGAACTATCTGATGAACAAGTGAGATAAGTGAGATGATATGATATTTAAATGAAGTACTTTTGAAACAAATGAAAAAATAAAGGATCTCAGCAAATAATGGAAGACAGGTGAAAGCAGCAAATGAAAACTTCAGAACTAAAACACTAAAAACCAAAATGAAGAATTCACTGAGCCAGGTGTGGCAGTGCACACCTGTAATCCCACCTACTCAGGAGGCTGAGGCAGGAGGATACCAAGTGTTTTAGTCCACTTTTTCGCTGCTGTGACTAAAAGACCCAACCAGAACAAATGCAGAGAAAAAAAAGTTTATTTGAGGGCTCATGGTTTCAGAGGTCTTAGTCCACAGAAGGCCCACTCCGTTTTCTTGGGACTTTAGGTGAACCAGAACATCATGGCTGAAGAGTGTGGCAGAGGGAAGCAGCTCACGTGGTGATCAGGAAGGAGAGAGAGAGAGAGAGAGAGAGAGAGAGAGAGAGAGAGAGAGAGGGAAACTCCACTCTCTAGATACAAATATATACCCCAAGGCCACACCCCCAATTCCCACCTGCTCCAGTCAGACCCAACCACTCAGTTAATCCTTGACAGGGGATTAATTCACTGATTGGGTTAAGACTCTTACAACCGGATCATTTCTTCTCTGAACCTTCTTGCATTGTCCCACACGTGAGCTTTTGGGGGACACCTTACATCCAAACCTTAGCATCAAGTTTGAGGCCAGCTTCAGCAACTTAGCAAGACCCTTTCTCAAAACAAAATATTTTTTAAAAGGGGGCAGGGAGCCTGAGGACGTAGTTCAGTGCCCAAAAGGGACAAAAGAATTCAGAGAACAGGTTCAATAGCAGAATAGAGGGAACAGAAGAATCAATGCCCTAGCACAGAGAGCAATGGAAATTAATCTGAGGAAAGAATTCACTCTTACTTTTTCCTTTTGGTACTGGGAATTGAATTCAGGGGCCCTCGACCACTAGGCCATATCCTCAGCCCTTTTTTGTATTTTATTAGAGACAGGGTTTCACTGAGTTGCTAAGTGCCTCGCCATTGCTGAGGCTGGCTTTGAACTCGTGATCCTCCTGCCTCAGCCTCCCAAGTCTGGGATTACAGGCCTGCGCCACTGTGCCCGGCACTCTTACTTTTAAATATATGTTAGCTGCACATTTTCATAGATGCCTCCTAGCAAGCACAAATTGAAGAAGTTTCTTGTATTCTCAATGTACTGACAGATTCTTCTTGTTTTTCTTTTAATTCAGGAATGATTGTTAGATTGAGATAATCACCAGTGTTTTCCCCCAGTTTGTTAAAATAGTGAGGTACATTAATAATTTTTATTGATTGTTGTTTTAAAAATTATTAGTGCATTATAATTATACCTAATAGTGAGATTCATTGTTACATATTTTTACATGCACACAATATAACAATCATTTCTATTTTTGCAGTGCTGGGAGGTTGAACACAGCCTCATGCATGCTAGGCAAGCCCTCTACTACTGAGCTACATCCCCAGTGCAATCATGGATTTTTTTTTTTTTTTTTTTTTTGTACCGGGGATCGAACTCAGGGGCACTCGACCACTGGGCCACATCCCCAGCCCTTTTTTGTATTTTATTAGAGACAGCGTCTCACTGAGTTGCTAAGTGCCTCACCATTGCTGAGGCTGGCTGTGAACTTGCAATCCTCCTGCCTCAGCCTCCCAAGTGCTGGGATTACAGGTGTGCACCACCACACCCAGCAATCATTGATTTTAATGTTAAATCAATTTTATATTGCTGGGATAAATTCCTCATGGCCATGACATAGTCTCATTCTCATATACTATTCAATTTGGTTTACTAATATTTTATTAGGAAATTTTGTGTTTTTGTTCATGGGAGATAATGTCTACTGGGCTGTATACAGGAGTGCATCTGTGTATGTTTAACTAACATCATTGTTTGTTTTGGTTAATGCTGGTTTCATAGACTGGATTTGGTTATAGTCCCTCTTCTTTAACTTTCTAAAAGCATTTTTGTAGAATTAATATTATTTCTTCTTTAAATATTTGATAGAATTCTGCCACCTGTGTCTAAAGTTTTCTTTGTGCGATTTAAAAGTATATAAATTTGATTTTTGTAATACGTATGATTCGGGTGATCTTGTTTTTTTCTTCAGTGAATTTTGTAATTTGTTTCTTTCGGTAAGTTTTGTCAACTTTGTCCAAAATTTTTTTTTTTTTTTTTTTTTTTTTTTTGTGGTACCGGGGGGATTGAACTCAGGGGCACTCGACCACTGGGCCACATCCCCAGCCCTTTTTTTGTATTTTATTAGAGACAGGGTCTCACTGAGTTGCTAAGTGCCTCGCCATTGCTGAGGCTGGCTTTGAACTCGCGATCCTCCTGCCTCAGCCTCCCAAAGTGCTGGGATTACAGGCGTGCGCCACCGCGCCCGGCTTGTCCAAAATTTTAAACATATAATTTTTCATAACTTTTTGCAGGAGCCCTGTTTGGGGAGATGGCTTGAATTGTGGTTGACTATGAGCCGTGGAGATTTGGGCATTGTCGCCTTCCGTAATTTCATGGGACTTGTTCCGGGATCTCGAGTGACTTGGCCGAAATTGCTGATCGGGTCAGCGCCATTTTGGTGGTGTGTGTGGCGTGTGTTAGTTGTTGTTAGAACCAGAGAGAAAAGTTATCAGAATAAAAATCTGTTTGTCTCCAGTTTGCCTCTAAACTTCTTCCCGCGGCTCCGTTGCTCCAAGCGCTTCAGGCGGCAACAACTTTTCTCCTTCCAGTACCAGGGATTGAGCCCAAGGTCTCACGCATGCCAGGCTGGTGCTCTACTGGTAAGGGGCATTCTCAGCCCCTGGGCCCCAGCTCTGCTGTACTTTCAATGTATATAAAATGTACAAGATGCCATCTTTGCACCTGATATTGGTAATTTGAATAACTGTCTCTTCTCTTTCCTTTTCCCTCCAGTCAGTCTGATTAGAGCAGTTTCTCAAGATCTGTGTTATTGAACCATTGAACCTGGAATGTTCTTTGACACAGGTGCTTTTCTGTGCGTCGTAGGATGGTTAGCAGCATCCTGGCCTCTGCCCACTAGGTGCCAGCACCATTCTGAATTGTAACAATCAGTGACATCTCCAGACTTTGTCTCCCGAGGTCAACATTGCCTCCAGACGAGGAACACTGGGCTAGAGGCTTATTACCTTCATTGATCTTTGCAAAATATTGACATTTGACATGATTGTTTTGGATCATTTTTTTGTCTTACACATCTCTACTTAGTATGTTTATTCTTTTTCTTTAACTTTTTCTACATAGGGAGTACAGTTGTAATAGCCGTTCTTATGTCTTATCTGCTAATTTTAACACTGCAACAATTCTGGGTTGGTTTAGGTTGACTGGTTTTCTTCTTATTCTGATATATATAAAATATATCTATATATTTGTTTCTTTGCTTACTTGGTGCATTTTTTTTTTTTTTTTTTTGTGGTACCAGGGATTGAACTCAGGGGCACTTGACCACTGGGTCACATCCCGAGACCTTTTTTGTATTTTATTTAGAGACAGGGTCTCACTGAGTTGCTAAGTGCCTCACCATTGCTGAGGCTGGCTTTGAACTCACGATCCTCCTGCCTCAGCCTCCCAAAGTGCTGGGATTACAGGCGTGCGCCACCACGCCCGGCACTTGGTGCATTTTGACTGGATACTAAACATTGTGAATTTTACCTGATTTCATGCTGGATATAAAAATCCCTGTTTTATTCTGAGACACAATGAAGTTACATAGAACAGTTGATTTTTTTTTTCTTTTTTGGTTCTTGCTTTTACAATTTATTAGGTAGGACCAAACCAGTGTTTAAAGTGGAGCAAATCATTCTCCCTTTGGAAGCATTCTTCTGAGTGTTCTGCCGAATGCTCCATGAATTACGAGGTTTTCCTGACTGGCTGGTTCTTTTCCCAGCTCTGTGTGGGCTCTGCATACTGTTCCCTTTGTTCATCCAGGCTGTTCTTTCTGTGGCGTGGGGGTAGTTTTCTCATGTACCGATGCAGATCTGGACTCTGCTAATCAAGTCTCTGGTCCCTCGTCTCTGGTACTTGGCCCACAGATTCTAGCCACCTCTGTCTCCCCGGATTCAGCTCTGCTTTCTAAACTCTGGGAGTCCTCCACGCTGTGCGTGGGGACTCCCCACCCTGTGCCCCAGCCTGGAAGTTCTCCCAAGGCCTTTGACTGGTCAGCCTTGGTGCTCATCTTGGTTTCCAGCTCTGGGGGGGTCGCTTTTCACATTACCTGATGTCCAAGGTGTTAAAGACCTTGGTTCGTGGACTTTGCCAATAATTAACAGTTGGTTCATGTGTCCTTTTATTCCAGGTTGATCAGAAGGGCAAGACTAAGTAAAAATGTTTTGTAAACCTGAAAAAAAAAATGAGTATGCTTTTAGAAAAATGTAACCTGCCAAATTCACCTGAACAACTAGAATGTATAAACAAACATATGACTCTGGGTTGGGGTTGTGGCTCAGCGGTAGAGTACTTGCTTAAGCATGCGTGAGTCACTGGGTTCGATCCTCAGCACCACATGAAAAAAAAAAAAAGTAAATAGAAATGAAGGTATTAAAAAAAGAAACATGTGACTCTAAACAAATTGAAACACAAATCTATGCAGAAATTAACATCAGGATTAGACAACATTTATAAATTATTCAAGGAGCAGATATTTCTAGTCTTAAACTAAATGTTTTAGAGAACAAAAGATGAAGAAAGTCTCACTAATTCATTTTGCAATACTAACATAACCTTGATGACAAAACCATTCAAAGATAGGAAGAAGAAAAAGAAAATTTCAAACCAATCTTGCTTTAAATGCAGATGTGTGGAATCTAGATCCAACAATGTGTACTTTTAAAAATTTAAATGAAATTCAATTTTGTCATGCTATCACAGATTCTTAAGTGATTTATTATCATATTTAGAATCTGAACTCCTTACTGTGTCTTGCATCTCCTTACTGTTGCCCCTCTGTCCCCGCCCTCTTCCTCTCTTTCCCCACTTCAGTTTCACTATCCGTCAAACTCATCTATTTCACTGTTTCTCAACTCCGGCTTTTATATTTGCTCTTGGGAACATTTTCAGTCATGATTTCATTGAATGAGCTCTCTGTCTCCCTCTTTCCCCCTTAAGGTCTCCCACAATGCACACATTGATCTTCTTGATATTGTCCCATAAATCACTCAGGTTCTATTTACTTTTTGATTTTTTTTTCTTGTCACTCATCAGACGTGGTAATCTCAACTGACCTGTGTTCAATTTCACAGATCTTTTTTTTTTTTTCTTCTGCCCGTTTGAGTCTGCTGTCAAATCTCTCCAATGGACTTTTCAATTCAGTTATTGTATTTTTAAACTCCAGAATAACTGTCTGGTTCTTTTAATAGTTCCTCTTTATGTTCTCATTTTGTTCATTTATTTCTCCAATTTCCTTTAATTCTTTGTCTATGTTTTCCTTGAGGTCTTTACATGCATTGAAGACAGTTGTTTTAAAGCCTCTGTCAAGTTTGTCCTGTTTCTTCAGAGTTTCTAGAAGTTATTGATTCCTTTGGATGGGCCACGTCTTCCTGTTTCCTTTTATACCTTGGGACTTTTTATTGAAAATTTGGCATTAGAGGGATCAGTCACCTCCACGTGTCTTTGCAGATGGGCTCCGTTTAGGAGAAGACCTTCACTGACAGACCCAGTGCAAGGACCTGTCTTGCTTGGGCCTGTTTACCCTGGGTATGGCTGCTTTCAAGTGTCGTGTTTTGCTTGACTCTCTCAAGTGCCAAATTTTCAACAAAAAGTCCCAAGGTATAAAAGGAAGCAGGAAGACGTGACCCATCCAAAGGAATCAATAACTTCTAGAAACTCTGAAGAAACAGGACAAACTTGACAAAGGCTTTAAAACAACTGTCTTCAGTGCACGTAAATACCTCAAGGAAAACAAGGACAAAGAATTAAAGGACATTGGAGAAATAAATGACCGTTATACGCCTATCCCCCTGTATTCCTCAACCAGTGATCTCTTCTGTGTGTCTAGAGACTCCTGTGAGCCAGACCCATTGCTTCCATGGCTTATTCCAGTCAGAGATCTGAGCTTCTTTGGATTGTCTGGGCTCTGAGTTAGACAGCAGGAGGACCAATTGCTTGGACAGTACAGATAGGTTAAATAGGTACAAATTTGGTTCATGGGAAGCGGTTGGGGACCAGGCAACTTTTCCCTCCAGACTGTTGCCACATTGGGAAGAAGGTGGAACAAGGGTAAGTTTAAAACCATAACATTTCCCTTCTGCTTTGAATGTAGCTTTTCCCCTTGATTTGGCATTTATTTAGTTGCTGTAGACCTTCGAGTTCAAGGACTCCTATAAATTTATTTTATTCAATTTCTCGTTGTTTATTTAATGTTTCTGGGAGGAAAAGAACACTTGGAGCTTGGTAGTCTGCCACCTGGTTGATGTCTTGCACTTTTAATCCCATCTTGGTATGTGCCTCTCAGAGGTCACAAACTAACATAGATTTGTAAGTTTTTGAATGGATTTTGCCTTTTCCCTGAATGCAGAGGCACTGGAGATTTGGGCAGATGAATAACGTGATCTGATTTATATTCAGACAGTGTTTCTGCTGGCCGTTCTCACAAGAATGGCCTGAATGGCATCAAGAGAAAAAATAAGGAAACCAGTTAGAAGGATATTGCAATAGTCCAGGAAAGAGGTATTGCTGGCCAGGACCAGGGTTGTAGCAGCAGATGTCGTAAGAGTCTGAGTATATTTTGTAAAGAGAGTTGATAGGGCCTGCGGACAGATAGGATATTAAGAAAAACACAGAAACCTGGGAGATTGGAATTGCTGGTGGCAGAAAAGAGTGGGGAGGTGGTGGGCGAGTATCAGGTGCTCAAGTTTTGCTTTTGTTTTTGTTCTCTTGTGGTGCTGGGGATTGAACACAGGGCCTCACACGTGCTAAGTGCTCTAGCAATGAGCTACATCACCAAGTCTTTTTTATTTTATGTTGAGACATGATCTCACTAAGTTGCCCAGACTGGCATTGAACTCGTGATCCTCCTGCCTCAACTTCCTGAGTAGCTGGGATTGTAGGCATGCACCAGTAGGAACTCAGTTTTAAACCTGATGATTTTTGAAATGTCTACCACACTTAAAAATGGGACTCACACGTGTGCTTAAAGTCCAAAGGATCTGCATGGGGGATGTAAATTTTGGATAGCAAAAAGATGGGCAGTTAAACCTATGAGACTAGAAGCAATTCCACAGGGAGTAAGTACAGATGGAAGAAACAATTTATCCAAGGACAGAGCTCTGGATATCCCAGTGTTGAGTTCTGGGAGATGAGGAGCCAGCAGAGGAATGTTAATAAAGGTAATCACATAAAGACATTCACAAAAGTCTTATTTTTCTAATTTATTTCCTCGAGAGAACTATCTACAATAGTTCTCATGGAATTTGTTTGTAATTATTAGGTTTTGTAGTACATTCACATAGCTAATTAATAGTCATGCTAGCAATTACAGGATTAAAACCTGCCAAGTGAATAAATTACAAAAAAGCACTACTTATATTTGTCAGACCCAGAGACATAGATTTCAAGTCCTTATAATAACTTAAAAATTCTTTGTTGGTATTATGTGCAAACCATGGATATGTACAAGTTTATATATATTTATACACATATACAAACACATACATATATGCATAAACATACTTATACATATGTATGTATTAGCATTCTGCAGAGAAATAAACCAATAATATACATATATCCATACACACACATAATACACACATATATACATGCACTATGTATATGTATATACATATATGTATGTACGCAGACACACACATATGTGTGTATGTGTGTGTTTGTGCATATATATGATTTAGTATAAGGAATTGGGTCACTCAGTTATGGAGGCCAAGTCCCATTGTCTGTGGTCAGTCAGCTGGGGAGAAAAACCAATGCTGTAATGTCTGCAAAAAAAGCCAGCAAACTCAAGACCCAGGAAAAGACAATATTTCAATTCAAGTCCAAAGGCAGAACTACAGGAGGTCCTTCCTGCTGAGCCCTTTTGATCCTATTCAGGACTCCAACTGATTGGGTGAGGCCCGCCGACTGTTTTAGATGTCCTAGAGTTAGTGTCATTTCAGAGTCTGTTTCCAGGATTCCCTGGAAGTTCCGATTAAATCCTTTCCCCAGTGCATAGTGACCCTGGTAAAAGCCAGAGGTATTTTGGGGGGAGACTGGGAGAAAGATTTTCCGGTATAAAATTTGGTAGTATAATGGAGTTCTTTTTTAAGGGGTCTTAGTCTGCCCTCTATTCAAGGGATTCTAGGTCTGTAAACTAGCTGAAATCTGCCTTTAAGTCAAGATAAACTTTTCTACCCTTGGTCTGGGATGTTTTTACTCGTAGAGATCAAGAAAGAATTTACTAGGTTCCTATCTATTTCACTCTTAGGAATACCATAGTCAACTTGCCATGTGTACGTCAGACCATCCTGAGAGCTGCTTTGACTCTGCTGTCCATTATGGTAGCCACCCCATCTTGCTTTTGTCAGTTTGGTGCCCCTGCTTGGCCTCTTCCTCCCCGGGGCCCCGTGACTCCCAGTGCATGTTGGTTTCCCCATTCAGTGATCCCAGAACTCATGGCAAAACATGGCCTACAGAGAAGACAGCCACAGCTCTTCAGGGGTGTGTTTCTCACTGTGGGGTGACAGGTATGTCCTCTGGACCCGCCCAGTGTAGGCGAGTAGCTCTCCCGTGGCAGCTCACTCTCACATTCTGACTTCTCTCAGTCTTTGTCCAAGGCATGTTTCTCCCATTTCCAGTTCACTTTGGGTCCATGTTTCAGCCAGCTGACCAAACTGCCAGCGTCCTTTCCAACTCCCTGGGCTGCAACCTGGAGTACACCTGGGTCTTGTCTCCATGCATCTTTATGTGCCTTTCACCATTATCCCACACCCTTCATATCCATTCCTACACATGTTCCCAGATTTCTGTTTGTATACATTAGAAACTCAAGTCATTCTTTTGGAGTGCAGCTCCCTTCCTCAGGGGTCACTCTTTGTATCTCATCTTCAGAGACTTGGGAGGACTTGGTTCTAGTTATGGATCTGGACGTAAAGGGGAGTGGTGTGGGTGGGTCCTGAGGGAACTCAGCATTGTCTTGCACAGCAAGTGCCTCAGGAGAGGTCATCTTAGCTTCCTTAGGCAAATTCAGAGTCAATCCACTCAGACAAGGGTGGGAAGGCTGCCTTCTCTGGGGCTGCGGAGGCTGACTCTATTGTGAGCCTCCCTTACTGGGAATGAAGACTTGGCAAATTTAGGGGCTTACTGTCCTCAGTTTCATCAGGGTCTTCCTGCACATTTCCATTCCAGTGTCCTGAATACCATTCCCTCCCAGCCAATGCTGTCACTTTAACAAAAGAGACCCTCAGAGACTGGAAGTTCAATTTGTGTTGTAATTCCGCCAGTCATAGGATGAGAATCTGAGTCTACTTTTCAGCAACCTCAGCCTGCAGCTACAGGAGATACAAATAGCCTTCAGGCACACAGAGAAGCTTTCATATAATTTGTGTGGTTTTGAAGCTAAGATTTAAATCTCTGATCTTATCCTTTTATTTTCCCATTTGATCCCATGACATTAGATACAGCCAATCTCATTGTGTTAATTTGCCAAAAGTGTTCAACACTATCATATGCAAAGTCACCTAAATTAGTGCTTCTTATAAGTGTTTGATTAGAAATATCCATTGGCGATATTTTGTGTGTTGTTATTGTCAGATATGTCACAGACTATGAATGTTCTCTTTAGCGTCTTTAAATAAATCAAATTAGAAAGACTATTTTGGAAACCCAAGAACCAATTCAGAGAACTCATCCTTAAAATTATGTTTCCCTAGAACCACCCTCAGTACCAAGACAAGCATCAGCCAGGATTCATCAGAGGAGACACATCTCCAAATATGCAGTTGACAAGCTGGAGATCCGGGAGAGCCAATGGTATAGTTTTGGCCTGAAAGCTGTCATATTTGAAACACAGAAAGTGCCAGTGTTTCATTTTGAGTTAAAAGACAGGAAAAAGTCTAAGGTCTGTCTGTAACTGAAGGTAGTCAGGCAGGGGTTTTTCTTATTCAGTCTTATTCAGATAAGCCTTCATCTGATTAAATGAGGCCCACCCACATTAGAGAGGGCAATCTACTGATTCAAATGTTAATCTCATCCAGACACATCCTTACAGACAGTCCCAGAATAATGTTTGAACAAATATCTGGGCACCTCATGGTCCAGTCATTCTTATATGAATATATTTTCTATATCTGTATACATTATAATTTGCATAAGCACTACCTGGAATGCTTTCATAGAACACATTACTAGCTCTGTAAGAAAGGGCTTGCCATGTGGAGCAGATTCCCACCCCTGAGAGCCTTCATGTGCTGAGACCTGGGGAATGCTGCCACACACACAGCAAGAAGTAACACCCCGGAGTTAACTTGTCACTCCGTTGTTCTGTATCTAATTGTCTGATTCATCACAGATTGTAAAATTCTAACTAAATCTCATTTCAAATATATTCACATAAAATAACTTTTCTTCAGCAAGGAGTTTGGCAATCAGCGATGTGTCACATAAAGAGGTTTAAGCAAGGAGTACACCGTGGTGACTTGGGGAGCTGGATGTATGTCCCACTGTGGATCTTTAGAATTCAGGATAGAATTTAGGTCAGTGTGAGCCAGGTAGACAGCTCTGGCAGACCTGTAATATACAGATTATTCTTTCCATTTTAAAGATGGGAAATTTGGTTGTGTGATGTTTACCTGTGTGCTCTGCCAGCCAAGGACAGAGGTAAGGATAGAACTTGGCAGGCTGGACAAACATTCCTTTGCAATTCATCATACTTTCCTGGCTCAGATTTAACGAGCTAATGTTCAGTGGAAAATCCTGGCTTAGTTAATAATCCCTGCAGAGACCCTTTTGTGATGCCAATTATAAGGTTTTTCCTGGCCACCTTTTTGTTCTCCTTGCTTTCTTAGAAAAACTGTCTACGTGGATGGCCTTGAAGAGATTCATTCCAATCCTAGGCAGATTCTCCAGGTGTGGCACAGCTGTAGGAGCTCACTGGTGATGGTTTCGGGGTCCAGGGAGCACGCTGAACTTCCCCTTCACTGAGAAAATGGTGTGTCTGTATTCAGTTTTGTTAATCATTTTTCTTCTGATTATGAAAAAGGAATATAAACTCATTATAGAAAATGATAAAAGCATAGTGAAGATAATAAAAATGACATGCATTCCTCAAAACATTGTTAAAATTTTCCATTCTCACTTTAGTATGCTTATTTTAAACATATATTCACAAAGTGAGTATACACACCCTTGCGAGTATGCACACACACACACACACACACACACACACACACACCCCGTAGTGTGTAGGTCCTTATGGTATGCAAAAGCTGTTCAGGGACAGAGACGTTTTCTATTTTATTTGCTATTGTTCTCTGTATCCTACATTAATGTCTGGCATTTAGTAGATGCCCAGTAAATGTCTGTGAATGAACAAATTAAAGTATAAAACTTTTTTAAAAAAATAGAGTGTTAGCATTTCCCCATATTATGACATACCCTTTCATGGCATTTCTTAAAAATATTTTAAGGTATAACTCATATACATCAAATTGTACCTGTACTAACTATATAGCTCAATTAACATTCACATACGTGTACATTCAGTACCCCTCCCTAATCACCCCACAGATTCCTTCTCATTCAACATCTCCATCATCAGGAACCTCCACTTGGTCTTTAATCAACAAAGATTATTTTTGCCTGCTTTTGAACTTTGTATAAATGGAATATTTTTTAAAAAATATTTATTTATTTACTTTAGTTGTACACAATGCAATGCATTTATGTTTACGTGGTGCTGAGGATCGAACCCGGGCCGCGCACGTGCGAGGCAAGTGCTCTGCTGCTGAGCCACAACCCCCGTCCTGAATGGAATATTTTTAAGTACTCTTTTCTATGTGCCTTATTTTATTTTATTTTATTTTTTTGAGTCTGGTGATTGAATCCAGGGCCTTGTACACACTAGGAAAAAGCCTAACCACTGAGCTGCATTCCCAGCCCTTCATTTTAGTATAGGACAAGGTCTTGCTAAGTTGCTCAGACTAGCTTTGAGCTTGTCGCTTTTCTACCTCAGTCTCTCCAGTGGCTGGAAGTATAGGCATACACCACCAGGCCTGGCTAGATCTGCCTTTTTTTCACACAACATAATTTAAAAACATCACGCATATTGTTGCGGGAATCGGCGACTCTCCTTTGTTGTTGCTATATAGTGTTCTGCTTAATAAATACATCATGATTTCCTATATCCACTCTCCTGTTGACAGATACTTGGGATGTTTCCAGTTTGTACAACTATTATGAATAAAGTCACTGTGAACATTGTTGTATAAGTCTTTCTTACTTCTCTAGGGTACCTAGTAACGTATCTCAGGATAGGTACATGTTTAGGCTTAGTAGCCAGATCATTTTCCAAGGTGGTGGAAGCAATCGACACCCTCCCAAGTGGTGTAGGAGATTCCGAGTTTTCCACACTCCTCCCAAAGCTGGGTTTTCTCAGCCTATAGCTGCTGGGGTTAGTAGGGGCGCCATTGTGGTTTTCATGGGCAGACCCTGATGGGTAAAGTTGCTGAGCTCTCTTCCTGTTCACTGTCTCTGCTGATATTCCCCTTTGTTGAAGTTATCTCTTTTGATGAACAGAAGTTTTTAACTTTCATAAAATCCGATTTATCAATTCATTTTCTTTAAAATTTTAAGTGTTCTGCTTATGTGAGTTTTACCTATTCCAAGGCTATTATGTGATCTGTCTGTATTTTCTTCCAGAAGCTTGATAGTTTCACCTTTTACATTTAGGTCTATGATCCACCACAAATTAATATTTGTGTAGGGTGTTAGCTAGAGGTCAACATTCATTTTTCCGCATGCTTTAGTCAGCTTTGTCATTGCTGTGACCAAAACACTTGACAAGAACAACTTAGAGGAGGGAAAGTTTATTGGGGTTCATGGTTTCAGGGGTTTCACTCCATAGGTGGCTGGCTCCATGGCTCTGGGCCAAAAGTGAAGCAGTACATCATGGAAGAAAGGGGCCAATGGAGGAAAACTGCTCAGAGGAAGGTGGTGTCGGGAAGCAGAGAGAGGAAGGGCAAGGGACTGCAGGGCAGTGAACCCTTCCAGGAACCCCCCAGCCGCCCATCTCTCCACCAAACCCTACCTGCCCACAGTTACCACCCAGTCAGTCCATTCAAACTGGGATGTGCTGATTAGATTACAGCCCCAGGATCCAGTCATTTCACGTTCCTGCATTAACGGGAGGTTTCGGGGGACACCTCATACCAAACCACGACACCATGCAGTATCTAATTGTACCTTCACCATTTATTGAAAACATCTTCCTCTTCCCGATCTTCAATGGTGTCATGTAGTAAACCACGCAGCTGTGTGCTGCGGGTCTATCTATGGAATCTCTGGTTTTGCTCTGTTGGTCTATTTGTCTTTGTGCCATTCGAGCATCATTTTTAATGGTTGTAAAGCTAATTTGTTTTATTTCCCCCATTTTTAGCTACTTAGTTACCCAGTTTCTCTTTTATATGCATGAATGCCCCTAGAAATAAGACTTCATGCAAGTCCGTGGCTCTTTTCATATGGTAAATCACAAATCAGAATAGCTAAATCTAAGGAATATACATGTCTTAAGTGTTTCCTATTTATTTTCAACTTACTATCAAAGAAATAGGTTAAATTAAGCTCCTCCCAGCATTTCAGGACAAGGTACCTATCTACCAATTCTTACACATTTCTTAAAAAAAAAAAAAAAAAAAAAGGAGGATGTAGGGTTGAGGATATAGCTCAGTTTGTAGAGTGCCTTCCTTCCATCCACAAGGCCCTTGGTTCAATTCCAGCACTAATGCAAAGAAAAAATAAAAATCCTTCAGTTTTTATTTGAACTGGGGGCAAAACGTTTCTTGATGTTTGTTTGTAAAGGTAAAAAGCCTTTTGGGTTACTAGTGTGTCAAGGGTAGATTTAAAAATATGAATACATTCAGTGGCTATTTGTTTTCTACTTTTTATGTTATGTGATTACTGTTAGGGTAGCTGGCACAAATATCCACGAGAGACACATCTCTGAATTCAAGGGGAGGTTTATTGACAGAGAATATCTGCCAGGCTGCCCTTCTGCAAGGTGCAGCAGCTACCTTGCTGGAAAAATCTTCTTAACTGTACAGTCAAGTACAATGGAGTAGTTGAAAAATAACCCATCTGGTCCTGTGATTTTTACTTGGTATCTTTGCTGTAGTTTCGGTAGTTATGGACTCTTTCGGGGTGGGCCTAAGGGAAAGGTCATTCCTGGGTGGGCAGGTGCTGATTTTCAAGATGGAATTGCTTTGGCCTAAGGACCTAACAATTACATACTTTTTCTATTTTGTATTGGGATGCTTATCTCTCTATGTGTTGGAAAGAACTCATTGAATATTTAATGTAATAGCATTTGTCATATTTACTGAACATTTTTTTAATTTTTAAAAAATATTTATTTTTTAGTTTTAGGTGAATACAATATCTTTATTTTATTTTTATGTGGTGCTGAGGATCAAACCCAGGGCCTCTTGTATCCTAGGCGAGCACTCTACCACTGAGTTACAACCTCAGCCTGTTGTTTTTTTCATTTTTAAAATTTAAAATTTAAAATATTTTTGTATTTTTTAAAATTAAAGGGTGATTTTTAGTGTTTATATTTTTCAACTTATTCTTTCAATTCATCTCTTTTATTATAAATTTGTCCCTAGCATCATGATTATAAAATCCTTTTCCATTCTAAAGTGATTAAATATTCATATATATTTCCTTTGATGTTACTTAGGATTTTTATTATAAGTTCTAAGAAACTATAAATGCCATCTTCATTCAAATTCAGTAGCATTAAATTTCATATTATTAATTAATTAATTAACTAATTTTTGGTACTAGGGATTGAACCCAGTTGCGCTAACCACTGAGTCACATCCCCAGCCCTTTTAATGTTTTAGTTTTGAGACAGGGTCCCACTGAATTGCTTAGGACCTCACTAAGTTGCTGAGGCTGGCTTTGAACTCATAATTCTCCTGCCTCAGCTTCCCCAGTTGCTGGGATTATAGGAATGTACCACTGCACCTGGCCATACTATTATTTATAATTTTAAAAATCTCTATTTTATCTATATTCTTATTTTGTTTTTGTTTGTAAAATTGTTTATCTCACCCTTCCTATTTTTTCTGTCAATAATCAATTTTTTTGTCTTTTCAAAGTATCGGCTTTTCTTATATATCCTTGTTGCTCCTTTAATTGATTTCTTGTTTCATCTTTAGTGCTTTTTCTTCTTTCTGAGGATTGACGCTGAAGTCATTTTCGAAATTTGATGTTTAGTGCATTATTGCAATCATTTTTCTTTTCAAAACGGGCATTTAGTGTGCATATTGGTCTCTAATACTGCTTAAATTGGACACAACTATTAGTTGGACACAATACTTTTATTTTATTTATTTATTTTTATTTGCTGCTGAGGATTGAATGCAGGTCTTCGCATGTGCTAGGCAAGCGCTCTACTGCTGAGCCACAACCCTAGCCCCTCGTGGTGAGTTTTTTTAATTGTTAAGTCATATCACAACTTTCAGATGTATTTTTATTTAAAAATTTCATTTTGTTTCTTCAATTACTAACAAATTATTTGGAAGAATGTTCTTTAGTTTCTAAATAGAAACGTGCCGGAGTCATCCTTTCTCTTCAGTGTCATGGCATTGTGGCCAGAGGGCTTTGTTGTAGAAAGCTAGCCTTGCCCACAGTCGGTGTTTGTGAACATCCTTGTCTCTGCAAGGTTTTACAGTGTCTAATTATTGCCTTCAGTTTTCTATTCATGTCACTAAGACAAAGCTTGCTCACTGTGCGGTTCAGCTTTTCTATCAGTCATCTTTGTTCTGCCAGATCTGTTAATTACTGAGAGAATTGTGTTAAAACCTCCTAATGCAAATTTTGCACTTACCATTCTCTACTTATAACCTTGAAAAGTTGTATTTTATGTATTTGGAACATGCATATAGAATTAGCTATATATACTTAAAGTTACAAAATCTTCATGGTGAGTTTTTCTTTTTTTAAAAATATTTATTTTTTAGTTGTAGTTGGACACAATACTTTTATTTTATTTATTTATTTTTATGTGCTGCTGAGGATTGAACGCAGAGCTTCGAACGTGCTAGGCAAGCACTCTACTGCTGAGCCACAACCCCAGCCCCTGGTGGTGAGTTTTTTTAATTGTTAAATAGTATTTATTTTTTCTTCTCAGTAAAGTTTATTTTATTTTTAACCATTGGAGCAACATCAGTTGTCTGTTTGTGAATTGCCTGCTGTGTGATTTGTGTGCATCTCTGTGTATTTTAACTGATTTGCTTTCAACCTCTATATGCCATTTTTATTTTAATTATGTCTCACAAATAGCACATATCTAGTACGGATAGAAAACTGTACATACTTTACATTCCATGTGATAAAATTGTGTATTTCTTTCTTTTTTTTTTTTTTTAAATATTTATTTATTTGCTTTAGTTGTACACAATGCAATGCATTTATGTTTATGTGGTGCTGAGGATCGAACCCGGGCCGCGCACGTGCAAGGTGAGCGCTCTGCCGCTGAGCCACAACCCCAGCCCAATTGTGTATTTCTATATTTTATTTTAATTTTTAGTATTCTTGAACCTGTCCCGTTTTCCCAAGATTAGTGAAGAGTCAAAGGTTTAGCTTTGAAAATCCAGACATTTCAAATTTAGGTTAAAAGAAAACCCAGATTCTGACAATAATTATCTGACCATAGCACTAGATTTGGATAATTTTCCCAGTATCTTTAGGATTAGGTCATGCTGACCATGTGGCATTTGAAACTGAGCTCATTCTTTTGCCTTTAACAGGTAGGCAGAAAGTTAAGCAACCTCCATAGAACTGTAAAAATTTTAAGATTTTTATGTATATATAGTTCCAAGATAACTGATGATATTACCAGCTCCAAAGATTAAGATGTGGACATATTTTCCTGGGGCCACCAATCAGCTTACCACACAACCTAACAGATTGCCAGCCTAGTTTGTTAGAGTCACTAAAGCCAACTTTTAAAACTTTAGAATTAAGGATTAAAACATCAAAGTTATCTGTGGTTGTTTTCAGAAATCACAGGGCAACTAGAGAGAGCCTCATAATTTCCTGGTCTTTTTCCTTTTGGAGGTTGGTGTCTTTGCATGTGAAGAGATGATGCTTCAACACAGGTGCTGTGTTCCTTGAGCAGCTCTCAACAGCACCAGCCTCATCAGGATGGGGGAGGTCTAACCTTTGCACCTGAACCATTCCTGGTAGTGTTCCCCTCACCTGCTGCCTGATGCCAATGGTGAATGTGCTAGTACTTGCGCAGATGACTCTAAATGTGTGATGCAGAATAAATAATGGATATTGTCTCCTCTGCTGGAAAGAAGCAATGATGTTAAGGGAGGGCTGGGAAGTGCCCCAGAGAGGGACAGAGCTTGGAGGAAAAAATTCATTCTCCTGGGTTTGTGGTTTTGCCTGAGGCTGGCACTGGAAAGAAGGGGAAGATTTCCAGGAGTGGGGGTGGAGTCACTGGGAGTGTGCCAACATGGATTTCAGAGAGCCCGATGTGCACTTGGAAGTGCCCGGCTATAGTTAGCTCCGATCCTTGAGGTGCTGGTCAGTCTAGGCTCCAAAACCTGCTTATATCTGCAGAATGAGGACAACAAAGCTGTGAGTGTTTCCCCATCCGCAGGTGACCCTGGGAAAAGTGTGTGGCTCCCTGAACCATCCCTGAGGCTTCTCTGCAGACGCTGTGGAACCCACCCAGATTATGGTGCCAGGCCATGTTTGCACGCTCAGACAAATTCTAAAAAAATATCTCCCTGCCTGCTGGAAAAATAACTTTAGATAAGCTTCCTAGAAACTAAGGTGTGCTTGTTTGCCTTTCTAGGACTTAAAAACCAAGGCTTTCATCCCCCACTGCAATTGATTAATGTCAATAATGGATGAGTTAGGTTAGGTTGGCACTCCAGTTAACTGAAGCAAAATATGAATTCCCATCCTTGAAAAGGACAGCAGCATGGACGTTTGGGGATCTCAAGGGCAGAAACAAGCCCCTCTTCAGGGTGAACAGAAGAAAGCCTACAATCCCTCCGTTTCCACACGTGCCTCTGTCTCAGGATACACTGTGTAGGCAGGAGGTGATGGTCCAGCTGTGGAGACTCAGCCCAGCCTTGAGAGGGGAACCATTAAAAATAGATGTGGTTCCCCAAAGGAAGGAATAGAAGTGGTTCCCCAAGGGAAGGAAGAGATGCTGAGGGAATAAAAACAGATAATGTCTGCTTGAAAGGCAAGGTGCACTGTGTGGACCCTTCGGGGGACAGAATATACTTTACCTGGAAGGAGGAGGCGGGGAGACTCCAGAAAGTGGGCACTGGGACCCCCGCTCCACACTGCTGCCCCTCCGTGGCATCTCCGGAAAGCGGGGACCCTGTGTCTGTGCTTCCATCCCCTGTGGCTTTATCTCAGCTCCCTGCCCAGCTGCCCTGAAATTCAGATGAAAGAGAAGGTGTGAGAGCATCCTGTGGGCTGCGGAGTGTGAGCGGGTGTGGAGGGTCACTTGAGGCTGACTTCTTTTTAAAATTTATTTTATTTCATTTTTATTCAACATACAATAATTGCATATTTTTAAAAAATATTTATTTATTTGCTTTAGTTGTACACAATGTGTTTATTTTTATGTGGTGCTGAGGATCGAACCTGGGCCGCGCACGTGCTAGGCGAGCGCTCTACCGCTGAGCCAAAATCCCAGCCCCTAATAATTGCATATTTATACAGTGCTTTGTTACAGGTTTGCAATGTGTAAATGATCAAATCAGGGTAATTTCCAGCTCCTCAGACATTTTTTTTTTTTTTGTACCGGGGATTGAACTCAGGGGCGCTCGACCACTGGGCCACATCCCCAGCCCTTTTTTGTATTTTATTTAGAGACGGGGTCTCACTGAGTTGCTAAGTGCCTCGCCATTGCTGAGGCTGGCGTTGAACTCGCGATCCTCCTGCCTCAGCCTCCCAAGTGCTGGGATTACAGGCGTGCGCCACCGCGCCCGGCTCCTCAGACATTTATAATTTCTATGTATTAGGAACCTCCAGACTCTCATTCCTAGATATCGTGAATATATAATAAATAGGTGTAGACTAGTCACCCGACTCTCCTATCGAGGACCACAAGAAACTCCTCTCATCTAACTGTCTTGATCCCTGTTATCTAAGTTGTACCAATTCGCAGGGGAAAAGAGTCTCACAAGCCACCCATGTAACAGCCAAAGAAGACTTTATTTCCGTTGGGGCCACCAACTCCGACCCACACGAGGCAGGGTGGTAGAAGATGGCGCTCGATGTAGCAAGGGCAGGGTTTATAAAGCACAGGGTTAATACATCCTCAGGTGGAGACGGTTTAAGGGTAGGTTAATCCGCCCTCAGGTAGAGACCGTTTAAGGGTGGGGTAGTCTCACTCCACCCTAGGATTCTATTGCAGGTGTTGCGTAACCCGATTCTTTGTTCCAGGTTAATTCCAGAAGCAGGGGGTGGATTGGACATTAAAATGGCGGGTAATCTACAATGGAGTCGCCTCTGCTTATCACATAACCTCTCTGCACTCCCATTCTCTCTTATCTTCCCCAATCTCAAGTATCCCTGGTCTACCCTCCTGTATGAGATCAACTTTTTTAGCTTCCATAAATGAGTGACATGTGGTATTTGTCTTCCCATGCCTGGCTTATTTCATTTAACAAGAAGGAGATATCTTCTGAGCCCATCCATGTTGCTGCAAATGACAGGACGGCTCTCTCTCTCTCTCTCTCTCTCTCTTATAGCTAAACAATATTCCCTTATTCCCTTTTGTGTATATATAACAGATTCCTTACTTCCAAAGCGGCTGTTTGAGAACAGCCTCACAAGTTGAACAGACTTACAAGTTGAAGTTCACAGAGTTTTGTTGGGGTCAGGGTGGATGAAGAAGACTGCTATGTGAAATCCCCCTAAAGATGTCTCATCAGCTGCTTCTGATCAGAAATCAAGTATCTCTCTTGCATTGGGCTTATTCTCCATTTCTCCTTCCCAGGGGCCCAGGTGAGCGCTTGCTTCGGGGACTCTGCAGAAGGCAACACGGCTGCCTTGCACCCCAGATACCATGTTCGATCCTTGATGGAAATCCCTGCTTCCCAGGCTGTGACTCAGCACTTTGCTTTCCAGCAGGACTGTAAACATTCTTGAGTGGTTTCCTCAGAACAGCCTTATGGAGTGTGTCACCAGCATTTCACGGTTGCAGGAACGTTGCCACAGGGCAGCTGAGGCTTTGCCCGTAGACCTGGCAACTGAGGGGCTGTGCCAGGGAACATAGGAATTGATGGCACGTGTGCTGATCTGGCTACTTTTCTTTCCATCGAGCTTCTTGATTGATAGAAATTATGTAAAAGTGTGCTCAAGAGACAAATATTGTACAGTAATGTTTTAATTCAGTTATTGAAAATTCAGATATGCTTAAGAGGGGTGGCTGGTTGGGAACCTATTATTGCAAGTCAGCAAAAATATGTCTGGGATGATGCAGCATAGCTGGCTAGCTAATGCAGGGTTTGGAATGAGCCACATACTCTGCAGCTCCATCCATGAAGGTTCCACTACCCAGAAGGCCTTACTGTGATGGGACTTTGTGGAGCTCCAATCCTAAGGTGCAACAGAACACTTTGTTCCTGTAGAATACACAGTCATCATTCAGAGGGCGTTGGGACTTTTTGCAATCATAGGATCACCAGGCAGCAGGAGATGCCAGAATTGGAGGGTCAGAAATGTTTTGAGCAACCAAGAAAGCAAGGCAAAGGCAGGTTCTAGAGGTCAGACAGAGGAGTTGGTTGGGAATTGGAGAGTTGACAGATGGGGACAAGAGGACCTGAACACTAAGAAGACCCAAAAGGCAGATGGACACAGGGATAACCATGAAACCAGTGGGCCAGAGGTGACAAGCCCAGCACTGTCATCCCCGCAGGGGTCTCACTCTGCTCCAACTGTTGTCTATGGGACAGGCGTCTGGGGTGGATGTCAGCTCTTCCCTCTGGTGTCCATCAGTTGAGTCCTGTTTCACTGTCCCCGGTGTGGAGAGCTCCCTGACTATGATGCCCTACCAGCCATAAAAACTAAAGTAGCCAAGTGTTCACTTTCCCACTCTCCCTTGCTGCAAGATCTCAATCGTCCCAACGAGATCTTGCCAACCTCACACATTACCCTTAACTTTAACCAGGAGCTGGGACACGCAGAAGAGAGGACTGCAGAGAATTCTGGGGCTGAGAGCAGCTATAGCACTACCATGTCCCCAAGGTCATGGTGGCTGCAGGGCTAGGTCCAAATCCCACAGCTGCAGTGGTGGGCGGGGGTGAAGGTGGCAGGGGACTGCTAGTTTGGAGTTGGGAGCCAGTTCTGCTGTGTGATTCTGGGTGCTTTTCCTGGTATAGATCCCCAGATCTTCTTGTGATTCTGTGAACTAATACGCCCCCCTTTGTTGCGGTGCTGGGGATTGAACCCAGGGCCTCAAGCACACTAGGTCAATGCTCTACCACTGAGTTACACACCGGCCCTCCAAAACCTTGTTTTTAATAAATTTTTTATTTTTTCCTCTTAGTAGTACATGACAGTAGAATGTATTTTGACATATGATACATGCATGGAGTATAACTTCCCATTTTTGTGGTTGTACATGATGTGGAGTTACACGGTTTGTGTATCCACATATGAACACAGGAAAGTGATGTCCGGTTCATTCTACTGTCTTTCCTATTTATGTCCCTCCTTCCTTCCCTTCATTCCCCTTTGTCTAATCCAGTGAACCATCTATTCTTCCCTCCCACCTACCTCTAATACGTTTTAAATAATTTATTCTATATAAATCACTCAGTTTTGATTTCTGTTGCTTGATACCTAGAATTCTGCCTAATGTGTTGCAAAAAGACAAAATAAACCAATAAGCAATTGGACAAACCAAACCCCAAAACTAGTAAGATGGTTCTCAATTGATGTTGGTTTTACTTAAAGATGTTTTTATACAATAGTACAAAAGTGATATACCTTAGGAGTTAACCGGACTTCAAAATTTAGATTTGATTTTTTTTTTCCCTGGACTAGTGATCTAAAATCCTATCTATCCTCTCTCACGAGGCTGGGTAGCAGCTGTGAACTGCAGTTCCCAGTCAGCCAGGTGATCACCAGGGTAAACAACTTGCGCTCTGCAGTGCGCCGAGTGGCTAAGCTACGGTGTTTGAAAGGTTAGGTGTAGTAAATGCGTTTTCAACTTCCAATGGGTTTATCAGGACACAACCGCATCATAAGTCCAAGAGCACCTGTCCCTGGAATATCAGTATTTCTTGAAAATATTTTCTTCTTGCCGTGCTGAGCTCTAAGGCCAAGTCTCCATAAAGCTGCATATTTCAGATCGTCTTCTCTACCCACACAATCTCTGTTGAGGCCAGATCATCACCAGGCCTGTAGGGCTGGGTGCCTAGGGTGGGAGCAGCTTCCCCAAGGTCCTGGAGCCATGTTGGCTTGAGAGTGGAGTCCAGTCTTGTACTAGACCCACAAATGGGGCAGTGAGTGTTAAGGTTTGGGTATGAGGTGTCCCCCAAAAAGTTCATGTGTGAGAAATACAAGAAAATTCAGAGGTGACATGATGAGATTATGAGAGCGGTAACCTCATCAGTGGATTGAATCCACTTGAATGGTGGTAACTGTAGGCAGGTGGGGTGTGGTTGAGGAGGTTGGTCTCTGGGGGCATGCCTTGGGGGGTTATATTTTGTCCCTGGTGAGTGGAATTCTTTCTTGGCTTCCTGGTTGGTGTGAACTGAGCTACTTTCCTCCACCAGGCCTTTCCACCGGATGTTGGCATCATCTTGGGCCCAGAGCTATGGAGTCAGCCGGCCAGGGACTGAACCTCTGAAACCATGAGCCAAAATCAACCTTTCCTCCTCTAAGTTGTTCTTGTCCGGTTCTTTGGTGACAACAACAAGCTCACACAGCATGGTTCTTCTTGTTTTCTTCCAGCCTCACTCTCAGGTTGTGGCCTTGCTTCTTTCCCCTTCGGCTTGGGGACAGAATCCTTTCAACGACCTGGACTCAGCCTGATATTCTTGCCATTTCTGCTTTTCACCCCCAAAGCTGTGGCCTCTTTCCAGGTTCCCTGTGCTCCCCACCTCTCCCCTCTGGTGTCTGGCTGGTCAGCCTTCCTCCTCTTGGCCCTGACCTGGAACCAGGGCTGACTCTGCGACAGCCCTGCCTGGGCTTGTCCACTGGTTCTGGGTCCTTTCTGCCCCCTCAATAGTGACCCTCTGTGCACAGTGATGCTGCCCTTTCTGGCGAACCCTGCCCACCAGTGGGGGCGATTCCGACAATCACCAAGGGGACCTTGATTCTGCCGCATAGTCTTGTCCCCTCTAGAACCTCTTTCCGCGCTTCTGGCTGTGACAAATGCCCACCCAGAGGCAGGAACCAGAACAAAGTCGAGATTAAGAGCAGAGCCCGGGGACTGTGATTGCCCTCAGGATACCTGGTGGGAACTTTCCTTTCAGGCATTAGAAAAAAAGGAACAAAGAAAGCAGAGGAGAAATAGCAAAGAACATGAGATGCATCAGACACCCAGTATCACATATCCCAGCTACGACTGGCATCCAGAAGACCCCTGAGAAGCTGCCTCATTTTTAATTGTCATTATACAAAAATAAATGAAAAGCAAAACCTACGACTAAAGGGAAACAGTGATCACCTGGGTCCCTGGGAAGAGGTTCTGAATTAATCACTGATGTTTATAATCAAAGCCATGGGCTTCGCTTGTCCACTGTGACCAGCTCGCTGCCTGCAGTGGCGTCCTTTCTACCTCTGCCTTGGGGTCTGACCCCTTCATCCAGTTGGTGGATAAGTGAGGCAGGAAATGCTTGGAGGAGTCCAACCAGCATGTTGCAGTCTTTGCTAGAAAAAGAGAGGCCCATCTAACAAGTTGGCACTAATACTAGCCTCATATCCTGTGTTGTTGTGGTCCTGTTGACTGTTTTTGTGTATGTTTAGCACAGATGAAATCAGTCTAATGAGGTAGAAAGCAAGAAGTTTAATTAGTTGGTGTGAAAATGTAGATGTCTCATGCTGTTTTGTGCGGGCTTATTTCTGAGAGCAAGAACAACACATCTCTTCTTTTTCCCTCAGCTTTCTGATTACCCGACTCTCAATACCAAATATCTCTTATCTGCATATTGGTTCAGTAAGAGGAAGTTGGACCGCTTCACCAGCAGGTGTTCCAAAACTCTCGAAATTGGGATTGCTGAAATTTGATAGAGTAGCAAATTAGGCCCTGTGGTGATAGAAAGTTCTGAATGTTCCCCTAAAATTGTTTCCCAAATGTCTTTGTTTTCTGGATCCACCACAGTTCATTTGTCCCTGACATGCTGAATATGAAAGAGACCCTTGGGCTTCTACTTGAGGGAACACATCGGGCTGTGAATAAATTACTTCTCAAAACTTGGCTATGTTTTGCACTCTAGAAGCAATCTTTAATGGTTTTAAAGTTGCTTGGCCTTTGCGAGACACTGCAGAGAGCTGGTTCAAAGAACTAGCCAAGCACATCAAGGAGATTCAGATTCAGGGAGTGTTTTTAAGTCCGTGATCGAAAAACTGCTGAGAAGTCCTCCTGACCTTCGCAAAGCCTCAGGGACAAAAGAAAAAGAACTGCTTGTGGATCATTTCGCACTTATGTTTTAATTGGTTTCAAATTAAGTTTGCATCCAGCTTTCTTACGCCATGACTGACGTTGTGCTCAGTTCTCAATTATTCTTCTGGCTTGGAATTTCACTTCCATTCCAACTCTCAGAGCCAGAAGTGGGATGCAATTGAGGTTCAGTTGCAGACAGGCATCCCTCTCATTAGTTAAGCAGAGTGGAATTTATTAGAAGGGCATCAGACAGTTCAGATAGGATGAGGGGCTGGAGGAGACAGAATGTGTGCTGTAACCAAAGGAGACCATGAATTAGAGCCCCTGGGAGAGGCTGGCTGGCACCGCTATTGCTCTTGCTGAGATAGGTCCTTGACTCAGGTCTGGTACAATCACAGGAAGTTCATGGCCATTTTCAGGCTGCTGTTGACCCAACTACCAAAGATATTCTTTGGTGCCCCTTGATTCTTTGCATCACTTAATCCAGAGCCAAGTCCTATTGGGAGACCCTGGCAGAGACCTAGTCTCATGCCCAACCTATGGTTGCCAGGCCCCAGGAAAACAACCATCCATGGTGGGGCTTCCAGGGTCAGATGGCATCCTACAGCCACCCAAGATTAACACAGGGAGATTACTCAACCACACAAAGGGAGTTAGATGATAAAAGGTCAAAAACCCAAACCTAATCCAAACAAAACAAAGTCCCCCAAAGATCAGTCATCTATATGGGTGGTGGGGGAGGGAAAATGGCAGCAGGTCCAAGGCAGGTCTCTAGCACTGACAAGAATTTGTAGCTCAGAATATTCCCCATAAGTTGTTTCCAAAATGGGCTGAACTTTTGTAACATAGCAGAAGGTGCTTCAGAGAGATGTGAAGCTGGAACAAGTTGGAGAGCCACCCACTGGGGCAAGGGACGTGGAGACTAGTTCAGCTGCCAGGGAGTTGACAGCGTGGAGTTGTGGGTACTGGGCACCATATTGTGATAAGAACTCATGGAACCCTCCAGGGAAGAGTGGTGTGGGTGGTAGTGAACATTGGTGCTTCACACTTCACACGCTTGGTGGATTTTCCTTCTAATTGTATTATACATTGAGCTAGATAGTGAACTTTGTTGCCGCCTAAGGCAACGATACCGTGGGAAAGAAATCGGAGGCAGACTGGGAATGAATGGTTCCTTTATTCTTGCTTCTTCTTCTCTGCTTTCTCCCTCTCTTCTGTCTTCTATCTCTGACGCCCCCAGCCTGGTTAAATACTCTACACCCATCAAGCATACACGTGTTACAAGCTCAACTTATAGGTGTGGCACGCAGTGTCCACGGGCACAGAAAGATTCTTAGTTAATTACATTAAGGTCAGGTGTAAACAAGTAAACGCCTCTTTATAGCTCTCAGCCAGCCGCCATCTTAGCTACTTCCTCATTAAAGGCTCTTACATTTCCTCCCTTTTGTTTTAAAAGAGGGAATAGCTTAAATGGATGGGTGACGACCCTCACCACATCAGGATGGACTGTGCCTGTCTTAGGCGTCTGCATGTGCAACCGACATTCTTACCCATCATCAGATAATCAAGGTCGTACCCTTGACTCCTGTCTTAGGTTGATATGTTGGTCACATGAGACTTTCCCGTCTTTGACTACCAGCCGTCCAATTGAGCCAACCAATCATGAGGAGATGCTCCAGTTCTAAAGCGGCAAGCTTTGCGCTGACAAGCCAGGTTCCATTAAATAGCGTACTAAGTTCTCTAGACAAATCAGCTGCCCTATTAGGGTTAAGAAAAGGGATACCCGTAAGGTATTGTCCTGTGTAATGTCCTAAACATCCTATAGTAGAAAGATCTGCCAAAATGTCCACTTGCTCTTGGAGAAGATCAACACGTTGATTGACAATTTCAAAATGTGGTGCTGATCTAGGAGGCCCTGTGCATGCAGAGCAGAGGCCACACTGCTGGTGAAGTTGTTTAATGCTTGAGTAGCAGGAATGCTTGTAGCAATTGTGACCCCTGCAGCTGTAGCAGCAGCAGCCATCTCTTTTATGTCTAGACAATGCCACCGGCAAGTCTTCAAAGCCCGCTAAGACTGGCATAGGGATGTACCTAGGAACTCGAACAACAATCATTAGAGGAAAGGCAGTGCCATTCCAGCACTGAGTCAAGAAGTGAGTTGTAGGAGTGCAATTCAAACTAAAAAATAGAACTATCAGGTGTTTTAGTTCTGAAGTTGATCTCTGCTCACACACATTGCTGCTTGAGCTCCCACGAACATTAGCTGGCAAAATATCATATTCATAACGTATTAAAGAAAGGCTGAGAGTATTTAGCTGACAAAATATTACATTTAAGATAGAGTAAAGAAAGGCTAAGAGCATTTTAGAAAAATATTTTGTTAGCTGGAACTTTTGAGCCTCTTCATACACAGCAACCTTTTATGAATATACCTGTTGAAACAATTTAACTTTGTAAATTAATAAACAAAGTTAGTTACAAATAAATAATCCCATGTCAAATACCAAAATATCAGGCTGAACAGTATTAGTCATATTCCTTGCTGAAGAGAAGTCCTAGAGATACTTATAAATTAAGTTTGAAGGTACCTTCATTTTTATTTGTTTGCCCGATTTGAATTGAATATTTTTTTTTTTTTACTTAAATGAATTAAAGGTATTTGGATCCATTTTTTAAAATTAATTTCATGAGCACTCGGTTTTTGTATTTGTGATGTCACATTTACATGAAATCTAGACAGACGCACAGACATAAAGACATATATAAAAAAGAAAAACACAATTGTGCGCACACTAAAGAGAGATCCTCTCGTCCCGGCCGGGAGGAATGAGACTTAAGTTGTGAGTTTATTGAAGGAAAAAGCGCGCAGCTTAAAAGTTTCTTAGCTGAAAAGGCAAAGATGAGGTTCCCTTGTCGAAAAAGAGACAAACTCGCGCACGTGCGCGGATTGATAACAAATTACCTCTTTTCCACTATGTAAGAGGGGGATCCGCAACAACTTCATCTTGGCCCTTTTGATTTGGTACCTGTTTTATCAATCTTGATGGTATCCACACCGGCGAGGACTCGTGCTGTGGAAAGACACAAACAGATCCTCTCCCCCAAATTAATACTGGGTCTGGGCCCTGCCATGTGCCTGAAAGAACATCTTAAATTCGGCATGTGGCTCATTGGATCCCTGAATTACTTCAGACATGCTACCCTGTAAGTCGCCAGTTCCTTGCATAATTTTCCAAGCCCTAACAGCTGCGGCGTATATTTGAGCGTAACCTCCAGGATCGAACTGAGTTCGAACCTGTCAATCAGCATATTGTCCTTCTCCAGTTAACATGTCTACATTACGACCTGGAAATCCTGCAGCCGCATTTCTACGAGCAGCTTCAACACAGAACTCTTGGAATTGAGACCTCCAAACTAAGTATTGTCCCCCGCTCAATACTGCCTTACATAAGCCTTTCCAACTTAATTCTTCCTCACTAATATTATCCTCACTAGCCCTAACTGACTCCCTTTCTTGTACCTGTCCCAAAGCTTCGGCACTTTCGGTAACACTTTCCCGAACCTTAGGTCCAGTTGAGAGCAGGCATTCCCTAACTAAATGCCACATTATAGACCATGGGCTTACTTTCATTATCGTTTGGACGTATTTCTGCGCAGTACTCAATTTTACTGCTGTTCCATTTTCTTCTTTATTTTCTTCTTCTCTAACTATCTTTAACAAATCTCTAATCCTTGAAATTTCCGAACCCATTTTGCCTCGCCCTTAACCGCTCTGGCTAGAGACTCCTGCCAGGTTCCTCAGTTTACCTGCCGTGTTGATTTCCTGCACGGGCCACCACTTGTTGCCGCCTACAGCAATGATACTACAGGAAAGAAATCGGAGGCAGACTGAGAATGAAGTTCCTTTATTCTTGCTTCTTCTTCTCTGCTTTCTCTCTTTATAGCTCTCAGCCAGCCGCCATCTTAGCTACTTCCTCATTAAAGGCTCTTACAGAACTTGAACTCAGTTTCTTCAAATCCCCTTACTGATTTCCGTGTGTGTCCTCAGATTCTTTCTCAGAGCCCGGTTTTAGTTTTGCTCTTTCTTCTTTCATCCAATAACTTGGTTGTAACTCTTAGCCTTGATGTGGGTCCTCACTGTTCTTTACCTTAACCATATATGACTCTAGTGGAAATGACTCCAGTGCTCAGAAGTAGGGGTGTTGGTGGCCTGAAAGTCCATGTTGCCCCCAAATTCACATGTTGAAACCCTAACTTCCAATGGGACCATGCAGTTGTGTATCACATAATGATGGGAATCCATTCTGAGAAAGGCATTGTTAGGTGATTTCATGGTTATTCAAACACCAAAGAGCGATTCCACCAACTAAGATGGCCACCACATCACTAGGTGACGTGATCTCATGGGACCACAGTCTGACTGAAAGGCAATCATATAGCAATTGACTCAGTGGGTAGATCTGTGGGTGGTGCAAAGGTGAAATGAGGTCATAGGGTGAGATCCTAATCTGAAAGAGCTGGTGCCCTTGTATGAAGAGGAAGACCCCAGCCAGCTCTCTCCACACCTGCTCCAGGAAGGCTATGTGAGGACACGGCGGCCATCTGTAGGCCAGGAAGAGAGCCCTCAGCGGAAACTGAACCCTGCCCAAAGCTTGAACTTGGCCTTTCCAGCCTCATAAATGTGAGAAAATAACTTTCTGTTGTTTAAGTTGTGCATTCTGTGGTATTTATTACTCCAGCTAATTCAAAGGGCTAGCATTAGGCTACCACCACCATAGGCTACTACCATCCAGGATTTGCTTTTGGGGAGCATTTTCCTCTGTTGGGCCATTGGTCTCTTAGCAGTCACTTGACTCATTGAGGAATCATTCTGTTGCTATCTCTGATTGCATTCCAGTGTTCACTTAATGGTAACAAACATTTTCCTAAGTCCATGAGCCTTTATACATTAAGAACCTTCTGGAGCATAACTGGATGTGATAAAATCATTGGAAGACTCATCCTGAAGGAACACCCTGTTTAAATGAAAATAATAATTAAGTAATGAAAGCAAAAGCCTGGGGAAGATTGTTGGAGTGTTTTTAGTTACTGAAAGACACAGCTAAAGTTTGTGATATATAAAACACCATGGACAATTTTTTTTTGAAGAAGATACTCAGAATCTGAACATTCCAATGGCCTTTTTCTTTTAATAAAGAAACATTGGAAGCCAACACTTGGATTATACCCAAGATACAAAATACCTTGGAACTTTTGTTTTGGAATTGTTTAAGAATCCCATTTAAAAAAATTATTTATTTGTTTTAGTTGTACACATGCCTTTATTCTTACATGATGCTGAGGATCCAACCCGGGGCCGTGCACGTGCTAGGCAAGTGCTCTGCAGCTGAGCCACAATCCCAGGCCAAGAATCCTATTTTTAAGAACATTCTCAATAAATATATATATATATATTATATAAAGGTGGTTGTTAAAAGCTAAAAACACTCAAAAGTCACTTGGAACCAAATTAGGCATCACACTGAGCTATATAAATGGTCTTTGGCTACAAAAACAAGAAGGCCTTGATTAAACTGATTTTTTTTTTTTTTTTTTTTTGGGTAGGTTTCTTGAAGTGGTTAAAAGCAAGAGTCAGAATGTTCTCCTAAATGCGTGTATAATGGCAGCGGCTGATGAATTCCCTGCCATGGTGACTATTTGGAAGGATGACATGTATTTACATTGTCTTTTTGCTGTTGTTCCTTCTGAGCTTTCTCTCTTTTAGGGGTTTCTTTCTTAAATTCTTATTTTCTTGAATTACTAACAGCAGTCAAGAAGGCTTTTAAAATGCATGCCCATCACGATGGCTATTAATACCAGTTTCCAAGAAAAGATACCATGATTTATAAGGCTTCTCTGCTGAGCAAAATTTATGAACTTTTCTCTCGTGCGTGACCTTTCAGTCTCTAGGAAGTAATTATAATACTGGAACTAAAGGACTAAGGTACATTACCGTGCTAAGTGAAGTATACAGAACAGCTGGGTGGACTGAGCCCAGGGACATCTCCTTTCTCATCAAATCCGAAGAATTCTGTCAAAGCCGTAAGATTTGACGTTTTAAGGTTAAGTAACTTTCCTTCCATGGAATCAAGGCATTGAAATAAGAACAGTTTTGAGAGGCACTGTTTCATGAACCAAAATGAAAGTAACCAGACTTTGGACTCTTGGACTCAGTCTCTTTCTTTTTCCAATTTGGGCAAATCGCTACCATCCGTTTTTCATGTTTTAGTCACAGAAATGACTTCTTTTGAAAGAGAATGGATGTAGAGTTATCGTGGCTTTTATGTGCTTCAAAGTTATGAAACAAAGTTTGACCCCAAATAGTGTTATGTCTGATATTCTAATATAGTAACAGAAATTACATATTTTCCCTAAATATATTCAGTGTGGCAAAAATTGCATATTTAATTTTGTGGCCTGAAATAATTTTATATTACCATCACTAACAAGGATGTAAGAAAATGTGAGTCCAAACACAGATTTACATACAAATTGACGTCTATAGGTTTAAAAAAAAAAAAAAAAAAAAAAAACACCCATAATGCTAAAACTGCAAATGAAAGCTGAGAGGCCCAGTAGTGACTATTGAAAGGGTGTTGGCCATTTAAATTCCTTTGTGCTTCTCCCCTCCCTGTATTTGAAACAGGACCATTCAAGCCAATGGACCAAGTGGAGCCTCCAAGCCCCCGCGTCTCCACGGACGGGCCGCCGATGTTGGGTGTCAGTGTGCTGTGAGGTGTGCTGCCCAAGACTGGGGCTGTACAAACTCCACGTCCTGCACAGTCAGATGTCACTTGTTCTGTGCTGGTGTCCCATGATGTGGTGACATGGCGCCAAGAGGAGCCCCAGCAGGGGGCTTCCTGTTTCTGGCTCCCCTTAGCATCTCTCCAGAAGCACATGTCAGTCAGTCTTTCAGCCTTTCTCAGCACTCCCTGAGCCTGCTGTGTGGTGTCCACCACTCAGAAGTCTCCACGGCAGCTGCGTGGGGGCTCCCCTTAGAGATCTAAGTACTGGCCAATCCAAACAGAAATCCAGTCCACCTGCCTCCTTGCTTCTAAGTTTGGGTATTCCTCTTCATTCTATTCCCCAGACCTAGGGATGGAGCTGCTCCTTGAAGTTACTAGCAGCTGAGCTTCCTCAACCTTCCAATACCAGCATAACCAGTTTCCTATGTTAAATCCCCTCTGTTTGAAAAGCCTGACGTGGTTTCTGGATTCCTTCACTGGACTTTGCTATATTCAGGCATAGGTTTTATTAAGGTTAGCACCGCTGTGACTTCAATACACATTTATAAACAATAAAGGAGAGATAATTTTCCTATGCTATTTTATGTTAGGAGAGTGATAAATATGTATTTGGTCTTAGTCTCCAGTTCCTGGTACATGACTCCTAAATCCCTTGGGAATATCCTGGGTGATAGGAGCATTTTTTTTTTTCTTTTTTATTGAGGCCCTTTGTAGGACCCTAGAGAGCTTCAGAATGGGAACTGGTTGCATTTCTAAACCATGGCCAGATTAGAGGATTGGAACCTTTAGCCTCACTCCAAACCTCCACAGAGGGGAAGAAGGGTTGGAGATTGAGCTAATCACCAATTGCCAATGATTCACTCAATCACGCTTCCATAATGGAACCTCTGCAAACCCCTAAAGGGTGGAATTTGGAAAGATTCCATGTTGGTGAATGAACCTATGCTCTGAGAAGTTGGGTGTAACCCAACTCCATGGGGACAGGATGGGGATGGTCATGGAGCCCAAGAGGTGCCATGAAATATGCATTCATTTCAAGACCCTGGATGGAAAGGGGCAGAGGGGAAGGGCCCAGTCCAGGATGAATAGGAAGAAGATCACCTCAGTGGGCAGTATTGTGTACTGACGGTGAGAACACGCCGTCTTTGATTTTTGAGTCAAAGACGAACAGTCTAACAACTGAAAAGAAAACAGTGGGAATCATGTTCATCTGGGCTATGGGGCTGGCAAAGATAGAGCAAGCAAGTTGGTTGTCCTCTATACCTTAGGGCAGGCATGGGATTCCCTTAGTGGAAATCAGGGATGGGAAGTCCTAGTATTTCTCTGAAATACAAGGCAGAACTAGCAAGTTTTTGCCCTTACAGGGATAAGTGAGGGAGCAAATAGAGGTCTGTTATCCAATGATGCTCTGCAAATCCTGGCATCAGAGCCTTGCACACTGATCAGAGTTATACCTTTCCTCATACAGACGAAGTAATGGCAACCGTGGCCACAGACATTGACAATTAGAGCACAGTTGGCAATAAAGTCAGGCCTGATCCAGTTTGTTGGCAATATTTCCTTTGTCTTAATAACTATAATAACTAATCAGATGTAGCCACTGCTGTTTTAATAACATGGTGTCATTCACTTACAAAGATCATTTAATCCTTGCTTCTTCCTCTCTCTTCACATCATCCAAAATTAGCTGTTGTCAGAATCATCTTTCTAAATAGGGCTTTGATCATCTTACTTGCCTACTCAAAAAAAAAAAAAAAAAAAATCTGTGATGAACATCCTCCTCCCCCTTAATGAGTAGAATCCAGACTTTATGGTGTGGCATTTGAGGACACCCACAAACAAGCTCCAACCCACTTCTCTGAATCCCAGTATGTGGTCCTCTCATTACCCTGTGATCAGAATGTGTAATGGTCAGTCAAATCTGGGCACCTGTCAATCAAAACCCACAGGACCCCAGTGCTTGAGTGTAGTGGTACCCCCTTTCTTTACAGAAAATCTTAACTAAGCTTCTCCAGAAATCTTTACCATGGCTGATTTTAGGACTGTCAGCAAAAGAGTCTCTACAGAAGAGTTAAATGGAGGTAAACTTCCTATTTTCCTGTTGCTCTAATCCTTGGCCACTGGCCTGGAAGAAGTCAGCACTCCAGGTGCTGGACACCCCTTTACTTGTTTTTCACAAACATGCACCCAGTATAGTAGTTTGTAGAAGTGTGTTTGCAAATGTGAAATGTGATAATAAAAAGGCAAATCCTTTAACGAGGCCTCTAGCCTTAAGCTGGAGCTTCACAGAGATGTCTCTGTTTCTAAGATAAGAGAAGTTACCAGTTGGGATCCATGGTAACAGCTGGCAGGGGGAGGAAAGAAAGGGGAGAAGAAGCTCTCCCCTTCTCAGGTGTTGTCCTTGAAGGTTAACTTGCCCAGAACAGTGAAAGAAAAAGCTGCTTTTAAGTGAACTTCTGCAGACTGTGAACTTGTGAGCCCCTCCCCTTACATGCTGGGCATAAAGTTCTGAAACTACTTGAACTCGGGGTTCAGGGGATCAATTGATTATAGTGAGACCTGTACCCTCTGAACCTGGCTGCAGCCAAATAAAACGGTTTCCTGTTATGTCTGGTGCCTTGCCTTGTGTGTCCCTACAACAGGAGGAGGGTCCTGCAAGCATCTGCCAGGTCAGAGGCTGCTCCCTAGTTACTGGACACTGGGGAAGTCCAGGTAGCTCAGGTGGTGGCTGGGATGGTGATGTGGACATTGTCCTTCTGTATTCCATTTTTGGAATGCCTGGCAAAGCTGTCTGTGTAGCTGAATGGCAGCCCAGCTTGCTCATGTGCTCTGCTCCTCTTCCAATTCCTTGCATGGATTCCATATTCTCTACCACCCTGGCTTTCTTCCTAGTTCTTACCCCATCCCCAAATTTCTGCAATCCAAAATCCTGCAAGTCTTTCAAGGACTAATTCAGAGATCACCTTCCCCTTCACGCTTTCCCTAATCCCTTTTGCCAAAGGCTGCGTTTCTTTTCTCTGACCTGCTGGGGAGCTTCTTCTGCCTTCTCTTATGCTATCACTAACAAAGACCAGCTGGATGCTCGCCAAACCCTTTCCCAATCTTCCTGGACAGAGCATTTCCCAGTACCCACGGAGAGGTGGCCGTGTGGTTTGAAATGATAGAAATGACATATGAGAGTCCTGAGTCTCCTAACACCCCCCCCTGCCATCTTCCCCTCGGTTTCCTGGAATGCCAGGGGGACACTGAGGATGCAGTGATGGGTCAAGAGGCTGCAGGAGATGGCAGAACCATGAGTGACAGAACCTGGGCTCCTAACCACCCATCTAGGAAGCTCCTCCCAGTACCTGCCCGGAATTGCCCAGAGAAGGAGAAACAGTGCCGCAGCCCGTGCCTGTTACCTTTGCTCCTGCTGTCGATGCTTACCTAGCACTCTCATTTTATCTCCTTGATTGTAATTTCTTCAATCTGGAGTCCACACGCCGTTCAACTTTTCTTATGAAATAATTCAAACGTATATTAAAAAGTAGAATGGAGAGGGAGGGGAAGGGAGGGGGCATTGGGGTAGGAAAGACGGTGGATTTGATGGTCATCATTACCTTAAGTACATGTATGAAGACATGAATGGTGTGACTCTACTTTGTGTACAACCAGAGATATGAAAATTTTTGCTCTGTATGTGTAATATGAATTGTAATGCATTCTGCTGTCATGTATAACAAATTAAGATTTAAAAAAATAAGAAAAAATAAATGATAACTGTTTGAGAAGATAAGTATGCTTAACCTGATATAAGCATTATCAATGTATACATTTATTAAAGCTTACATGGTACCCCCTCAAAAAGAAGTATAATGGATAATTTGGCAGACATAATGGATCTCTCAGCCATCCCAAGCGAATGCTATCATTGGCTGATATTTACTTCACATTCTTCTTAAGTAGTAAAATTTTACAGATAGCTATTCACAAAGCTCATTGCTTTGCGAGTAGCAAGTGTTTAAGAAACCTTCATGAATGGACCAGTGAGCGGTTTTCTTACTGGTGATAATTGATTTAAATTTGATGTTGTTCGTAATTCAGATTTGAAAGGAAACCAAATCTCTGGTATGGGTACCACCTGTTGTACCTGGTCATGGCCTGATTATTTCTTCAAAATGATAAACAACAGATGGTCTCTGGAGGCAAAATTTGTTTTTCATTGTGTATTAACATAGTTCTGATTATGTTAAATTGGATGCAAACATTTTATAAACTCTGGGGTTATTTTTCTTTTATATTACTATTATTTAAATTTTTTTTTTAGTTGTTGATGGACCTCTATTTTATTCATTTATTTACATGTGGTCCTGAGAGTCAAAGCCAGGGCCTCACACATGTGAGGCAAGTGCTCTACCTCTAAGCCACAACCCCAGCCCTATATTTCTATTACTATATAATATGTAAAATCTAATTTTATATAAAGTATATTTAAATATAGTATTTACATTTTTTTGTAGTTGTAGATGGACAGCATGCCTTTATTTTATTTGTTTGTTTTAATGTGGTGCTGAGGGTCCAACCTAGTGCCTCCCATGTGCTAGGCAAGCATTCTGCCACTGAGCCACAGCTCCAGCCATTAAATGTAGTATTTAATAGAATATATTAATAGGCAATATGCCCTATTATTTCTTGGTCTAGTAAATCTTCTACTTCTAGTCTGTCTATATTTCTATTCCTTCACCTGTCTTTAGATTCACCAGTATAACTATCTTTAAAACAATTAATGTTGAGATACACATCTATGATCAAATGTTCACTGTTACTGTTGTCTTTGGATGGAAGCATGTGGCACCATCTTGACTAAGTTTCTCCAATTTGTTGCTCATTAGAATCACCTTGGGGAGCTTTGAGAATCCCAATTTCCAGATGCATTCCACACAGATGAAACCAGGGGTTCTAGAGATGGGACTCTGGCTCTGGTATATTTAAAAACTTTCCAGGTGATATCCACACACAAGTTTGAGAAAGAAAGATTTAGAATTTTTGGTTTTCATCCACTCTTTACATTTTTTTTTTTTCCTCAGAAGATTCATGGACTATGAGATAATCGTTGCTTTGCTACCCTTCAAGTAAACCAGAGCATTATCCTGTTTTGACCACTCCTTCTCCATGGCAACACATTTTACCATTTGTGTGTAAATGGAACTTCATAATCCTCAGCCCACACTCTGATAAATTGCGTGGTAACCTTCTCACTGAATAATAAGATTGCAAATACAATCTTTATCATTACTGTTATCAGAGGAAGCTATAGAGGATAAAAGAAAACAAAGGTGGGGGTGGATATCCTAAAAATCAAAGGAAGATCAGTAGAGGAGAAGGACAAGGGGGTGGGAGTCAGGGAGTGAGTGGGGAACTGCTGGGGAGTGATATTGGCCAAATTATATTGTTATTTTGTGTGCATGTAGGAATATGTAACAACAAATCCCATCAATATGTATAACTATAATGCATAAATTTTAAAATGTGGAAAACAAAACATATTGCAACACTGGTTATTTTCTTTCTTCTTGGTGTTAAGAAATTAAAGTCATTTAAGACCTAATAACAGGCCTACTTGCTATTCATTTAATTTCCTTTTAGAAGAAAAGTTCTCATTAATAATTTATTTTCTAGAGACCATCTTGCCCATCTTATTAACGGACACTTTAGTGAAAGGAAAAAAAATTCATCCTTCTAAACTCAGATGGAAGTGGCTAAACTGGGGAAAGTGTGGCCTGCTTGGGGTACACAGGAGGATTAGAGGAACACTATAATGGTCAAAGGGAAGGGAGGGGAAGGGAGGGAGCAAGGGGGGAAGGGGGAAAAAAGTGGTTGAATAAGACGGATATCATTATTCTAAGTGCATGATTGAAGACTTGAATACTGCGAATATACTTTGTATACAAACTGTTTTGTGTATAAAGATGCTATATTTGTATAGTCTGAACTGTAATACATACTACTATAAATAAAAATTTTAAAAAAAATTTCTTGTAAGCAAATGTTCCCTGAGCACCAGGTTTTACAAAGGAGGCCTGAGCTTGGGCGATGATTTCAGGACTGAGCAAGGTGAACAGAGGGCAGATGATGCCACTCCCACGTGAAGAGGAGGCTACGGTGAAGATGAAGATGATGCCCCCCTCCCCCCACCAGGTTTTCTTCTCTCTTGGAGATGATCATTAAGTCATAAAGAAAGTGAGAAGTCCCAGAGAGAAAGGCTGTCCCTGCACCTATGTTAGGGAACTTTTTGTGTTTCTGAGAGTTCCTGAACCCTCTTTTCTTTAACATTCATATCTTTGACTAATTTGAGGTTTATTCTGTTTAATGGCATGAGACATAGTCCAGTTTTGTCTTTTTCAAATGGCTATCCTGTTGTTCTTCAAACCATTTAATTAGTAAAGAGTTCATCTTTTCTTTAGTGGTTTAAGATGCATCATGATGGAAAACTAGGTTTACACATGCACTTGGAGCAATGCCTGGATTTCCTGGCTTGCTCCGGTGACTGTCTGTCTGTCTCCCTGGCCACTGTTCAGCCACAGAGGCCTTGTGCTGTACTTCACAATCTTGTGAAGTGAGGTCCTGTCCTTGTTCTTCTTTTTCAATTGCTTCCTGAAATCCTTGCCTATTTATCTTTTCACATGTGCTTTAGAATGAACTTGCCTAGAAAACATTCTTATTTTTACTGGGATCATGTTACATTTTCTATTAATTGGTGGAGGGTTGATATTTCTGATGTTCTCATCCTTAGAGTAAGAAATGTCTTTTTCTTTATTGAAATGTACTTTTGTGCTTTGAAAGTTTTCCTGTGTATCTTTTGCAAATCTTTTTGTTTGGTTTATTCCTAAGAATTTTTATTTTCCTGTAGCCCAAAATGATGTTTTTGTTTTCATCACCTCTGCTAATTAGTTATTGATTGTAAATATGAAACCTATTGATTGTTCAATGTTTATTTTATATCCCGCTAGCTTATTTAATTCTTTCACGGTTTGCATTAGCGTTGACATCGATTTTCCTGGTTCTATCAGATAGGCCATCGTATTATTTGTTATGCATCTCCCTCTGACTCTTCATTTTGACCTGCACTCTGTGGCTGTCTTACTGGTTTGGGATATTCATTCCTCACCTACATGATATTTTTAATATTCTTCACCTCCTGATTTTGCTCATGAGTGGCCCTCTATCTCTCCTGCTAGTACGTCTGCATGAGTTTTGGAGGGTGTGTGAAGAGATTTAGATTTCAGGTGACCCCATTTTTCTATAGAAACCTCAAAGCCCCGATTTTGCTCAATGTGAACTATTTCTAATTTCAAAAAAGTAGACAGAATAATATGGAAAACAATACACCCAACACCAAGCTTTGCCTTTTGCTTAATTTAATTTTTTACAAAATTTGCCTCAGATTGCATTTAATGGAAGGAAGAATAACTGGACCTCCCTCACGGATCAGCCTTTATAATTCTCGCATATATTTTCCTACTTTAACTAAAGATTAATTTTTCTAAACAATGCATCATTGCCTTGACTGCTATAAACATTTCTAAGTAGTGTTTTGCCGTTCATAGCCTTATGCAACTTGCTTTTCTAGTGGTTTCTTCATTTTAATCTCTGAATAGTATTGCAGGTTTTGCCTACTACTGAATTTATTTACCCGTTTTGTGGACATCTGGTTATTTCAGAGGCTTGTTTGGTTTCCTGTTTGAAATTGCTGCTGTGAGGATCCTCCCACGGGCTCCTGGTTGCTCGGATGAGACTTCCTGGAAGATGCACATGGGGTGGAAATGCTTGGTCATGCTGCCGAATTGCTTTCCAACATCATGTGCCTCATTTCATTGCCAAAACCAGCCTGTGGGAGTCACCACCTAGTTATATGGCCACCAACACTTGGCACATTGGATTTGCACATTTGGGGACACTGATAGGTTTCGAAATGTTCTTTCTCCCGAGGCTTCATCAGGATAGCACAGCTTTATTTTTAAATTATGAGTCCATTCTCTGTGATGAGAATGACATTGTTCACAAAGAGTTTTGCATTTAATAAACGCTAAAGGATATAGCAATTTCCAGTCTTCCCTGTTAGCGTATAAATGATAGTGACCATTTATTGAATATCTGCTAAAAGCTTTTCATTAGCAACTTTAGTTTTTGCAAGCATTGGGTGAAACTGGAATAAGAACGTTTGCTCATTATAGGAGGAAGCAGGCTCAGAGTTTTCAAGGACTCTGTCAGATTACAGAGCTGCGAGGAGGTGAAGGCCAGATTTGCAGCCCGTCTTGGTCACATGGTCTTATCCTTGCTAAGGGTCTCCCACCACCTGTCCTGAGTCTCCCAGGAAGGAGTAGCAAAGCTTGGGCCTCTCATTCAGTGTCACACAACCTTTTCAGATTATGTGCTCTCACCTACATTATTGTGGGTACCGAGATGTTATTCACTGCCCCCCCCCCCACCAAAATGGGAGTCTGCCCTTCCTTTTAATATGCAAGATGTTGGCTGCCTGCTGTACCCAACAAATAGGACAGGCTGTCCTGGGCTCTCTGACCCTTTCTCACCTCTTGTTCCATCTCGGCATTCTCTTTCCCTGCTGTATTTATTCTCTTTGTGAATTAAGTGCTGTTGCCCAAAGTGTGTAACAAGGCTTAGCAAGAAGATAGCTAAAGGGAATGACTAAACAGAAAAGACTCAAACCCAAACAATCTAGAACAAACAAAAACAAACAAAAAACCTAAAAAGAGTGGGGCTGGGGGAGTGGCTCAGGGGTGGAGTTTAGTCCTGAGCACCACAAAACCAAACCAAAACAAAAACACCCAAATGGACATTGATAGATGGGCTACCCCCCCACCCCCGAGTTTTCCACATCCTGAGAGAAGCAACCTTGTTTCATTCTCGGCAGGATGTTTCTTTTCCCCAGGCAAGAGCCAATAGGCTTAAAGGTCGCCCTTTTCTATGGGCAAAGAGCCAATGGTGTTGGGGTTGCTCTGGTGCACCTCCCACCAGAAATCCCTATATAAGGCCCTGTTCGAGAGACACAGACACACACACACACATCAGCTCGTCGCTGCTGAGAGGAGGAAGCCACTGCAACAGCTCCAGTGGACCCACCACCTTCAGCCTGACGGCCGCTCCCAACTAACAGCTCCAGCCTCCAGCCAGACAGCAGCTGCTTTAGCTGATAGCTCCAGAAATCCTAGCCGGTGCAACTAAGCACCCACCTTCTGTCCAGAGCTTGCACACTCCCCTCTCCCTGACTCCCCTCTCCCACCAGAGCTTGCACACTCCCTTCTCCCTGACTCCCCTCTCCCAGCACCTCTTCGACCTTCGACCAGAGCACCTCTTCTCCGGTTTTGCTACCAGCCACGAAGGCTGTTGAATAAATCTCTTGGCTGCACGGCTGTCCCCGGTGTGATGTTTTGCCCTCCAGACATCCCTGCTGATGCAACGCTTAGCACAGGCCTCTTTGGGGGTGCTGGGGGGGACTGCTCCTGGCCAGCACAGGGCATCCCACTGTGCAGGGCCACTGGCCCTCCACCACAGGATTGCCTGGACATGCCCTCCTCTTCAAGCCCATTTTGCTTCCACAGCCTCTCCCCATTTCAGGGCCTCCTTCCAGCCAGTTGGCTGAAAATCTGCAGAGATACAATTCTGCACAAAACGAAGACTGGGCAATTAAACTCCATGTTGTCCCAAATTTTCATTCCTGGGTGCTTTTTTTTTTTTCCTCTAGCTTTGTGGAGGTATAACTGACAAATAAAAAATTCCAAACATTTAAGGTATACAATGTGATGTTTGATATACATACACACTGGGAAATGATTGCCGTTATTAAGCTAATTAACGTTCCAGTCACCTCACGTAGTTACTTTCTTTGCTTGTTTGCTTTGCACTTACTAGGGGGCAAAACTTTCCTGAACAGAAATGACGTATTTAAAGTCTCCTTTCATCTTCATGTGAGAACTCATAAATGGCACTGCAGAAATATGTGTGGAGTTTCACGGTGCTGCCCCAGGGTCCAAGCGGGTGTCACATCATAGATATACCACATATATGTAGAGATGCAGGTGTGTTTACTTTCTATCACTCAAAAACATCTGTGTTCTGTAGAACATCTGGCTCCAGAGATTTGGGTGAGGGATAGTGGGCCTGTATTGCCCAAGGATGGAGGTGGCCCCCAGCATGGGCTGCAACCTGGTGCCAAATTGCCCAGGGAAGTCAGGACTCTGAGACCAGCACGGAAGCACAGCCCCCGATCAGAGGAAGCTAAAGAGCAGAGGGCTTGTGAGGACTGTGGGAGTCCTCCTGGCTTGTGCTAGGAGGTCCCACTGCAACCAGGCCACTCGGTCTGCAAGTCTGTTTTTCTCCTACAGAAACCTGGATACATCCTAAAACATTTTTTAATTGCCAAATTATTGTGCGTGTGTATTTCCTACCAGTGACCAATAATGCTTCTCATGAGAAGTCTGCACTCAGTTGTTAAGACATTTTTGTGGCTTACAAGGGTATCTCTCTCTTTCTGCTTTGTCTCTTTATTTTTATTTTTATTTTTTTTGGTACTTGGGATTGAACTCAGGGGCACTTGACCACTGGGCCACATCCCCAGCCCTTTTTTGTATTTTATTAGAGACAGGGTCTCACTGAGTTGCTAAGTGCCTCGCCATTGCTGAAGCTGGCTTTGAACTCGTGATCCTCCTGCCTCAGCCTCCCAAGTGCTGGGATTACAGGTGTGCGCCACCGCGCCCGGCTCTGCTTTGTCTCTTTCTAAAAATTTTTTTTTTTTAAAAAGAACCCAGATCATAAATGTAAGTTTACAAACCAAGTTCTGTACATCCACTATAATACCCCAATCAAGAAAAAAACCTTGCCAGCATGCCTGAGGCTCCCCATGCCTGTTCCCTCTTATTCCCTGTGATATGTCTTATCTGAATCTTTTTTTGGGGGGAGGGGGTACCAAAGATTGAAACCAGGGGCACTTAACCACTGAGCCACACCGCCAGCCATTTTTATTTTTTATTTTGAGACACAGAGTCTCGCTAAGTTGTTTAGGGCCTCATTAATTTGCTGAGGCTGGTTTTAAACTTGTAATCCTCTTGCCTCAGCCTCCCAAATAACTGGAATTACAGGCATGCACCACCACACTTGGCTGTATGTCTCTTTTTGATGAGACTTGAGGCAGGTGCCCTTGGCATTTTGAAGATATTTGGGCATCCTGCTAGTATCTCTATCCACATTTATACAATATCATTTAATGGAATTGTCACCTTAGAAATACTTACAAATAGCTAATTTATTTTCTTTGTGTGAATTCCTATTATTCCTACAAGATTGACCTTTTTTTTTTTTTTGTACCAGGGATTAAACTCAGGGGCACTTGATCACTGGGCCACATCCCCGGCCCTTTTTTTGTATTTTATTTAGAGACAGGGTCTCACTGAGTTGCTAAGTGCCTCACCATTGCTGAGGCTGGCTTTGAACTCGTGATCCTCCTGCCTCAGCCTCCCAAGTGCTGGGATCACAGGTGTGCGCCACCACACCCAGCTGACCCTTCTGGTCTTAGCCTCCAATTATTAGGGTGCCTCATATTTGTGGTCTATGATTATTGTGCACTGCCTACAGATGTTGCCAAAGATTTCTGGAGAGTTAAGTTTCCCGCAGTGGACATGAATTGGCATGGAGAAGGATGTTGCATTTTTGGAGAAAAACTGAAGCGTGAAAGGAAGGTGGTATGCGGCGCAGTGGATGACTGCTGTAAAGTAGCCGTTCAGGTCATTCTGCACCAGCTGCTCATCTGCATTTGCAGATCCCCTGTCTTTGGTGCAGGCACTTGGAGGGATATTTTCTCTGTGCTGGGCAGCAGTCCTGGAACACAGGACCAAGTGCAAGTCAACCAGGGCGTGAGGTACAAAGAGGTAAAGGGGTTTGGTTGTCAGCTTGCCCTGTGGGGTTGTGTTCCCCTAAATTCACATGTTGGAGTTCCAAACCCTAGTACCTTGGCATGTAACTGTCCTTGGAGAGGAGCTCTTTCAAGAGGTGACTGAGTTACATAAGGCCACTAGGGTGATGTAGTCGCCCGACCTACAGGGTGAGCCCTGATCCCAGGTGCCTGGGGTCCTTATAAGAACAGAGACAGCCGGGCGCAGTGGCGCACGCCTGTAATCCCAGCACTTTGGGAGGCTGAGACAGAAGGATCGCGAGTTCAAAGCCAGCCTCAGCAATGGTGAGGCACTTAGCAACTCAGTGAGACCCTGTCTCTAAATAAAATACAAAAAAGGGCTAGGGATGTGACCCAGTGGTCGAGTGCCCCTGAGTTCAATCCCCGGTAACCACAAAAAAAAAAAAAAAAAAAAAAAAAAAGAAGAACAGAGACAGATGTATGCACACGGCAGGAAGTCCACAATTCCAGAAGGGCTCTCAGGAGAAACCACACCTGCCAACACCTCGACCTTGGATGCCCAGCCTTCAGACCTGTGAGTGTTGTGGTGAACTAATCAATAAAACCAGTAAGAGTGTAAGTTACTGATTATAGATATAAATGAGATAAGACAATGAGATAGACAGGCCTAAGACTCCATTTTGCTGCCTCCTATAAAAAAACTGTTACAAGAGCGGTTTCTGAGAAACTGAAATGAAAGCTGTTTTCTTATATTATTTTTCCGTACTTTGTACCCCACAAATTGTACTTGATTCAAGAGATGGCGGTCTTGGTGACCTATATGACTTTGAAGTAGATTCTCTCCCCCGCTAACCACCTGCTCAAGCCCAGGATATGGTTGTCTAACACCTACTCGGACCCAAGATGTGGTTGTCTGAGTTGTCCTACGTTTTTTAGCTTCTTTAATCTGCTTGCTTGATAACTAGACCCGCCAAATGCTGGGTTAGCTTCCGTGATTGGCTTGCTTGTGTGACGACGCTAAGAAAGTTGTGGTTTTCATTCTTAAATTCCCAAGGAAAGCCAGGAAAGGCTGTTGTTCTCCCGTAGAGCTTCAGTCTCTGTGGGTGGCAGCCCCTGGCCAGGTGATAAAGCTCTTTAATTTGTTTTAAATTTGAACTTGGAGTGTTTTCTGAAGTGGCTCCTCATGTTATGAGGAGCTTCATTTCTGTCTTTCAGGTCACTCAGTCTGTGGCACCAGGTGATGGTGCCCTGAGTGAACAGGTATGCATGACAAAAGGGACTTTGCAGACGTGAATATGTCAAGGATCTTGAGATGGGTTGACAGGCAGGTGGACCCAGGGGTCCCTGCAAGTGAGAGAGGGAGGCAGAGAATCAGAGGGATACAGGACAGGAAAGACGGGCCATCGCTGGATGTGAAGATGGAGGAAGCCATGAGATGAAGGGGCCACCAGCCAAGGAATGTGGCCATCTCCAGAAACTGGAAAGGAGGAGGAAGCGTTTCTCCTCTCGATTCTCCAGAAGGAGCACAGCCCTGCTGACACCTCCCTGTTAGCCCCGGGAGACCCAGTATCAGGCTTCTGATCTCCAGAATGCTAAGATCACAAGTTAGTGCCGTCTTAAGCCACCACGTTTGTGGTAATTTGTTACAGCAGCAATGGGGAACTCATACACGGGGTGGTTTTTTTCACTTACTGGGAGTTAGTGCATTGCGAAATTTGAGAATTGCCATCACAGATGATTGACAACTATTAAAAATATTATGTATAGGGGGAATATAAAGATTTGAATATTAGGGTAATTTGCATTGGAGGAGGTGATGACTATAGACAGCTCAGGAGAGAAGCTACTGCATAGTCGAAGCAGGAAAGAAGAGCACCTAAACTTGGGGGTGTCAAGGGGAGCTTTGGGATGGGTCTTGGGTGACATTCAAGTTTATGGCTGGGGGAACTGGATGACTGAGAAGGTGAGTTGTGGGTGTCGACTTGCCTGGATGGAGGGACCCCTAGAGAACTGGTGAATGATTACTTTTGGGTATGTCTGTGAGGGTGTTTCCAGAGAAGGTTGACATGTGGGCCGACAAACTGAGTGAGGAAGACCTCCTTGGTGTGGGTGGGCTCCATCCAATCACTGTGGGCCCAGATAGGACAGGAGAGAGGAAGAGGGGGAAGGCTCTGGCTGGCGCTCCCCCCAGGCAGGCCCTTGGGCTTCAGACTCTAGCTTCTTCAGCCCTTGGCTTCTGGGACTGGCATCAGCCACTCTCCTACGGTTCACAGGCCTTTGTGCTCATGATGGAGATGGTGCCCTTGGTCTCCCAAGTTCCGAGGCTTCTGGTGTCTTGGGCTCAGTTACTGCTAATGGCTCTTCAGCCTGCACCTGGCCATCACGGAACTGCTCTGCTCTGTGACCTGGGGAGCCAATTTTCAGGTAAATCCACATATAGTCATTTTCAGTTGGTTCTATTTCTCTGGAGACCGTTGACTAATATGGTGTCTGAGCCGGAAAAAAAAAAAAAAAGAATTTAGAAGGGAGGTTTGAATGTGACTACAGACTTCACCTCACCGGTATAGGTAAATGCTAAGGCTGTAGGCCTGTGTGAGATCCCCCAAAAACGGAGATCAGAAGAAGCAACAGATGGGGCTGGAATTCATGTCACCTACTTCATAATTCCATTACCTCAGCCAGGAGGAGTGGTGGACGCTGTAATCCCAGTGGCTAGTGAGGCTGAGGCAGGGGGATTGCAGGTTTGAAGCCAGCCTCAGCAACTTAGTGAGAGTGTGGGCAACCTAGTGAGACCCTGTCTCAAAAAAAATTTTTTTTTTTTTTTAAAAAGGGGGCTGGGATGTGGCTCAGTGGTTAAGTGCCCCTGGGCTCAGTCCCTGGTATCAAAACAGAAAAAAAAAAAAAAAATTGTTACCTCTCAAATTGTTTTATACAAACAGAAAGCCTTCACTCAAGCATTTTATAGTAATGAAACCATTTAATAGGAGCAATTGCCAATGGGACCACTCTGATTTTTAGAAAAAATTTTAATTTTTATATAGTGCTGGGCATTGAACCCAGGGCTTCACACATACCAGGCAAAGTACTCTACCACTGAATTATACCCCCAGGCTTGCACTCTGGATTTTGTAAAATATTGTTATTTCTGGAACATTGGGAGAAAAAAAAGAGCCTTGTCTTGGTATGTGAGGCATATAAACACTAACGGGGGTCCTCCAGGGCAGCCCCAGTACTATTATGTGCAATTGTGTCCACCCTCTAATGAAATCAGCAAAATGAGCTATTTATCTAAAACATTTTTGAGTGGCAAGAGTAAAAAATAATTGGAAACAGGTGCAAATAGGAAGTACCAGCACACGGGAGGAAAAATCTTCCAACTTGATGCAGAAGGTGGGTTAGTCACTGCTTCCCCCCCAAAAGGTCACAGAAGTTGTGTCTTAGAAGTCTACTGATTTTCATCCTCTAATGAACAGTTTTGTGACACAGGTTCGGATGTTTCGTTCACACATTCATGGAGGAATTGCAGAACTCTTGGTAGAATCTAACCAATGGAGTGCTTCTGGTATTTCTCTTACATTGACATTAAAATCTTTTACACCTGCTATCCTTGTTGTGTCATTCCAAGTGTCAATGCCGCATTGGCACCATTGTCAGGGCTAGCTGGTCTTTCCCTGTCAACTCTAGGTGTCACTGTGAGATTGTGCCTCTGCAGAGCTCCTGCCTCCTCCGCGTGCTGACTCACGGAGCCATTCCCAGCTCCCTCTCAGGCAGGAACTGATGCAGGAAATTAAACCGTTCCACGCAGCCATTTAAGATACCCTCGAGATGAAGATGAGGGGGTTGAGAAGGGCTTCTCTGAGCTGATGCATTGACCCTGTCTTGATAGGTCTATATGACACAGGGCAGGTAGGGCTTTAGGTCAGGCAATGAACTGTCACAAAGCAGGGCTTCTGTCCTGCAGAGGATTCCTAAAACAAACAAACAAACAAACAAAAAAACCAAACCAAACCAAAACAAAAAACTCCTCTGAGAAAAAAAGGTTTCCTGTAAAGACAGATGGTGTAGCACATTTGTGCAACCCAGGGTGGGCACATTTTGTATCTATTTAGCAGGGACTGATGATACCTGATAAAGATGGAGATGAATGAGGAGTCCTGAGATTCCTGGTTTCTGGGAATGAGCCCTTTGCCTCTCTTGTTCTATTTTCAGGAATTATCTGGAAGCAAGCAGCTTCTGGTCGCGATAGCCAGTAGTGGGCTATGGAGAGAGAGTGAGAGGTAGAGGGAAGGGGAGGGCCAGACCCACCAGCCTCTTCTCCACCCTGTTCTTCAGAGACACACAAGTATTTTGGATATGAGAAGCGAAGGAGTTCTCTTCCTTCCTCTTGGTGGTGATTTAAAGTCTTCCCTTGTACTTCTTTCAGTGAATGTTTGGCCTGGGAAAAAATTGCGGCAGACTGCAAAAAATGTTGTTCCTTTGATTCTCAAATGGGGTGTTTTGAAGTTAGCACAGTGAATGTGTTCAAACAATATGCAAATTAGGACCCAATGACTGCATAGCTGCAGCAATCTGGCAGCCCCTCCTGCTGCCTTGGATTAGATGCAGAGCACACTGGTGGCTTCATCCAGCCAGACCTAGGGTTAGGGACGGGCGGGCATGTCAGCTGTGAAGGGAGGTGAGGATTTGGGGGTAAATTCTTGAGCAAACAGAAACTCCCATAGCTTCAGAGCTCACCAACAACTTCCTATTAAGGTGAGCCAAGAAATCATAGTCGAGGTGCAGAATAGATTTGCAAATCAGGAAATGCAGGTCGAGTTAGACAGGATGGGGTTTTCCACCAAGGGAAAGTGAGCTTGGGCTTTTGGGACAAAAGTGGAAACGTGTACCTTAACATCTTTTGGGGGAGACAAACAGGACTGACTGACTGAGGGAGGCAAGTTCAGTGTTTGGAAACAAACATAAATCAGGACAGTCGTCAATTGTGTAAGTGCACTGGAGTCCCCGCATCCAGAGGCAAAATGGCTCGGTCTGGTGTTCCCCAGACCCTGTGATGCACTGTCAAGTTCTGGGAATTCATTCCTTCTGGCAGATTCGGTTCCCCATATGAAATCTGTGGGGCAACTTACCTCCTGCGCGAAGTCCTGGAAAAGGATTTTTGCCTTCCTTTGGACCACTCTGCATCCATTTCGATTTCTGTGCTATTGCTAACTGGCTTTGCTGACAACTCGTCACTTCTGAGACTGCAAACTATCTGCAGCACACACCTTCCTATCTACATGGACCTGCCTGCAGTATCCAGCTCCCGTATAAGTTACCCAATCTCAGGTATTTTGTTACAGCAGCAGAAAGTGGACTGAGACACCCACCCAATGAAAGATTTCCACTTGAACATTTCCTTATCACAACTGACCAGGTTCCTGGCTCACCTTCTTTTTCCTCTATTTTGGACAACAGATTATGAGACAGGCAAATATGAAATACGTTCACTATCTTTGACTCTTTACTTTATTGCCTGTAAATAATCAGTTTCTAAAGTCCTGTTAATTTACCCCAAAGGTATTTTTCTTGATCTCATTCCTGTATTTTCCCCCACTGTCAGTCCATTCTGGATTTTATCTGATGGTCTTTAAACTTTATTGTGCTCGTAAGTTACTTTAAGGTTTCATTGAAGTTTATAAATGCTTTTTTTTTCCAGAAAAATGTAATTGTGCACATACATATACAAGTTTCAGTATACATCAGGACATTCACAGAAACAAGTCCTAAAGTTTCTTTCTTGTTGCCGCCTGAAGCGATGGCTGCTTGGAGCAACGAAGCCACGGGAAGAAGTTCAGAGGCGAACTGGAAACAAACAGCCTTTTTATTCTGATAACTTTTCTCTCTGGCTCTAACAATGACTTTAACATGCACCATACACACCACCAAACAACCAACAACCCAAATGGCCAGACCCGATCAGCAATCTCGCTCAAGTCTCTCGAGATCCTGGGCCAAGTCCTGCGAGATCTCGGGCCAAATCCCATGAGACTACGGAAGGCGGCAATGCCCAAACATCTCCATGGCCCGTAGTCAACTGCAATCTTAGCCATCTCCCCAAACAGGGCTCCTGCACTTTCTGTCTATAATGCCATCCTTTTCATTCCATGTGTCCCTCATTAATAATTTTAATGTCACTCCCTGTGAAAGACTGTCAGTGGCGTCATATTAATCTCAGAACGAAATGTGAGACTCAGTTGAATATTCCAAAAGACTCAGTCCTGTGAAAGGGACTCAAACTACCTTTTCACTTTTACCCCCTCAAACATAGATGTAAAAAACAAAACAAAACAACAACAAAAAACAAAAAACAAAAAAACCTAATAATAATGACCAGGATGGCACACAGCAACTGAGCAAGTACTAATTGTGTTCCGGGATGCTCTGCCGTGGTGGAGTCTGACAGCTTCACTCCGCTGCTCATGAGTGAGAACCAGACAGCAAGCAAAGGTCAAGGATGGGCTCGTGACCGCAAGGCCCTTTACTTGGGGGTGGGCTCCAGGGGGCTGGTCTCTTGGGACATTCTTCCAGGGCTCCTAGCCAGGTGGAGGGAGAGACCTCCCTCCTTTCCAATCTAGGACCTACGGTCTCCAGGGCTGACACCCAGGCTGACACCCCAACTAGTGGAAGCTCCTACTTGGAGCAGCACCCACGAGGGGCACGGTGCCCCTCCTTCTTCACCCAGAATCTGAACCTGGCCTGATTCAGTTTTAGCCCCTTAACCTCAAATCTAGTGCTGCCCTGAAGGGGTGGGTGCCCAGGGGGAGCCTGGGTGGAGCCAGATGCCAGGGTCCCTTTCTCAATTAGTCACAGGAAGTTACAGAGACTAGACACCCCTGTTCTGCTGTGCCCCCTCCCCGCCACACAGCAGGAAGAAGCAGGGAAACAGGGGTGGGAAGAGGGCCTGGCCGTGGCCAGCCAAGGACTCCTGAGCGTGAGGGTCTGTCTGTCTCCCGCCTCCGCCTCACTCCTCCTCCAGGGCCCCGCGGGGCTAGGGTGGTTGGGGACACTCGCGGCTCTGGCGTCTCCATCCCTGCAGAACTGGCAGGACCTTTCTCTGTCAGCAGGACAGCGTCTTTCCTTGTCCATCACAACCTTCAGATAACACGATTCGTGCCTTACAACCGTGTCATCCTGTCCAGTTGAAAATAGATTCCAGGTGTCTTTAACCTGAGCTGCATTTTAAGATGAAATTCAAGTTCCTGTGGAAGCTGATGGTTTTTTTCCACTTTCTCCCCAGCAGAGCTACGGGGAAGGGCAGGGACCCTGCACTACACATCACCCTGGGGCCTAGGTTAGCCTTCTCTGGCTGGCTTCACTCTCCTTCTCCAGGGCTGGGGTGTCTATTTTGACCAAGACCAAATACACGGCATTTGTGAATATGGTGTACAAGCATCCAAGTGTGGGGTGGCTTGGGGGTATAGCTGCAGCTCTGGCTGCTGACCACCAACCACACATATCTCCTGGCATGTCTCAGAGCATTCAAACCAAAGCATTTCCACTGACTATGACAGTCCTGGGTGTCACGATGCCTAAAAGGACTAGTGAAGTCCAAGTCTCATAACTCACACCTAAAACGTTCATCATCCCAAAGCCAGAGCTGGGGCCAGTTTTCACCAGGGGCAGAGGGTGTCACTGATCAAGCCCCAAGAGCCACCACATCCCCCGGTTAGCCAAGTATACATGGTTAGCTTGTGAATTCTTGCACATGTACTTTGAGGACAGGAGTTGCATTTTTGAGCATGTCTGTGCTGCGCCAGGAGCTTTTCGACTTCAACTGCATGAGGACTAAGTGTGGGGGGCTGATCACTGCATGACGGTTGAGATCCCGTGAGCACAGTCAGCTGTCTCCTCTGTTGCTCAGACCCAGCTCTCTCACTCATTAGCTGTGTTAACTGAACATCTACTCGGAGTCTCCACGTTCCCTTCCACAAAAGCAAAGTCAACCCACTTTGGGGTGCTGGGATGTGAAAGCCAAGGACGTGTCTGAAATCATCTTCACAGGGTCCAGGACATGGAATTTCCAGCAGCCCGTCCCTTTCCCACCTCTCAGCCTGCGTCTCACTGTAAGTCCATGGTAAGGTTTTTTTTTTTTTTTTTTTTTTTTTTTTTTTTTTTTTTTTTTTTTTTAGGGGAGGAATAGGGTAGAAAATAATATCAGCCCACTGATTCAAGAGACACTAATAGAACAAAACAACCTTAGCTTCCAAGACAATAAACTGGAGGATTTTTACTTTGGGTATTTGTTACTTTTGCAGCAAAAATTTGATCATACTTAGCACAGATATGGCCTTTGTTATGTATGTTCTAATTATCACCACTGATCCTGTATCATAGTACATAACCAGATGCGTACAATTGCCTCTAAGTTAAAGCAGAATACTCCTTTAGCAAGCTGTCCGACTGGTGTGTCTGGGATACCATTATGTCTGCCAAGACATAAGTATCTTTGTTCCTTTCTTGTGTGTTTCTGTCAAGGTGTAACATTACACAGCAGCCTATGGAGAGACCGCCAATATTTTCTTTTCAGTCCCATTGAGAAGGACATAAGGCATGACCTTGACTTGCTCAGTCTTCATATAGAACTGTCACAGGTAAACTTGTCAATGTCTCTTTAATGGCAGACATGAAACCCAAATAGGATTTTCTGAAAGACAGGAGGAGTCAATAATATTTCCTCAACGGACTTGGAAAAACACACTAATAATACCTGATACTTCCTGGTCAAGTGGGCTTGGAGGAGATCAACACACCTCTGAACCGTTTGGGTCTAGGACGATTGGCAAGCCCCTGCTTGGTGCTTTGCAGTGGCGCAATTTGACCACAAGGTGGCAGGAGCCTCCAAAGAGTAAACTGAAGAAAAAGCTATTCCTGACATTTGTGCAAATACTGTGCATGTGTGCAAACGTGTCAGGTCGCCTCATTCTTTTGGCTCCTGTTCTAAGGACACTGCAATTGGCTACTGAGGAATGAATTTTCTGCAGACAAGTGCTCCAATAAAGCGAAAGTCTGTGGGACTCTCCCCTCTTCCCTTTCTGCTTTGCTTCTCTCATGTTAAGTGGGCGGGAAATATACGTTAGAGCATCCCAGAAAGGGCTGGAACATTCAGCTTTCCTGTGATGAGTGAGCTTGACAAGCTATGATCCAATAGGAACAGGGACATATGAGTATCTTTGTTTCCTTTTTGGGACATTTCTCTCGGGGTGTTAGATGCAGTGAAGTAATATACAGCAGCCTACAGGGGACTCTCATAGAGACCTGCTATTTTAAATGGCCTAATTGGGCTTCTTGTCTTTGTTAGTAGAACTGGAAGGTGTTGAGAGAGGCGAGGAAAGACACTTAATTGGTGCTATGTTCTCTGTGTCTTTATGTAACAGCAGACTCTTGGAAAGGGAGGAAATCCTTTGCAAAAAATGCAAGGAAGATAATCAAGAGATGATACAGGGAAACCATCTGGACACATGGATGCACAGAGACTGCTGCTCACAGTGACCATAAGCAAAAGTCCATTTCTAAAAGGCTCACATGTCTTCCGATCTCAGCAAGAGTTACGCTGCTGTAAACTTGTGAGGAGTTTGCTACAGCAAGGTTAAGTACATCCTTGCAGAACAGAAAAATCAGAGCAGAAAATCTTTGGAAAGTGTGAAAACAAAAAATTTAACAAGCACTCCATTTGCATTCAGGGCTTGAAGTTGAACATTCAGTAGAAGGGCAATGCTGTGTATGTATCTCTGAAAGCATCTCTGACCGAAGCTTTATAAATTACTTGTTCCCTGCTAAGCACTTTGCCTTGGATGAATTATTTTGCCTCTGGAGCCTTGTTTAAGGAAAGGAGAATTTGTGCTGATCTTTCCCCTGGGCTAATGTGTGGATACTGGGACTCATGGCTCTGCTGCTGGCTCACTGGGAGGGGCGGAACCCCTGAGCATGGGTGCCGTGGGGGTCCTGGTACAGCCTGGGACTGTGCCCTACAGAGCTCACTGCAGTAGAGATTGCAGCAGGCGGGCTGCCACACCCTGTTAAAGACACAGCACCAAATTCCCTCCAGCAAGCTCCCTTTCAGTAGAAGTTGGGAAGATCCTGGTGAATCAAAGAGCTGGTATCTGCCAGCATTGAAGGTGATCTTAGGACGAGCCCAGCCTCCAGGGCTGTCGACTGTGTAGGCTAGAAAAGTGGCATTGGTAAGGTTACATTTCTTAGATTTCTTACACCTGGAAGACTGCTGAAAACTCAGCCTTGATTTAAGGGTGAAATGCTTTCCCTGTTTTCAGCTATGTATTCAAGCCCATTTTAACCTTTCTGGGAACCTCAGAAAAGGGCTTTACACCCTGCACTAGCGATCACTGGGTCCAGGTAAAGTCATCTGTAGGAGGCGATGAGAGCCTGGCGTTCTTGCCTCCTTGCCTGGAAGTGCTCTCTCTGTGCTCAGGACTCTTCCCGTCTGGGTGCCCTGCACACCCTTCTCACCTGCCGCCTGGGCTCCCAATGCTCCGTAGACCTATTCTCAGGAAAGCATAAGAGACTGGCCTTATAGGAGAGGGAGGCTGTTCTTCCAAGTGGTATTTCTATTGTAAAAGACACAAAAGCCTGGAAATCATTTTCTATTCCTCATTATGGGATCGGTTAAGTAAATGACGGTTGCATAATTTGATACAATGCAACCACAGAGAAGAAAAAAGACGCTCTATGTTTGCTGATGTGAGATTAGCCTAGGAAACAAGATGTGAGACAGTACAAGTTTGTGTTATTACCATTATATAAGCACAGTGTTTCTTCTTTATCTTTACCTTCCAAGACCTTCATTGATGCCCGAAACCTCCAAGAGTGCTGAGCTCTCTCTCTATTATTTTATCCCTACATGTACATCCTATGATGAACTTTCACTTAAAGGAAGCATTTTATGAATTCTATTTGATGTATCTGAATTGTCAATGTCAACTACTCTTGCCAGATTGGCCCCATTATAAGTCAAAGTAGGGTTAGTTGAACACGGAGATACTGCAGTAGTTGATCTGATAATTCAGATGGTGACTAAGTGACCAACAGATAGATGGGTAATGTATACAGGGTGGATACGCTGCATAAAGAGTTGACCCACATCCTGGGTGGGGTGGAACAGGATGACATGAAATTCATCATGCTACTCAGAATGACGTGCAATTTAAAACTCGGGAATCACTGAATCATTGAAGTTTTCCATATCATGTTTTTCCAGGAGCACAGAAAATGTGACTGGGCCCCTGTCTCCCAGGATCAGGGTTTGAGGTGTCTTTCCCAGGTGCAGAGCTTGACTGACAGGGGCCCCCTGCTGCTTCCCTCTAAGAGTGCAGTGAGCTCAGATCCTGGAAGAAGCGTTAGGAGTTTGCAGACCAAGGTGACCCAAGCTCCAGCCCTCTGATGAAGCCTGCAGATCCACAGTAATAGTGCGGGAGGCCTGCTTGAAGGATGACATTAACTCCTTGTAATGACATTTACTCATTATTAATTCCTCACAAGAACCCCATAATAGGTATTAATATTATTCCCATTATCCAGATGAAGTAAATAGGGCACAGAAAGGTTAAGTAACTTACTCAAGATTACACAGCTAGTAAGTGCCAAATTGAGATACAAACTCAGGCAGCCTGGCACCAGACCAGAGTCTACTTAACTACTATGTAATTCTGTCTCCATACAAATAGGTAGACTTTGAGGTAGAAGAGAGTAGATAGCAGGAGAAATTCAAGTACTATGCAAAGTCAAGGAGGAGAAAAGTTATGCAAAAGTTTAGAAGATTTAAAAAAACAAAACAAAACAGAACTAACTCAGCACTTTTGATGGTTCCTGAAGGATGGGCAAATTCAAAAGAGGATATTCTGGAGGGAGGGAAATAATGTCTGCAAATGAATCCTACGCTATTCTCAGATGGAACCATGCAAGTCTGATTTGTCTGCTAATAAGAGTATCAATTTGCTTTTGATTCCAATTTTATCTCATTCATTCATTCATTCATGTATCTGCTTCTTCATGTAGTTACTCTGAGCACTCACTGTGTACAGAATGTCCACCGGACTGGCAATGCAAGCATACCCTGTGCCTTCCTTTTCCTCCATGAAGGAAGATAAATACCTCATCTTTTCCTCCCCACTCACTGAGATTTCCCCCTCCTCACTCTGACAGGAACCATAATAAAGGATAGGGACCTGCATTTTAGAAGTGTCTGTAGACAGTCTATAGCTCTTGTCCTCAGACAGCTCATGACTCTGCTGGGAGTGATAGAATTTTCACAAATACAAGACGAGCAAAGAGTTAGTTATGTGTGTCAAACTAAGTTTATGTTAATAAATTGAATATATGCAAATATAGAAAATATGCACTACTGAATATGTGGACCAAGCGTACCAATATACACTCCCGAAAATACATGTGTGCTATGGTCTATATGAGAGAGGCTGGAGGATCAGAGATTAGAGGGACCAAGTTTGGGCAGAACTAGCTGCAAGGGCTTGTGAAATCTCCCAAGATGGAGACGTGAGCAGGAGAGCTAGGGGAGGAAAGGATTTGCATCAAGAGCTGAGGGTCCAGGCCAGGGCGAGAAGCTGGAGATGAGCAGGGGAGGGGAGGTAAAGGGTGGGGTGGGGAAAAAGGCTGGTGAGGCTGGAGGCAAGACTCTGTGTTGTCACAAGGCCACAGAGGACCCTGGACAGCAGAATGAGGATTTTCACACTTTTCTTATAGGTGTTCTTAAGCCAACAGGGTGACTTAACAGAAATGGAGCTTTTAAGAGAATTAACCTGGCACTGTAATGCAGGGTCGATTAAAGAGGCTACAAGACCAATCAGTTAGGAAATTACTGCAGTGGTCTAGACAGGAGTCCTAAAATACAGCACCAGTCCATCTCTGACCACCTACTGTGTTGCCAGAACCACATTAGCTACTTTCACCGAGTCCATCTTTTCAAATGTTAACAACCTCCAAGGATGCCTCTTTATCCCTCTTCCTCAGATGAGGAAATCCAGGGCTGGGGAGTCCTGGGTTCAATCCCCAGCACTAAAAAAAAAGAGAGGGAAAAAAAAACAAAAACAAAAAAAAACAAACAAACAAAAAAACAGGCCCAGAGGTTCTACAACCTATAGAAGTAGCTTGTGCAAGTTCTGCAATTGTGAGACTGGATGTTAGATCCTTTAATTTCTCACCCAGAGTTTTCTGCCTTTTTTACTGGAGGACTCTGGCACCGCAAGCCTGTGGGAGGGGACTCATAAACCAAGCACATTATCATTTTGAGGCCCCCGGGGAGGAAGGGATCAGGAACTCAATATCGGGATTGAACTCAGAGGCAAACATTTCCATTATTAATGGAAAGAAAGTAGGTTCCCTGAGTATTTTTTAATCAAATACAAGTGACTTGGGACGTTGGATGGGAAAAAAGACCTTTTGCTTTAAAGCATCATGAGATGGCCTGCATTTGAGAAAGCATTAGAAATGGGTTGAAGTAACCCATTGGAATTGAATATTTGAAGAAAAGAGAGGGGATAGATAAGGAAACAAAACTAAATTGTATTTGATTAATTGTATCACAAGAATGGAAGTTGAAACATTTTGAGGAAATTTAAAGAGCACAGATATGCCGTTACAGAAAAATCTTTCTAATAAAAAGATTCTTTGCGAGGAAATGAGATGCTAACTAAGAAGCTGAGGAAAGAGTAGAGACGCAAAGCTTCAGGGAAATACTATAGCATGTTGACTAGTCTTCCCCTCACAGGAAAAAAAAAAAATTAAGCATAAATGCTTATATACCACGTAAAGTCTCCAATTGTGGACCTATAATAGGGTTCAAAGTTTTGCTCTATAATATAAAATATGAAGAACCTTCAAATCCTGCATCTTCAGAATTTAAATGTGCCAGGATTTAAATAAATTCTTTGGAATTTAAATAAATTCTTGTTTTAGGCTCAAAACACTCAAAGCAGAAAGATTGATGCTGGCAGAGCAATTGAAATGTCGTCCTGCCTCTTCAGCGTATAGGATTTTGTGTCAAATGGGGGTGATGGATGTGGTCCGTGGGACCTGAAACCAGGGTGGTTCATTTGCAGCGTTCCCTCAGGTCAATAAAATACAGAATTGCTTGAGAATTTTGGAGTCATGAAGACCCTCTGCTTGCTGGAAAGGGGATCCACCGAACTGCGTAGACTTCAGCTTCTCAACCTCCAGGGCTGCCACAGAGTAGAGGGAAATGGCTGGAAGCTGGGTAACTTGCAGCAAAAATGAGAAGAGCCGACTTTGCTAGTGTCGGGGGAATCCAGAGTCCCACCTGGATGGGGGCTTTCCCCTGGCTCCTCACTCTTTCTTGTTGGTGGTTGAGCCTTGACCTTGAGCTGGGAGCTCTTGTGCTGAAAGTGAAGTTCTACACACTTCTCAGGAACACGTTCCAGAACTTTCCAGGCAGAATCAGTTGTTTCTTCTGCTGGTCCTGAGGCATTTTGCACTTAAGGAAGTTCTCACTATCTGAGGATAACTGACGCTGGATAAAGACTCTGGAAGTGTCACGTCAGTGCACGATGTGGCAGGGGTGAGGGTGGTGGTGGGGGGCGCGGAGAGGGCAGCTTTAGCAGACATTGACCTTGAATGAAGATGAAAATAAAGTTATAAAGTTTGTCAATAAAATTTTATGAAAAAATGGGAAAAAATGAAGACCATCTGCTTTATCCTCCCTAATTAAAAAAAAAAATTGTTTTAGTTGTAGTTGGACACAATACTTTTATTTATTTTTATTTTTATGTGTGCTGAGGATTGAACCCAGCACCTCGCACATGCTAGGCAAGTGCTCTACTGCTGAGCCACAACCCCAGCCCTATCCCCCCAAATTAAGTTGATTGGGTACCTGTATATTGATTGAGTCTGTCATCAGTATGTAGTTTAGGTGGAATGTGTGAGGTTTGCGCCAGTCTTCCAAGACTGGTGATTATCAAGAAAGGCCCCAAAGGCCAGTATGTCTGAGGTGACAGAAGGAGGGGCTCTGGGGTCTAGACCACACCCCTCATAGAATTCTTCTACATTTATACTCTTGGGAGATCAGGACTGATTATCATGAAGACAGTTGGAAGTTACCAAGGATGCACACACAATACCTACTGATATGATCATTACGTTTTAAAAAGTCCACACAGCCGGGCGTGGTGGCGCATGCCTGTAATCCCAGCACTTTGGGAGGCTGAGGCAGGAGGATCGCGAGTTCAAAGCCAGCCTCAGCAATGGCGAGGCACTCAGCAACTCAGTGAGACCCTGTCTCTAATAAAATACAAAAAAGGGCTGGGGATGTGGCCCAGTGGTTGAGTGCCCCTGAGTTCAATCCCTGGTACCACCAAAAAAAAAAAAAAAAAAAAAAAAAAAAAAAAAAAAAGTCCACACAGCAGAGCTGGGCCATAGCTCAGTTGGTGGAGTGCTTGCTTAGCATGCACAAGGCCCTGGGTTCAATCTCCAGCACCACCAAAAAAAAAAAATCTCTGTTTCTTTTTCACCCTCTCTTTCTCTCTCTTTCTCGAGCTCTCTATCCGGAGCGTCAACCCAGTACAATCCCTTCTGGCTTCAGCCTCACCACCTACCAAACAGGCCATTGTTCAGCCACATCTGGACTCACCTCATGGGCCATCCACTGGCCCAGCCTGGGAGGGCGGTCTGCAGGCCTCACTCTGGCCTAGCTCTGGTTGCAATTCCCTGGCTTTATTGCTCTAAGCCATTCACCTGCCTTGGGTTCCATGCACGTTCTCTATCACACGTGAATGGTGAGACTTCCCATCATGTGAGCTCTGAGCTGAACGCAGTGGCTTGACATGGGAATGGCTAATCCCTGGAACAGACAGGAAGCTGGGGAGCTGAACCCTGGGCTCTGACTTCTCTTCCTAGGCACCAAGGAGCCAAGTTCACTTCCTTCTGGAATGCAGGTGGCAGGGAGAATGCAGATGGACAGACTGAAGGAGCCCCCAGCTGCACTCTGGGTTTCTCTCAGACGCAGGGCGAGTGCTGGGCACTGACCATGCAGCTTCTAGTTTGGTTTGTTCCTTACCATGTCCCTGGGTGATGAGGTCACTGTGTCTAGTCTGTGCCCTAAATGCCTGCCAAAGACTCAATAAATATTTGTTGAATTAAAAGTGAAGATGAATATTGGAAATTGGTTTTTATCCCAGTATTTATGGAAAATAAAACTGAGTTTCAGAGGGCTTTAAGTCCCTTGCCGACTGTAGCTTGCCAGACGGGCCTCACGCAGGACTCAGGGCAGTCGGTTCACACCACTCCACTGCACTGTGACTGTGATGCAGCCCTGTGTCACCAGTGGGGTGTAGAAGCACACACCCCATCAAGTTAGCTTCTAAGAACTAGACCCACCCTTCAGAGCACAAGAGCAGCATTGGTTCAGAGGAAAGATGTGAGGTAAATGCAATTGTTAGTTGGAATTTATAAATTAATAAATTATATTGTGAAGTGGTTATAAAGTAGAACTCCAGATATCCATATAAACTTAGGGGAAAATCATCACTGCATTTACTAAGAGACTACTCTGTGTCAGGTTCTTTGAGGACAGTTTTACATGGACATCCTATTGAATCCCAGTGAGTGCCCTATGAGATAAGAATCTTCCCTGTCTTATATGGTGAGAACCGAGGCACCTCATAGCTAAGTAACCTGTCCAGGCTGGTTAGCAACAGAGTTGGGGTTTGGACTCTGGCCTGTCTGGCTCCAAACCTGTGCCATTTTTCTTGCTTCTTTTTCTTTTTCTTTTTTAGTGGTGCTGGGGATTAAACCAAGAGTCTCACACACTTTAGGCAAGTGCTGTACCACTGAGCTACATCCTCAGCCCTTTTATTCTGTTTTGAGACAGGGTCTCAATAAGCTGCCCAGCTGACATCAAACTTGTGATCCTCCTATCTCCTCCTCCTGCCTCACCTCCTGGGATTTTAGGCATGTGGATACTTATGTGCCACCATACCTGGCTGACCTGTGCTATTTCTTTCTTTCTTTCTTTCTTTCTCTTTCTTTCTTCTTTCTTTCTTTCTTTCTTTCTTTCTTTCTTTCTTTCTTTCTTTCTTCTTTCTCTTCTTTCTTTCTTTCTTTCTTGTACCCGGGGATTGAACTCAGGGACACTCAACCACTGAGCCATATCCCCAGTCCTATTTTGTATTTTATTTAGAGATAGGGTCTCTCTGAGTTGCTTAGCACCTCACCATTGCTGAGGTTGGCTTTGAACTCTCGATCTCTTGCCTCAGCCTCCTGTCACTAGGATTACAGGTGTGCACTACCATACCTGTGCTATTTCTTATACAAGATGTCATTGCAGTAATACAGCATGTCTAAACTTTGACCTTGACTGAAGGACACCATTCAACTCAACTCAACAGATATTTATTGAACACTGACAGTGAATTAGGCAGTAGGAAATACCAAAGTGAGCTTGCTTTCAAGGAAGCTGCAATGGGGTGTCATTGCAGGGTCTGGCATATGATAAATTGATGTAGGAACAAATGGTGAATGAATGCTATAACTGATTATCAAATTTTATTAGAAAACTGAAGGTTAAAATTTCTGAAAGGAAATGCATCACAGCTACCTAAAATCATGTGTCTGGAGGGGTAAGATGCGGTGATATAACTCTTCACTTCTTAGATGAGGAAACTGAGGCTGGCAAAGGTGAAATAACTTGCTCCAGGTCATAGAGGCGGCTAGCGGCAGCGTGTGGAACGGTATGCGTTCTGGTGAGCAGTGCTCCGTGATTTGTATTTTCCCTTTGCTGCCTCTGCCTGGCTGAGATCCTATTCCTGACTCTCTCTGCCTGTAATCATGAAAGAGCTATTGTTACATCCTTCCTCGGATAAAATCTCTTTATCTTCTCCCACTGTGAACAATGTGCATATTCGCTCACAGGAATAGACTACCTATCGATCATAAAGAGAAGCTTCTTTTGGAAGAGATGAGTCATGCTGAGGATTAAACTTTTAATACAGAAAGTTCATTGATTGCTGCTGCAATTCTCCCGATACCTCTGCACACATGTGCTCATCTGTGCAAGCATGGACACACACACACACACACAATGCCTACACAGTGTTCTGAGTCTGGCTATGCTGAGGATCAGGGTACTGTGGTTACAGGCTTCTACTGCCACAGCATCAATGAGATTGTTGAAGCAAACAGCTGACTCACTCCTGCAACCATTATAACTCTACCGCCCTCTCTTTCCTCCTCTCTTGTCACCCCTCCTGCTCCATTGCCTCTTTTAGATGGTCCTTTCTCCTCATCTATCACTTCCCCTCCTCTCTAATTAAGAGTCCATGATTGGAGGTGGCCAGGAGAAACCTTTCCATATCATTCACACTCGCCAATACCTTTTTACTTCTCTAACCTGGCAGCACAGACACTCAGCATAATAGTATGATTGATTTATTTATTTATTTTTGTACCAGGGATTGAACTCAGGGGCACTCGACCACTGGGCCACATCTCCAGCCCTTTTTTTTTTCTATTTTCTTAGAGACAGGGTCTCACTGAATTACTAAGTGCCTCTCCATTGCTGAGGCTGGCTTTGAACTCACGATCCTCCTGCCTTAGCTTCCCAAGTGTTGGGATTACAGGTGTGTGCCACAGTGCCTGGTTGATTATTATTATTATTATTATTATTTTTTACCAAGTATTCATACTAAATATTTTCTTCCAGGAGACTACTAATGCCTTAAGTGATTTCCCTCCCTGTTTATCATAAGATAAACACTGGCTTTCTAGGATGGATAGCCCGAGGACTAAGCACAGTCAAGCTACTTATTGGGATAGGTTAAACATTCCAGATGAGATAGCTGTAATAGCCCATTCGGAACAGGCAGAGCTGGCAGAAGCAAACTTGTAAAAGAATTGCATTTCAATTCCAATCTCTGGCAGTCAGCACTTAAGCTATTTCTGAATTACACATACATGCCATTTAGCAAATATTTACTGGTAGACTTTGGTCATGGCTTGTTGCCTCCAAAACTCATCTCAAACATTGACTGCCAATGTAATGAGTGATGCTGAGAAGTGGTGGGACCCGCAGGAGGTGATTGAGTCATGGGGTGTCTGCCCTTAAGAGGGGATTAATGTAGCTCCTGCCAGAACACATTAGAACACCTAGAATGGGTTGCTATGAAGTGGGTCAGCTTATTTGTCCCCTCCCTCTCAATTGCATACACCTCCTTCCTTTTCTGCTTTCCCACCCTGCATGGAGCAGCGTGCGACCCTCACCAGAAGGCAAGCAGATGCCTGCACCTTCCTGGTCTGCAGAACTGCCAGCCCAAATAAACCTCCTTTTTAAAAAATTAATCCCTAGTCTCAGTGGTGATCTATTATAGCCATGGAAAATAGACTAAGACACTGTATTGTGGTTTGGGGTTTTATATTCCAATTAAGAAAGACCCATTAAAAAAAATTCTCTCAGTATCATGGGTTGGGTTCTTGAATAGCATCTTAGACCACATGTTTCTCTAGTTAGCCAGGCAGACCGGAGACAGGGGGCTATCTTGCAGAGCTGTGGTTCCTCCAAAGAAATGCCCACCTCCAGGGAACATACTGGCAGCAAACTTTGACTTGGACAAGGATAGGGCATGGGCTCTCCTTTGGACCTTCAGGAAGGAGTGGTGTTGCCCTATGCAATACAAGGTGGAAGACTGGCCTTGGAGCTGCTGTGTCACTTTCAGATTCCCCAGTCATGAACCAGGAATCCAAGTCTTTGTCCTATCTGCCTCCAAATTAACAAAACGAGGCTCTACAGGAGCATTCAGGAAAAGTGTAACCATGAGAATTCCCACCGGCAAGCTGGGTCCTGGAGCGCTAGCCCTTCCCTGCCACCCCCAGCTCCATGGAACCACTGGCTCCATCCCACATGGTAACTCTAGTGTACATGGAAACTCCAAGGAAGAAGGCACTGTGACTCCATTCTCAAAGGCTGGGACATGGCATGGTATGGGGACCGGCCTCAGCTGTGGAGTCAGAGGTCTGGCCACCGGCTCTGCCGCTTAGGCAAGCCAACCTCGTTGGGATGGTTTTCATTTGTGTAAAATAAAGGATCCAGCAAGGATGGTCAAATTTTTTCTTTTACCCCTTGACAGCTATTGATCCTGAGATGCCATTGAGCCAGCAGGGAGAGAAATTGTAATTCATGGGATTCCACAGGGAGACTGATGTAGGAGGAAATCCACGTGATCATGCAGGGAACTCAGCTGGGAGTCAAATGATGCCGGGTCTCCAAGGAGTCTACACAGAGACCTGCACCTGGACGTGGACAGCAGCTTTATTCATAATTGTCAGAGCTTGGAGCAGCCAAAATGTCCTTCAGAAGCTGAATAAGCACACTGTAATACTTCCTGACAATGCAATATTATCTGGTGCTAGAAAGAAATGAGCTATAATCTTACTTGAGAGGCCAAGGCAGGCGGGTTGCAAGTTTAAGGCCAGCCTGGGCAATAGAGTGAGGACTGTCTGGAAAAAAAAAAAGAAAAAAGAAAAAGAAAAAGCTGTTGCTCAGTATTAAAGAGCACCTCAATCCCCAGCATCACTGCTGCAACTATCAAGCCATGAAAAGACAGGGAGGGAGCTGGAGTGAAAGAAGCCACTCTGAAAATGTGACAAATGGTCATTCCACCCAAATGAGAGCCTGGAAAAGGCACAACTAGGGAGACAGTAAAAAGACCAGTAGTAATGGGGTCAGGAGGGAGGAGGGATGATCAGGCAGAACCCAGAGGATTTTTAGGGCAGTGAAGCTACCATGTGACCCTGCAGGGGTGGACAGTGGTCGTTAGGTTTTTCCAAACACACAGAATGTACAATACCAAGAGCAAACCCTAATGTGAGCATGCATTTTGGGTGGGAACGATGTGTCAGTCTAGATTCGTCAGTTGTCATGTATATGTGGGGCAAGGGACTGCAGTCAAATCTCCAAACCTTCTGTTCAATTTTGCTCTAAATTTAAAACTGCTCTAAAAATGAAGGTGGGTTCTATTCCCCAATTCTGCCAGCAGTCTCTGGTGTCCTGGTTGATCTAACAGCCCAGCCAGCCAGTGGGTCCCTGAGCTTCTCACCCATGCCCTGACCCCATGTTCCACTCTCCTACCCTCTCTTCCTGAAATTCCCTTTTTCAACAAAGGACTACACTTTCAGCATGTCCCCTTGACCTCTGCATTCTCCAAGCTTCTGTGCCATGATGCAGAGTTGCCTGGCTATCCAAACAATGCTAGGAATCTCTAGAGCTACGTGTCCTCTCAAGGACACACTCATCACAGGCTTGGGTGTGTAGCTGAGCTTCACCTGCCTTCAAGAAGCAGGTAGTCCAGGCCCTGCCTGAGGCAGAATGTGGATGTGAGTTGCTATCGCAAAGCCTTGGGCACCGTGGAAGTCCCCGGATGTCTTCCCTGTGAAATGTCTCTAGGGCCATTGACACCACATGCCTCTCAAGCCCCGAGGGCACCCAGTACTGCCTGTGGGCAGACTTTCCAGGAGGAGAGCTTTACAAGCAGGCTGGGGATGCTGTGCTTCACCATGATGGAGCCAATTGATTTGTTCAAGTCCATTAGCCTAATTCTGCCCGGAGATTATCGATCGCTTGAGAACGGCAGCCTGTCACTGGACAAGTTTCATTACCTTCACTTAGGATGGTCAGAAATAGGGAAGAAAAATATGAGCTGCACAGTAGCAAAACTGTCTCTGAGTCAGGGGCGGGAGGAGCGGAGGTGGCCTGGGTTTCACGTTGAACTGACCTGTTGGGGGTGGCAGCTCACCACGTCTAGGACAGGGGCTCTCCAAGCTCTGCAGGAAGACAGCCCAAAGGGTCTTCACAGAAGGCCCCTCATGTGTGGCTTCTAATGTTTCAGGCCTCAGCACATCTTCTCTAGGGCGCTCTCTCCTCTCCTGTCTCCTTTCCTTATTCCTACACAAAGAACTAATCTAATAGCCCATCTCCTGTTAGGCTCCCATATTGTCAATCAAATGTGGGGAGGCGACCAATTGGCCTGGATTAACATAATTGCTCTTTAAATCATACATATTCAAAAGGCCCAAAAAGCATCTGGGTATCTTTTAAAAAATCATTAGAGAGATGATCAGATTAATCCCGGCATAATAAATTAGACTTATAACTGCATACTTAGAGAGAGGGCTATCCTTCAAAGCAAGGGTTGTAAACAACAGGAAATCCCATTAGACTGAAGGGAGAAAAAAAACCCTCGCCTTCTTCGGAGAAATTAATTATCAAAAATCACGTATCTGCTGAAGATCAGAGTTCCCAGCTGGGGTCTCCAGATTCAGCTGAGCGTGGAGAGACACCATCTGCCTTTGTAACTGGTAAACCTTCTCGGGAGCTTTCCTGCAGCCACTGGGACCCACTGGGTGGATGGCTAAATCACAGGCAGCCAGATTAGACCATTGTTTCCCAAGAAACTCAGTGCCTGGTCACATCACCTAGCTCCACGTGGCTTCCTGCTGTTCAGACCCAGGCTTATTCACATCCAATTCGTTTTCATGAATTCTGCTTTATAAGTACTGAAAATAAAGGGGGCTTATGGATCATAAAGTATAAGCTTGTAGGAACCCAGAGCTGAAGGCCAGATGTAGGTCTAGGACATGATCCCTTGTCTTATAAACCCATAGCCTTCTGTCCATCCTCATAGCCCCAGGGGCTGAAGTAAAGACCAACAGGAATATAGTCATGGACATTCACCCTTGCTTTCATTACTTACTATCTGCCAAGAACAAGACACGGAATGATACATGCTGTTAGCTAAAACCTGCAGTGGTCCATCACCTTCTAGGTCAAAGTCAATTTCTCTTAACAAACTGAAATTTCAAAGTGGCCGTTGCGGTGTGGGAGCAGCCAGCCTGCAGGAGGGTGGAGACGGAATGCTAATGGCAGGCAGCAAAAAAATACTGCAGTGGTGGTGGGGGGTGGTGTCAGGGAGAGACTGCGCTTGCAGCAGTGGCTTTTGTTCACCGTGCAGTTGAGAGGAGCCCTGGTTTAGGAGTTAACCCGTCTATACATCAAAGTAGTTCATTGCTATATTAAGCAGCACTTTCCCCAGGTTGCTATTTACAGAGAATTTTGAAGTCTCGAGAAACTGTTAAATAAAGCAGTCTGTCATCTCTTCTGCAGCGTGTCTGCGCACTTCAAGTGTCTGGCGTGTGGTTTGTGGAATTATAAGTTCCATTTTACCTGGACAGCGTGACTTTGAAATGGACCAACCTTCATCTTTTGGACCAATCTAAAATTCCTATTAAGTAGAAATTTTAATCTCAGAGAAATGGCAGGCCATAGATAGGTCATCTATTCCCTTGAACGATAGAGGTGAGGAGACCGAGGCCAAACGGTTAAATGTCTGGCCTAAAAGGCACAGAGCAGATTGTTCTTAACATCCTGGTCTCCCAGGCTCCCAGTTCCCAGGGCTGGACTCCATCTGCTAAATACAGAATGAAAGGATAAGTCTCCTGGTCTCTGGCTTTAGTCTTAAGCCTCCATATACAGCTACAATGGAAAAAAAGATTTCCACCAAATGAGGTGTTGTCACTTGGTGGAAATGATTTTTAACCTTTTGGTATGTGTGTATGTGTCATTCTATATTTTTCAAGTTTTTACTAATGAACGTTGTCATTTTGAGAAACTGGAAAGAAAATGCTACAACACTTTAAAAGTGGGAGCCCTCCCCGGACCCTCATTGGGCTTGAGACCTATGCTCGGAGCTTCATGGCACAGTGGCTTATAATCCCCTCTCTAAGCATCCGTCTGTCTCATTAGGCCCTGGTCTCACACTAGGTGGGGCCATGTCTCCTTGAACTTCTTTGCATTCTCTCAGAAGTGTCTGTGATACAGATTGAATGAGTCAGGGAAAGAATTCTTGAGTAAATGCTATCAGACAAGCAATGAATATCCACAGCCACTTCATGTTCATCAACTGATTTTACAGAATATAAAGACTCCAAATATCATGAGGAGGTCCAAGCAATTATGACTTCTAAAGCAAGGACTTTCTTGCTTCTATGAGACCTATGTCCTCAAACTCCTATTAGGCTAAGGTGAACTTTCTACTTTTCCCTGCCAATACTAGGGAACATCCCTCAGGGTTTCCAGATTGATCCCTACAGGACTTGAAAGAAATTCATATTTTGGAACCCAGAAAACTTGTTAAAAATCATCATAGCCCCCAGAGTAATGTTCTCATAAGCCAGACTCCAACCATCCATAATAAATACTTCATTTCTCCTGAAGCCTGATGGACATTTTTAGTTTCCTCTGCATTCTTCTTCTTCTTCTTCATTATTATTATTATTATTATTATTATTATTGTTATTATAATACCAGGGATTGAACTCAGGGGCACTTGACCACTGGGCCACATCCCCAGCCCTTTTTTGTATTTTATTTAGAGACAGGGTCTCACTGAGTTGCTAAGTGCCTCGCCATTGCTGAGGCTGGCTTTGAACTCGCGATCCTCCTGCCTCAGCCTCCCAAGTGCTGGGATTACAGGCGTGCGCCACCGCGCCTGGCTCTCCCCTGCATTCTTCTATCTTCATTTATCCTGGTAAATAACATATGGCTAAGGAGACTAGATCCTAGAGAGGGTAAGCATTTGCACAAGTGGCAAAGTTACACAGAGATGCAGATGGTGCCACTGGGGGAAAAGACGCCCTTGGGAAACTTCTTGATCTGATGCCACTCAGGGGAATCATTTTGTTTCTTGAAGCAATGGAAGAGTTGAGCTGCCTCACATGTACCACTAGCTAATCAGGCCACCGATTCTCTTCCTGGACTGTGGTCTGGTCATTTTAAAAGGTAATACCAGAAATGGGTAGATCAATCTGTGGCTTTAAAGTAAGCACCATGATAAAGAATCTATACCTTTCCTTCTCAGCCCTGCAATACGGGTGCTTTTTATTCTCAGCACAGCTTTGCAAAGAAAAGTGCTGATTCATTTGCTGCTCCTTCTCACTGTCGCCAGGATGAAAGAGTATAAATAATTTATATTAAGATATCAAGACAAGCAGTAGTTTTAAATTCGTTGCATTCCTGGCTTGAATTGCTTTTGTGACACTGAATTAAACTAAAAGGGTCATCAATGAGCGCTGTTAAGCTTTTAGTATGGTTAGAACTTGCCTTTTGCTGCAAAGTCCTAGGCTTGAAGGTCAAATAAATACTGCACAGTGCTGCTAGCTGGATGTGGGAGCCCAGGCATTTTCAAGGACCAAGACTGAAATTTAAAGGGAGATTCTGGACTGGCTTTGAATAAAAAGCTCATGTTGCATAAGGGACCATAGACATGGTGCAATTGCTAGCTTCTCTGCCATCTGTGAGAAGTATGAGTTTTAGAGGTTTAAGATTCAAGCTGATTTTAGTCACTGAGGAGAGGAATCCTTAATGCAGCCGGCATGTAAGTTTGGTGTCATCTGAGACGCAAGAAGGTCTTCAAATCTCTGAATTACTGGAAGACACTTTGGTACATGCCCTTGTAGATTCCAGACTGCCAAATCCAGTGAGAACAGAAGAAAAAAATAAATAAATAAAAGAAGACAAGATCAGGGATTAAAAAAAATTGGAAAGGGAGGGAAACTTCCGTTTCTCTCGGTCTCTGTCCTGTGTCTAGGTCTGTTTGCCCTCTTTCTCCTGTCTGTCTCTACTCTACCTGACCCCTGCCACTCCTGATACATCCTCAGTTTCTCTTCTACACTCTTTCCTTGGCTTTGGCCCTTTCCTATCATTAGACTGTTTTATTTTGTAGCATAGTTTTTTTCTGCATGTGCATCAACTAAAATTAATATGCAAAGGATAAAGATTTTAGTGTCATGGTTTTAATGTATCTTCTAATGAGATAATCATTTAATAGAAGATAGGAAATAGGAGACTCCAGGCTACTACAGCCCCTGTAATGATTGGCGCAAAAGTTGCTGGTGGAAATCTGCCCTTTCCTGAAAAGCCTCAGTCTTTCTTACCCTCGCCTGCTCGGCAGCTTCCGCTCAGAGTTGGTTCTTGGATGAAGCCACTTTGTTAGGCTTAATTAAATAATTTCAGTGAAGCCCCATGAGTTGATTTCAAGTGCTGGGTTTCACACCACTCTGGCAGCCGCTGTTGAAAACAAGCAATTGGTCACACCACATAAGCACCGACTCATGCCGTGAAAATTGCTCTGACCGCTTTGGTGCGGTTGTTTGGTAGAGATCATCAGACACATTTGTCGGAGGCCTGGAACTATTTTTTTTTTTTTTGTATTTTAAAAAATTTATAATAGTAGTATGTATTACAATTCATAATGCACATATATAGCATCTTTTTACATACAAATGTTTGTATACAAAGTATAGTCGTATCATTCAGGTCTTCAATCATGCATTTAGGATAATGATATCCATCTTATTCAACCACCTTTTTTTTTTTTCCCCCTCCATCCCCCCTTGCTTCTTCCCTTTCCCTCCCTTCCCTTTGACCATTCTAGTGTTCCTCTAAAACTATTTTGAAAACAGCTACACTGTGCTTGTTCAGCTTTTAGAATTCCAGCCGTTGGTTTCAGATTCTGGAGGCTGCAGGAGCAGACTCTCAGTACCACCCTAGATTATTAAGACAAGACACCTTCAAGTGCGCCCACAGTCCAAGAGTCTGGGAAGCCCCAGGTCAAGGTGCAGGCAGATTCCGTGTCTGGTAAGGTGCATTCCTCACAGACGGGGCCTTCCTGCTGCTCCTCACGTGGTGGAAGGGTCCAAGGAGCTCCCCGGAGTCTCTTTTATCAAAGCGCTAGCGCCACTCAGGAAGGCTCCACGGCATGACCTAATCATCTCCCTTCACCCCACTTCTCAGCACCACTGCCTGGGAGATTAGATTTCAGTGCGTGAATTTGGGGGACACAAGCATCCAGAGCACCGCAGGGGGCCTCCGAGCTCCCAGCTCCGTCTACACCTGGGTGTCAATGTTTACACTGCAGGATATGCGTTTCTCTCCTCCCGTCTGGTTCTTGAACTTTCACCGTGGCACCTGGGCGTTCCAGTTCTAATAACCTATTATAGCAGCTCTTTGGGAGGACACCGCTGGCACGTTATGAATCACGTAATCTGTTCTCGGCTCCCAGTCACCTTGGACTTGAACCCGACATTATCAATTGCTCTCGGTTCCCACGTGCCTCCCACGCCTCTTGCCCTGGTTCTCTGAAGCTCTACCCACCCACACTCCCATTGCACGTCACTCTCTGGCTTTTTTTTTTTTTTTTTTTGTACCAGGGATTGAACTCAGGGGCACTCGACCCCTGGGACACATCCCCAGCCCTTTTTTTTTTTTTTTTTTTGTATTTAGAGACAGGGTCTCACTGAGTTGCTAAGTGCCTCGCCATGGCTGAGGCTGGCTTTGAACTCGTGATCCTCCTGCTTCAGCCTCCCAAGTGTTGGGATTACAGGTGTGTGCCGCCACACCTGGCTCACTTTCCGGTTTTGTAGGACTGCTCTGACTGCTCCCTCGCTCTTCTGAAAGGGCTCTTTGTTCTTTTGCTTTGATGGGGATGCTCTTTCTATTCTCATGACTTCAGCTGCTGTCACTATGCCACTGAGCCCACAATACCCAAGTGGTGTTTCTAGTGGCACCTGCATCCATCCGCATGCATCAGAAGGTGGCCTGTGGAACACCTGGCTGTGGAAGGCCCTTAGGGAAAGGCTGGCACCCCTAAGTCATTTTCCTTACCCGAGACCCAGTTCTTACCTCCAAGAACCGATGGGCTGCTGCACTGTAGTCTCCTCAGACTCCCTACTGCCATCTTCCTGGAACAGACCTGAGCTTTTCCTCCCTCTGCTGCTTGTTATTATCAATGCCATTTGGCAAATAACTAAAATTCAATAACCTATGACACAATCCTACTTTTCCTTCAAAATAGCTCTATCCATCCAGTTCATTTCCAATGGTCCTGATCTAGTTCTCCCCCTCCCAACCACTTGCCCCGGTTGCTTGACAACTTCCTTGTGCTGGCCTAACATGTTCTTGCCTCTTTTTCTCTGATCCGACCTAAACACATGCTTTATCATGTCATTTCTATAGAAAAGGATCCATATATACAATTCCTCAAGTGCTTCATATGGAAGCTGCTCAGGCTGATGTTCAAGGCCATCCATTGACAGTTCCAACACCATTGATCTTTCTTCCTCAATGACATCAGCTGACTTAGTCCGGTGATCTTGCTTCCTACTCGTTCCCTCTGCTCAGTTCTGTCCCCATGTTGGGTGACATTGCCCTCACCTATACAAGCACTGCTGTCCTTCTGGTCAAATTCCAGTTGTCATCTAAGATCTGTCACACACGGCTTCTTCTGTAAAATCTTCTTCCCACTCAACTTATCATTGCTTCCATGAATAAATCATTAATTGTTCTCTCATCATTTTAGTTGTAAATTTCTTGTGGCAAGGATTCTTTCATTGAGTCCTTTCATTCCCTACAGAGCTCAGCACAATCTGGGCAAATAAGATATGCCCGATAAATCCATCATTGATTTACTATTGCTTAATTTAACAAACACTTATTGATTGAATAAATTGTTGGGTGAATAAATCAAAGATTGACTCATTGATCGATTCTGGCTATTGATATAATTCAGCACTGCGCTCAGTTCTCTGTGCTGTAATTTGAAAAGTGCGTCCACCAATACTTTATTCCCTTCTACCTCTAAACAATTCCTGGAAGAGACTCTCATAAATAAACTGTCGGGATCAAAATACATCTTCAATCACTTCCAGGTGCAATTATGGTGGGCAGAACTTTAGTATCTGAGTGTTAATGACAGAGTGAACCACTGCCCGGTGTTTTTTTTGCTTTGAGACATCAGAGGGAGGATATAAATCTCAATGAAAAGGTAAATTAAATCCTGGCTCTCTTCCTAGAAGTGACACATTAAACACCAGATCATTTTTCTCTCTAAGAAAAGAATAATATTTCAGAAACCAGAATATATGGTGTTGCCAGTCTGAGTTCTGCTCAATATAAAATGGTTTTTAAGACACTGGTGTTCTTATTTTGTCTTCAAGAGCTTAATGTCTCTCAAACTACATTGTCTTCCATTCAGTAAAGTCTACATTTTGTTAAAACTTCTCACCTCTGGGCTGGGGTTGTGGCTCAGCGGTAGAGCGCTTGCCTAGTATGTACGCTGCCCGGGTTCGATCCTCAGCACCACGTAAACATAAATGCATTCCATTGTGTACAACTAAAGCAAATAAATAAATATTTAAAACAAACAAACAAACTTCTCACCTCATACCTCCTAGTGCAATACAATCATCGTCATGGGCTGAATCGGGTCCCCTGATCCATGTCCTGAAGGTCTCCTCCAGGTTCACCCCAGGATGTGACTGAAGTGACTAAGTCAAAATGACACCTTTAGGATGGGCCCTAGTTCGATCTGACTGGTGTCCTTATAAGAAGAGGAAATTTGGAACTCAGAGATCCCAGGAATGCATGTGCAGAGGAAAGGAATGCATGTGAGGCACAGGGAGCAGACCCCGCCCGGATGCCAGGGAGAGAGGCCTCGGAGAAACCAGCCTGCCCGCACCTTGACCTTGGACTCCCTGCCTCAGAACTGAGAGACTTTTGCTGCGTGGGCCCTCTCATCTATGGAAGCCCAAGCGGCGGTCTGTATCTATGCACAGATGCTGCTGGACATCTGTCCCCTGGACTGGGTTCCTTGAGAACCAAGTGCAGCTCTCAGACTTCCAGTGCATCACACAGAGTGGAAAATAACTGAACTTACACGGTGTCGTGGAAACACACGTGAAGCTTGTTGGATGACTTGGAATGCTCATCCTTGGAATCTGTGTGACCTGGATATCTACCACGACCCAGCACTGCTCCAGACACTCCGGCTGGGACTCATGTGAGGAAAGCACAGACTCTATCTCCAAGGAAAGTGCTTTGTACTACACACTACAGGAAGTTTGTAATCTTTTAAAGATATGATACATGTATCTGTGTGTGTGTGTCTTAGAACATTAGGTCAGGGCGCAGCTTATGAGGTGGAAAGAAGTTGTGATATGTAAGTTATGAAACTATTCTTTCACATTTTTCAGATAAAGACTTAAAAGATTTCTGACTTCAGGTTGGGGTTGTGGCTCAGAGATAGAGCGCTCACCTAGCATGCTTGAGGCACTGGGTTCAATCCTCAACATCACATTGGAAAATAATGATAATAAAATAAAATAAAGATGGTATCCACCTATAAATAAAAAATGAATATTAAAAAAAAAAGATCTCTGGCTTTAAAGTTGTAGATGTAACTGTTTGTGTCATACTGCCTCGTCTAGAAGGAAGTCTCTGCCATGCTTATAAGACCTGCTGTGGCTCAGTGGTAGAGCGCTTGCCTTGCACGGGTGAAGCACTGGGTTCGATCTTCAGTACCACATAAAAATAAATAAAATAAAGATATTGTGTTCATCTACAACTAAAAAAAAATAAAAAAAAAAGAACTTATTCCTGCACACTGATTGGACTATGTGCTATGCAGATTGTTAAATACTTTGAATTTCACACCTGACTCTCTCTCTCTCTAATATATAATATTTGGTACTGGGAATTGAACCACTGAGCTACATCCCCAGACCTTTTTAAAATTTTTTTTAAATTTTTTTTGAGACAAGGTCTTGCTAAGTTGCTGAGGCTGTCCTCAAACTTGTGATTCTCCTGCCTCAGCCTCCTGTGTTGCTGGGATTTCAGGTGTGATCCACTGTGGCCAGATTCCCTACATATACTTCTATGAAAAGCCTCTAGGATATATTATATAGTGGGAAAAAAACCCACAACTTATGAAAGACAGAAAAAATAAATAAACACACAAGTATATGTAACACAAGTTTGTTAACCGTACTTACCCTGGTGTGCAAGAACACCAGAATTTATTTCCTCTATCTAAGGTAATTTTGAAATTAGAGCTTTGTAGTTACCCATAGTAGGTGGGTCAGTCCTGACAAACTCATACATGCATGGAATTTGATTTGAGCTCATGATCCCCAATCAGTTTCCCTCCCCCTTTCCCTCCTGTCCTCCTTCTCCTCTCCCATTCACCTTCTTCTACTCTGCTAGACTTCCTTTTGCGCATCTCCTAATTTACATTTGATTGATTCTTTCTGCCTATGCATAAAGGTGAGGTTCTCTGTCATGTATGTATGTATGCACATATCATGATTTTTAAGAATCCATTCTGTATTGCCTCCCTTTGCCCATCCCTCCATTCTACCTCTTGATCTCCTTCTTGTATGTTACTGATTTTCCTTTTATCTTTATGTTGTCCTATCCTTCCCTCCTTCTTTCCTTTATTTTACTCTAGCTTCTGCATGATAGGAAACATTTGACCTCTGAGTTTCTGAGTTTGGCTTATTGCATTTAGCGCGATATTCTCCATTTTCTAAGGTAATTTTTAACCTGTAGACCTATCTACCTTCCCTCCCCAACCTCACCCCCTGATTCTGGTAATCACCAGAAAGTTTCTACTTCTAAGAGATCAGCTCTTCTAGACACCCCCGCAGCATGAGAGAGAGGGTGGTCAGAGCAAGCTACAGTTAGAGGAGAAGGGCCAGTACACCCTCCGTAACAATAGCATGTGGCATGTTTCAAAATAGCCAGAAAAGAGGATTTTGAATATTCTTACCACAAAAAGAAAAAGATAAAATCTTTGAGGTAAAGGATATTTTTACCTTGTCCTGATTTGGTCATTACATGATTTATACATGTATACCTCAAAACATGTACAGTTACAATGTGCCAATTAAAAATGGATAAAAAAAAAGATAAGGAATCGGGATTTTAATTTTATTTTTTAGATATTTCGAAATAACTGCAGCCCCTTGTGGGGAGCTCCGAGGGCTCACAGTGACGATTCTGGGTAGTAAGGTTAAGACAACATTTGCCCCCCTTCTTTTCATTATACTTTTTAAGACTTTTATTTTAGACAATGGTTAAAATGTCTTATGATCATTTATTTTGATGCTCAAATTTTCCCAGATTTAAGAAACATGGATGTTAATTAAAAAAAAAGAATGTGACTCTAAAATAAATAAATAAATAAATAAAATAAAATTTAGAAATGGAAAAAAGACAACTGGAAAAATTCAAACATATTGACACAGATGTATATTGAAAGGCAGGACATCTGCTAGTCATTATCTCTGCAGAAGGGAGGGCCTGGGTTAAGGATTTTTTTTTTTTTTTTTCACATTTTACCACATTATTTTTCTCTAAAGTCGGTTCTCATGATGAAATACATCTTTGCCGCCAGCCCCTGTTGCAGGATGTCTTGCTTGTATTCTACCTCTGGCTTGTACTCTTGAGCGCCATCAGGAGGGGACCTGTGTCTGGCCTTCCATGAACACTAATTGTATCATCACCCCCCTCCACATAGCAACAGCAATAGCAGCTGGTGCTTGTGACTGATCACGTGGCTGTGCTGAGACCAGGTGGGATGAGCTTCTGGGGTGACAGTAATGGGAAGGCAGAGTTGGAGAGGCATGGAAGTGAGAGTGTTGGGGTGTCCAGTCTGTCGAGGGAGCCTCCTTTCCCTCAGGCCATCTCAAACTCATCCTCTGACAGTCATCCCATCGTCCAGCCTACTCCTCCTGATTAGAATGTGTCTTGCCAGGCAGATTTGTTATCAGGGAATCCAGGAGTTTTTTGATGATATGTTCTAGTGCAAATGGGTCTATTAAAAATCTAGTTTTATGAACACATTCCTTGTGATTGTGATTATCATCATCCAGGGCCCTGGAGTTCAAACCCTCTGAGGGTACCAACCACACATTTGTGACCCCATAAAACTGAGGCTTTGATTATGGACAGGAAGACTGAGCCTTTCTTCCATGAGGACGTATAAAAGGAGCCACATGAGTATCCCAGAAGTTGTCCTTGTGACAAAGACCTTTCACAGTGGGGAACCCCTTCATATGGAAAGCCAGCCTCTCAGTGCCTGTAGCAGTTTCCTTCTGCAAACACTAGTTTGAACTGAAGGCTAATTGCTGGGCATCATGGTGCAGACTTTGTAATCCAAGCAGATTGGGGGGCTGAGGCAGGAGGATCAGGAGTTCAAAGCTAGCCTCAGTAACTCAGTGAGGCCCTGAGCGACTTAGTGAGATCATATCTCAAAATCAAAAATAAAAAGGGTTGGGGATGTGGCTCAGTGGTTGAGAACCCCTGGGTTTAATCCCTGATAGCAAACAAATAAATAAATAAAGATAAATAAACCAATCAATTAATTAAAAATAATAAACCAATGGCTAATTAAAGGGGTAGTTGTGGATTCTATTTTTGGCATCATTATCTTGTGGGAAAGCCTGCTTGGCCTTCATCCCGTCACCTCCTGAAGAAGAGCTGAAGAAGAACGTCACAAGGAATAAGTAACCCCCAATCTTCTCTCTGGGTCCAGGGTGTGGGGTCAGGAGACTGGTCCCTTCGTGCCATAAATTAGTGACTGCATTTGGGGCCTCTCATCAAGCTTCTGTGGCTGGTGTGGCCTACATTCAAGATCCTCAGGTTCAAGGTAGCAGACCTTCTGTCCAAGTGAGAAACGGGAGGCGAGGGGGAGAAATGGGGTTTGGGCCAACACAGCCCGAAACAGCGAGGCTGAGAGAAGAAAGTCACGACCAGGCAGGCCTGTGGGCTCCCCTGGAGAGAACGGATGCACCTTCAGGCTGTGGGTCCAGACCAGCACAGGCCTGCCCTGGCCCAGACCATCTCAGGAAGCCTGTGTATGCACAGCTCAGCTGAAAGACAAGCCCCGAAGGTGGAGAGTGACTTCGATGACACTCCTGTAAGTCCAGGGGGTCTGAGACTCACATCCAAGAAGGTCAACTCTGTGAGAAGCAGCGGGGGCTAGCACAGCCCGGGGGCTCCAGATTCTAGGAATCCTGTTGGTCAGTGCATCACGGATGAGCAAAGCCACTGCATTTTGAGTGTCAGAGTCTTTACAGCCCCCTGAGGATGTCTCTTGGCCTTGCCAGGCTTCCTAATACTGCCCAAGGAGAGCGTATTTCTGGGCATTTTTTAACCAGGACATTATCTGGTCTGAGATCAGAGCTGGCCAGAAAGGAGAGGGACACCAGGCTCCTGAAGTAAGGGAGGCAGATGCTCAAGCCAGTAGAGAAGTTGGTAGAGTGGCTTTTCTTCCAGACCTGGCAATGACAATAATCATGGTCACCGTGACAACTGGTCATAACAACTACCATCTACACATGGCTTCCCATGTGCCACAGCATTGTGCAGAGGGTCTCACATTCACATCAGTCCCTTAGCCAATCTGGGCAGTGGGCCTTATCATCCTGTTTTATACATGAGGTGGTTAAGGCAGCAAAGCTCGCACAAGAATTGACACCGTGTCTGAGCCAATGCCCGTGTTGGTAAGTAAAGTTTTACTGGAACACGGTCAAGTCCATTTGCTATGTTTTGTCTATGGCTGCTTTCACTCCACCATGGCGGGGTTGAATAGCTGTGACAGAGACCCATTGACCCCCGAACTCTAAAAGATTTACAAACTGGCCCAAACAGAAAAAATGTCTCTGACTCCTGAGAGACCGCTGGAAGCATACACACTCAACAACACTGATTAGACACCTTGCAAAGCTGTACCACCCCCGGGCCTGCCCAGCTCTCCACTGTCCTGTGTCTTTCTGGCCACACTCTCAGCCTATTGGCATTTCATTATCATTCCCACACCTGTGTGCAACTTTGTCCAACTCAAATGGATACTGTCTGGGGTGAGACTAAGGCTCAGGCATCAGCAGCCAGAACCACTGATGCTAATTCAAGGCCAGGTGGTATATAGAGAAGCTCACTGCTGGGTGAGATGGTAGCAGGAGCCAAAAACAACAGGTGGAAAGGTGCAGGGTAACATGGGGTTGGCATACAGCTTGGAGGGAGACAGAAGGATATTCTTTTTTTTTTTTTGGTACCGAGGATTAAACTCAGGGGCATTTGACCACTGAGCCACATTCCCAGCCCTATTTTGTATTTTATTCAGGAGCCCTTGCTCCTCTCTTGAGGATGGTGCATTCAGAGACAGGGTCTCACTGAGGGTCTCACTCAGGGTCTCACTGAGTTGCTTAGTGCCTTGCAATTGCTGAGGCTGGCTTTGAACTCATGATCCTCCTGTCTCAGCCTTCCCAGTCGCTGGGATTACAGGTGTGAGCCACTGCACCTGGCTGGAAAGATACTCTTTTAGAAGAGCTCAGCAGAAAAGAGCAGAGAATAGGAAATGGGTTCTGGGATGCAGCAAGACTTTTTGCTAGGAGTTGCTTCACACCAAGAATCCCAGGAGCAAATAGTAAACTTAACTGTGCTCATCACTGGCTGCCCCTGAGCTGCAGCCCCTGACCATGCTCTGGTGGCGAGAGTTGGCGGGTCCTGCCTCACCTTTGCTCTCACCAACCCGAAGAGAAAGTTGGTCTCAGGATGCAACACCAGTGACATCTTCCTTTCTCATGGCAGCTTCTCCAACACGGGCACCCTGGGCGTGTGGCCCTTGCTCCTCTCTTGAGGATGGTGCATTGGAGACCACATCTAAACATACTGGAAAGTTCCTCCTTGACCATAGCATCCCTTCTTGTACCGGTGCCGGGCCTATTTTCATTGTCTCCAAATCAGAATAGTGCTCCTGGGTTCCGATCAGCCTCTTTCTTTTCTTCTTCAAAATCGCAGAGCAAAACCCTCTACAAATCTGCTCTTCACATCACCTTGCGTGTCCTCATCAGCAAATTATTTGCCACATCAACAGAAATGTCAAGATTACTTTGTACATAAAGCAGAACTCTGGAGGTCAAATAAGTGAAAACAAACATCCCTTGCAGCCCATCCAGCCCAGGACTGGGAGCTATGCGACATGCTGTTATTTGCTTAGCCTATCTTGCATGCATTCTAGATGCTTTCCAAATATTTAAAACTCAGGGATGGAGATATTCATCAATAATGCATTCCATAGAGATGACAACCGAGTCAATGGTGTCGGATCGTGTCTGGGATCCCCCAGCTGCAGAAAGTGCCCCTGACGGGGACACAATCAGCAGGCCCATGGGGCGTGGCAGAAAGCTCTTCTCTAGTGCAAATAGGAGCCGAAGCTCCAAGCGCTGGAACTTGTCCTCGGTAATCATGCTGAGAACAGAAGCTCCAGGAGTGTGGTGTAGAGAGTGGGAGTATTAGAAGGTGTAGGTCTGAGCCGATTAGGTGCTGTTGTGATTTGGATACTAGGTATCCCCCAAAAGTTCAGGTGTGAGACAATGCAAGAATTTTCAGAGGTGAAATGATTAGTTTATGAGTGCTGAGATCTAGTCATTAACCAGGTGGTAACTGTAGGCAGGTAGGCTGTGGCTGGAGGCGGTGGGTCACCGGGACGTGCCTTTGGAGTTTATATTTTGTCCCTGGTGAATGGAGCTCTCTGTCTCTCTGCTTCCTGTTGCCATGTCCTCAGCTGCTTCTGCCATGATGTTCTGCCTCACCTCGGGCCCAGAGCAATAGACTCACTGCTCAGTCCATAGAAGGAGACTCTGGACTGAGGCCTCTGAAACCACGAGTCCCCAGATAAACTTTTCCTTCTCCATGTTGTTCTTGTCAAGTCTTTTGGTTACAGTGATGAAAAGCCTGACTAAAACAGCAGTCACGGTTGAGGTAAGTCAGGGTGCTGTTCCGTGGGGCTCAGACACATCACAAAGGCCGAGAGTCATGCAGCTTACTTCCAGCGGTGCCAGGGAAGTGCTGGAACAACTGGCCACTACTGTGAGCACCACAGACCTGCAGGCAGGAAGTGGGCCCTGTGCTAGGAGGACACTTCAGAGCAAGCAGCAACCAAATCATGGTCTGGGTGTTTTAAAATACAACTGAGTTTTAATCTTCCTTCCTTTTAATGTAATTATTAACCAATATCGCCCTTAGAAAATTGCCCAGGTACTCATAGCAAGTAAAAGGACAGGCATCCTCATTTACAGGGACTTTTGGGTAATATTAAGAGACAATCCTGGTATCTCAAGGCTGCAAGGACAGAGAGTTCAATAATAATACATAAGAACATGAAGACTGTTAACAGTCCATTGCTGTGACAAAATGTCTGAGAGAAACAATTTGAAAGGAGGGAAAGTTTATTTTGGCTCACACATTCAGAGGTATGAGCAATGGTTAGCTGGCTCTCTTACTGTGACCTGAGGGAGGAACTACATTGTGGTGGGGAGCACGGATGGGGTGGAGAAAAGAGAAAGAAATCCAGAGAGAGAGAAGGAGCTGGAGTTCCAATATCTCCTTCAAGGCCACACCCCCAGGGACCTAACTACCTCCCACTAGGCTCCGCCTCTTAAAGGTTCCATCACCTCCCAAGAGCATCCAAGCTGGTGACCAGGCCTGTAGCATAAGAGCCTTCAGAGATGTTTAAGATCCAAACCATAACACAGACATATGAGTTGAAAATAAAAATATACACCATAAATTCACCCAAATGAAAATGAGGAAGAAGTTAGTGAAATATAAAACTGGCAAATAACTTTTAAAAATCAATAAAGCAAAAGTTTATTATTTGGAAATTTTAGTAAAATGTATAAGCCCCTAGACTAGGAAAAAAAGAGAGAAATCACAAGATACTAATGTCAGTAACAACAACAACAACAACAAAAGTACTACAAATTCTATGGACACAAGATAATAAAAAAGAAGCTCTTGTGAACTAATATCAATAAATTCAATAACAGAGTAAAATGTAAAATATCTTTACATAAACAACTTCCTGAAACTTACTCAAGAAGAAATAGAAAATCTAAATCGTTTTATGTCTAGTAAAGAAAATAATATAATTTAAAACTTCACAGAGGAATTTCAGGCCCGAATGTGTTTCCTAATGAGTTGTAAAAACAAAACAAAACTAACATTTAACCATGCAGTGCCACCAATTTTACACAAATTATCTCACAGTCTAGAAGAAGAGAGAGAGCATTTCCCAAAACATTTTATGAGGGCAGCATAATCCTGATACCAAAACCTGACAAAGACTTTACAATAGGCCAATATCCCTCATGAATATAGTTGAAAAGTCTTCAACTATTGTTAGTAAGTCAAGTCCAGCAATAACACACACACACACACACACACACACACAATAATATCTAATATCAGATGGGGTTTATCTCAGGAATGAAATTTGGTTTAATATTTGTAAATCAATCAATGTACTTTATTGTAGTAACAGGATATAGGGAAAAACATGCTATCATGTCAACATATGCAGAAAAATCAGTTGATATAATCCAGCAGCTGTTCATGGTTAAAATTCTTACCAACAGGGAAGAGAAGGAAGTTTAACTAATCCAATAAAGAATATCTATTAAGCCAGGCACAGTGGTGCACCCCTGAAATCCCAGCAGCTTGGGAGGCTAAGGCAGGAAGATTGTGAGTTCAAGGCCAGCCTCAGCAACTTAAACAAGGCCCTAAGCAATGTAGCGACAGCCTGTCTCTAAATAAAATATAAAAAAGGGCTGGGGATATGGCTCAGTGGTTGAGTGCCCCTGGGTTAAATTCCCAGTAAAAAAAAAAAAAAAAAAAAAAGAATACCTATTAAAAGCCCACAGCTAATATCATTCTTAGGGGTGGTGAGATGTTGAATGCTTTCCTCTAAGATCTGGAGAAGAGAAATCACCTTTATTCTCACTGACTCTGTTCAATATTGTACTGAGAGGTCTCGCTGCGGGGAATTTCCTCTTGAAAAGCAGAGGAGACAAGGCTGAACAGGGACTAAAACTCCCTCAATGCGGAGTTGGCCTGCGTGTGTGCTGGAAATCCCAACTAATCTATGAACTACTTGAACAATAAACAAATTTACTGAGGTTGAGGAAGAGACATTGGTTTGTTAAAGTCTGTTATTAGTTCTGTATACTAGCAATGAAAATTGGAAAATGAAACTTAAAAAACAATACTATGTCCAATGGCCTAAAAAAATCCCCCTACTGTCTGGGAATAAAATAAAAGATGTATAAGACCTCTATGCTGTAAGTAGAAAATATTGCTGAGAGATATTAAAGAAAATGTAATAAATGAAGAGTATATATCATAATCATTGCCCAGAAAACTTAGATTGTTAAGATGTCAGTTTTTATCAAATTGATTTATAGATGCAATAGCATCCTGATTAAAGGTCCACTAGACTTGTTTTTATGAAACAACTTCCATAAGCTGAATACAAAATGCATATAAAAATGCAAACGATTTGGGCTAGCCAGAACAGTCTTGAAGAAGAATCACTCAGAGGACATATTTACCAGATTCCAAAGCTTACTACCATCAATTGAATTTTGTCAAAGATGTAAAAATTAAGTGGGTAAATGAAAGTTTTTCAATAAATGGTACCAGGACTAAAAAAAACCATATGAATTACCATGACCCATCCCTCACATGCATATATAAAAATTAATTTAACATGGATCCTAGACCTAAAAGTAAAAATTAAATTTATAAAGTTTTTAATAGAGAACATAGGAGAATATTTTCATGATCTTCAAGTAGTGGAGATTATTTAGGACACAAAAAGCACTAATTCTAACAGATCAAAATTGACAAACTTCATCAAAGTTAGAAAAGTTATGCTTATTAAAAAGACAATGTCAGGCTGGGGCTGGGGCTCAGTGGTAGAGTGCTTGCCTAGCACATGTGATGCACTGGGTTCAATCCTCAGCACCACATAAAAATAAATAAATAAAATAAAGGCATTGTATTCATCTACAATTAAAAATATTTTAAAAAGACAATGTCAAGATAGTCAAATGACAAGCCCCAAATGAAGAGAAATGTTGACATACATATATAAGATAAAGTACTTGTGTTAAGAAGACAAAGAATTTCTACAAATCAAAAGACAATAAATCCAGCATAAAAATGACCAATGGAAAAATGATCCGCAGATGAAGACATTTGACGTCTGTGAAGCACGTGAGAAGGTGTTGATCACTGAATACCACAAAGCATCAGGCAAAAGTCAGTGAAAACCAACACTTGAAACTTTGAAAATGAACACGTTTGAAATGGCTAAAATTAAAGAGGCTGGCAATGTAAAGTCTGATAAAAATAGTGAGCCTCTAAAAGGCTTACATTTTCCTAATTGAACCCATATTAGTATAGCCATTTTGGAAAATTGTCAGTTTCTAAAAAATTCCACGTGTGTGTGTGTGTGTGTGTGTATGTATATATATATAAATATATACGGAACGCTACACGCACTTATGACCTATGAACAAGAAACTCTACACCAATGTTTTTATTCAAAGGAAATGGTAAGATGTGTTCATAAAATGGCACCATGTAAATATGCATCAATAGGAAAATTAACAAATGGTGGTGTATTTTTTTTTTTCCTTTCTTTTTTTTCTGGGGGTGGGGGTGGGGGGAGGGTACTGGGGATTGAACCCAGTCCTATTTTGTATTTTATTTAGAGACAGGGTCTCACTGAATTGCTTAAAGCCTCGCCGTTGCTGAGTCTGGCTTTGAACTTGCGATCCTCCTGTCTCAGCCTCCCAAGCTGCTGGGATTAAAGGTGTGCGCCACCATGCCTGGCTCTGGTGGTATATTTCTATACTGAATACTACTCAACAATAAAGAGAGCAAACTGTTGATACATACAGCATCACGGACAAGTCTCAGAAACGTGACATTGAGTGAGAGAAGAGTCCAGCTCTACATGCTACGATTCCATCCCCAGCACACGAGTCCATTTACACAGAATCTAGAAAGGTTAGAATGAAGCTTTGGTGATTAGAATCAGAATCCCGGTCGCCTTGGGTGGGAGGAAGATAAACTGGGGTGGGGCAGGAATGGGAACTTATTGGGGTGACAAAAATATTGGTCAGAATGATGGTTGTACATTTGCCCAAAATTATCAAGTTATCCACTTAAGCTTAGTGATTGTGCTACATGCAAACGATTTCTCAGTGAGGCAGAGCCTGGCAACAAAGCCTGCTACAATCAAGGCTGCAGAAAGTCACTGGAGAGAAGTGACTCAACAGGAAGCACGGAGGAGTAGGCTTGGAAGAGTAGGTAGCAAAGGAAGGAACCCTGAGGACTGGCGGGCACTGGGAGAAGCGACGTGGCTGTGGTGGGTGGCTTTACTAGGCCAACCAATGCCAAGAGCTGCTAGTAATTCCAAGCCTCAGGAGCGTGCTCACACTCGTATCGTGACTCATCACGAGTATGAGAAGCACTAGAGTGTGTTCAGTGGAAGAGCTCTTTTTTGCAGCTAACTTAAAGATGAAAAAAAAAAAATGAAAAAGAAAAAGCATATTAAAAATTTTAGATCAATTCAACAACTGGCTTTTACAACCATACTCCACATTTTATGAAGTTCTGAGCTTATTTGGAAAGCATCTTCTGCATGGAGTACAGTACCCAAAGTCCTGGAGTGTGATAACTGGAAATTATCTCAAAAGCTTTCGGGAGCCAGGCACTGGGGTGTAGGACTGCAATCCCAGCAATGTGGGAGGCTGAGACAGGAGGATTGCAAGTTTGAGGCCAGCCTCAGCAATTAGTGAGGTCCTGAGCAACTTAATGAGAACTTGTCCCAAAATAAAAAATAAAAAAGTAGTACTGAGGATCTGACTGAGTGGTAAAAGCTCCCTGGGTTAAATCCCTCAGAATTAAAAAAAAAAAAAAAAAAAAAGTTTTGGGGAAGTAGATGGAATATAAATTATCAACAAATTAAAAACTTAAACATCTTGGGTTTTAGTTTTCTGATTTTAAAAAGTGAGATTTGCTTCCACCATCTTTAAGTCCTGTTCCACTTCTAACAACCCTGCAAGTAAAGCTGATTTGCTGATTAGTCTATTCATGTCCTTCTATAATCTGGCCAGAAGCCGCCACATTATGGGGGGAAAGGTACACTCACACATTGCTGGTAGAACTGCAAATTGGTGTAACCACTCTGGAAAGCAGTATGGAGATTCCTCAGTAAACTTGGAATGGAGCTACCATTTGACCAGTTATTCCACTCCTCAGTATATGCCCCAAGGACTTAAAATCAGCATACTATAGTGATGCAGCCACATCAGTGTTCACAGCAGTTCAGTTTATGATAGCTAAGTTAGGGAGTCAACCTAGGTGCCCTTCAATAGGTGAATGGATAAAGAAAATGTGGCATATATGTTCACAATGGAATATTACTCAGCCTTAAAGAAGAATGAAATTATAGCACTTGCCAGTAAATGGATGGGACTGGAGGCTATCATGCTAAGTAAAATAAGCCAATCCCTAAAACCCAAAGGCCAAATATTCTCTGATACGCAGATGTGGACTCACAATAGGTTCGGTATTGGGGGGGAGCAATGGGGGGGGATGGGAGAGGGGATGGGAATGGGAAAGACAGTAGGATGAATCGGACACAGCTTTCCTATGTTCATATTTGAATACATGACCACGTCACTTCACATCATGTACCACCACAAGAATGGGAAGTTATACTCCATGTATGTATGATATGTCCAAATATATTCTACTGTCATGTAATTTGTACATAATTAAAAGTACAAATAAAAATATAATCGAAAGAAGAAAAAAAGAAAAAAAAAGAAGCCCCCTTATCATTTACTCTCTGCTTATTCCTCAAATAACCACATGCCCACCCAAACCTGGGCCCTTCTGGGCCCTCCTGGCCCACCACCCCTCTCATTGGAAAGTTGGCTCCCTCCAGATGCCCCTGCCACCTTCACGTCCACCAAATCCAACTCACCCGCCAGGCCCATCAGTGAACGTTCTGTTCACCACGCGATCGCTCCCTCCTCTGAGCTCCGGCTGTATTTGGAATGCTGGGATTTATTTTGCAAGTGACTGTCAGTCGTCTGTTAACACATCCCAGTTTTCTTCCTGAGCAAGAATGTAACAGAATTAAGGCAAAACTTAACAATGTATACTCTGCCTCCAAATTTCCCACAGCACCCAGTTGTGTTCAACAAAGACTAGATGATTATCTACTGATTGGTTTATCCAGGTTAGGAAGAATCCCGTGGGCATTACCCACATTTTGGAATTTCATCCTTTTGGAAAAAGAGGCCTGACTAGGTACAGATGCAATTCCCCAGAGGAGGGCTCATTTGCCGGGAGGAAAGCCTTCCATGCAGTCTGGAGAGCAGCAGCCCCAGACTCAGGCCCAGAGGTCTTGTGTGCCCAGGATATTGAGGGATCGCATGTTATTGGCAAAGGCAGGACGGCTGCATCACAGACTGGAAAGCATAATATGCTTTGGCATCTCGTGTGCTTTGCGAAATTAAAGTTTAAAAAGGAAAGTCATGAATAAATGAAACCACTGCTTGAAGGCCAGTCTACTAAATGAAAATGAATCCACGCGCGTTCCGGGACACACCTTCAACCACTCAGGTACCACTCCATCACGACACTGAAAACATCCTCCAAGCACTCAGCTCCTTGTGAGTTCGACGAGAACGAATTGAATTGTACAAGGAGAATTAACACCCAGTTGCAAAGAAAATCTGAAGCTCTATGAACATTCTGATCAGATAAGACTGTCCACCACGAGGGTAGGCGGAGGCTGGGCCGGCCACTCTGGTGATGCTTCTAACACTGTAATGACTTCCCATGGCCCTTAATATAAAATTCAAAGCCCCTCACGGTCCACAAGGCCCTATTTGATGTGCCTTCATCTATTTCTGCCGGCTCTTCAAACACTATCCCTCTTTCCTTGAGCTGCGGCTCCCCTCCCTGGCTCTCTGGCGCCACATACTACACATTACTTCCTGCCCCAGGACCTTAGCACATGCATCCCCTTCTACCTGGGGTGCCATCCTGCTTTTTGCCTAGTTATCTCCCATCCATTCATGTTGCTTCCTTGGCAAGCCATGGGAAGTTCTCTCATTGCACCCTCTTGTAGCACCCTTGTTTCTGTTTCACAGAGCAAATAAAAATCTGGATAAATGAAATGCACACACTTTTTTTTTTTTTTTTAAAGATATCTGTCTCCCACACTAGATGTTGCTCAGGGGGATCTTTTCCTCTGACCTCCTGTTTCCATTGCAGGGGCTTCTCCTGGGCCAATCCCTGTGCCTCTCTCTGCATCTCTTCTCACACAGTGATTTTTCAGCGTGGAGCATGTGGGAGAAAGAACAGGGCATGTGTGGCTCCCCTCTGAGAGGACTTCTCTTTTCTGTTGCTGCTTTGCTGGAAGGAGGAGAGCATCCTGGACTGCTCTGTGCCCCAGGGAAAGGGCATATCCCTGAAGGGAGAAAGGCAGGCAGGAAGGCAGGCGGGCGGTGACCAGGGGCGGAAGATCCAACAGGATTTACCAATACTATTGCTGACATTTTGGTCTTTGTTTCAATGCTTGCTGTTTTATTTTTCAGTTATCACAAAATGGGAAGAAATGATGTTAATAATCCTATCAGATTATCAGCTTGTCTTCCTCATCAAGACTAAGCATGCAGTCCTGTTTCTGCAGATAGCAAATGTTCCATAAATATTTATTGAATGTATGAATTATTTAACCTCTAGCTGGAGTCCTTAAATGTAAAGTGGTGATAAAACCTACCAATCTGGCAATGTTTTGTGGGTATCCAAGATCCTACATTAAAGTACTCAGTATAGTACCTGGTATGTGGTTAAGTGGCTAAATTTGTGGTAGCTATTATTATCTGCCTGCATCGACTGAGAGCAATTCCTGCTTAGAGCTATTTGCTTCTACCTGGGACAGGATAATAACCACATGTCATTTTTGCCTACCAGATTGTTTCTGGCATCTTTCTTAAAAATAACATACAGTTTTCTTTTCTTCTTTTTGTGGGGGAATGGTACCAGGGATTGAACTCAGGGGCACTCAACCACTGAGCCACATCCCCAGCCCTATTTATTTTATTTTATTTTATTTAGAGACAGGGTCTCACTGAGTTGCTTAGCACCTCACTTTTGCTGAGGCTGGCTTTGAACTCAAGATCCTCCTGCCTCAGCCTCCAGAGCCCCTGGGATTACAGGCGTGCGCCACCAAGCCCAGCTAGAGTTTTCTTAAACCTAATTCTATGTAGATAAAAAAGATTATCTATAATATGAAATAAAATCTAAACAATCTAGACAATATGCACAACAGACTTAGAGGAATTACCAAAAACTGCATAAGAATGCCTGATCACAGTGATCCTGTTGTTTCTTACCCATCTTTCCACACTAAATTATAGAGAAGCACTTTTGAAGGTGATCATTATGGTGATATATTTCCTGGACTTGGTTTAAATCCACTTGTTATGTAATCCTTGTGGGCTGCGTGGTCCACGGCATCCTGCACCAGCCCCTCTCACCCTGGGCATTGTGAGTAGCGAGAACGAGGTGCGTGCTACATGCCACTGTCACTCTCTCAGTATAGAACTTCCCAGAACCTTGTCCCTGCCTCTATTATGGACCAGGCTATGAGGGCAATGACCAAACAGACTCCATTTTACCCTGAGACTCCATATCGTGTAAGAAATGCTTCTCCCTGAGCCGGGCGCGGTGGCACACGCCTGTAATCCCAGCACTTGGGAGGCTGAGGCAGGAGGATTGCGAGTTCAAAGCCGGCCTCAGCAATGGTGAGGCACTTAGCAACTCAGTGAGACCCTGTCTCTAAATAAAATATAAAAAGGGGGCTGGGGATGTGGCCCAGTGGTCAAATACCCCTGAGTTCAATCCCTGGTACCAAAAAAAAAAAAAAAAAAAAAAAAAAAAAAAAAAAAAAAAAAGAAATGCTTCTCTCATGAGAAAACCTCACCTCTTTACCCATCAATAGTTACCTAGCATGGTATATTTGACAACACAAAGTAGCAATTCTTATACAATGTAAAACTATTCTCTTTGGTTTCCATTTTTCTTGGACAACGTTCTCAGAGATTGATGGTCTAGACATTAGTCACCATTCTCTAACTTGTACTCACCTAAGGCCATTTTGACCCACTTCCCTTCTGCTTGCTTGCCGCTATGCCAACCTGCAAAGTCTGGTGGGAAATACCAATTTATCCATTGCATTGTCTCACTAACTGCCCAATTCAGCTTCTGTACCTGCTTGCTTGCAGCTACGTCAACCTGGATGTGGTTTTTGCCTTTAAATATCTTAAAATGCTTAGGCTCGGGTCTGTTCCTTGCAGAGACAGTTATGGGTCCTGTGGGTGGGGGGGGCAGTTGCTGGCTGGCCGGCTAAATAAAGACTCTTTAATTTGGACAAAACTGGGACTTGATGTGTTTTTGGAGAGACCTGCTCCACAACACCTCCAGGCTTTCAACCTCAGTTACTCATTTCATCAATAAATGTAGTCAGGTCCACGCCTGTAATCCCAGCACTTGGGAGGCTGAGGTAGGAGGATCGCGAGTTCAAAGCCAACCTCAGCAATGGCGAGGCACTTAGCAACTCAGTGAGACCCTGTCTCTAATAAAATGCAAAAAAAAAAAAAAAAAAAAAAAAAAAAAAAGGGCTGGGGATGTGGCCCAGTGGTCTAGTGCCTCTGAGTTCAATCCCTGGTACCAAAAAATAATAAATAAATAAATAAATAAATGTAGTCAGGTCATGTTAGTGCCTAAAGTATAGACCACGAAGAGGAGTCGATGTGTGACTGAGGAGGGCTGGTGGGGTGGGAGGAGCCCGGTTATAACTGGGTGTCTGTTGGAAGTCTCCTTCAACAGATGGGGAGTGTGTCCAGCTTCCTCCGTGACACACTGATGATTTTATGTCTTTACAACAAAGATGGAAAGGGGGTCAGTTTCCAGTCAGGATAAAGGATGTGAAAAAACTTTATTCCAGAGGTAACAACAACAACAACAACAACAACAACAACAACAACAAAAAAAAAAAAAAAAAAAAAAAAAAAAAAGAAAAAAAGAAAAAAAAAAAAAAAGAAAAAAAGAAAGAAAGGAAAATCCTGGTTTCCTATGGATCTAGTAAGAGTGAAGGCAAAGAAGACTTGAGGACACTGAGGCGTGGAGGAGGGAGACCCTCCTCAGGGAGTAGAGACAGGCAGGGGTTTCTATCTCAGGAGTGGAGGCGTGGTCTGGCCAAGATGAGAGCAGTGGGCGGGGCCGGGGTGGCGAGTCTCTGCATGGACTGGGAGAAACACCAGCCTTGGCTGGTGGTGAGGACTCCCTAGGTGGGCTGGTCTTTGCAAGAGTCCAGTGCAGAATCCAAGGACCTGCTCCCCAAATCCCTTCTACCTCCCGTCACACACACGCACGTCCGCCCACTCGCACGCACACATGTGCACACCCTGCATTTGGCAAAGAAAGCAGCAAAGGTGGGTGATGGAGAGCAGAGAGATCATATTTTCATAATTGCATTTAAATTCTGAGGCCCTGCTGGGGCTGAATTATCCGATTCAAAATTATCGGAAATTGAAGCCGTCCCACTTCCAGTTTAAATATTGATAGGATCCAAAAGATCAGCCCCTAGGTTGAGAAAATGAAAGTCCTTAGGAGGGATGTCGAGAGTTGACAAGCTGAAGACTGACCATCAGCCCGTTTTCCATGCCTGTAGCAAACTACCTGAGATCGTGTCATGGGGACTCTGCCCTTATGACTGGATTAAGATCTTTTTCTCCAGACTGAGTTAGTTCTTGTGGGAGCAAATTGTTATAAAGCAAGCCTGGGACCTCCCCATCTCACACACATGTTCCCCAGATATGATGACACAGCACAATGCCGTTGCCAGATACCACTGTTTAATAACAACCATGAGCTAAGTAAACTTCTTTTATTTATAAAGGACCCGATCTCAGGTATTCTGTTATAGTGACAGAAAAGGACTAAGACATCAACTATGTCTGTTCAGAATATTTTGAGAAAAAGGTCTAATTTTTTTTTTTTTTTTGTATAGTTCTCTGTCTATATCCAGGTACAGCTAGGGTTTTAACAAATGTTCTTTATGACAATGTTTACATTGATGATGATGATTGTAATTCCAGATAAAGACAACACGCAATATATGGGACTTCATAAATGCTTCATAATGATACCCAGTTATTTTCACACAAGATCCTCTTGATTTAATAGATAGCAGTGCTACATTTAGGCATGGAAAGTGTGCTAGTCAATTTGAGCTGCTGTAGCAGAACACCAAAGGCTGAGTGGCTTAGTCTAAGAAATGTATTTCTTACAGTTCTAGATACTGAAAGTCCAAGATTAGGGTACCAGCATGGCTAGGTCCTGGGGAGGGCTTTTTTCCAGGCTGCAGATGACTGCCTTCTCTTTCCTGGTATCCTCACACGACAGAAAGAAGACTAGAGAGCTCTCCAGGTTGTCTTTCACAAGGTCACTGATCCTATTCCGAGAGGCTCCACCCTCATGACCCCAGTTACCTCCCTGAAACCTCATTCTCTAACAGCACTACCTTGGGGGGTTAGGATTTCAGCATATCAGTTTGGGGAGTCAGGGCACAAACATTCACTCTGTAACAGAAGTCTATCCTACATGTCAGCAGCAGTTCTGGGGAACCCCACAAAATCTTAGATACACGCCCACGCAATTTTTGTAACTTTTCCACAGTAGGAAAAAAAAAAATACTTAACTAGCCTATCACCCATCTCTTTCTGAACAAAGTGGAGGAGAAAACAGGAAACTTATAAAGAAAGAAGGGGAAAGGAACCAATATTTATCATCTGTATGTCAGAGTTTCTATGTAAATTATTTTTTAAAAATTCTTTTCAATAATACTGTGAGGAAATTCTAGATCAATGGAAATGGAGACTCGAATGTTAACTAGCCAGACACAAGGCAGCTAAATCCTGCAGATCCATCCCTTCCCAACGCGTCTACTGCAGAAACTGTGTCCTCGGAGCGATGGATGGCAACGCGTGGCCCCTGTGCAGAGGCACCCGTTGGTCACCATTTCTGCAAGCCTCTGTCCTTCATCCTCCGTCCTCCCAGGCACAGGACACATTTGCTATGCAGACCTCACAGCACAATGGAAGCACAGACCTCAGAATCCTCGGAAGAGAGGTTTTTGAATGTTCTCATCACAAAGAAATGAAAAATGCATGAGCTGGATGATTGATTGACCCATACTCGATGACTGTGTGTATTGAACACCAACCTGTACCCAGAAACATGAACCAAAAGAAAGGAAAGAAAAAGAAAGTGAGAATCAAGCCATCTTGGCTTCTAGCCTACCCAGGAGTAGGTCTGGAGCAAGTAAGTCACATTGTCACTCTGGGCTTCTGTTTTCTTATCTGCAAAATGAGTATGTTCAGGGGGGGGCTTCACTGCCAGAGTTTCAGCCAGCTCCAAGGCTACCATTTATAAATGGTGCAACCTGAGAGGGCAAGGAAGCCCTGGCTCTACCCCCATGCCCTGCCCCGAGCCCCTCTTCCTCTGTATCCTTTGTAATAAGCCAGTAAAGGTTAAAAAAAAAAAAAAAAAAAAAAGTCTGGTTTATTTCAATTTCTTGTAGAGTAAATTAGCCTGGCAATGAGCTCATTTGCATAAGCGGGGAGGTGGCCGGCTCCTGCAGAGCTGATGGCCTGCTTGATGACCCATGGGCTTTACAACCAGTTACAAGTGTTGATTGCTTCCCAGGACTGCAGCCAGAAGGGAGTGCCGCGGAAAAGCCTGAGTCATGCCACTCCTGCCGCCAGGTCTCCAGGAATCTGAGAGACCCAGATGAGACCCAGCACCTGCAGGATCCCACGGCACAGAGCCGCCAGCCCCCTTGTGGTTCTGATGCCAAAATAAATCAGATCCTCTCTCCCTTCTTCATAGAAAGCCTGTCAGGGAAGTGTGTGTGTATGTGTGTGTGTGTGTGTGTGTGTGTGTGTAAAAGCCATTAGCAGCATAAATGGGAGAGACAGTGTGATCACAGAATGCTAGGATGGAAAGAGATTCTCAACTAACTCCTTCATGTAAAGATGGGCTGAGGACACCAGGGCAGGGAGAGCACCTCTTAGTCCTGTAGCAGGAACCCCGGAACCCAGAACCCCAGGAAGGAGCACTTACTCAGGCTATTCCCACACCCCCTCCCAGAGATACCAGACAGAAAGAAGACTAGAGACCAACCATCAGCCCATTTTCCAAGCCTGTAGCAAACTACCTGAGATGGGGTCATGTAGACTCTGCCCTTATGACTGAATTAAGATCTTTTTCTTCAGACTGGGTTAGTTCTTGTAGGAGCAAATTATTATAAAGCGAGCCTGGGACCGCCCCCATCTCACACACATGTTCCCTAGATATAATGACACAGCATGATGTCATTGCAAGACACCACTGTCTAATAAAAACCATGAGCTAGGTTAGAACCTGCCCAGTCACCCTACCAAAGAGAGCTGTCATCTGGTGAGGAGGGGGAGTGGAACAGGAACCAGACATAACCAAACCTTTGGGTGGTCTTTCTTTCCTTCTTTTGTTCAGAAACTAAAGTTTTAATGGTTCTTTGTAGACCAATATCGAATTTCCATGGTGAGTTTATGAAAAGAAAAATGGTATACGAATAGCTATTTTGCACTTCCCATAAAATCTAAGAAAAAAAATATTTTTGTCCTCCACTCTAAATTCTCCTTTAATTGACACGTAAATGAAAAAGGGTAATGAAACTCCAAGGCACTCTCTGCCTGATCATCATTCCATTCCTACCTAATTAAAAAACAAGGGACCCTTGGCTATGTGAAGAGGGTCTGCATTTAAAGCAATCGCTCTCTCCAAGTGTGGGCTACCTATCAATGTGTCATTATGTCCTTTCTGGAAAGATAAATGGGCTTTTCGTCTCAAATTTTCTCTGAAATTCTGGTAAATGCATATTATACTTTAAGATTCTTTTAAAGAGAGAACAGGAATTGCTGAAGGGCCTGTCTTGCAATCATAAAACACCGATACAAATGCACAGTCATTGCCCTAGGGAGCAATGGAAGAATTTTATGTTCTGTTTTTCCCACTCATTATGGGACTTTGAATAAAAAGACAAGGTGGCGAGGAATAACCCATTAATGTCTGTGACACAATAGCTGGTACTGATGGGGAACAGCAAATGGAAATCTACTGCAAGAAACAGTTGTGTGTTACATGCCAAGGGGGCTCCTCACATTTACTGATGAAGTACCCTTGTATCTGAGTGATGCCCCCGAAGACCCTTTGTTTTTCTTTTCTTTTTTTTTTAAAATTATTATTGTTTCAGTGAAGAGCCTTTTACTTAGAAATAATCTCCTACAAATGCTTGAAAGGTAACTATTAGTCAGCTTTCCTTGCTATGACAAAAATGCCTGAGAAAATCAATTTAAAGGAGCAAAGATTTATTTTGAGGTCAGGTCATGTTTCAGAGGCCTCAGTCACGGTTGGCTGGCTCCATTGCTGTGTGTCTGTGGTGGAAGGCTGTGGTGGGGCAGAGATGGGGACATTCCAAATCCAGACCTGAGCAGTAACCCAGAAGTTGTTTGCCTTTGCCTGTTCTGGGCTGCTTCTTTACCAAGGGCAGATCTGTCCACCCTCCCCCTTGAGGCCTTCAGCATGGGTGTGTAACAACAAAGTGGCCTTTGTGCTCACGCTGCTGACCTTGGTTTCAACCTCAGGTCCAGCTTCTCCTTTCAGCCAAGTTCTTGGTGTTTCATCTCAGCCGCTGTTCTTGGGGCTTAGCACGAGGTGCCACTGCCTTACATCCTTGACGAACGTTAGTTACCCTCCCGTTAGCTGGACAGTGAGGGAGTTCAGTAGGTGCCATCCCAGAATATGCCACATTGGCACAGATGATGCTTGGCTTATGATGGGACCCCATGCTGGGACACTCATTGTAGGTTGGAAGTACATCCACACCCGCCTAACTGAGCCTTGCCAACCTCGGGGGGCGAGGGGGGGGCTAATATGAGAGCACTTACACTAGCCTACAGCTGGGCAGAATCACCTAACACAAAACTGTTCATAACCCAGTGCCAAATATCTCAAGTGATCATAGACTGTTGTACTCAAAGTGAAAATCAGATGGTGGCATGGGCACCACATTGCCGTTGTAGTTGAGAAACCATAAGTGAACCGTTGTTAAGTCGAGGACCATCGGTCTTGATCATTTTGAGCTGAAGGCGCTTGAGAAAGGGCAGATGCAGGAGGGGAAATTGATGGGGAACAGCAAACAGAAATCTGCATTTGCAGATTTGTACAAACACACAGATTTTCCACTGGGTCCCCCACCCCACGTAAAGTTCCTTGACTCTTCCCTACAATTTCATGCCCCTCATGCCATCTACCTCTGCCTTGTCGTTTCTTCACAAATTTTCTTTCTTTGCTTAAAAGTTGTTAAATTTGACCTGAGGCTGTCTCTGGACCTCACGTTCCCATGTGACAAATGACAAGCCAACTTAGCAGATGAACAAACAACAAACGTTACTTAGAGTGAAACAAGCAGCCCAATGTCACATGAGGATGTCACACGAGGACAGGCAGCCATGGCCCAGGCCCTCTCCAAAGGAGGTGAACGGAGCTGTAACCAACCAAGCTGTTCCCTGCCTTTTGTTCCTTTTCTGCCCATAAAACTCATGGCCAACAGTTGTAGAGAGAGCTCTCTGGTTCTGAGTGCTGCCCAGTTCATGAATCATTCTTTGCTCTAATAAACACTTCAAGTTGTCAAGTGTTCATCTATTAAGGGATCATCTAAGCTTTCTGTTCTAGTCCTGTTTGGGGGTCTTTATTTTCTAAACTCGTGTGCGTTGCTGTAAGTCTGTCTTTTGTCAGTTTGGTTCTTAGGCTCAGCTGGAGACCCTAAGAATGTAGAGGAGACATTTTTTCATCCTCAACGTCAGTGGCTCTGGAGATGATGGGAGAAGATCTCAGTTCTGCAGCTGAAACACATCAAAAAACTCTCACAGAGGGGCTGGGGTTGTGGCTCAGCTGTAGAACGCTCGCCTAGCATGTGCGCGGCCTGGTTCGATCCTCAGCACCACGTAAAAATAAAATGCATTGTGTACAACTAAAGCAAATAAATAAATATTTTAAAAAAACCCATAAAACAAAAAACTTCCATAGAGATGTGGTGAACCTGCTCCACTTAGTCAAATGACCCAGCCATCAGACCTCTTGTGACTTGCCCCACACCCTTTTAAAAATAATGATCTGGTCTCTTCTGGATGAGTATGAGAATGGGGTGAGGGTAGAGAGGGTAGGCAGGAGGTGGGGTAACCCCATAGGGTAGGAACAAAATAATCTCTGTCCTTGTAACCAAGTGAAAGCAAAGGAGGAGTCAACCTTCTAGCTTCTCTTCCTGCCTACCCCACCTGTGCCTCTGTCCTTTTTCGTTCCCTACCTGGTCACTTACAGGTCTCTTCTATCCCAGTTTCTGAAACTAATTTCCACCCCCAGTTTCTGGAACTAATCTTGACCTAACTTGAAACAGAAGATATTTAAGCAATCTAGCTCCTTGTGCTAGGAGTCAGAATTGGTATCTCACCAGAGGTGTTTTTTTGCTAGTTGGCTTTTGCTCTTTCCTTCCCCAGCCTGACAGCAAATGTCTGGCACAGCAAACACATCTATATGAGCTGGTCCAGTGGTTCTCAACAGGAAGAAGGATGAGGAAATACACATTAGTGGGGAGGGCAAGGGGGAGGGCATTTTTGGTTGTCAGATGACTGAAGGCACTTTGTGGATGGAGGTCATGGTTGCTAAACAATTTGACTTGCTTAAAATGCCAACAGCACCATGGCAGAGAAACACGGCTCCTGCCCCAGGTGAACATCTGTCCTGCACTATCAAAGAACACTGAGGCCCCAGCTCCACCCGCTTCTTATCCTTACCTTCTCACCTTGGTTTTGTGAATGGAAACTGCAGTCTGCTCCTTCCCTGCAGGAAGCATCAACCTTTCTAAGGCCCGGGCTTTAAGAAGGCTGAAGCTTTTCTGTCCTTCCCTATTGAACCATATTTTTCCAATATGTTGCATTGGCCTAAAGCATATTTATTTCCTCATTGTGAATTTGGGTTATATTCTTTAATGAAGTTCTGCTTATTCTGTTTTGTACTAAGCTATTTCTGAGTCTTGGCAGGGATGGCCTTAAGATGTGAACATGTGAACTCTAGCAACTCATCAGCCAAAAAAAAAAAAAAAGAAAGAAAGAAAGAAAGAAAAAAAAAAAACTCATCAGCCATATGATCTTTACTTCCTTGAAGACCTGGAACTCACAGGCTTACATTTCAGCCAGGGGAAAAAGACAACCAACACGTAAACATAGAGGAAATGTATTAGTTTTCCAGAGGTGCTGTTATGATCTGAATGTATCCCCACAAATTCATGTGCTGAAACTTAGTGGCCAATGTAGTAGAATTACCAGGTGGGTCTTAAGAGGTAATTTTAAGTCATGATGGTGGAGCCCTCATGGATGGATTTAGAGATTACAGTAAACCACCAGAGGGAATGAATTCATTTTCTTCTGCTCTTTCATCATGTGAGGACACAGAGATAGAGCCATCTATGAGGAATGGAACCCTCACCAGATACCAAATTTGCCAGTACCTTGATCTAGGACTTCCCAGTTTCTAGAAGTATGATAAAATGAATTTCTGTTGTTTAAGCCCTGCATTCTGTGGTATTTTGCTACAGCAGCACAGACTAACACAGTTGCTGTAATAACAACACACACTGAGTGGCTTAAATATAGTCTCAGTTCTGGAGGAGGAGGTCTGAGATCGAGATGTGTGCAAAACTCATTCTCTCTGAGGGTTGGGCGGGGGCAGGAAGCTGTTCCATGCCTCTCCCTAGCTTCTGGGGCTCATCAGCATTCTTTGGCATTCCTGGACTTGTAGAAGCATTGCTCTGATCCCTGCCGTCATCTTCACATGGGGTTCTGTGAACCCCTGTGTGTACGTCTCTGTCCTGTGAACACCCGTGAGTGTGTCTCCATGTCCTAACACCCCATTTCTAGATGGATATCTGTCATACTGGATTGAGGGTCCATCCCATTCCAGGATAACTCATCTTGGTGAATCACATCTGCGATGACCATATTTCCAAATGAGGTCACCTTCTGGGGTACTGGGGGTTAGACTTTATCATGAGAATTTTGGTGGGATACAGTTCAACTTGTGACAGAATATTAGAATGTGGTAAGTACTAAGGAGAAGAATAAAGCAGGGGAAACCATTTGGGAAGGATAGAGGTTGGGGGGGCATATTGTTTTTCAAGGGTGGGCAGGGAAAAAATATCAGTGATAAGGTGATGTTTGAGCACAGACCTGAAGGCAACGAAGGCGCCAGCCCTGTTTATGTTCACGTGGAAAGAACAGGAAGTTAAAAAAAAAGCGCGGTGGGTGTGTTTGGGGAGCAGTAGAGTGGAGAAAAAGCACTGGGATGGGAAGTGAGGAATGAGGTCAGAGGTAGCTGGGGGAACCAGAGCAGGCAGGGCTTGGATGGCTTGGTCAGGCCCTAAAATGATTAGGTCCTCCACTTCTGGATAATTGTAATGATAGTTACCAGTTCCTGAACACCTACAACTTTGTTGCCACCACCATGCGCTTATTTTAGGTTTTGGCACATATCTCTTCACTGCATCTTGTTTTATAAAAGAGGAAACTGAGGCTTAGAAAGATAGAGAGATTTCTCTTGTATCACACGCTGCAGTGATGGCGGCCAGAATGGGTCATTTGACTGCTGAGCTTCAGCACCTGTGTGCTTAACCTCCATACGGTGGTCATGGGTTGAACCGTACCCCACCAAAATACGTACGTTGAAGTCCTAACCCCCTAGTACCTCTGATTGGGACTGTGTTTGGAAATAGCATAGTTGCATTTGTTAAGATGAGGACATCCTAGAGGTGAGCCCCTAATCCAATATGACTAGTGTCTTATTAGAAAATGGGAAATTTCATCAAATTCAGACACAGACACACCCTTTGGGAAAGTGTCGTGTGAAGATGAAGCAGAGATGCTATGATGCTACCATAAACCAAGGAATGCCACTGGGCTAGGGAAGAGGCTTGGGATAGACACAGCTCCACCGGGAAGCAACTGACCCTGCTGCCAATACCTCATTCTCATCATTCTTGGTCTTTGGGACTGTAAGACCATACATTTCTGTTGTTTAAGCCACTCAGTTGTGCTTCTTTGTTACAGCAGCCTTTTCTAACTGATATAGCAGTTGTCTCTGGTTATTTACTTAGCCTTTTGGATGATGTGTAACTTAAGGATTTTTCCATCTTACACAAGACATATGCTTCTACAATATTCATAGTTTTATGACTCTAAATTCCACAAATGTGGATTTATAAGATTACAAATGTAGCGTGGACAATCCTTTTGTAGATAAAGAAACAAGGCTCAGAGAGATGAATTGACTTGCTCAAGGGCACACAGGGAGTTTCATTTATGTCTTTTTCATGTGACCTGCTGTGGATGCTACTGGGCCACACCTGGACTTCTCCCTTTCTTGACCTGCTTGGAGAAGAACCTGTTAACGACATGGCTGCATCTCCAGGTGGCAGTACACCCTGGCCTTCGTGTTAGGACAGTCCTGCTCTCTTCTCCACCAGTGTTTGGTAGAGCTTCCCGAGACCTGTAGAACATGCAACTCTTGTTGCTCTAGCACCTGCTCCAGAAGACCTGTAGGGATCATCTGGTTTCCACGCACTTGACTGCTCTGTTGACTTTGGACAACATCTTAATCCACATATCTAGACTCTGAGACCTGAAAGACCTTTTTCAGCCATGCCGTAGTATGTATTCAGCACTTTACTCATACCACAGTGGTTAATCTTTGCGGGGTGCACATAAACTCCTTTGTCCAAGTGTCTGATGACTTGCCCTCTTTCCCTTACTGTGGTTCTCTGGACAGAGCTGTGAGAGGCTGGTTGCCTCCTGCCTGCAGTACAGATAGCCTGCTGTGCTCTCCGTGTGCAACGCAGCCAGGAGCCAAGACTAGCTGCTCTGTGGCCCCAGACTAGACAGTGAGTGGAGGTCCTGGGGTGGGGGGTGGGTAACAAAACCTGGGAACAGGATGAGCAGCTCCTCCCTCCTTTCTCAGGGAGTCTTGCTGACTGAGTCCATGGTACCTGACATGGCTAGTCACATTAGCAACAGGTCACTTATACCAAAAGGAAGAGGAGGTGGCTTCCTCATGAAAGTTCACTACACTACACTTTTGCTCCTTCTGGAAGTCCCCTTGGGATAGCCATCAAGACTCCAAATTGAAGCCAAAACTTCATCCCTACTGAGTGATTTACGAGTTGGGTGTAAAGTTTTAAGAATTTTTTTTTTTTGGGCGGGGGAGACTGCGGATTGGACACTAGACCACTGAGCCACATCTCCAGTCCTTTTTTTTTTTTTTTTTTTTTTTTTGTATTTTATTTAGAGATAGGGTCTCACTGAATTGCTTGGTGCCTCGTTTTTGCTGAGGCTGGCTTTGAACTCGCAATCCTCCTACCTCAACCTCCCAAGCCACTGGAATTACAGGTATGTGAAAACATGCCTAGCAAGAATTTTTAATGGGAGTAAGCTACACTAAAATATTGGTCTTGGAATAAAAAACTACGGATTTTATTTTATTTCTCAGGGGGGAATACATGTGCTAAAGCAAATAGGCTAATGTGATATGAGGGTGACTGGAAGAATAACAAAGTGACATTAAAAATGCACATGCCACTTCTCAGAAGAGGATATACAATTGATCCACAAATATATAAAAAAGTGTTCAACATCTCTAGTAATTAGAGAAATACAAATCAAAACTACTCTAATATTTCATCTCACCCCAGTGAGAATGGCAATTATAAAAAAATACAAGCAACAATAAATGTTGAAAATGATGACGGGGAAAAGGTACACTCATACATTGCTGGTGGGATTACAAATTGGTGCAACCACTCTGGAAGGCAGTATGGAGATTCCTTAGAAAACTTGGAATGGAACCACCATTTGACCCGGCTATCCCATTCCTCATTTTATACCCAGAAGCCTTAATTAAAATCAGCATGCTACAGTGACGCAGCCACATCTATCGTTATAGCAGCTCAATTCACAATAGCTAAACTGTGGAAGCAACCTAGATGCCCTTCAATAGCTGAATGGATAAAGAAACTGGTATATATATACACAGTAGAATATCACTCAGCATTAAAAGAGAATAAAATTATGACATTTGTAGGTAAATGGATGGAACTGGAGGCTATCATGTTAAGCAAAATAAGCCAATCCCATAAAACCGAAGGCCAAATGTTTTCTCTGATCGGTGGATGCTGATCCACAATGGGAGGGGGTGAGGGAAGAACGGAGAAATTTTGGATCGGACAGAGGGGGGTGAGGGGAGGGGAGGGTGTATGGGGATGGAAAGATGGTGGAATGAGATGAGTCATTACCCTGGGTACATGTACGATTGCATGAATGGTGTGACTCTACATCGTGGACAACCAGAGACATGAAAAGTTGTGCTCCATTTGTGTACAATGAGTCGAAATGCATTCTGCTCTCATGTATAACTAACTGGAACAAATTAAAAAAAAAAAAAAGAGAAAAAAAATAACAGGAAAAAATGCCCCAGAAAAAAAAAATGCCCTTACTTGTGGGGAAATCTTTTTTTCTCCTACATATATTTACTTTTTATTGAATTTGTTAATGTTACAGAGTTCTTGCATTGCCAAACCATGCCTAAGAATCCCAAGAAGGAAATGGTATGACAGACAGCCTCATCCACTCATCGTGCAGTCTATTAAAACTTGATTCATGTGCATTTTGAGAATTTCACAATCTTTTTAAAAAAAATTATAACAAGAGTTGGAATTTAAGTCTGTTGCAGGTCTTCAAAATTTCCAGTACAATATGCCATTAAATAACACCTCCTCATCTTCATCTCAGTTCGTTCCTCAACAACATAAATGAACAAAGGTCTATGGGGGAAAATGCATACTTTAAGGAAAATATGTGGATCCAGCTCCAAGAGATTAGTTATTAAGGGTTTTCATTCCCAAATCAAGTCTTCAGTGTAACCAAGAATCTTTTATTTCTCATTCAATCATCCTACCTGTCCCTGACAGGCTCAGCTATTCACCCTAATACATGAGAAGATGGATGTCCTACCTACCTGCCACCTCACATACTAACACTACTGCCCAGAAGTGGTAGCCAGGTCCTGTCAAGAGAGACTATGGCCCTCCTAGGGGTCTGAATCCTGCACTGACATTTTCACCAAGACTGAACTCCTACAGAGAGTGCCCTGCCCCTGGACAAGTGCCTTCACTCATGGGCTTACTTGGAGAAAACCTTAATGCCAGTTATTTATGTCTTAGTAAGGGGTCTGAGAAGAAGGTCTTCACATCTGACACAGCTGAGTTGGGCTGCTGCTGAATTCATGTGCTCTGTCCTGCACCTGCTTCTACACTTCTCTGATGGTAAGACGGGACACTGTGAAGGACAGACTAGAAGACTGATGATAAACGCTTTGTCATGGTGTCATGCAAGTTGCGGGTGTGTGGGCAGGGACAGGGAGCACTAGAAAGAAAGTCCAGAGAGTCACTATGGATGCATCAATATCTACTTGCATGCAGAACTTCACCGCACAGTTTGGTTATAAGAAATATCCAATGTGTGTGTGTGTGTGTGTGTTTTTTTTTTTCATGAGGCACCTGAGTTGGTGAGACAGAATTTCTGCCAAATCTTTCTTTTAGGAACCATCATAGAGCTGAGTGGTTCATAGAGCTGCCTGAAAGTATATGCTATAATGTTGGAAAAAAAACAGGAATGGGTAGTCTTGGTCTCTCGAGTTCCCCTGTAAACCTGGAACCCCAATCCCTGCCAAACCTGCAGGGTTGGCTTTATCCTGAGACCTTGTCCACTGTCTGGGTCTTTTGATTCCAGGGGCTATAAAAGTTTTCCAGCTCCAGGCAAGCAAATTCCTTCATTGGCCCAGCTGTAAAACCAATATGGCTATGTAACGCTCTCCTCTTTTTTTCTTTTAGGGACTCAAAGGCTTAAAAGTGAAGCCAGGCTGGCGTGATTCTGTCCTGCGCGTCTCTTCTCTAGACCTGCAGCCTCTTTTCCGTCCGCCTTCTCTCCCACCTAAGTGCGTGCTACCACCACATGGAAGATTCGATGGATATGGACATGAGCCCCCTGAGGCCCCAGAACTATCTTTTTGGGTGTGAGCTAAAGGCCGACAAAGATTATCATTTTAAGGTGGATAATGATGAAAATGAGCACCAGTTATCATTAAGAACGGTCAGTTTAGGGGCTGGTGCAAAGGATGAATTGCACATTGTTGAGGCAGAGGCGATGAATTATGAAGGCAGTCCAATTAAAGTAACACTGGCAACATTGAAAATGTCTGTACAGCCAACGGTTTCTCTTGGGGGCTTTGAAATCACACCACCTGTGGTCTTAAGGTTGAAGTGCGGTTCAGGGCCTGTGCATATTAGTGGGCAGCACTTAGTAGCTGTGGAAGAAGATGCAGAGTCAGAAGATGAAGAGGAGGAGGATGTGAAACTCTTAAGTGTATCTGGAAAGCGAACTGCCCCTGGAGGTGGTAGCAAGGTTCCCCAGAAAAAAGTAAAACTTGCTGCCGATGAAGACGTCGATGATGATGAAGATGATGAAGATGATGAAGATGATGATGATGATGATGATTTTGATGATGAGGAAACTGAAGAAAAAGCTCCAGTGAAGAAATCTATACGAGATACTCCAGCCAAAAATGCACAAAAATCAAACCAGGATGGAAAAGACTCAAAACCATCAACACCAAGATCAAAAGGTCAAGAATCCTTCAAAAAACAGGAAAAAACTCCTAAAACACCAAAAGGACCTAGTTCTGTAGAAGACATTAAAGCAAAAATGCAAGCAAGTATAGAAAAAGCACATTGAACAGCCCTGGGCACTACTGGTAAATTAAGCCCAAAGATGGGGAGAAAGGAAAAGGAGAGACAAATATAGTCCATACTGAGTATCATCAACAATCCAGGCTGAAGTCTTCTATTTTAATCTCAATCCCCTTTCCTGATTTGCCACCCACACCCACTTGCAGGCTGGAAGCAATCTCTCTTGATTTCCTAAAGCACTTTTGACTGCTGTGAATTCAGTGAACCTTATATTGCTCTCTTACTTGTGCATATGCCTCATCATCTCTTGGTCCATGTTTTAATCACCTTTGTATCTCCTTAGCTGCTCAATAAATATTTGAATGAAAAAAAAAAAAGTGAAGCCAGTCTGCTATTTCTAGGTTTGGGGAATGTTCCGTCCTTTTCAGAGCTTGGGTTCACCCCGACAGGAAGAGACTCAGTTTCTCTCCTGCCTGACAGAATGGGACCCGGCGATGGGCAGGAGCGCTGAGAGACAGAGCAAGCTGGGTGAGAGTGGAGCCCAGGAGAGCCCACAATGGGGAAATGGCGAGTGCTGGAGGGAGGGAGAAAGGCGTGGCTGTGCTGCACATGGCTGGACGCAAGTTCAGGTCAAGAGACCTTGTCATAGGGACAGACGAGACAAGGCAACGAAGATAGCAAGAAAGAGTTTTATTTGGATGTAGCCAGGTTCAGAGGGCACAGCTTTCGCTGTAATCAATTAATCCCCTGAACCCCGAGTTCAGGTAGTTTCAGAACTTTATTCCCAGCATGTAAGGGGAGGGGCTCACAAGTTCACAGTCTGCAGAAGTTCACATAAAAGCAGCTTTTTCTTTCACTGTTTTGGGCAAGTTAACCCTTCAAGGACAACATCTGAAAAGGGGAGAGCTTCTTCTCCCCTTTCTTTCCTCTCCCTGCCAGCTGTTATCATGGATCCCAGCTGGTAACTTCTCTTATCTTAGAAATATAGACATCTCTGTGAAGCTCCAGCTCAAGGCCAGAGGCCTTGTTAAAGAATTTATACTGGATACATGTTTGTGAAAAACAAATGGGTGTCCAGCACCTGGAGTGCTGATTTCTTCCAGGCTAGTGACCAAGTAATAGAGCAACAGAAAAATAGGAAGTTTATCTACATTGAACTCTTCTGTAGAGACTTTTTTGCTGACCGTCCTAAAATGAGGCATGGTGAAGATTTCTGGAGAAGCCCAGTTAAAATTTTCTGTAAAGAAAGGGGGTGCCACTACAAGATCTCCTCAGGCAGGCCATCCACTCTTCCTTTCCTGGATGACACCTTCCCCTCAGAAACAGACTTTAATTATAACAGACTCATAACTCAGCAATTAAGAATGATGTATGTCCCTTTTCCAAGGAGAGTTAATCAAATGTGCCCGGCAAAATCCCTTTATCACTTTGCTAACTACATGCAGACAGTCGCTAAGTACGGCTGGGCCACCGCACAGCCCTCTGCAGCAAGTGGCTTCTGTTTTGCACCCAATACCTCTGGAGTTTTTGATCTCTCGTTTAAAAAAAAAAGGAAAAGAAAGAAACTTTAAAGTCATAGGAACAGAGTGTGCTGGCTGTCCTTGCTTGTCATCCAATTGTTTTCTTTGTTCAATAGTAGCTGGCAATATAGAAAACCCCAGGAGCACGACATTCTTGTGATTGCTTTGGGGTGGAAGATTAGGCTCCCAGGGCATCCGGGGTGTCTCAGAGTGGCCCCTCCATGCTGAGGAGGCTCTTGCTACCCTCCCCGACTATTATTATACTGTGAAGTATGTTTCTGTAGTGCTGAGAGGATTTATGAGGACTTCCGCTTGCTGTCTGAAGATTCTCCCAGACAGAGGCAAAGGAGGGGGAGTTGTCCTGCTTTCCTTGATTTTTTTTTTTTTTTAAAGAAAATTTCATAGCTCTGCAAAGCCTACACACATCACCTGTGCCGGTCCCTAAACTAGAACAAGAACCCTCCTGTCAGATTCTTAGTGAAGCAAATTAGTCATAGAATCACGATTTAGTCTTTTCTCTCAAGTGATGAGTCATTGTTATTTGGTCAGCATGATTCATTCCTGAGTGTCACCGGAAGATGGGGACCGATATTAATTACTCCAGCCTCATGTTCACCATAAAAGTCAACATCCAAGCCATCGTTTTCCCAGCTCAAAAGAACACCTCAAATTTCGTTAAGAAATTTACAAATCAGTTTCTCTCTGCTTTGATCTAAATTTAAAGAAAAAGACTTTGAGGTTCCAGATGATAGATAATATTCTTGATATGGGGAATGAAGTCTCTGTCCCACAGTGCTCCTAGCTATGGAAGAAATTTGGAATTGGATCAGGGCGTGGGGGAGGTTGCTGTGGCAGAGGAAGGGAGACAGTAGGACAGTATTAATTAAACCAGCTTCTTAGAAGGACCAGTAGCTATGGACCAGCACAATCCTCTGCAAGTGCCCAGAAAAGGAGTGTGAAGTGAAAACACTCAGAGGTCACCTTCATTCATGTTCATGCTCCTGAGCTGACATTTCCAAGGTCAGGGGACCTGGATCCCCATGGGAGATCAGGTGCCCTGATTCCAGAAACAGCCACCTCTTTGGGTGTCCTTGAAATGTCAAAAGACCTGACTGTGCCCAAGTCTTCTCCTCTGCTGACCTTGGCACTCTCCCCAGTGTTGAAATTATTTTTCCTTGGAATTATTTATAGGTAATAAAATACAAACAACAACAAAAAAAACCCCAGGGTGTCTTTCTAGGAGACCACGAGAAAGTTGATGGTGGTACTCTGGAACCTATCTCCCGATTCTGACTTTTCAGGTTGACAAAGGCCCCTTTGAGAATGTTATGCAAAATATGTTCCCTCAGAAGCCGGGAGTGGTGGTGCATGCCTGTAATCCCAGCACTTGGGAGGCTGAGACAGGAGGATGGAGAGTTCAAAGCCAGCCTCAGCAATGGCAAAGCACTTAGCAACTCAGTGAGACCCTGTCTCTAAATAAAATACAAGAAAGGGCTGGGGATGTGGCCCAGTGGTCGAGTGCCCCTGAGTTCAATCCCGGGTACAAAAACAAAAAAAAAACAAAAAACAAAAAAACCCCGAAAAGAAAATGTACCCTCCTTCCAGAAAAATGAGCACCCGTGGGGAAGTCTGTCCATCAATTCAGCAGGTGCACAAAGCTCCTGAAGCACACAGGTCACACCACCTGTACCTGCCCCTCAGGTCTGCATGCCCTGGCCTCTCCCTGTTCTCCACTCATGCTCAGGTCTCTTCTCCTTGAAGCTTTCCAGGGCTTCTCTCAGCTGACCACCTGTAGCTCTTGTGTGCCATCCGAGAAAGTGGGTTTTTCTTCTCATTCACACTGGCCTTCTTTCCTGAATGACAGCAAGCTCCTTGAGCGCAGATACGTCACAGCCTTCGGTTTTGTTTCTACACAGCACTGGGCGAGAAAGCCTTCTACCCAGCAGGCCCTTTTCCCCACTCAGGTGTTGCTGATAAATGCAACATTTCTCTAAGCATTAGACAGCAGACACTGACACATGTGTTTCCCCCCCCCCCCCCCCCCCATTGAAACAAAGGCTTCCCAAACAAAGAACCAGGGAGGGTGCTGGAGGCCATCCAGGCAGAATGGAAGCCTCCCCCTTCCTAGTGAGCCACCCAATACGAGATGTCTGGGGACAGAGGTTCATGTTGCTGACTGAAGCGTCATCCTTGCAGGGGCTCAGATCCTGATTCAAACAGTGGATGTGAAAGCTCCCTCATCCCAGAAATCCTCTCAGCTCAACCCCTGGAGAGACTTTTCTAACAGAGTAAGGTTAAGGATGATCCCTCTTTCCCCCCTCTTTCCCCCCCCCCCCCTTTTCTAAAATTTATTTTACAGTAGGATGCATTTTGACACCTTGTACACTAATGGAGCACAACTTCTCATTCCTCTGGCTGTCCATGGTGCCGAGTCACTCCAGTAGTGTGATCATCGTTTATAGGGTAATAATGTCTGTCTCATCCTACTGACCTTCCCATCCTCACAACCCCACTTCTTCCCTCATTCCCCTCTGCATAATCCAAAGTTCCTTCATTCTTCTTTATCCCCCCACCCCACTATGGATCAGCATCCACTTATCAGAGAAAACATTTGGCTTTTATTTATTTATTTTTTTTGGAACTGGCTATTTCACTTAGCATGATATCATCTAGCTCCATCCATTTACCTGCAAATGCCATAATTTCATTCTTCTTTAAGGCTGAGTAATATTCCATTGCATATATACACCACATTTCCTTTATCCATTAATCTTTTGAAGGGCATCTAGGTTGGTTCCATAGATTAACTATTGTGAATTGAGCTGCTATAAACACTGATGTGGCTGTGTCACTGCAGTATACTGATTTTAAGTCCTTTGAGTATAAACCAAGGAGTAGGATAGCTGGGTCAAATGGTGGATCCATTCCAAGTTTTCTGAGGTATCTCCATACTACTTTCCATAGTGGTTGTATCAATTTGCAGTCCCACCAGCAATGTATGGGTATACCTTTTTCTCCACATCCTCGCCAACATTTATTATTGCTTGTATTCTTGATAATTGCCGCTCTGACTGGAGTGAGATGAAATCTTAGAGTAGTTTTGATTTGCATTTCTCTAATTGCTAGAGATGATGAACAAACATATATTTGTTGATCAATTGTATTTCTTCCTCTGTGAAGTATCTCTTCAGTTCCTTAGGCCATTTATTGATTGGGTTATTATTATTTATGTTTTTGGTGTTAAGTTTTTTGAGTTCCTTATATATCCTGGAGATTAGTGCTCTGTCTGAGGTGCATGTGGTAAAGATTCTATATTTAGAAGATCCGAAAATTCCACCAGAAAACTTCTAGAACTAATAAATGAATTCAGCAAAGTAGCAGGATATAAAATCAATACCCATAAATCAAATGCATTTCTATACATAAGCAATGAATCCAGTGCAAGAGAAATTAGGAAAACCATCTAATTCACAATAGCCTAAAAAAAATACTTGAGAATTAATCTAACAAAAGAGGTGAAAGACCTCTACAATGAAAACTACAGATCACTAAATAAAGAAATTGAAGAAGACGTCAGAAGATGGAAACTCTCCCATGTTCTTGGATAGGCAGAATTAATATAGTCAAAATAGCCACACTACCCAAAGCACTATACAGATTTAATGAACTTCCTACTGAACTCCCAGTGACATTCTTCATAGAACTAGAAAAACAATCATGAAATTCATTTGGAAAAATAAGAGACCCAGAATACCTAAGGCAGTCCTTAGCAAGAAGAGAGAAGCAGTAGGCATCACAATTACAGACCTTAAACTATACTACAGAAAAACAGTAACAAAAACAGCATGGGATTGGTACCAAACTAGACAAAGTAGACATGCAGACCAATGGTACAAAATAGAAGACATGTAAATATGGTTATCTCATACTAGACAAAGGTGCCAAAAACATACATTGGAGAAAAGGTAGTCTATTCAACAAATGGTGCTGGGAAAACTGAAAATCCATATGTAACAAAATGAAATTAAACCTCTATCTCTCATCTGCACATAAAGCAACTCAAAGTGGATCAAAGACTTAAGACACTAGAGCAGAGACCCTGAGTCTAATAGAAGAAAAAGTAGGCCCAAATCTTCATCATGTTGGCTTAGGAACTGACTTCCTTAACAAGACTCCTAAAGCACAAGAAGTAAAATCAAGAATCAATAAATGGGATGGATTCAAATTAAAAAGCTTCTTTCTAGCAAAAGAAACAATCACTAATGTGATAAAAGTGTAGTGGAACCCCCTCCTCCACAGAAAATCTTAACTAAACTTCTCCAGAAATCTTCGCCATAATTGATTTTAGGACTTTCAGCAAAAGGGTCCCTACAAAAGAGTTCAATGTAGGTAAAGGTCCTATGTTCCTGTTGCTCTATTAGTTGGCCATTGGCCTGTAAGAAATCAGCACTCCAGGTGCTGAATGTCCCTTTACTTGTTTTTCACAAACATTTATCCTGTATAGTAGTTTGTAGAAGAGTGTTTGCAAATGCAAAGTGTGATTTAAAAAAAAAAAAAAAAAAAAAAAAAAAAAAGACAAATCCTTTAACAAGACCTCTGACCTTGAACTGGAGCTTCACAGAGATGTCTAAGTTCTAAGATAAGAGAAGTTACCAATTAGGCTCCATGGTAACAGCTGGCAGGGGGAGGAAAGAAAAGGGAGAAGAAGCTCTCCCCTTCTCAGGTGTTGTCCTTGAAGGGTTAACATGACCAAAACAGTGAAAGAAAAAGCTGCTTTTATGGGAACTTCTATAAGAGAAGAGAGAAAGATTGGACATAAAATAATTTGAAAAAATAATGACAAATCTGGTGAAGAACATTACAGGTCCAAGAAGCGTGGCAAATTTTAAACAGGGTAAATATTTTTAAACATCACATGTAGGCATACATATTAGAGCCAAACTGCTGAAAATCAAAGTTGAAGAGAAAGTCTCAAAGCAGCCAAGGAAGACATGTTACATACCTTGAAAGAAGAACAATGATGATCACTGATTTATTACCAGAAACGGTGGCCAGAAGACAATGAATGGAAAGACATCTTTGCAATGTTAAAAGAAAAAAGAAGTCATGATTCTGCACCTAGTAAAAAGACCCCCCAAAAGAAGTCGAACAGAGACATGTTCTGATAAATGAAATCTGAGAGACTTTGTATCCAGGAGACCTGTGTTATCAGGAATGGGAGGAACCTAGGGTCAAGAGGAAAGGGCACCAGAAGTTCTATAGGAAGGAAAAAGTAGAAATGAACAGGTGAGTGGGTAAAAGGGAATCGGCAACTTGACCTTCTTTCAGAAGCTTCCCTGGTCAACTACCAGTTAATCAGGTGGAACTTATGTAATCCTAGTTTGGTTCTTTGTTTGAATCTGTGGGAAGCCCTAGGCACTTCCCAAGCCCTTTTACCTTCATGATTGAGGCTCAGTCTCCAGATTCTACCTCCCCTGTGATTCGTCAATGCTGAGCTTTGTTACTGTGGGTCTGGAAGGCATCTGACTCAAGAGCCCGTGTTCACCCACACACCTGCCCTGCCTACTCCCTATTTTTGAAAATAAAGTTTTATTAGAACATGAGCACGTTATTCATTTACGTATTGTCTATGACTGATTTTGTGCCATAATGGCAGGGTTGAGTAGTTATAATCCAGAGAGCCAAAAATATTGGCTATATTTCCCGTCATAGAAAAAGTTTGGTGAACCCTGCTCCAGAGATGGTCCTTATCTGCTGAATCAAAGCCTTTCTTGTGTCTTAGCTGGATTCCAGGGGTGCTAATAGAGTGTTCCTGAGATCTCGCCTCTCTTTTGGAATCAGAACTCCAATTTCGGGGCACTGCTCTTCCCCCCAGCATTGTAGCAATCCATAGTATCTGTTCTGTCTTTTTTTTTTTTTTTTTTTGGTACCGGGGATTGAACTCAAGGGCACTCGACCACTGAGCCACATCCCCAGCCCTATTTTGTATTTTATTAGAGACAGGGTCTCACTGAGTTGCTTAGCGCCTCACTTTTGCTGAGGTTGGCTTTGAACTTGTGATCCTCTTGCCTCAACCTCCCAAGCCACTGGGATTACAGTTGTGCACCATGGTGCCTGGCTTATCTGTTCCTTTTTACTGCCACAGTGACTGTTATCGAGTGGGCCCCAGATATACTCCTCCTGCTCATTTATAGCCCAGTCTCTAAAGTCACGGGAGGAACCCCCAGATTGTTTTGTTTTGGAGTAGCCCTCTTGGCATAGCTTCCTTCTTGCCAAAACTCTACCCTGTAGGTGCAGCTATTTATTTCACCTTTGCTAAACTCTGTCCTCTGTCTATTCAGCTCAACTTCCTGACACTGCTTGGACTTCAGCTCTCTTTGCTGTGATTAGGAGACTGCCTCCTGGCAGGGAGCTGGATGATTTTGGGGGGGGGGGGGTACACCTCATACGTTTTTTCTCTCTCAGAAATAACAGTCCTGGGTTGCCTGCTGTCCACTGCCTGCAAACAGTTAGCTCAAACAGTTCCGTCCAGCTTTATAGATTTTACAGCTGGGGGACTGGTCTAGCGGCAGCTACCCCATCGTGACTAGAAGTATAAACCCCTCCAGTTCTTTTTAAAACCTCATCAACCTCTTGGCACATGATATCTTTCAGAGTCTGTGGCTCAATTTCTCATTTCTCCTCCAACTCCCAGCTCAATGTGTCTTCTTCTCTTCAAAGAAGCCAGGGCCTCTCAGGAATCTGCCGATCATTTTCCATTTTCTCTCCCAGGGACATCTGCAGTTCACAGCCCATTTGCAAAAGCACCATCTAACACCCGCTGCATGCAGAGACAGATACAGCCCCTTTAAGCCCTGGTAACCAGCTCCACATGCTGCCTTTTGTTTCCTGGGTGACTCAGGACAAAGTCCATATGCCCTCAGAGCTCTGAGGTTTTAGGATTATACTTCCTAATAACAGAAAATCACGTTAATATTAGTATGCGTGGACATTTTCTTCTATGACAGAACAATGGTTGGTTGCCGGCTTATGTACAAAATTATCAACTGATCATACAGTCAGTTCTCATCATGACAAAGGAGAGACAGAAATCAACCCCCTGTTTATGGAGATCCAATGGTGTGTCAGGCAGATTGCTAAGCATAGTCACATGTGTGAGATCATTTTATTCTTTCTGCAAAGTTGAAGAGATGGTATTATTATTAATCCCCATTTTGAATAGATGAAAAACCTGAGGCTTTGAGAGTTTAAATAATTTATGCTAGCTCAAAAAAGTGCAGAGTGAAGTCTTGAAACTGCGTAGATCTGTATGATTACAGGCACCAGAGGACCTCACCAAAGAGCTCGGCCCTCCCGTACATGCAGTTCATAGAATCACGTACACATTTTGCTGCCTGCTTTTTAAAGGCTGTTCTTGGTTCGAATTTCCTACTGACATGAAATGTCGAGGATAGAGAACTAGTATATTACTGTATACTTTTTCCTAGACGGAAACTAGTCAGCCTGCTTCTGGAGAAGCCTGGGGTGGAAATGCAACTGGAGTGGATCATGTGCTAAGCGCAGTGATCTTGCCAGGCTGTGGTGCTATGCCCCACTGTCAGATTAAAACAATAAGGTTTAGGAAGGTTAGGCCACTTCTAGCAGATGGTGGGCTGCAGAGTCAGGGTCTGACCTAGACTGTAAGATTTCAGTCTGTGCTTTCAGCCTCTAGGCTACACTCAGCCTCTAGGCTACACTCATTTCCAACTATACCCAGCCTAAAACATTTGAATCCATAATGCTGGTATTCTAAATAACTCTTGAGTTATCTTGACTTCTTTAACCTCCACGCCCTTTACTCTTTATGGAAAAGGCTTTCGAATAAGTATTGACTTCAAATCCAGATTTTAACAGTCTGTACAAAGATGAGGAAAATCACCCTTTGCCAAGGGGTGTGAGGGTTAAAAACACTGCGCCCAGGGAAGACAGTCAGATGTTCATTACGTGTATGATGACATTAATAAGCAAGTGGCTGGAAAATACAGCCTGGTTCTCTATTTAATTTTATCTGTCCGTGGCCGGCAGGGGCGGGTGATGCTGCTCTCAAATAAAACCTTCATGTATTATGGAACAAGGCCACTTAATCTCTCAAGAACAAAGATAAGGCAACCAACCACAGCGAACAGAGTAGCTGTCCCCTCTACAATTCCGAAGTAAATAATACAGTGTGTCGGAGGGATGTGAGAACCCACGGGAAAAATCGAGTCAATTGTCAAAGTATGATAAGAAAAGCAGAAATAGACCATTTGCTAGAACCGGGAGAAGAGCTTTAAACTGAGGGTGGATCTTATTCCAAAGGGCTGGGAGGAGAGGTTGTTAATCTCCATCCGTGTTCAATCAACCGGTGAAAACTGGTGCCAAGACTCGGCAGCCTGGAAGCCTGCACCAATTAGACCCAAGTGAAAAACGGAGAAATGGGGCCAGGACACCGGAAAGGCGTGGGCGGCCTCTCTCCCTCGCAGGCCCGGCCCCACCCCCTGTAGAACAGCTCACTCTTTCCTTCCGCGCTGTTCTCGGCTTAAAAAGGCCAGGGCTAATCCGCAAGGGATGGCAGTTTGGAGTTCAATGAGAGAGAAGTACACATCGTCTGTGCATTTCAGAGTTTTCTGTGTGTTTGTTTTTTCTTTCTCTCATACCCTGCTCAAAAAGTGCAGAGTCACCCTGGTCCTCGGGCCTGACTCCCGGCCGCAGGGTCCCTAGTTTTGAGAAAGTAACTTGAGTCATTAGAAGATCCTTCAGGATCCCTTCTTCCCATCCCAAGATGTCAGACCCCTACTCTGCCTTGGGGAGCTGCCAACTAGTACAGCATAAACTCCAGGCGGGCGCGCAGTGGCCCACGCCTGTAATCCCAGCGGCTTGGGAGAGGCAAGAGGTCGCAGGTTCAAAACCAGCATTCGCAACTTGGCGAGGCACTGAGCAACTCTGCGAGACCCTGTCTCAAAATACAATTAAAAAAAAAAAAAAAAAAAAAAAAAAAAGGCCGGGGATGTGGCTCAATGTGTTAAGTGCCCCAGGGTTCAATCCCTGGTACGAAAACAAAACAACCCCACAAACCTCCACAAGGTTCAGCAAAAGTTCCTTAAAAAAATACTGGGAAAGAGGTGTGTATGTGGTGTGTGTGTGTGTGTGTACACGCGCGCGCGCGCATGCATGCATGCATGCAGGTGAACTAGGTACAGACCAGCAGGATGCTGGGCTGGTTGCTGCAGCATTTTGAGCAAAGCAGCACACCTCTTCCCGTGTCGCTGGTGCCTGCGGCAAAAACCAGGTGCCTGAACCCCCGTGGTGATCCGTTGTGGGGAGAAAGGAGCAGTTGAAAAGACAGGAACTTGGAAAAGAAAGATGGAGGAATCGCAGAAGTAAATTTAAAAACGGACAGGGAAGATACTTTCAGCAAATCGTGGGGAGAGGGATGAAAGGCCAGGGAGAGTCTCAAAGTTAAAATACAAAATCCAGAGCAGTAAGGTTAGTGCCAGACACACGAAAGACTCGGGCCTGGGGAAGCTCCTTCCCCTTTCTGCGTCACCATTTCCCCAAAGTAAACAAAGTAACTGCTCCTTCCAAGCTACCGTCTTTAGAACAGGATGAAGGTTCTATTTATTCCCCAGAAAAACGCGCCCCTGCGTCAAGTGCAGCGCATTTTCCGGGGGCTCCTGTACACCCTCCAGCCTCCCAGGCCGCTGGTTGGGACGCCTGCGCTCGTGGTGACGGAAGACAAGGGGGCGCTGCGCCCTGGCTAACGCGACAACCGCATCGCGCGATGGGGGTGGCCGCAGCTCGGGAGACGGAATGACTCAGCATCCTCCTGCGGCAGGGACTGCGGGAGGGTATGGGCACCGCCCAGAGCCCCAGCTCCGGGCGCTTGGAGTTCGGGGATGTCAAACTAATTGCACCCCCCACCCCACATCCCCTATGTCTGTTTTGACCAAGAAATGGCTCTCTCTGTGGCCCTGCAAGCCTCCTGCTGTGGTGCAGCTTCCAGTGTCACGCACGCTGAGCCCCTAATCACAGCAGATCCTAGGCATCCTAGCAGGCGCCCCACCCTGCAACCCCAGGTCACAAGGGGGTAAAAAATACAGTTGTTTCTGCTGTCCAAGGTTGTCCTTCATCCCTCTTCAGTGCCCTCGAGCTCGCAGTCCCTCCCACCCTACTTCATCTCAGCTTTTTTCTAGAAGGTTGCAGCAATACTGAACTTTTGCCTGGAGGGTGCTGCAGGGGTAGCTTCCTCTCTCCCCCCGCGTCCGCGAAGGAGGAGAAGGCTTGGATGCCAGCGTAGGGACCCTCCACGAGTGTAAAACAAAGGCCTCCCGCACACCTGGTCCATCACACAGAGCAATTATGATGAACCCCTAATCCTCAGAGAACAAGTTGAAGGCGACGCCCTAGGAGGCTGCTCCCAGCTCTGACGCTCGCGGTCCCGCTTAGCGCGCTCTGTGCTATCTCACCAGCAGGGGCGCTGTCGGAGCGGGCATAGCACTGAACGCAGGCGAGGACTTGATCGCGATTGCGGGGTGTGTTCTTGCAAAGAATGCGGGCGGCAGTGCACCTCACAGAACGTTTTTTGCGCGCTTGCACTGGTTCAAGGAAGAAGAGACCAGAAACGTTTTTCCAGAAGAAAGGCTATGAAGGCATGCGTTGATGGTCTCTGTTTCCCGTGTAGTTGTTGAGCTGAAAGTCTTAACCGTCAGCCCAGATAATTTATAAAAGGTTATATGTAAATAAAGAACTGTTACTTCCTTTTAAATCGTACTATTTTCTAGCCCAAGTTGCTTAAACATTTATCTCCAGGACTGGCAAAAATTTATAGAGAAAAAATTATTAACTTTTTTTCCTATCCATATCCACATTCCCACTAATTCTTTATAAGTGGTCTTTGTTCCTCTTAGGGTGGATCCCATAAGTCCCCTGATGTGTCTTCTAACTCTTTGTATTGTCACTTTCAGCCACTGTCCAGTGCAGAAAGGGTCATTGTTCATTCAACTCATTTTTACAGCACCTGGCATTCCCTTCCAACACACATCTTGGAGCCCTTTTTAAAACAGCTTTTTTCTATTACTAACTGGACATTCTGAGATTCTATCATTCCTTTCTTTCTTTCTTTCTTTTTTTTTTTTTTTTTTTTTTGTCTTGAATTGGTTAACTGCAGTCTCTTCTTTTGCGTGTCCCTACAAAAAAAGGTTGCCTAATGACATAGCAGAGCCATAAACTAAATGGTGTCAGTGACAAAGCAGAAACTCAGTGCTTCAGAGACTCTTAATGAGACATAACTTCTGCCTCTGGCGAGACCTGCCGATGAGATAATGTCTCTGGCGGGGATGAACTTAGGCTGTAATCTGTTAATGGCCAGAACAACCTCAGATCTCTTTTGGATGCTCCCTGGTACAACTCTGAGATACACCAGGTGTCTGTTTTTCTCCTGCTGCAGTGCTGATCAAGAGATGAGCTATTTGAGGAGAGCACAATCAAGTTCAAATCTGACCGTAAAGTGTATATACAGTTCAAGCAAGATCAGGCCCAGTGTCACAGGCATGCATGCAAGTCATTTGCCAATATTACGTGGTGAGGACAAGGGTACTGCAGAAAGGCCTCCTTGCTTTGCACACTTCTCCCATCACCTTGAAATATGCCTGAGGACCCTCCCCTTGGAGAACTGTCTCCTTTCTCAGACAGGAAACTGACACATAAGTTAATGGGTATGCTCAACTTGAGAATGCAAGAATCCTGATTCTCTACGCTGTGTCTTTTGCTACCATTCAGTGTTTCTTTTTAAAATTATGGCCAGGGATACTCTTCTCTATTTCTGTCTCTCTGTCTCTCTGTCTCTGTTTCTCTCTCTCTCTCTCTCTCTCTCTCTCTCTCTCTCTCTCACACACACACACACACACACACACACACACACACCTTTGGAAGTACTGATCTACCAATGTATTAATATCTCAATGTGAATCCTTTGAGTATTGCAGGTTAAGTTAATCAACTGGAAATGCTTTGAAGGAAGGAAAGAGTTGCATGGAGAAGTGGGTGGTAAAAAATAAAAAATTGCTGCAGTGTAGTGTCTTGGGATCTAGTTGGCATATGGGGGCTCTTGGGCTGGCAGAAAGGTTGAGAGGCCAGAGGATATGGGAAGAGCCTTCTGCTGAATGTGCAGTCTGGCTGGAAGACAGACACAGAGCGGTCCTTACTGCAGGTCTCTGTTCTGCTCAGATGGTTGCCTTACACATGCTGAGATGTATTGTTTATGATCCTTCAGCCACTCCATCTCCCTCTTGTCACTGCCTCTTGGAGCAGGAGAGGGGGAGGAATTGTGCCAAGGAGAGCTTCACATTCAGGAAAACCCCCCTAGCTCTCAATTTAAACTGTCCGGGTGTCTGACATTTTAATCCATCTTAAAGCTCTCTTCATAAATGAGCAGTCACTTGTCAGCTTGAAGGTGGTGAGCTAAGCAAAGAGGCATTGCCACTAATGCAGTTGCTTCTTGGAGATTTGGAACTGGCAGCGGGGTGGGGGTGGGGGTATGCAGGGCAGCTGCAGTGGACAGACAGGAAAATGCATAGGGGTTTGAGTTCTAAATTGTAGTGCTGACTTTTTCCTCAGCAATTTGCCTTATGCTCAGCGTGCTCTTATGTTGTTTCAGTGAGTCTGAGTTTTATGAGCAATGATGCTAAGCTTCTGTGGGCCATGCAGCTTAATGGAATCCAAAGGGACTAAAAGCATGTACATAATTTAATAAAAGCAGGCACCTGATCACGGCTTAGTTTCCTCTCTTTTTCCACAATAAGCATAAAGACACTTGCCAGTAACTCACCAGCCTTTATCCCATAGCCATTGCTCTTCCAATCCCCTTGGGTCTTGTAATGCCAGCCCTCTGCTAAGAGAATATGTTTGTTCCTGAAAGAGGTCTTACATTTTATTATAATTCTATGTTTTATAATTCACAGTTTATATATGGGAGGGCAGAAACGTATAAACCAAGCTTAATGTATAATATAGCCATCAAGGTTGTTCACATTTGGTTTTGCCTAGAGATGGGGTTAAATATAAAAGCCGGTTGAGGATTTTTTGTTTTCAAACATAGAAGGAGGGTCTCAGTATAACTAATCATAGAAATTTCCAGAAAGAATATTAAGGAACCAAAATGACGCAGCACTAGGAACAACACAAAGAAGAGCAAGTATTCAAATAAAAAAAAAAATTTTTAATGGATACTTCCATTGTTAATAAAAATGCTGCTTTTAAGAAGCTAAAGAAGCTGGGTGCCTTGGTGCTCACTGGTAATCCCAGTGGCTTGGGAGGCTGAGGCAGGAGGATCGAGAGTTCAAAGCCAGCCTCAGCAACAGTGAGGTGCTAAGCAACTCAAGGAGACCCTGTCTCTAAATAAAATACAAAATAGGGCTGGGGATGTGGCTCAGGGTCAAGTCCCTGAGTTCAATCCCTGGTACAAAAAAAAAAAAAAAAAAAAAGAAACAAAAGAAGATTTTTTTTTTTTTTTTTTTTTTTTTTTTGGTACCGGGGATTGAACTCAGGGGCACTCGACCACTGGGCCACATCCCCAGCCCTTTTTTGTATTTTATTAGAGACAGGGTCTCACTGAGTTGCTAAGTGCCTCGCCATTGCTGAGGCTGGCTTTGAACTCGCGATCCTCCTGCCTCAGCCTCCCAAGTACTGGGATTACAGGCGTGCGCCACCGCGCCCGGCTAAAAGAAGATTTTAATCAAGGAGTTTAATTAAGGATTTTGGATAGCCCAACTCTTAATTAAGAGGAAAAATAAAAGCCATTCAAGTAAAGTCAAAATAGATTTTCTCTTTCCTCTTAATTCATACACAGCAAATTGCCAATTTGGTTCTAATGCATTCTAAAAAAAAAAAAAAAAATGTGATATTCTATTCAGGACAGTTCTGAGCAAGCTTGTTATGTCCTCAGAGTTTTTTATTTTTGGAGTTCCCTGATTCCTCCTTTCTGCTCTTCTCCTGCCTCATTCTTCCCTTATACTCGTTTCCTCTCACCCAGCCACAGCTTCTTTTGAGGAAAGAATCTGATATTCATCACTCACACCTTTTTTTCTTTCTTTTTCTTTTTGTGGTGCTGGGGATTGAACCCAGAGCCTTGTGTATGCAAGGCAAGCACTCTACCAATTGAGCTATATCCCCAGCCCCATCACTCACACCTTAATGGAAGCATTATTGAAATATACCATCATAACAATGGCATTCTAAGACATATGTGAGTTTGAAATGAAAGGTTGGGATTCTGGAATATGCAGTATTCCTAAATCCTAAGAGGAAATGGAGAAGGCATTGGGGATGCAAAAATTCCTTCTGTGATACCTTGGAAATAATCCTGCAAAGGAGCAGCTCATAGAATATAGGGCCAATTATGTGCTGTCATCTGATGACAAGATAAACAGGTTGAGCATCCTTAACCCCAAAATCCAAAACACAGAATCCCAAATCCCAAATCCAAAAATTTTCAAGTACTGACATGACACCACAAGTAAAATATCCTGCACCATGAAACTTTATTACATGCACAAAATTATTTAGGATATTCTATAAAATTATCTTCAAGTTATATGTATAAGGTATATATGAAACATAAATGAACTTTGTATTTAGACATAGGCATAAATATAACCAATCATGAAAGTTTCCTGAAAGGATATTAAACAATAAAAATTATGCAGAATGGGCTAGGGTTGTGGCTCAGCAATAGATTGCTTACCTAGCACGTGCGAGGCGCTGGGTTTGATCCTCAGCACCACATAAAAATAAATAAATAAAATAAAGGTATTATGTCCAACTACAACTAAAAAAAATTATGCAGGAGTCGAAATACCACAAAGATGAAAAGCAAGTATTCACACAACAAAATGCTTTTTCTATATTCTTCCATTTTCACAAAAATACCTTAAAATGGAAGAATATATAAAAACGTTTTTAATTAAGGACTTTAATGAGATATCCTCAAGAAAGATCATTATTTCTATAAATCCAAAGTCCCCCAGCTCCAAATCGAATATATGAAACATTTCTGGTCCCAAGCATTTCAGGTAAGATATGCTCACTCTTCCAGGATGCCTAGCTGTATTTGTGTGGCTGTGAGCATGGGTGCCTGTGCCAGGCAGGGATGAGAGAGTCCCCATTCTGTCACTTTCTAGTTGTTTGAGTTTGGCAGGGATCTGTCTTCTCATCCCTGTTCCTTGCAGTCCTGACCCTGTGCAGGCTGTGAGGAGGGTGAATGGACCCTGGTGCTTGCTTAGTGCAGGTCTGGTACAGGGTGAGCCCTCAGAGGCCTTGGCTTTTATTGTTCTTTTGTGACTGTTGAACACAATCCTAGGAGGTAAGAGACCACGTTCCTGTTTTTTTAACACTGGACTTTATTTCTCTAAGAATTTTCTTTTTTCAAAGTGTTTCAAATCATTTGTCAAACATGCCATTCCTGTCCCCCAGTTCTTGTGCCAGTTACTGGCAGTCAATCAGACTCCAGGGAAGGACCTTCAAAGGCACTTAGGAACAAAGAACCTTCATCTGTTATGGGCTGGAATTCAAAGCTTCATAGTTTCCCTGACTTTTATTCACCTTCCCTTAAATTCAAATTCTACACACATTTATTTGGCACCTATTGATTGAAGCATCGCACTAGGAACATGACCTCCTTTAGCCATTGCAGCAAGAAAGTAGAGATCATTGTCTGGGTTTGATAAATGAGGCAACAAAGCTTAAAGAGGTGAGGTCACCTGCTTGAAATCCTCCGTTAAGACAGACGGTTCATATACAAGTGTTCTTGAAACTTAAATCTAGCTATTTTTTCTCTCAGTGTTCTCTTTGAAAACCAGTTCTAGGTTTAAATAACTGAGACTTCCTTTAATCTCTTAGTTTTCAAAAAGAATGAAAATGGTCTCTCATTCTATCATCTCTTCAACCAAAGAGAAGGTATTGTTGTGTCCTGCATCCGATGGTGGAATCTTGGCCCTAGCTGGTCTCCATACAATGAACATACCCGCTGACTGCAAGAAGCTAGAAACAGGGAGGACTCTGGGAGCACGCGTGTGTGCACACACTGGTGGCGGCGATTGATCCATTTCCAACAGCTTTCTTCAGGGTGGGGAAGCCGAGTCCTGGCTCATTTGAAAGTGACAACTAGATGTTGGCAAGTAAAGCAAGAGTAATACAAAAGAACACTGGATTTGGGTGGAGAGGGGGTGGGGGAAGAAAATAGGTGGAAAGAGAGAGAAGGCACTTCTTTCACTAAGTAACAGCAGAGATGTATCTTACTTATCTCAGCATGAGGCAAGAATTCTGCATGTAAAAGCATTCATATAATTGCAAAAAGAAAATATCTGCCCATTTAAAGATTAGTTATTACCACAAATATGATAAACATTTGATTAGAAATTGATAAGACATTAACCAACAATTCAAAAGAGAAAAAGGACACGAATGTCCGAATTTTAAAAAAATACAACGTCCAAGAAATTAAACACACCACACACACAACTGTTTAGTTCATCATAATCAAACAATCACAAATTAAATAGTGACAATTAGTACTTTGCCCTATCTTACAATACCAGTTTAAATAATGGTTATGTTTAAGGTTAGTGAGGATTTGGGTGTTTTCTCTACTGTGCTGGAAAGAGTATAAGCTTCCAAATTGTTCGTATGCACTGAATAAAATAAGGCCTAGGAACGTGTCCTAAAAGAATAGTACAAAGTGGAACCAAAATTAATGTATAATGTATTTGCTGCCTTATTATTTATAGTCATAAGAAATCTGGAACCTATTTTTATGTCCAAAAAGATGAGACAACTTAAATACACGATGATTCATATGTATGAAAGAATATTAAGCAGCCTTTCAAATCAGTCATGGGATGTTTAAATACTTGAACATACACTTTTCACACATATAACATTAAATTAAAAACCAACATGAAATATTACATAGAGCATGATCCCAGTTTAGATAAAATTTTATATAAACATATATGCATGTATTGAAAAGTCTGGAAGGGGCATATGCCAAGATGTTAACAGCAATTTTCTTTCTTTTTCTGTTTTTTTTTTTTTTTTTTTTTGGCAGGGGGATATGGAGAATTGAACTCAGGGGCACTCGACCACTGAGCCACATCCCCAGCCCTATTTTGTATTTTATTTAAAGACAGGGTCTCACTGAGTTGCTTAGCGCCTTGCTGCTGCTGAGGCTGGCTGTGAACTCGCAATCCTGCCTCAGCCTCCTGAGCTGCTGGAATTACAGGTGTGTGTGTGTCACCGCACCAACTTAACAGTAATTTTCTATAGGCAATAGAACTTTTATAAGTTTAAATTTTTTTCTGCATTAGACAGGTGTGACTTTTAACAACCCCCAGCTACCTTGTCACTTTCCCCCAAACCTCAACTGATAGTAAATTTTAAAGAGTCTGTGGGAATGCACCGTGATCATCCACTGAGTTTTTATTAGGTATTTGTGTGACACTGAACCAACCTGGGACTCCAGGTTATTTCTGAGTCAGCGAGCTGGCTGCCTGGTCTTTGGTTGGGCAGGTGCCTGGGGTGGGGGTGGGGTGTATTTATGTGTTATGGATTTTTAATATAGGGCTTTCTGGACAAGAAGGTCAGTGAAGGCTTGTTCACTGAGCTGGTCTGGGGATTTGTATTTCCTCTGTCCTGAACCTCTTCTGAGAGGATGTGCAGGGTGGTTTCAGTGACAGCTGCCCCAGGGCTCGGGAGTCTGAACTAACAGTGCTGCGATTCGATGCGCTTGGTTTTCTTGCCTTCTGCTCCATTTGCTCGGCTTGCCCCATCGGCTGTGAATTTAAAGAAAGACTGTGACATCACAGAATGTCAGAAAATGTAGCAAAGGGCACACGATAGACACCATCTACACAAAACACAGCCTTATGAAGCACGTAACAATCTTGGGTATATCCTTTCCTTAGAACCACCCTCAGGATTTGCAGCCCAGAGAAAATGCTATCTTTGATGAACATGTAGGAATATGTGTCCCCTCCTTCTTCCTCCAACCTCAGTCTCAATAGCATGTGGATGGATGGAAACAGCAGGGGTTCAAATATAATTACCTTATGAATAATTCATAAGACACTATTATTATTACTTAAAAAAATCCCATTTTGCAATGGGTCTCTTGATAGTAGCTGAAGCTTAATTTAGCCAAATAACTGTTCTGCATTAGCTAATGTAGCCCATTATTTTTAGACTCAAAAGCTATTTCCAGATGTACCAAGACAGCAGTGATCTATCAATTTTTCTGGGGGCCACCTTCTTGCCATGCCAGTGATCTACCCAGGCTTATTACTATTTTCCATGGATTTTCCATGGTAGTAGTGTCAAAATTGGTTAAGGCCTATATTATCTAACTATCTCTAGGAGAGCCTATGTAGTTCAGTTCAATGATATCTGTATATGCTGAATTTTAATTCTAATAAACCCCTTTTGATGCCTTTGATATGAAGTGAAAATATCAAAGATAGACAGATGATAGATAGATAGAAAGAATAGACTCAACTACGTAAATGTCTCTAGTTGATCATAAAATGTATACATTTAAAGAAAAACCTATCAGAATAAACTGTGATTAGTTGAGTGAAGAATTATTAAAATCATAGTATTTATTTTCTTCATTACACAGTCCTATGCCCTCTCTTATAGGCCTATGTAACTTGGGGCCTTTGGCCTGGTCTCACATAATGCATTAAGTGTCATTACTATGGAGCTCAGAGGGATTTCAACTTGACCCAGTCCCTAGCATATCATCAAAGATAATTGACTGAAAATGCAGTCCTTGGAGCTCTGTGACCTCCGTCCTGGTGTCTGTGGCTCACAGCTGGGAAACTGATACCTCACTAATTAGTGGGCACCTATAGTTTGATCCCAGGCACACTGTAAGCCTTGCTGCTGTGGGAGCCAGAGCCTCCACTCCATGAATCTAGCCAGAAGATACTGAGCTTACTTTGGTCTACACGTGCAGCATAGAGGTTTTCCATTTTCTCAGAAGTGTCTTTAGCATTTACTTTGTAGGTAGTGGACCCTCCTGCTGAATATCACCACGTCTCATGGCCCATGGACTCAAAGCAGAAGCCCTAGAAGTAGCTCCCCACCACCCACTAAGTTGGTTTGCAGCCATAGGACAGTCCCTTGGTATAAGGTAAAATGCTACATACCCCTTTGCCCAGGTTGTTCCCAGGCACTCATGGTATGAGCCCTTTAGTGATTCAGGAGCTCCTATACCTGGTCTTGAGGTGTCCAGAATTTCTCCATCCTTTCCTGGCCACACCTCATCCCTGGGCACTAGCGTGGTCCCCAGATGTAAAGATAGGCCTCGTTCTTTCTGTCACATTCTTAACTAATAGAATTCTGTAAGGCTTTGTCTTCCCAGCTCATTTGTGCTCTGACCTTCCAAAATGACTTTCTCAGCCCCTTGGAGCATCACATAGTTTTTAAAAGCCTGTCTGGAGCTGGATTCCCTGTGCCTTGCTCCTCTGTGGCCTTGACGTGCCCATGCTCAGTGCCTCGGCTTTTGCACTTCTCTTCCGCTCTGCTTTGGTCTCACAACCCTGCTAGGATGGAGCCCTTAAGAGTGTTCTTCCTTTCAGCCATAAAAGCTTTCATTCCTGACACTTCTTCCTAAAAATGGCATCTAGCCAGCAGCCTGCAGTAGCACCTTTTCCTCTTTTTCACTAAAACACTCATTCACTTAAAAGGTGAAGATATAGCACCTCCAAACTGGCACAGATCGTTCAGCGTCTTGCTGGGTCCCAGCAGACGAGGACACCCAAGGGTGATGGGTCGAACTCCTGTCTTTCTGGTTCTTTCCTTGGATCATGCTGTAAAGTACTCTTTGACAGTGAAATATGTTTATGCTACCAGAATAAGGGATAAGTGTGGTATAATTCTGTCATGAGCCAACCAAACATTTTTCACTGGATGAAATATTTTGGAAATTCAACTGGAAGAATAAACACTGAGAAGTACTAAAAACATTCTAGAAAAGGAAAATCATGCTGGGGACTTACCATGTCAGAGAGTGGAGTCAGATGTAGGAGAATAAATAAAATCACAAATACAGATTCCATTGGACTTAATGTTTTGGTGTAGGATAACCAGAGTTAAAAGTCAGTTTGAATCAGTTCAGGAAAGAATGGACAAGTTAATGAATGGTGTTAGGATAACTGGCTAACCATATCCTCCTTCATAAAAAAAAAAATTCAGATATATTTTAAAAATTAAATAAAGGAAACAAAAAATTCTACAAGAAAATATAGGTGCAATATTTATGGGCTATAAGGAGGCAGAGGACCTTTCGAGTTTCAAAGCAAAGATAAAAAGGAAAATTATGCAGTTGAATACAGAAAATATTTTAACTGGTTGTGTTGAAAAATCAACTTCAGTAAAGTTGAAAAGTGAACAACAACCTAAACCAAAGTTTACCACCCATGTTATGGGCATGAAGTTGTGAACCATTGTTTTAAAAAACTAAATATACAAAAAGTCTAACACATCAGTGAAAGAAAACAAAAACCTAAATAGAAAATAACAAAGCACATTGTAGATATTAAATTCTGTGCATTAGCAGACATCCAAATGTTGTAGGGACAGAGGGACAGACGAGGCAAGGCACCAAAGGTAGCAGGAAACAGTTTTAGTTGGCTGCAGCCAGGTTCAGAGGGCACAGCTTTTGCTGTAATCAATTAATCCCCTGAACCCCGAGTTCAGGTAGTATCAGAACTTTATACCCAGCATGTAAGGGGAGGGGCTCATAAGTTCACAGTTTACAGAAGTTCACATAAAAGCAGCTTTTTCTTTCACTGTTCTGGGCAAGTTAACCCTTTAAGGACAACACCTGAGAAGGGGAGAGCTTCTTCTCCCCTTTCTTTCCTCCCCCTGCCAGCTGTTACCATGGAGCCCAACTGGTAACTTCTCTTATCTTAGAAATGTAGACATCTCTGTGAAGCTCCAGCTCAAGGCCAGAGGCCTTGTTAAAGAATTTGTCCTTTTATTATCACACTTTGCATTTGTAAACACACTTCTACAAACTACTATACTGGATACATGTTTGTGAAAAACAAGTAAAGGGGCGTCCAGCACCTGGAGTGCTGATTTCTTCCAGGCCAGTGGCCAAGTAATAGAGCAACAGGAAAATAGGAAGTTTACCTAGATTGAACTTTTTTGTAGAGACTCTTTTGCTGATAGTCCTAAATCAATTATGGTAAAGATTTCTGGAGAAGCTTAGTTAAGATTTTCTGTGGAGGAGGGGGTGCCACAACACAAATACATGATCAACAAGATAATGCTTTATTTTCTCTCCTAATGACAAGTCTGGTATTAGGTGGTTGTTAAGACTGTTTAAACATCGAGAGACACCAGAACTGAGTTTTCTGCAATTGCTTTGCCTTTCCCTCATGGTCACAAGGAGGCTGCTGTCTTTCCAGTAGTGTGTCTATGTTATGAGCTGGAAGATGAAGAAAGACACAGGAACACTTGCAGCTGAGTGTCCACTTGCTCTTTCAGGAACTTTCCTACAGGTCTTATTCTATAAATTCCAAGAGTCTGTCTTTGTCAGACTGTGCCAACTAAGGGTCCTATTTACAAAGATGGCTTTGTAATGTCCTTTTAGTGGGGCACACACTTCCTCCAACAGGATTAGAGATGCTGGAGAAAAAGGGGAGAATATGTAGTAGCTAAGTGACTACATTTGCTAAAGTCAAGGTCAGTTCATAAAAAGAAATATTGCTAGTAAATAACTACCATATTCATGGATATATTCCTTTATAATTAAAATATAATTTTAAATGAAACTGGGAAAAATTAAGAACAACCTACCTATCTGGTAAGGATAGGATCAATCCGACAGTTTGTCACTGATTCTCATAGTGTAAATTGGTCATACTCTTCTAGAAAGCAGTTTGGCAACAGACCTTAAAAGTAGGAAAAATGGCCAGGGGCGGTGGCACACGCCTGTAATCCCAGCACTTGGGAGGCTGAGGTGGGGGATCGTGAGTTCAAAGCCAGCCTCAGCAATGGCGAGGCACTTAGCAACTCAGTGAGACCCTGTCTCTAATAAAATATAAATAAATAAATAAATAAATAAATAAAGGTTGGGGGGTTGGGGCTGTGGCCCAGTGGTCGAGTGCCCCTGAGTTGAATCCCTGGTACCAAAAAAAAAAAAAAAAAAAAAAAAAAAGTAGGAAAATGTCTAAACCTTTCATTTTTTAAAAATTCCAGATCTGGAGCATCTCCGTGCTGCTGCACACAGGGCCAGACCTGGGGAAGGGCTTCCTCCATTCCCAGGAAGAGTGCGACCTGCCCAGCTGGGACCAGAACAAGAGGTAGGCACCTGCCCGCTGGAAGGAGAGACTCAGCTGCCAGTTTCCCTGGCTGCCAGGGCCCAGAGTAGCATCTCCCTGCTGCTGCACACAGGGCCAGACCTGGGGAAGGGCTTCCTCCATTCCCAGGAAGAGTGTGACCTGCCCAGCTGCAACCAGAGCAAGAGGTAGGCACCTGCCCGCTGGAAGGAGAGACTCAGCTGCCAGTTTCCCTGGCTGCCAGGGCCCAGAGTAGCATCTCCCTGCTGCTGCACACAGGGCCAGACCTGGGGAAGGGCTTCCTCCATTCCCAGGAAGAGTGTGACCTGCCCAGCTGCAACCAGAGCAAGAGGTAGGCACCTGCCCGCTGGAAGGAGGGACCCATCCGCCAGTTTTCCTGGCCTCCAGGGCCCATAGTAGCATCTCCCTGCTGCTGTAAGCAGGGCCCAGCCTGAGGATAAGCCCCTTCCACTATTCCACTGTGCCATTCTGCAACTGACCAAAGGTGCAGCCTTGACTCCACTAACAGGGTTGCTGACTGGACATGATCCAAGTCAATTGGCTTAAACTGGAAGGGAAAAAAGAAGGGCTTCCAAGGGTTCATTTTGTTTGAGACTTGTTCTTGGCTTCAACGTTTTTGTTTGCTTGTTTGTTTGTTTTGTTGTTTCTTGGGGTTTTTTTTTTTTTTTTTTTTTTTTGCTTTGTTTTTGTTTTGATTGACAGTGTGTTTGTGTGCTTCTGCTCATCTTTTCTTTCTTTTTTTCCTTCTCACTTTTATATTTTTTCTTCTTCTTTCATCTTCCCTATTTACACCCTGCCATTGCATTCTCAACAGAGGCAAAAACAAGTTATATGCAGAAATTGGGATTTCTAGAATGGGTACAATTGAAATATATAGCAAAGTGGTGTTATATATAGTTTATTCTCTATTTTCTAGGCTCACTCTCTCTCTCCTCTCTCTTACACTAATTTCTACTCTTTGGTCATTTTTTTTTTCTCTTCTTTTTTTCTTTTCCATCTTTCTTTATTTCTTCTCTCAACCGCTGCATAAGTTAGGTTTATATATAAATCGGTCTTTCCACCTAATCATTCACTCCATTCTCTTTCCTCTCTCATCGGCTGATACTAAACCACTTCCATAGAACTCTCTTTTCATACTTTCTAATAAAGAACAAGTCAATACACTCACTTCCTTCTTCCTAAACATATCACCTCTGTGTCCATTACTTGAAACTATAAAACCCCATCAGAAGCGTACAGAGTAAATTGGAAACAATATCTGGGTTAACTAAATCTGTACATTGTGATCAAACAGGGATTCTCTGAATAGAAAGTGTTTGATTTTAAAGTGTAAAGGAAATATAAGGGGATCTGATAGCATTGTACTACAGGAGCAACGTAAGGTTTTAAGGTAAAATCAAAATAGACAAGGTCCCACAGTGCAGGAAGAATAGACGCACAAGCAATATGAAGAAACAAGGGAAGAAAGTGACACAAACAAATCAATATACCTCCTCAGTAGATTCCATGGCATGCACAGTTGGTGAAATGCCAGAGATGGAATTTAGAAATTACATATTCCAAATGTTAGAGGAACTTAAGAATGAACTAAAAAATGAGATGAGGGAGCAAATACAGGAGGTGAAAGATCATTTTGACAAAGAACTCCATAAACAAATACAGGAAGTAAAAGATTACTTCAATAGGGAGATAGAGACTCTAAAGAGAAACCAAACAGAAATTCCAGAAATGAAAGAAGCAATAAACCAAAATAAAGCTCAATCGAGAGTATCACCAACAGAGTAGATCACTTGGAAGAAAGAACCTCAGACAATGAAGACAAAATATATATCCTAGAGAAAAATCTAGATTACACAGCAAAAATGGTAAGAAATCAAGAACAGAACATTCAAGAATTATGGGACAACATAAAAAGACCAAACATAAGAGTGATTGGGGTAGAGGAGGGGGCAGAGTTTCAAGCCAAAGGAATGAGTAATTTATTTAATGAAATAATCACAGAAAATTTTCCAAACTTGAGGAATGAATGGGAAAACCAAGTTCAAGAGGCCTACCGAACACCAAACATACAAAATCACAACAGATCCACACCAAGACACATTATAATGAAAATGCCTAATATACTGAGCAAGGAGAGAATATTAAAAGCCACAAGAGAAAGGAAGCAGATTACATATAGGGGGAAACCAATCAGACTATGTTCAGATTTTTCTACCCAGACCTTAAAAGCAAGAAGATTCTGGAATAGCATATTTCAAGCTCTGAAGGAAAAAGGATGTCAACCAAGAATTTTATATCCAGCAAAACTGAGCTTTAGATTTGAAGATGAAATAAAAATCTTCCACGACAAGCAAAAGTTAAAAGATTTCGCATCTCGAAAGCCAGCATTTCTGAACATCCTGGGCAAAATTTTTCATGAAGAAGAAGAGAAAAATAACAACGAAAATCAACAAAGGGAGATATTAAACTAAGGGAAATACCAACCAGAAGAGAAACCAAATCAAGCTAAAGATCATAATACAAATAAAAATGGATGGGAATAAAAATCACATCTCAATAATAACCCTTAATGTTAACGGTCTAAACTCGCCATTCAAAAGACACAGATTATCTGAATGGATTAAAAGAAATGACCCAACAATTTGCTGTTTCCAAGAAACACACCTCACAGAAAAAGACATCAATAGACTGAAGGTGAAAGGGTGGGGAAAGTCTTATCACTCACATGGCCTGCGGAAGCAAGCCGGGGTTTCCATTCTCATTTCAAATAAGGTAGACTTCAAGCCAAAGTTAATCAAAAGGGACAAAGATGGATATTTCTTACTACTTAAGGGAACCATTCATCAACAGGATATAAGAATCATAAATCTATATGTCCCAAATAATGGAGCACCTACATTCATCAAACAAACTCTTCTCAAGTTCAAGAGTAAAATTGACCACAACAAAGTTATTCTAGGGGATTTCAACACACCTCTCTCACCAATGGATAGATCATCCAAAGAAAGCTTAGGCCTCCTTAAAACAATTAATAACTTAGACCTAACGGACATATATAGAATATTTCATCCCTCAGTAAACAAATACACTTTTTTTCTCAGCAGCACATGGCTCCTTCTCCAAAATAGACCGTATATATGTCACAAGGGAAATCTCAGCAAATATAAAAAAATAGAGATACTACCCTGCATGCTATCAGACCATAAAGGGATGAAATTGGAAATCAATGACAAAACAAGGAATAAGAAGAACTACTCCAACAACTGGAAGCTAAACAACATGCTACTGAATGAACAAGGGGTTGAAGAAGACATCAAAGAGGAGATTAAAAAATTCCTAGAGGTAAATGAGAACACAGATACATCGTATAGAAATCTCTGGGACACTATGAAGGCAGTAGTAAGAGGAAAATTCATTGCACTGAGTTCATTCCTTAAAAGGAAAAAAACCCAACAAATAAATGACTTAACATCACACCTCAAAGCACTAGAAAAAGAAGAACAGATCAACACCAAGAGCAGCAGAAGACAGGAAATAATTAAAATCAGAGCAGAAATTAATGAAATTGAGACTAAGGAAACAATTCAAAGAATTGACAAAACTAAAAGTTGGTTCTTTGAAAAAATAAACAAAATTGACAGACCCTTAGCGATGCTAATGAGAAGAAGAAGAGAAAAAACTCAAATTGCTAACATTCATGATGAAAAAGGGAATATCACAACAAACACCTCAGATATACAGAAGATAATTAGAAATTACTTTGAAAACTTGTACTCTAATAAAACAGAAAATACTGAATGCATTGACAGATTTCTAGAGTCATATGATTTGCCTAAACTGGATCTGGAGGCTATACACAATTTAAACAGATTGATTACAAGCTAAGAAATAGAAGACGTCATCAAAAAGCTACCAACAAGGAAAAGTCCAGGACCTGATGGGTTTACAGTCTAGTTCTACAAGACTTTCAAAGAAGAACTAATACCAATGCTCTTCAAACAATTTCAAGAAATAGAAAAAGAGGGAGCTCTTCCAGACTCTTTCTACGAGGCCAGTATTACATTAATTCCAAAGCCAGGCAAAGACACATCCAAAAAAGAAAACTTCAGGCCCATATCTTTAATGAACATAGATGCAAAAATCCTCAACAAAATTCTGACAAATCGAATACAAAAACATATCAAAAAGATAGTGCACCACGATCAAGTGGGGTTTATTCCAGGGATGCAAGGCTGGTTCAACATTCGGAAATCAATAAACATAATACATCACATCAATAGACTTAAAGATAAAAATCATATGATTATCTCAATAGACGCGGAAAAAGCATTTGACAAAATAGAGCACCCTTTATGTTCAAAACACTGGAAAAACTAGGAATATCAGGAACATATCTCAACATTATAAAAGCTGTTTATGCAAGGCCCAGAGCTAACATTATCTTAAATGGAGAAAAATTGAAAGCATTCCCTCTAAAAACTGGAACAAGACAGGGATGCCCCCTTTCACCACTGCTATTTAACATAGTACTGGAAACTCTGGCCAGAGCAATTAGACAGACGAAAGAAATTAAAGGGATCCAGATAGGAAAAGAAGAGCTCAAATTAGCACTATTTGCTGATGACATGATAATATATCTAGAAGACCCAAAAAACTCTACCAGAAAACTTTTACAACTAGTAAATGAATTCGGCAAAGTAGCAGGATACAAAATCAATACCCATAAGTCAAAGGCATTTTTGTACATCAGTGACAAAGCCTCTGAAAGGGAAATGATGAAAACTACCCCATTTACAATAGCATAAAAAAAAATACCTGGGAATCAATGAAAGAGGTGAAAGACCTCTATTAGGAAAATTATAGAACACTAAAGAAAAAAATCATAGAAGAACTCAGAAGATGGAAAGACCTACTTTGCTCTTGGATAGGTAGAATCAATATTGTCAAAATGTCCATACTACCAAAAGCATTATACAGATTTAATGCAATTCCAATCAAAATCCCAATGTCATTCTTCAAAGAAATAGAAAAAGCAGTCATGAAATTCATCTGGAGAAATAAGAGACCCAGAATAGCCAAAGCAATCCTGAGCAAGAAAAGTGAAGCAGGGGGCATCACCATACAGGACTTTAAATGATACTATAGAGCAATAGTAACAAAAACAGCATGGTATTGGCACCAAAACAGACTGGTGGACCAATGGTACAGAATTGAGGACACAGAGACTAATACATATAATTTCAGCTATCTTATATTTGACAAAGACGCCAAAAATGTACAGTGGAGAAAGGATAGCCTCTTCAACAAATGGTGCTGGGAAAACTGGAAATCCATATGCAACAAAATGAAATTAAACCCTTGTCTCTCACCATGCACAAAACTCAATTCAAAGTGGATCAAGGACCTAGGAATTAGACCAGAGACAATACGCCTAATAGAAGAAAAAGTAAGCTCCAATTTCCAAAATGTCGGATTAGGCCCCAAGTTCCTTAATAAGAATCCTGAAGCGCAAGAACTATTACCAAGAATTAATGAATGGGATAGATTTAAACTAAAAAGCTTCTTCTCAGCAAAAGAAACTATCAGTGAGGTGAATAGAGAGCCAACTAATTGGGAACAAATATTTAATATATGCACATCAGATAGAGCACTAATTTCTAGAATATATAAAGAACTAAAAAAACTTAACACCAAAAAAGCAAATAACCCAATTAATAAATGGGCTAAGGAATTGAAAAGACACTTCTCAGAAGAAGATACACATTTAATCAACAAATACATGAAAAAATGCTCAACATCGCTGGCAATTAGAGAAATGCAAATCAAAACTACAATAAGATTTCATTTCACTCCAGTCAGAATGGCAGCTATCAAAAACACAAACAACAATAAATGTTGGAGAGGATGTGGGGGAAAAGGCACACTCATACATTGCTGGTGGGACTGCAAAATGGTGCAACCGCTATGGAAAGCAGTATGGAGATTTCTTGGGAAAATGGGAATGGAACCACCCTATGACCCAGCCATCCCACTCCTGGGTCTATTCCCAAAAGACTTAAAAACAGCATATTACAGTGATTCAGCCACTTCAATGTTCATAACAGCACAATTCACAATAGGTAGGTTGTGGATCCAACCTAGATGATCCTCAGTAGATGAGTGGATAAAGAAAATGTGGTATATATACAAAATGGAATTTTACTTAGCAATAAGAGAGAATAAAATAATGGCATTTGCAGGTAAATGGATGAAGTTGGAGAATATAATGCTAAGTGAAATTAGTCAATCTCAAAAATCCAAATACCGAATGTTTTCTCTGATATAAGGAGGCTAGTTCACAGTGTTGTTGGAAGGGGGTACATAGGATCAGAGGAACACTAGAATGGTCAACGGAAAGGGAGGGGAAGGGAGGGAGCAAGGGGGGAGGGGGGGAGGAAAAAAAGTGGTGATTGAATGAAATGGATATCATTATCCTAAATGCATGATTGAAGATCTGAATGGTACTCTTATACTTTGTATACAAGCAGTTGTATGTAAAAAGATACTATACTTGTGCATTATGAATAAGTAAATAAATAATTTAAAAAAATTCCAGATTTGTAATATTTTAAGTGAAAAATTATGGAAGGGGCAAAGATTAATTCTAAGGATGATCATGCATTCATTCATTCCCTTACCTGGAAGAGACCTCAGTCAGTGGACTGCATCCCACCCTGGGGTCCATGACCTGACTGGGGTAAGGTAAGGGAAACCTTTGTAAGAAACCGGTTCAGCTTTCAGAACAACAAACACAATAGATAGAATATTTTCACACTGCATGGTGCACGGTAAGCACTAAATATCGACTAGTGAAATGTGGGTTTCATTTTGGTGTCATAACCACCTCAGGAGATGAGTACGCTTCCCCACCTCATGCTTAGGAACCTCATGGTTTTTATGGGCAGGTTTGTTAGGTCACTTGCGGCAGGTCCCGCGCTATTTAAGTGCTAGAAATGGCATCTGGGCCGAGGCATTGTGCTCTGAGTTATCCCAGGCAGCTCACCTCATTCTGGCAGAGATAGGAAGAGGAATCTGTGGTTTTGAACACTTGGCACGGTTTGTCATCCCCCTAGAGGACAGTGATAGAAAGACACTATCCTCTTACTCTCTTAGGGCGATGATCTTTCCACTCTCATTCCACCAGAGGAAGGAGAAAAGGACGGCAGAGCAGAGAGGTGGAATGATTTCAGCATCCTTAAGACATGGTCGAGATGCTAAAACCACAGCAGAAAGGACACACATCCTAAATCAGCCACTCGCAGAGATTGTGCCACCTGTGGGATGCTGTTACCTGAGATAATTCCTTCAGGGCTTACCAGGTTAGATTTGTGGACTAAAAATAATACATGAAAAAAAATAATAAATGAAAGCATAGCAAAAGCCGGACCAGGGAGGGTGGTGTCCACACAACCCCAGGCAGACCTTTTGACAGGCCTGGCCCTCTGCACTTGCTTTTTCCATGTATTTTTTAAATTTATGCATTGTAGTCCCTCTGCACTTTTTGAGTCCCCACAAGCTCCAGGGACCCTTTCATTCTCCCACTGTGTTAACTAGGCTCCAAATCTTCTTTCATCTCCACTCAGCCCAGCCACGGAGGAGGTGATTTCGTGTGTCTGACTCTGCTTTTATCTTTTAAATCTTGCAGATCAAGGGCAAAGAAGACCACTAATTTCATGCTCTGGTAGGTGGGATAGAGTCCACAGATCCTCAAACATTAGTACTTCTGGTATCAAATTTCCTGGGTGCCTCCTGGATGCCAGGCCTCAAGCCGGGTAACCTGTTCTAGGGTGACCAAATCTTGGGGATCCCTCTCCTTATGGAGGAGGTAGGTCCTGGGAGAGAACAGCAGTGGAAAAGCCATGGACAGAGGAACTGACTGTAATTTTCAGTAACTCCACACAGGAAACGAAATTTGGTGGGAGGAAATAACAGGGGTGAAGGGGAACTTGCTTTTGATGGAGTGGCCATAGCAATCTTCTATGAGAAGTGTCATTTGGTCTGAGACCTCTTGCTGGGGCGAAGAGGCAGTGACATCCAATGGGATGGAAGGTGAGCTGCTCCTCAGGTCCGTGGCCTGAGGTGGGAGGGACAGGAGGAGGAGGGGAGGGGAGCAAGATGAGTACTGTATTTGCCCCACAGCCATGGTGACTGTGTGGTGACAGATGTCATTTATGACTTCTCAGTGGATATGCTTATCAATGATCACATGGAATCTATGCAATTCTTACTTATCCATTGTATCTCAATAAATCTGGGAGAAAAAAAAGAAGGCACTATAGATCAATATCTCCTATGAACACACATGTAAAAATTTTTCCATAAAATACTTAGCAAACTGGATCCAGCAGAGGGTTCTACACCAGAACCAAGGAGGATTGATCCTAGAAATGTGGAATTGTCTTCACACATAAAAATCAATCAATATAAAACACCATGTGAATAGGATAAAGGACAAAATCCACGTGCTCATCTCTAGAAACAAATTTGACAAAATGCAATGCTCTTTCGTGACACAAGGCAAAACAAACAGAAAAACCATTCAAGACCTAAGACGTAAATTGCAGAGGTAGAAGCTTGGAGAAATCTGGTCACAGACGCAAAGCCATCTCACATTCAAAAGAGAAGCGGGCACCTGGGACGTGCATTTTGGACTTGTGGGTCACAGAGGGTATTTAAAGCATGGCGTGGATGAGGTCTCAGGAACAGTGTGGTGAGAAAAGAGAAGCGTGAGGGACTGAGAGGCAGACGGAGAACCAGGGGAGCCAGCGGTGGTGAGAGCCAGGAGAAGGAGGGCGTCAGGAGGCAGTGAGCTGGGGAGGAGGGGATCAGGAGAGGAACAGCCACTGGAACTGCATCTTGGAGGAACAGGAAGGGATTCCAGGAAAGGGAATAGAGCAGAAGTGGGCAGAGCAGAAAACTCTACTGGGGCATGAGGCACCACTGACTCTGGTTGAAGCTTAGGGGAACTTTAAATCATCTCATAAAAGATTCTGAGTGGGGGCTGAGTGGGCTCTTAGGAAGGGATGGATGCATTCGAGCAGGGCATTCAAAGGGCTGCTCCTCCTGCATGGAGGTTTCTGCTCAAGTAAAATCCCCAGGAGATCATCCAGCTTTCTTTTCAGGAATAAACACCACTGATTGTCACAGCCTCGCAACTAAATACTTAAGGTCACTCCAGATGAACTGGGCTGCACGAAATAACCACACAGAGACAGAAAATTACCTTAATTTTTTTTTGGGGGGGTGTCTTGTGAAGGCTGCTCTTTGACCTTAGGGGTCCGTGGAAAGAGAGGAGTGAGTGCTGAACCCTTTTATTGGGGGAAACCATGCACATGAGGCAAGGGATCAGGTTTCAGGGGGTTGAGGTTAGCTTCATGATGTCTTGCCCAGGAAGGCCACGCCCATCTCATGTGCTGAGTGGGGAGCTAGAGCAGAGCAGGCAAAGGGAGTTTCCACGGAACATTCTATCCCAAACAGGGCAAAGGGGTAAGATACAGAGGAATAGGTGGGTGTAAATCAACCCCAGCGGACACAGCTACTCCTAGGGCCACACCTTGTTATCTAAGCCCGGGAAACGCCGGAGTCACAAGTCCTAATGCTTCCACGTCAGGCATCGGTGCCCTTTTCTTTTTGCCGGTGACATCAGGACTAAAAGATTTGAGCACCTAGTGTAGCTTCCCACAACTGCTCCATACGTTTTGGGTTTATTGCTGTCAGGTGGTGTTTGATAAGATTCATATGTAGTGTTCTTACATTCCATCTCTTCAAATTCTAGAACTTCAAAATCTAGATAGACAGTTCGATGGGGGCAGGGACTTTGTGCTTTGTTCCCTGACATATTTCCAGGGTCTGAACAGTACCTACCTTCTGGGAGGTGATGCGTAAGTTAATAAATGGAATTCAGACTACCTGAAAAGGAGGGAAATGGATAGCAGATGAGAGGAAAAATTTAAAGTCAAAATTAAATTACGAAATTTTTGAAATATTTATTTATTTGCTTTAGTCGTACACAATGCATTTGTCTTTACGTGGTGCTGAGACTCGAACCCGGGTTATGCACATGGTAGGCGAGTGCTCCACCGCTGAGCCACAACCCTAGCCCCAAAATTATGAAATTTTAATCAGTGGAGAATGTGAGGCCATGTTTACCACTTAGGATTTCTGGGGGGAGTGAGTGCCACATGAGAAAGGCATCCATGGGTGGTGGTCCAGTAGACTTCAGCACCATGCAGCAAGTGGGTGCTTGAGATGGAAAATTCTGGGTTTATCCAGTGCTACAGTTTTGCCACATCCATGCAGCAGAGGGACAGTTAGGGAGTTAACTCATGCAAATGAGGTTAAAGAACTGTGATAATTATACAGCATGGGAGCTGAAGTGAGGGGGTATGGAGAGGGTGAGGTGTGAATTTGTGATTTTGGACTCATCAACTTTCCAACTATGAGATATTGATGAACTAAACGAGGATATATAAATGTATGTGCATATCTTTATAACAGAATGCTACACTGCTGTTAAATGAGGTGTAAATCTTTAATAACATGGAAAGATGTTCAAGCTGTATACATGATAAAATGGAAACCACAAGTAAAAGAAATACCATTTTAGAATTGCACACATGGAGCAAAGACAGGAGGGACACATGTTAAAATGTTAATGACAATTATTTCTAGGTGGCAAGACCATGTCATTTCAGTTGTTTTGTAGGTTCCAAAGTGCACTCTACAACGTATCAATTCGTGTTCAGAAATAAACCCTGATGTTTTTAAGGTTCACTGATCTCTAGAGACCCTGTTCTCTTTCATAATGCAGGTTTTCCTACAAAGTGGAGAAGATACCATACTGGATGTCTGTTGTGGTTTGGGGTGTGAGGGGTCTCCCCAAAGCGCCCGTGTTAATTGATGCAGGAATAGTCACAGGTGAAATGATTGAATGGTGAGAGCTGGAACGCAATCCGGTCCATTCTAGTTTGAATGGACTGACTGGGTGGTAGCTGTAGGCAGGTGGGCATGGCTGGAGGAGGTGGTCATTGGGGGTGTGCCTTGGAAGGGGGCATCTTCCCTGAAGCTCCTTCTGTCTCTCTCTCTGCTTCCTGGCTGCCGCGAGTGGAACAGCTTTCCTCTGCTCCGAGCTTCCACCATGATGCTCTGTCTCTTCTTGGGCCCAGAGCAATGGAGTCAGCAGGCAACGGATTGAACCTCTGAAACCATGAGCCAAAATAAACTTTTTCTCCTCTAAGTTGTTTTTGTCAGGTATTTTGGTCACAGCAATGAAAACCTGACTAACACAGGGACTCACAACTCTTTTGGCCCCAGTAGGGAGCCTTACACAGCAGTGAGGCCATCTCTCTCATTTTCATATGGGTCTCTGATGGCCCAGGGAGCAGCAATGTTCTCACTAGTGGGTGATGCCCTCTGACCTATGTGCCCCTTGACCTCTGTGCAGTGCACATCCAGCACTTCCACTCCTGCGTAGACACCAAGAAGAACTGAAATCAGGAAACCAGACAGATATTTATATAACCATGTTCATGGTGGCATGAATCACAATAGACAAAAGATGGAAACAAGCCATGTATCCATCAAAGACTGAATGAATAAATAGAATGTGATATGTACATACAACTGCTTATAATTCAGCCTTTAAAAGTAAGAAAATTGTGGAACACACTACAGTGTGGGTAAACTGTGAAGACATCATGCTGAGTGAAGTAAGACAGCTGCACAGGTTTTGTACGATGCCACTTACAAGAAAGATCCAGGAAAGGACAATGCAGAACGACAGTGAGTAGAACATGATTTCCAGGGGCTATGCCCAGGGAGTAACTGGAACTTAGCATTGAATGAGAACAGAGTTTCAGTTTGGGAAGATAAAAATGTTCTAAGGTTGGCCAGGTGTGGTGGCCCATGCCCTTAATCCCATCAACTTGGGAGGCTGAGGCAGGAGGATCTCAAGTTCAAAGTCAGCCTCAAAAGCTTAGCAAAACCCTAAGCAACTCAGTAAGATCTTATCTCTAAATAAAATATGAAAACAGAGAGGCTGGGGTTGTAGCTCAGTGCTAGAGTGCTTGCCTCGCTTGTGTGAGGCACTGGGTTTGATCCTTAGCACTACATAAAAACAAATAAAGATATTGTGTCCATCTACCACTAAAAAAATTTAAGAATATTTTTGTATTTTATACACACACACACATATATACATATATATTAAGAGGGCTGGAGATGTGGCTCAGTGCCCCTGGGTTCAAGTTCTAGTAACAAAAATAAAACAAGTTCTGGAGGTGGACAGTGTTGATGGCTGCACTTGATGCTATTAATGCTATAGAGCTGTATACTTTAAAATGGCTAAAACATAGATGAGTGGATAAAGAAAATGTGGTATATATACAAAATGGAATTTTACTCAGCAATAAGAGAGAATAAAATAATGGCATTTGCAGGTAAATGGATGAAGTTGGAGAATATAATGCTAAGTGAAATTAGTCAATCTCAAAAATCCAAATACCAAATGTTTTCTCTGATATAAGGAGGTTAGTTCACAGTGTGATTGGATGGGGTTACATATGATTAGAGGAACACTAGAATGGTCAAAGGAAAGGGAGGGCAAGGGAGGGAGCAGGCGGGGAGAAGGGGGGAAAAATGGTGGTTGAATGAGATGGATATCACTATCCTAAGTGCATGATTAAAGATCTGAGTGGTACTTATATACTTTGTATACAAGCAGTTGTATGTAAAAAGATGATATACTTGCACATTATGAATAAATAAATAAATAACAAAAAAATGGCTAAAACGGCAAGTTTTTGTATTACTATATTGTATCTCAATTTTTAAAAAGAGGAAGATTTTAGAGTCACATTGAAAAAATGAGGTTGAAATAGTTCCCTTGGAATTTCCACATCACTCTGAGCACAGTAGTCACTCCTGTTATTTTACAAGCTTCCCTCACCTCCACAGCCTGCGTAGGATGTGATTCAAAGTCCCTAAAAGGCTGGTGCTGTGTGACATTAAGGGTGGCTGTTCAGAACGTCCCTTCAGTGTCTAAAGCTTCCACCACCCTGAGCCCATTCTTCAACAATGCGGGGAAGGCCAGTTAAACAAATGGCTTCTTCCACTCAGGATGTGTCCTGTCACTGGTTGAGATCTCTTTTCTTTACCTGGCCACGGGGAGAGGACTGTGGCCTGTGTCAGCCCTCCGGGAGGCTCTAGGTTCCTCCTACTGCATTTCATAATTTGGATTTTGGTGTTCTTATTAACAGGGGGTGCTGGGGGGGGGGGGGACACCAAAAGGACAAGACAGAAGGCAGGCACCTAATTCCATCCAAGAGTAGGAGCCACTGGTGAAAGCCCTGGCCCTGCATCCTCTGTCTTGGGGCAGACGGCTTTCCCAGTGGTCCCTTTGCCTTAGTAACCCTCTGCCCACCAATTCCACTATAGTCCATCTACCAGCACTGAAGGACACTCCCTGGAACCGACCCTGGACACCTCCTTGGAAGTAATCCTTGACTCTTTACTAAGCTACAAGGGCTACTCCAAACCTCATGCACCTCTGGCAACCTGAACTGCACCTCTGAATTTTCCAGCCTATTGCGTCCACACTGCAGTGTTTCCTTCCTGGGCTGCCCTTCTTCCTTCCTTCAGGGTGAACACAAGTGCCAGGTCCTTCATGGCACCTTTTCAGGTCCCCAACCAGGAGCGATCTCTGTCAACCTGAGTTCTTTAACTGGTTGCCCTACCTTTGCATACTGCTAGGAATTAAGATCATTTACTCAACTGCCTTAAGTCCTCTGTAGATAAAGCCGCTAGAGGGTGACCTAGGTATCACATTAACTTTGTATTTGCCAACAGCAGAGCATGTCACGGCCTGCGTGACGTTTACTCAGTTTCCCCGTGCTAGGGTGGTGAGGCAGGTTAGAAAGATTAAAGGTCTAAGAAGTTTAAGAAATAAGACAAGACAGGAAAATAAGTGAAACAGTGGGATCCGATGGGAACCATCTCCAACGGGGCCTGGGTCTAAGTCTCCAAAATGGAGCCTGCAGGCTTTATGTAAATGAGTGGGGACACCACGGGGATTCCGTGTAAAGAACTTCCTGAGGGAACAGGAAGGAGAAGGTGGAAACAACTTGGCTGGAGCTTAGCAGGTTAGACCTGCCTCCTCTACCTGCCTTTGAACCTAGGGCTGTGAGCTCAGGCAGGGCATCAGCATAATCTAGGCTTTCTCAAGCTGGAGAATTTCTCCCAGGAGTTCCCAGAAAAGCAACCTCCCTGCCTTGTGATGGCTCAGACAAAACCAAAATTCATACACAGCCTCCAACAAGAGCACATGGTTGAGATGGATGGATGCTTGGTGAGCACTGGCCAGAGGTGCAGAGATCCGGTGGCTCCCTTCTGGAGTCACTGGTAGGATATATAGCTTCCATTTAATTTGTGGTTATAAGTTTTTTTTTTCAATAAATGCTTCATTTTCTTACTATGCTGGCATGTTCTACATCCTTGATGAGTGGTTCCTGCTTCTCCCCCACACTGTTGGCTTAAAATGATAGCAGCGAGAGCTGAACTTGAGAGAGAGTGAGGAACTATGTCCATGACGTCCAAATAGAATCACCAGAGCAATGGAGGAAAGTAGCTGCAGTGTAGGCCCGTGGCACACCATCGAGCTATTGAACTCAGCATATGATATGCTGATAAAAATTGGTGAGGATGTGTGACAGTAATATTCTCCTTGTCCTCATCTATAGAGAGATTTTTCTTTCTTTCTTTCTTTTTTTTTTTTTTTTTTTTTTGGTGCCAGGGATTGAACCCAGAGGTGCTTAACCACTGAGCCACACACCCCACCCTTTTTAAAATATTTTATTTAGAGATAAGGTCTCAGGGCTGGGGATATAGCTCACATGGTAGAGTACTTGCTTCATATGCACTATACCCTGGGTTCAATCCCCAGCACCACAAAGAGAGAGAGAGAGAGAGAGAGGAGGTCTCACTGAGATGCTTAGGATCTCTCAAAGTTGCTTTGAACTGGCGATCCTCCTGCCTCAGTCTCCTGAGCGGCTGATATTACAGGTGTGCACCACTGCACCAGGCTTAGAGAAATGCTTTTTAATGGAAATTGGGGGATAGGATTATTTTTTGAAGGTTCTTTCTCTATGAAGCTGATACTGCATGGTCATGATATGTTCTGTGGGGTTTGGAAATTCAAATTGTAACTGATGTCATTTGGTATCAAGATCATAATCATGTTCATCATTGATTAGGCCTGTACAGGGTGCCAGGTACCGTGCTGAGTGTTACAGGCACTGTTGCTAGCCCAGTCCCCTCTGAAGTAGGCTTTACAGTCAGCCCCACTTATGGACCTGGAATCAAGGGCTTATGGTGGTTAGGTGACCTGATCTAATCTAGGTCACCCAAGGGCAAATGGGAGACTCTAACCTTGAGTCAGGATAGCTGCCTGGGAAGCGACTTTCTCATCAGCATGCTGCGGGCCCTGCCCTGAAGAGCCCAGACTGAGGGTCAGGAGTTTGGCGTCTCCCAGCTTGGCACAGGAGTGGGAAAGTGCATTAATGGAGAAACTTGTCAAAATTGTTTTTCTAAAATAAATGCTTCAGTGAGCCAACATTTCATTTTATTCCTATACCTGCAATTCTGGAAGTTGTATGTTTGGTTCCAGCTGATCTTTCATACCATAATTAGTTCAAGTGACAGCTTTAATGTTTTAAGGCACTTAAGGAGAGAAATATACCAGGATTTTTGCTAATTCTCTTCTTGTCAGGGATTCCGGAATCCTTTTTTTTTTTGAGCAAAGTGCAATGGATTATAATCTATCAAAAGTAAGTGCCAGAGTCTTTTGATTAATCTTGTTTCTTTTTGAGAACTAGAGACACTCTAAATGGTCCATAGAGAAGTATGAGGTTGATAGCTTTAAAGATTAGAGTCAACAACAATTTACTGTGTATTTCAAAGTATCAGAAGAGATTTTCAGTGTTCCCAGCATGAGAAAGTGACAAAAGTCTGAAGGGATAGATCTGCCGACTACATCATCCTGATTGTAGCACATTGCATACTGTATTGACATGTCATGCTATCCCCCATAGAGAGGTGCAACTAACATGTGGCCTTAAGGATAAAAGTATATTTTAAAAGACCGTGGTTAACAACAATTCACTGTACATTTCAAAACAGCTGGAAGAGAGGATTTTAAAAGTTCCCAACACAAAGAAATGATAAATATCTACATATATTGAAACATCACAATGTACTCCATAAAAATGTATCATTATTATGTGTTAAAATTATTTTAAAAAGCATACTGTATGAGGGCTTTCTCATCCAGGTGTCTGGGTATCTATGTATGTGCCCCCCCAAAAAACTGTCTTAAACCCACCTGACTTTAACCTCCCTGCCTTTGCTCACACAGTTACTTTTGCTCCAAATACCTTTCCTACTGGTCTGACCCCGGATATGCATTCGCCCAGACTCAGTTGTTCTGGATTTCTTCTGAAAGGCAAAGGTGTGGGAGTGTGGTGGCTATGCTGGGAGTTCTCCCTTTGTGACCTTGAGCAAACACCTTGATCTCAGTCTGCATCCGGTTTCCCATCTGTTCAATGGGGATGTGAAGAGAAGCTACCCATTGGGCAGCCACTGGGATGAAATGACTCATGAGAATCATAATCAGCAGCAGGTGGGGTGAGTGCTGCCTTCCCGCCAGCCACTCCCTTCCTACACTCAAGCTGTGGCAGCTGCCCTGGTGTGCCGCCATTTTACTGTGGGCTAACTCAAGCTCCACCCACTGCACAAATGGTTGGTGTCCATTTGTATCCCTCCTTCTCCAGGTTGTACACTCTTCAAGGACAGGGACTGTGAGTTCAAATTCTTCATTTCAAATGACTGGTACAGAATCTAATATACAGCAGGCGTTTTATATACCAGGATCTTAATTGACTTCTGCATGAGATAGACACCCCAGAAAACATTTTCTAGCTAAGGAATTGGACACGACCTTTCCACAGCGTGCCAGTGACAGTTGGGCATAATTGCAGGTGCCTTTGACTCTGTCCAGCGCTTCTTTTGGGAAGACTAAGAAGGACATAGATTAAGAGCATGGACTTTAAAAGCAGCCAGACCTAACTTCAAAGTCACCAGCTGTGCCCTGAACCAAGTTATTGAATGTCCAAAACACGTATTTCCTGGACCTTAACTGTGGGTCACCAAAGTACCTATTTCACAGGACAGTCCACTACCAGCTCTTGTGAGAGCTCAATCCGTGGTAGCTGTTATCATGAGGGTAGAATCGAGGTACCCAGTAGAATCTGGCTCCCCAAATATCGAGAATGTATCACGATCCCAAAGCAACCCAAAGCAGCCAGTGTCAGAGAGAACTACAAGCCTGAGGGGGGTGTTGGCCCTGTTCCCTAAAGCTGCATCACAGCCCGTTGCTGTGAAGAAAGAAAGGACAGTCCTCATTGTGTCCCACCCCTTCCCAGCTCATGAGAGCGTGCAGAACTCGCTAGTGCCGGGATGCCACCCATCTGCATGCCAGCTTCTTCTCACCACCCCAAAGTTCTTAATTCATGGGAGGCACCGACAATTTCTCCCATATATCTCTAGTTTAGTTCTTATTGCTGTTTTAACTTGGAGAGGAGGTGGAGTTAATTCTTCAAGGATAGAGGAGAGCAAAACACCCTTCACTCACCAATAAAGAGGATAAAGCACTCTGACCGGCTTCATATGACAAAGCTTTAAAAGGCACATGCGCTCTGTAAAGGGCTTTGAAAATTAATGTTCCTGGGCCTCTGCACATTTGTAAAAGGATATTTTGCTCATTGATTTGACTTTCCTCAACTGCCAGTTAGTATCAGGCTTGGTGGCGACTTCAGATATGAAAAGCAACTATATAATCCCCCGTAACTAGGTATAAAAGAAAATGAGACAGATAAGGAAATTACTTTAAGATACCATAGCAGGCCCGGAGAGATGAGTTACAGCAGTTCCTGGGGGAGGAGAGAGGGGGTGTTGAATTTAGCTTGGAAGGATGGGGAAGGGCAGTGTGGGAAAAGGGAACAGGTCTGAGCAGGAAGAGCAAGAGCACGGTCCAGCTGAGCCCAGGTGAGGTTCAGGAAGGCTTGGGGCAGCTCAGGGCTGGGTCTGCTGCAGGCACTAGCCGCTGGGGACTGTCTGAGCAGGGGCTTCTGGATTGGCAGGTCTGGGCTCCATAGGGCCTTGGACAGCAGTGGGTGGTGACCGGAGTCGGGAGACACTGAGGCAGAAAGACTTTTGGATGGGGGTCTTCGTGGGCCAGAGGACCACGAGCGAGCTTCAGGTTTCAGCAGTGCTTAGTCTCAGTTACAGAACCGGATGGATTCACAACCCCTCTCACTGGCTCTTGTGTTGGGCTGTCCTGAGTTCTGGCGCTAATTTCAACATTAAAATCCAAGTAAAGAAAATTTTGTTAGAGAAATGATGACAAGCTATACAATGGCTGTCACAGCTCCTGTGCCCTTGAATAACTAAAGAAGGAGATGCCAAGCCAGTGGTACTGATGAGAAGAGCCTTGTGTTTAAAACGGCCCCGGTTTCTCTCCTGAGTGGGGTCTGAACTAAGGAACCGTCCTGAAGATGGCAGAGGCCTCGCTGGACACCGCCCTTAGACCTTACCTGGTGCTGCTGACTGTGGAGGGTCGCGTTCTCATTCCTATGAGTCAAGAGGGACAATTTGAGATGGGGCAAGGGGTAGTGGCCAACCTCCACCACCTGTCGGTTCAGAACCAACATCTGGATGACAGCCTAGGAAAGAAAGGGCTCAGTGGATCCTCTCGGGCTTGGGTCCTGGGGCGGATGGACACAGCTACACGGCTGGAGGCAGTGATGCTTTCTTCACAGGCAACTGGTTCATGGGTGGGCATTTGTGTTGGGAAGCCAGGAGGAGTTGCCATCTGATCCCCTGCTGCTCATCATGGCTAGAGATCCCAAGCTAGTCCAGCTCTGAGACAGCCAAGAAAACTTGGGGCCTGGAAGTTGGGTGACTGGCAGCCAATGAAGAGAAGGATTGTGGGAAATCCAGGCTGAAGGAGGAGCGGGCAAGCAGGACTCTCCGGGAGCATGTTGGCTTGACTGGGGCCCAAGATGGCCTCAGACTCACTGTCTGTGGCTTGAGTTTGTATCGCCCCCTGGAAGAATCCTATGTACCAGGATAATAAGGATCCTGAGATGTAAGTTATAGAGCACACGGCACAAGCTTAGAACGGCCCCATTTCTTTCCTGAGCGTGGTCTGAACTAAGGATACGTCATTAGGACCACAGCGGCCTTGCTGAAGAGTTTTATGGATTTGGGAAAAAATCACTTTATTTGCTAAGGTAGTCTTGTTCTAAAGCTAAAATATATAAATTAACTCCCCTCTTGGAAGTTAATTTTTTTTTTTTTTTTTAGTACCCGGATTGAACTCAAGGGCACTCCACCACTGGGCCACATCCCCCAGCCCATTTTTGTATTTTATTTAGAGACAGGGTTTCACTGAGTTGCTAAGTGTCTCGCCATTGCTGAGGCTGGCTTTGAACTCGGGATCCTCCTGCCTCAGCCTCCCAAGTGCTGGGATTACAGGTGTGCGCACTGCGCCTGGCTTGGAAGTTAATTTTTACATTAAAAATATTTAAAGCATTAGTGATTCTGCTCCATGCTAGTAGCATCAGTAAAAGACAAAACATTTTTAAAATCAGTGTGTCTCCTACCCTATGCAAAATTTCTCTAAAAGTAGGGATAGTAACTTTCACCCCGGAGCGCTTTTAAAAATCGGCTCTATAATCATTTGCTTTTATCATGTACATTAAGTGGCACTAAAAATCCACCCTTTTCTTTCCCTGTAAAGATCTGCCCTATTTACCAAGTACCTGGAATTCTACTGCTAATAATTTTGGGATGACTGTGCAGGAATGCTGGTTTTTGAAGGTAAATGCTTGTCTCTGGAAGGGGCCATCACATGGCCAGCACCTAAATTCATCCTGCAGTGCTGGGACTTCACCACTAGATGCTGGTCTTGTCCTTTTCCTCTTTTTGCTCCTCTTGAAACAAGTTTGTTTTTCAGAAGTCAATGTTAAAGGTGCTTTACAAGGCGTAGAAAGTGTCTTTTTAAAAAATCCAATTACTTCACTAATTTTTAATAAATAATATCTGATATAAACAAATGGAAAACTATAAAAATCAATACAAACACCAGATGTATAGTTCCAGCTATAAACGTGGTTGAGGCAGGAAGATCACTTGAGCTCTGGAGTTGGAGCTCAGGCTGGGTAACATAGCAAGAGCCCCAACTCAAGAGCAAAAACAAAAATGAAAAATTCAAATCATATCAAATCAAATCATCATCATCCAACAGATTCAAGACAAGGCATCTTTGTCCCATGCTTCCTGGAGAGTACCCACGCCCTCATTCAAAATTCTACATTCAGTATGTGGATAATCTAGTGTGGATTTAACAGAATCTGGGCCTCTAATTCCAAAATCCTACTGAGTCTCACAAGTTTGCCCAGAAGCTAAGATTTTCTAGTACATCAGCATGGGGTTTGCAATTAGCTAATTGGTGCTTACTTGAATTAAATTGTTCTCAGTTCATTTAATAAGCATGCCTTTAAAATTTTTTCTGCTTCCTTTCAGGAACCAAGTTGAACTAAACAAATAAGTCAACTGTGAAATGAATCTTTCCTTTGGTTTTTTGATGTTCTGACTCTTCAATGCAGCAGGACAATTCCTGAAAAATTATATCTATTTAAGTTCCAGAAAAATTTAGCAAGCAGAGGGAAAGCTGGGAAATGCTAGCAGTCCAGTTTGGAAGATGAGAGCATCAATTAATTGTTCTGAGTTAATTTGAGTTCCATTTTAGAAGTGGACAGCCTGGAAATTAGTGCTCATTCCTTATAACTAAAACAAAGAATGATAGATAGCACATAAAGTAAACCATAACATGCTCTTAGCTATAAAGAAATCAAAGCATAAAACCATTTCCACTTAATGAGCAGGGAATGAAGATTAAGACTTTGAAAATAAATAAAGTAAAATAAAAACCCACAGAGAAACTGTCAAATGCAATTGTTTACTGTTGTTGCCAAGGTAAGAAATAGTTTACATACTTGATTTACTGAACCTTCCCAGCATAGCTATGAGATATACATACTTGACTCTGCTTACATATAAGAAAATTAAAACTTGGGAAAATGATTGTTCAATACAGTTAGTTATGTTGTGGGACTGAGATGAAAATGCAAGGAATTAACTTGACATCCAGGGTCCTTTCTGCTCAGAAGTAACCCCATGGGAATCTCCAAGGAGGAATCATGTAGCTGCCTGAGAGACAGGTAGAAGTAAGGTGCTGATGGGCAACACCAATCAGACTGCAGTAATTCAACTTCCTGCTAAGCCACTAAATGAGAGAAATATATCTAACACTTTCAAAACAGGAACAAAAAAAAAAAAAAAAAAAAGGAAGAAAATAAAACTTGGTCAGTCTAAATGAAAGTGGGGGGCATAGAAAAAACAGGGCAAACAGAAGGATAAAACAAGATGGTAGAAATAATTCCACATCTATTACTAATGAAGCTGAAAACACTTAGATGATCAGAGTAGATAAAAAGAACAAAATCCAGCTGCATGCTGTGTACAAGAAATTAGTAAAAGCCAGGCGTGATGGTGCACGCCTGTAATCCCAGCACTTGGGAGGTCCTGAGGCAGGAGGATCATGACTTCAAAGCCAGCCTCAGCAACTGCGAGGCGCTAAGCAACTCAGTGAGACCCTCTCTAATAAAATACAAAAAAGCCGGGCGCGGTGGCGCACACCTGTAATCCCAGCACTTTGGGAGGCTGAGGCAGGAGGATCATGACTTCAAAGCCAGCCTCAGCAATGTCGAGGCACTTAGCAACTCAGTGAGACCCTGTCTCTAAATAAAATACAAAAAAGGGCTGGGGATGTGGCCCAGTGGTCGAGTGCCCCTGAGTTCAATCCCTGGTACCACACACACACACAAAAAAAATAAAAAAATAAAATAAAATAAAATAAAATAAAATAAAATAAAATAAAATAAAATAAAGAGCTGGGAATATGGCTCAGTGGTCAAGTGCCCCTGAGTTCAATCCCTGGTACCAAAAAAAAAAAAAAAAGAAAAAATTAGTAAAGAGTCAAGGTAATAAGCACACAAGGAAAAAAAAACTGTCAAGAAGATTCAACAGTTTTATAACCTTCATACATTTATTGAGATAGGTTGAGGAGCTGTAAACAGAAACCAACAGTCACAATCCTTAACTCCTATCTCTTACTTATTGATTTGACTTAAGAAATCCAGTTTCCAAGAGTGGTCTAATGGATATGATCAGAATTTACCTTACCCACCAAATAGAAAAAATACTTCAGGAACCAATGGAACATTTGTAACACTGACCAAATACCAGGTCATAATGCAATTCTTAACAAAGAGCACAGCCCACAGAAAATAAATAAATAAACAAACAAACCCAGACAAACAGTATCCTCCAACCACAATGTTAGGAGTTAATGGCCAACTTACCAAGAATACAAGCAATAATAAGTGTTGGTGAGGATGTGGGGTAAAGTTTCACTCATACCTTGCTGGTGGGAATGGAAATTGGTGCAACTACTCTGGAAAGCAGTATGGAGATTCCTCAGAAAACTTCAATGGAACCAGCACTTGACCCAACTGTCCCACTCTTTGGTTCATACCCAAAGGGCTTAAAATCAGCATACGACAATGATGCAACCACATCAATGTTTATGGCAGCTCAATTCACAATTGCTAAACTATAGAACTAACCTAGATGCCCTTCAACAGATGAATGGATAAAGAAAATGTGGCATATACACACAATGAAATATTATTCGGCCTTAAAGAAGAATAAAATTATGGCAGTTGCTGGTAAATGGATGGAGTTGGAGAATATCATGCTAAGTGAAACAAGTCAAACCCCCCCCAAAATCAATGGCTGAATGTTTTCTCTGATATGCAGATGCTGATCTATAATGGGGAGGGGTAGGGAAGAATGAAGGAACTTTGGATTGTGCAGAGGGGAACGAGGGGAGGGGAGTAGGTATGGAGATGGGAAGGATGGTGGAATGAGACAGACATTATTACACTATATACATGTATGATCACACTACTGAAGTGACTCTGCACCATGGACAGCCAAAGGAAAGAGAAGCTGGGCTCCATGTGTGTACAATGTGTCAAAATGCATCCTACTGTCACGTATAACTAATTAGAAAAAATTTTTAAAAATTTTAAAAAGAACTTAATGGCCAAGCCAGGTGGGGTGGTTCAGGCCTGTAATCTCAGTGGCTCGGGAGGCTGAGGCAGGAAAATTGTAAGTTCAAAGCAAAAGCAACAACAACAACAACAATAAAAACAACAACAACAACAACAACAACAACAAAACCGAGGTGCTCAGCAACTCAGTGAGACTCTGTCTCTAAATAAAATACAAAAAGGGCTGAGGATGTGGCTCAGCGGTTGAGTGCCCCTGAGTTCAATCCCCAGTGCCCCCCCCCCCACACACACAAAAGAAAAGAAATTAAGGGCCAAAAACTAAATGAAAACACTCAGATGTTCAGAAACTTCAAGATATACTTCTAAATAATGTTTGGGTCAAAAAATAAATCAAGATGACACTTAGAAAATATTTGAATTTATTGATAATAAAATTTTACAAAATAAAAAGTAATAAAAATTCTAAAAAATAACACAATCAAATAATGCAGCTACTTAAAAGGAAATTGATAGCCATAATTTCTTTTTAATTTTTTTGTCTTTTTTTTTAGTTGTAGATGGACACAACACCTTCATTTGTTCTTAGGTGGTACTGAGGCTCGAACCCAGTGCCTCACATGTGGTAGGCAAATACTCTACCACTGAGCCACAACTCCAGTCCAGCCATAATTTCTTATATGAGAAAAGACAAAATATGGAAAATTAACAAGCTCCATATTCACTTCGAACAGTTTTTTTTAAAGCAGAACTTCCTTCTAAAGAAGAAATGAATAAAAACTAGGAATTAATGAAACAGAAAGATCAAGTTCAAAAAACTTAAAAGATCACAAAGTGAAAATTCAGTCCTCCAAAAAGACTAGAACCATACATAAAACTTTGTAGGATTAAGCCAGCAAAAAAGAGAAGACACCGACAACAGTCAGAAGTAAAGAGTCAGAGAGATTGCTGAAAGAGCCAGTGTTAGAGTTTTGAGAGATTGCTAAAGCTGAAGAATAAAAAAAACTTCTTTCATCTTCATTCTGCCTCTGAGTTTTTTCTCCCACGGCGGCGTTGTTGCTCCAAGTCAGGAAGCAACAGACAACAAGCACATGAACGCTTCCTCAGCATCACAAATTGTCAGAGAAACACAAACTGAAACCACCATGATGCGATATTACCTCCCACCCATGAAGGATGCTCACTATAATAACACAAAAAGAAAACACAGAAAATAATAAGTGTTGAAGAGGATGTGGAGAAGTCTGCTGGAAATGCAAAGTGATGCAGCCACTACGGAGAATAGTATGAAGTTCCTTTAAAAAATTAAAAACAGAACTACATAAGTTTCATCACTCCCACTTTTGGGTATATCCCAAAGACCTGAAAACCAGGTCTCAAAGAGATGTTGGCATGCCATGCTCACTGCAGCACAATAGCCAGGAGGGAGAAGCAACATAATTGTCCATCCATAAGCAAACTATGGCATACACAGCCAATGGAATATTACGCAGACCTTAATAAGAAGGAATCCTGTCCCATGCTACACAATGGATAAGCCTTGAGGACATTGTGCTGAGTGAAATAAACCAGTCACAGAAACATAAATACTGTGTGGTTTCACCTATGTGAGGTATTTTGAGTTGTCAAATTCATGGAGACAGGAAATAGAAAGGTGGCTGCCAGGGGGCTGGGGAAGGGATGGGGAGTTTCATGGACACAGTTTCAGTTCTGCAAGTTGAAAAAGTTGTAGCGATCTGTTGTGTGACAGTGGGAATAGTCCTGACACTGAGCTGTTCACTTACAAATGGTTAAGATGGTGAGTTTTGTGTGATGGGTTTTGTACCACAATTCAAACTTTTTAAAAAGGATACACAAACAAATGAGTAATGAAAAGGAAGGTGTAACTGCCAATAAAATAAAAACATAAAAATTATAGAGGAATATAATAACACCAAATAATTTTATGTTTATAAAATTAAAAACTTACAATATATAATTATCTATAAAAATGTAGATACTAATGATTACTCAAGACAAGGTAGAGAACCGGAAAATTACTGTAACCACTAAAATATTTTTTCAGTAAGAATTTATACAAATAAAGCAATACACCTGTTTGATTTTACAAGCAAGTTTCAAAAATCATTCAAGAAACAAAGAGGCCAAAGTTCTACAAATCCTTCCAGAAAATAAAACACAAGGGAACTCTACCAAACCTAGTTACTGAGGTTAGTAGAATCTTGGTCCCACGAACAGACAAGGACTTCAGGAAGCAATAGAGACGAACTCACTGTGTAAATAGTAGGTAAAACCCCAAACATCTACAGAGAAACTAAATCAGAGAACAAATGAATGTATGTCCACATCTACCTCAATGTCTGTCATCTGTCCACCTACCTACCTGCCTACCTACCTGCCTACCTGTGTCTATTTACTCACCCACCTGTATGGCCATCTACACACCTACCCACCGACAACTGATCACCAGATGTAAGTAGGGTTTAACATTAGGAAGCATATTAATGTAACCCATCATATTTACAGAATAAAGGACAAGAACATGATTATAACATTACACAAAGAAAACTGCATAAAATTTAATGTTTATTTATGATAAAAATTCCTAGCGAACTAGAAATCTTTCTCTGTCTTACCTCCTTCCTTCCTTCCTCCCTCCCTCTCTCCCTTCATTCCTTCTTTCCTTCCTTCCTTCCTTCCTTCCTTCTTCCTTCCTTCCTTCATTCTTTTCTCTGGTCATGTTGGGGAATGAGCCCAGGGCCTTGCCCATGCTAAGCAGGCAAAAGAAGATAATTTTCTTAACTTAATAAAGGAGCTTCTCTGCGTCCCATTGAAGACACAATTAATGTAGAAACCTTAAGAGCATTTTCTTTCAAGCAAGGAACAGGAAACAATAGGAACAATAAGGAGGCTTGTTATTACCAATTCTGTTTAACAGAATCCAGAATTGTGAATAAGAAAAAGAATCATAAGCTTTCAGGATTTTAAAGGAAGCAACATAATTGTGTTTATATAGGATCAACATATGTACATTACATGTATATTTCTATTATTTATAGATACACCTTTCAGAAACATGCAAAGAAATGTGTAATGTCTGCTGGTAATGTCTTCAGTCTGCTGCTGACCTCTGAGCAAGAGGTAAGGAAAGAAATTGGGGTCTTTGATTGTGCCTATAATATTTTAAGATCCTAAGTAATAAAATGTTAAGATTTGACAGCTAAGCAAAGGATAGATGGTGCTTATTAACATAGTCTTCTGTAAGTGGTAATAAAAAATATTTTGCTAAGAATCGGTCATGACTGCTTAGATTTATTTAATTAGTTATTTTTTGTAGTGCTGGTGTTGTAGGAACAGATGAGGCAAGACACTGAAGATAGCAGGAAACAGTTTTATTTGGATGCAGCCAGGTTCAGAGGGCATAGCTTTAATTCCCTGAACCCCAAGTTCAGACTTTTACATCCAGTATGTAAGGGGAGGTGCTCACAAGTTCACAGTGTACAGAAGTTCACATAAAAGCAGCTTTTTCTTTCACTGTTCTGGGCAAGTCAACCCTTCAAGGACAACACCTGAGAAGGGGAGAGTTTCTTCTTCCCTTTCTTTCCTCCTCCTGCCAGCTATTACCATGGAGCCCAACTGGTAACTTCTCTTATCTTAGAAATGTAGACATCTCTGTGAAGCTCCAGCTCAAGGCCAGAGGCCTTGTTTAAAAAATTTATCCTTTTATTATCACATTTTGTATTTGCAAATACACTTCTACAAACTACTATACTGGATACATGTTTGTGAAAAAGAAGTAAAGAGCTGTCCAGCACCTGGAGTGCTGATTTCTTCTAGGTCAGTGGCCAAATAGTACAGCAACAGGAAAATAGGAAGTTTACCTACATTGAACTCTTTTGTAGAGAAGAGACTCTTTTGCTGATAGTCCTAAAAACAATTATGGTAAAGATTTCTGGAGAAGCTTAGTTAAGATTTTCTGTGGAGGAGGGAGTGCCACTACACTGGGGATTGATCCTAGGGCCTTGTGCATGCGAGGCAAGCACTCTACCAACTGAGCTGTACCCCCAGCCCACTGCCTAGAAATTTTTTTTTTAAATAAAAATGTGTCACTCATTTTTTAAAAGTACATTACCATTGTGTGATCCTGAGGGAAAGAGATGGTGAACAAGTGTGATTTTAAAATACAGATACAAAATATGTTTTGTCTATGGGGAAAGAACATTAATGTTCACTTGATGTTTACTACTTTTGCTCATCAACTCATCAGATCCCAGTCAATGGGGTGGTAAAAATGAGGGTAGCAGATTTAAGGCTTGGTATATATAATTTTTTGTCTACCTTTGAGAGGGAGTAATAAAGCTATCTGATTGAAGATGCTGAAGTGGACATATTCTTCTTCTCTGTTGAAATACCATTAAAATGACAAGAAATTTTTTAAAAAAAATCATCTCAGAAGAACTTATGGGAATAGGGAACAAAAGAGTTCAACAATCTCCTGAAAATTAGTTGAAAAGGAAAGACGTCTTGACCTCTGACCAAAGTGACAAAAGGCAAAACCTATGATTAGTGTGGAAGGCCCCTCAGTGAGGAGGCTGCTGACTGGCCAAGAAGAGTCCCACACAGAGACTTCAGGGAACACGGGGCACAGGACACTGGGATTGATGGAAGGTTTCCGGAACGTTCCACTCCCTTCTCCTCCCCTCTTCCCCTTTACAAGCCCCAGGCAGCACTGCTAGTAACCAGGCATCTGGATTACACTGCACCAGCTGCCATCTTACTACATAAATTCTAAGAGGAGAAGGAAAGAGATTTTTTTAAAGAAATTGACCAAACCACCCAGGGACAATGGCAGCAGTGTGGGTGACAGGCCTTGAATCAAGTCTGCCTCTTTCATTAGTTGGTGGTGGTGGGAGGTGGCTTAGAAAGGCCAGTTCTCATCCTCTTCTGGGAATGTCACTCAGCGGACCCCACCCAGAGCCACAGGGCTTTGGGGCGTCTTTTCCAAGGTGACAGTCTCAAGTATAAATCAACCACATGGATTCATGGAGCTCTGGATAAAGCCCACGATAGAAAAAAGCCAAGGAAGTGGCAAAGCTGACTCTGGAGGAAACACACAATTCGGTGGACAGAAGTTAACTTCTTTCTTAACCCGATTACTGCATGAAGGCATGAAGAGACTCTTGAGACTAAACCATCTGCGGGGAACTGAATGTTTATGTCTCCCCACTAAAATTAATATGATGAAATCCTAACCTCGAATTGGTGGTATAAGAGGCAGGAACTTGGAGAGGTGATTAGGTCCTCATGGTGGAGCCCCCGGGGCATGGGCCGAGCACCCTGTTTAAGAGGACCCGAGAGCACCTTCAGTGCTGTCCAACCTGTGAGGACACAGCAAGAAAGACCGCTATCTACAAAGAGAGCCCACTGTTGCCGCCTGAAGCGATGGCCGCTTGGAGCAATGAAGCTGCGGGAAGAAGTTCAGAGGCGAACTGGAAACAAACAGCTTTTTATTCTGATAACTTTTCTCTCTGGCTCTAACAACGACTAACACACACCACACACCACCAAAAAATGGCGCTGACTCGATCAGCAATCTCGGCCAAGTACTCGAGATCCTGGGCCAAGTCCCGCGAGATCTCAGGCCAAGTCCCGTGAGACTACGGAAGGCAGCAATGTCCAAAACTCCATGGCCCATAGTCAACTGCAATTTAAGCCATCTCCCCAAACAGGGCTCCTATAGCCCACACCAGATGCCGAATCTGTTGGCCCTGTGACCCTGGGCTTCACCAGAACTGTGAGAAATAAGTTTCTGCTGTTTATAAGCCACCTACTTTATGGGAGTAGCTGTATAAGCCAGCTAGCTTTTGTTATCGTAGTCACAATGCCCTAAGACATCACTACTGTAAAACAATGTTATGATAACAGAGAAAGAATGAGAAAGTGTTCTTAGAAATTATATAATATAAATTATATAATAGGGGTGGGGGTATAACTTAGTGATGAAGCACTTGTCTCCCATGTGAAAGGCACTGGGTTCCATCTGCAGCACTGGAAGACACACACACACACACACACACACACACACACACACACACCCCATCTTCTACTAATTTGTTAGAATAAATAAAATAAATTTCATGAATCAATTAGAAAATACAAAAAAGTACCTGGATGCTATAAAGGTAGCTTTTCTTGTGCAAATATTCAGAAAGTTTACCCCCTACTGATTTTTACAAAATAACTTGAGGCTATGTTGTAGGAAATAAAGCTGCAAACAGAAAAAGAGGAAAATGTGTGGAGGAGGATGAGGACGAAAAGGAAAGGGAGCCCCTGCCTGCTGGGTGCAGCAGTTAGTCTGGAGCACAGTGGGTCTGCAGGAGCAGGAAGGTGGAGCTCCAGGTTCTGAGGCTAAGGGGCTCCTTCTTCTAGGGAGCAGGAGTAGGAGAATGGATTGTAGAGGGTTTAGTAAAGGCCAGGGCCGAAGAAAAACAGGAAAAATGTTGGCATCTCCAAAGAAAACAAAAAGAGATATTTAAGAAAGGAAATCCAATCATAGCATTGTTCTTGCTTCTCCAAAGAACAACATTTCTATAGTTATAACAACATAAACGCCACTGGCTAGTGTTTGACTTTTAACATCAACATAGACAAAACATTGAAGGCTACTGGGCGTCAACGCAGAACACATTGCCACCAACTTTACTGATGTGGAAGTAGAAGCTGAGTTAGGGAAATTAGGGCGGGAAAGGATGATAAGCAAAAGTGAAAGAGAAGGGCATTAAAATTGATACTCTCATATCAGAGAGTGGAGAAGGTCATTGTCTGCATTCGCTGAATCAGGAAATTTAATTATATTATTCAAACACAAATGCATCCAACTGAGGAACTAGATAGTGTAATGCACTGCAAGGGTGTAAGGGTGGTGTTATAATAAAGAGACGCGGCCTCATTTATTGTTTGAGGTTCGTTTTTGCAGTACCAGGGACTGAACCCAGAACTTGGCACATGCTAGACAAGCACCCTGCCACTGAGCTACCTCCCCAGCTTGACACATCCTCGTTTATCACAGCAGCCTCACGTTGGCAAATCGAGAAACAGGGGCAAAAGTATATTATTTACGGGCATGGAAATAAATACTCTCCAAATTTTGGTGGAAATTTTCTTTCGTGAAATGCCTTTACCATATGTGATGAATCCATTATTTTGGAACTTATCACTGGTGGCACATTGATACTTCCTGTGTTTCAAAAGTGATCGGAAGTCAACTAGAACCTAACTAGTAAATGAAGTCAAAATAAAATTGGGTGACATAAAGAGAAGCACAATGTAATCATAAAGTAAAAAGAAAGTGGTTTCCTGGTGTGGCTTACAGCCTGGATGTAACACAACAACAGTGTGTCATGTAGGGAGGGAACAGCCTTCCAGAAGCCATGTACTGCTTCTGTAGTGCTCCAATACATCACCTTATTGCTCTTTGTTTTATTTCACTGTGCTGTTCAGCTAGAAAGGCACATATTTGGGAAGGGAATGCTCAAAAGCTTCTGAACTGAAATTAAAGATGATGACGTTTGTCCTTTCTCTTCAGTTGAGATGTTCATGAAAGCAAGCATGTTGGTGGTCAGAAAAATGGAGTGTTTTTAAAAAATATTTATTTATTTACTTTAGTTGTACACAATGCAATGCATTTATGTTTACATGGTGCTGAGGATTTAACCCGGGCCGTGCATGTGCGAGGCGAGCGCTCTGCCATTGAGCCACAATCCCAGCCCAAAATGGAGTGTTAATGGCTGGTCAATCTCCCCTCTCACATTCCTCGATGCATCCTAAACAGGTAGTTTTCCTTAGATCATTGATAAAATGGCAGGAGCTTCAGCCTATGCTATTTATAAAAGGCAACACAGAGAAATTACATAACAGGGAATGATGTTGAAATTCCACTGGCTATTTTTAGCTCTGCCCAGAGACTAGATCCCTGCTTTCAGGGAATGAAATTCATGACCCTGGTCACAGTACCAATGGGGCTCCGTAGTCCGTGGGGCCAGCCTGCCTGTGGCTAAGAACCATTTGGGGTCAGCTGGATGTTCAGTTGCCAGGGAGGGATAAATATCATCCTTCCCCTGTTTCCCCAGGGTCTCATCTCTTCTTTTTGCCTCCTTGGAAGGGAGTAAAACCAATGGAAGAACATCCATTTTTTTTTAAAACTAGTATGTATTGCATCTGTGATATTTTTACAGCTTTTTGGAGATATAAATTACATATAATAAAATCCACCCACTTAAAATATCAAATTCAGTGGTTTTGAGTATATTTATGGAGTTGTGCAACCACCAAAATAATCTAATTTTAAAACATTTTATTCAGTGCTAAAAGAAACCTCATACTCTACAGTCATTTCCCACTGCCCCTCAACCCTTCAGTCCCAGGCCAACACTAATCTACCTTCTGCCTCTATAGATGTGCTTATTTGGGATATTTTATATAAATAGGTTCCTACAATTTGTGGGGTTTTCTTAGCATTAAAAAAATCCACTTTCACTTAACATGATGTTTTCAAGGTTCATCCATGTTGTAACATGTTGTCAGTAAACTTTCCTTTTTAAGGCTTGATTTTACCATCAGGGTAGAGACATTTTACTTGTTCTTACATCATGGCTGTTGAGAATAATATTGCTGCCAGTCTCAATGACTCGCATCTGTAATCCCACCTACTGGAGAGGCCAAGGTAGGAGGATCACAAGTTCAAGGCCAGCCTCAGCAATTTGTAGTGATCCTGTCTCAAAATAAAATAAAAAAGGTCTGGGGATGTTGCTGTGTGGTAGAACATCCTGGGTTCAATCACCAGTACAACAAAAAATAATAAGCAAATAAAATAAAAAAGAATAATGCTGCTGTAAACATTCATGTGTAGTTTGTGTGTGTGTGTGTGTGTGTGTGTGTGTGTGTGTGTGTGTGTGTTTGTGTGGTGCTGGGGGTTGAACCCAGGGCCTTGTGCATGCAAGGCAAGCACTCTACCAACTGAGCTATGTCCCCAACCTGTCATATGTAAGTCTTTGTGCACATGTTTCTCTTGGGTGGATGCCAATTGGAGCAATTCCCCTAATTGCTGGATCATTTGGTAACTCTATGCTTAACATTTGGAGAAAGTGCCCAGCTGTTTTCTACACTGTTTGCATTCTCATCAGCAATGTCTCAAGTTTCCAGTTTCTCCACATCTTTGCGACACTTGTTAATATCTGTCTTTTTTGTTATGGTCATTGTAATAGATGTGAAGTGGTATCTCACTGTGGTTTTGATTTTCATTTTGCAAATGACTAGTGATGTGAATCATCTTTTCATGTGTTTATTGGCTATTCCTGTAACTTCTTTGGGGAAATGTCCATTCAAATATTTTGCACAAGTCAGTGTTCTTCAAACATTTTGCTCACATGTACCTTAGAAGAATTTGGGAAATCTACATGACTCTTCATTTAATTTAAAATTCATATCTAAAATTTTTTCATCATAATAAGGTTTAAATAATTGCAACAGATGTAATTTCAAGGGCATTTTCAATGTAGGCATTTTAAAATAAAATTGTGAAAATTTTCAGTACATCAAATGGAACCCAAATAAATGTCCTCATCCAATGGAAAATTTAACTTTCACTAATTTCATATTCCTTTTTTCTCCTTGAACTCTTATTTCCATTATACTTTCTTATTTTATCCCTAATATAACATATTTTGTGCTTGCAAATCTTTTTCATAATTCCATTTTTAGCAATAAAATCATGATATATTAAATGGTTTATTTCATGCAGCCATAAATATTTAAATATTACAAAATTTTTTGGACTGAATTATGATTAGACACACTATTTAACACACAATCACTTAAAACATAGAATCTTATAAATTTTAATGAATAATTGTTGAGCTAAAAAATGAGCTTTTATTTGCAACGGGTCTCCTAATTAATCCATGTATTTGTGAATGAATATCACTTTTTGCTAGAATGATTTGTAAAACTTTTTATTTCTTCCTTTCAAAATATACACACATATGCATATATAATATAAAATTGCTGAGAGATCTTGTTTACCTAAATGAGCATTTATGTATATAAGTACACCAGTAAGTATATAAATAACAAGTATGTAAGTATACAGAAAGAGAAGTTTTTGTGTTGTTTTATATGTTTAGCGATACCACTCATTATTTGAAATCTTTCCAAAATTGAAAGCACATATCACACTACTATAAAAAGTTTTAAAATGATCTATCAACCAATGAATTAATAATCAACTAATAAATTAATTCCTTTAATTTTATTTAAAAAATTGGAAAGCACCTAGCTTGCATACAGATTTATCTCTGGGTGATTACAGTAATTTCCCCATCTCATTTCTGGCAAGTATACTAAAAGAGGTTTTACCGATTATTATTAAATTATTTTTTCAATTAAAGGCACTCAATTTGACCCATTATACTCAGGAAGGTTTGGAATAGGAATGCTTTGATACATCTTTATCAATACGATCCTAAAGAAAAAAATTATCTCCTCATGTGACTTAAATGCATCTTTGTCAAAATCAAAACCTCATTATCAAAAAAGCTTATTCATCCTGTGGTGGGGGTGGGAAGGGAGACTGCACACCAGTTAGGAAGCAGATCGGTTTTATGAGGGTCTGCACATGGCCCCGGGTCTCTGGAGGTTCCCTGGCACTACCCATACCTGAGAACCCCTGGGAAAGTCCTGTCATCTCCCCAGGAGAAAGTTCGCCCCTCTGGGGCAGCTGCACCTGGTGAGCAGCTGAGGTAGATCCAGGACCCATCACCATTTTTACTCTTCCCTTTGTTTCCCAAACTATATAGAGTTTCAAATTCATCTGAGCAAGATCAAGTCTCTAGAAGAAAGCTGTCAGGAAAAGATGACTCTGCATTTAGCTGAAAGATGATTTATTTTTTGTCTTTTTTGAAGTCACAACAGACTCCAGGCACCATATAGGATGTGTTTCCATGGTAGCATGTTAGGGAAGGGGGATTGTTTGCTGTCCTCTAATTCCCACACTCCAAGGTCTGCTGGTGCCTAGTTTCCTTCCTTCAAAGGGAAATCAGCAATATGCAAATTTCAGAATGAGATAAAGAACCAAAGACTGAAAGAAACTGGGGAGAGAGACTTCAATTCCTCAGGCTGGGATTTGGGTCTTAGTGGAGAAAGGCAAAAGGACCTAAATTCATGCTCTGTTTCAACACTTAACCCTGAGGCCAGAGCACATAATCAATCCACAAAAAGCAAAAAAGATCAGAAGCAGGAAAATGATTTTTATTGTGTTATAGGAATGGGAACCAACTCAACTAAGAAAATACTGACAGTTGTCCAGCTGCTTATTACTAGCTCAATATGGTAGGAAGGACAAGTTTAATGCAAATAAGCAAATACAAGGTCCTCAAAGACATCAGTTAGAAACTTTTCCTTTTTCTCCCTCAAGATCCCATTCTGCTGGTTCCTGCTCATAGTCTATCTTTGACTCACATCTGCACTAAGGTTTTAGTAAGGCACAGCCTTTGGATTAATGCTATGCTTTCAAGTACTCCTTTGAGGTCATGGTGATGATTACAAATCATCCTTGTGATCAAGGATGTGCTCCTTGGTCCTGGCTTATTCAGTACTTTTCACCCCTTTTAGTACTTTTGAATCAGAGAACACTGAATTAGCTATGCAACCTGCATAGAGGCCATCTAGGGTCAAGGTCAGCTCAGAGCTGGAGTAAGATTCCTTCTGAACTGTGTGGCCTCCTTTTTGGAGCAGTCCTCCTGCATTGACAGCTCTCGGTTTTACATGGAGCTGAGCCTTGGCTTCCTTTAGCTTCTACCCATCTGTGTATTTCATAGCAGAGCTGAGCTAGGGGACTGACTTAAGTAATCTTTCTAAATTTCATTTTGGAAACAATTTGGAAGGCAATTTTAATTTGGATAACTTCTAAAGCAAATATTAATCAGTGTAATGGGCAAAAACTTTTCTGGCATAAGTAGGAAAAATCCACTTTGCAAATTGAAAGACCCAAGGCCTTTTTAAAAGTGCATCTGTTTTTCTAATGCAATTTGTAGCCCAGTTTATTAAATTTGTAGGACAAAGTGATATTGAAGGTGCAGGGAATCTTTTGGTACATTTTCCCCCCCCCCCCTCTTCCAGACAATATAATAATAAAAGAAATTGCTAGTTAGCAGAATGGCATAAATTCTGTATCTGGGAAAAGATGCTATGATACAATTTTGTTCTTAAAAATTATTTCAGGATGGATGTTTATTTTTGGAGGTTGCTAATAAAAACAAGTCATTGACTTACTTGGTTTGAGTCTGTGATGGTTTGTCTAAATGACTACTGTATGAATTACTTTACTTGAATGAGACTTAAGGCATTCTTGGCTCAATTATTGTAACTTTTTTGCATCAGTTTACAAATTTAGGCTTTTAGGGAAAAACAAAGTGAGAGATTTGTATTTGTAGATCAACTCCCAAGAACATTGTGGACACAGCAGGAAGTGTCATATTCCAGATAGACCTTGGTCCGGCCGTGTGACCTTGACCAATATTCTTTAACTCTCTGAATCTCATTTTCCTCATTGCAGAATGAAAATAATTTTTACCTCTGTCGGGTTTTGTGAGGATGAAATGACATAACATAGCAGAGCTCCTTAGGCATGCTGTTTTGACACTAATTTAAACCTTAATTATCACATCTTTAAAATGAGGATGATTTTAATACCCAACTCATTGGAATTTTGTGATGATTAAATGAAAATTATCTAAGTAAATGCTTTACACAGTGCATGACATAGAACTATTATTAACATTATTACCCATAATTATACCCAACAAATGCAAACTCCCCTTTCCCTTGTCCCCTTAGTTATAGGGTTATGATTTCATTCCCATCAGTCCTCTTCAGGTTGGTTACTTGCCATGTGGGTTACTATGCTGTTTTGCATCTCCCCTATCTATTTCTTCTCCCTTTGATATTTTCCCAAATGTTTAGCATTTTCCTGGAATATACAAGAATTGAGAAGGAGCACAGACTAGTGCCTGTAAATACACAGAATTTCTTTGGCTAAAAGTCAGATGGGGAAAGGTCCCCAAATACAGCTTTAGGCTTTCTCCTGATTTAAAGATACCTGACTTCTTAGGATTCATTGGTGGAAATTAATACGGATTATACCCCAGTCAAATTGCACGACAGAAGCAGAGGCTTTTGCTACAGGCGTGATGCACACCACATTTACAGATAATGTTTTGCTTCCATCTCTGCTACATTCTGGTTTATTCTCTGACCCTCCACTTTGTCCTGGGGTGTCCATTGTCCTTTTCCCCTTCTTACCCTATGCTTCTTGTTTGAGGGCATCAAGCTCCTCCCTCTCTCTGAAATCATTATCACTCGCGCATTAAATCTTAGGCATAGGCGCGGGTCTATCAGTCTGTATCAGCCTCTCCATTCACATTGGCCTTTTAACAGAGACAGAAGATAAAAAATAACTAATAACTAATCTGAGTAGTTATACATCAGGTATCATCATAAAGGGAGGGACCATCAAGGTTTCCCTCCTTTCCTAAAACTGCACCATGGAGAAGCTTGGGACCTATATATACTTAGGAAACAGTAAGATTTAGAAAGAAAATCTCCAGTGAATTTGATGACAGGGAACCTGGGTTGTAACCCTGGCTATGCTGCTCATAGGAAACAGGGTTTGAGCTCCAATCCTTGACCTCCCCAACTCTCTCAGCATCCTTCTCATACAGTGAGGGCAGTAACACCTGCAGAATTTGCTTCTGCCTCACAGGACTGCTCTGGGGAACCACTGCCCTGACTTAGAAATGTTCAGGACCCTTCAGCTCCACACTGAAATAGCTCTGCTATCATCTCTGTGATGCAAGGACGCTGTCAAATTGGATGGGGGAAGACATGTAAGTTTACTAAGAAATAAAAGGCAAGAAAACAAAGCTCAGTTTTGAGCACCAATGCCTCTGTCTCCCTAGAAATTTCCGCTTCTTTTAGAAGGAATGTCCAATGGCTTTGTGTGGGGGATAGTGAGCAATAAATCACTGTATAGAAGTTGTAGCCAAAGTAGACAGAGGTTAAGTCCTGCCAAAGATGAAGGAGCAAGGAGAAGACCTGCTAGAAACATTCAAATTGCTTTCTGATCTCAGTAGTCTATAAAACAGAGCACACAAATGGGTTTCCTGGATATTTGATTTATTTCATTGCTCTAACAAATGTGATAGAAAAATCTCATTGCCTATTTTAATACATTAATCTTGTATCTAAGGGCATTGCTAAATTTAAGTACAAATTCTGATAATTACCTTAGAATTTTGTTTTTTTTCATGCATAATAATTTTACCTGTGAATAATAAGTTTCATTTCTTTCTAAAAAAAAAAAACAGAGCACACAAAATACATTTCTGATATAAAAAATTTAGCATATTCACTCATTTATTACTAAATATGACCAAAAGTTGGACAGTTTAAAAACTATTTCAGCAAGTTTTACACAATGGATCAAAAATAATAAAGATTAGATTATAATAAAGATTAGATTTAAAGAAAATAAATAATAGTTATATCAGGTTTTTTTAAAGCCCAAATATAAATAACTTTTAATGTTTTTAAAGCTCATACAAATCCAATATGAGGCAGCAATGTAAGATTGCTAAAAATATGTTAATGCAATGTAAGGATGGACTTCATAGAAAGACAACACCTACCCATCTTTAGAACAACAATGAAACCTCCACTTCACAGAGTAGACAAAAGACTCATAGGATACCTGCAAACATCTAGTAAGGCAACCAGCTGCAGAAATGTCAGTTCAAGTCCACAGTCATCTCTTTTCCAAAATCACAGCAATTACTGTTCTTCCCATTCTTCTCTTCTTTGCGATAAAGGGTTTTGCCTTTTAATATGTAACTTGGGCACAATTCTTTGAAATTTCATGTGCATGGGTTTTGTCTGTTGTTTTAAAAATCATTTGCTACATATTTACATATTATACCTGTATATTTATTTTTATAATTAATTTATTTATATGATTTTATGAACATAAAACTTTATGATAAAATAATATAAAGAACATGTAGCTTTTTTGGCCTTTGTTATGAAACTCAAATTCAATGGAATGCATAAACCCTGGCAAATTGCCGCATCTGGACCAATGCACACACCAGCATAATGCAAACTTCTCCAGCACAAAAACAACACCATGACCCCAAGAAAATTCCCTTGTCATTCCTCACCCGCCAATGTGAAATAATCATGGCTCTGATTTTTTTTTCCACCAGAGTTTTGTTTGCCTCTTCTAGAATTTCATATGAATGGAATTATACAGAAAATATCCTTTATCTAAGATTTCTTTCTCTCAAGATTTGAGACTCATGTTGTCTGCAACAGTACTTGGTTTCTTTTTATTGAGTCCAGATATTTTTCAAACCCCTTGGAGACCAGGACTGTGCTAGAACTTTCCGCATGCCCCGTGGCACTTGTATAGAATTCTGCACCTTGTTTAGTGTTCTGTGGACATTTGGTGACTCAATGGGTGAATGAGCTTATGAGGTATGTAACCAATCGATAAGCCATTCAGACACAAGCAAGGTTCACTTTTCTAATCTGGACAGTCTGGCAAAATTCAACTTACCAACCAGCCACGTTACACATCCTGTTTCAGAAGCCTGCTTGCTGCACTGTAGGAATCCAGGGATCCGCCCAGCCCATTTGCAATTCTGCAGCATTTGCTGCATTCATGCAGCAGTGAGGTGCTGGCGAGGGAGTGAGCTGCTGCTGCCCTGGATGGGCTCCAGCCTGGCTGTGGAGGAGCCAGCCTCGGGGCTTTGTCTCTTGTGGACGGAAATGCTTACCCTCGATCTCTGCAAATATTAAACCTCACGTGCCTCCGATTGATTTATTAAATCACTGTAAAGGTCAGCAAAGAAATCCAGGTGCTGCATGGAATATTTCTGTGGCCAATTAGTACCCAAATTGCAGAAGCAGCGTGCACTTCCTTGTAGTCAGAAAAGCACAACCGAGCAAAGAGGGTTAGTATTGTTGGCTCTGACCCATATCACTGTGACCTGCCTGAAAGGGCTGTCCCAGCGACCCTCTGACTGGTGACTGAGGGCCAGGCACACAAAGCAGGCCTCTGGGGAGGAAACACAGGGGCTGGTTCTGTGGATCAGAGCACTTAGGGGTCAGAACCTATTGCCATCACTTCTGCTTGGACAGCACTAAGTTCCTGTCATTTCTTACAGTGCACGTGTTCTGAATGCAAATGTGCTTTTCATCTTTAATCTATTCAAGTGACATTTTCTTCTGCTTCTGCGGCAATGTATATTTTATCTAGCTGCATAGCACACTTTATGGTGCATCGCTTTTGAAAAGCAGAGCTGTAAAGTTAGGCACATTTTATATTCAAATGGGGAAAGTTTTCTTTTAAACATGTTTACCAAGCCATGGGGGGATTCATGGACAATCCTGTGATGTGCTTGTTATACAAAGAAATAAACTGGAAACAAGAAATAGAGAGGAAAGTTATCTGTAGCTTCAACACACTATACATTCCTGTTGATTTTATTCCCAATTCTTCTGAAAAAGTTAAGAGGTTTGTGGAAAGCAGGATAAACTCCAATAATGAGATATTGAGTACCTGCCCTTTTTTCTTTATTCCTGATAGCAAATTTTAATGATACTTTTTCAAAGAATATCCATTCACAAAGATGGAAAAACGAGGATAGCTTAATTAGAAAAATGGGGTTAGTCATGATGTGGCTATGTTAAAGAGTTTGGATCAGCCAAGTTGCATTTTAGCACATTAATTCCTGAAAAGGTGTTTTGTAGGCTGATGTTGAGAGTTGTGTCTATGAAATTACAACATCATATCAACAACAACAAAAAAGTCCCATCGCCAGTTACGCATCATGTTGTACTGGTAGCATTCATTTTATTTTACATCAGGACATTTGTGAAACCTATAATAATTGGTTTATTGCCACCATTGTCTATTGAAATGGAACATATGCATTAAGACTATAGATCAGTCCATACTGATAGTGTCCCCCAAAGAGGAGAGGTTTATTACTTGCACATTAGATTTTGGAGACTACGGCACGCAATTATGAAATTCCATAGAGACAGGGAGGAGGTGGCAAATGTGGGTGAGCAGAGCACACCGCTTGGTGTGGAAGCAGGTGGAGTCTAGATTGCAGTAGCTGTGTGACTTGGTAAGTTACTTAACCTCTCTGGCCTTTGCTGTTTGCTCTGAATAACCATCTCACAGGGATTTTGTCATTATGAAATAATAGCAAATGCCTGTCATGTGGTAGGTATCCATGTTTATTTCCTTCATCCCTTCCTGCACTGATGTGCTGATGCTGACCTTGATGGTGAGGTGGGTTGAGACCCGTCTGCTGTTCTGATCTAGGACTATCCCCGCAGATCACTCTTGGCAGGAGAACTTGGCTCTCCTGACCTCCAGATTGAAGCTTTCCGTGGGCCTTGCCCTATAAATACTTCACCCTACAGTTAAGCTTTTTAAACAAATGCCAATTCAGAACCTTTGTGTGCCAAAGGGTTTTAGGATAATGAGCTGCAAAGCTGTCAGTCACCAGGTCTACTCATTTGAAGTTTTTGGAGTCTACTGGGACTAGAGAAGAAGTAAAATACTTTCAGTGGTTCTAAAAAAGAGTTAAACATGAAGGGCTTTAGGTTAGGTGAATATATTTTGCTTTTCAACCACACGACCTCAAATAATCCTTTATAAGATTATAGAAGTATTGAGTCTAACCAGAGTGGTATGAATTTTATTAATTGGTCTCATCAACAGATTTCTATTTTTTTGAATATTTTTTATCTCCTAGAAGTGTGTCTTGTTGGCACCCCTCAGTTGGGTTCATATTTATGGAGAATATGCTTCATGAAGAATAAATACACATATATAGTGAAACTTAAAAGTCTTCTAAAGAGACAATGACACTACAGAAACAACACGGATGCAAAAGCATCTAGCATAAGGGGACAGAAAAGTCAAGTTTTTTTAAAAAAGACATTTTCTAAAGTTGCTCACTTCACTGTCGCTGTGATACACAGATCAAATGCCACATGGGCTTTCAGAGCAAAATGCTGGAAAGAGGATTTTAAAAGGAGGATGACTGGGCAGAATATTTAAAAAGAGACAGGCACCTACCAGGAGGAGGCTAAGGTAGGGTAACCAAAACCCAGACCCAGGCTGGGCTCAGGATCAGTGCCCACCCCATGCAAGGCCACAGTGCAGATCAGGTGTCTCCACCAGGAGCCCTTTAAAAATACCAGAGATCTACATTCATAAAGATGGCTGGCATGCCCCTCCTCCCACTCTATTGGCCAGGCTCCACAAAGGAAAGGTCCCCTCTGCCCTCCAGGTCTCACCCTTCCCCACTCCTCTATGCTCCTTTACCCAAAGGAGGGCAGCAGGTACTCCACCAGTTTCTTCTCTCTGCAGCCTCTGCAGCCCATTCCTTTCTGGGCAGCCTTTTCTGCAGTCAAAGGCTTCCGCTAGGAGCTGTGGGGAAAAAAAAAAAAAAAAAATGCTGATGGACTTAAGATCTCTGAGGGTGACCTGACACTCCTGGGGAAGGGAGCTGGCACAAAGGAAATGAATTCATGAATACTCAAGGGTGTGGTGTACTGCAGACTCATACACGGAATGTGAAACAGTGTGGTTTACACGGAGCAGGTTGAAAAAATCCCACTCTGCCACCTCTCCTCCACATACCAGTAATTGGGAGCAGAACACTATATGGCTTACCCAGGCTCTCTCTCCACCGCTCCTCTCTCCTGACAGAAAGATTTCCTTCTGTTGAACAGTTTATGGAGGAGACCAAAGACATGCAGGCTATGAAAAATCTTCAGAGTAAGTACCCTAACATCTGCCAGGGCCAGTGTTCAGGATAGCCTAGTGACCTTAGTCTTGAGATCCTGGAATGTGTGCACTGGGGAGACCGAGTGCACCAAGTCTTGACAGATTAAACCATGGATAGTGACCGTTTCTGAATTTGCATCATTTCCGACTTTAATGAAATTTTTCTGGGGCAGTCCTTCCCTCTACCACGAAGAGGATGAGGTATCAAAATCTGTTTTATTTTTCTTTCTTAATTTTTAAGGTCGGAAAGGACCTCTGAGGATAAGCCTCACCCACCCTCTCCTCAGTCTCCAGAAGCAACTGTGGTGCCGCTTCAAGTACTTCGCTCTCCGAGGGTCACCGTGAAAGAGATTTTTCACTTTCTGTGTTTGAAAACACTGAAAAAAACGCCTTTGTGCGCCTCTTTTAAAAACAGATCAGTAAGTTCGCGTCAGATGGTACAACACACACACACACACACACACACACACACACACTTAATGCTTGCTTAGAAAAATAAATAAATCTTGGGTATCTTTTGTAAATTTCTGCAATCTCTCCACGAAACTGGAGGGATGCAATACATGTGTGGAAATGCTCTGTCTACTGCAGGGCTGTATCCACCTGCTTTAGGGCGTGCCCCCTCTTTCAGGTATCTGGGTGCTTCCTACTGGAAACCCACGGATTCCTGACTGCATCTGTTACCTATTTATTGTAGGGAATCAAGGAGCAATCATGCGGCTATTTTCCGTCTGCCCTAGCACGAGAAGTCTAGATACTGAGTTCTCTCACGCCCCCCGGACCACACCCGTGCAGCAGCTTTTGCGGAAAATCAGACACCTGCAGGGCTCGTGGAAATCATCAGGTTGGGTGCCGCACAAGTGTAAAAAGAGGGTAGGAAACTTCTAATGCGATGGAGGTGGTGGTGTCAAGCAGGGATTTAGCTTGATGAACAGAGGCAGCCTTAAATTCCCCGGTTTCAGGGCGCACGGCTGCCTAGCAAGTCAGTCTATGCCTGGTTAGTTTCAAACTCATTCCTGGCTCTCCTCCACCTACACACTTCAACATGCAAAAAGCATTCGAGGCTTCATTCCCCGGGAAGAAATGAGAAAATCTAGGAACACTAACCGGTTGATTGATTGCGCTAAAGTTAGAAAGGCTAAAAAGAACACCTGCAGTGCTGCGGTTTTACGTGTGTGTGTGTGTGTGTGTGTGTGTGTGTGTGTGTGTGTGTTTGGGGGCAGGTTCCCTATGCTGAGAAGCCGTGCGTTAAAGAAAAAGAACCAGTCGAAAGGACGATGAATTAAAGAAAATGCCAGAAACAGCTATAAAGAAATGTAAAACTTCCCAAGCTAAATGCCGCATCCCTGCAACCTTTTCCTATTATCTGAATCTCAAATGTTCTAGAGGCATTGCAACATTTCCATAAACCCCAAGGGGGTGGAGGGTTACTAAGGGGGTCCCTAGCAGGTAAGGACGAGTTGGGGGTCAGGATGTCTTCGAGATACCGGGTATGAAAAACTAAGATGACAGTAGGGAAACATAACCTGTTATTGGGGACACTTAAAAATCCGAGTGATACGGGATCCAAGTATAATAAGCAAGACGAGGCTGGGTGGAGGGAGAAAGAGAAAGGAAATGAGTAGGGGGTCTATGGAGTCTCAGGGAAAATAGAGAGCCTCCGAGAAAAGCGGAAAGAAAGAAAGCCGCAGCTTCCCAGCTGCCTGTCGCTCGCCCCCGCCTTCTCTTTTGCGCAGAATCCTCCCCTTGGCTGCAGCAGCGCACTGCCCCCACTGGCCGGCGCGCCGTGATCGATCGCAGGCTGCGTCAGAATCCTCCCGGCGTATAAATAGGGGTGCAGGACAGCGCTGAGCCGCACACAGCCATCCATTCTTCCCTTTCCCTTTCTCCCCCGTCCTTCCTCCTCTCCAGGCCCCCATCTCCGCCGCGGGCCAGGGGGCACCGGCCGCCACCATGAGTTCCTTTAGCTACGAGCCGTACTACTCGACCTCCTACAAGCGGCGCTATGTGGAGACGCCCCGGGTGCACATCTCCAGCGTGCGCAGCGGCTACAGCACCGCGCGCTCCGCTTACTCCAGCTATTCGGCGCCAGTCTCCTCCTCACTCTCGGTGCGCCGCAGCTACTCGTCCAGTTCCGGCTCCTTGATGCACAGCCTGGAGAACCTAGACCTGAGCCAGGTAGCCGCCATTAGCAACGACCTTAAGTCCATCCGCACTCAGGAGAAGGCGCAGCTCCAGGACCTCAACGACCGCTTTGCCAGCTTCATCGAGCGCGTGCACGAGCTGGAGCAGCAGAACAAGGTGCTGGAAGCCGAGCTGCTGGTGCTGCGCCAGAAACACTCCGAGCCGTCCCGCTTCCGGGCGCTGTACGAGCAGGAGATTCGCGACCTGCGCCTGGCGGCGGAAGACGCTACCAACGAGAAGCAGGCGCTCCAGGGCGAGCGCGAAGGGCTGGAGGAGACTCTGCGCAACCTGCAAGCGCGCTATGAAGAGGAGGTGCTGAGCCGCGAGGACGCCGAGGGCCGGCTGATGGAGGCGCGCAAAGGCGCAGACGAGGCGGCGCTGGCCCGCGCTGAGCTCGAAAAGCGTATCGACAGCCTGATGGACGAAATCGCTTTTCTGAAAAAAGTGCACGAAGAGGAGATCGCCGAGCTGCAGGCGCAGATCCAGTACGCACAGATCTCGGTGGAGATGGACGTGTCCTCCAAGCCCGACCTCTCCGCCGCGCTCAAGGACATCCGTGCGCAATATGAGAAGCTGGCCGCCAAGAACATGCAGAATGCCGAAGAGTGGTTCAAGAGCCGCTTCACGGTGCTGACCGAGAGCGCAGCCAAGAACACCGACGCTGTGCGCGCTGCCAAGGACGAGGTGTCCGAGAGCCGTCGCTTGCTCAAGGCCAAGACACTGGAGATCGAAGCGTGCCGGGGTATGAATGAAGCCCTTGAGAAGCAGCTGCAGGAGCTGGAGGACAAGCAGAACGCCGACATCAGTGCTATGCAGGTACCACATCTTCCAAAACCCAGATGGGGTGAGGGGACTGCGAAAGCGCTAGGGTCGGGGGGAGTTGAGCGTGCGCCCAGAAAGTACAAAAGGGCGAGGCCTCTGCTTGCAGCTATTAGAGGTAGAACTGGACTTCTTGGAGACTAGTGAGGGTGGGGAGGCGGGTGGGGCGGGCCGGGGCGTGACTGCAGTCTGGGTAGGTGCTTGATGCGGTTGAATCCGTGTTTCGCAGGAAAGCTGCCCAGCCCTGCCAGGGGACTGACTGGGGGAGGGGAGGAGGTGGAAGTTGGGCGTTGCCTCCAGGCTGCGGTGATATCCCGTCTTTACAGATCTGCATTAATCACCTTACTTTCAGCACCTATTGGTTAATAAACATGGCGAATAGCTACTCATTAGTTTGGAATCAGCATGCTTTAGGACTAGTTTTTACTATGATGTTCATAGTAAACCATTTCTTTTTAAAGCTTCTCCATCTTCTGAGGAGTAGAAATACAGATACATAGAAAGTGTTTCAGACAAAGTGATTTTTAAAAAATCTAGCTAGTTCCTTCCCATAAAACAATGAATTCATTTTCCTGACTATGACCTGACTAAAGAAAAGTTAGAAACACAAAGTTGTTCTAGCAATTTGGCTTTTTAGAGCTCTAATGATGATCATTAGACTATATTAACTAAAGAAATTTTTTAAAGGATTTTTTTCATCAGTTATTTTTTTTCTTCTCATGTTTCTCAGAAGCAGGATATATATACAATTAAAACCATGCAATTTTAGGGGAGATTTTATGGAAAGTGTGCCCTTTGATTTTAACAGAAACTAGGCCTTTGAAAACATATTACAGAATAAAAGCAGCAGGGATTTATGCTTGGATTTTTAAAAATCTTCCAACAGGACACAATCAACAAATTAGAAAACGAACTCAGAACCACAAAGAGCGAAATGGCACGTTACCTAAAAGAATACCAAGACCTCCTCAACGTGAAGATGGCTTTGGATATCGAGATTGCAGCTTACAGGTAAAATCAGGGGGGTGAAGGTGGCCACCATTAAGCCTTGGAGGAAAATCAAATTACAGTTAAAATTATGTCTAATCAGAAACCTTCAAGAATATGCCTTTGAAATAACTATATTTTTTTTGCTTCTTCCAAGAAGGTATTCAAACAAATACATAAAAATCTAACCTTGTATAATAGTAAGTCCTGTTCTTAGCTTCTTGACATGTTTTAAATTTAATAGGACTATTTAGGGCTTTTTGCTTTGTTTTGTTGCAGCCACAGAATCCTTAGTCATTAAGTCTTGTTGTTGGTCAACCCTGCTTCTTGTGTTTGTCTTTGAGGGTGGTCTTTGGGGAAAATGATGAGTGATGGATTGGAGTAAGTCCTTCAAAACACTTCTGGTGGTTTTTTTTTTTTTTTTTTAACCCCCACCCTTCATCTGCCTCCCCAGGAAACTCTTGGAAGGTGAGGAGACCCGGCTCAGTTTCACCAGTGTGGGCAGCTTAACCAGTGGCTACTCCCAAAGCTCCCAGGTCTTTGGCCGATCTGCCTACGGAGGTCTGCAGACCAGCTCCTACTTGATGTCCGCCCGCTCCTTCCCATCTTACTACACCAGCCACGTCCAGGAAGAGCAGATTGAGGTGGAGGAGACCATCGAGGCTGCCAAGGCCGAAGAAGCCAAGGACGAGCCACCCTCTGAAGGGGAAGCTGAAGAGGAGGAGAAGGAGAAGGAAGAGGGCGAGGAAGAGGAGGGAGCTGAAGAGGAAGAAGGTATGATAGAGACAAACCCCTGCAATTTTATGTGCAAAGTGAGTGTGGGTATTTGTTAGGCCATGCACAATCTAAATGTCCTGTGTAGGAAAGTGTTCTTGCTTATGTGATTTTGAAATCTGAACCAAAATGAATGCCAGACACTTCATAATACTGAGCTTAGGCTTGGATTACTTCTACTACCTGGATGTAATCTATTTAAATATGTACCCCCCAGCAAATGGTTTCTGGCAAGCATTCTGTGCGTTGTCCATTGGGAAACTGGGACTGAGAGGTCTTTGGTAAGCATTCTGAGAATAATGTGGAATAACTCCCAAAACCTTTGCAGAAATGTTTGACTGGACTAAAGCTGGCTTTGGATTTTGTAAATTTTCTTTTTGTGTTAAAGCTGCCAAGGAAGAATCTGAAGAAGCAAAAGAGGAAGAAGAAGGAGGAGGTGAAGGTGAAGAAGGAGAAGAAACCAAAGAAGCCGAAGAGGATGAGAAGAAAGATGAAGGTGCTGTGGAGGAACAAGCAACTAAGAAGAAAGATTGAGCCCCCTTTCCTTAATTATTCCAGGAAAAATTCTCCCAAAATCAGGTCAACCTCATCACCAACCAACCAGTTGAGTTCCAGACCCTATATGAATTAAGAAGTCAATATATGTATAATTCTGAGATGAATTAGGTTGGACATTCAATGTTGTGCTATGAATTTTCTCCTTATGCAGAGTATCCGTTTGCTTGCAGAGTGGCTTTCTGGCTTGCTGCCAGCCTGTGCATGGTCCACGCTTATGAGTTCAGGATCTATGGCAATGTGAATCATTCAGATGTTTACAATAAAAACACAACATGAATAAATGAATTCACTAATGTTAATGTTAAACTTCATGGAAAAATAGTCCTTTGAACCTTTGGTGGTTAGAAATTAAAGACCTTGAGTTATGTGCAATAAATAGTAAATAAAGTTACATTGAATGACATATTTCTTGCTGTGGTTGTTGACTTAATTAAAATACCTTAATGATGGCACCGATATAAACCATAAACAAGTGGACTATTGATCTACAATTTATTTTTTAGTAAAATCAAAACTTTAACAGCTAAAATATTTTTTTCTTCTTTAATTGGAAATTCTTAGGGCTATAATTAGGTCATGACTATTCATAAAATCTCTTCCCTAAAAACTTTTATTGGTAATAAACATGAGTAAGTAAGAGAGTCCATAAGTAACAGTATACTTTGCCCCCATATGTATACGATATTATGTGAAGAATGGCTTTCTAGGAGACAATTCTGAAATTATATGACAAGTATATCATTTATTGTGAACTAGTATGTAATAACACAATATGGGTAGAATAGGAATTCTACATATTCATCATTATTAACATTTTTCATCTAATTATCACAGAAGTTGAAACCAGAGCACATGATATAGTCGAGGAATATATATTTTTTTTACATTAGCATGTAATTTAGGGAGAAGAAAGAATACCAAAGGCCATTTGCCACTGGAAACATGTTGCCTGAAATCCTGAGCTCATGATTCAGTGTGTTGTTAGCTTCCTTCTATTGCTTCAAATAGACAGCATTTAATGCCACACAGTTTTAAACCCTTTAAAAAACTACAGATACTGGTAATGAAATTATTATCAGTCACTTAGGGGGGAGATAATATACTTGTATGTTACATTGGCATTGTTCTGCATGTCTTAATTGGGAAATTCTTGGATTCCAGTTATAACTTATCTGGTTGGATATTTCACTGAATGTATACCCCATCTGTCCACGTGCACCGTAAGGTTATGAAGGCTCTTGTGCTTGCATTTGGTGTGGAACAGAGATGAAATTATTGACTATTTGCTGCTCTGCTTCTGTTTTTGGGCAATTGCTTTGTCAGCCAATTTTGTTCAATATCTGTTTTTTAGGCCTTTAAACGTTATGGATTTCACTTGAAACCAAAGTGGTCTACATTTAAAGTTATTTGATCTCTTTGCACTGTATCTAGTCAAACATATGTGACTAAGCAAATAGGTAAAATATTTCTTTATCTACCATGATATGGATGGGACCAAGAAGGCTCTCAGCACTTCAGCCTGGGTAAAGATTAGGAGTCTCCTCAGAAACCAAGCTCTTCAGATTGATGCTGATGGGATGAAGCATGTGGTAATTCTTAGACAGATGCAACTACATGTAAAACAACTAGCCAAATGGAAACTGCTGGTTGGTTTGAGAAACACTTGGTTGAAGTAAGTCCATTGTCCCATACTCTCTCCTGTGTGCCATAATAAAATATTGAAAAACCTAAATTAAATGAGTTTGAAGTCTTTTTTTAAAGTTTCCACCAAATTTGGTACTGTGGCTAGTATCCATATTCCCCTCTGCTTCCCCCACAACTCCAGTCTCCATTCACTATCCTTCTCTACTCCTAGTGACCCACTGTGCTCCTCAGTCAACCAGCTCTAAACCAGACACCTCCACATGACATCAGACCTCCCATTCCTCTTCTCAAGCCAGTCTAGTTGATCGCTAAGCTGACTGATTTCACTGCCACATATCTTGAATCCATCTCCATCTCTCCATGTACGCAGCCACCCCTAACGATTCTCTCAGTGTCTACGTTTGCCCTCCTTCAATCACACACTTTGGTTGATAGACTAGTATTTGGAAAAGCGAATTTGCATCAGGGAATCTCCTTGACTAATCCCCCCTCCCAAGAGCTTCCTATTTCTTTTAATATAAAAACTGGAATCTGGTCGGGTGTGGTGGCGCTTGCCTGTAATCCCAGCAGCCCGGGAGGCTGAGACAGGGGATTGAGTGTTCAAAGCCAGTCTCAGCAATGGTGAGGTGCTAAGCAACTCAGTAAGACCCTGTCTCTAAATAAAATACAAAATAAGGCTGGGGATGTAGCTCAGTGGTTGAGTGACCCTGAGTTCAATCCCTGGTACCCACACCATAAAAAAAAAAAAAATTGGAATCTGTGTGGGTGTGTTTGTGTTAGGCAATAAGTGAACAGGTTGATAAGTAGGTGACCTTTAGTTGAAGCTAAACAGGTGAGGATCTGGAGAAGGAGGGTTCCGGGTTGGGGAAAGGGCAGGCACAAAAGCCTGATTTCTCTAAACCCGCAAGTACATTGATGAATATTAGTGATGAGGCAGACAGTAGGAGATAGGGCTGGGAAAGGCAGGCAAGGGCGTTTAGATCAAGGGTTGTGATTTTATTCCTTCTGTAATTAGGAACTTTTGAAAAACTGAAGTAGGAAAGGTGGTATGATCTCATTCATGCTTTATAAAGACCACTCTGACTCCTGTGTGGAGAATGGGCTAGGGAAGCTAGAACCAAAGCAGAAAGACTAACTAAAATGTGCTTCCGAGTCAGGTAAGAAAAGAAGAATGGTGAATTGGAATAGGCAGTGGCAGTAGAGACAGCATGGCATGGTGCAACTCAGGAAATTTTTTGAGTTAGCTTCTTACAACATGAATGCACAGAGGGAAAGTTGTAAACAGTATCTTATGTTTTGTTAACTACATAATATTATATCAACTCAGGATGCAGTATGTATTAGTTACCTGTGCTGCATAATAAATCACTCCAAAGCTTCCTTAGTTCTGCAGATCTGGCTTTTGGGAGTGGCTCAGTAGGGATGCTCTGACTCTTGGTCTCTTGTGAGGTTGCAGTCAGACGTTGGCTGAGATAACTGCTCTGAAGGTCTGACCATGGCAGCAGGATCCCTTTAGAGATAGGTTTTCCATTTGACTGGCAATTTCCTCTCCATGTGGGTCTTTCCACTGAGCTGGTTGACATCCTACAACATGGCAGTCAGCCTCCACCTAAGTAAGGCTGCCATGAAACTAAGACCACAGATGTAGTGGTTCATGACCTAATATTGAGCCACACACCACCACCACCACTGTCTTCTACTGGGGACAGAGACTAGCCTGCCTGATTCTATGTGTGTGTGGAGGTGGGTGGGTGGGTGAGGGGACATCTGCACAATGGCATAAACACCAAGAGGCGAAGATCACTAGAGGTTGCTGAAAGGTAGTTGACTTGTGGTTATTTCTTTCATGAACAGCAAGCATTCTGAAACAATTCCAGATTCAAATATTTTTTCAGTCTGTTCTCATCAGTGTACTCATCCTTATTTCATCTTGTATTCTAATTTAACAATATGTTTATGAAAATTATAGACAGCTTGGCAATAAATATCTTCATCCAATAAATATCTTCATATTTGCCCTTTTATTGAATTATGTCTTTAGTCTTTTCCCTAGTGGGATTATGTGTTCAAAGGGTAGCATGTACATTTAAATAGCTCCTGAAAAGTCTCTCCATACATATTTTCTATAAAGTTTGATACCCACAATTTAAAGCCTTTGTTTTCCTGCAGCAAATCATTTGATAAATAGGTTGTTAGATGGGGATAAATATGACAGCAGCTAATATATGACTTAGGGTAAGGTGTGACAGAAAAATAAAATTTTATGTGTATCATTTGTTGGTTGGTGAAACCCATCCCAGTTGATATCTTAGTCTACATACATACACAAATATATGATATGTAATGCAGGAGCCCTGTTTGGGGAGATAGCTAAGATTGCGGTTGACTATTGGGCCATAGACATTTTTTGCGCATTTCCGCCTTCCGTAGTCTCACGGGATCTCGTGGGACTTGGTCGAGGATCTCGAGAGATTTGAACGGTGACTCAGCAGATCGAGCTAGCGCCATTGCTGCTCGGGCGCATGGGAAGAGACCAGAGAGAGAAAAGACAGGGTTATCGCTATTGTATAGATATATTGTAGTTTCTTGTAAGATTAAAGAATATTTTCGTCTCCATCCTGTCTCCGGACTCCTTCCCGCGGCGCTGCCATTCCAGGCTGCAATCCCTTTCCGGTGGCAACAATGTAATATATAATAATACATGATATGTGTGATGTGTATTCACACCTATATCATATATCTCATATATACATCTTAAGTTTAAACATGAATTTAAATGGGAAACTTCTACTAAATTAAAAAAAGTATGTTGATTATAAGTTGCCTTAACATAAAACAAATCTCTTAAAAAAATAGATACTCTAGATGGGGCTTAGGTTTCTAAACAATATTTAAGAATTTTCATTTGTGTATTGATGATCAGCTATCCCATTGATCTTAGTTAAATGTCATTCTTTCAATTTATAACCTCCCCACATCTTTATAACTTCCTATATTAGGCCATTTCCTGATATGTTCATAAAAATGATTAGGAAGCTTTTTTTTTTTAAATATATTTTTAGTTGTAGATGAACATCCAGTATCTTTATTTATTTTTATGTGGTGCTGAGGATTGAACCCAGTGCCTCACACATGCAAGGCAAGTGCTTTACCACTGAGTTACAGTCCCAGCCCCAATCAGGAAGCTTTGATGAATCAAAACTAATGTGCCCTTTTTACTGGCTACCTCACTAGTAGAGACTGAAACCCAACATTGAGAACTAGGTACCTCTGTTTGAAAAGAGGGAATGATCTGCTCATTCTGACTTGTTAGTTTCTTTCTAATCATTTATTCACCAGCTTTTAATTACACACACATTTTATTATGTGTATACACACACACACACACACACACACACACACACACACACACACACGAGAATCTCTGGCTTCCTCTCTCCCTGTTCCCCTTCCTAGATTCACACACAAGGGCTATGTGCTGGAGAGAATCTCACCTGTAAGCCACAAATCATTCACATGGTTTAAGATAGAGAATTAGGTGTTGTTCATGAAACCAGAGGGCAATTTCCCGAGGTGAGAGTACAATGCACCACCTTCCCTGGAGGAGATCACGTGTTTGTCAGTAGGCCCCAGAGTCAGCAGGTTCCAAGGACAGGACGAACCCAGGGCTCTTCAAGGCAGATTGTTTCCCTCCAGGGTGTCTGAGGGACTGACCTCGGTGTGAACCAAGTCCCCAAAGGGTCACTTTCAGACTGGGTAGGGCACCTGGGGAAGTCAGGAACCTTCAGGTTTGTTTTCTTTCCCCTTTATGTATGTGGCGCCCGCCACCAACACTTGTCCCATCTGAGCAGTGGAAAGAACAGGCTTCAGCAGTGTTTAGCAGAGGGAGGATTCAGCTGTAGTGCCTGGACCCCGAGTCTCCCCAGAGTTCAGAGTCTAGCCCGGCTGCGCTCTTCCCTCAGGGGGAGCGGGAGAGGTGTGGGGACACAGCCCTTAAAGAAACAGCCCCCCTCCTCGGGCAAAGCAGGCCACCTGGTGTGGTGTATGTTTAAATGTGTTGTTTAAACTCCACGTCCTCGGTTTGTTACTGCACTATGAGACTATGAGAGGCGTGAGACAGGCGACTTGGTGTTGGGGGTCAGAAGCCCAGGAGCCTTTGCAGCACTGCAGCTCGCTTAGGAAACAACACTGTGCTCCTGTTCCGTGATAACCGAAGTAAACTGAGCCCGAAAGTGTCCTCCGCCCCCCGCAGCACACTTTCTGAGGGATGAGGCCTATTTGCAGATTAAGGTATTTTCTCGTCTTCTCAGGACAGATTCCGGGCCTCCAGTTCCAGAATGCCTTCCCCTCTCCTCCTCCACCCCGTCTCCGAGATGGGGGGTGGAAAGGGAAGGGCCCGCATTTCCGCAGTTCCTGGGGACTCCTGAGGGGGCGCTGCGGCGCCCGCTGGGAGGAGCTGGGCGTGTTCCTAACTGGACTGAGCCCATCCGAGGGTGTTTCAGGACTACACTGGAATTATGCATCATCTAATAGATTTCAAAAATAATTTAAGGAAATCCAACTTGTGGTAATTTATTGAGCTAACCAAGATGAAAGACTTGAATGATCAAAATGACCAGATGTCACTTTTCCCCTCTCCCTGATTGCAGCGATTCCCACGTGTCGCCCCCGGGTTTCTGCACTGTGTGTTCGTCCTGGGCGCCGCCCCATCCCACCTCCCATCCCACCTCCCTTCGTTACTGGTCACAGCTGTTCTCTTTGTTTCCATCCAACAAGGGCAAAGTGTGTGTGTTGGGCTGGGGTGGGACGAGACCCAGGCTGCAGGTGAGAGAGTAAAAACCTGTCCGCTGGGTGAAGCCCTACAGTGCTTCCTGGGGACTACCTGTGGGTGCAGCCCACAGCCCTCTAGAGTGAGCGATCTCCCCCACTCCCAACTTAGGCGCACACTGCCGCAACCGCACCCTCAGATACTTTAACTAAGACCACCCTCCTCAGAATGATAAAAGTTGCAAGACTTTTGAAATATTTTTAAGTTGGTTGAGCGACACAGATTCTGAAAGCCCAGCTACTAGGGTGCAGACAGGGGATGGGGGAGGCGCCGGAAACCCTCATTTGATGGATGTTTTCTCCGGGTTGCGGCGCGGGGAGGATGCGGCAGGGCGGTCAGCTGCGGCGCTGCGCCGGCTGCGGGTCCACTGCCAGCAACCAAAGGGCCACCGCCTTGGGAAGGAGAGAGAGGGAGCGGCGGAGCGGCGAGGGGGAAAGCTCTCTCGGGAAACTTCTTTCCAGGCCTTGGGCGGCTCTTGGACCCCAGGCTCCAACCGGGAAAGGTGGACATCCGTGTCGTTCTGGGAAGTGTCCCTTTCTCTCAGTTCTGGACGGGGCCCCGGCCACTCTAGTCTGATTCTAACGGGAAAAAGCTCGACTCTGATGCTGCGCCACGCTGCTGCAGGAATGGGGGAGGCGGGCCGCGGGCACGCGCTCGCCTGCTGCGAAGGCGGGATCCCTGGCGGAGCGTGCACCCCGGCCTTTGCATGGCCCGAACTCTGGCTAGAAATGCAGAGGCTTGGCCGCAACTCTGGCCGCCCAAGCCAGAATCTGCATTTTAACCGGATATTCAATGATTCCTAGGCTTGTGGAATGTGACACTCTAGTAAAGAAAGGAATGGAGTGGGGAGGCACCGGAGGCAGGAGGCTGCAGTTTACAACCGAAGGGAGGCATACACAGTCTCAGTTTCTCCCTTTGTATTATAAACCAATGGCAAGAGGGGAGAGAGATTCTTTTCATGTCGCAGTGTTCTCAATATCCTTGCTCACTCTCCCTGATGGTTTGATAAAAAGCTTTTGTAGAGTCCCTAGGGCCAGCGCTTCCCTTCCATTTGGAGGCCCATTGTTGGTAAGGCCATTTGGCACCTCCCTTTGTGATGTTCTGTTCTCCTGTCAGGGTGTGTTGTAAATTCACATGAGGTGGGCAGGATGGAACCCAAAAGAAAATTTACCTTCCCGAACACCCTGACCTCTAAATCCCATGTGACTTCATGTTTCCATTCTTTAAAGGTGCTTTGCTGTATATTTGCCTTAAGAAAGGCCTCATTCAATCTCTTCAAGCAACACGCATCTGTGTAATACTTTCTCTGCCCCTCTCCCAGGTTGGGGTGGTGTTAGTTAGAAAACATGCGGTAGAAATTGCCCAGGACCCTTCATCAATCCCAGGGAATGCCTGAGTCTGGCCAGAGACCCTGTAGTCAGCAGCCCAGGAGACTCAGAGGCTCAAGCAAAGGAAGAAGGCAAGATGATCAGAGGATTACTGTTGGGAGCCCACATGCTGGCCAGTTTTGGTCAGCGTTGACATGATGCTTTTTCTGCTGCTGAATGCTGGATTTGGGAGTCCAGTATAGACTAGACCTACTTGTAAAGGATTCCAAGAAGTTTATACCATCAATTCGTTTCTTCCTTCATAATTCGTTAATTCGTCAGAGACTTTCTGAATACATGTTAAGAGCTTGATACATTCCTGAGGCCCTAGAGACACAGCATTTACAACACAAATCTCCCATTTTCATAGAGGTAGATTATTTTTTTTAAAAGCTTGTGCTGTGTCATATGATATAGATGATAATAAAAAATGAATTTGGATAAATGAGATGAAGGTGGCATTTGGGCAGAGAATAAAACATGGGAGAGGGAACTTGTATGTGATAGGTAAAGTCCTGGGAAGCCTTTGGGGAAGTTTCTAGTCAACCAGGGATATGATGTGACTTGTGTTTTAGAAAGATCATTCTGGTGGCTATGTGAAGGAGATGAGCTGTAGGGATAACTGTGGAGGGCTGGAAGACCAGTTAAGAGACTGTTGCAGTAGTGGAGGTGAGAAGTGATGGCAAGTTGCTGTGGTGACGATGGTAGGTTGCTATGGTGTATGTGCCTGTATGTATTTTGAAGGTGGAGACAATGGAATTGCTGGAAGATTGGATGTGGGAAAGTGCATGAAGTCAAGAACAATTCCAAAGTTTTTGATCTGAAAGATTGCATTGGTCAGCTTTCCATCACTGTAACAAATTCCCCGAGATAGTCAACTTAGAAGAATGAAACGTTTATTTTGGATCATAGTTTCAGAGGTTTCAGTCCATGATCAGTGGGCCCTGCTATTTTGGGGGCCTGTGGTGAGCCAACGCATCATGGTGGGAACATATGGTAAGCCAAGCTGCTCATCTCATGATGCCCAGGAAATGAAAAAGAGGAAGGGGTGGAGGGATGGGGGATCCAATATCATCTTCAAGGGCACACCCTAATGACCAAACTTCCACCCTGTGGGCTCCCCTTCTTAAAGGTTCCACCACCTGCCAGTAGCAGCAGGGGTTGGTGACCAAGCCTTATGAAACATGTGGGCCTGTGGGGGCAGGGGTCACTTATCCAGAGCATAACACTGATAGAATGAAGTTTGCATTTAATGAACCAGGGAAGAGTGAAAGATGTATTAGGTTGTGGAGCGGGGGCGGCAGTAAGGGTCAGGTTTTGTCCATGTTACCTTTGAGGTGGCAGTCAGATATATATGGTAGAAGTTTGTGCTAGAGATACAAATCTGACTAACATTTTGAAGTTCTCCCCTGCAATGAACGCTCTAAGACTTTTTAAGAAAGACCTCTTTGGGCCAGGTGTGGTGGTGCATGCCTGTAATCCCAGCAGCTCAGGAGGAGCCTGATCGTGAGTTCAAAGCCAGCCTCAGCAACTTATTGAGGCCCTAAGCAACTCAGTGAGACCCTGCCTCTAAATAAAACATAAAAAAGAGCAGGGGAGGGGCTGGGGTTGTGGATCAGTGGTAGCATACTTGCCTGGCATGTGTGAGGCACTGGGTTCGATTCTCAGCATCACATGTAAATAAATAAATAAAATAAAGGTGTATCAATAATTAAAAATATATTTTAAAAAAAAGGTGCAGTAGCTATGGCTTGGTGGTTGAAATAATTTCAAAATTATAGAAGCTACTTAAGTAATTTTTTTTTATGTATGGGGAAACTGAGATTCCGAAGGGAAAAATGTATTGTGACTTATTACAGCAGAGCTGGGACTAGTTTCTAAGATTCCAGTGTATTTTCCCAGCACTATATGGCACTGTCGACTGATAAATGAGGTACCAGGAATTGAACTCAGGGGCACTGGGCCACATCCCCAGCCCTATTTTGTATTTTATTTAGAGACAGGGTCTCACTGAGTTGCTTAGTGCCTCGCTTCTGGCTGAGGCTGGCTTTGAACTCTTGATCCTCCCGTCTCAGCCTCCTGAGCTGTTGGGGTTATAGGTGTGGGCCACTGTACCCGGCAAACGAGGTATTATTATTCCTGATGTTGTTTTGGTGGCCAGGATTATAACAGACTGTGTGGGTTAGTGAAAAATATTTGTTAGATTACAACAGTATTGGTGCAACAATGGACAAGCTCATTTAACATGAGCTCCTCTCTTCCTCTCTCATTTTCTTTCTCTCTTCCTGGACTTTATTCTTGTCCATTTGGTAGCTCATTCCTGAAATAGTTCCATCAAGGGTCACTTATTGGCTCGGGGATGGGTGCAAAAATCAGGAAACCCCTGAGCATCATGAACCTCATCTGCTGCCACATGGGGCTTAAAGAAATATGGACTAAAGTCAGCCATATCTTCTTAAAGAAATTATGAATCATAATTTCTGGGGAATAAAGGTGGATCTCCCTGGCTGGGAACAACCTGATTGTTTAGCATCAAAATAAAAGGAAAATTACTTTGAAAGACTTAAATAATCACAGGGAGAGTGTGAGCAGCCCGACTCGTCATCGTCTCAATGCCACATTGCATTGCTACGGCCAACAATCTCATTTTGTGTCCCTGGCTTGTTTTTTTCCTCTGTCCCCATCCCACTATCCATATGGGGACCAATTTCCCCATCTGTTCATTCTTTTCATTCTTCACGGTTGAGATTTTAATTTCAATGATAATAAAAGTGATCACCAGCATCGGGTTTGGGTTTGATAGTGATTTCTACTTTTGATAGCGCTGTCACTCTCACAATGCTAAGAGGTCAGGGGACACGTATTCCACACATTTTACAGGTAAAACAAACAGCACAGGACTTATGGCATTCTGTTTTCCTTGAGATACCATCTCCACTTTGATGTCTCGTGGCAATCAAGTTCAGGTGTAAATCTAGCATCTCTATTTCCCTTCCTCTTCCTTAAACCTCCCCTGAAGCCTTCCCCGGTGGTTTCACATCAATAGTCGGACACTCCAACTGTTTGGTTTCCCAGGCCAGGCACTCTGGAGTCAGCTTTGATTTCTCTCTCCTCAGTTCTCCATCAGCAAATCTCATGGAGTCTACTTTCAGAATACGCTCAGTGGTCCCAGCATGTCTCTCCATTTCCAATGCTACCATTTTGGTCCTGGTGCCAAATCTCTTACTTAGATGATTCCATAGCCTTGAACCTGGACCTCTTGTCCTCTGCGCACCCAGTCTCCCAATCTGTCCTTGACATAGAGTGATTCCTTCACAATTTACTGTGCCACTGCTTTGCTCAAACCCCTCCAAAAGCTGTATTTACTGTGGTCTACGGGGCCCTGCTGGATCAGGCCCTACCTGATGATGGCGTCCCACCTCCTCCTCCTCCATTCTATTCCTGCCAACCACACCTCCCCCTCATTCTGCAAACATACTAAGCGAGTTTCTGCCCACATCTTTTGTGCTTGTAATTTTGCCTGAAATAAATTCTCTCATTTATATCTGTGTACCTGTCACAGATATCGCCATGACACCTTATATACAGTCAGCTCGCTATATCTGTGGGTTTTGCATCTATGAATTCAACCAAGGGAGGATCAAAACTATTTTATAAAGTGTTTTCGTGCTGAACATGGGAGACTGTTTTCCTTGTCATTATTTCCTAAATAAAATAGTCTAACAACTATTTATCATTTACACTGTATTGAGTTTTATAAGTAATCTGGAGATGATTTAAAGTATACTGGGAAGATGCACCTAAGTTATATGCAAATCTATAACCTCTTTACCCCACTTTTCCCTCCTCTCCTTCCCTTCCTTTTGTTTTTTTTTCTTTCTTTCCTTCTACATGGAGGTTCTTGCTATGTGCTCAGTTGGTCTTAAACTCCTGTAATCCAGTGATGTTCCTACCTCTGTGCCTCAGCCTTCCAAGTAGCTAGGGCTATAGGCATGCACCGCTGTGTTTAGCTCTGACTTAAATTTTTTTTCAAAGTAGCGATCTCCTTTTGAATCCTTTATCTTTTCCTTTTGGTTTTTTCTCTACTTGCTGCTACAAGAATGTAAAGTCCACAAAAGCACAGGGACTTAGATTGTCCACTGCTATATTTCCAAGGTCTGGAGCTATGCCTGTCTCATAAAATATCAGTATTTACTGATACTTGATGAATGAATGAATGAATTCAGAGCTGTTCAGAAATGGAGTGGGCTATCTTGATTGACAGGAGACCCATCACCAACAACTTTCCAATATTGGCAGAATGTTATAAAATGAACGGAGAGTCCCAGGGGGAAACTAAGTCAGATGTCCCTTTTAGGAATGCAGTATAGAACTGGGTCAACAGCTTATGCCAGAGGCAATTGGCTTGAGGCTCTTCTCTGGTACCTACTCATTCTGTGACACTGGATAATTCATGTAACTACTCTAATATTATTTTTCTTAGTTAAAAGAGATTTTATACTTTTAATCTCATGGTTACAATGATAAAATTATATAAGATATTACATGTGAAGTTCATAGCCTGGTTCCTGGCATTTAATAAATATGTAGCAAACATTAGGTATGATGATAATAATAATAATGTCCCTTTGACCTCAGGATCTTGCACATCTCTGAAAGATGTGGCCAAGGACTCTCATGAGGTGTGTGGACCTTTCCACTATTTGGCATGCTTTTCTCACCAAGCTACATTGTCAGGTTTTTTTTTTTTTTTTTTTTTTTTTTTTTTTTTTTTTTTTTTTTTGCCCCCTCAGCCTCCCTATGTTAGTACTCTCCTGATCTTTCCTCGATCTCTCAAATTGCTTTCTATTTTGAATTTTTTTCTCAGCTCTCTGTCACCTAATCTTCACCTTTTGCCATTGATATATATTTCCCCAGTGCCAATTTTTGAAACAAAAATAATCACACTCCAGATTGCATATGCTGAGTCAGATGTCAGTGGGATGAATCCAAATATCAAACCACTGACTTCTACAGCTGCATGGCTCCTGCGTAAGCTGGACTTCAATGAATCCCTATCGATTGTGCATTGTAATGAGGTCTTTAACAAAGGGCCAAGTACAAGAATCATGTCATAGTAAATATCATTATTACCAGTTAGGCATACTTATTTTTATAATTTAAACATTTCAAGGAGGTTATAGTACATAATTTTGAAGCTATTGATCCAACTGGAATAAAATGGGTTACCATGACCATAGACTTTGGGGTGCTTTTTGGATGGTGGGATGTGAGAAGTGCTAAGTACCATGTGAAATGAAGTCCTGGTGAACAATTTGAAATAGAGTGGGGAAAGATTTATAATCTATTGTTACTGAAAAAAAAGTGAGTTACCAATGTAATTTTCAAAATGATCACAGACATATCCAATTTGACTGTAGAAAAAAAGTCAGAAGAAAATACTCTGAAATATCATAGTAACCTGAGTAGACAGGAATGTGGTTCCATATTATATAACACCAGTATTTTACAATGAGTATTTGTTACACTTAGAATTTAAAGAGTAAAACATCTTTTCCTTTACAAAGCATCCCAGAGTGATGCGTGTGGTAGGGCCTACTGGTGACTTTTCTCTGGTGTAGATAAATCACATTGCTCAGCTTCTGTTTCTGCAGGTTGAACAGAGAGATCTCAATATCTGTCCTACATATCGTGAGACTTAAAGGGGATGGCGCATCTGAAGCTACTTTCTAAACTGAAGAGTGAGCTTGAAATGTTTCAGTGACTTTGCTCTAAAGGAGGGCATTACTATTGTTGCAGACTCACATAACCAGCTTTCTGCAGTAGGTTCGCTTCCTGCAGGTCTTCTGACCTCTTTGGGCACCGACCCTTGGTCTGGTCTCACTTCCTCCTGGGTGACTATATGTGACTTGCTCACATCCAATACTAAAGGAGAAAAGCCCAGGGTAAGGAAGTACTATTGGTTCTGATGAGGAACTGGTTTTCTTGGCAGGGATTTGTTCTAAAATTCCTTGTTGAGCACTGGTTTTGAGTGGGTAAGAACTGGAGTTTGACTTGTTCACGCTGGCTTCCTGTCCCCATCACTCAGCTGTGTTCTGATCACCTGCTGCCCTTACATCATTTTCTATCATGGTTTCTTTCTCCAGGCTGGTCAGATGCCCTTGTATTGATTCAGATCTGGAATAGCCTAGCCCACCACTCCTGGGGGCCTCTGCTTTGCTTGGTGGCACTGCACCTTGGGCCTCTTTGAATCTGGAATATGTAATTTTTCTAGAAAGTGAGATATGGAGTAGTTGAGATCCCTTTTCTTGATACCAAGACCTAACTGGACACCAAAATCTGTCTTCTTAAAAGCTATGTTGTAGCCGGGCGCGGTGGCGCACGCCTGTAATCCCAGCACTTTGGGAGGCTGAGGCAGGAGGATCACCAAGTTCAAAGCCAGCCTCAGCAATGGCGAGGCACTTAGCAACTCAGTGAGACCCTGTCTCTAAATAAAATACAAAAAAGGGCTGGGGATGTGACCCAGTGGTCGAGTGCCCCTGAGTTCAATCCCCGGTACCACAAAAAAAAAAAAAAAAAAAAAAAAAAAAAAGCTATGTTGTACTTCCAGGATTGTTTTGATTGCCTGCATAGATTTTGGGGGGAAGAACCAGGTAAATAATATGAAAGAGAGGCTGTGGTACCCCAAAAGGTTATCCATGTGACATTTCAGACACAGCCTTTGTACAGACAAGCTGGAGGTTAGTGATGCTGCTGTCTTGGAGCACCAAGTTGGGTGGGCATTGGTGCTGATGAAAAGGGTTGTGGGTCTTCCCTGCCAGTGTCATAAAATGTCTCAGGAATGGCATGCTGACCCCTGAATGGAGTGTTAGTGGATTATATATATGCATACATACACATTTTTTCTTTTCTGATGACACATGGAGATATAGGGTGCTAATATAGGCAAAGTCTGAGCTCTCTTAATACTATTAACCATTCTCATTCTTTAACTAGTCTTCTTTCCAGTAAGATCTTGTTCATGTCTTTTTACCAAATGGGAGGAAGAAGCAGCTACTTTGGGTGAATTCATTTCCTTTCTCTTCTTTGCCTTTGTTCTTGGTATCTCCTGATTTGCCTTCTGGAGAAAATTCTCTGAGCACATTCCTGGCAAAATATTGGCAAAGCAATTTGCTTCTTCTTCCTCTGAGAAGATTGGTGGCATATTTCTTGGGTGACTGATGAAGAATGGAGATGGGCCTCAGCTCTCCAAATGTCACGCACACATCACTTCCTTCTAATTGTAACACTCATCCTAATCTGCCAAGGGACTGAACTCAGTGGGTGGACATAGTTAACTGCTTTCACAGGGATATGGTGATTATTAAGTTTGGTAATCAGGAATGCCTAGCAGAGAGAATTTAATCTCAAACTAGGGTAGTAACAGATGACAGTGGGTGAGACACTGAAGTGACATATCCAAATTTGTCCAAATTTCTGACATGCTACATTCAAGGCATGCTTTATTATGGTTTTCTGGACCTTTCTAATTGCTGATGCATGTATATAATTTTATTTGACATTTCATCACTTTGATCCAACCTAGATACTTCCCTTGCTACCATCACTAAAGAACAAAGTATTGGTCAAAGATGACAGATACATGCTGCTGTGGAACCCGTTCTACATTGCAAGTAACTTACAAGTAGAAAAACATTTATCTGCTAGCTCATTGCCTCCTTAGGAGTTTGGGAAATGAAAAAAAAAAAAAAAAAAAAAAAAGGCAGAGACATGTAGTGCCTCAGGCACCAACTGGAATCTTAATATATTCTATCTGGTAAAGAGGATTCCACAAAATAATGTTACATACACAGGCATAGGGTAATGGAACCTGCACTGTCACCAGGGGAACTGATTGTTGACTGTGATATTTCTGCCACTTATGTAACAATGTTTCACAGCAGTACACCCTGAAATTCAGTTAATTTCTCCATAAACTAAAAACCAGAGAATGGGGACCATTTAGGACGGTCTAGGCCCAACAGGTAGAAGCTACATTCCAAGTATGAACGAGAGTAGTTACATATACTTGCTGCTTTTTTTTAAAATATAATTTTTAGTTGTTGATAGACCTTTATTTATTTATTTATTTATTTATTTATATGTGGTGCTGAGAATTGAACCCAGTGCCTCACACATGCCAGGCAAGTGCACTACCACTGAGCCCTAGCCCCAGCCCCTTTACTTGCTGTTTTGTCTATAAAAGTATATAGGAGAAAAGGCATGGGTGTGGTATAAGAAGGACCTAGGTTCCTTTTGCCCAAACTTCTGCAGAAAATAGTGATGAAAATAATATCAGCACATATATGTTTGTTATGAGGATTCAACGATTCATTACATAGAAAGAGCTAAAAGTACCCGGTAGGTAGTAAATACAATTGCCATTACTGTTAGGAATTGTTTGGATTTGGGTACAGGCCTTCATCTCTCTGAACATCCATTCTTGCAGGAGCCCTGTTTGGGGAGATAGCTAAGATTGCGGTTGACTATTGGGCCATAGACATTTTTGGGCATTTCCGCCTTCCGTAGTCTCACGGGACTTGGTCTGGGATCTCGCGGGACTTGGTCGAGGATCTCGAGAGATTTGAACGGTGACTCAGCAGATCGAGCTAGCGCCATTGCTGCTCGGGCGCATGGGTAGAGACCAGAGAGAGAAAAGACAGGGTTATCGCTATTGTATAGATATATTGTAGTTTCTTGTAAGATTAAAGAATATTTTCGTCTCCATCCTGTCTCCGGACTCCTTCCCGCGGCGCTGCCATTCCAGGCTGCAATCCCTTTCCGGCAACAACACATTCTGGTGAGAACGGAAGAGAATTCTAGGAGTCCCCAGAGCTTGCACCAGTGGGTGAAATGTGGGTGAGGTCAGAGATTAGAGCAGCCTACAGAAGACCTTGCAAACCGTCAAAGCTGCCAGTAGGGATAGCTTGCCACAAAGTGCCTCCCTGTCACTGAGGATCTTCAACTTCGGGTTAGGCAACTACCTTGTGGACATGAGAAAAGTGGGTTAAATATTGGAAGCTAATCCACCTTGAGGATGCTATGATCCTAAGTGCACATAAAAAGTAAAGCTTAGTGCAAAGGTATCTATTCCTCTGCTTCATGAACCTGTTAAAGCTGATTTTTTGTGTGCATCTCTTCCAGACACAGTGATCTAATAAACATGACTGTATTAATTACTGATTTTAATCTAGTAGTAATAATGGTGATGACAGCAGTGAAAAATTTCTATTTATTAGATACGTGCTCTTTGTCAGACTTGATGAGTTCTACATTTGTAATTTGACTTAAGCCACACAGAAGTCCAATTCAGAGACAACTAGACAACCTTGATTAGAACAAAACTTCCAGGAAAAAAAAGATTGACTTCCTTTTAGTTTCAGGTAGTCACATACTATATACCTGCACAGATCTGTCCATCATTTTTTAAACATTGTAATTAGAATTTGTATTGAAATCACATGTAAGGAAATTAAAGGGACAATTCATTTCTCATGTTCTAATTAAAGTCTGTACCCATAGCTTTGATCCAATTTAAAATCGAATATGTCACCAAATGCTTTTGACCACCTACTGTGTGCCTGTGACACTGCTAGGTACTGTCATGGATGTCATCTCCCTGAGTCGCCTCAGCAGTCCTATTTACAGATGAGGAAATGGTTCCAAGATACACAGCTTTACAGTCTAAGACGCGGGACTTGAACTCTAGTTCAATACTTTTGTTAAAGCTCTACTCTCCTAAAGTAGAGGGGCCCTGGAAATGGAGAGATTTTGTGTAGCCCTAATAAAACAATTCACTTAAAAATAGTTCCTGTTTTCCTTTGGATAAATTATATAAACCACTAGGAAAAAAAGAACTTGTTCCAAACTGGAACAACCAACCTATTTGTTGTGGAAATGAATATCCTCTTGTTTTAATACTGTCTCTGCACTGACTGGCAAGAGAAAGAAATGCACTAGAAATAGCACTTGCCTTTTTTATTGAATATGAAAGTTACTGTGAGAAAAGTATTTGCCACATTTTTGTACATTGCAAACTGTGTGGTGGAAGGAATCACCTCATATTTTATATCCAAGTATTTATTCTTCTCACAGTGCCATAGAATGTGAAGAGATAGATGGATGTTAAATGAAATATTGAAAGCTGGGTTGTGGCTCAGTGGTAGAGCACTTGTCTAGCATGTGTGAGGCACTGGGTTTGATTCTCAGCACCACATATAAAAAAAATGAATGAATAAAATAAAGGTCCATCAATAACTAAAGAGATATTTTTTAAAAATGAAGTACTGATGGCATGATTCTGTTTACTTTCTTTTTTAAAAATGTTTTTTAAAAAATATTAATTTATTTACTTTTTTAGTTGACACAATGCGTTAAAATAAAGGTCCATCAATAACTAAAGACATATTTTTAAAAACGAAGTACTGATGGCATGATTCTGTTTACTTTCTTTTTTAAAAATATTAATTTATTTGCTTTTTTAGTTGACACAATGCGTTTCTTTTTATGTGGTGCTGAGGATCAAACCCGGGCTGTGCACATGCTAGGTTAGTGTTCTACCGCTGAGTCACAACCCCAGCCCCTGTTTACTTTCTTTCAGTCTGAAAAAAAAAAAAATAAAGAAAGAAAGAAAGAAAGAAAAGAAATGACCACAACTGAACATGTGTAAAAATTGAGGTGGCACTTGGATGGACTGGAGGGGCAGCATAGTATAGGGGTTAGGAGTATGTACTCCGTGTAAAATCCCAGGTCCATCACCTACTATGTGTGTGACCCAGAGAAAGACTTTACAAATTTTTTGTTTCTTTATATTTAAAATTTGGAAAAAAATAGTTTTGATATATATCACATTGTTTAAAATGAAATAGTATCTTTTGAGCAATCTACTGGCAAAGTAGAAATTCTAATTTTCAATGGCTTAATGCCACTATAGCCAGAGACTTATCTGTAGTCAGAGAGAGGGTACTCTAATTTCTTGGTTTGTGCTTAGCTTAAATGCAGGTTCTTCCTGTCGTCACTGAATATATTTGGAAATATGAATTTCAAATTTATTTCTTTTTAAATAATAGTGTAACAGTTGGCATTGACAACAGAATAAGTAATTCTGGAAGAGAAGACCATTGTTATTTCTAGACCCTAGTCTTTAGTAACATCTGTTGACTTAATTAATCAAGCAGGCAATTTGATTTATTTGGAAATATTTGCATGACTTATCAAAAGAATGTTGTTCTATTATTTTTAAAGAGTTCAAAATAATGATTTTGTCTTTTAGAATACATAGAAGTATTCTTAGGAAAGAAAAAGAGCTGAAAAAGTGCTCATGAGGTAAGTCTCTATTTTTTGGCTTGGAGAGTTTTGTTGATTGATCTTACCATTTTTAAATAGTACATGCTATGAAAAGGCGGAGGGTGTTATGCTCTTCGGGCTAGCACGGGTGTTCTTATTTAGTGAGATGATTTTCGGTGCAAAAGGGGATTTTTATAGTAATGTTTATATGTTTGGTAGATATTTTAAAAATGTGTATAGATCATGTACAGTCTCTGCTCTTATTTTTGATAACAGTCCCAGACCTTTTGTGGGAAACTTGCTTTTCCATCATTGGAATCATTTTTGGTGAGATTGTCAATCAAGATGTTTCTCCTATTGGTACCCAACATGGGAGATGAATATACGATACTCTGTTCCTAAAATTGCAATGAAACAACACTGAAGTTTTGAGTGCAGTCAGACCCACAGATGCATGATGATTTCCTGTGTCCTCTGTCCCTGGGAGGATGTTCCTTCTTAGCACCTGCTCCCTCTGCTGATCTTCTCATTCCAGGACTTACCTGCTAGGCTTCTAATATGCTATTTTTTTTATTTTTAAATTCTACACAGAGCCCTTTTGCTGATTATATTTAAATAACCCTGTTTTACCTTCCTTGGGTGTCATGGATATTATTGCTTCAGAAAAATTAGTGTTTTAATAGAAAAAGAAGCCGTTTTAAAAGATGCAAATAAATAATTGTACAGGTGATAAGTAGATATAGTAAATACTGTATTATTTGTGAATGGTTAAATGACTAGGAGTCATGATGGCAAAAACTGCCATTAACAGTGATCTTCCTGGGTACATTTAAGTTTTAAAATTGGAATATCTTTTTTTAAAAAAATGTTGATGGATCTTTATTTTATTCATTTATTTATATGTGGTGCTGAGAATTGAACCCAGTGCCTCACACATGCTAGGCAAGTGCTCTACCACTGAGCCACAACTCCAGCATCTGAATATCTTGGATAGACCACTAAAAAGCATATCAAGGATTATATCATTTAGCTGATCTTATTAATAATAAAAATTAGCATTTGTAAAAGATAATATGCTAATTAGTATATTAACACTTGTGAAGTTCTAAAGCAAATACATTTTGAAAAGGGAATGCATGGTTTCTATGGTCTAAAACACTTATTGCCTGTGTCAGAGAAACTTGTCTTTCTTTTCCCAAGGGGGGTGCTTTATTTACTTTTGACAATGCTTTCCCCATTAGTAAAACAATAGAAGTACAAGTCTCTACCAACCAAATCAAGAACCAGAGATGCAGGTGTGGATATATGTGAGTGTGACCCCGGGGTAGCATCTGAGAGTGGCTATGTCCTGTGAGGCGTGTTAGTGATTTTAGCCTTATTCTTTCTGGATAATACTAATGCCACAGCATCCTTGGTCTGTGATTAACCCCCAAGGCACAAGTCAAAACTCTTTTATTGCTCCTCCCATCTGAAGTTCTCTGAGTTAGGGCTGGAGATGGAAACAAGGAGAGTGAAGACTTCTATCCCACCAAACTTCCTTTTTTAATCTGATGCTTTTATTTCTATTACAGAAATGTAGTTTTAAAATTTTGGAATGAGACTTGGGTTAAATGAAGATTTGGACACCTGAAAATACCTTCAGCAATTTTATCTCCCAAGTAGACACCCTCAGGGAAATGGTGGTAAGAAGTGAGGGTCCCTCACAATTCCCACCCATAATCTATTTCAAGGAAAGAAAGCTTCAGGTTGCAGAAATGACACAACATCAAGCAATCGACTATGTTTCCAATATGACCTTTATTGAGCAAGTACTGCTGTGACGTTTAACATCGATCAACATAAGGTTGCAAACTGCATGTCAGCGAGGTTCTCCCATGAACAAAAGTCCATTTTAAATGCACCAGTGAGGTAAACATAATTATTCATATATAGCTTTCTTAAGGCTAAGAGAGTTCTGTGTTTCATTTATTATTTTTGGCTCAGTTGGTACTTTGCATAATACATCTCAAGACATCCCCCCCTGAGCGCCCCCCTTCCAACAGCTTGGGAAATTGGCAAATTCCCCAGGTACATACAATATCATGCATTTGAATCCCCCAAAGACTGAGGAGGGAGCACCCTGAGCTTGCATGCAGTTCCCTCATATTGCACAAAGTAAAATACAATGTCTGGAGCCCCCATGGGAGAACCCGTTCTGTTTTGAAGCTGTCAATCACATGCATTTTGAAATTGTCATATGGCTTAACCTTTTGCAATGGACTCAAATCTTAGTCACTCTGGGTGACTTCCTTTACTATGGCGTGTGAAGTGACTTTTTCTACCTTTTTAGTTGACACTAGTTTCTCCTCAAAGGTCTCTTCATGCTCTTCGACCTTTTGAGTGACGGTTACAGATTTAGTGATGTATTTGGTAGCACCATCGCCCCCCTCACTGGTGATTTTTTCTACCTTTTTGGTCACCACCACTTTCTCCTCTTTCTTCTCATCTGCTGGGCTCAAGTCTAACCCGTTAGTGACCACGCCTTTCTCCTCTTCCCTCCCGCTGCCCTTCTCCTTAGTTTCCTGCTCTTCTTCCTCTTTTCCTTCCACCTCCCCATTGACAGCTATGTCTTCCTTTCTAGATTCCTTTGCACCCTGGTCACTCCCTTCCTCCTCACTCCCTCCCTCCTCTTCCACTTTTTCCTTCTCTTTCTCCTGCTGAGGCTTCTCTTCTTTGGCATCTTTCTCCAGGCTCACCTTTGGTGTTTTGCTGGTGGTAACCACCTCCTCGGTGGCTCTCTCCTTCCCTGGGGATTCGGCCTTCTCCTTCCCTGGGGACTCAGCCTTCTCCTTCCCTGGGGACTCAGCCTTCTCCTTCCCTGGGGATTCGGCCTTCTCCTTCCCTGGGGACTCAGCCTTCTCCTTCCCTGGGGACTCAGCCTTCTCCTTCCCTGGGGACTCAGCCTTCTCCTTCCCTGGGGACTCAGCTTTCTTCTTCTCTGGCACATCTTTTGGCTTCTCCTCCTTTTTCTCTACCTTCTCCTCCTTGGGAGCCTCCTTGGCCACCTTCTTCTGGTCTTCCTCTTTCTGTTCACCTTTTGCCACTTCAGCTTCAGCCTTTGGCTTCACCTCTTCCACTGGAGACTTTGGTGCCGGGGACTTGGCTTTCTCTGGCTTTCCCACCTTCGCTTCAGCCGCCAGCTCCTCTTTGGCACTCACTTCTTCAGCCTTTTCCTCCTTAGCTTCAGCTTCCTCTCCTTCACCTTCTGCCTCTGTTTCCCCTTCTTCCTCCTGCTCACCTTCATCTTTTTCACTAGAGCCTTCCTTCTCAGATCCGCCCTCTTCGGCTTGGTCGGACTTGGCACCCTCATCTTCCTCTTCTTCCTCCTCCTGGCCTTCTTCTTCCTCCTTTTCCCCTTCTTCCTCTCCTTTGATTTCAGGGGCGGCAGCCTTCACTGGAGACTTTTTGGCAGGTGCTACTTCTTCTTCGGCTTCTTGTTCCTCTTCCTTTTCTTCTGCCTCTTCTTCCTTCTCCTCTTCCTTCGCGGAAACTGCCAGTTCCTCCGCGATGGCTGCCAGGGCGTCTTCCATTTCGGACTTCTCATCCTCCACTTTGGTTTCCTCGATGATCTCCTCAACGAACTTGTGTTGGACCTTGAGCTTGGGAGCCTCCACTTTGGTTTTCTGAATCTTACTGGATATTGTGACTGAAGGCTGTCGGTGCGTATACAGAGGCCCAGTGATGCTTCCTGCAAATGTGCTAAATCTGGTCTCTTCACCCTCCAGGAGTTTTCTAAGGAGAGAATCAAAGAAGATAAGACATAATGAAAATCTCATTGGCCTTCTGAACTCTACTAATTATGGGTAATGCAGTAGCTGCTTTTGAATAAACAGAATCACATAAGTAAAAGATTCCATCAAGCCACTGTAGGGCCTACTGTCATTTCATTGATACACTCTGTCACATTCATCAACAGAGACAGATTCTTCTGAACTGCCAGCCAGCCGGTTGCCTGCTGCAGTAACTAACCACTCCCAGTAGTCCACCAACCACACCCAGCCACTAAGCCTCCTCTGCAGCAGCAATTCATTTGGTGCAATATGAATATGCTAAAAAGTTCCTTAGTAGCCAACCTCCCTAAAACAAAAAGCAAACCATTAGTGACCTTCTTGAGCATTTGGACTCTCGGGATATGAATTCATTGTTTAAAAACAAATATAATGTTCAAAATATTTCACAAAATTATTAAGCACACTTTAGAAGTAAAGCTATATCAAATTATAGCTATGTGCTAATATAGATGTATCAATTTATAAGTTGGTTTGCAATTTTTATCATAATTGTCTATTTAATATAATGATTTAACTTCCCTGAAAAGAGAGTGCAATTTATTCTTATCATTTTATAATTACCTATTGGTAGTAGAAAAAACTGTTTAATCAAGGATTTTGTACTTCAAATTTAGTCGTCAACAGCAAGGTCTCATCAGTTAGGAGACCTGTAATAAATGTATCTATAAACAGATCGTACACACACACACACACACACACATTTCTATATGTTCCTGTTCTCATACGTAATGCTAGATCTAGATATATGTAGGTAAGTATCCTATGTGTATGTATCTATATGTGTATATATAGATATATAATCTAAAGTATATAGTCTAACACAAATATAGTACATCTACATTATCTACATTTGTAAAAATAACTACCTATATTCTAATGGTTTAAATCTATTCTCAGCCAGATGATGGCAATAGTAAGCTGTAACAGAGAAACAGAGAAAGAGAATGTCCTGGTATTTGTCCTTGACATTACAGATTTGAAAAGCTGAAACTACCATACGAAATACTAAAAACTAAGATTTCATTTGTGCTTTAACCAATCAAAAATATTTGTCACTAAAACAAAAGTGTATGAATAGGCATTGAAATCAATTGGGGGGGGGGCTCCCTCTCAAGCAAAATTCAGAACACTTCATTTCAACTCATATTCACGTTTTTAAAAGCTGGATAAAAAGTGATAAAACCACATTTGTAGTTCTTAAGGATAATTCTTCTTAATGAAGCAAGGAGACTCCTGCAACCTGCCTGTTTTAACTTAAGTGGCCCAGGTTCTGCTTGAATGGCCTCTGCAGTGCGGTTAGGGTTCTGCCCACGTGGGCAGCAAGCCCCTACCTGTACGCAGCGATCTCGATATCCAGGGCCATCTTGACGTTGAGGAGATCCTGGTATTCCCGCAAATGACGAGCCATTTCCCACTTTGTTCCCCGAAGCTCATTTTCCAGCTGCTGGATGGTGTCCTGAAACAGACAAAGAGAGTATCTACGGATTCGTCCTTAGATACAGCGGACTCTTCAGAAGTCACTTGTTGTCCCCTTTCCAGCCAAACCCCAATGTCCCTGAAGATCTGCACACCTCTCAGACATTGCTCCGGCCCCTCTTTTCTCCTTTTCTCCAACAAAGAAAATCAACATGATAAGAAATCATGTCTGTCTTATTGTCACACTGTTTCAGTGCGCAGCACGCACTGAGACGAGTGAACCTAGAACAAGCCTCAAAGGGAACAAATAGGCAAGTGGAAGCTCAATGGCGGACCTATTTCTCACTCCCCATTTGGGCTGAAGTCAATTTTGAGAGCTCTTCGGATCACTGACGGAAAAGTAGAGAATACATGCTTTTCTGCATAATGAATTATGCTAAAGTTGCTTATTTACCAACTACCTGAAAGGGCCCCTACTTGGAAAGTGCCAGGGTCCGAAATTAGAGCGATTGAGGGAAAGCAGGACCTTTTTGTAAAAGGTCAGGACTTCCAAACAGATGGGACACATGGGTGGGGGCAGAACGTGGAGGAGAGGGGCGCTGACTCTTGGCTACTGCTAACTTGGGTCCGTGCCGCTCTTGCGCACTGGCGAGCGGCCACCAGGGAGCGCGACAGAGAGGGCGCCTGGGCGCGCGCCCAAGAGTCGGGGGCGCGCGGCGCTGGCGCTGGCGCAGGCTGCATGCGCAGCCGCCGTTCCTACCTGGTAGCTGCTGAGGTCGTGATTGTGGCGCTCCTCTATATCGCTGAGCTGCCGCTCCAGGGACTCCTTAGTGCCGCGCACAGACTCCAGCTCGATGCTCTTGGACTGCAGCTGGCGCCGGTACTCGGCGATCTCTTCCTTGGCAGAGCGGATGGCCTCCTTGTTCTGCTCCGCAGCCTCGGTGAGCTTGGCGTAGCGACATTTAAACCACTCTTCGGCCTGGTGCATGTTCTGATCGGAGTGGCACTCGAGCTGAGAGCGGATCTCCTTCAGTGCCGTCGAGATGTCTGTCTTCAGGTAGTCTTTGCGCTCCACGGTGATGTGCGACGCCTGGATCTGGGCCAGCAGGTCTGCCACCTCCTCCTCATGATTGCTTCGCAGGAAGGCCACCTCATCCTGCAAAGACTGCACCTTCTTGTCCAGCTCTACCTTGACCAGCGACGACTCCTCGATGTCTTTGCGCAGCGCGCGGATGGCCGCCTCGGTGTCATCGCGCAGCCGTGCCTCCTCCTCGAAGCGCTCCTTGAGCCGGTGGATGTCTTCCTCCAGGTGGTCAGAATCGAGCTGTACCTGAGCCTTCTCGTGGTTCACCATCTCGAGTGTGGCGCGCAGCTCGCGGATCTCCTGGTCGTACGCGTCGCCCAGTTGGGCGTGCGAGGCCTGTTTCTGCCGCAGTGCCTGGATCTCCGCCTCGATCTCCTTGTTCTGCTGCTCCAAGTAGTGCACTTTCTCGATGTAGCCGGCGAAGCGGTCGTTCAGCCCCTGCAGTTGTTCCTTCTCGTTGGAGCGGGACAGCTTGTAGTCGCCCCCGGAACCGCCGTTGAGCAGGGACGAGGACTGGCTGAAGTCGAGGCTGCTCTCGGCGGAGCTGAGCATAGCCGAGCCGTAGGTGAGGCGCGGGGCGAGCGCGCTGCGCTTGTAGGAGGAGGACACCGTGCTGGGAGAGCCGCGGGACCAAGACTGCGAGCGGAAGCCGCTGGACGGGGAGCCGCTGACCCGGCTGAAGCTGGAGCGGGTCTCGGTTACCCGCCGGTAGGCGGACGGGTTGCCCAGCGAGTCCAACGTGTAGCTCATCTTGGAGGCCTTGGGGTGTGTGGCTGTCACAGCGCTCTGCCGGCCTCGCCGCAGCCCATATATAGCCGCGGAGCTGGTCCCGGGCCAGCGCCCCGCCCCGTGGAGGCGGCGGCCGAGGAGGCGGGGACTGCGGGCACCCGGCCGGGGGAAGGGGAAACCGGCTTAACAGTGATTCAGCGCCGGCTCCACGTGGGCCCGCGCCGCAGCGGACCCCGCACTTTGCTGCCTCGGTCCCGGGCCCTCTCCCAGCTTCTCTTTTGGTCTAGACCACTGGTGACCCCGCAAATCCCTTCTCTCCATTTTTCACCTTCAGATTACATTTTTCACCCTTGGTGAAACTGTCCACCAACGCCGTTTCTTTGTCTAGTAACTCTCCCGCCCTTTGGGCAGCTCTTCCTCGGACCCCCTTGTCCTCTACCTCTTTAGCCTCTCGGTTTCCTCTTCTTTGCCCCCTTTCCGTTACTTTTCGCTTTAACTCATCTTTGGTACTCGATCACTCCTTGCCTCTTTGTGGCCCCCTTTCTCCCTTCTACTTCGAGCCTTGGTCAGTTTCACTCACCCCGCCCTACTCTCTGAGCCCCTTACTCCCCCGGGACCTTTTTCTTTCAATCTTTTTTTCTTCTCCTTCTCCCTCCCCTCCCCCTATATCCGCTCCTCTCCTCTCCCCCATGCTCATCTCCCCTTGCCTCCCTCCCCTTCCCCCACTCCTTGTCTTAAAGCAGGCGGAGATGAGCGCAGAGGAGTTGAGTCTACAAGGAAAAAAGACTTTGAGGAATGGTCGCCCTGAAGGATCCAGGAAGGGGACAAAGAAGACAGGCCGGGGTAGTTACTTGTATTAAAAGTGGGATATGGCGCTACATTCTGCTTAACGTTTGGGGGACGTCCGCAGCTTCCGCAGGGGCAGAAGGTAAGGCGCTTGTGCTCTCATGGCGCCGGCAGCACCAAGGACAGCGCCCAGGCCCCGCGCCAGAGATTGTGCTAGCCGGTGGGCTTCTAGTTCGGCCTTGCTTGTCAGATTGGCAGGTGGGAGGGAGCTCCCTTCCCCCTCCTCTCTCCCGAGTAAATACAATTAAAGCCTGTGTGTAGTGACTCTGTTTGCAGGAGCCAAGCTGGAATCCCACGCTAAAACTTCTCTGCAATGCAGGGTTGGCACAATGAACAGATTGCAGATTTTGAAAACAACCAAAATTCATTAAAGTCAGTTAACAGAAATATATACTTGAAGAGCCCACTTTGAATTTTCTAACATATAATGGTGCAGGAAATCAGGAGATACAAGGCCTGACATTTGAAGGTCAGATATGTGTGTGTATATGTGTATATACTCACACACCTTGGAGAGGGGAGTTTGAAATCTGCTGAGATGAAAAGTCAAAGGGAAATAATACAGTTATGGTAAGTTTGAACACAAACAATTGCCTTTTCATCTTTCAATCCAATACTTCTTATGTGTAACTGCAATGATTGAAAGGGCATCCGAATTAATTTTAAGTTAATCTAAAAGTTGCCAAACAGACTCATCACAACCTTGAATGAACCCAGGTATTTTTTCCCTTCCATTTAAAGTGTAGCATATTCCTCCATTTAGATTTTAGTGAATGGTTTGGAAGAGATTTTCCATATCTTAAAACATGTTTATTTAAACAAGGACTCTACCCAGACTTTCTCCTCTATGGTGCTCTTCTAACTGTTAAAATGTGCCTTTATTTTGGATAATGCTTTGGGGGTAATTCAGGATAAAAAAAGTTCAGAACAAAGCAAGGAAAAGTGAAGGGTAGGGTACCAGATTAATGACAGTGTGGGGGCCACCACGCAAGTGACCAAGTGTGAAATACTTGTTATAAGGCGAGAAGAGACCACTGCTTATAAAGCAGAGACTCCAGACTTCAATAAGCTTCTTTTCACAGCATTTTTGCTCTAGTCCCCATTTTAGTAAATGATGGGGTTGCATCAATCAGCAATTAATCAGAAAAGGTTTCTGGGTTTCTAGAAGTTTTATTTTTTAATTTTTATATACTCTCTTGGCCCATTTGTGTTAAAAGGAAAGTGATATTTTTAAAATAAGGAATGAATTTAGGGAGTTACCTCTGCTTCATTCATGTGGTACCACAGCATTGCAGGCTGTGAGAGGGGAAGGGTGCTCCCAGTTGAAGAGTGTTGGTTCTCTCTCAGGCAAGGAGGGCCTGTGCCTCAAGTTGTTAAGGAGGACAGGTGACAGAGTGGGGGGACTGACTTGTGAATGTTATAAATACAAGATTTACTGGTTTCATATGGACAAACAAAGGAAAAGACAGAAAACTCCTCGCCTCTGTAAAGTCCTGGATCTCAGGGTTAGACTCAGCAGGATGCTATCTAGCGAATGCTACATGCTAATTATGCAGAAATTATACTTTAGTTATGTATTGCTTCCTGCTTTTATTAAAATATATAAAACCCTGGCAGTTTCTTGTTGTACATTCTCTGAAAGCACTTTCTACAACGGAAGCACATGGTTGCCGGGCAGGCTTCAGCTGTTAGTTTTCTTTAGGGCTTTGGCAATGAGATGACTCTGCAGAGAGACATTTACAAGGAAACACATGTCTAATTTCACAATTAGCCTGTTTTGCCTTGTATCTAAACTAGCTCAAAAAATTGTTAAGCTTCCAACTGGTTACAGAGGGAGGAGAGAGAGATGCGTACAAACAAAATCACAGCCAATTACTTAGGCTAAATCTAGTGCCTGTAAGCTTAAAATTGTAACTTCAATGTCACCTGAAGTACGGTTCAGGATAACGCAGGGGATTGTGACAGTCACTTTATTAAGGAGAAACTGTTTTCGCTTAAGAAAAATGAAAGCTCTTATGCTAACTTTGACAAAATATTTCATTTTAAATTAGACTCTTTTATTTTAACATTTCTTCTGAAGGTGATTTGAAGGTTATATCCATTGGTGATTTAGTGTTAAAACTTCTTTACCAAAAGCTATAACAGACATTCTTTCCATTTTGTCTCATATTTTGAAGTACATTCACCACCTTAATATTTTTCATAGAAATGTTTTTGCACTTTTTATTTTTTATAAAAACCCAATGACACTACAATCCGTGGAATCTTATTAAAATATTAACAAGAGAGAAAATAAGCATGGAAATGCTGTGCCCAACTTAACCATGCTGCATTGACAGAACTAAGTTTACTATAATACTTTGTAATTTACCCTAAACAGGGAAGCTACACATGATTTAGATGTAAGAGTTTTAATGAAATTGTCTCTGGATTGTTGTTTCATAAGATACAGTCCATTTCAAATCACTTTATAGAGAAATACAAAGCATGTTCCAATCTCTACCTTTCTTCATAGGTAAAGTGCAACTGTTAACTTGAAGTTAATATTGTGAGTCTCTTTAGGTATGTTTAATGATAATGGGAAAATACTTTTTGCATAAGGGCTCTTTTTGGTTGGGTCAAAACAAAGATAAAATAAAGAGTTAGGCATTTTCTCCATTCTTTCCCTATTTGCTTGTATTTCTTCTTTTAAAAAATATCTTTTGGGTGCACAGAAATGGAGGAGGATAGGATGTGGGCACCCAGCAGCAAGCATGAGGCTCCCGTAGGCAGCTCCACTGTCAAATCAGTAGGCTGAATCTGTCCAAGATGAGGCTCTCTGTACCTCTGCCCAGCTTCCTGTGATATCTTGCCCCTGAACCTTTGGCCTGGGATCTGATTCTGAAACTCATAATGAATAATTATTTATAACTTGTTCTTCGCTGATCATTTAAGTAATTGTTGATGTAGGAGGCTAGGAACTGAGTCTGTTGGAACTAGAATGCAAGGGAAAAGGAAACTGTTATACTTTTCTACTTGAGCCTGGGGATGTCAAACTTTAAAAGCCAATTTAACTTTGTTAGTTTGTTTCAGATGTTTAAAACAAAATAAAAATATCCTCAGGGGAGAAAGGCTGTTTCTTGTCAGGAAAATTGGGGCATGTATTTATGTCCCTATTGTTTTTAATTAAAACAAATCCATCTGGACCAGTGTCCCTTTTCTGACATTAATCCACCAAAATGGGGTTTGTTTTTCTTGCCCAATATTTTATGCACTGAATATTGTTCTTATCTTTCCATCGGCTACTGAGTTTAGAAAGTTGATTGAAGTTAGAATAAAAGAAAAAAAAACTTAATGCATTTCATCTTTATGTATTCCAAATAACAACATAATCAGTGTTGAAATTCTCTATCTGGAAATTTCATGCTTTATGTGGAAAGATATAGTTCTTGGCTTTAATGGAGCTTGTTGAGTTCTTGCTTCACTCTGCCACGGTGAATCAGTTCTGTGAAAGCCAGAGGAGGAAGACTTGGAATCTTTAAAAAGTAATAGAGCCTTGTTAAAGGGAATATTGAAAATAAAGTTCAGTGGATGCCTTTTAAAGAGTACTGCAGCATTAATTTTCAGCGTGTTTTTAATCACCTTGGCGTTTTCTCTAGTGGCAGATCTTGATGCTCTGCACTTGAATTTTTAAAACTCTGCATTGCGTGTAACTTTGCACCAGTGCAGCCATGTTTTAGATACAGCATTTTTTTTTTTAATTTCAAGCTTACCAGTACCTGAGACATACATAGCAAGAGGCACAATTATTTGTTTAGAAACCTGTAATTAAAATGAGCTTTGAACAACTATAGCAGATCGAGGATCTATTATTTATGGATCAAATTTCTGAAAAGAGCTAAACCCAGGGACGTAAAGGCAAAAAGTGTCACCTAATGAATGAGTCTCACTCTCCCGGGCTGGGTTCTTATTTTCACAATCTTGGCAATTCTGAAAAGCAATATTTTTCATGATCCATGGGCTCGCCATCATCACCCGCTCTTGTCCCTTAGATTGCCAAGCGCATCACATCTTTTAGAATACTTTATTCACTTTTCTGGTTAAAATGAATATATGTGCATATTGAAGGTAGAAACTAACAAAATGCCAAGAGACAACAATGTAGGTACTTTTTTTAGTTGTTTTTCCTATGTAATGTAAATCTAGATGGAATCTTTCTGTTTATATAATTCCATGCCCTGTTTTGTAAACTAAATGCATGTGAGTATGTAATTTGCTATATTTAGGAGAAAGAATGTACTGTATGTCACGAGACCTGGGTTCTAGCCAGGTATTTACCTTGCTTTTTTTTTTTTTTTTTTTTTCCTGTAAGGAAAGATTTTTAAAGGCACTTTAGATGAAGAATAACAAAATTATATTAATAATAATAATAATAATAATAATAATGATAATAAATCAGGATAGCCTAATTTGGTCTAATACTAATTTGTCTCCTTTTCTGTCTGCCTCTTTTCTGGTCTTTGGAGAGGGATATCATTTTGAAGCTTCGGGCTGATATGTGACCCACAGTGTGTAGCCGTGGGAGGTGGTAACTTGTAGCTTGGTCCAGGCAGGCCCAAGGACTCTATTCCTTTACTGTTAATGGTACCCTGAGCCCCACAGCCGTCATCATCATTATCACCATGAGATTATTACATGCGAACAATGATTTACATCCGAGAAGTAAAATAAAACAAAACAATGTTATTCTTGTCTGGCCTGAGCACTGAGGGTAGACAGGGTAGAGGGCAAATTATTACTCTCATTTTACAGTTGATTAAATTGATTAAAGGATTTGTCCAAGGCCACACATCTGGTAAGGGGTGGATTGGAACCAGAATTCAGACTTTCTGACACTAGTGCTAATATTAAAAAAAGAAAAGAAAAGAAAAGAAAAAATCCTTTAGTAGGGTATTAAATCCAGCATCAATCTACATGAAAAAAAAAAAAAATAAGAGGAGACAGATAATGGTGATATTAACAACATAATTAAATTAATAACTGGGTAAGTGCTTATTTTATGCTGGACACTGTGCCATGACTTGGCTGAATTATCTCATCTAATCATCATGTCTCTTTGAGATGACACTATTACTATCCCCATATTGTAGAAACAAGGCACAGAGAGGTTAAGTATACATACAGCTGGGAGATGGTGGAATGAAGATGGGACTTGAGGAATGTGACCTTAGAGAGAGAGAGCCTCACCATGGTCATCAAAAGGCTATGCTGTCTGTCTTTAAAAAGTCTCTTTGTAAAGCTCATTGTTTTAACTGTTAGGTCATGTTAAGAAGACCCAAAACACACTATGCATTTGTGTTTTTTTTCTTCCTAGTTTTATAAAAATAAAACATTTTGATATCTTCTCAGATGAAAATTGTTCCTTGATTTGTAACTTTATTAAAGACATTAAAAGCAAAAACTTGGAGTTACTTGTCTTTGTTATATTTTATCCTTAATTAATTTCCTATGTACTTTTGAAGAGCATCTAATTCATTCACTTTAGTCCATACTCTGTGGATAATATCCCTGATCATGCACCTATTGTTTTATCTGGTATCTATTTATTATTGATATTCACATGCATTTTTGGCTCAGTTTTTAGAAGGTTTTAGTTTGTGCTACATGTTAATGTGCTATGTCATTTATTTACTACTGTATAAGTATACATATTTATATACATTTAAATTCAAAGGAAATCTTTTAATCATACACACACACACATATATATACATATACATATATATATATATATGCATTTTTTTTGGTAGATTTCAAACTATTTGAACCTACTTTGAGAGATTTAATAAGCATTTGACTCTTTGCCATAGAAAGAGCTTGGCCCACAATCTTTATTAGTAAAAGTTTAAAATGGGATGGTTGGCAAAGAAGCAGCTTTTAGGATGTATTGAAACAGCGAAGAGACAGCCATGAATAATTTTAAGTGAATGTATTGGTCATCTATTTTATGTACTAAAATCAGGGTTATGTGACTGTGTTTTTATGGGTTACTTAGAGACAAGTCGGCCTTAATCCATTTTTGTTATTTATGAGATAAAGTGTTCTGACTCACCCTTATTTTCATTTGTATAAGTCAGCTTTGGCTTCTGCATTATCAGATGGGGTCAAGGAAGAGAACTGTTTCTCATTTTTCTTGAGCCAGAGTTGACCTTGAAAAGAAGCAACACCTTGAAAAGAAGTCACGGTGGCAATCAGCTCCTTGGTTTGGATTACATGAAATTATCAGGGTCTGGATGCCTAATGGTAAAATTGCTTCCTCAGTCACTGTGAATCATTCCATATCGCTCGTTAGGGTTTCTCTTCCTCCTGATGGAGCACACGGCCCCTCCTCTGCCATGCTCCGTGTGCCCTGGAAACTTGATGCACCCTTGGCTTTTAAGAGTGGATGAGGTCCTCAGGGGCCTTCATACACAAGGCTTGCTGTGACATCATCAAGCCTGTGTCTTTGTTGAAAATCCCCTGTCACATCACATTACAGGGAGGCTTCTATCTTGTTCACGCTCCTAAGATCTGGTCCTAGGAAACCTCCATTTATCTGAATGCTTCCTATTTTTTTTTTTTCCAGGTATGAATTCCGTTTCTCGGTCCCTAGAGCGTATTGCTCATGGTCCAGTTAGGTATCACTACTCCTGCCCTTTGAACTAGAGTCTCAGCACGCTGACTACCTGTAAAAGTCAAAATGGCAGACACCAAGTCATACCGTACATGTGTATTTGTATTTCACACATTGTTCTTCTGATAGTGAGTGCCTGTGAGTATTTGTTGTGTGGATGGAGTTCTACATCTCTCCTCCTAAGACTCTCATCCAGCAGTCTCCTCTGTGTCAGGCACTGTGCTGGACAGTAAGGAGCCCTATGGAAGACAGATCCTGGCCTGGATGAAGGCAGTCTGAGGGAGGATTCAGGCAGTGAAGGCGGAGTTAGCACAGGGAACTTCTCTAGCATGGCTGAAGAGAGACAAAGGGTGTCATAGGAGCATAGAGCCTGGACCACAGGTCCATCTGATGGCAAGGGTAGAAGAGCCCCTGGGACTTCTGTCTGGGGGTAGTGCCATCTCAGGTGAGTCTTGAGGCATGGTACGAAGAAAGGAGTTGTAAGGGCACGTTCAATGTGCTCAAAGAGTTGCAAGTGACTAGACTGGAGGGAGTAGATTGCCTCAACAGGGAAGGGGGTTGACAAGATGCTCAGCACAGAAAAAAGGCAGAGAGCCACAACTGACAAGGGAGAAGACTTTAGTCCACACTGGAGGGGGCAGCAGAGACCAACTAGATACCAGGAGAACTGGTAGGTGCCCTCTCCGGCCAGGGACCCAACTCTTTCATGAAATTTAAAGACTTGTCAGAGAGGCAAGAATATGCCCAAGGTGCAAAAGAAGCAAACTGACATGCCTCAGCTCATCAGGTAAGCAGTAAAAATCTTAGAATGAGGATAATTACAGACCTATTCAGTCAGAATTTTAGGCAGTTCCTTCAATGACAAGGTAACAAAAAAATCATTTTTCCTTATGGCTGATGTGATGGACTTAGTAGGACACCCCTCTCAGAGGGTTTTTTAAAAAAATTTTTTTTTTCTTTCACGCAGATATAGCAGGTTGCAGGCGGCATCTCTGATGGATGGCACAGGGCAGATGACTCCCATTTTGTTTTCTTTTGGATTTCAATTCTTCCTCTGTGTGGAAGTACAGGAGACTTAGAATAAAGAGAACATGTAACTCTGTGAGTCCACATTTATCCTTGAGTTGAGATAAAATTCTTTTATTTTAATGCAACCAGTGATGTATCTGGCAAAGCACAAAGCAGAAATTCTACCAGAGTGGATATAGGAGAGGAAGCCTCTTAGGGGACCAGATAGTAAGCTGGGTACTTACCCACAGACACTGAGCCCATTGCCACCTTTGCTGTTCTTCAGGTGACAAGGTCACTAATTGCTTCTGTTCGTCAGTTTCCTCTTCTGTTGTGTGGTGGAGACAATCCTAGTATCCTTTTATAGAGTTGTCTTAGAACATGCTCAATAAGTGGTAGCTACTATTAGATTTTCTCTTTCTTTATATTTAGGTTTTAACAGTGTAACAAGTGTTTATTAAGCTCCTACTGTGTACGGGGCACTTTTTCTTAAACATATTACTTATTCCTTTCAGTCAAGTGAGATGATATACTTTTTTTTTGGGAGGGGGGAGGCAGGAAACTTCGAGCTAAAATAAGTGGCTGAGGAATTTTAGGTAGTGAAAAAACAACAAAACAACAAAATCATATGGATCAAGTAGATGCTAGGTAAGCAAGTAGGAGCACTGTCTGGCTAGGAAGCAAGGGCCAGACTGTATTTCTATTGCTATAGAAGAAAATAATAGATTTCAGTGAATAAATGTTAGTACTTCCTACATATGTGACTGTTAATGTGTTCCTAAAGTGAAAGTCAATTAATATTTGTACTTCTATGAGCCGGCAGTGTGTACACCTTGTTTTATTATCTCAATAGCTCTACTGGGTCGATACTATTTTGATGCAAAAGAAAACAAAGCTGTAAAGATATTTCACATTTAACCAAGTTCAAAGGGCTCACACTGGCAGAGCTGGGTTTGTAAATGCATGTATCTGATGTGAAGCAGGGTGCTCCCCACCACACCAAGATGCAAAAGGGCCCCATCCCATGTCTAGTGTTCATTTTGCTTCACACACAGGTGTTCTGTGTAATCTATGAATCTTTCTTTCTTTCTTTTTTTTTTTTTTTTGATAACCCTAAACCCTAACTTCCTTGTTAATATAACACTTGGATTCTTTCTGTTTCAAGTGCTTAGGTTTATGACTTTCAAATCTTTTATGTATAGGCAGATCCTATCAGTAGGTGAGACTCAGAAATTATAAATACTTTTCAGCAAAAATAGCGTGGGGGTGCAAACAGTTATTTATCACAGCATGCTTCGTATTAAAATATCTGACAGACAGCTTATCATTTTCTTGGCAAAGTGTTAGGACTCCAGAAAAGGATTAGAAAGTCCCCAATGTCATTTGTCTAAAATACTAATTGTCAGAGCACTCAGAACCTCCCATGCTTGTTAGAGCTTCTTTTTTTTTTTTTAATTTTTATAATCAGAAAAAATTTACTATAATGTGCCAATCTGAATGCAAATTACCTCTTTTTAAATTACATTACGGGTGTAAATTACCCCCAATGCCAAACATTTCTGCCCTGGATTCCAGAGCTCTGTGTCGCAATTACAGCTTCCATGGCTCCTTGCAATCTTATAGTGGAAACATGTGTAATAGCAATAATTATGAAAACCGCTTGTGATGTGCAGCACAATTTAAAATCTAGGATCATGGTTCTATATTTGAAATGTAAAATCCAACCTTGTCAAACTTCCACCAACACCTAAGTCTGAACAATTCAGTTCACAGGCTCAGAAATAAGAAATGACAAAGTTATTGAACTCAAAGATTAGGGCTCTGGGTACCAGTGAACAGGAGAGCATCTGCAGATCGGGTGACCTCGGACTGTCTGCCCTTGGCTTGCGTTTGCTCATCTGCCATGTGGGGGTAATATCTGCTCTATCAAAATGAAACTACTTTTTCAAGGAGTACATGAAATTTTGAATTAGTTAGATGGTAAAGCCAAGGTGATGTAACAAGAGGCCCAAGAGTACAGTGGCAAGGAAAACAAAGATGCTTTTATTCCTATTTTGGTACTGATCCTGGGACGTATGTGGCCTGTTTTATTCTATGTTGTCATTTTGGAGTTCTGTGTTCCTTGAAGCTTGTTTCTTGGCTGTATACTAAGGCAATGACCTCATCCAATGGTCAAAATTGGGTTTAAGCTATAATAAACAGGAAGAGGAAAACACTCATGGGTTAATTTCAAGTCCAGGCTTAGAAGAAACACACATCAATTTTGCTTATCTGCCACTGGCAGGAACAAAATCATGGATCTACATGGATCAAGTAGATGCTAGGTAAGCAAGTAGGTGCACTGTCTGGCTAGGAAGCAAGGGCCAGACTGTATTTCTATTGCTATAGAAGAAAAGAATAGATTTGAGTGAATAAATGTTAGTGCTTCCTACAGATGTGACTATTAACGTGTTCCTAAAGTGAAAGTCAACTAATATTTGTACTTCTTCTGTGAGCCAGCAGTGCATACACCTTGTTTTATTATCTCAATAGCTCTACTGGGTTGATACTATTTTGATGCCAAAAAAAAAAAAAAAAAAAAAAAAAAACCAAACCAAAACAAAACAAAACAACAAAAACAAAACAAAGCTGTAAAATGATATTGATGTGACATTTAACCAAGTTCAAAAGGGCCCACCACTGGCAGAGCTGGGTTTGAAATGAATCATGTATCCCTGATGTGAAGCAGGGTGCTTTCCCACCACACCAGAGATGCAAAAGGGGCAGAGCTCTGTGTCGCAATTACAGCTTCCATGGCTCCTTGCAATCTTATAGTGGAAACATGTGTAATAGCAATAATTATGAAAACCGCTTGTGATGTGCAGCACAATTTAAAATCTAGGATCATGGTTCTATATTTGAAATGTAAAATCCAACCTTGTCAAACTTCCACCAACACCTAAGTCTGAACAATTCAGTTCACAGGCTCAGAAATAAGAAATGACAAAGTTATTGAACTCAAAGATTAGGGCTCTGGGTACCAGTGAACAGGAGAGCATCTGCAGATCGGGTGACCTCGGACTGTCTGCCCTTGGCTTGCGTTTGCTCATCTGCCATGTGGGGGTAATATCTGCTCTATCAAAATGAAACTACTTTTTCAAGGAGTACATGAAATTTTGAATTAGTTAGATGGTAAAGCCAAGGTGATGTAACAAGAGGCCCAAGAGTACAGTGGCAAGGAAAACAAAGATGCTTTTATTCCTATTTTGGTACTGATCCTGGGACGTATGTGGCCTGTTTTATTCTATGTTGTCATTTTGGAGTTCTGTGTTCCTTGAAGCTTGTTTCTTGGCTGTATACTAAGGCAATGACCTCATCCAATGGTCAAAATTGGGTTTAAGCTATAATAAACAGGAAGAGGAAAACACTCATGGGTTAATTTCAAGTCCAGGCTTAGAAGAAACACACATCAATTTTGCTTATCTGCCACTGGCAGGAACAAAATCATGGATCTACATGGATCAAGTAGATGCTAGGTAAGCAAGTAGGTGCACTGTCTGGCTAGGAAGCAAGGGCCCAGACCATATTTCTATTGCTATAGAAGAAAAGAATAGATTTGAGTGAATAAATGTTAGTGCTTCCTACAGATGTGACTATTAACGTGTTCCTAAAGTGAAAGTCAACTAATATTTGTACTTCTTCTGTGAGCCAGCAGTGCATACACCTTGTTTTATTATCTCAATAGCTCTACCGGGTTGATACTATTTTGATGCCAAAAAAAAAAAAAAAAAAAAAAAAAAAAAAACCAAAAACAAAACAAAACAACAAAAAACAAAAACAAAGCTGTAAAGATATTTCACATTTAACCAAGTTCAAAGGGCTCACACTGGCAGAGCTGGGTTTGAAAATGCATGTATCTGATGTGAAGCAGGGTGCTCCCCACCACACCAAGATGCAAAAGGGAGCTGTTAGTGAATAGACTGGGCCAGATGCCACCAGGTTTAGAACTCTGATACTGTGGCATCCTATTCTCATCCATGACTCACCACCTACCCCAAATCTGTCCACTGGGCCACAGCTGCATTTCTGACTCCTTGGGAAGACTTAATAGTCTCCTCTCTCCTCTTCTTTAAGTCTCTCAGCACTAGGTATACATTTTTAGTGATTATTCTGGTTCCTATTACTTTATGTTGAGCATGTGAATTAATCTTGTCCCTGCAATGGGAACTTGGGCTTCTTAAAAGCAAAATCATTTTTAAAAAAAAATATTTATTTGTTTTAGTTGTACACAATGCCTTTATTTGTTTTTATGTGGTGCTAAGGATTGAACCCGGGCTGCACACATGCTAGGTGAGCGCTCTACCACTGAGCCACAATCCCAGCCCCGCAAAGTCATTTCTTAATGTGAATTTGCCCTCCCCTTTCCCTCCACCAGTGCAACAACAGGTAACATAGATGCTTTGTAAACACACATACAGAAATAAATGGAATCAGAGAGCGTCAGTCTTTTTCCTTTCCCTGGACTCAGGGAGAGAGGGTTTTGACCTTTGTCTTTTCCTGGCTATTTCTTGGCAATTCAATTACTCAAGTTTAGATTTTGTCCTGCTGATCTCCCACCACACTCACTTGGAAAGTCCTTCCCAAAGCCCAGAGCACAGGTCCAGCAAAGTCAAAGAGCCAGCTTGCCAGAGCCAGGCATCGAGGCCTTCAGGTGGTTAGTTTGCACTAATGATAAGCGGCGGCCAGGGAGCCCTGGGTTTCTCTCCACAATTCTGCGATTCCCCAGGTTTATGCAGATTGGATGCAGCAACATTAACTTCATGGAGCCCATTGTAATTGAGAATAGTGATAGGATGACTATGCATCTCAGCATTTTCTATGCACAGTCATGGGAATTAATGTTTGGTGATCTTATGGTAAACTGCAAAGTAAGGTGAGAAAAAGTGAAAACCACCTTTCCCTTGTATTGATCTCTTCCAATCAATATGTAGAGGAGAATTGATTCTGACCTTTTGGATCCCAAAGGAAAATCCTTTTCTTGGGGTGCTGTGTGAACCACATGCTGGGCATTACGGGCTCTCATCAATTTCATTGATTGCCCTTTCGATTTTACTTGCTGCTGAGCGTCAGCTTAAATCATGCATTGAATCTGCTTTATGCTGATTTGCATAGACAGGGGCAAAAGGGAAGCAAGTCCTTTGCTGACTGCTGGTGTTTGCTGGGAATAGCTGTGGGAAGTTTGAACTTCTGGTAGGAGAGGAGGTTTGGAGGGGAGGCCTTACAGGCTCACTGGTATCTTTCAAGGTACCTGCTCATTCCTGATGGCAAGGACAGTTGAAATGGATTCAGATTATGTATTGCCTCTGAAATCAAAGTGCAGTCCTCAATATCTTGGGTGATTTCTTCTTGGCTTTGTAACTCAGTTATTTTAGAAAAACGTGTGTGGGTCCCTGTTAGGTGGTAAAAATAGCAACTGTGTCACATGTCATTTTTCTTAATTAAGCATTTATTTCACATTTTATATTTCCAAAGTGCTTTGGAAGCACTCAGATTCCTTGTCACTGACAAGGTGTTTGCAAGCCCTATCTGTGAGTGTTGGAACCCTACCTTGGAGAGAGAGGCAGGGGTTGATTAAACAGTATTTCGCAGTGCTGGTGAACGGGGATTGGAAGCATTTCTAAGCCCTGTTTCTTGTTTGCTCTTGTTGGCATCAATGGAAGAAAATGGTAGAGTCCGAGGAAGGACAAGTTCTTTGACAAGTTCACAGAATCTAGACCCAATGGTAACAAAATCGGTTCTGGGTAGATGGAAGGTAACTTGCTCTAAAACATTCTGTCAAGAGGAGGCTTCATATCTGAGTTAAAATTAAACGTTTTCTTAGGTGGGTAAATAAAAAGCTACTAAAAATGTAGTATTATCTCTTGGTTTACGTTGCTCCCTGGAATCCAACAAAAGAAACAGAAACACTGAGTTGTTATTTATTTTATTATTTTCTATTCAGTTTATCACAATAATCCTCTTATCAGAGAATTATTTCCTTTGATGCACTCTTTCTTTGGTTCTACTTTTGATAACTGTTCACCATCTTTTGGGATAAGTTGTAGCTTTCAAAATTAAACATTTCTTCAATTCTTCTGGTGCCTTACACTCTCTCTTAGCCTGGCACCAATTAGGTCACTACAGACAAATTATCTCCCCCATCCACAGTTATTTGTAATTTAAGCCACATCATTGCTCAAATCATTTCCAAAATGACTCGTTAATTTCGTCTTGATCAGCTTTTCTTCATTCACTCAATCAACCTGTGAGTTGCTCTTGATGGGGTGGGGGCGGGGGTCCTGCAGTGATTCAAATGTTGGGCTTGGACTGTGGGTTTTTCCCTTAGGCCTCAGAGTGGAGAGTTCAAAATGCACCCAGCAGAGATCTCAATATTGTCACACAGTATTTTTGATTATGAATAAAAGTTTAACTTGGAATACGAGAGCAATGAAGTACAGAGCCCTCCTGCAATTCAAAGCAGTGGCCATCCCATTTTCTCTTACCAGGCACTAGACATTGTGGTAATTATCAGAAGATCAGAAGTGAGACCCAGCCTCTGTTCCGGAGTGACAGTGGAGACACATATTGGGATGTCACCTGGCAGGGGCCTCTGTGGTTGGGAGCAGGTGTACAGGAAGGTAGATTGTGATTGGGACACGGTATGTGACTTCACTTCATGCTCCAAATGATACAATAAGGGCAGTGTTGTTCTCATTCTCCAGATTTGAAGACTGAGGTTCCAAGATGTGTGTCACAGCTTTAAATCACAGGGCTGGTATGGGATCCCGGTGCGCTCTTCCCGGCACAGTCTTTCATGCTAGCTCACCAATCTGGGAAGGCCTCTAGGGTCAGCAGGATAGAAAAAAAACGCAGGTGGATTTCCCTGGGGTCTTCCTGTGTACCTGGAGCCTCAGCCCCCTAAGTCCTTCTGTCGGAATCCAATGCTGTGATGGAGAGGGTGAGCGTGTGTGAGTGGGGGTGTGTGGCTAGGAGGGTGGGCGAGGGAGACGCATTTGGGATTGCACGGGTCACTGTGTGACCCTCACTCATTCATTTACGGGAGAAGCTCACTCCTCTCCTGATGAAATCACCTCCCTTTCCAGAAGTGTTTAGGAATGCCCTCCCCGGAGAGGGTGACGTGCTCAGGTGTGATGCCAGGTGTGTTCCCACCATCTGCTTTTCTCCTTCTAGGATTATGACATTTTCTAGGTCTCTGGGTTGGAAGAGACCTATGCTGCATGCATTTTGACCTCTACACCCTGGGGCTCAAGGGAAAAAAACCCATGGTCCAAGCCCAACATTCGAATCACTGCAGGATCCCGTGAAGATCAACTCACAGGTCGATTGAATGAATGAAGTTTAAAGAGAGAAGAAAAGTTGATCAAGACGAAATTGACGAGTCATTTTGGAAATGATATGAGCAATAATGTGGCTTAAATTAAACTCTGGGAGCTCCCACAGCATGAAAAGCCTGAAAATCACTTATTTCAATGAACCCCAAAGACCACTCGGCTGTGCACCTCCACTTCTCCTTTCCAGGTGGCCCAGGGGTTAGGGAGTTGAGTGAGAGAGAAGAGCACACTGATGTTGTAAAATACATCCCTATACCTGAACACACCTGGATACAGGGGGCACTCATCTGGGGGTACTTTCTGGTATGTATTTCATTAGTTCAAAAACCTACTTTTATTAGCCGGGCGGGGTGGCGCACGCACTGTAATCCCAGCACTTTGGGAGGCTGAGGCAGGAGGATCGCAAGTTCAAAGCCAGCCTCAGCAATGGCGAGGCACTTCGTAACTCAGTGAGACCCTGTCTCTAATAAAATACAAAAAAAGGGCTGGAGATGTGGCCCAGTGGTCAAGTGCCCCTGAGTTCAATCCCCAGTACCAAAAAAAAAAAAAAAAAAAAAAAAAAAAACAAAAAAAATACCTACTTTTACTGGTTTAAGGTGGTAAGTCCAAAATGTTAAGCTGTAAACGAGCTTTTACGATTTTATAGGTAAATGGACCCTCAGTGCTTAATTTTCTCCTTCAACTGCTTGAGACCCCTCAGGGTGCTCTGCTGATCTGTAACGCTCAATCCTTGGACACCAAGCTCTCTGTCGTCCCCCTCAGTCTTCCTTCTCTGTCCGTCTCACCCTAACTCTGCCAATCACCCTGGCTTGAAATCCTTGCACTGGTCTGCATGATTCACTTCTTTGGTTTCCTAATATGAAAACTGTGCTCTACCTTTGTCTTGGCATGGGTGAGTTTTCCTCCTGGACCTCAGTGAGGACGAGGAAAGCTCCCTTCACTGGACATGGTGTGTTTGAGGTGGTGGCAGGGTCTGGGTCCACCAGGGTGGGGAACAACCCGCCCACTTCCCGTCTCCTCATTCAAAGAAGCCTGAATGATTGACGTCTGCTGACTCTGTTGTTGACTGGGGAAAGCCTCTGCTCTGCTGGGTGTCAGCCTGACCTGTCCTCTTTATGTCTCTGCTCCTCCTAGAGTGCAGCGAAAGACAAACATTGGGCCCCAAGGAGAAGGCCGTGGGCACCTTTGATTGTTACCAACGGGGTAGCTCTTTGCACTTGAAATAAACACACACACACACACATTCAGGATCATCTGGTCTCAGTTTATACATGGGGTTGTGGAAAAGGTCAACGGCCTGATCAAGATCATTCAACTAGAAAACAGTTCATCCAGGAACCCGACTCACTCCGGGGGCTTCAGAGACCCTTTCACATTCTTCCTCATCAGACTCACTAAAGACAGACACCTCTGAATTGATAAAAAGGCAGAATAGTGAAAAGTGAGAGGTGAAAGGGGTCCCAATCTACATGATTTAGTCTGATAATTTCACAGACAAGGAAATGGGGCATGGCAGAGCTCCAGTCCTCTCCACGTCACACTGCTTCCTAGTGTCTGAACCCAAAGTGGAATCCACATCTCCCGGCTTATACTTGCTCTTCTCTCACCCCACACTGTTTGCTTAAGTTCAGCTGAGAAAATGAAGTTTTTTCTTTTCTTCCAGAAACTGAAAAAATTCCCCCAAGTCCCCCACATCCCTGGGCCCTGGAAGGCAGAGTTGGGTGGGGTCTATACACAGTCTTTGTTTCCTTTCTTTACATTCACCAGGAGACTCTAACATGCAGCCCATGCAGAGAACAGTCGTCCTGGGAGCTGTCAAGGCTGTGAAGCAGGCAGGACAACCTTGACCTCTGAGGCTCCACTCCAGTGGGAGGAGGGAGATGCCTGGTCCAGTCAGCCGGGGTCTCCTCTGTGGCTCTGCATCTTCACGTAGACCAGAACCGCTTGCATTTCAATCTTGCCAATTCCTTCCATCGAGTCGTTACTTTTTATTTTATTGCTGATTATTTCTTGGAATTAAGTTGGATCTTCTTTATATGCCTGTATTATATCTTCATTTTAATAGCAGACTTAATTAGATTCCAAGGAAAGGGCTTATTCTGTTTTCCAAATGGACTTACTCTCTTTGATTTAATTAGAACATTGGAAAGTTGGTTGGCTCTGACTAACTGCATTTCTCCAACTGAAAAAAAAAAAAAAAAAAAAAAAAAGGCAAACCAGAACTTCCAAATCGTAAGACTGGAGTCTAAACAATTGGTGACAACGTCTTCACTTTCATCTGACCCATTCCAAATGGTCGTGGGGTGCTAAAGCAAAGTGCTATAGATTGGGGAGTTCACAAATGACTAAAATTTACCCCTGACAGTTCTATAGGCTGGGGCTCATGGTCAAGACACCTGCATACTCAGTATCTCATGAGCACCCACTTTCTGGTTCACCTGCAGAGCTTTCTAGCTGTGTCCTCACAGGGTGGACCTGGGGAGGAGCTGTCTGGGGCCTCTTTCATAAGGACACTAACCCTACTCACAGGGGCCCTACCCTCAGGACTTAATCATCTCCCAAGGCCCACCACCTAAGACCCTCACATTGGGAGTGAGGGTGTGTCACCATGTGAACATCAGGGGACACAGATGGTCTATGGTGTCAACTAAGCAATTCTTAATCCTTCATCACTCCTCCTTCCTTGCAGGGAGCGTGTGCGTTGGGATTTGGGGTTGAGATACAGGGTCACTTGCTCCATTGTGGGCACACTTCTGCACTTTGGCTCAGGCCAGTCACACCAGCCTTTCTCGTGACTTGTATTTCAGCCTCCAACCAACTGCCTCTGTCTTCTCCATCAACTCCACAGTTCACATCATTTTATTTCTCTGGCTACTAAGGAAAGTCAGGGTCAAAGAAAGTTACCCACCAGCAGCCATGATTTAGATATTAAAAACCTGTGTGACGTACGTGAGCGTTCGCGGCGCTGGCTGCGTTAGTTTCTAGGTTAACTGCACATCTTAAAATTGAGACTGATTGGCTTATTAAGGCAAAGCCAGCCCACAGGCTCTGTGGCCAACCTGTCCTATTCTGCATTTCTGAAGCTAGCAACTCTGCATGTACCTCACCTGTGAGGCCCAGGACAGATCTTACTTGGAAACAGTTGTCTGAGTGGATCAGTGGTGACATCTGAAGTTTTCACCTCAATAAGGGCGTCGAGAGCATGCAGTGAAGACAGTAAAGTTCACGGAGCTTGAGCACCTTGTTAGTGGCAAGAGGGGTTTGTGATGATATAAATGATAGAATGAAACAGTGGCAAGAGGAAACTCCTCTGCCTGCCACTCTTGTAATAGTAATGGGCTGGGGAAGAGAGGACAAAAACCCTTTGGGATCTGGCAGTAAACTCAAAACCCTAGAGAACAGGGAACTTCTGAAAGACACAGCCATACCTATTAGTCAACTTCAAGACTGAAATTATGTATATATGATACTGGGGATTGAACCCAGGGGCACTTAACCACCGAGCCACATCCCTAAACCTTTTTGTATTTTATTTAGAGACAGGGTCTTGCTGAGTTGCTTAGGGCCTTGCTTTTGCTGAGGCTGGCTTTGAACTTGTGATCCTCCTAGCTCAGTCTCCTGAGCCACTGGGATAACAGGCACATGCCACCGTGCCTGGCTGAAATCATTTTTGAAAAAAGCTAAAAAAGCTATTTAAAATATTTATCTGGTCATCCTCTATAACCATCCTTTTCAGCCCCCACAATCATTTACAGTTGACAAAGGATTCTTTCTCAGTTATTTTATTTAGTCCCTTAAGCATCTCTGGGATGTGAGCCTTCCTGTTTTATAGAGAAAGGACTGTGTCTTGGACACCCCAGTGATGTGTCAAGGTCCCCCAAGGTCAGTACAGTGATGAATCTAAGACCAAGCTCTCCTAACTGGGGCCAGCGCTGTGCCTACCATTCTGCATTCAGGGCCACGTCAGACAGTGGTGGCTCTGTGCTGCTCTCTCTGTGGCCGGAGCCTGTGCTGAGTCCCCATGGTCATGGTTTCTCTAAGTGTCTATCAGGGTGCATCTCAGTCTTGGCTGCACAATAAGATTCCCCAAGCCAGAGCCTCACTCTCTGAGAGCTTCTGATTTAATTTACTTAAGATTCTGATTTAATTTGGCCTGAGCATCAATATAATTTAAAAAATCTCCTTGGGTGATGATTTTGGTGTGCATCCAAGGTGTAAAACCAATAGTTTATAGGAATGGCTCTCAGTATGCCAGGGATAGGGATAGGGTACATACCTGTGTGTGTGTGTGTGTGTGTGTGTGTGTGTGTGTGTGTGTGAGAGAGAGAGAGAGAGAGAGAGAGAGAGAGAGAAGCTGTGCCCATCAGACTCACTTGCAGAACTTCTAAAGAGTATTCTACACGAGTCTCACTCCCCTGGATGTATCAGAGACATTGTCTTTGTTAGGGCGCAGAGGGGTTAAGTGGAAGGAGTATGGCATAGAGATTTTTATTTGGAAATAAAAATGTTTCTAGATGGTTCTGTTAACTGCCTATCTTCTGTACCACAAAAATACTCAGATTGTGGGAATGGAATGTAACCTCTTTGGTTAATCCACAAATTGACTTTGTTGGCACCAGCCCAGGTCTTGAAGCAAGTAGAGCTGTCCTTGCTAAGAGCCGGGGAAGTAAGGATTCAGAGGCAAGGTGCCCTTGGTCAGGGGCAGAAGCAACCACAGAGTAACTCTGTGAGAAGACTCAGCTTCAGGGACAAACCTCCAAAAAGTAAAGAGAGGTTATCAAGGCGTTTTGGACACCAAAGCCTTTCAAAAGGCTTGTCTGGCTCAGGCATTCACGCAACATTATTGGTTTACTTTCAACATGTGCCAGGCACCTGCTTAGGCACAGACACCTGTGATCTAGAAAGCTCAATTATCTTTTAGAGAGAATGCTCCCGACAGCTCTTGAGGGCTGGCAGCTGGCTGGCACAACACGTGAGCATCTGCAGAGGCAGGGCCAAGGTTGGGGACGGCTGGCTACGGTCAGAGGAGCTAGCGACAGAGTTTGCTGAACCACGCCAGCCCCAGGGGATCCAGCAGTCCGGAATGTGAGATAATGGGACTTAACTGCAATGCCAGGCTAAGAAAATATTTCTACAGTTCGCTTGGCCGGTTTGCCAGTTTAGCTCAGCATCAGGGAGATGAAGATTTAAATATGCAAAGAGTGCCCTCTACTGGGAAGATGCGATTATTGCACATCACCAGCCAGGCGGAGAAAGGGGGCGACGGCAGTGATTTCCCCGTCTCTGACAGGCACCCCTGTGATATTAGACTCTCACCCCCCACCATCTATCTCTCTCTCTCTCTATCTCCCCCCCCCTCCGTTCTCGGTCTCTTTCTGCATTTTACCCACCCACTCCTCCTGTAAAAAACCATTGCTCTTTTTACTTTATGCAGCCACCGCACCTGCCCTTTCAGTCAATCTCCGCTAGTGCTGAGCGCAGGCGGTGCACGCCCCCGGCTCACAGGCACGGAGTCCAGTCCGGCAGGCGCCCTGTCCAGTTGGGGGGCCCAGACACGTGTACAGAAATCACTGGCCTCTCGCTCGTTCAGTTCTCCCTTTGAAAAGCTTCTTTTTCCTTCCCGCTTTCTCTGCCTCCTCCAACCTCGCGCCCTTCAGCCTAGACAAAGGCAGGAGCCCGGACCGGCTTTCTGCTCCCGGCCCCTCCTCCCAGACGCCTGACTTGCTGTATCCCTTCTCATCACGTCCCTCGCTTGCAGCAGCGCCCAGGCCTCGTGCACACCTCTCCCTTGGCGGTTGGGTCCCCACCCTAAGGTGACTGCTCGTTGTCCTTTCCTCTGTTAAGTCGTCACCTCACCAAGAGCAGGAGGTGATTCGAAGGGGTGCGCAGAGATGGGGACTTTCCATATCACTTAGAGTTGAAAGCAATTGCAATTTAGTCTTTCTTCTCTTACTAGAGGACAGGGACCTTAGTACGTTCATCTTTGTGTCCTTAGCATTTAGTGCAGTGTCTGCTAAATCCTGGTGCTTAATGAACGCTCTCATAGACATTTGTAGATAGAGGTGTTTGTTGCAGCATTGTGCATAATTTATGTAAAACCGAAAATGCCAAACTCGTTCACCCATAGGTAATGTGAACAATGTTAGCTCCATAGCATGGTCAGTTGTTATTCAATAAAATCATGTTTTGGGGAGTTTTCAAATTCATGGTTTCATGGTGAAGGTTTTTTGTTTTTTGTTTTTTTTTTTGAAATATTATAGTATATTTAGAAAAGGAAACTCTTTAAATGTAATCTAATCTGTGCAAAGTAGACACAGATAAAGTACTGAAAGGAAATACTAAAACATGTTAATGGTGAATCTGTAATTTCCTGTAAGTCATTTTTTTTTCCTATAATGAGGATGTATTACTTCTTTAGTCAGAAAAATAGCTATAACTAAGTTCCCCAATACGATAATTTCACTTCCACGTTTTTTTTTTTTTAAAAGGCCCTTAGCATTCCCTTTGGCACACAGGATAGAAGATAAATTGCACTGTTTGGTAGTTTAGACCAGGCTCAATAATTACCATGTAGCTTCCTTTTTTTCTCAGTCTCCTCTTTTTCCACATTCCATATTGCAGCCATATTTAATATCTGCTTGTCTTGAAAACAATTTTTATTAAAAAAACCTCATTAGCATAAAATTTGGAAAATTCTAAAAAGTGTAAGGAAGACAAAAGTGGCCGTGAGGTAGCTACTACCATATTTGTCAATTTCCTTTCTTCTTAAATATTATCATTAACTTGTTTGTATATTTATATTCACATGTATTATATACATAACATATATCCACTACATACAATATGTACAGTACTGCACATTTCTTCTTTCATACAGCAAAAGATGTTTCCTTAAGGTTAAGAGATTTGTTAAAAAATGTTTTTTGATGTTATTTAAATATATACTGCTGCAGAATATTGCATAAAAATCTGTCTCCTTAAGCAAGCTCATTGATTCCTTGAGTTTAAATATATATATCTCTAGCCCACACATCTCTTTGCTGAGCACCTTAATAGCAACTGCAAATTTGATTTGTGCTCATTGGTATTCCAAATGTGATATCCTTAAGTCAGACTCTGTTTGTCCTCTTCTCTTCCCAACTTGATAAGGCGAGGTCCTCCCTCAACAAAGTTACTTATGATGGAAACTTGGAAGCCATATTTGACATCTTTACTTCCTATAGTGGGTCCTCCGCCAAGGGATATGTCCAAGTCACAGTCCTTGGAATCTATGAATTTGACCTTATTTGGAAACAGGATCTTTGCTGAGATAATGATTCAAAGGGAAACTTAGGCACATTCTGATTTTAATGAGTTTGAGTATTCAAAGCTTCACAAATTGGGTCAGCTCCATAAGGGGACACGAGGGGACACCTCTACGAGGTGCTCTTGGAAGCAAGACAAAGAAAATACAAAAGTCCCCAGTTGGAGGTCAGTTAGGCGGCTTCTGGTTGGTCAGGCTTACAGCTCTCCTTCTACTGTTGACATTGAGTTGAATTTTGGTTTCCAAGGTGCTGGAGTCATCCCAGCCTAATAAATTCCCATTGGTTGTTAAAAAATTAATAAGTTAAGATGAAGTCATAATGGATGGGAGGGGTCCCCACATCCATTGATGGGTATCTTTGTAAGGGAAAAGAGAGGGAGCTTAGGACTTGAAGACACAGAAGAACCACTAGGGAAGAGGGCCCTAAGAAGATGGTGGCATGACTGTAGTGATATACCCACAGTCCTAGCACTATGGGAGCCCCAAGAGCTTGGAAGAGGAAGGAAGGATCTTTCCCTACTGTCCTCCAGATGGAGCCTGGCCACGCTAGCACCTGGAGTTTGGACTTCTGCCTCCAAAGCTGTGGGGGAATGACTTCTTGCTGTTTAAAGCTACCAAGTTTGTGATTGATTTGTTATGACTACCCTAGGAAACGAATGCAATTCCCCTCCTTCCACATCACCAAACAAAGTGGGCTTATCTCCACTTATACCCACTCCCTGATTGGACCTTTTCCACATCACCCTCCACCCAGAATGCCATCTTGTAGGTCTCTTGTTCCACACCAGTTGTCTCCTTAATGACCTCTGCTCTTGTCCTACTATAGTACCCTTGGTGAGTTTTATAAAATTTTTTTAAACAATTTTTTATATTTATTTTTGAGTTATAGGTGGACACAATATCTTTATTTTATTTTTACGTGGTGCTGAGGATCGAACCCAGTGCCTCACACATGCTAGGAGAGCGCTCTTCTGAGCTACAACCCCAGCTCCTTGGTGAGCTTTTAACAGCATGCACTGTAAGTGCCCAGGACTTCTCCCTGGCTTCCATTTCACCTGCCTGTGTAATCAGTGTGCCACCCGACCCCGGTGATCCTCCTCCACCTTGATGCCTGCCATTCTTGCTCCTGACACGTGGGCCACGTGGACCCCACCAGTTCTCAAGTGCCTTCGTCCGCTGCCTGCTCAGACCTCACAGTGCCCTCCTCTCAGCCTTCCTCATTGCTCCTACCCCTGCCCCTTCTTCCATTCTCAGAGGCCTCTCCACCCAGCTCTTCTCCATTAGACTCCTGAAATGGTATCTAAGGCCTTCTATGCCTATCTCTGTGCCATAATTTCATTCTTTCTTAAGGCTGAGTAATAGTCTATATATATGATATTTGAAGGGCATCTAGGTTGGTTCCATAGCTTGGCTATTATGAATTGAGCTGCTGTAATCATCGATGTGGCTGCATGACTGTAGTACCCTAATCTTAATTCCTCTGGGTATAAAATGAGGAGTGGGATAGCTGGGTCCATAGGTGGTTCCATTCCATGTTTTCTGAGGAATCTCAATACCACCTTCCATAGTGGTTGTGAAACCAAGGCAATTTTTTTGTGGCAGGTCAGGCACAAACTCTTCTGGGTGTGCCAAGTCTTTGGACAATGTGCTTTGCCCAGCCCAGCTGTCTTTGCATCCCAGGTTTTCCTGATCATGCCTGGCCTAGGGGCTTGGCCTCACCCTGATGACTGTCATGCAGCAGCTGGTCCCAGCAGGTGCCATCTTCCTGCTGTGCCCCGAGAGCAGGAACCCTGGGAGAGCCCGGTGGCAGGCGGAATTGTGGGAAGGTGGGGGGAGGCCTGCAGTGGGATGCAGCACACACTGTACAAATCACCTGCAGGGGGAGGAGGCTTTGAGGGTGGTTCTCAGCGGGATGCCCAGGACTAATCGCCAGAGCAGGGGCTGTGAATGAGAGCCCTCTCCCCGCAGGGCTCTGCAGACGGGCACACCCTTCCTTTCCACATTTCACATATTTAAGGCTCCCATTCCGCGGACCCATAAAACAACAGTCCCCACCAGTAATGATTTCCTGTCCGTCCTCTTTTCCTTTTAATAGGCTATTCAGGGAAGATAAAATCAATGACTTCTAGGCAGACATTTTACGGATGCAAATTTATACTGTTCAAATACTCCAGGTTGCTAACCTCTCTCCTCTGAGAAAGGGATCTGTGGTTATGTTGTCTTTGGTAAAGTCAGATATGGTCCCATGCTTCAACCATGGGTACGGTGAAAGAGACATGATCATGGACACGTTGCGAGGGCTTTTTATAGGGTCTCCATTACGTCTGGCTGCCCTTGGCGATCGCAAATAAATTCCATCATGTGGGATTTACAAATGGAATCTCTAATAGAATTATTCTTTTTAAGACCCTGACAAATTAAACCAGGACCTATTGTGGATAGCTTTAGGTCTAATAGTGGCTTGACTAAATAGGGCTGCGATAAAAGATACGAAATATTTAAAGGGTCTGGAGATTGAGATAGAATCATAACAACAGAATTCCAGGCAAGCTGCCCTTCCATCAAGTCATTGAGTTTTTTGGAGTAATGAACTTCATTAGAGGCCAGCCATTGTTCCTGGACTCCCAGATGAGCTTTCTTTCCTCTTTTCTCCACCTTTGAATATATTACTCTAATGATGCGCCATCTGTTCTTTCTCTTGAGAAACGGGCTGGGCTTCAGGGAATGCAGATCCAAGGTGCCTGTGAGATGGGGGTGCTCTCTTTTGTGGTGGTCCTCCCCCACCTGGCTCCTGGGTCCCGTGGCAGAGTCCCCACCAGGCTGTGGCTTATTGGCCTGCTTCTCCCTCGGGCCCCTGTAGGAGGTACCTACTGCCTGGGAGGATCTACCCACAAATGCAGCAGCTTGAAACAATGATGGCTGAGTATCTCAGACCATAGGAGCAGCTGAGCTCAGGGGTCCTGGCGTGGGGTCTCTCTCTGCCATTTTCACTGGCTGGCTGGTGATCTCATCACTCATTCATTTCAAAAAAGGGCCTGAAGTCTGATGGAAAGGAAAACTACCTTTGGAAGGAAGAGGTATTTGGAAGAGGAAGAGGTAACCCATTATCAGCTGCTAGTACTCCCTTCCTGATGAACTTTGCACCATTTAGATCCCCACATAATTGGGAGGTGGCGTGGAAATGGAAATTAGCTGGAGATTTGAGAAAGGCAGCCCTGTCTCGAGATTCTCAACTCCTCTATTGACATTGTGAGGTTGGTCAGGTTTCTTAAAGTTTCTGAGCTTCCGTTCCCTGTCCATCAAATGAGAGAAGTGACATCACCCCCTGGGGTTGTTGTGGGAATTAAATGAGACAGTCCTTGACAGGCCTCTGTTGCCCAACCTCCTCTGCAGCAGGGGCTCCATGCGTTAGCTTTCTTGCCCACCTCTCTGGGTTATGAGGTCTGGAAGAAATTTACTTATAGTTGGGAAATCAGAGAAGCATTAGAAAAAATATCTCCTCTTAATAGGCTAGTCAGGGAAGGTAAAATCAACACCTTGTGGAAAGAAGATGCTGCTGGTGACAGTCCTAATCACCATTTGGGTGATTTTGTCCCATAAGGCGTGGACAAATCTTGGTGGATCACAGCTGGTGATAGGTAGGCTTGGGCTGATGGGCCACCTCCCCCATGGAAATTTCCATGAGAAGCACCTTGTTTCATTTTCCCTGGGCAGGAGCCAATGGGTTTAAAGGTTGCTCCGTTCCCTGTGCAGGAGCCAATAGGCTAAAAGGTCACTCTGTTCCCCGGGCAGGAACCAATAGCGTTAAAGGTTGCTCTGGTACAACCCCCATCAGAAATCCCTACTTAAGCTCCTGCCTGCCAGGAGCTCAGTCTCAACAGCTTGTCTCTGCTGAGAGGAGGCAGCCACTGCGGCAACTCCAGACTCATTGCCTCCAGCCCGACGGCAGCTGCCCCCGCCAATAGCTCCAGCCTCCAGCCCGATGGCAGCTGCCCCAGCCAAGAGCTCTAGCCACCAGCCTGATGGCAGCTGCCTCAGCCGACAGCTCCAGAGACCACAGCTGGTGTGACCAGGCACCCACCTTTCGTTCAGAGCTCGCACACTCCCCTCTCTCTGACTCCTCTCTACCTACACCCCTTCTACCTCCAGCCAGTCATAGAGGCTGGTGAATAAATCTCTTGGCTGCATGGCTGTCTCCAGTGTGATTTTTGCCCTTCAGCTGGGAGATGACTTATCCAGCCCATCCTACAGAGGTGAAGACCAGGAAATGAGAGGCTTCCTGGGGCGTGTGGGTGTCACAGAATGGTGCTGGGGGTCCTGCCATCACCAAGGGCCCTCTCCTAATTTGGGCAGAATGTCTCAGATGTTTGGCACCTGAGAGCAGATGTCTCAATACAGAGCCTGCATGTTGTTGGATGGAATGCTGGGTTGGGGCTGAGGTCTGGGTTTGTATCGCTCTCTGCCACTCACTGACGTGTGTGTTTGGGTGAACCACGGGGCCTTCCTGGACCAATTCATTGTCTGTGAATATCCATCCTGATGCATTCCCTAAGTATGCATTTCAACAAGGTTCTGGGAATTCCAAGAGACATGAGGAAGGAGAGAGCCCTGTAAAGCAGAAAGGCTGTACGGTTGCTGCTGTTCCCAGGCCCACCTCTCCAAGGACAAAGCACAGAGTATTAACATATGGGGTCTGGGATGTTGCCACCTGGGTATTTCATAGTCCACTGGGTTATGCAGAGTGGACGGTATTTCTGGAACAGTCTTCACACAGGCTTTACTGATCTGCTCACATCATTCAGGTAGCTACTTGGTCAATGAGAAGGGCAACATTGATCCTGAGGTTAATGCTCACTCTATTATAAACTTAAGCACATTTAGCAATTACAGATACTATTTGTTGGGTCTTTAGAGTGGGGCTGATATGGTGCCAAGCTCTTGACATAGATTATTTCATAACTGGGACTGCTGTATGAACAATTCTAGGTCATTTGGAATTGTGCAGTACACAGCTCATGAAAACACCATGAGATATACTTGCATGGGCTTTTGGAGGAATCTTAATTTTTCTAACCTGTGGCTAAAAATATGAGATTTGAAGTAAAGAAATTAAGTAACATTTTCACAGCAGTAAAGCTAATGGGTTGTAAAGTCAGAATTCTAAAGACTGTGTTTTTATCATTACACATTCTGTTGTTTCATGGGTTTGATGGGATTTGCAATGTCTCCCTGCTAAAGGTCACTGGGAGCATCACCTGAGGTTGAGTAAGTTGGCTCATTCCTTGCTGCCAGGGACAACACACACGATGAAGACTTTATTGTAGGATTTGGGGGAAGGCTTCAAAGCTTTGCTATGAATTGAATGCTCTTAGGAAGCAGAGACAGGGTGTTTAGATAATTCTTGTCTATGGTCGGGCAGACAAAAGCAGTAATTGACACACCAACAGCAGCCACTCCTGGTAGCCAGGAAAGGGGACATGCGGGGGTTCTGTGGCTTGGGCAGTGTTCTTCATCAGTGTTCAGACACGAGGATGAGGGGGTCTTGTGTGGCCACCTCTCACAGTCACAGCGTGGCCTTGTCTAATGTTGGCATTCTGCGAAATTGTTCCTGCTTCACAGGAGAATGTGCAGGGCCAGCTGTGAGGGGCAGGCACCTCCTAGAGTTTTCTCTTCTTCAGAATAAGAGGTGTGGACGGTGCCAGGGTGCAGGCCATCATGGGAAGCTGTGTTGCTCAAAACCAAAACCAAGGGCAACTATTTTGTGATGAAAGAAGTTGAAAGTGGTAGGACACCACACTTACTGTGTGGGTGACTGCAGGCTGCAGCCTGTGTAGCCTGTTACAGCCAACACTGTTACAGCCAACACAGCACGATTGTCAGTCCCATGGAAATACCTGGGAAAGTGCTATTTCTTCTTTAGAGCGATTCAAGTTGGCCTCGGTTGGGGAGGACCCAGGTTTGAACGTTCCTTTCATAAAACACTTGGAAGTGTAATTGCCATCATAGCAAGGATCAAGGAAATGAATAGGAACTCTGCAGGGAGTTGGCTTTAGCGTGTCCAGCATCTACAACATCCATGCAGAGTCGGGTGACAAGATGAGAACTCTGGCAGAGACATTCTAGTGATAGGTGAGGGTGCACATCAAGAAAGACATCAAAGAAAGACATCAAGATGTCATCAAGAAAGACAAAATGCCTGCAGAAGAAGCATGAGCCACCTAAGCTGGGGGCTTCCCCATGCAGCAGGAGGGTGAGGATGAGATGGGGAGAAATTCAGCTCTCAGTTTCTTTCTATTTATTTATTTAATTAATTAATGTTAACTAGGTTATATGGCAACAGAATACATTTTGATTCATTGTACACAGTTGCAGCACAACTTTACAGTTCTATGGTTATACACAATGTAGCGTCGCACACTATGTGCAGTCATACGTGTACCTAGGGTAACAACGTCCGTCTCATTCCACCATCTTTCCTGTCCCTGTGCTCCCTCCCCATCCCTCTCTCCCTTTGCCTCATCAAACATCAAAATTCCTCCATTTTCCCCATCCCCCCGTTATGAATCAGCATCCACTTATCAGAGAGAACATTCGGCCTTTGGGTTTTTGGGATTGGTTTATTTCACTTAGCATGATATTCTCCAACTCCCTCCATTTACCTTCAAATGCAAGATTTTATTCTCTTTTAATGCTGAGTAATATTCCATTGTGTATATAGACCACAATTCTTTATTCATTCATCTATTGAAGGGCATCTAGGTTGGTTCCACAGTTTAGATGAGGTGGCCAATAATCCAAGGGTTTAATTCATCTATGGCTTCAAGATAGTTTGTCTCAGGGCAATGAAGGCAGGTGACTGTGAACACAAAAATAACTGAAGTGAATGCTTCTGAAGTGTGGTAGTCACACAGGAATAAGTTTAGTGAGGACCACACTCTGAAATAATCGTCAGTCTGATGGATATCATTATCCTAAATGCATGATTGAAGATTTGAATGGTACGAATATACATTGTATACAAACAGTGTTATGTAAAAAGATGCTCTATATGTTTATTATGAATTATAATGCATACTACTATTATAAATACAACTTTGAATAAAAAAATTAAAAAAAAAATAATCGTCAGTCTGTCCAGTGCAGTTACCAAATCCTGACTGCCATAGTGGGGAGTCACCTTGCTCTAAAATATGATGGTATTAGAGTTGTTTTTTGAACTCAAAACTTTAGAAAGATTTCAGGAGATGCCATAGATTAAGTTAAGCAATAGGCACGTGACAGACTGGGAGAGGAAGATGTTTGCGATGTTTATAACTTCGCATAGCTGAGGCATTGATATCTAGAATAGAAAAGAACTCTAGACAAATCAGTACGAAATATACAGGAACCTCTGGAAAAACGAATAATTCAAAGAAAATGAAACAATTCATAGGAAACCAAGTATGAGCTGGCTACAGGCCTGGGAAGATGTCTTACATTATCAATAGTTCGTTGCAGACTGAGTTGACAAGATGGGACTCAACGTCTTTCAGTTGGATAAAAATGGTCAGTTATGCCACAAAGAGTGGGCAGGGACGCAGGGAAGGAGCTACCACCTGAGGCAGCCCTTAGAGGTGCTTGGCTCCAGGACTCAGGGAAACTGGGTACCTTGTACTTTAAGATTCCAAACCCACTCCTGGGTGTTCACTGCAGAGAGACTCAAAGGTTTGTGGGGAATCCACATGAGGGTGTGTGTGGGAGTGGGGAGACCCAGCTGTCCGCCTCCAGTGGGTGGAGGAGAGGAAGGGGAGACAGAGCTCGGTGGAGTCCCGTGCAACATCTGGAGGGGGTGGAATCACTGCATAGAGCTGCCTGGGTCATGAAACACAGGGGTCGATAAGGGAAAGAGCAGAACCAGCTATAAAGCACAATATCTATGTAAACTGAGCACACACACTACACCTAAACTGTATTTTTACAATGACACATACATATTTAAGAGGATCTATCAAAGTCATTTCAGTAAGTGCCTGCAGGAGAGAGGGGAGGCCGTGAAGTCAGAGTCAGGAATGAAAGAGACAATTCCATGCCCCCAGGAGGGGCCCGGATGGGCGGGGGGCTGAGCGTCTGCCCTGGAGTCTCCCCTTTCTCCAGTGGGAGATGGCAGGGGCGGATCTCTGGAAATGAACACTGGGAGAAAATGACCGCGTCCGCTTACTTCTGGACCTTTCCGTACAAATGCATATTTCACAAGCAACATCGATGGATGTGAGTACGCAGAATAACACCCTGTACATAATTCATAATTATGCTCAAGCAGGTCTGCTCAGGGCCTCACGGGAACACGTTTCTCCTCCTGGTGGTCTATGTTCTGCCGCTTCCTCCTCTGTGTCCCCATTGTCCTTGGGCTCTTTCAGGTCTGAGCGTGGGGTGGTTCCAGAGAGGGGTGACTGGTTTGAAATTGCTCAGGGCTCCATCTTTCTCTGTCACTCTGTTCTGAAGGAAGCTGACACTCCCAAAGTGCCTGGCATTGTGTCTGCTGCTGGTTTTGCACCACATAGCAGGAGAGGTCTATTCTGCTCACCATGTGGGGCTGCCCTGGGACAGTGGCCCACTGACACCACGGGAGGGGAGAACTCCTGATTTTCCCAGGAAGAGTGTCTGCTAAAGGGATCCGAAAGAATATATTCTTGATTGTGCACATTTTCTTTACACTCTAATTTCCTGTAGTCATCCTAAAATACTGTTAATGGTTATGGTGCTTTGAGATTTCACTGTTTAACGTGTTTTACTCGTTATCCTTAAGTTGTTCCTGTCTCTTCTTCCTCTTGTAGATAATGTGCAATGTCCCTGTCTCCTAGGGCCTCAGCTATCTGCCAAGCGCAGGACTGGTGAAGGAGAGCTGGGCTGCTAAAGATTTGATTCTTAATTTATTCCACCAGCCTCTGAGCACAGTCCTCAGTAAGGACAGTTCAGTGGGAAGAGCATTAACTATGAGATCTCCAGTTAATTTCTCCACCTGCCATTTGCTTATTAATAAAGTTGGAAAATGCACCATCTATGAAGGACCTGGGTGAGGGTCAGGGGTGGCATGCTCACCACGCCGCTCCCTGGCTGGCCCTGGATAGGCACCAGCTGTTGCCATTATAGACCTTCACATTTTGCTTTTCCTAACACGGCTAAGTCAGCCCCATCTGCAGAGTGATGCATTTCTTGACAAAATACAGAAAATACAATACCTGAGTCATTTTTCTCACCCACTCGGCTGGTGTGTTTCTTTCTATGATTGTCTTTCTCAGCTCTGGGGAGGGGAAAGGCCTATGATTCCTGTGGGAGGTGGTGATTTGTTCCTGACTCAAGAAATAGCATCACTTCCCCCCACCCCAAATTGCCGAGTACATCAAACTTTAGTAACTTTGCCTCTGGGAAGAACATCTTAGTTGTGCGAAGGAGTCCCCTGTCACTGATCTTCATCATCTCTCCAGCCCCCATCCTGGGCTTCTGACTTGCAATGAGAGGTGATTGACGTGTTCTGTGGGCTGCTCTAAGGCTCCACGTGGAGTTCACCTCCAGGCCCCACAGTGTCCCCGGGGTCAGGTGTTAGGACCATAATAACTAAGGACAACCAGCCACTGCTCTCTCAGTGGAGGCACTGTTGGAGTGCAATTCCTCATATCCAGAGCCCATTGGTTATGGAATTTTGCTGTCAATAATGGACCAGCATTGACACATCAGCATCACTTCAATCCCACAGTTCACATTAGAGTGCACTCTTGGTGTTGTGCATTCTGTGGGTTTGGAGAAGCATAGACTGATGTGTATCTCAGATTGTAGCATCATAGCGTAGCTTTGTTGCCCTGAAAGTCCTCTGTGCTACCCTGACCCCTACCTCCCTGTCCAGGAATCCCAGGCTATCCTGATCTTTTTCCTGTTTCCATAGTTTTGTCTTCTTCAGAATCTCATTTACTTGGAATTGTATACTTTGTAAACTTTTCAGACTGGCTTCTTTGTTTTTTTTCTATAATTTTTTTTTTCTTTTTTAAAATTTATGTGGTGTTGATGGAACGCAGTACCTCACATGTGCTAGGCAAGCGCTCTACAGCTGAGCCACAATCCCAGCCCCAGACTGGCTTCTTTCACTTAAGATCCCTCTTGTCTTTTGTGGGTTGATAGATCATTTCCTTTTAACACTGAGTATTAGTCTGTGGTCCCGATGCCCCACCGTGTGTCCATCTCCTCACCTTCTGCAGGATGTGTAGGTTGCTTCCAAGTGTTGGCAGTTATGAGTAAAGCTGCTGTAAACACCTTCTGCAGGGTTTTGTTTGGACACATGTCCAGCGCCTCTGGGGAACTTCCAAGGAGAGTGATTACTGGATCCTATGGTTTAGTTTTTGTAAGAAAACCTCCAAAATGTCTTCCACAGTGGCTGTAGCATTTTGTATCTCCACAAGCAACAAATGAGAGTTCCCGGGGCTCCACATGGGCATCAGCGTTTGATGGTGTTAGAGTTCTGGATTTTGGCCATTCTAATGGACATGTAGTAGAATATCATGATTGTCTCATTTGCATTTTCCTGGTGGCTTATAACGTGGAGAATCTTTTCATAAGTGCTATGATGTTTATGTCTTCCCCAAATTCAAATGTCAAAACCTAATCAGCATTGTGATATGGGTAGAAGGTTGGGCCTTTGAAAGGTGATTCTGTAAGCTGCCTGTCATGGCCAGCCACGGCGCCGCGGGAGGAAAACTCGGAGGCAGAGTAAAGCTATTACTACTTTTACTTCTACTTTCTTAGAGAGAGCTTAGAGAGAGAAAGAAAGATTTTTCTTCTTCTTCTTAGAAAGAGCTTAGCGAGAAAGATTAGAGATAGCTTTTTCTTCTTCTTCTTCTTAGAGCTTAGAGAGAAAGATAGAGCTTTTCTTCTTAGAGCTTAGAGAGAAAGAGAGAGAGCTTGAAAGAGAGAGATTTCTTCTTTAGAGAGAGAGAGAGCTTAGCTTTTAGAGCTTCTTTCTTCTTTCTTCCTTGGGAGCCTCGGCCTGACTCTGACCAGGAATTACTTCTTCTATCTGGTTTCTCTTCTGTAACCGCTCTGCCTACGTTCTGGCCGCTCTGATTCTTTTCTTCTTCTCCGACCCAAACTCTTCTTCCGACCGAGCGACTGCATGACTGACTGAATGAATTCATTCTTCTCCTCACTCCGACCGCTTTCACCCGGTTATATACCTTTAGCTTTGCGGGTGCCTCACGTGCATTTACAGGTGCGTCACATACATACTTATTATCAGGTGGAACTTATGGCTTCCAGCTGACCGCAATAGCCATCTCCCTAATTGGGGCTCCTTCATGATTCCATTATGAGGTCTCCTGGATGGTATCCATTATCACATAAAATAGCCCAGAGAAAGCTCATTTACTCCCTTCCACCGTGAAGGCACAGCAAGAAGACACCATCATGAACCAGAAAGCAGACCCTTACCAGACACTGAATCTGCCAGCAACTTCAGCTTGGATTTGCCAACCTCTGAACTGTGAGAAGTGAATTTCTTTTTTCTTTTTTTTTTTTTATAATAAGTCAACCAGTCGAAGGCATTTTGCTACAGCAGCACCAAAAAACCAGGATAATGTTTATTTGCCATTTGCATATTTTTCTTGGTGCGGTGACTTGTAATTTTTTAAAAATTTTGTTCTTCCTTTTTCCTTACTAAAGTTGTGAGCTTTGTTATATGGAATGTCAGAAGGAAGCAGATTTATGTTCTTGGCCTACCCTGAGCAGCCTCTTTGGGTCTCCATTGTTGACTGCCCTCTGCAGGTGGAGCCTTGCCGACACCGCAGGGTGAGTTCGTCCCCAGCACAGGCCCCTTGTTGGTAACACAGAACACCCTGGAACAGGAAGCAAGGACTTTCAGGCACGTGATTCCCTCACAGACACAGACATGATGCTAATGGCCTGCTGCTTTGTTCAGACTGCTGTGAACTCCACTTTGCAATTTCTCAGCACATGGGGAGGGGACTTGTGCAGAGGTGGGGAACTGCTGGTAGGCAGTGTGGCTGTAGTGACCTGTACCAAGACCAAGGAACAGTACAGAAAACCCAGAGGAGAAAAATCCACATGCAGCTAACTGGCCCATCAGTTTTATAGGGAATTCATTGTGACTGTTCTGAGTAGGCATTCTTATGCTCCTTAATAAACCCATCCTCCAGCTTCCTGAGACAAGGCTTTGGATTTCATCCAACTTATACAAAACTTTGCTGACTATGCAAAAACGTAGTAACATATGCAAATTGGTTGCCTTGCTTCTTTTAACAGGCCACTGTAGTCATTAGGTGCTGTTGGAATATGAGCCTGCAATTGAGGGGGAGACTCCCCTCCGGCCACCAGCATAATTAATATGGAGGGGCTATAGCAGTGGACAATTCATTGCTTCCTCCATTTGCTAATGTGCAGTGCTGCTTCCTCCTGGGCAAGCTCAGGAGCCTGGGCTTCAAGGGCAAGAAGGTGACCCTGAGCAGGCAGTGGGAAAGGTGACCTCATTGTCACATGGGTAAGGTGGCATCACTGTGGCAGTCCCTCTGGCTTGGGTGTCTGCCTCCATTTCTACCCTTTGCTGGCTCATGGGCCTGACACTTTTTCTATCTTTGTGCTTCCCACCATGACCCTGGCTCCTGGGTTTCTGGAGTCCCTGCTCTTTTTTTCTTGCTCCTGTGTCTCTCTGCACCGTAAGGGTCTGCCTTGGTGATGGGACCATCAGCTCCAGATTCCAGCATGATGAGATGTCATCACAGGACTGCCGCAGAACACTCACAAGTGACCTTGGCAGGGCGCATGTTCCAGTAGGACGGGGCCTGAGCCCACGGTCAGCCAACACTGGCCACCGCGGCGCTCCACGCTGCTCCCTCTGTCTCTGAGAACCACGGGTTCCCCCCTGTTGTCTGGGCCTGTTAAGTTCCTCTGTCTTTACCTGTCATGCCTTCCTTCCTTCAGCATCTTGATAAACGATTGAAAGCCCATATCTTGCCCATGGCTTAAGGCTGAGCGTAGGTGTCAGTGCCTCAATGGAACCTCTGTCGACTACCCCAGAGCTGCGTGACTGTATCTTTCCCGGCTGTGAGGTCCTCAGTGGCTGCCATCCAGGTCATCTGTTATCTCAGCCCACACACCCACACACAGACCCAGCTCTGCTCTCTCAGGTGCTGTCGGGGCTCAGGCAGGTAAAATGGATGGCTTCGCCAGCCAATGGTGAGAGACGGCCAGCCACACAGAAGCGAGGGGATGCTGCATAATGAGAAGTGCTGTTAAAAACAGAACGGGAGGAGACCTTGTGACAGAGGGGCCACCTGAGGACTTCTCAGAAGAGGTAGCATTTTAACTGAGACTTAAAAAGATAAAAAGGACACTCCTTGGGAAGGCCTGGGGGCAGAGGAAGCCAGTGCAAAGGTCTGCAGTTGGCAGGAGCCTGTTATGTCTGAGGACAGGAATCAGTTCCAGCGTGGTTGTGGCTGCAGGTTAGCAAGGAGGGGCTCAGGGGCACGCAGTGAGGTCAGAGGGTAGGGCGGGCCAGATGATGGAGCCCTTTGTATGCCAAAGTAAGGGCTTAAGTGGGCTTAGAACAGAGAACCAATGGATCCCACTGTGGTTTAGGAAGTCAGCCTGTTTGCTGGGCCAAGACTTGGCTGTAGTTGGGACCAGAGTAGAAGTGGAGGCACCAGCTTGGTCCAGGCTGGGGATCAAACCCAGGGCCTTGTGCATGCGAGGCAAGCACTGTACCAGCTGAGCTATATCCCCAGCCCCGGGGATGCCTTCTTGAGCACATTTCAGAGGCAGCTGTGGTGATGGCAGGTTAGAGGTGGAGAAGAAGGGCAGAGGAATCAGGGGTGACACCCAGGGTGGAGCTCGACTGGGGCAAGGAGAATCAGTGTTCTGCTTGGCCTTGGCGGTGGACATCTGTCCTTCTTACCAGCCACTCGGCACTACTGAGCATCCTTCCTATGTTGGAGAATGTCCCCTAATTTGGAAGTCCGCATTGCCAGAGATAGGGTCAGGATCTGCTTCTCCAGTAGCCCTTACGTTGGGGTGCAGTTTGTGACCGTGGCTCACTCAGGCATGCCTGTGAAACTCCACACTGTCCTCCACCTGGCCATGCAGTCGGCAGCCGCCCCCCACCCCCCAGCTTTCAGAGGCAGCAGGGGTGGCGCCTCCAGGCAAAGTGCGAGCCCCGGCATCTGTACTGAAGGACGGTAGCCGCACCTCTCCCTGGAGCAGCTCCGCAGCGTGATCTGGGGTCTGATGTAGTCTGATTAGCTCGTCCTCCTGGGAACCTTGTAGTTTACTCAGACCCTTCAAATATCACATCTGCCTGAAGTTTACAAGATTCCATTTTGCTTATTTTCAGTGAGATCCTTGAATAGTTCTGTTTGTTGCATTTGAGAAACTTATCAGACACGTAAGGGGGAAGCTCAAGTGGTGATGGAAAGACGACCTGCAATCCAGCTGTGGAGAAGGCAGACAGGAGTGTCCCCAGGCGTTGGCAACCTCAGGGTCTGCCTGAGTGGCAGAGGACATCCCTTGCCAAGGTAGCCCACATCAGGTGACTGAGCGTGGTAGGGCTCTGACAGGCAATGCTAGCTCCGGAGCTCCCTGCTGAGGTGACTAAGGGGAACCTGCTGAGGCGACAAAGGGGGACGGGGTGAAGTTCAGCTCTTTTCTTGTCCCTCCTCTCTCCTCCTTCCCTAATTTCTACAAAACATCTGACACCCCAAACTGCATTTCAGTGCGTGCTTCTGTAGAGTCCCACAAGTGGAGAGCTGGAGTCGGGGCACAGGTGTGGTCTGGAGTCGTCACTGGTGAACAGTGAGTGCAGCCATCAGAGTGGCTGCTTTTGTGTGGGACCGGGAATGGAGAGGAGGAGAGGAGAAGCAGCCTAGGAATGCATTTGGTCAACTCCAACTTCTAGACGTAAGACAGGATAAACGGAAAAAATACTCAGAAAGGCAGGGATGGGATGGGGCACAAAAGAGAAGAGAACGAGATGGCGAACCCCACACAGGACTGCTGAGTCCCCTCAGCGGAGGCTCAAAGCATAGCTCTGCGAGGTCACTGGCAACCTCAGTAGTTTGTTGGGCCGTGAGGGCAGAAGCCAAGTTTCAGTGAGCTGTGAAATGAGTGAGAAGTGAAGGCAGACAACTCTTTTCAGAAGTGTGGCTGAGAAAAGGTGAGAAGATACAGGGCTGTAATTAGTTGAAAGGGGAAGACAGCCCAGGAGTTTTAAAAATAGGACTGAGCCTACTTGAATGACCACGGAGAACCTGGCAGAGGTGATGGATTAGAAGACTCAGAACAAGGGCTGGGGTCGTGGCTCAGTGGTAGAGTGTTCACCTCACATGTGTAAGACACTGGGTTCGATTCTCAGCACCGCATGTAAATAAACGAGTAAAATAAATGTCCATCAACAACTAAAACAATATTTCTTTTTTTTTTTTTTTTTAAGAGAGGAAATGGGTTACAGGATATAGACAGAATGAACCAGAACCAGGAAAAAGGAAGCTGACTTCAAAGGTGTTCATGAGGGGAACTGATGGAGATAGGTAGCAGATCTTAAAGCAAAAGATAGGCAGCTCTCAAGGAGCTGTTCTTTGGTGGCTCCAAATTTCTCTGTGAGGTTGGAGGTGAGGGTAAACTGCTGAGAGTCGGGGACATTTTCAGGGGTGGTGGTTTAAGACAGTCACCAAGGTCAGTGGGAAAAAGGGGACCAAAGAAATGTCATAGCAGGGTGTGAAACATGTTGGGAGCCAGGTGAATTCTGAATATAGCCTTGTTAGCCCACCTAGATGTCATTTTGGTCTCTTTATAACTTTAGGGCACAATATCACTCCCCCCGCCCCCATGATCATCTTAGAGGAGCACAGAAAGCTGAGGTAAAAGTGCTTTTCCATAGGAGTCGATGTTCTAAACATGTAAAACTGTGATTTCAATTTCCATCCCATGATTTCTTTAGCTATTTCTCTGATGAATTCCTTTTTATTTATTTATTTACTTTAGTTGTACACAATGCAATGCATTTATGTTTACATGGTGCTTGAGGCTTGAACCCGGGCCGCGCACGTGCGAGGCGAGCACTCTGCCGCTGAGCCACAACCCCAGCCCTCTGATGAATTCTTAATAACAAATATTTTATCTTATCTGCAGAGTAAGTTGCAATATATGCAAAACCTTGATGTTACCTTTTCTTGTTTAATGCTCTAACATACTTCTAAGGTAGATAATATTATTTGCCGCTTGAGGAGAACAGATGTCTGCAAGGTTCCAGAAATGACCAAGGTCATGCTGTTGGTCAGGGTCAAGATGGGGACACGGGCTCAGCTCTTCTCTGTTCAGCCCATGATACTTCTATTGTCAGAGTGTATCTCTGTGGATTTCAGACACAAACTAGATTTGGGTTCATTTTTATTGATGAGCTTAATTAGTCAAGAGATAATTTAATTTTTTTTGTTTTGTTTTGTTTCATTTATTTAGCATGTTCCCCTGAGTTTGAGTTTCTAATCCATTATTATGATAAGTCCTTTCTCCTGGCATCCTGAGTAGCACAGGCTTGGAGTAATAAAGGAAGTAGCTGGCTTAGAATTGTGACTGTTGGGCCCCTTCTTCATGAAGTCTTTCCTGTCTGTGCTTTGCCTGAGTTATGGCTACAGTAATGGGGAGATTGGCACAGCTTCAACAGCCATGAAATCTCTTCAATTACAGCTGCCTGAAGATTACTTAAAGTCTTAAATGCTTGATGCATTGAGATGAAGCTGTGGAGAAGGGAGATGGGTCATGTTAATGCTTGTCTATGCAGGGAAGGGACCCTTCATTGTGCACAGAATCTTTAAGAATAGTCGAGGTTACTCTGAAAGCAGCAAAGAAAGAAAAAATAGAATTGAAAAAACTTGAATGGTATGTTTCACAAAGATTTTGTTGTCATTAAGTTGACGTTGATGATTTCAAAACATAGTAAGTCAGTCAATAGAGTAATTAGTTCATTCATTTATTCAACACATATTTATAGAGTATCATTTATTCAACACACACTTGGTAATGTACCGTGTTGGGTGTTAGAGGTGAAAAGTGAACAAGGCCTCATCTCCTTATCAAGGGCAGGGGCTTCTAGTGGGCAAGATTCACCTGCATACAGCTCATCATGACATTAGTGGGAAGGTAAAATGCAGCAGCCATCAGGGCCTTGGTCTGATCACACCCTCCATGGGTAGTCTGAAAGGGTGTGCATTAACTTCCTCTGAGTGTGATTGGGGGAGGCCTTTTAATCTTTCTACAGAAATCTTTATTTAAATAATGACTTATTTCGACCACAGAACGAAATAGGACAAATACTGTGTGATTCTACTTGTCTGAGGCTCTCTAATTCACAGAGACAGAAAGTAGAATGGAGGGTGCCCGGGGCTGGGAGAGGGGGCAACGGAGAGGTACAGCTTTGTGGTATGAGTTTCAGTTTTGCAAGAAGAACTGTGCCGTGGCTGGTGAGGAGAGCATGACCACAGAGTGTATGTGGTGTCACTGAACGGCACGCTTCAAAATCGTTAAAGTGATGAATTTTGTATCATGTGTATTTTACCAGAATTAAAATAATAAAAACGAGGCTAAGAAACGAATAAAAGAGATTCCTATGTCCCTTCCATGCCATGTTTTCTCATATGTCATCGAGTTTTTCCTCATTAAAAACAATGTTGAAATACAACTGGTGTCCTCTTCCTCTTGGCCTCAGACTTTCCTCCTCCTTTCTTCAGATGTGGGTACTGTCCTAAAGTTTGGGTTTCTCATTCCTGTGCCTTTTTACCTTTATCAGTGCCTCCCTTCCAGAGGACACCAGAAAGGCCCTTGAGGTTGGCTGCCCACCGTGGAGAGCCCTGGGGCAGCTGGGCACCCTGGTGGCAGCGAGCGCTCGGTGCAGAGTCCAGGCCCCCCCTGCAGGTCGGTGCCATCTGAAGTGCACGTGATTCCAGGGTGAGATATCTTAGCAGATCTCATCTAGAAGGAGGGAAGCCTAGAGCCACGCTAAACTTGTAATTTTTTTAAAGAAACAACAGTCACTCATATTATGAGCCAGGATAGAAGGAAACTTGGCCATTTTTGTGGTTTGGGAAGTGTTCTCATCTTTGTTCATGTTCTGATATGATGATGGAGGGGTTGTGCCCACCGTGTTTTGTTTTGGTCCACTGTGGTCATGAAATGTCCTTGTTGGACACTGATGACCTGTGAAGGTCAACAGAACTGGCAGTGAGTGCCAGACCAGCTTGTGGCTAGCAGAGGCCATTGTCACCATATATCTGTGTATTCATAAACAGTGTGCACCACTGTTTTGGGCTTCTTATTTGAATGAGTGATAATATACTGGATATATCATTCTGTGGCTTTTTAAACTTAATTTCGTAGTATGAGATTAACCCTGCTTGATGCTAGCAGATCCACTTCATGGCCTTTGCATGCTGTTTTTTTAGTCAACTGAAAGATGATTGGGTTGCTCCTTTTCTTGTTAAAAATTGTGCCGATACACCTAACACAGAGATATCTAAATGTCATTTCTGCAAGGAGAGAAACCAGGCGCCAGCAAGAAAGGAAGTACCCAACAATGTGACAGTCATAAAGCCAGCTTGAGGGGGTTCCTGTTGGCAACATCTGGGACAATTTGAGCAATAAATTAATAACGATGATAACGGATTATAATCCATAAAATCAAATAACTATCCATGGGTTCACACTGCTCTAAATCAATAACTATCATCGAGTACTCACACAGGTTGCAAATATTTCCACTTTGCTCTGGTGACTGTAATTATGCCAATGCAATTTAGCTTTTATGTGGTTATCTTTATTAAACTTTTCCTTTATAGCTGTATTTTTTATGATGCAACTAAGAAATAATTTTCTACCCAAAGAACATAAAGATATTTTCCTATAGAAGTTCGAAGGATTTTTCTGCACATTTATATCTCTAATAAATCTGCAATTTGTGTTGGCTTATGGTGTGAAGAAGGGGAATCTAATCCACAAAGATCAATCCCTTCTCACAGCAGGAGGTAATGCCGCCACTATGGTGAACAGCATCCATTTCTAGACACTTTACTCTGGTTTAATGACATATTTGCCTGTCAATCAATTAACTATTATAGTTGTCTTTATTCAGACCTGATCTCTGGTTAGTCAAATTCCATCACCAAAATTTTTCTTTTGTTGGCTTTTCTTTCCCTTATTTTTTGATACTGGGGATTGAACCCAGGCATGCTTTTCCACTGAGCCACATCCCAGCCCTTTTTATTTTTTATTTTGGACAGGGTCTCACTAAGGTACCCAGGCTGTCCTGAATTTGTGATCCTCCAGCCTTAGCCTCCCAAGACACTGCGATTACAGTTGTGACTCGGGAGGCTGAGGCAGAATTATACCACTGTGCTTTTAATAATTGGCCCTTTTGGGCTCATTATTCTGTCATATGAATTTAAGTTTTTGGTTAAGTTCCATGGAAAAGCTTATTGGCATTTTGATTGTAATTGTATTAATGTGTAGTTTCAATGATCAAAATATCAAGTGTGGGCTGAGGTTGTGGCTCAGTGGTAGAGTGCTTGACTAGCATGTGTGAGGCACTGGGTTCAATTTTCAGCACCACGTAAAAAAAATAAATAAAAATAAAGGTTCATCCACAACTAAAAAATGTATATAAAAAATCAAGTGTTTTCATTGGAATCTCTCTCCATTCACTTATAACTTCTTATATTATTAACTCTACAATTTTCTCCACGATGTTCCATATATATTAAGTTAGCTGTATACCCAGGTATTTACATTAGTTGGGAATTGTCTAACTGTCTGAGAGACATCTTTGTTCCAGTGCCATAAACATATTAGGATTCAATCTTTTAAAAAAGGCCCAGAAGTAGACCCTTGCAGTCGTTTCTATAACTCAAAATGCCAAGGTTGAGGACTTTGTGGTTCTCCATCTCTTTCCTTCAGGTCCCCAAGTGGTTTCTGGAGCTTCTGCTATAGTGCCCGATTCCAAGTCTTTGGAAGGAGGATATGCAAAGGACAAGGAAGGCTGTCTGGGAGCTCCTGTCTGACATTTGTTGCTAACGTCTAATTGGCTACCTTCAGCTCCAAGGGTGGATGGTGGGGTTTCTCAGCTGGATGTAGTGTCACCATGAATGAAATCAGAGTTCTCTTGCACAAATATGGAACTGCAATAAGTAGTTGTGCCTAAGATTTTACGTTTTTTTTGTTATTATTTTGAATATGTTTTATAAACTAAATTTCCCCGTCACTTATTGGCCTACACAGTGACAATTTCATTCAAAAAATTAAAATATAGTTTACATGCAGAAAAACGTACCCTGTTTAGTGTACATTTCTATAAGTTTTGACAAATACATGAGATTGTTCTTTAGTTTGAGGAACACATCAGACGGAGTGAAAAACAGTACTATGGGATGTGGTCAGAGGAGTAAGCTGGACCTTTCTCGTAAGGAACATTTTTGGTGATGGTAATGAGTCTATATATTAGTCAAAGTCCAAATGCAGCAGGAAGCCACTGGAGAGTCTTAAGTGGGGGGTGCTGTGATACTACAATTTTTGTTGGAAAATTCACTCTGAGTTTTCTCTAGAGAACGAATTCCACTTGCAACAAGGAAGAGAGGAGCCCTGTTCTGGGGCTCTTGTGCTGTCTGGCAAATGCTCATCGGCAGGGAACAATGGTGGTGGCAGTGAATATGGGGTTCAGGCAGATTCCATGTGGGTTCTGGAGCCACCAGGACTTGCTCTTGGATTTTCGTCTTTATTCCTATTACTTGGATGTGATTCCCTCTGGAATCAGATGTTCAGAATAATCACTGTAATTTGTGAATTTCTGTGCATACATATACTCTTCCAATTTGGCAAAGCTGTTATTTTTTCTCATTTCCCATCAGTGGGCACAAGTGTGATTCACAAGCTGTATGATATAATTAGTTTTCTGGATTAGAGAAAAGAAGGAAGAAAACATTCCGTTTAACAAAGAAGTCGAGCATATTCGCGTGATCTGGCTTTTACATTAGTATTTAAAAGGAGGTTAAGGAAACTACTGGATGGAGCTCACATCCCAGGAGAAGGTTTTGGTCTCCAGAATCTCTTCCATAAATTGCCTCATATCTATTAATGTTCTTCTTAAAAATATTTTCATGCTAGCCTTCCTGAGAGGGATGGCATATTAATCCCTCAACACTGTATCATGCATTTCTTCAGTAATTTACTTTCCCTTTAAAATCACTCCTGAACACCTATAAGAGAGGTGGGCATTTAAATATCAGCTTCATTATTAAAGTTCTCAATAGGTGAGAAGGAACCAAATATATTTTATGGTATAAAAGAATAAATGAACAAAAAGATGAATTAATTCAACGAATACACTACATAAAGTCCTCTAGTCCTGGATCCCTAGCCACCTCAACTGCAAAGGTTTTGGCAGAGTTGCAACAAAACAAAACAAACAAAAAAACCATGCCACAAAACCAGCGATCGACTCAGCAAGGAAACAGGGAAACAATGTCAGGAACATAAAAAGGGAAAATGGAAAGTCATGGTCACATTAAAAAAGGGGACCATGTCTTGGAATCACAAAGGACCATATAGAAGCTTGTTGCCCAGTTCTGCCGATCAGTACGGGGCCCCTAGTTTGGGCCTCTGCAGGGTCTCCTCTAGCACTGAAGCTTGCCTGGGTGTACAGTGTGCCTGTTCTGTGACTCCTAGGAACCCCCTGGGAAAAAAGATGTCCTAAAGTTAGACCAGCCCAAGTGCCATCAGGGGCTGTGTGCCAGTGGGGCAGGGATCAGGCATGTCCACGAATGTGGCGCCCCCAGTAGTCCTCCGGACAAGCAGGCTGGCGCTCCAGTGTGCAGACACAAGTGCTTCCAGCCAGAACATCAGAGTTGAAGGTCAAGCTCCACGGCAGGCAATTTCCCAGACTGGTATACCTTGGAACATTTTTCCATAGGACATTAATCCATATTTTGAAAAACAAAGGCTCTGCGGTCACATGTGAAGTGTTGTGTTAAACACACTTGAATCAGAGCCTGTCTGGTGTTAGACAGGTTCGAGAACAGTCTCAACTTTAACACCCGACTGCTCACGCAGGACAGCCTCATAAAATCCCCAGCTCCCAAACTATTCTGTGTGAAGCCATAGGTTTCTGAACAGTTCTGGAGGGCTTCATGGTGACGTCTGCTGGGTACAGTTGCACATTTCTTGACTCTCACTGTGTCTGAGTTGACCCCTGCCTGCCTGATTTCTGCTTTCCTCCATGGCTCGGCAATCACTTGCCAGCGAGTATGGTCTTCTGACAGTTCACTGGCACCTTTGTCAAACCTTCCACATGCCTACTGGACATGCCCTTTCCTTCTTCTGTTTCCTTTTGTATTTAAGGTCTGCTAGGAGCAACTCTCTCTTCTGGGCCCTGAGCCCTGCTGGGCATTGCCACCAATGCACTGGGGATTTTAACATGCTGAGCTGCCTGCTTATCAGTGACGAAGTGGAGACAATTGACAACCAAAACGATAATGCTCCATATCTTACAGAATGTTCAGTGTGACAGCCATGCATTACTTAGAGTTCAAGGTTATTGGATCTTAAAGGCTGTCATGGTGCCTCCACTTTTTGCATGGATAAAGTCAGAGAACAGGGCTTGTTGGTTGAGGGAAGCCCTGGGGCAGCTATCTCTCGGTCGGTTGGGTAAAGTGACTCGATATGCATTTTGGGGATTTTAGGTGAAGGGAGGAAGGTGGAAGCCTTGTTTAGCTCTTCAGCCAAGCCTCATGCCTCAGGGCAGCTCCCCAGAAAAGCCCTGCATTTTGAGATGTGGAATGCAGAGTACTTGCTCAGCTATAATAAAGTGGAACTTTGTCTTCCTCTTGTCCATCATCTCTCCTTTTATGGGAGACCCACAGAACCAGATTCCCCATTTTGAATGACTAGCATCTGGTGTTCACATCAGTTATCACCCTTGTATAATAAAGAAGACTTGCAAACTCAAGGGGAAGGAATACATTTTTCTAAGTATATAATTGAGAAAACTGGTTGCAACAGAATTGCCTGACTTCCATTAGACTGACATTAAATGCACCAAAATGAATCAAAAGAAATTAGTGTGAAAAATGAAACCATAAAAATATTATAAGGAAAGATATGTGGGTATTTATTTATTTATTAACAGAATGGGGAAGAAAGGACATTCTCTGCTTAAAACAGTAAGTGAAGTTAGCCAATCGCAAAAAAACAAAGGTTGAATGATCTCTTTGTTATGAAGATACTGACTTGGGGGGATGAAAGAAATGAAGGAACTTTAAATAGAACAAAGAGGGTAAGGGGAGGGAAGGGGGTAAGGGGATAGGAATAATGGTAGAATGAGTTAGACATCATTATCTTAAGTACATGTATGAAGACACAATTGTTGTGAAAATACTTTATGAAAAACCAGTGACTTGAAAAAAATTGTGCTCTTTATATGTAATATGAAATGAATTGCACTCTGCAAGCATGTATAACAAATTAGAATAAAAATAAATAAAAAAAGAAAAAAATCAATAAGGGAAATAAGAAAAGGAAAAGATCAGTACATTTGAACATACTACAAAATTTCCCCAAACACTTGTAAGTCATAGTAGTAAATTCACATCACAGATTCTACGTACCCTCATAGGTTTTTGTAGATAAAAGCTGACAAACTCATTGAATGATACTTTTCCAGAGTCTATCAAAATAAAAAATGTACCAATCATTTGACCCAGCAATTCCATTGTGATTAATTGATTGCACATGTATATTTGTAATGTATAACAAGGACTTATGACTCTTTAAATCAAGATTACAATATCATCTTGCTCATTTTATAATGTATGTAGATTTAACATGTGTATAAAAAAAGGGATAACATAGAGGGCAGGGAAGGAGGAATAGGTAGACCTCATACTTGCAAAGTTTATATTTAATGTGAACATGTACAATATCAACTCAAAGTAGATTATGAAAAACCAAGAATTGTATTTTAATTTCTAGAGCAATAATATAATGATTTCTACTCACAATAACGTAATTCAGGTAAGAAGAATTTAAAAATCAATGGATAATTTCAAGTTAACTCTTGATCATCAATAATAGGAACAGTAAGTATTTACTGGGCACTTTCTATATGCCATTCTCATTTAATCTTCCAAAAAATCCTATGAAGTAGACGACTATGATTTTTTTTTTTTCATTTTGCAAGCGAATAAAGTAAGATTCTGAGAAATAAATATGGACAGCTATAACAGGGTAAGCCCAGGAGCTGTGAGATAGTAAGGAACCCCCTTCTCTGCAGTTTTTGTTCCATGGTATCAGTGTATGGGCTTTATAGGTCCCATGGCTTCAGTCCACTGGTGTCCGTGGATAAAGGGGAAGTACTGTCACAAGAAAATAGTCTTGTCTGTTTAACTAGACATCTAAAGCTTTTGATGCTCTCTCTCTCTCTCTTTTGGTGAAGATCTGTTCATATTTCTGTCTGTTATTATTTGCTTTTAGACTGAAAAACATCCCTTAGAATATCTTGTTGTACAGGTCTGCTTTCTAGATATTTATGGATCCCATTTTTGTGTATATTCTTAAATTTGCTTTCAGAGTTGTAAAGTGTTTGTTGCTGGAATCCTGTGGAAGATCCTGGTTGAGGTATTACACCGTGTTACTTGAGTAGTATCTATAAAGGTGTGTGTGGTGCTGTTTGGTGAGAGAGAGCGAAAGAGTGGCAAAATAGCCGGTTTGATGGGGGAATGGAGTGGGGCTGAGAGGAGGTGCTGAGTTTGGCTCTGGATGTGTCAGAGTGGCAATTCTGTGTCCAGGAAGCAGATGGATAAGCAGGTCTGGAGTCTAGAGGGGATGTGTAGACCTGTAGTCATCAGCAGATGGGAATAACTGAAGTGCTGAGATTACTGGAGGTCCTTCAAGAAGAATGGGTAGGATGAGAATTAGACCCTGGGCAATCCTTGGCCTCAGGAGAATTAGTAGTGCAGTGCGGAGAAAGCAGATTTCAGTGAGACAGATGAATGGAGGACAAATGGAACAGAGTAGATGGCCTTTTAAAGAAGTTTGTGCACTTCTCAGAAGAAGATACACGATTAATCTACAAATACATGAAAAAATGCTCAACATCGCTGGCAATTAGAGAAATGCAAATCCAAACTACTCTAAGATTTCATTTCACTCCAGTCAGAATGGCAGCTATCAAGAACACAAACAATAATAAATGTTGGAGAGGATGTGGGAAAAAAGGCACACTTATACATTGCTGGTGGGACTGCAAAATGGTACAACCATTATGGAAAGCAGTATGGAGATTTTTTGGGAAAATGGGAATGGAACCACCCTATGACCCAGCCATCCCACTCCTGGGTCTATTCCCAAAGGACTTAAAAACAGCACATTACAGTGACACAGCCACTTCAATGTTTATAGCAGCACAAATCACAATAGCTAGGTTGTGGAACCGACCTAGATGTCCCTCAGTAGATGCGTAGATAAAGAAAATGTGGTATATATACACAATGGAATTTTACTCAGCAATAAAAGAGAATAAAACAATGGCATTCGCTGGTAAATGGATAAAGTTGGAGAATATAATGCTAAGTGAAATCAGTCAATCTCAAAACTCCAAATACCGAATGTTTCCTCTGATATAAGGAAGCCAGTTCACAGTATTGTTGGGTCGGGGAGGATTAGAGGAACACTATAATGGTCAAAGGGAAGGGAGGGAAGGGTAGGGAGCAAGGGGGGAAGGAGGGGAAAAAAAGAAAAAGTGGTTGAATAAGATGGATATCATTATTCTAAATGCATGATTGAAGACTTGAATGCTACAAATATACTTTGTATACAAACTGTTTTGTGTAAAAAGATGCTCTATATGTGCAGTATGAATTGTAATACATAATACCACTATAAATAAAAATAAAAAAATTACCTAGAAAAAAAAAAAGAAGTTTGTGAAGAGAGCAGTGAAGAGGCTATTTATTTATGTATTTATCTGATATGTGTAAGACCTGAGCAAGTATACATAATGGAATATTACTCAGCAACAAAAGAGAATAAAATAATGGCATTTGCAGGTAAATGGATGAAGTTGGAGAATATAATGCTAAGTGAAGTTAGCCAATCCCCAAAATCCAAATGCCGAATGTTTTCTCTGATATAAGGAGGCTGATTGTGGGGTAGGGACGGGGAGCATAAGAGAATTAGAGGAACACTAGAAAGGCCAATGGGGAGGGAGAGAAAGGGAGGGGGCAAGGGGTAAAAAAAGAAGATGGTAGAATGAGATGGATATCATTACCCTAAGTGCATATATGAAGACATGAATAATATGAATATACTTTGTATACAACCAGAGATATGTAAAAATGGGATCTATATGTGTAACATGAATTGTAATGCATTCTGCTTTCATATATGACAACTTAGAATTAAAAGAAAGAAGTTTGTGAAGAGAGGACTGAAGAGGCTATTTATCTATCATCTATCTATTTATTTAGTTATTTATCTGATATGTGTGAGACCTGAGCATGTTTCCTGCAGGTTGACGGGAAGAAGTCAAGAGGGGGAGAGATTTAAGGGTGCTTGATGAAGGATATCTCATCTCCAAAGGAGAACTGAGACGTGCGGAACGGCTGGAGGAATGAACGTTAGGGAAGGAGAATCCTGCATTATAACGCAATAGGAAAAAGGGGGCGGGACTGGAGGCTGGTGGCCAGCCAGCAGGCCGGTGAGGAGGGACTTCCTGTCGAAGGGCTTCCATTTTCTCAGTGGAGTGGAAGATGGATACTGAGAGTGAAGGGGATGGAAATCTGATGAGATTGGGTCATGAGAGTAGATAGGTTTGGGAATAGCCGTGGTAGAGATTTAATGGGGGATGAATTCGGAGAGTGGAAGGATTTGTGGGTGGAACCAACGATCCGGTGACTCCGAGGGCACACGGGTGGACAACTCCTTACAGTGAAAACCAGGAGGGGAACCAGCCTGACCCTCTGCCCTCTCCCTGAGTCCATGCGGATTTGCCACAGGTTTCCTCTCTTTTTCTCCTTGCGAGTCCTCACCCCTGGTGGCATTCTGCAGCTACTTGTGACCACCGGGTGTTGTCATTTTCTCAGTCATCTTGTTTCCTGAGTTTTCCTTTTGAGTTTTCCCTTGTCAATAGATGAATACAGTGTTATGTAGATCTTAGTGTGAACCTATCGGAGAGAAGAAGACCTTAATGTTAGTTTCAGAACATCATTTAAGCAAAGCCATTGTTTGCAAGATACCTTTCCATTTTGGGAACTATCCCCATGAGACTTTACAGCCAAACCTTGGCATGCTACCCAAAGGCTTCTGAAAGTGCAGATGCTTCATTCAGGGCATTTCATAATGGGTATTTTTAGTAGCTATTGATTTCTTGCAGAAACTGCACCATGCTGCCCTGTTCCTTTCATTCACATGCTTTTGAAAGCATTTTTTTCCTGAACCTTAAAAGGAGAAAAATATATATCCCAGGAGGTTCTCAACAGACATGAATATAGAGATCTATTAGAGTTTTGTGGGAATTCCAAAGCATTTTCAGGAAAGGTCTGAACTCAGAGTCTATTCCTAGAGGGCAGATGCCATCAGCTGGCCAGTGAATGGTTTTTGCAGCTGGGCACAGGAAGGCAGAGGAGTAGAGGTCTCCAGGCTACAAGCTGAGGTTCACAAGAGGCATCACAAAACCAAATTAGCCTAGATGCTAGTGGTGGAGCAGGGGAAGGTTATAGTCAGTGTGAGAGACCAAGGAAAATATCAAAGCAAACGAATGATGGCTGGTGAAAGTCTAATTGAATGACAAGACCAGACCAGGGGACACTGGAGTCTCTGTTCCAGATACTTCACAGAAGAAGAAATAAGATCCATCAACACATACATGAAAAAATGTTCAATACCACTAGCAATTAGAGAAATGCAAATTAAAACTACACTGAGATTTCATCTCACTCCAGTCAGAATGGCAATTCAAGTAACAATAAATGTTGGCAAGGATGTGGTGGAAAAGCTTTCATCATATATCACAGGTAGGACTGAAAATTGGTAGAACTACTCTGGAAAGCAGTATGGAGATTCCTCAGAAAACTTGAATTGCTGGAAATGAAATAAATTTAAAAGAGAAGTGTGGATCAGACCTGGTGGAATTTTGAATACTGGAAATTTTTTGTCTTTCCTTCATTCAACACAAGTCTCAATACATTTTGCTGTGGGCAAATCTATTTGCTGTGGGCAAAATCTTTTTTTTTAATTTTATTTTTATAATTTTTAATATGTACAACTCATAGTGCATATATTTAGTATCTTTTTACATACAATTGTTTGTATACAAAGTATATTCATACAATTCAGGTCTTCAATCATGCATTAAGGAAAATGATATCCGTCTCATTCAACCAGCTTTTTTTTTTCTTTTCTCCCCCTCCCTCCCCTCTTGCTCCCTCCCTTACCCTCCCTTCCCTTGACCATTCTAGTGTTCCTCTAATCCTCCTATGTACCCCCCATCCAACAACACTTTGAAATAGCCTCCTTATATAAGAGAGAACATTTGGTACTTGGATTTTTGAGACTGACTAACTTCACTTAGCATTATGTCTTCCAACTTCATCCATTTACCTGCAAATGCCATTAATTTGTTTTCTTTTATTGCTGAGTAAAATTCCATTGTGCGTATATACCACATTTTCTTAATCCACCCATTTACTGAGGGACATCTAGGTTGGTTCCACAACCTAGCTATTGTGAATTGCGCAGCTACAAACATTGAGATAGCTGTGTCACTGTAATATGCTGTTTTTAAGTCCTTTGGGAATAGACCCAGGAGTGGGATGGCTGGGTCATAGGATGGTTCCATTCCCAGTTTTCCAAGAAATCTCCATACTGCTTTCCATAACGGTTGCACCATTTTGCAGTCCCACCAGCAATGTATGAGTGTGCCTTTTTCCCCACATCCTCTCCAACATTTATTGTTGCTTTTGTTCTTGATGGCTGCCATTCTGACTGGAGTGAAGTGAAATCTTAGAGTAGTTTTGATTTGCATTTCTCTAATTGCCAGTGATGTTGAACATCATACATTCATGTATTTGTTGATTAATCGTGTATCTTCTTCTGAGAGGTGTCTTCTCAATTCCTTAGCCCATTTATTGATTGGGTTATTTGTTTTTTTAGTGTAAAGTTTTTTGAGTTCTTTATATATTCTAGAGATTAGTGCTCTATCTGATGTGCATGTATTAAATATTTGTTCCCAATTAGTTGGCTCTCTATTCACCTCACTGATTGTTTCTTTTGCTGAAAAGAAGCTTTTTAGTTTAAATCTATCCCATTCATTAATTCTTGGTAGTATTGAAAGGGAGGGAGGCTGGAGGAAGGGAGATCAGCTGGGCACGGTTTGGAGGATCCACTTAGTAGAGGCTCAAGTTCTGAGTCAGGGGCAAGGTGGGATGGCAGGAGACGCATAGGACGATATCAGTGGGTTATGAAGATGCCGACCATGTAGAGCATGGCAACAGATAGGATGGGAATGATCAGTGAGGCAGGGTGTGAGGCAGGGATTGAGGGGATGATGGTATGCTGACCACCAGACGTGATGGTCCCCTGTCATTTGCCACCATGTCACTCTGGGCAGAGCGCTGAATATTATCTTCTTTTCTGGTTTATTTATTTTCTTTTTTTTGTCTTTCTTGCCCCACTAACCAGAAAGTATGCTAGTTATATAATGTCAATGTCAGATGCTCTGTCTTCAAAATGTAGCTCTGCCTTCTAGACTTTTACCTGTCAAATAATGGATGGTCAACAAATATTTGTTGAGTGGTTCCCTTTTATATAAACAGAATTGAAGGTGAGAATGATAAGTAATCAAAGAGATAAAATAATTCCAGGTGTTATGGGAAAGTATCCCGCTGACCTCTGCCATAGACCAGTCCTGTGAGCTTCGAGCTGTCACCTAGGGACACCTGCCATCTCATCTATGCAGTCTAGAAAATAGGGACAATATTACTTACCCTCCTATTTTATGATTTTGAACATAAAATCATATAATGAATATGAAAGCACTTTGTAATTACCAGAGGAAGATGCAGTGTTAGTGTTCAGTGTCATCTCTAAAGGGGTATAAAATCTTCTGAATTGTAGAAATTATCAAAGACACTAAATTCTTATTTTTTTTTTTTCCTCCTTTAACAATTGTGAGTCAGAATATTTGCTGGATAATACTGTGATCTGTGAGTCTAAGGAGGCACTCAATAGCTTTATACCAATTAAAATTCCTCTGGATAAGCCCTGGATAATTTTATAATGAGCACATGATGGTAGTAAGAGGTACAGCTTCCAGAAAAATGAATTTTATTTTTGTCAGAAAGAAGGTTGATGGTAATTTGTCTCAGGATTCTCCTGGAGGGAGGTGGGGCCTCCCAACAGTTCAAATTAAATACATAATGGTGTTTCAGAAGTCACAAGGTCACCACGACCCCTAGAATGTCATTTATCAATGTTTAAGGGTTGTGACAAAAAGAAAACATCTTTTGCTCTCCGGCGCCTTTGCATGCTCTTTCACCGAGAAATTCATGTGGAAAAGGTGCCCTCCTTCTTTCAGAATTGTTTGAAAAGTGGCCTCTCTGTCCTGGCTGCAGGTTTGAGTCAGAGTTGAATGTCATATGGGGATGGTAGGGAAGGAAGGGACTTGGAGTAAGAATGTCAAGCTCACTGGCTTTGACAAGATTGGGTGTGGGAGAAAAGAGGAGGTGATTTTGGGGGACTCTGGGAGCTGAAGATGGGGGCTGCAGGCTCAGTGAGCCCAGGTGGCAGAGGTCAGGAGGAGGAGCTGGGGTAATAATGCCAACTGGACCACGCAATAGAAGAGAAAGGCCAGGTAACATAAAATGAAAAGGAAGCGCTACAAAATAAACACACAGCTTACATTCATTTTGAAGCCTTTATTCATACCATCCATAAGGTTCTTGCTTGTCCTGTGAAACTGCCTGGGATGCTTTCTCTCCGTGTACTGGAAATCAACCAGGCTTGGGACTCAGATTTGGGTCCAAATCCTCGCTCTGCCTGCTCACAGCTGTGTGACCTTAGACACAGTGCCTAACCCTAGATACAACCGAGTCTTCACCTGGAATTCCTTAGGGGTGGTGGAAGGGTCGGAATTTTGTAGCATAGCTAGTAGCCTGTGTCCTGTCTTCAGTAACTATCACTACCTGTCTCCATTTCCCCCACCCTGTTGCTTCTGTGATCAGTCTGTTTCATTGGTCATGTCAATACTCGATGCTGATTTTCATTGAATACCAACTGTGGGAAGTTGAAAGGGAATAAATGAGTTAGAGAACTTCATCGATGGAAATATCCCAAATCTACTATCTTCTTTCCCTGGGAGGTGCTCTTAGCACTTGAAAACATGAATATGAAATCAGCAACACGTTTGGGCTTGAGAATAAATAAGGCTATCATTATTCTTATGAGGATGTTGTCTTCGCCCATTTGGTTGCTCTAACAAGATACCGTATATTTAGTAACTTGTGAAACAACAGCAATTTATTTCTCAAAGTTCTTGGAGGCTGAGAAGTCCAAGATCAAGAGCTGACAGATTCAGTGTTTGCTGGGTGTGTTTCCTGGTTCATAGTGGCACCTTCTTGCTGTGCTCTCATGGTGGAAGGGCTAGTGAGCACCTTGGCGTTCCTTTAATAAGGGCACTGGTCCCAATCGTGAGGCCCCACCAAATTTCACTTTGGAAATTAGAATTTCAAGATATGAATATGAATTCAGACCACAGTAGGTGTGGATTTGCCAACCAAGCACCATAATGGGGGGGGGATTGTCTATGATTTGCTTTAGCATAACATCTGTTACAGAAGGGTTTTTCAATTGCATAATATTCTAGCCAAGGAATTTATAATGCCTATAACTTTTCCCCCACATTTTAAACTGGTGAATTAGAGTTGTATATAATGGTATCATTTTTGTTACATATTTATACCTGCACACAATATAACAATATAATTTGGCCAATATCATTCCCCAGTATTTCCCCTTTCCCTTCTCTCCGCCTTCCCCTGTCACTTTCCTCTATTTTTATTCTTTCCTCTATTTTATTTCCTCCTTTTGATTCTCATGAGATCTGCCTCATTTTTCTTTTCCATTTTTTCCTCTGGCTTCCACACATGAGAGAAAACATTATCCTTGACCTTCTGTGTTTGATTTATTTTGCTTAACATAATGGTCTCAAGTTCCATCAATTTCCCTGCAAATGGCATAATTTCATTCTTTTTTATGGTTGAATAAAACTCCATTGTGTATATATATCATATATTCTTTATCCATTCATCTGTTGATGGACACCTAGGCTGGCTCCATAATTTGGCTAGTGAAAATTGTGCTGCTGTAAATGTGGGTATGCATGTATCACTATAGTATAATTCTTTAGGATAAATATGAAGGAGTGGTATAGTTGGGTCAAATGGTGGTTCCATTCCTAACAGAATGTCCATAATGGTTTGTATAGTGACTGCACTAATTTACAATCCCACCAACAGTGTAAAAGTGTTCCTTTTCCTCTATATTCTTTCCAGCATTTATTATTATTTTTATACTTGATGACTGCTATTCTGACTGTGTGAGATGAAATCTCAATGTAGTTTTGATTTTCATTTCCCAAATTGCTAATGATGATAAACATTTTGTTCATATATGCGTTGGCCATTATTTCTTTTTTTGGGATGTATCTGTCTAATTCATCTGCCTATTTATAAATTGGGTATTTTTGATGTTAAGTTTTTTTGTTTTTTATATATTGTAGACACTAATCCTGTCAGAAGAGCATCCAGCAAAGATTATCTATCATACTGTTGGTTCTCTCTTCATATTCTTAGTTGTTTGCTTTGTTGTGCAGTATATGGCTTATAACTTGATAGAGAGTCTTTTTATACTTCAGAAAAGACATTAAGAAATGGTCATTGGCCCTCATGGGGTATGGGCATTTTATGTACAGATTCTTTACAAATTAGTTCATTTAATTCTCATAACAGACACACAAAATGGATGTATTATTTCCTTTGTAAGCGAGGAGATGGAGGTTTAGAGAAATCAAGTGTCTTGTCCATGGACACCCAGTGAAGAGCTAGCATTCACATTTGCATCAGTGTGACTCTAAAGTTCATGCTCTGTTTAACAAGAACATCAACTAGTAAGTCTAACCTGAAAAGGACTTTCTTTGACATGTTTTGGCTGTCTAGTTCAATTATAGCTGCAAAGATCACCTGCACAGAATCACTTACTCCTTAAGGGTGCTGGATAAATTGAGCCTTCATGGCATTCTGCCTTCAATCTGGCCTCCTTGTTATTAGGCTCAACTTGACTTTGCATTCTTACTTTTGATGCCACCACCATGGTACACAAACCTAGGGCACGATGTCCCAGTTTCAGAGACCAGAAAAAAGAAGTTGCTTTATTTAAAAACCATGCTTGGTCTGGAGTCTTTCTTGTGAGTTTTAAGTGCCTGTGAAAGGCAAGTGCATGGGATTTCAAATGTATGAAGATTCCATAGGCTTGAAAACCATATTCCCTCAGGCAAGACCTAGAATGGACTTTCAAAAGATGTAAATGACTAAGACACATAAAAGCCTTCAATTTATCTTTCTCAGTTCCCCTAAGTCCCAGCCTGATCCCATTCCATCCTTGCAATCTCTGTTGCTATCATGCTAGTTCGCATCCCCAGCTGGGCTGGTCCCAGTAACCAAAGGGATTTTGAGTTATTTGATGAGAGTAAGCTTATTTTTCCTGCTTTAAGATCTCTGAATACACAATACTCTCCTCAGGATGTCCTTTCCTTGACAGCTCAATGGTTACCTTGTTCGGTTTTAGCTCAATTGCTGTTTCTTCCAAGTGGTTTTCTTTGATCATGGATTGAAGTATGGATAAAATAGCCAATGAGTTACTGTCTACCTCATATTATCTTTCACTCTTCACCAAAGTATTTATTATGAATTAGCATTTTGATTTTTATTTATTGATTTATTATCTTAATTTATCCATGAGCAAAGCAACCTTTTCAGATTTCTGCCTCAGCATCTTCAGCACCACGGACAGTGCCACATGCCCAATGGATCCTCATTAACCATTTACTGAGATGATGACAGAGATCTTTTCATTCATATTAAGCAGAGAATGTTACTTTGAAAGACAAGGAAACAAATAACCAAGATCAAGGGAGACAACATCAAGTGGTAAAACAGAATTTTATCTCAGCAGGAGAGATGATTAAAAAAAAAAAGAAATAATGACTTAAAAACTTCTGTATTTTAAGATAAATATCAACCCAAAGGAGTGCAAACAAAATATCCAAAACAAGGTACAGCATAGTAAAGTATCTGAAAGCCAAGGATAATGAGAAAACCTTAAAAGCAACTGGAGGAAATAGATAAATAAAATGTTTTTATAGTGGGACAGTGGTAAAATTTCCCATTAAAGTCTTTTTGCAGATAATGCAAGCCAGAAGGCCATGGAATGGCACTTCAAAGTGCTGGAAGAGAGAATATGTTGATTTTATATTCTATATTAAAAAAATATTTATTTTCCAAATTGAAGGTAAAATAAAGACATTTTCACGTAAATAAAACCTGAGGGAATCTGTCACCAGAGGCTTATACCACAAGAAATGTTAAACAAAGGGAAAATGATACCAGATGATATTTGGACCTACATGAGGGGAGAAAGAGCAAACAAAATGGTAAATACGTGTGTGCATATACACGAATGTTCTTGTTTCTTAGTTATGACAGAATTGACATTTTTCAGCAGTGAATGGGAACGGACAATGCATGGTGGTGTTTTTTTAACTTATGGAAAGTAAAATATATGGCAGTAAAGGTACAACGTGGGAAATGGGAATCCACTGTCTCTAAGTCATCACTTTGTACATAAGACTGTAAAATTAAGAGCATTTTGTAATCCCTAGAACAACCACCAAGCAACTGTATAAAGCCTAATATCTAAAAATTCCAGCAAAAAACATAATATAAAAATCTAATACACTCACACACATATGAAGAGAAAGAGAGAGAGAGAGAGAGAGAGAGAGAGAGAGGGAGAGAGAGAGAGAATCTATTAATTTTTGTTTGCTTTGGTGACAGAATTACCCACCCTTTTTTATAGGTCTAACAATAAACATTTTACTTACTATTGTCTGTCTCTTACTTACTAACTGTCAGTCTTTAGGAAAATGACTCTAATTTTCTGGGTTTCTATTTTGCCAAGGAACAATTGCCTAGACTATACCTAAGAGCCTTGTGACTCTTCATTTCTCTAGCTTTTGGCCGTTTGCTCTCTGATTCAGTTTGGTGCCTCAGCAGAATTTCAATATGCCCTTTCCTCAGTGGGCAGCAGAGAGTCTGGTGCTACCCATGTTGTCTGCATGTAATTAGATTTACATGGTTCCAAGAAAATAGAGATGCTTGGGGGTCTCACTGGCAGCCTCGTATTGATGAGAACCTACTTTCACCTGACTTCATGGTGTCCCTAATTGAGCCGCAGAGTGCAGAAATGATAGTTTCACTTTTCTGATAGCATCTTCTACTCTCAGTGGCATTGTGGCTTCCTGAATAATTAAGTCGGGGCTAGGATAAAATTTCTCACTCTAGCCCATAAGACCTCTGCATTACCACTCTGTGGCTACAAAATAGATTATACTTCCTTTTTGTACCTTTCTTCCCCCTCAGTACAAATCCCCACCCACTTGCAGGAAATCAGTGCCTCCATAAATCTGGTTATTTCTGCAACTCTGTGTCCTGCAGCTAATTTCTCAAACATCTGATCTTCATGACTTGTCCACATGCTGATTCTGAACCTCTGGTCCTCTCCTTCTCCTCTCCCCCTGTCTCCCTGCCTCTGACTTTCTCACCCTCAGCCATGTGGGCATAATGTGGTACTAACTCCCCTGAGCATCACAACTATGGCTTCCACAATGCTTTGCTGAAGGCTGGGATCAATAGAATATAATCTGGAGATGCTATATACGGGCACGAGGGCCACAGGGACAAATACAGCATCAAAGGTCCTTAGCAGGTACATTCCCTACTTAGCTTCAGGTCTTCTGTCTCCTGGAGGGGACACATGTACTCCCACACTTGGGAAAGCTCTGGGATTCCCATTCTTTGAAGTCCACCTCTCCTTCTCCAGGCCTTTCTTATTTATTTCTACAAGATTAAACTGTTCTCAGGATTATTATTATTTTTTTTTGTTCAGAATATTATTTATGACATTTCCCTGCATCATAATCATTTAGACCTAACTATAGAGTTTACTTGTTTATTTGCTATTACTTTTCTAACAGACCAAATTATCTTGTTTTTTTTTTTTTTTAATGACTTTCTTTTTGCTCTTTCTATTATTTATTTATTAAAAAATTTATTTTTAGTTGTAGATGGACACAATACCTTTGTTTTATTTTTACGTGGTGCTGAGGTCAAACCCAGCGCTTCATACGTGTGAGGTGAGCACTCTACCACTGAACTACAACCCCAGCCCTGTTTTTTTATTTTTGCTAGAGTATATCCTAAATATTGATTTTAGGGGTGGTCAAAAAGAAGTCAACTTTTTGATTCTACTGAAATCTCCAATTCCTTTACTATTCTTTCTTACTTGAATGATAGTTTGTGACTAAGGTTCTAGTAGCACATAGTTTTCCTTAAGAAATGACAGAATTCCTTCATGTTTTTCTGGCATTCGATTCTGCCAATTAGCTCATGAAGTTTCTTGTTTCTCAGTGGCTAATTCATCTGTCTCTTTCCTCCCACCTTTGGAACTGTTTTTATTTTTTTCCTTTATTTTGGGGTTTTGAAATTTTATTATTATTTATCTAATTATAAGATGTGTTTTATTTTATTCTCATTCTTTGAAATAAAGATTCTTCTTTTCAGTGCTGAGAATCTTTCTTCTGGTAGACATTTAATTATCTGATCTCTTTGAATATATCTATTTTTATATTTTGGACTTTTGTTTAGATGGACTCTGATAATTCCAGGTCTCTCTTCTGTGTCATTTAACCTTTAATTCACATTTAATCTATTGTGACTATTTTTGTTTTCTTCTGAGAATAGTCCTCAGTTCGATTATCCAACTCCTTTATTCTCTAGTTGCATCCACTATGTAATTCAGTCCAATTATATAATTTTTCTTTTTTTAATCTATGCAGTTTTAAAAGTTTGAAAACCATATTTTAAATTTCCAAGATCTTTTGTTACTTTCATGGGTTTTCTATGCTCCCAAATATGAAATTGTCAATTACACTTATTAAAACTTGCTCTATTAACTGCTTTCCTTAAACCTAATTCTTCAGGTTGTTGAACTAGTTGACTTTGCTTCAGTGAATTGTGTTAGTCAGCCTCTCCAGGGGGACAGTACCAAGATGTCTGTATTTGGGATGGTGTGCTTCATGAACCAACTCAGGTAGAGGAATCAGGGTTTGGCTGTGACTCCCTACCATGACAACTCAGGACAGGCCTCTCACCAACTGACCTAAGGTCATTTAGGTTTGATTGATCAAGTAAGACCTTGAGGATGCATGTATGTATCTATTTTAGTCCAAGGGCTTTTAATTCATTAGCCATCTCTAAAGATTCCTATGAGTCAACTTTTTTTTTTTTTTTTTTTTTATTACTAGTTTAACCCTTGTGATATTTTGGTAGCTATAACAATGGTTCCCACTTTGCCCTCATGAGGAAATGCTGTTCCTTATCAGCTGCCTCTCTGTGGTCCCATTATCTCCATTGAAGTCAAGCATATCATGCCAACGGCAGTACCTTCTGTGTTTACTGCTGGCTTGGAACTTACCTTTCCTCCAAAAGAATATTTTTCAATGTCTTGGTGAAGGAATGTTTACCGGGGAGCATTGCTAGTGGAGAGTGTGCTAATCACCCATGATAAATCAACTACCACATGCTTATCTTCCTAAATATTGAGCTAGCTTCTGGTACTTCACTGTTGTTCAGTGTGGGCCACTATTTACAGACAACCAAAAGCAATGAAACACTTAGAATTATTCTCCACTATGAAAGCCAAAACATTGCATGCAGAATCTCTAAGTGCATCCACGATAATAAATTCCTGAAACAAATTGTGTTTCTCTGTTCCTGAGCTCAAATATGCAGCATCCATTCCTATGTGAGTTCCTTGAATTGTTTCTCAATACAAATTTGCGGAAATTTGTAGTTATTTTTGTGAATAAGCCTTCTTCTTTCTGATTTGACCTTGTAAATAGGACCCTAGGGAAAACTAAGATCAATTCTTTCAACAGAGGTGGTAAGCACTGAGAAGTGATAGGGCTGAGGCATAACCAAAATTCTCATTTTCTGAAATGGTAAGTGCTGAAGGCCGGTTTCAGCAGCAGGGAAAGGGTAAATCCCAAACGATGCTGGTGGGGAAAGTCAGCGATACAATGAAAGGGAAGTACACGAGTCAGGTTGCAAAAATCCCTCTGCTTTATTTTTCTCTCTTGCAAGTATATAAACACACTTCAAGGCAGCACACATTCTGTTTTTTTACATACAGTCACAAGACCCAGGGAAGCAGCAACATTCTTATCGTTTACCTAACCTCTCGAGGTTTTGTATAAACATACTGTTTTTGAGTCTTCTGCGATTTCGTTATGTTTATCTGCAGTAGTCTGGGTTCAAATTTGTCTTCTTAAGAATTCCTTTTAGCCATTCCCCCGCACACCTGCACAATTGCCTGGAATACAAAGCGCTTTCTATCATGGTCCTGTTTACAGTCTAGGGGCAGGAAAAAAAGGGAGGCAAGCCAGATGCTAGTCCTGAAGGACTTTGTCTTAATTAACTTCTAAGTAAGTATTCTAAGTTATCCTGAAAACAAAAGAAGACCCTTTCAATTACAAAGAGGCTCTAATAGCCTCTTTTTGGTGCATAATGATTATAGCAAAAGAGGTTAAAATAATTGGCATTGATTAAGCTGCTTCTCTATAGTAATTAATATTAGTAATAATAATAAAATAAAGGAATGTTAATAAAATTCCAGCCATGGATTCCACAAGGCTTTAAGTTTCCAAATCAGTTTCATTCTATTAAGATAGCAACATTTGGTGACCACATGTGTGTACAAAAGGTGAAACAGTAAGAAGTTGCAAGAACATATACAAAGTTAACTCTTATAGTGCTGCACAAGAGTAGCATTTCTCAACCAAAGAGGAACCAAGTTCGACTCCCCGAATTAATGGGAAGGAACTCGGGCTCAAACTCATTTGCACAAATGAGGAAGAATTCGGCTTTGACCCCACCCCGAGCAAACGGGGGGGGGGGGGACGACCTGGGCTCAATTCCAACATAGTGTGAGAGATGCCACAGGTAAGTCTTTTGGGTGTGTTATTTTGCTGCTGGAAGCAAGTCATGGTTAGTCTCATTAGAAAGAGGAGCGATGGTTGACTCCTGCTGACAAGGAGGTGGGGCTGTAGGTTTGGGGTCCTATCTCCCAGCATTACCCCTCCAGATCTTAGCAGTCCCCTTTTCCCATCGCAGCCTAGATTCTCACATTCCAGAGGCTGTGAACCTCACTTGTGCTGCTACTCACAACTGCAGGTGCAGACTTAGTTTAGTTACACAGCGGTATAGAGCTGAAAGTTGTCTGTGTTAAAGGAACCACAGAAAAAGCCTGGTTACTTGCTGTGTCTTAAGTACAGAACTTCAACCCCAGGATCTCTCATTTCTCAGTGCATTAGAAACAGTCCAGTCACCCCTATAGTCCTAATGTCCTGGAAAACCGTCTTAACGTTCTCTGGCATCCAATTGATTTGTCTACATCCTGACTTCAAGAAGCTCTGCAGATGCCACTGTTTATAATCCAAGCTTCAGAGCCTTCACACCCAAGAAGCAGGAGATAGTTCCAGGCTCCTCTTCTTGTTGGTCTGTTCCCTGTAATCTTCCCTCATGCCAGATTATTTTTAATGCTGAGTTCTGCAGATAACCACTATAGCCATTTTTATCATGAGGGCATTTAATAGGTCAGGTACTCTTAAAATTGCAGGAGGGACTGGAGGATGGCTATAAAGACAGCTTCCAGGAATGGTTCCAAGAACAACACTGAAAAGTGGGTAAAGTGGCTGCTGCCTCTTCCACAGTCACAGTACCAGAATGGTTAGAAAGCTGGAGAATGAGGAAGCCATTTCTGGTTCAAGGGAACAGAGGGAAGTCATTTCTACAATGATGGGCTCCTGAGCATCCATTCATTGTCATCCATTCTGGCAAGTGTCTGCACAAGGTCCTGCAGCCTGGCTTTCAACATGCAAGAGTCCAGGGCCTTGACATTGGGATCTTTGTGACTAGCGCTATGGGAAAACTGAGTTTCTTGCACAACTGAGCTTTGCAGAACAAACAGTGGAAGCAGAAGGAATCCTGTCGCTGCCTTGATGTTTTCTTCCAATTCTCATAAGGACATAAATGCTTGTGGTTTGAGACTGTGTGTTAAACCCCACTGTTATGGTTTGGGCATGAAGTGCACCCCAAAAGCTCTTGTGTTAATGCTCAGAGGTGAAATGGCTGGTTTATGAGACCTATAACTTAATCAGTGGGTTAATCTATTTGGTGGGTTGATAATTTGAAAGGATTGCTGTGGTGGTGGTAACTGTAAGTAGATGGGGTGTGGCTGGAAGAGGCGGGTCATGGGTGGGAGGAATATCCTTGGGGATTGTATCTTATTCCCTGGCTCGTCTCTCTCTCTGCTTTCCAGCTGCCATGAGGTGGGTAGCTTTTCTCTTCCAGGCCCTTCTGCCCACCTCACCCAACCACACTCTGCCTACATTTACCACCCAGTTAATCCACATCAGTGAATTAATCCACCACCTAGATTACAACTTTCATAATCTAATCAGTCTACCCTTGAACATTCCTGCCTTGTCTCACACAGGAGCACTTGGGGGACACTTCATATCTAAACCATGACATATTCTTTGTGACTTTTCCACGAAGTCATTGTGGGACATATTTAGGTTTTAATGTGGTCAAATTAAGCAGTTTTAATGGATAAATCCTGTCTGTTGTCTCTAGTTTAAGAAGACCTTTCCAATCTTAGTTGGAGAACATATTGCTTTTCTAATTTTTTCAGCTTTTTGTTTTGTGCAAAAGATATGAGTTGGGACCTACTTTCATTAAATAGATAATCACTTGTATCAACACTACTTAGTTAATAGTTAATTCTTCCCTAGAACTTGAAATGCCACATTTATAACGTACTAATGTACATAAACATATAAACTTGTTTCTGGGCTCTTTATTTTATTTCAAGGATTTATTTGTCTAGTTTCATGAATTAATTACCATAATACTAAATTCATCTTATTATTTGGTAGGACGAATCATTTTATCTTTTCTCCTTTTTCACAATTGTCTTGGCTGTTCTTATACATTTATTTTTCATGGTACTTTTAGAATTAGCTTGTCCAATTCTATTAAAAATTCCTGGGATTTTTATTGTAATTGAATTAACTTTATAGGTTAAAGTTTGATATCTTTATGATATTGAGTCATCCTATCCAATAATATCACATGTCTCTCCATTTATTCTGGTCTCATTTTATTTCTTCCATAAAGTTTTATAGCATTTTCTAAAAAGGTCTTGCATATAAAGTTCTTTCCTAGAAATCTTACACTGTTTGCTTCTTTTATAGTAAATAGGATCTTTTTACAGGAAATATATTGATTGTGGAATATTGCTCTTGTACCTGATTTCCTTGCTGAACTCTTTCTAGTTTGCACTAGTTAAAGTTTATATGATTTTTTTTTAATGGGAAAAACCTTCAACTAGGACAGTAAGGCAGAAATTACACATGAAAATTTTGCTAGTTTTTTTTTTTTGCAGTAAAATAAATAACTAAAAATGAAAAACATAAAAGAATTGAAAAATAGCAATCTGAGAAAGTATTTGAAATACAAAAGAGAAAATTATTAATATTATTTATAGGCAGATATTTCTTTTTCTGGGGGGGGGGTATTGGGGATTGAACTGAGGGGCATGTGACTATTGAGCCACATCCCCAGACCTATTTTGTATTTTATGTAGATGCAGGGTCTCACTGAGTTCCTTAGGACTTTGCTTTTGTTGAGGCTGGCTTTGAACTTGCAATCCTCCTGCCTCAGCCTCCTGAGCCGCAGGGATTCAGATATTTCTTTATAATATGGGGAAAGATGATCATCATAATAGAAAAATAGGCAAAGGTCATGAATAAACAGCTTACAAACACAAAAAGAAAAACATAAATAAATAAATAAATGTGGGACAAAGTTCAGCTCACTACTTTGATTCCTATCAACTTGAAAAGGCAGACCATTAATCCTCATTGCTATTATTAGGGAAAGTGGTATTTTGTCTTTTACACCTCAATCCTTTTTAGAAGAGTCTTTAGAGATAGATATCATGAGACTTAAAAGCTCCATGCACTTTGACCTAGGCATTTCACTCTTAGGAATTCCAAGAGATATGTTTCTGACACATCTCACTGGTTTCACATGACTAGGAAGAATTTTCTACGATTTAAACAACTTGCAAAATTTTGGCTTAAACAAAGCTTTTAAGTGACAGAACAATTTTAAATGTCCTAATATACATTGTAAACTTCAAGAAGGTTATAATAAAAGTTCTTTGAATTTATTTGATTATAGAATCATTTCAGGGGAGGAGTATTTCAGGGGATTTAATTATACAATATATAACTTGAGAGATATTGGCTTAGTGACATTATTGTGGAAACATGCAAAACTGAGCTATAAGTACATTTGTTATGACGCTGAACAATATAGCAAAACACAGTCAATACTCTAAGTGCATAAGAATGGGTAATGTTTAAACAACGCATGCTATATCAATTTAATTGAATACTGTAGTCACAATACACACTTTAGAGAAATAATTAATGCAGAGGAAATGTTCATGGCATTTTCTAATGTGAAAATCAGGCTATCAAGTTCTAAGTTTGGTACATAATGTACTTTGGGGCATATATATGCACAGAAATATGTGTGGAAGAAGAGAATTATCAAAATGTTAATAGGTATAATTGTTGGCTCATGATAATTTGTGACTCTAATTTCCTACCTTTGTTCATTTGTTTTTTTCTTTTAATGACCATAAATTGCCTCTATTCTAGGAGCAACGTTATTTTTAAAAGTTCTTGAGAATGAATTACCTTTTACATTTCAGTCAATTACTGTTGCCTGTGCCCCCACCCACCCTCCTTTCATTTTCTGGTTTTTGTTTGTGGTCTCTGTTCATTTCTGTTGCCAATTGTTTGGATCATGACTGAATTTATTAGTCTGTGCCACTGTCCTTACTCTTTCAAGGTGACATTTAATATATGAATTTTTAAGTCAGACTTTATCTTTGGTGCAGAAAATAATACCCTTTTAAAGCATCTGTTGCATTTTAAAATGTGTATTCAGATAATATCTTTCCTCATTAATTATTAACCCATAACTGAATGCGTTACATGAAACTTGAACACTTCCTAGTACTGAGGTCATTGTGTCATGTGAACAAGCAACCTAACAAGGTCTTTGACTCTTGGGCAAAATATCGATTTTTCAGCCCTTTTAGAGGTGTGGGCCTACTGTGCAGCTAGCTCTCAGAAGCAATCACTGGCCTTCTTATTTATTTATTTTTATTTTTAATGAAGGTAACTCTTGTCATAAGCCTGCCTTTCCTGTCTGACTCCAGCTTCCTTGCCCTTGTTCTTGTCCTTGTTCCTTATATTGTCCCCACCCCATGTCCTCGTCCATAGTAACTTGCTTCAGACCTTTTTCACCATGTTTACCTTTTCCACACATAATGTTTTCTTGCATTACCAGAAGAGTATCCCTCGGTTTTCTGACACTGGAAAGCAATCTCATGAACTTCTCTGTTCTTAGTAACTTATAATGCAGATTCTAAATAATGATAGCTCTCAAGGAAGCTGTGGGACTCATCCATGGTTAGTATCAGGGCCATATCTCAGGTCCCAAACACTTTCTTTCTCGGCATCATGGATTCCAGCTTTTCTTCCTTCTTTAGTGACTGACCATTCCCTCTAACTTGGGTTCCTTCATTCCACAAGGCTCAGTATCAGGGGGCAAAAAGGACATCCCAGCCTGAAAGAGTAGCAAGGACAAAGGCATAGAAGAGGGGAACAGCACAACATGGAAAATTTTGGGGTGGGCTGCAGTACAACAGCTAATTTGGATGGTAGTCGAACATCCAGACAAAGGGCTCTGTGGGCCTGGGGGTGTGTGGGTCAGTGGTAGAGCACTTGCTGAGTGTGCCCAAGGGCCTAGGTTCTATCCCCAGCCCCACAACAAAACAAAGCAAATAACTACCTCCCACCCCCGAAAATAACCCCCAAACCAAACCAAACCAAACCAAACCAAACAAATCAACCCCCTGCAAAAAAGCCCCAAAACAAACAAGCAAAAAACTCAAACAACAACAACAACAAAACAAACACTCCCCCCCACACACCAAACCCCCAAACCCCAAAAATGAACCAAATCCAACAAACAGATGAAACAGATGAAAAACTCCACACAGGAAGAATCCTGTAGCCCATTCAGAGGGATCCCTTGATCTTTTTTTTTTTAATACCTTACTAATAATGTTTATTTGATTTCATGTTGAGGTCACAATATATTTATTTATTTTTTATTGATATATATATGTATATATATGTATATATATATATATGTATATAGTATATATATATAAAATACTATATATATATATATATATATATATATAGTATTTTTTTAATTTAAAAAAATTTTTTAAAAAAATTTTGGTACTAGAGATTGAACCCAGGGGTGCTTAACCACTGACCCACATCCCCAGCCCCTTTATATAACCACTGACCCACATCCCCAGCCCCTTTATATATTTTATTAGAGACAGGGACTCATTGAGTTGCTTAGGGACTTGATAAGTTGCTGAGGCTGGCTTTGAACTCCCGATCCTCCTGCCTCAGCTTCCTGAGGGGCTGGGATTACAGGTGTGTGCCACTGTGCCTGGCTCCTTGATCTTTTAAATAATCAAACAACTGGACTGTGTTTCTATGTCAGAAATACCTGATGAGTATATGGCCACACCACCTTGAATGTGCCCAATCTTGTCTGATCTTGGAAGCTAAGCAGGGTTGGGCCTGGTTAGTGTTTGAATGGGAGAAATACCTGGTGAGATATAATGAAGGGGTTGGAGGATGAGCAGGTCGGGTGAGCCTACCCAAAGGAAGGCCAATGGAGACAGATGATGTTTGAGTGGAGACACAGGAATATACAGATAAAAAATTTTTGTAGGAACCTTGAAAAAACGAGTTGGTAAGAGACAGAAACTCAACTCCAAATCACTTAGTTGAGAAAAGTATTCATGGAAATTAATAGTTTCTGTGTCACCATGAATAATCCTTGTGTCCTCACATACAATCACTAGAAAATATCATGTGGGCCATTCATTAGGATTTAGAAATTGAAGTATCTAAAATCATATAAACTTATGAATGTTTCAAAATTCTATTGTTCGAGGCTAGGAATCATATCATTCTTATTTTCTCATTAGGGAACCCCCTAATTCAATTTAAGGACAGAGAGGTGTGAAAGACTTCCATTGCCCGGGTACTGTTTAATTCTACCTTGTTTTTGCTTTACATATTTTGATAGTGTTATTCAGCTTAAAACATTCCAGGAGTTTTTGTTTTCATCAAATAGAAACAATGAAAAATAGTAAAAAAAAAGAAAAAAAAAAAAAAGGCTTCTTCCATCACTTCCCCCAGCCTTCTTAGTAGTGCAGCTTCTCGCGACAGCCACTTGTACTATTTCTTCTGGTTTAAACTAAAAAAACCTAAACCTAAACTTCTTTGTAATTTGCAAGTACCTTGAGTTTGTGCTCACTTCAGATCTGTGTGTTTGTGTGTCTAGAATGTTCTTCCTCAGGTCTTCCCTTGATTGCCTCCTCATTTAGGGCAGGTCAAGTGTTGTTTATTCAAAAAAATCATCTTAGCCCTCTCAATCTGAAGCAGCTTCTGCCTCCCCACCTCCCTTTCTCACTTTGCCTCACTTTCTTGTCCTTAAAGAACATGCCATGATCTAAAATCACAGTCCCTGATAGATGGGCTAACCTCTACCACCTCTCCCCAGAATTTTCCACATCATGAGAGAAGCAACCTTGTTTCATTCTCGGCAGGATGTTTTCTTCCCTGACAGGATGTTTTTTCCCCCAGGCAGGATGTTTCTTCCCTGGGCAGGATGTTTCTTTTCCCCGGGCAAGAGCCAATAGGCTTAAAGTTCGTCCTGTTCTATGGACAAAGAGCCAATGGCGTTGGGGTTGCTCTGGTGCACCTCCCACCAGAAATCCCTATATAGGGCCCTGTTCGAGAGACACACACACAGACGCACACATCAGCTCATCGCTGCTGAGAGGAGTAAGCCACTCAGACACATCAGCTCGACCCTGTGGAGAGGAGGAAGTCACTGCGACAGCTCCAGACCCATCGCCTTCAGCTGACAGCAGCTGCCCCAGCTGGCAGCTCCAGACCCATCGCCTCCAGCCGATGGCTGCTCCCAGCTGACAGCTCCAGCCTCCAGCCAGACAGCAGCTGCTTTAGCTGATAGCTCCAGAGATCCCAGCCGGTGCAACCAAGAACCCACCTTTTGTCCAGAGCTTGCACACTCCCTTCTCCCTGACTCCCCTCTCCCACCAGAGCTTGCATACTCCCTTCTCCCTGACTCCCCTCTCCCAGCACCTCTTCGACCTTCGACCAGAGCATCTCTTCTCCGGTTTTGCTACCAGCCACAAAGGCGGTTGAATAAATCTCTTGGCTGCACGGCTGTCCCTGGTGTGATGTTTTGCCCTTCAGTCCCCCTGATAACTTGGCTCTTTAATGTTTATCCCATCAGAGCGCAGTCTGATCTCTCCTTATAACATCTGGGGACCTCAACACCTAGAAGAATAGCAGCCACATCACTGGTCCTCCCTGAATGCCTGTTGAATGAACAAAATGAAACTCTTAACATGCTGAAGTTGAATGCTAGTTTTTGATAGTTTTGAAATTCCTTGTACTATGTTTCTTGCCTTTGGACATTTGCATTGGCTGTTTCTGTTCTTCAGAATACTTTTTTTTTTTTTTTTGATACCAGGGAAATGAACCCAGTGGTGCTTAACCACTGAGCCACATCCCCAGCCTTTTTTTTTTTTTTTTTTATTTTGTGATCTTGCTAAGTTGCCTAGGGTTTCGCTAAGTTGCTGAGGCTGGTTTTGAACTTGTGATCCTCCTACCTCTGCCTCCCAAGCTGCTGCGATTACAGGCATACACTGCCATGCCCAGCTCCTCAGAATACTTTGGCCTTAAATATCATCAGATATTTGCTTTAATAAGTTCTCAACGAGCCATACCTGAGCACCTCTATTTAAAATCGCAAGCCCCTTTCTACATAGAAATCACGCCAATGGAACTTTCCACATCTGTCTCCCTTGAGAACGTGCGTCACCTTTGAACCCTTCCACTGTGCCTTGTCTGTGGCCTTGTGCCAGACATCTTCTGTGTGTCCCTTCATGGCTAGCAGATGACTGCCTTTCCCTAGGGACCCAGAACCCTGGTGTCTCTGTTGTGTGTCCAAATTTACTCTTTTTATATGGATTGGTTGAGGGCCTGCCTTAAAAGCCTCATTTTAACTTAGCCACCTTTTAAAAGGCCCTGTGTCCAATTGCAGTCACGTTCTGAGGTCCCAAGGGGTTAGAGATTCAATATGAATTCGGGTGGGGGAGCAGGGCACAATGCAGTCCATAGCAAGTCCCAGTGAATTCTTCCACATTTTGTTTACAGCTTGGTTCTAAAAGCTTAAAGCCAACGTACAATATATGGAATCCTTAAATTATTCAAGTGCCATGGTAATGGATTATTTCCTCCCATTTCACCATCTTGCCATGTTTTAGTTACTTAATTTTGGAGATGACTTTCCTGTTCAGTTTCTTGATTTGTGGGGCACATAGGATATATTAAATTCAACATAGTTTTCCTGCAGCCTGGTGTGGTTTCCTGGCGGTTAGTACTTAAATTTAGCTGGATTTGCCATTCTTTGTTGGTAAACTTCTTTTCTCTCTCAGCTTTAGAATGATTTGTTCAGCTCTGCAGTTCTCAAATCTTCTTTGGAGCTCGCAAGGTCTTCTTTTCTGTCTTTCTCAGTTTCATGTCTTTCTTCAATACCGGGAAAATCAATTCCCTCTTCTTCTCTGTTCAGATACATGTGGCTTTCCTGGAATTTCGGCCTCTGTGTCTCCTAACGCTTCTCTCATATTTTACATCTCTGTGTGTTTCCACTCTATGTTCCGGATCTTCTTGACCTCTTCCTGTGGGTTGAATGCAGAAGTGTTGGGAGGCAGGACCTTTCAGAGACAGTGGGTCATGAGGGCTTTGACCTTGGGAATGGAGGGGTTCATCCCTGGACTAACATGCTAATGTGCACCTCAGAGTGGCGTGGTTACTAGAGCAAGCTCTCTGGTGCACTTACTCTGTCTCACCACCTGATGCTCTTTGTCATGTTATCATGCAGCAAGAAGACCCTCACCAGGAGCCACACACAAGCTGGCACTATGCTCTTGAACTTCCCAGTCTCCAGAGCCATGAGTGAAATAAACCTCTATTTTTTTTTATAAATATCCAGTCTGTGGTATTCAATTATAGCAACAGAAAATGGACTAAGTTATTTTCCAGTCTTTATATTGAGTTTTCTATTTTAGGTACTGTATTTTAAATTTCAAAGAGCAGTTTCATAAATAGCTGTGTCTATTTTGTAGTTACTTTTCCTGAAGAATAATATAAGCTATACTTCTTTATTAATATTAATAGAAAAACTTTTTTTTTTGTATTATAAAATCAGTTAGTAAGCTTTTACTACCTCCAACTTTGTTTTCCTCTCATTTCTTTCATGTCAGAAAAATTTGGGAATTTTGATTGATTTCTTATTATTACTTTAAAAATACTTTTAAAAACAATGTCACACAAGGTTAAATATTTGCTTCAAATTCTTTTGATGATATACACAATGAAACTTATTCCTATGTTTTTAATTTAATTCTACATTTTGCCATTTCCAGTGCTCACTGTCAGTCCTTATCATAGTATGTATTTCCTGGGCTTTAGTTATTTATGTTGACTTTTCTCCATTACTTTGTGGATTTTTTTTTTCAGAAAAATTATATTTGGAGGTTATTTCCTGAGTCCTTGCATAGACGAGTACTCTTCTGTCGCTTTTATGTCTAAACGACAAAGTGGCTGGTGTTTGAATTCCTGGGTCATGGTATTATTTTTCACTCACAACCCTAAAGACATTAGTAACCTGCTCTTTGGCAATTAGAGGAAAATGAGAGGCCAGACTTATTTTTTACTCTAGCTGCCTGGATGTTGCTTATTATTTTTTTCTTTATCCTTGAAGTGAAAAAAAAAATGTCACTGAGGTACATCTAAAGGTTACCATTCTTTTCTTAATGTTCTGTACCATAACTTTGCAGGTATAGATCTTCAGCACATGAAGATATTTCTTTCCTGCAGCTGATTTTTGGTTTTGTAATATGGATTCTGGTCTCTAGTGAAACACTGAGGACCATATTTTAAATTATAGGCTGTTCCTCCTACCTGTTTTCTTTCTGATGGCTTTTATAACACATCTTTCTCTGCTATTGGCAGAATTTCTCGCGTTTGTCATCTACAGCAGAAAATAGATTCTGTTCATTGCTCTCAGTGCCACCTGATTCCCCTTCCATACAAGCCTTCTCGGGTTTCACTGCGGTCTCCTGGTTGTCCTATCATCTTTCCTCTTTTGCTGTATTTCTGGTCTTGGTTTGCTTCCCTTGAGAGCATACCCAGGTGTTGGCTGGGGGAAATACTTTTCAGCAGCCTTCTTTCTCTGCCTCTGAGGCTGGGTCTTCCTCTTTTATTTCCCAGGCTCCTTTTATTTTTCAGGCTTCACAGTTCTTTGCCTATTCATCTTTAAATGAGAAAAGATGCATTCTTTTCTGGGATTTGTTCTAGCATGAGTGGCTTCTCTGTGGGTTCCAGAACTAGTCTAGTGGACATTGTTATTATTTGTCCTTTGCTATCCATTGCTGGAAAGCGGTGGCTTCTCTGCTCCAGGGCGAGGGGGGGTGGGTTTTTTTTTTTTTTTTTTTTTTTTTTTTGGTACCGGGGATTGAACTCAGGGGCACTTGACCACTGGGCCACATCCCCAGCCCTTTTTTGTATTTTATTAGAAACAGAGTCTCACTGAGCTGCTAAGTGCCTTGCCACTGCTGAGGCTGGCTTTGAACTTGGGATCCTCCTGCCTCAGCCTCCCAAGTACTGGGGTTACAGGCATGCACCACCGCGGCCGGCTGAGGGGGTGGGTTGCTGGAGGATCTGGGCCACCGGCAACACTGGCAGGCAACTCCTTGTTGCAAACTGTGTTCTCTGAGGTGTTAAAAACTGTTTCTGTTGTTCACTGTTAGTTCCTAGGGAGTTGATTCCATGAGTTTATGAGGCAAATTTAAAACCTCCTCCCTGTCTCTCTTTAATCTAGGGGAGGTGAGGTGGGGACCTCCCCCTCCTCTCTGTGACACTACAGGTGGTTCTCAGGAAGGAGAATTGTGAATTGCCCTCTGATGCCTGCCAGGCACGTTGGAAATGGAAGGTGACTCCTCTCACACCTCCCTGTCTTCTTTATTGCCAAGTTTGTTGCATGTGTAACTATAGAAAATGTGTCTAAACTCCTGTGATTCTCAGTATCACTCTATATCAATAAAATGTCATCCTCTAAAAGGTGTGAAAGTCTCAGTGACAGGTCATAATGCAGGAGAAATTTACAATTGATTTTTAAATTTTTAAATCAAAATTAAAATTTTAAATCTTACCATCAGAAAGAAAATAGGTAGAAGAAACAGGCTATAATTTAAAATATGGTCCTCAGTGTTTCAGTAGAGACCAGAATCCATACTGTATATGCCTCTAAGTTCTGTTAGGAGAATCAAATGAGATTAGCCCAGTTCTGCACACAGTAAACTCAGAAATTCTAGCCCTTATCACCCACAGTGCGCATGATTTTTTTTTTTAATGTTTATGCCATTTTTGTCGCTTTTGTATGTTCATCTCGCCACTATTGTAGGAAATTTGTTTTTTAAGATGTTTGTTTGACACGGTGGGGTGTTGCCTTTGTTGGATCATCTCTAAGTTCAAATGCCCTCTGCAGGAGGCTTCAGAAAGATTGGAAGGTTATTTTGGATAGCACAACCTCCACGAAGGAGGTAATGTATTCTATCATCCACAACCATCTTGTCCTACCTTACATCAATAACAAATCACTCAAGACAGCTGATGACGACAGTTATTAAATTATATGCAGCCATCCTCAAGGGCAACAAAAGATTCAGGTGGAATCCAAAATGAGCCTCCTCACATAGAAAACAGTGATGTACTACGATGCACTACTTCAAACGTATTGCTTCCATTTATGAGCTGGAAGTACTTTTATGAATAGATCTATCTTTTATCTGCTTTTTTGGTTGCTTGGGGTTCATATAAAAAAATCAGAATAAATACTTAACTGTTTCCCTTTACCTGGGTTTGAGTAAAGGTCTGCTTTTCTGTTTTCTTTCAAAGGTAAAACATTTATTTTTAAATGGCATTATAAGTCCCTGATTTGGAGCACACCTTTACGGACTTCAATCCATTGTGTTTTTATTCATATTACTACTGAAAGAAATGTCACATACTTCAAAACAGATGGGGAATGACCAATGCCAAGACAGACTCTAGGAAGATTACTGTACTTTAAGGGAAACAAAAAATCCTTTGGGGATTTAGGCAGAAGAGAATGTGATAATTAAGGGGAAAATTAGATTATTGCTAGACTTTTCAATCTTAAGCCAGAATGTATTCATTCAAGGAATAAAATGTGAGCTAAGGATTCTATATCCAGCAGGACTAACTTTCAATTATGAAGGGCACCATCTGTAATTAACGTATGAGAAATAAAGGGATGTTGTTTCCATGAACTTTTTCCTAAAAAATCTACTAGAGAATGTTCCAGATAAAAAGACTAGGGAGGCATCAACATTAAGACAGATGATGAGCATACAACTTATTGTTACCTTTAGAAATAAGTATAAATGGGGTTAAAATAAAGAGAGAATGTAGTATAGCCATCTGCTCTGGCAAGGCTGGTCAAGTACAGTGGAAAAAAATGGGGAGAGACTGGGAAGAGTGTATGCAAAACTTTTAATTGGTTTTGGCAGTCAGAATTCATTGTGTTAGTATCATCTTCCTGAAACTGGTTTGTATCAGCTGGGATAGAACAAAGGGGAATCCAAGGTTCTCTAATTCTGTCATCTTGTGCCTTGAAAACCAAGATTTGTTTTGTGGGAGAAGGAAAATACAGAAGCAAGATAGGAAAGGGTAAGGAAAATACCTGTAGTATAAACCTGAAAAAGAAATATTAGTATGAAGGAATACAGCACCTTATCCTAAACATTCTTTCTTCCTCTTTTTGTCTCCATGTCTCTGCTCTGTCTTCTGTCTTCACCTATCTTTATCTCTGCTCTGTCCTCTAAAAGGTCATTAAAAAATGACCAGACTGGTCCCAATGAGTATTCCCTGGTGTCAAGATTGTTGTTGTGAAATCCTGTTTCCGACTGAATTATCTATTTCTAGGTCAGGACAGGAAATACATAAGATGAGCCCATAACATCTTGTCATTACCAACAGCAGCCAAGCTGCCAAAGACTACCAGATTTATGTCAAAAGGACACGGGAGCAAAAGTGAGGGGGTTTCCACTGGCCAGAGCTGAGCCACAGGCCCACTGTTCTTTCAGCTTTTTATTATGAAGGGCTTCATGCACAGGGCACGTGTGTGCACCCACCCCCCATCCTAAGATACCATCATTAGCACTTTGCTAGTCTGGCTTTATCACACCCCCATCCAGCTCTCCACCCAGGAATCTTGTTTGGTTTGATGCATTTCAGAGAAAATTGCAGCCATTGGTGCCCTTCCTCCTGAATGCACCAGCAGGAAAATGTCCACTTTTAAAACGCAAAACCAGAAATTAAACACAAAGGTGACCATAGTAACAGGCTGAGAGCAGGAACAAGCTGGGAAGCAAATGAAAAGGAAGTCTAATAAAGGCAGGGACTAAGGGCAGCTGGAGACAAATCTCCTAACCTTGACAGTGGCCTGGGGCCATTTGTGGCTGCACGGTTTCCTCTGCTCCCCTCTGCTCCCCAATCTAAGCCATTTATCTTCAAATGTACAGGCTTCACCTTTATCTCCGACTTGGTTGCTACTGGATCCTTTGTCTAATGGCGTGGGAAGTTCTCCATATTGCATTTTTAACTTAGGATAAAGCAGCTGCTTCTATGTTAGGCTTCAAGTTTGTAAGGATGGAGGGAAAAATCATCAGCAAGTGGTTCTCTGAGACTCATCCTGTCATCTTCAGCCTGAAGCAAGTCACCAGCCTTGCCTTCTACGTTCTAGACACGCAGCGCCACTGGAGCGCCCTCCCTTCCCTCTGCTTAGAGCTTTTTCATCAAGGAACCTGCCCTTTGCTGCAGCCCCTGCTGGGAATCACCTTGGTTGGGCTTGCTCCCACCGGAAATCATGTGTGTTTATACAGAACTGTGTGTATGCTAGCTACATACACTATGCATCTCATACACACATGCATGCACATACACGCTTACATACACTCTCACACGCCCATGTGAATCACCCATCAATCTACCTGAGATTGCCATTTTCCACAGCAGCCTCAGCTAAAGGCAGACCATGATGGATTGCTCTCTCCACAGCTCCTTGTGGATGCAGGTCAGGTTTTAGTGTCCTTGTTTTGATCAAGGATTTGGGATGATGCCTTCTCAATAACTTAGTGAAGAGCCAGGGGGATTTTGAGATATTGACATAGTAACTTTATAACTTAGTCAGGACTTAGGGGAATAATTATAAAGTTTGCTTACTTTTTTTTATTTTTAAAATTTAAAAACACTTATTTACTTAATCAACAAAAGAAAATGGTATATACTTATCATGTACATATAACATGATGTTTTGAAATATGTACACGCTGTGGAATGGCCAAATTGATCTAATTAACACACGTAGTACCTCATGTACTTCAACTTTGTTTTTGTGATGAGAAAATCTAAATTTTGCTCTTGCAGCAATTTTCATGAATATAATTCATTACAGTAATGAACTGCAGTCACCATGTTGCATAACAGATCTCTCAGACTTATTCCTAACTAACTGAGATTGTGCACCCTTTGACCAATATCCAGTCCTATGTTTTACTTTTCAAGAGCCACAGGAGATTCTTAGGACTAAGTTACATATTGCAAACCTTGGACCCACCTGTATGTTTTGATTACGACTTAAGTCCTTTATTCAACTGAGTTGGGGCACCCAGTTCTTGAGCGTAGCATGTTTGTAGTACTTTAAAGAATTGAATATCCTTATTACTGAAGATAATGGTATTATCTACCTAGTTGAGGCTGTGGAGTTACTATTAGACAAGTTTAAACTTTATTATCATTGGTACTCGCTCATGAAGTACAGAATATTTTAACACAAACATTTTAATACAAACATTGTGATTACCATTATGCCATAGATGAATTTTTAAGACATTTGTTTCCAGAACAAATTTTATTAAATCAATTTCATTCCTTGAGTATTGTTTTTTTAAAGAAGTTGAACCATTTCCATTTTTCCACTTTCATTTTCATTTCATTAGATTGATTTAATCAGAATCAATTTTTTTGGATCTAAGACTTAGCACTAGTATTTGATCCATCAATCAGATGTTACTCTCCCTGGCTTGCTGCCACTGGAGATTTTTGTTAGTGGCCATTACTTCCTCTAAAAGTCCAATAACTTTGAACAACTTTTGTGGATAGTAATTCATCCAGAATATATGCTTCTTTGATCAATTTTACTCAGTTTTTAAAACTCAAGTTTTAACACATTAATTTTGTATTTATTTCTCTAGTAATGTTCACCATGAATTAGATGTGAAATTGACTTAGAGGCACGAGTACCGGCTAATCCCAGGAGCAATGCTGTGACAAAGAGGTAGAGAAGCACACACACAAAGAGATATGGAGGAACTAGGAGAGGGAGAACCGTGGGAGGAGGACAGAGTAGGTGGTGGGAGAGGAAGGAGAGCGAGGACACAGGAAAGAAGATAGTTTGGTGTTGGGAGTGCTGATCCGTGGCTGAGAGCATGTTGTGTGCCCAGGTGAGGAGTTCAGCACACATTGGGAGGTGGGCGTTGTCCCTGTTTAACCTGCCAATGCAAACACATTTGTAACCTTCGTATTTGGACAAACTTCTTTAACTCACAGCTCTGGGAATCAAGGAAGGAGGTGCTGGGCTGGTCCATCTTGGATTAGAAGAGACCTGAGAAACAGCAAAATGTCAGAGTGCTTAAGTAATTCAGGGAGGTGGGGGAGAGAAAGAGAGGAGAGAGGTGCACACTAATTACTTAGAAAACAATTACAAATAAATTTTAATTTGAAATTGCTTATAATTCTACTTTTTGATGGATAAGTGAAGGAAATAGAAGAAATTCATCTTTAAGATCCACAGTGTATTTCAAAGCCACCTCCTCTTCCTGCTTCTTCTGTGCTTTTATTGGTGCATTATAATTGTCAAAGTTCTGTAAACTGACAGATAATATTGTATGTATTTATTAGTACAACATGAAGCTTTGAAGTATATGTGCATTATGGAATGTTTAAATCTAGCTGATTTAACAATTGTGTTATCTCACATAGCCATCATTTTAAAAAAATGTATATATTTTTTAAACATTTGTTTATTTGCATTAGTTGTACACAATGCCCTTATGTTTAGTGGTGCTGAGGATCGAACCTGGGCCGCGCAAGTGCTAGGCGAGCGCTCTACCGCTGAGCCACAACCCCAGCCCACATAGCCATCATTTTTAAGAACACTACACATCTACTCTCTCTGCATTTTTCAAAAATGTAACATATCAAGCCAGGTGTGGTGGCTTATGCCTGTAATCCCAGCTATTTGGGAAGCCGAGGTAGGAGGATCACAAGTTTAAGAGCAGCCTCAGCAACTTAGCAAGATCCTGTCTCAAAAAAAAAAAAAAAAAAAAAAAAAAAAAAAGTACAGATTATTGTTAACTATAGTATAGTCATCATGCTAGTCACTATGCTGTACAATAGATCTTTTGAACTTGAACTTGTTCCTCCTATCAACTCCTATCAAATTATCATTATATATGCTTTTACCAACATCTCCTCATTCCCCTCCTCCCTCTCCCCCAACCATCCCAGCCTCTGGTAACTGCCATTCTCCTCTCTACAAGGTTAGGGTTTTGGATTTCACATGACTGAGAACATATACAGTCCTTGTCTCCCTGCACCTAGCTTGCTTCACTTAACATAACACCCTCCTCATTCATCCATGCTGTCACAAATGACAGGATTTCATTTTCTATGACTGAACTGCACTCCACTGTGTGTATATGCCGTGTCTTATTGTGCATTCATCCTCGGATGGTCTTAGGCTGATGCCATCCATGTCTTGGCTGCTGTGAGGGGTGCCGTGGTGATCGTGAGACTGCAGATGTCGCTTCAACTTTCAAATTTTCTTTGGATGGAAGTCCAGTAGTGAGTGAGATTTCGGAATCATATAGTTCTGTTTTTAACATTCTGAGACATCTCCACGCTGCTTTGCATAATGGCCATATATAGCCATTTACATTCAGTGCAGGGTGTGTTTTCAAAAGCTCCCCCACCCCCACCCCACGACTGGACTCAGCTGCCTTCTTGCTAGAAGGTCATCTGAAATGGCACAGAGGGTGGAAAGATTCTGCCATGGTCTGGACCTGCCTCATGCACACTGGGGAACCTGAGGTTGGTGGTCTCCCTTGCAGGACCCCAGCTTCCTCATGTGTACAAAAGGGAGTTGGACTTGGAGATTTTTCTAACATGGATAGTAGAGTTTTGCTGTCTTTGGATGTTAATGTTCATCCCTGTGGACATTCTGTAAATGATGAGAGAGCAGCGTGGACACAGCTTTGCCTTTCTCTGCACAATCTGATGACGAGGATACTTTCATAATTGAGCAGCTGACATCCCTTCCACCATTATCGATCCCAGCCTGTGGCAGGTCAGGGGCAGGGGCTTGGCCCTGAGTGACCCCTGGTAAATGGGAACTGAGTATAATCACATTAGCTCATTTGGGAGTTTTGAAAATTACATTAGCTCATCCGACAAAAGTGAATCTGCCAATAATTTATGTGATGGATTTGCAATTAGAATATTGAGATTTCCCTCCCTCTTCTTTGTGTCTTTCTGGCAAAGAAACAAAAAGAAAAACCATCCAAAAAATTAGCAATGTCAAGCAGAACTTGTAGGTTACATTTTTAATAGAATTTCATCCTGTAGCTATTGGTTTGGTTCCCTAAGTGAAGGATAGTTTAGGGAATCATTTTTATGTTGGTCAGTTTACATGATTTAATGTTTCTCAGTAATGATTATAGACAAATAAGTTTGAATGTTTCTTAGAAATATTTGTCAGACCTAAAAATTTCAGGAATATTTGTTGGACTTGAAAGCCTCAAGAGATTTTTAAAAAACTAAATCTTTGCAATCCAAATATATTAAAAACACTGTAATTGAGAGGATATGAGGTATTATTAATACCTGGAGTTTGGAGCCCTTCACTCCATGTTTAAGTGAGGATGTTGTTTAAGGCAGACTGGATAGGGCAACTGGGCATTTATTCACATGGTAGGGTTTGCTAAAAAGTAACTACCAATTAAATATTAATTTTATGTCAAATATTGTGCTCAACGTTTTATAGATAATGTATTAGCAGCCCTGTAGGACAGGTGTTATCTGATTTTGTAGATGAGAAAACTAAGCTTACATTTCTTAACCAACTTGATCATATCACATGACAAATATGAGATGGAACAAGACTTCAGAACCTTGAGCAGTGTTCTTAGTTTTGGCTGCAGATTAATTCACCTGTGAGCTTAGAAGCAACTACCTCAACTATAGCAATAGCAAAGACCTATTGGGTCGTGCTGGGGAGAGGGGCCATCTGTATGTTTAAGAAGCTCCACAGGCAATCTTGATGGGTAGCCAGGACTGACAGGTGTGGATGAGGATCAATCAGTGTGGGCGTTGTAAGCAGGTTCCAGCTTTGGAAAAACCCTGGAGTGCAACTAGCAATCATAAAAGAGTGAAACTTCCAGAGGCCTCCGAGAAGTAAGATATGCTGGACTTTTTGCAGTAGACGATTACAAGCTGTGTGTATGTTTTTTTGTGAGTTAGTTCCGCCACACTGAAGACATGAAAACTATTTCTTTATTGGGTTTCTTGGAAGAACTGGAGTTAGCCTCTTCCATCCACAAAGAAGAAAGCTTAGGAGCACACACTGGAACACTGGATTTCCATGAAAGGAAGAAGCCTTTTCCAGGGAGGGCAAACTGCATCCACAGGGAAGAGGATGCACCACTGTCCTGGAGAAGGAAGAAGGCATAAAGCGAGTGAGATGCTGGGGCAGCCTCAGGCAGACAGAGGATGGGAAGTTGGATGGGGAGTTGCATCTCGGGGAGGGCTGTATCTGTTTCTGTGCATGAATTTTGAGAAAGAACATGGAGAAACTGGATGTTTTGAGAGAGTGACCGGGGCAGTAATGGATTCAAGAAAGTCATTTTCTCAACTACTGAAGGAATTTCCCCTGCCTCTTATCTTAGAATGGGGCATAGCAGATGTAAAGGGGGATCCGTGAAGTCTTGAAAAACATTAGATGTCATGTGCGAGATGGAACAGGAACATTGTTTTGATCCCAGGGGCATAACTAACACCAATGGATAGACGTTAGAAGGAGGTATGAATCAGTTAAATATAAGAGCATTTTCTAACATCCAGAAATAGCCAAGCTAGTTACAAGATAGAACTGGGAAGGGAGGGCTGGGCTATTGCATTATTATTGAAGATGCAGAGCAGATTTGAACATTGATTGTCTTTTAAAATTGGATGCCCATTAGGGTCTCTTCCAAGATTAAACAACTTATTATGACAAGTCTTAGGAAAGGGATGGTTAGTCCCAGGTAGCTTCAACAGTTCAACTCTACCCAATATTTATGATTACAATGTGATTTCATTGTTTGGTTTATTTGTCCACTGGCCACACAGATAAGAGGAGACACATAAATTAGAACAAGCAATAAAATCTTGTTGTCTGACTTGGGTGGGTGGAGAAAGGTATTGAGGCAAGCTAATATTCAGTTTCTAATCATGGGGGCTAGAAAAGAAATCTGTATGGTCAAAATGGGGAGGGGTTGACTGATGAATCAGGAGAGTGGAAAGCAGGAGCAGTAGGAGTCAGAGGTGACCAGAAAGTGGGTGGGTAGATGAGTTCCTGGAACAGGGAGCTTATGTTTCTTGAAGCCTTTTATCTGATCCCAAAATGCTTGCATGGATGAGCTGGGCTCTTTGAAATTTAGTGCAGTTTAATTTCAACTAATTTCCACTTGTTGACACTTTTAGTTTATGTATTTTAAATTATTAAATGAGCATATGGTGCTTAATTCTCAAAATGGTCATATTTATTGCATCTGGATAAATTAAAAAAAAATTACATTAGTATGGCCAAGTGGAGAAGCCTTTGAATTAGGAGTCAGGGAACATAGCTCTCATAAAAATTGTAGCTATATGACCTTCAACAGAGCATAGAAATTTTTGACTCAGTTTTACCACTGGAAAAATGTCTAGACTAAATATAAATGCCAAGGTCAGTTTTTCAAGTTTAAAATTACATCAGTGTATCTTTGTATCCCTTGAATTTGATTATTTTGACCACTATTCCTGTTATTGTTCTTGGTGTTATCTGTCAAATAGCTTATGACTCAGTTTTTGTTTTATAAAGCTCCCTTGGACCAGGATTATAAATATTTGGTAGAGACAAACTGTTAAAGCCAATTATGTTTGTGACAGTCTAAAAAAAAATAGAGCTATAACCCAAATGACCCTTGAATTTCTTTGAATCCCTGCCTTGTTAAGATACTGTGCTGTTGGTTTTTAGGTGGAATCCATTACCCTCCTCAACAAGTTGCTTCTACCATCATTTCTACTGCATATCTTCCATCCTAGTCAGTTTTTAAAAACTGTGGTAAAATATCCTGCTATGGTTTAAGTGTCAAGTGTCCCCAGAAGTCTCCTGTGTAAAGGCAGGAGTGTTCAGAGGTGAAATGACTGGCTTGTGAGAGCTGTCACCTAATCCTTCCATCCTAGATTGAATGGACTGGCTGGGTAGTAACGGTAGGCAGGTGGGGTGTGGCTAGAGAAAGTGGGTCACTGGGGGTGTGACCTGAAAGGGTGCATGGACCCTGAGGCCCCTTCTCCTTTACTTCCCTCTACTTCCTGACCTTTCCATGAGCTGAACAGCTCTCCTCTGCTGGGCCCTGGGCCCTTCTGCCATGCTGTTCTGCCTCACCTTGGGCCCAGAGCAATGGAGAGGGCTTTCTGTGGCCTGAGACCTCTGAAAGTGTGAGCCCTAAGTAAACTCCTCCTTCTAAGTTGTTCTTATCAGGTATTTTGGTCACAGTGACATGAAAGTTGACTAATATATCCCTACTATAATGTTGGTCATTTAACCATCCTTGGATGTCTAATTCAGGGACATCAAATACACTCACTATGCTGTGTGACCGTCGACACCACCTATACCCTGAAACGTCTTCATAAACTCTGATGTTTATAATCCTGGTCCAAGGCAGCTTCATAAAACAATACATTTCCCTTCCTAAAACATTAAACAATAACTCCCCTTCTCCTCCTTTCCCTGGTCACTGGTCGCCTCCTACCACCGTTTGGATTTGGATGTCTGTAAAAGGCCCATGTGTTGAAGGACTGGTCACCACCCTTGGCACTCTTGGGAGGTGGTAGACCTATTAGGAGGTGAGGCTTCCTAGAAGGAAGTCAGCTCACTGGGGATGTGTCTTTGAAGGGGCTATTAGGACATGACGGCTGCCAGGAGGTGACCGGGTTCCTCTGCCACTTGCTCCTGTCGTGATGTGCTGCCTCATCACAGGGGCAAAAGCAACAGAACCAACTGACCATGGGCTGGAGAATCCAAAACTGTGAACCAGAATCAGTCTTTCATCCTTATAAGTTGATTATTCCAGTTCTTTGTCACAGTGACTGACATCTCCATTCTACTTCCTGTCTCTATAAATTTGACAACTCTAGGTATCCCCTATGAACAGAACCATGCAAATATTTGTCCCCTGGATCTAACTTATTTCACTAAGCATACTGTTTTCAGCATATATCAAAATTCCATCCCTTTTTACAATGTGCCATTGTATGTATACCCCACATATTGTTTGTGCATTCATGTGTTGATGAACCCTTGAATTGATCTTACCTTTTGGTTATTGTGAATAATGCTGTAAAAATAAACTTTGGTGTAGAAATATCTGTTCATGGTCTTGCTTTCAGTTCTTTTGGATTTATGCTCAGTGGGATCGTTGGGGCATATGGAAGTGCTGTTTAATCTTTGAGAAACTCCCAAGTTGTTTTCCACAGTGGATGCACCATTTGACTCTCCCATGAGCAAAGCATGAGTGTTCTAATTTTCAACACTTGTTATTTCCTGTTTGTTCCTTAAATTAATATTATAACACTTGGTAGAGGTGTGAAGTGGTATCTTACTGTGGGTTTGATTTGCCTTTCCCTAATGACTCATGAAGTTAAGCATCTTTTCATATGCTTATTATCCATTTGCATATCTTCTTTGAAGAAAATGTCTACTTAAATCCTTGCCTAGTTTTGAATTGGGTTTTTGTTGTTGAGTTTGAGAAGTTTTTTAAAAATATAGTCTTGATATGAATTCGTTATTAAAGACATGGTATGTGATTATTTTCACCCTTTCAATAGGTTGCCATTTCACTTTCTTGATAATGTATTTTGAAGCACAAAATTTCTTAATTTTGATAAAATCCAATTTACTTATTATTTTTTTCTTTTGTTGCCTGTGCCTTTGGGATAATGTCCATGAAATCAAAGGTCATGAAGAATTTTCCCAATTCTTTCTTCTGAAAGGTTTGTTGTTTTAGCTCTTCTATTTAGGTCTTTGACCCTTTTTTACACACCCCATAAGGTAATGGTTCAATTCTTTCTTTTGCATGTGAATGTCTAGTTGTCATAGTATCATTTGTTAAAAAGATTGTCTCTTTTCTATTGAGGACTTGGAACCCTTGTTGAAAAATTATTGATTATGTATATAATGGTATGTTTCTGTAATCTCTATTGTATTCCATTAATCTGTATGTCTGTCCATCAGTCCCTAGGTCTATCTTTATGCTAGTTCTATACTGTTTTGATTACTATAACTTGTAGTTAGTTTCAAAGTTAGGGACAGTGAGGCCTCCAACTTCATCTTCCTTTTCAAGATTGTTCTGCTATTCAAGTCCCATATTATCATCTAAAAAGGCTCCTGGGATTTTGTTGTATCTATATATCATTTTGTTGGCACTGACATATTAACAATGTTGTTAAGTAGATGGAATGGGTTTTCATCTACTTAGGTCTTAAATTTCGTTCAGCAACATGTTGTAATTTTCAATGTACAAGGCTTTCACCTCTGTAGTTAGATTTATTCGTAAATATTTCTTCTTTGATGCTATTCTAGATGAAATTGGTTTCTTAACATCCTTTGGGGATTTTTCATTGCTGATGTGTGAAAATACAACTGATGTGTTTGTGTTGACCTTGTACCCTATAACTTGACTTAACTGTACTGTTAGCTCTTACAGCTTTCTTGTGTATGTTTGGATTTTCTATATGTAGGATCATGCCAACTAAACACAGACGTAGTTTTACTTTTTTCCTTTCCAATTAAGTATCCCTCTTATTTATTTTTCTTGTCTAGTAGTTCTGGATAGAACTTTCAGTGCAATTTTGAATAGTGGCAATGATAGTGGACTTCCTTGTCCACTATCAGATATTTCTTCTGATCTTAGAGGGAAAGTTTTCAGTCTTTCACCATTGAGTATGGTATTAGCTAGGAGATTTTTACAAATGTTCTTCATCATGTTGAGGAATCTTCATCATATTTGTATTTTTCTGAGAATTTTCATGAAAGGGTGTTGAATGTTGACAATGCCTTTCTGCATCAACTGAGATGATGATGTGACTTTTCTCCTTCATTCTTTTAATGTGACATATTTACATTGATTAACTTTCTAATGTTGCGTTAGTGTTGTGATTTTGCATTCTTGGGATAAATCCCAGTTGGTTGTGGTGAATAATTCTTTTAATATGCTGTTGGATATGATTTGATAATATTTGGATGAGGATTTTCCATCAATATTCATAAGGGATATGTATAATTTTTTGTGATGTCATTATCAAACTTAGATATCAGAGTAATGCTGAACTCATTTAATAAGTTAGAAAGAATTTCCTTCTCTTTGATATTTTGGAAGAGTTTGAGAAGGATTGGTGTTCATTTAGCCTTTGGCAGACTTCTCTGGTGAAGCCATATGGATCATAACTTTTCCTTTTTTGGCAGAGGGTTTTGCTAAGTGGTTGAATAACTTGTTATAGGTCTGTTGAGGTTTTCTATTTCTTCTCAAGTCAATTTAGATAATTTCATGCTTCAAGGAATTTGTCCTTGTCCTTTAGATTATCTAATTTGTTGTTTCATAACTGTTTGCAGTATTCTCTTATAATCCTTTTTATCTTTGTAAAGTTGGTGATAAAATTTCACTTTCATTTCTGATGTTAGTTTTTTTGTATGTTTTTTTCTTTCCTTTTTTATATGCCTAGTAATGGTTTTCCAATATTTTTGACCTTTTCAAAGAACAAACTTTTGACTTCTTTGATTTTCTCTGGTCTGAGTTTTATTTTGCTTATGTTTACTCCACTTTTTATTTTCTTGCTTTTGCTATTTTCATGCTTAATTTCCTCCTTTTTTTTTGTTATTTTCTTAAGGTGTAAAGTTATGTTACTGATTTGAGATATTTATTTTTAATGTGTCACTACAGCTACAAATATCCTTACAAGCACTACTTTCACTGACTCTGCTAAATTTTGATAAGTTGTATTTTCATTTTCATTCACATTTAAGTATTTCCTAATTTCCCTTGTGAAGTTTTTCTTTGATTTATTGGTTGGTTAAGAATATGTTGTTTAGCCGGGCACCGTGGCGCATGCCTGTAATCCCAGCACTTTGGGAGGCTGAGGCAGGAGGATCGCTAGTTCAAAGCCAGCCTCAGCAATGGCGAGGCACTTAGCAACTCAGTGAGACCCTGTCTCTAAATAAAATACAAAAAAGGGCTGGGGATGTGGCCCAGTGGCCGAGTGCCCCTGAGTTCAATCCCTGGTACCACACACACACACACACACACAAAAAGAGAATATGTTGTTTAATTGCTACATTTTAATAAAATATCCATTTTTCTGTCATTTCTTTCTAACTCCACTTAGGTTTGGAGAAGTTACTTTTTATGGTGTCTATCTTTTGAAATCCACTGAGACTTGTTTTGTGTCCTAACATATAGCCTGTCTTAGAGAATGCCCCATGTGCCCTGGGAAGAATGTATTCTGCTCTTGTTGTACAGTGTTCTCTATAGAGCTCAGGTCTAGTAAGCTAATTTTGTTGTTTTCTAATCTCTTTTTTTTCTTACTTCTCATATTTATCTTCTGTCTGGTTGACCTGTCCATTATTCAAAGTGGGAAAACTATTTCTCCTTTTAGTTTGTTTGATTTTTCTGTATCTATTTTGAGGATTTGTTTCTAGGTGTAAAAACGTTAGCTAGTCATAAAATTTTGTATATTCTTGTTGTATTTCTGCTCTTATTAATATATATGTCCTTCTTTGTCTCCTGTAAACTTTCTGGATTTTAATTCTCTAGACTTACATTCTGTGTTTCTGATTCTGATATTAGTATGGCCATTCCAGCAGAAAAGCTTGCACGCAATGTGATGTCAACATCTTTAACTTTTTCTCAAGAATGTAGTGAAGCAAAAAATCATGCCTGAAACATGTATCTATGGTCACATGTAATAAATCGCAATTTTCCAAAACTTGCTCATGGAGTTAACATCCATCTGCCACTAAAAGAATAGGCCAGCAAATCCTCTTAGGGTTAACAGCCGAAATGAGGATTGGGCAATTGTGTCATACAATATATACAAATCTTTTACAATTGTTTTCTGCTCGTGCTCCCATTGTGATTTTACAACTATACGTTGCAAGGTGGTTGCTGTTTACATGAAAATGGGGAGTGAAATAAAGTAGCTATGTTGTAGCACTGAAAGTATAAATACTGTTTTTGTAAATTCAACATCCTTTTGATTACCTTCAATGGAGGGGACCAGGCAAATTAGAATGTGCTCATAGATATGGGGCCTACGAATAGGGATTCTTTTCTTGCCCACAAAAGTTATTGTATTTGATAAAAACAAATTTAAAGGCTGGAGTATGAGGTTCTATTGGTCCTGCTAACTCAAATTTGACGGCTTGTACAATATAGTCGGCTTTCTGAAATAATGGTTACGGATGGTCACTAACATTGTTTCCAGATCTCTTACCACAGCATCCAATTCCACTAGTTGAGCTTATTTGGTGAGCAAGTTATGTAAGTTAATATTTTCCTTTTTAGTGACAACAGTAAGCAGTACTCATTTTGAGGGACCCATATGTAAATACATTAAATGCCTTAGGAATATGTTGATTTTTATATTACCTTATGGAACACATAATAGGTTGATTAAATAATACACAAAAGTTAATATAGGGGACTTAAGGGGAAGATGTTTATCTAAAATTTGCAGAAGTAGTGCATTTAGCCTATAACCCATTCATTATCATTGAAGCAAAAAGTATTACCAATCTGTGAAGAGGAATAGGGAGTATTAATAGTAGCTGGGTGAATGCCAAATATTTTAGTAGAAGTCTTTATTCCTTGAAAGAATAAGTTTATAGCCACCATGGAGGTATAAGATTCAATTATACCTTTTTAGGAGAGACGGGCAAATGTATCCCATAAAAATGGCCCTTTTTTTGCCAAAAAACCACCTGTTGGGTGTATATTGTGAAAGAATATTAATCAACATCTGCGGTTGGAAGTTAAATCAAAAATCTACTCAACAATGAGCTCCCCTGCGGATGGCTTTTTCTACTAACTTATAATGCTTTTCCTAGCATCAGGGAGTCAATGTTCGTGGTGAAAATGAATCATGATCTCCACGAAAGGATGTCGAAATAAAGGTTTTAGGTTGGCTATTTGTGAGATTTAGTGTAGGGGGGGGGCGAATCCTAATTTAATGTCTCCCAGTTGTTTTTTGAAATCATTGAGGGTGGTCATATGTTCTGTAATTAATTATAAAAATTTTTGGGGGTCAAACAAAAGTATCCATGATTTTAAATCTAAATATAAATATGGGAGTTCTGTTTTGAACTTTTTCTTCTGCTATATATAGTCCCCATATTTTTTTAAATTTTCTACCACATCACTGAATATATTAAATAAGATTTTTTGATTAGGGTGGGCCAATAAAATATCATCCATGTAATGTAGACACATTTTCATTAATGTTTGCACTTAATATCTTTTTATATCCCTTCTTTTGCTTTCAATCAGTTTGCGCCTTTAGATCTACAGCTAGTCTCTTGTGGATAGCATATAGTTTGATCATTTTTAAGAAAGCTACCCTGTCAATATGTTTTTTGGTTGGAGAATTCAATCCATTTAAAGTTAAAGTTATGTAATTAATGGTAAGGAGGGGCTTCCATTTTTTTCTACTTGTTTTCTATATTTCTTATAGCTTCTTTGTTCCTCATTTTTTCCATTACTGTATTCTTTTGCCTTTAGTTCCCCCCCTTACATGCACGCGTGCACACACACACACACACACACACACACACTTTTAAAAATTCTTTTCTCATTTCCTTTTCTTATGTGTATATGCTATAGATATTTCTTTTGTGGTTATCAGAGGTGTTCTTAAAATATTTTTTTAGTTGTAGATGGACACAATATCTCTTTATTTTATTTATTCATTTTTATGTGGTACTGAGGATTGAACCCAGTGCCTCACACATGTAAGGCAAGTGCTCTACCACTGAGCTACAACCCAAGCCCATCAGAGGTGTTATGATGTAAGAAAAAAAAAATGTTTTCCTACTCTTATGCAGCCAGCACAAGGATTCTGACCCTCGATGTATGGAGTTTGTTTCCTCACACACCAAGCAGTCTGTTACACAGGTCTTCCTGGGGACACCAACTGGACTTCTTCTATTCAATTCAATTCTGGCATTATCTGTCTGGAGGTGGTATTATATCCCTCAGGATGAGGGCTCAATACCACAGACTCACCTCTTGTTGAAGTCTGGGCTTTCCTTGCTAGGAAAATATGAGAAGGAAGAGATGAATCAAAGAAGAAATAGTTCAGCAAATTTGAACCAGAATTTTAAGATTTGGAAAACTGTCAGAGAAAGCATGTTCTGGAGAGAACATGAAGGGTATGGATGGACAGTAACTCCATCAAGAAGATCACAAAGACTAGACATGGGATGATAGCAGCTGAGACACTCCAGTCTGGACCACAAGGAACAGAAATTGTGTGAAATAAAGGAAAGCTTTGGACTTCTGGGATTCTACAGTGTGGGACAATGGAGCTATCTGTGAATATGCTTTATCCACCAAGGAAAGGGAAGAATGACACAGGAGCTTTGGAAACCAGGACGGCTCTTGTGTCCATTACATGTCGCAGGAGAATCAGGATGGATAGATAGTAAAGCAGGCAGACAGTTAAAGAACCCCATCCCTCCAAAAAGAGGCATCTCTGAATGAACAGGCTACTTCATGAAATTAACCTGTAGAAATATTCCAAACATTCCAGCCCACTGTTTGCTATCTATGTTCGTTAGAGACATTGGCCTATAACTGTGCTTGTCTTATCCCTATGTGACTTTGGTATTAGGATAATGCTGGCCTTGTAAAATGAACGCGGAAGTGTCACCAGGCTGAGGCATTTCCAGAAATGGAGAACTTGATTCAAGGCAAGTGGGCTCCTTGGCATATGTGATAGAAAAGAATTTCAGCATGTGACAGAGACACAGACAAAGGTTTATTTTGGAGAAAAGTGGAGACACATTCAAGGGAGACTGTGGGCTATCTTGACAGTGAGAAGCTTTTGGGCAAAGCAAGGAATACATATACAAAGGAGAATGTGGGCTATTTCCAAGGGGGGAGGGGAGAGAGAGAGAGAGAGAGAGAGAGAGAGAGAGAGAGAGAGAGAGAAAGGGAGATGCTAACCCATTGGTGTGGGGTATTAATATTCATAGAGGGATGGTTGCTAGGAGCTAGACTAGAGGTGGAGCCAGGGAAGATTTCTCTGCATTGGCACTTGGCCCTCATGTTACTCTTGTAGGCAAAAGGGTAGAAGCCAAGGCAAGAGCTAAGTCCTGGGATGGATTGCTCAGGAATGCTTGTTTTGCATTTCAGAGGTTTTTGGTTCTTTCCTGCATTTGAATGGTTCCTGGAAGCTTCTCCTTTGAGCCAGAATTTCTTTCCTTTTCTATATCCCCAAATTTCTATCTCAGAAATATGTTTTCTTCTTCAATTTTTTTTGGAAGAGTTTGAAAAGCATTCCTATTAATTCTCTATGTACTTGGGATAATTCCCCCATGAGGTCATCTGGTCTTGGGCTTCTCTTTGTTGGGAGGTTTTTGATGACTGATTCAATCTCCTTACTTGTTATTGGTCTGTTCAGATTTTCTATTCCTTCATGATTCAGTCTCAGTCAGCTTATGTTTCCAAGAATTTACCCATTTCTTCTAGGTTAGACAGTTTGTTGTTGTATAGTTGTTCACAGTAGTCTTTTATGATCCTTAATATTTCAGCAGTATCATTTATAGTGTCTCCTTTTTGATTTGTAATTTTATTTATTTCAGCCCTCATTCTTTTTTCCCTTAGTTAATTTAGCTAAAGCTCACTGATTTTCTTTATTTCTTAAAAAAAAAAAAAAAAAACCATTAATTTTGTCCATTTTTTCTATTATCTTTCTATTCTTTGATTTATTTCTGCTCTAAACTTTATTATTGCCTTCCTTCAGCTGTCTTGGAGCTTAGTTTGTTTTCTTTCTAATTCCTTAAGGAGTGAAGTTAGGTTGTTCATTGAAGATATTTCTTTTTTCTTAATGTAGGCACTAATTGCCTTTAATTTTGCTTTTAGCACTGCTTTGGCTGCATCCCAAATTTTAGGATGTTGTGTTTCCACTTTTGTTTGTGTCAAGATACTTTGAAATTTGCTTTTGATTTATTCTTTTTCCATTGTTGTCCTGGGGTGTGCTATTTAATTTCCACGTGTTTATGGATTTTCTAAAATTCCTTCCAAGATTTAGGAAGTTTTCAGCTAGTATTTCTTTCAATAATCTTTCTTCTTTCTCTCTCTTCTGCTCTGTAACTTCCACAGTTCATGTATGCACATATTTAATGGTGTCCCATGGATCTTTTATACTTTCTTCATTTTTCCTCTAATTATCTAGTTTCAAATGACTTGTCTTCAAGTTTGCTAATTCTTTTTTTGTAAGATCAAGTCTGCTGTTGAAACTGTCTTGAATTTTTTTCAGTTCTATCAATGTATTCCATAGCTCTAGGACTTTTTTTTTTAAAAAAATGTTTTGTATTTCTTTTTTAATCTTCTAAATATGCTCAGTCATTGTTTTCTTAATTTAATTTAGTTATCTGTGTTTTCTTGCATCGCATTGAGATTTTAAACTTTCCTTAAGATTATTTAATAATTTGGGGAGCCATTTGTACATCCCCACCTTTTGGGGATCAGTTACTGTAGCTTCATTAGTTCCCTTTGCTGGCATGGTATTTACCTGTTGTGTCTCCCCATGGGTCTCTGGAGGGCAGGACAGCTGAGAGGGCCTGGAGTGCTGGTCTATTTCAAGGGCCACAGTGAGAATGAGGTCAGTAGACCTGGCGGTGGTGGTGCTTACAGGTATGTCTCCCTCAGGGTTCCTGTGTGGACAAGACAGTGATGGCTTGTCAGAATGCAGCTGAGAGGGGAGAGCTGAGTTCCAGGGCCACTTCAGGATCTGCAGCAGGACTAAGGTATGTCAGCCCACCCTGGGAATTCAGACTGCTGTGTTTCCCACTGGGTCCCTGTGTGGGCAGAACTGGCCTCAGACCATAGCTGAGAGGGTCTGAAACCAATATTAGGACTGTTTTAGGGTCCAGAGAAGGAGTCAAGGTAGTTGTGTCTGTCAACTGAGGAACCAGTGTGTATGTGACCCACCCCAGATCCCTGGATTGTTGGTTTTATTAGCAGATCCAGGGTCAAATAGGACTGTAGGGGATGGGCCATTTCTAGGTCTGGAGCTGGGACCATGGGCAGAGAGGCTGGCATGTGGGTGCACATCTGCTTTTTCAAAATGGCTCTCCTAGTTCTTGGGCTCCACCAGGGTTTTACAACCATATTCCTGGCTCCTGAGGATCCCACAAAGGCACATTTGTCTGCTGAAGGCCACAAAACTATTGCTTCTGAGGGGGATAATGGTGGGGGACCTCCCAGTCTGCCATTTTGCTTAAGTGGCTTCTCTAGGAAAAGCAATTTTTAAGTGCTTTGGGAGTATTTACTTATATTAATATGATTGAGAAAGCATCATTGTAATGCATTAATGTAGAACCCCTGAAGATTCTGCCAAATAGCAGTCTGTTAGCATCATGCTTAGCAAGTTACACAGCCTAAACGGGAATAAGAAAAAAAAAAAAAAAAAAAAAAAAAAAAAAAAACTGTTAAATCATTAGAGACTACTTCGTACAAATTATTTTTCAATATCTTAATTTCTGAATTTCTTGACTAATGATGGCCACATATACCTTTTTATGGTTGTTAAAGATTAATTTTATTATGTTCATATATTTCTGTAAACCCTACACCGCTTAGTTTTGATCAATGTTGACTTGTATGTGTAGTTTTACAAAGTTTTGTTTATATGCTATTAAAACTTAATTTATAAACATTAAGGTATAGAATCTTCCATGGACTTATTTTTATCACTTCATATTGCTTTCCTGAGATTCAATAGTATTGTTGACTATACCTATAATTTATATATTTTCTATGCTTTATGACATCCACTATATGAATATTATACTACTTACTCATTTTTTCCCCTCTATTGATAAGAATGTGTATGGCTTCCTACTTTTGTTATTATAAACTATGATGAAAGTTTTGATTGTGTCTTCTATTGCTAATGAGCAAGAATTGGGTTTATAGATAGGAGTGGAATTGCTGGGACATACAATTTCCACACATTCAGTTTTATAATATGACAAATGGCCTTCCATAAAAGGTTGATTAATTTACTGGAAGTCATCTTGCATCAACTTAGTGAAACTGGAGTTAGAGACAAAACCAGATTCTCTGACTCTGCCACTGTGATTGCTGGTGGGGTTGCAGCCCTCTGCAGCCAAGGCAGCTCTTCACAGGAAGAGGTGTCCGCTGGTGTTACGGACTGATCTCAGTAGGAAGGATTATTTTTTGGCAGTGGCAAGTGGAATCTAACTGTGTTGTCGCTCTCTGCAGCAGGCTGTGCCTGCCTCAGGTTGTAACAGACTCCAGCTGCCTGCCAGTGACTTCTTTCCAGGTTCTTGGCTTTTGAATTTGAAGAATGAAAGCCACAGACATGAGAGTGAAAAAGTGGGATTTATTCAAGTAAGAAGAAAAGCAATGGAGCTCTTATTGCTGAGAGCGTACCAGGTTGTCACATAAGTGTACTAGTCTAGGTCTTGTATAGCTACTGGGTAGGGAAGGGATATTGATCTCTAACTATGTTAATCAGGTATTGGAAAAATGTCAAGGCCACTGGTCAATATCTATGCTAGTCAGATATTAGAAAAGTGCCAAGATTATTGCTTAGGCCCATGACCTTCTAATTGGTGGTGCCCTTTTAGCCCTTGAGCCTGGAGCCTTCCCTCAGGTGCATCCCACCTCCCTTTTCCTGCCACTGTGGAGCAGAAGAGTCAGCTGGAATGTTTGGAGTAGTTCTGCAGGTTAATCTCATGGGGTGGCCTTTACATCTAGAGAAACCTTTATGGGGTTCTCTGCCCTAACTTCTGCCTACTTTACTATCTGTCTATCCTATCTATTCAATAGAAGGTTCAGGCTTTTTTTTTTTTTTTTTTTTGCCAATCTAGTAGATATGGAATAGTATCTCATTGTAGTGTAAATTTACATTTTTGGTTACTTTCAGATTTGAGCATCATTTTATAGGATTTCTGGTCATTTCTATTTCTTTTCCTATTAAACACTGTTTTAAAATTTTTTCTTTTACTTAAAAACAGCTTACTACAGGGACACAGCCACATCAATGTTTATAGGAGCACAACTCACAATAGCTAGATTGTGGAACCAACCCTGATGCCCATTAGCAGATGAATGGATAAGGAAACTTTGGTATATGTACACAATGGAACACTACTCAGCACTACAAGAGAATAAAATCATGGCATTTGCAGGTAAGTGGATGGAGTTGGTGAAAATAATGCTAAGTGAAGTTAGCCAATCCCAAAAAACCAAAGGTCAAAATGATTTCTTTGTTATGAAGATACTGACTTATAATGGCAAGGGAGGGGGGATGAGAGGAATGAAGGGATTTTAAATAGAACAAAGGGGAAGGAGGAGTAGGGAGAGGGCAAGGGGATAGGAATAATGGCAGAATGAGTTAGACATCATTACCCTAAGTACATGTACGAAGACACAATTGTGAAAATACTGTATGTAAAACCAATGACTTGAAAAATTGTGCTCTTTATATGTAATATAAAATGAATTGCACTCTGTAAGCATGTATAACAAATTAGAATAAAAATAAAAATTTTTTTCTTTTATCCCATCTAGATTGTTTTTTTATGTTTCCAGAACTTGTTGGATGTAGAAGCCCATATTTTTCACAAATTTGTGAAATTTTAAGGTAGTAGTTATTCATATATCTCATTCAGCACCATTCTTATTTCTTTTCTTCCTTGGACCGCTGTTTTAGGCATGTTGGTTGATATTGTCCCAGAGAACCCTGAAGCTCATATTTCTCTTCACTGTTTCTTCTTCTATTTTCAGCCTAGGTAGTTTCTATTTATCTATCTTAAAGGACACTGGCTCTTTGGTCATTGCAAATCCATTGTTAAATTCTCCCAGTGAACTCCTCAATTCTGTTGTACTTCAAAGTTCTAAGATTTAAATATTTTGTAATTTCTGAGATACCTTGTTTTCTCCCGTTGAGATTTTATTTTTCATTAACATTTGAAAATACCTTTCTTTAATTTTTTGAACACATATTAAATAGCTGTTTTAAAATATTTTTTCTGCTAAATCCAACATCTAGGCTATCGTGGGTCAGTTTCTTGATAGCACTTTCCTTGTCAGATCAGATCTTCCTAAGAAACCATTATCTGTTAACACTCATTTTTTCTATTCACTTTTTTTTGGGGGTGGGGGAGTGCTTTTTGACAAATGTTGTTATGAACATGGTTGGCTAATCAAGATGACATTGAGCATCCCTTCAAAGATAGAGGAACTGTAAATGAGTGAAAGCATCTGTATATTAAAGAGAATTTACTGAGGAGGGAAAAGGGGACCCTTAGTTAAGACAGTGGGAAATAAATTTTATATAAAGTAACACCCATTCCTAGATTTCTTTTGAGGTTCCTCAGTAAAAAATATAAATATATGGGTGTACACTAGTTGATATTGTCTTTTTAAAAATATATTTTAGTTGTAGATGGGCACAATACCTTTATTTTGTTTGTTTATTTTTATGTGGTGCTGAGGATTGAACCCAGTGCCTCACACATGCAAGGCAAGCGCTCTACCACTGAGCCACAACCCCAGCCCTGATATTGGCTTTTTAAAATTTTTTTGTATTCTTTTGTTCATTATTTTTGTATTAATGTTTATGATTTATATGACAGATACTACTATTTTGTTTGTTAGAGTTCTTGTGTTATTTTCTCCCAGGTTATTATTCATTCTTGATTTACTGTGTTTTCACTGTGTGGAGGATTTTAAAATTTGTACAGTCAAGCACAGTAATGATACAATTTGGAAGTTTTGGGTATATGACTTGCTTCACCCTCTTGTCTTCTACCTCACCTGACATTTATAAAACCAGTCTTCCATGTTTTGTTATTGTAGTTTTTAGATTTTTATTTTTTATATTTTTGGATACACTGTATGGTAGGGAATTTAACTCTTACTTTGATGGTTAGATATTCAATAGTCCAGTAACTTTTTCCATTGCTTTACAATATCACCTGATCACCTTTTAAATCTGTATACATATAGGTAATATAGATACAGAGTTCTGTATATGAATTTTTCTGTCTGTCTCATTGATTTGTTTGTCGATGCCAGTGTACTACTTGAACTACTGTAGTTTTGCTTTATGTTTTGATATTTTGCAGGACAGGCCACCTCCTATTATTCTTCCTAGAAAATTTCCATTAGCTGTTCTTGCAGAGTCACTCCTCTGGTTGAGTTTTATCATCTGTTTATCCATCCCAGTGGGCCTTCCTTGACTCGAATTCACAGGTTAATTTGGAGGAACAGATAAACTGAGCTTTCAAGGAGGAAGAGAAGAACAGAGCCCAAGGCACCCAGGGAGCTGGGCCTGCAGGTACACATAGAACCCATGTGTGGAAGAGTTCCAAAGGACTCCAAAGGAAGCAGGATCATAGGGAACGTACTGAAGTGAGTCTCTCCTTCTCCACATGTCTACCTGAGATTAGGTTTAAGGTTCTCAGTGCAGCAGTCCTGCTAACACTACCTGCTGGAATGGGGTCCAGGGAGCTAAACCACAGTCACTTTCTTCCTCGTGCCCAAGTTACCTTTGTGGAAACTAAACTACTATTCTCAAATTACTCAATTATTCAGCTGGAGCAAGCTCAAAAGAAAACAGAAACAGATAATAGGAGAAAGGAGGGAAAAATGGAGGAGTGTGGGAGAAGGAGTTAGCACAGGGAGAAATGATCTAAAAACATTGACAAAATCTATTCTATGAGAAGGTCTTGGGCTGAAGAAACTCTGCAAAGGGGTTAGGGGTTGCTCAATAAAAGGAAAGAGGCCAGATCGCTGCACTTAGTGTTTTTTCTTGGGCCTATGGGAAGCAGGCAGGAGGTGCCAACCCACAGCACTGCGGCTGTTCTCCTGCCCAGTTCCACCCTGGGAGCTGCGTGAGTGTTGTGCCATAGCTGCAGGAGTTTGAACAGCCCCTGGGAAACTCAACACTGCAGTCTGAAGCTGTGCATCTGTCTCTCACTTTTTCTTTTATTTTCTTTCCTGTGGTGTTTACTTTTCTTTCTTGCTTTCCCCCAAAATAGAAAGAAATGATTAGAATTGAATTTCCTTCAGCCGCATGCAGAGCTGCAGTATTTGTTACAGAACCTCATTTCTGTTGGGGATAATGGCAGGGAGCTATTTATAGACTGGCTCTGAAATTTCCTTAGTAACAAGGGTTGGAAAGAGCTCTGTCCCTGCTGCAGGAAATAGCTGCAGTCAGCCGGTGGCCTTGTCCCTGATCCCTCTTCACTTGGGGATTCTCAAATGATTGTAGGTTGAGTATTATTTTCTTCCACTTCAAACATATGTCATGGCTGGAGAACTTTCATGAATATTTACCAACCCAACTGTGTACTATATTTTGTTTTGATGATAATGTGTTCTATTGAAGGAGGGATATTACATTTTGATTGCTAGGCTTTGTACTGCTACAACTAATGTCTATGCTTAAGTTTCTCAGGCTTTGGGATATATATTTCTATTGTATTTCACATTCCTGGGCATTGGCCAGAATCCTAACCTTTACCTTTAAGCACTTTTCCCTCCCCTTTATGTTTGTTCTCGTTTTCCTTCCCTCCAGCATGACCATCTGTCTCCCTCCTTTTGCTTCCGTAGAACCATAGATTAAGTACCTAGGGGTGAAACAGCACATGTCATCAAAGGATTCGGTTTTCAGAAGTCATCTCTGATCTGTGTTAAGTACAGAGTGACTTCTGCAAAGTGTTCTACATCTTGTGACCATCTGGGCCGGTGACCTCACCTAGTTAGCGCTCCGTTAACAAGGCCAAGGTCATGGTTTCAGACCCCATATGGTCCAGTTTACTCTGCTCAAGGAAGAGCTTTATTATGTTGCCATGGTCTGCAACTGCTAATGCTGATGGGCCTGTCTCGAAAAGGAGCTTACGCAGGAAGACCTGGAGAGAGCTGGGTTGCAGCCAGCCCCTCAACATCACTACAGAAAACTTCAAAGCATATGTTCTGTGTGGACAGTCAGCAGGACTCTGATCTCAATGCACACTTTATATTAAGCTTTAGAATAGATAAGCAGTCATCTGTCTCACACAAGGCTGTGCAAAAGAAAATAACCCAAAGATGTCTAGTGCTTTGTGCCATTGTGCCTTTTCTTCATTTTGCCTTGTCACACTCTATAAAGTGGATCTCTGTGGAGTTACAGATTTTACCCATGGAAATTAAGGGATGGGCCCAATTAAACCTGGTGAGACAGGCTGCCATGTGTAATTGGGAAGAGTTGCCATTGGAGAAACACAATGTCGGAGAGCTTTGAAGAGCAGAAACTGAGCATCTTCTCCATCTGGTTTTGTAAACTAGTATTTGTTTCCAGGATGATTTAAAATTCACAAACCATTTCCACGTCCTCCATTTCACTTGGGTCTTTGTGAGATTTGCTTGACAGGCAGGATCACACCTGTCCTATTAGAATGTTCTGTGTAGAAGTTGCATGACTTGTCTGTGGTTGCACAAGTTACAAAGCCTTGAACCACAACCCAAGGGGGTTGAGATTTTTTGATTTATACCTACAGAAATATTTCAACAAATTTTATTGTTGACACCGTTTCTACTTTTCCTATTGTGCTTTAAATTTTTTTTTTTTTTTTTTTTTTTTTTTTTTTTTTTTTTTAGTTATGGAAGGACACATTATATCTTTGCTTATCAATTTATTTTTATGTGGTGCTGAGGATCAAACCAGTGCCTCACACATGCTAGGCAGGCGCTCTGCCACTGAGATACAGCCCCACCCCCCTGCCTATTGTGCTTTTGATTTGCTTACGGATGGAAGATTTCATACGCCTTCTATGGTTGCAATTACATTCAAATCAGATTTCTGAAACTTGGATATTCTCAGAAGGAGATTGAAGAGCTGCTTTCAGGGCCTTTTCAGGGGGATTATCTGAATAGTAGGTGGACAAAAAAAAAAAAAATTCTGAAATTAGAGAGACTTGCTTTCAAATCCTGGCTTAGCCTTAGTTGATTTCTCAAGCTATTGTACCCTATGTAATTGGGAAATAACCTTGGCTGCACTCTTTCTGAAATGAATATGCCAAATTGTGTACTAACCCTGCTCAGAACTGAAATCCAACAGTGAAAAAATGATGAAAGGGATTTCAGCTAATCATAGAAGTAGGAAGAAGCAAGATGTTCTTAGTCTTTTCTCTCCCAAGACCATTGTACCTCAATTGTGTGACATTTCTGTTCCAATTAAAGGCATGTCTTATATCCAAAGGGTCTCATTTACATTTTGTTGCTTCACAAGCCCTAGCATCATATTTTTTTTTACAGAATTACATAATGCATCATGTCTTGATGCAATTTAATACCTCCTGCTGACTATTCAAAATTACTAAACAGAAGGTCAGACTAAATCAGTGAACAGCTATTAAAATGCATAGACAGCAACACAAACAGTAGATAATTAGTACTTAAAGTGAGCCAAAGCCTGAAGAAATGTGAGGAAAAAAAAGTAGCCAAGGTGTTTTCTTAATTCTGTAACTGCATCTTACATTCATAAAAATGCCTATTGATTTAGACCCATCATTAATTTCCCTTTTGGAAATGGTTTGTTTTTCTCCTTGTGGAATATATTATACATACAGAAGAGTGTGTAAACCATATGTACAGTTTAGAACACAATTACAAAGCAAACATCCATAAATTACTCAGACCAAGTAGAAACTTGCCATTGCCAGTCCCCCTAGCCAGGGCAGAATCGTCCCCCAACAGATAGAACGTCAACCAAAGAAATATGTTTATCAACTCTACCTGTCTCCATAATTTATCTTTCTGATAGTGTGCCCCCTAAGGAGTTCAGCTGGATGGTGCTGGTTTTTGAAATTTACATAACTGAATTATACAGACTTTTACTTTTGTGATTGCTTCTTTCACTTGATAGTGTATTTGTAACATCTGAGTTGTTTGTGTATTTATAGTTCATGTATTTTTATGGACATGCAGTTTAATATTATATACATACTTATATTATATACATACAACAATATCTGTATTGATTCTACCCTGATGCCCTTTGGATCATTTCCATTTGGGGGCTATTTTGAATGATGCTGCTGTCTCCTGGCTGCATACTAGCATTCCTACAGAGTGTATATTTAGGGGAGAATGAACCATCCACAGGGCCTGTATGCTTCCAACTTTACTGGGTAATACTAAAACATTTTCAAAGTATTTGCACCAATTTTCACTCTGGGAGAGTTCCAATTTCTCTAATTTCTCACCGACACTTGTAACTGTCAGAAATAATGTAATTTTTGCCAACTCAAGGACTACATAGTGGTTTTTCATTGTGGCCTTAGTTTGGAATTCATTGCCTACCTAATGAGTTGATCATATCTTTTTTTTTTTTTTTTCTCCTTTAAGAAGCCATATGGAATTCCAATTTAGGAAGAGCTTATTTGAATCATTTGCCATTTTCTTTATAATTGGGCTGTTTTCCTTTTGGGGGCTGTTTTAGTCAGCTTTTTCGCTGCTGTGACTAAAAGACCCAACCAGAACAATTGTAGAGGAGGAAGAGTTTATTTGAGGCTTCATGGTTTCAGAGGTCTTAGTCCATAGAAGGCTGGCTCCATTCCTTGGGGCTCAAAGTGAGGCAGAACATCATGGTGGAAGAGTGTGGTGGAGGGAAGCAGTTCACATGGTGATCAGGAAGCAGAGAGAGAGAGAGAGAGAGAGAGAGAGAGAGAGAGAGAGAGAGAGAGAGGAGATTCCACTTGCCAGATACAAATATACACCCCAAAGCCACGGCCCCAATGTCCCACCTCTTCCAGCCACACCCTACCAGCCTTCAGTTACCACTCTTACAACTCAATCATTTCTCCTCTGAACCTTCTTGCATTGTCTCACACATGAGCTTTTAGGGAAACTTCATATCCAAACCATAACAGGGGCTACATGTATTATTCAGAGCAACGACCTGAAGATGGGGGAATTAGCCATGAGGATACCCAAAGGAAGAGCATGCCAGGGAGTGGAAAGATCCAGTGCAAAGATCCTGAGCCAGCAGCCTGCCTGGAGCAACATAGTGAGCAGGAGATGAGTAGCAGGTGGAATCGGGTGATGGGGAGAAAGCTTTGTTGTCCTCATAGAAATCATTGGCTGGGATTGCAAATCTCATGGAAATTGACCAAAATTTCCATCAGAAAAGTGACATGACCTGATTCTTTCTCCCTCTCTTTAAATTAATAGACTTTGATTATTTGCTTTTTTTTTTTTTATAGCAGTTTTAGCTTTACAGGAAGTGGAGTGGAATGTAATGTCCTATTTGGAGAATCTGTGCTTCCCACCCCTGCAACTATGGGATCTACAAGATTGCAGATGTTGACATCCAAACAGGCATGCTCTTGCTAGAGGACGCAAGGTCTCATTGAATATGTGTACTATATATGCCGTTGGGACACAGCCAGGGCAGCATGTGGAAGAGCAATCAGTTGGCAGGAGGGATTGACCTTGAAGCAGGGAGGGGCAGAGCTGCTTTTACACAGGGAGTAGGAAGGAGTGTTTATGGTACCTGGTGGTCCACCCTGAGGCATCTTAGTGCTCCTTTGTCCAGTTGTCACCTTGAGCGAGCTCGAGCACGGGGCTGCTGTTGTGAGCATGGACTCACATCTTTAACAATGAAGGTTTGGTTTACACCACCAGGAAAGGTTCCAAGACCTGAACAGGCATTAACTGAGGGGAAAGAAATTCAGAGTGATGGAGGAGGAGGGAGATGATGAGTACCCACTCTGGCTCAGACCAGCTGTGACAACAGGGGCTGTGGTTTCTCTCACTGAGGTGGCCCTAAGGAAAAGAGGAATATGGGTAGAGGTGTGCATCTGGGCTGAGTGAGGATGGACCACGGTGGTCGTGGAGATTCACTGCTCAGTCTGTTTTCAAGCAAGTCTCCAGTCACAACGTGGTACTTGCGATGACACCAGGCTTCCGTGACTAGTCCAGCATGATGGGGTTCCTAGGGCTGGGAAATTTCTGCCTCTAACAGGCAGCCTTTGCTCAATAGTCTCCATTAGCCTGGCCATGGCCTTCTGAGAGCTGAGGCTGTTCTTATTCAATTCTCCTTTCTTCTTTCTTTGCTGTCCCAGATGTTAGAGCTGCCTAGTGGTTGAAAGACTCCCCCACCCTTCTCTAGCTGTCTCCCGGTGCTCCACTACAAGCATTTTCCCCAATAAATCTTTTGTGCATCAAATCCCATCTTAGCATCAGTTTCTGGGAAGACCTGAGCTGAAATGATGTATGTGTTTAGTATAATTATTGACATGATCTAGTTTAAATTTACCATTTTGCTTTTTTTTTTAAATTTTGGTCTATTTCCCCCATCTACTGTTTGTTTTCTCTTTCTTTTGGATTAAGTGTTTTTTTTTTTTTTTTTTTTTTTAAACAATTCTTTTATAATCTGTACTTTGTTCAAATTTTTCTGCATTTAACTTTAGTTTCATTTCAAAGTTAGGGTTTAACTTTTAAGTAGCAGTATTTCCCTTCACATATGGCATAAAAAATGTAAAACAGAATAAATCCAATTCTTCCCTCCTGTCCTTTGAGCTATTTTCAGATATTTTACTTCTGCATGTGCTGTAAACCATGAAACATATTGCCAATATTTTTATTGTAAACAGTCAAATAGCTTTTACAGAGATTAAAAATGATCAAAAGTCTTTTATATTTATCCAGATGTTTACTTTTTGGAGTGCTCTTTGTGACTTTGTGTAGATCGAATATCCAACTGTTGACATTTTCCATCTGCCTTAAGGATTTTCTTTAATATTTCTTGCACCAATTTTGTTGATGATTTTTTTTAGAATTTGTCTGAAATAGTGTTTATTTCTCATTTTTATTGCAGTAGAAGATACATAACATGAAATTTGCCATTTTTGCCATTTGAAATGTTTTATTTATTTAAAATGCAGGGCATTTTAGTTGTTTCCTGTTTTGGGCTACTACAAATGAAATTTGCATACAGGTTTTAGTGAAAATGCAAATTTTCCTAGATCACATGGTAAGTACTATTAGTTATTTTCAAGAAACTGTAGAGTTGTTTTGCGGAGTGGCTATACCATTCACATTCACATGTGAGTGTATGAGGATACACACACACACACACACACACACACACACACACACACACACACACATTCTTTGCATTATCTTTGTGTAGTCTTGATTTGCATTTCCCTAATGAATGGAACTGAACAGCTTTCATGTTCTTATTTTCCATCTCATGTTCTCTCAGTGAAGTGTTTAATTCCACTTCCTATTTTCTAACTGAACTCTTTTTTTTTTTTTTCCTGTTCAGTTTTGAGAATTTCAAAAATACATTGTAGATGTGGATCCTTAGTCAGAAATGTGGCTTGTTCATGTCTGCACCTTGTGATCTCATTATCTTCATGAGGTTTGCCTCACAGCAAAAGTTAATTTGGATGAAGTCCATTTTATTGATTGTTTCTCTTTTATGGCTCAAGCTTCTGATGTCATGCCTAAGTATATATATATTTTTTAATATTTATTTATTTACTTTAGTTGTACACAATGCATTTATGTTTACGTGGTGCTGAGGATCGAACCCGGGCCGCGCACGTGCGAGGCGAGCACTCTACCACTGAGCCACAACCCCAGCCACCTAAGTATATTTATTTATTTTTTTTATCAAGCCTTAGCTCCCAAAGATTTTTTTGTTATGTTGTCTTCTAAAATTTTTATAGTGTGGTGTTTTATATTTAAATCTGAGATTCATTTTGAGTTAATATTTAGGTGAGGTTTGAAGTTTCGATTGCTACTATTTTTGCTGATGGGTAGTCAACTGCTCCAGCACCATCTGTTGACAATACCACCTTTCCTTGCTGAATTGCTTTTTGCTCATTTGTCAAAATGAACTGGGTTATATTTAGATGGTCTATGTCTGAGTTCTTTTTCGTGTTTCCTTTTCTTTGTGTCTACAGCTTCACAAATACCACAAATCTCAATAACTGTAGCTATATAGTATCTTAAAATGGAATAGAAGAATTTTTTTTGCACTTTGTTCTTCTTTTCCAAAATCGTTTTAGCTGTTCTAATTCCTTTGCCTTTCTAGGTGAATTTGGAATGATTGAGTCTATGTTTACAGGCAAACAATGCTGAGATTTGGGTAGTATGGTTGCTATTTTACTCTGCCTCCCTATATTTCCATCATCTGGGTCATTGTGAATTCTCTATGGATGTATTTTCCCCTAGTTATGGGTGATACATTTTCACTTTTCTCGTATCTGATAATTTTTTATCGATTGTTGAACCTTGTGGATTTTACATGGTTGGTTGCTAGGTTTTATCATTTTCTATAATAACTTTTAATTTTCTTGTAAAGTAGCATAGTTAAGTTGCTTAGAAGCAACTGGAAGCTTTTGGGCCTTGCTTTGAAGCTTTGCCAGGGCAGCAGGGGTGCTCTTTAACGGAGGCATAGTTCAGCTCCACCAGCAGAGTGAAATCCTCCTGAGCATTCTATCTCATGTCCTATGTGTTAAAAGTCTTTCCACTCTGGGTGACAGGACTCCCGGTGTGACTCCCTGGAATTGTTCTGCTTAACTCCCTTCTGTTGGTCCTTCAACCTTCGAGGGAGTTTCTTGTCTGTTCATTCATAGACCTGCACCCAGCTGCAGACCTCAGAGCTCTCTCTCTATGCCTGGTGCTCTGCCTCTCAATTACTTCATGTCTTCACCTTCTCAAACTCCAAACTCTGCCTCCTGACCTCAGTGAGAGCACTGGAATGTTTTGGGTATCCCTCTGTGAACTGAGAACTGAAAGCCTTCTCCCCTATTAAGTTAGTGCAATCCTAAGAGCCAATCTTGATTTTTCCCCTTCTTTGGAGTAAATTTCAACCTAGGTAAGTTTAAGCCCTGGTGACATTACCTACAACTCCCCAGCCCCAACATTGTGCATTTTACTTCAATTCTTTATAAACTTATAATACATAGCTATTATTTTGCTTTAAGTAGTTTTTAATGAAATTTTGAGTTAGAAAGATGTATTTTTTATTTGTCACTTAGTTGTCATTTTCAGGACTCTTCAGTTCTTCATGGAGATAAAATTTCCACTGAGTGATATTTTCCTCCTGCCTTGGGAATTTTCCTTAATATTTCTTGCATTACAAGTTTGCTGGTACTTAATTTCATCAATATTTTATGTTTCTCTATTAACATTTTTTCTCTTAGTACTTTAAAACTACTGATTATCTTCTGGTTTATGTAGTGTTTGACAGAATATTTGGTGTCATTTTTAAGTATTTTTTTGAGTGTCTAACATAATTTTTTCCCCTCTACCTTCTTCTAAGGTATTCTTTATCATTGGGTGTTAGCAGTTTCATTATTATTGGTATGATTTTTAAATTTCTTTGTTAGTATTTTTTTCTGCTCAGGATTTGTTGAGCTTCTTAAAACTGTTGGCTTACAGTTTTCATCAAATTCAGAAAAATTTTGTCTATCCTTTCAATATTTTTTCTGTCTCCTTTTTCTAGGACTGTAATTTCACATATATAAAAGCAATTGATATTGTCCTGCAGATCATAAATAATATTAATTTAAAGCCTTTTTCCTGACTGTGCTGCCATTTGGATAGTTTATATTACTTGATATTCAAGTTCTTTGACCTCTGACTCTCTCTTCCCCTCCTTTTTTTTTTTTTTTTTTTTTTTTTGGTACTGGGGATTGAACCCAGGAACACATAAACTCTGAACCACATTCCCCACCCTTTTTATATTTTATTTTGAGACAAGGTCTCACTAAGTTGTTTAGGGTCTTGCTGCATTGATGAGGCTGGCTTTGAACTTGCAATCCTCTTGCCTCAGCCTCCCTAGCCACTGATTTACAGATGTTTGCCACCATGCCCTGCTTGATCTCTCTCTCTCTTTTTCTTTTAATTAACAGCATTTAATGGCTTCTGGGCAGGAGAACTTTTTAAGAAAACATGTTAATTGAACTATAAACAAATAATAGTTGCAAGATTTCAAATCTGAAAGTACAAAATAGCAGCCAGTAGAGTTTCTCGTTTCTCTGCTACCCTCCAGATGAGTAACTACTGTTTATTTTTATTATTATTATTATTATTATTATTATTATTTATTTATTTATTTTAAATTTATTCTAATTAGTTATACATGACATCAGAATGCACTTTGATACATCATATTTAGATTTAGTATAATTTCTCATTCTTCTGGTTGTACATGATGTAGAATAACACCTGTCATATAGTTATATATGTACATAGGGTAATAATGTCTGATTCATTCTACTATCCTTCTTACCCCATACCCCCTCCCCTCGTCACTGTCACTTCCCTCTACCTAAAGTAATTCTGTTCTTCCCTAGACCCTCCCTGACCTTATTGTGAATTAGCATCTGCATATCAGAGAAAACATTTGGCCTTTGGTGTTTTCGGATTGCTTTACTTCACTTAGCATGATATTCTCCAGTTCCATCCATTTACTGGCAAATGCCATAATTTTATTCTTCTTTAAAGCTGAGTAATATTCCAACATGTGTGTGTGTGTGTGTGTGTGTGTGTGTGTGTGTGTGTGTGTGTATGCATACATACATACACATCACATTTTCTTTATCCATTCATCTACTGAAGGGTACCTAAGTTGGTTCTATAGTTTAGCTATTGTGAGTTGAGCTGCTATAAACATTGTTGTGACTGCATCACGGTAATATGCTGATTTTAAGTCCTTTGGGTATAACCTGAAGAAGTGTTTAATTGGTTGCAAATTTTTTCCAGCGTATTTTTCATTTTAGAGCTTTTATTTTTACCAATATAGACTTGATTTGAATGTTTTCAGCATCTCCCATGTTAATCTTGCAATATTTATATTTTCTTTTATGCCATTGAGTATATGGAACATCTTTATAATTACTGAAATTATAGTTTTAATGTTCACTTCTGCCTATTCCATCATCTGTGTTATTTCCAGGTCTGTTTTTATTGACTGTGGAGCACATTTCCTGCTTTCTGTGTACAGAATAATTTTTGAATGGCTGCTGCATATTTTATGTTAAGTGCTGGATTTTGTTGTGTTTCTTTAAAGAATACTGGGCTTCTATTTTGTTGCAGCGTTAAATTACACATGCATTAGCTTGATCCTTTAGAGGTTTCTTTTAAAATCTGTTTTAGGGAAAATGTGGAGCAGTCATTGTTCTAGAGCTAAAAAGTTGGACCTTATGGGATCTACACTGAAAAGGCTATATGTTCAACAAGATCTATCCAGCCCCCCCCCTACCGTGAGCTTGAGTGACCTTGAAAATTATTAGTTCTGGTTACAGCTTTTCCCTTGAAAGTTGCTCTGGTCTATCTTCATTGGGTTTTTCTTCCACATTTGTAGAATGATTATCAACCAAATTCTCTAGGGGATTCCCCAATGCAGATTTCTGGAGCTCTCTGTATTGATCTCTTCTTAGGCATTGTCCTCATGATTACAGATGCCTCTGTCCCCCCAAACTTCAGTTTCTTAACTCCCCAAGAAACGCTGGGCTCCATTTTCCCTCTCTTTCCCCCATATTCATCATTACCTTAAGCAGGAAATGTTTTCTCTTTTCTTCACGTTGTGGCCATGCACTCTCCCTTGTCTAATATGCTTTGTCTAATATTCTAATTGTTTCTGGCAGAAGAGAAATTCTTGATTAATTTATTCTCTTATGTGTGGAAATACAGATCCCCTAGATATTTATATTTTTCTATTATTTATGTAACTTGCTAATTTGAACTTCTTTTATTCTGTTCCTGGCAGCTATGTTTTAAAATAAAGTTTAGGACTTTATCTATAGTTCTATGAATGCTCATCTTGTTAATTTTGGACCATACTTCTCATCTGTCAACTTCTTTTTGATTTTGTTATTCAGATGTTAGTTCTCATCTTCATTTCTTATCATTCACTAACTTTAACATTTTTTTTTTTTTTTTTTTTTTGTAATAATTCATGCTCTTGCTGAACATTTGTCATGCTTTTGCAGGACAAATGCAGAGTAATGAAGACTGGGGTTTTGGGTAGCTGTGATATGGTGATAAGACACTCCACGCCTGGTATGACTACAGATAGATAGTAAGGCCATTTAGAAGTATTATGCATACAGGAGTGGCCAGGTATCCCCAACCAGCAGGCAGCTGCCAGGCTTGCTCACAATGTTTCCGTAGATGCTATTGGCAAGGAGCCCTCATGATCTGGATGGCCTGTTGTCCCTAGCCCGACGGGCAGCATGAGCTTCAAGTGTGCACCAACCCTCTCTGCCTCCTTAATCCCATTGGTGGTGACGTAGAACAGGCCAAGGTGCAGTGCTGTGCCCAATGGGCCATCTCACCTGGGTAGCACCCAGTGGGGGACACTCCCAACTTGATGAGGGACTTTGGATGAATATGCTGATAACCCCTTTCAGAGGGATTGTTTTTATTTTCCTAGATAGGAGCAAACCTATTTCAGGGAGAAAAGTTAGGCTTTTTGAATCTGAAATGTCTCCTTATACAACCATTGCTAAATTGGCTGTAAATAAATGAATGCCCTTGCTCAGGAGGCTTAGAGCATGCAGAAATGCCAGCTGCACAGAGAATTGTCCTCTGACAGACACGTGAGCCTTTTAGGAACTGTAGTAGTATTTTGTACATAATGAAATATTCTTGACTAGTTTTTAAATAATAATGAAAAAAGAATATTATATATAATGTACAAATTTATATTATGTTAATATTATGTATGTTATATACACATCCCTATGTATGCATTCCTGTGTATATTTGTGTATATATATGTATGTGTGTATATATACATATGTGTGTGTGTGTGTGTGTGTGTGAATTTGTGTATAAAATTGCAAACAGAAATAGATAGCCAAATATGTGATAGATAGTAAGGCCATTAAGAAGTGTTATGCATAATCCTGTATACCTGTCACTATTAAATTTATCTATCTATCTATCTATTTATTTATTTAATATTTATTTATTTGTATTAGTTGTAGACAATGCCCTTGTTTTTTAAAAAAAATTTTTATTATTCTAATTTGTTATACATGATTGCAGAGTACATTTCATTTCATATTGCTTATAAAGAGCACAATTTTTCAAGTTGCTGGTTTTATATAAAGTATTTTTGCAACAATTGTGTCTTTATACATGTATTTAGGGTAATCATGGATAACTCAGTCTGCCATTATTCCTATCCCCTTGCCCCTCCCCTTCCTCCCCCCTCTTTGTTCTATTTAAAGCTCTTTCATTCCTCTCATCCCCTCTCTCTTGTCTTTATAAGTTAGTATCTTCATATCAAAGAGATCATTTGACCTTTGGTTTTTTGGGATTGGCTGAACCCAGGCCACACATGTGCTAGGCGAGCGCCCTACCACTGAGCCACAACCCTTGCCCCTATTTATTTATTTTTTGCCTAGTTTTGAGTCTGAGTAAATGAGTTACTCATATGATAAAACTTCAGTATATTGCATGTATTTCTGCTTTCTGCACAAAGAAATCATGAAGGACTATGACAATGCTTAATTTTTTTAAAACACAGAACCAGGATTTAAATCCAGGATCTTGCCAAAGTTGGGCAAGCCATACACCCCTGAGCTATACCACCATCTTTTTTTAAAACTTTAATTTGAGCCAGCATCTTTCTAAGTTCCCCAGACAGGCCTGGAACTTGCAATCCTTCTGCCTCAGCTTCCTGAGTAGCTGGGATTACAGGTGGGTACCAGAATGCCCGGCTTAAACAATTAATTTTTTATTATACTGATGAAATTTACCTAAGTTTACAATTTGGAGGTCCAGTTAAAATAAAATGCAGGCTTTGGGATATAGCTCAGTTGGTAGAGTGCTTGCCTCACATGCACAAGGCCCTCAATTCAATCCCCAGTATCAAAAAAAAAAAAAAAAAAAAAAAAAAAAAAAAAGAAAAAAGAAAAGAAAATGTAATTAGCTTGACATGACTTATACTTAGTTAACTCATAACAATTCCTAAGGATAACTGTTTTCTTTTGCATGTACTCAAAACTGCATATAAACATACATCTCCTGTGTTTTGGAGTCATCTGCTTTAACTGTTTGACCTTTGGTTTCTGAAACCTGCTGTTTGTACCACTAGTGTCCAAATAAAAGTCTTTAATCCTTTTGATACTGTAGGGGTGTCTCTCTTTTCCTACTTCATGTCAAAGTGGCAAAGAGGTGACAGCCACAGTATGAATTTGAGAGGGAACTTCATCACAGTGTAGCTATCATGGTTGGTTTTTGACAAAGTCTAGTTTTAACATAAAATTTCCTTGGGTGAGCCTCTTCTCCAGTTAACAATTTGGAGAAACCAAAGTAACCAGTAAAAAGTCAGGTAGTACAAAATTGATGTGATGTTAATAACTTGTCTTTCAAACACTTACTATGATTCTTATAGAATTGCACATTTAGTGAAAGCCTAGTATAGGTAAGGCCTGCCTGTGTGCTAAGAACATGAAAATAGGCAGCAAGTTAAATAAAGGTAAATTATTTGAATAATTCAACAATAAAATCAATGTCATAATGTATGGTAGTCAATGCACTGCCCAAGCAATAATTTAGATCAAAGCTCAGATGTGTAATGGCTCCAACTTCAAGCAGGAATGGTCTGGGGATGTTTATAGAAACAAGGTAAAGGTGGGCTTAGTGCAGGTGGGGGAGACAGTGAAGACCCTTACTAATGAGGGTGCCATTGGTAATGAAAGCAGAGAGGAAGGGCAGTTTGAGGGGCACAGGGCTTTAAAGGTCACTGAATGGAGAAAGAGAAAGAAAGCTTGTAGCTGAGTAGTTCAGGGCCCTTGGCATAAAGTTGAGGAATATGAACAAGGAGACATCTCATTTAGCATGGGGAGAGAGGAGAAGATGTGAGGGATGAAGTTAATAATTATATCTTGTCATACAGGCAACAAAAATGCCCAGTGTAGCTGGGCGCGGTGGCACATGCCTGTAATCGCAGCACTTGGGAGGCTGAGGCAGGAGGATCGCGAGTTCAAAGCCAGCCTCAGCAATGGTGAGGCACTTAGCAACTCAGTGAGACCCTGTCTCTAATAAAATACAAAAAAAAGCTGGGGATGTGGCCCAGTGGTTGAGTGCCCCTGGGTTCAATCCCCAGTACCAAAAAAAAAAAAAAAAAAAAAAAAAAAAAAAAAAAAAAAAATAAAAAATTACCCAGTGTAGTAAAGACAAACATCGTCGGAATGCACCCTCAAGTGCACGCTGTCTATGTAGTTAGAGATAGTTCTTCATTCTCTGTACAACTTTACTCAATTTCCTAAATCATAGGCTTTGAGGAGCCGGGAAAGGGAGGCACTCAGCTTACAAAACTTCATCCATAATAGAATTTTAAGTCGTTGGCGTCCACCTTTTCTGAATAACTCTGGAAATCACTGCTCAGATTTGAAATGGATGTAGTCTAGTCGCAGGGGGACTAGATGACTATATTGTCTTCATGAGCCTGAAGTCCTAGGTTGAGAAATAAAGCAGAGAGGAGTGTCAGAGGGAAGCTGTCACTACCAGGGTGGCACTTGAGGAAAGACAAGGAGTGAGGAAACAGCTACAGGACACAGAGCGAGGGGGGAAAGCAAGGGCCAGGACCCTGGAAGCAGGAGCAAAGGCATCTTGTTTGAGGCCCGGAGAGACCAGTGTAGATGGAGTCCAGTGGGCAAGAGGGAGAGCAGTTAGCAGGTTATGTTGGAGAAGCAGGGACAGGGCGTCATGCAGGACTTGGAGGCCTCAGTCACTACTTTACTCAGAACAAGGTGGGAGCTACTGGGGGCTTTTGGGCAGAGAAGTGGCAACATTTATCTTACTGTCTTTTCTTGCATCTAAGATGCCTTGAATTCTAAGACCCATTATGACTTTATGTGCCACTAAAAGGACAAAAAAAAAGTTACCATTTCATCACTTGCATCGGGACTTCCTTTGTTAAAAATTTTATTTATTCTAATTTGTTTTACATATCTATATATATATATATATATATATATATATGACAGCAGAATGCAATTCAATTCATATTACACAAATAGAGCACAAATTTTCATGTCTCTGTACACAAAGTAGAGTCACACCATTCGTGTTTTCATACAGGTACTTAGGGTAATGATGTCCATCTCAATCCACTGTCTTTCCTAACCAGCCCCCACTGCCCACTCCCTTCCCCTCCCTCCCCTTTGCTCTATCTAGAGTTTGTCTAGTCCTCCCGTGTTCCCCCCCATCCCCATTATGAATCAGCATCCTTATATCAGAGAAGATATTCAGCATTTGGTTTTTTGGGATTGGCTAACTTCACTTAGCATTACATTCTCCAGCTCCATCCATTTACTTGCAACTGCCATGATTTTATTCTCTTTTAATGCTGAGTAATATTTCATTGTGTATATATACCATATATACCACATTTTCTTTATCCATTCTCCTACTGAAGGGTATCTAGGTTGATTCTGGGACTTCCTTTTTGTTGTTAATAATTCTTATCTTGACTTAAGAAATGTTAAAATGTAAAAACAAAAAAGTTCTTTGGAAACATACAATGTAATCGTTTCTCTAAAAAGTATTCTGTCTGCTTAACTGGGCATAGGCTACAAGGGAGGCTATTGCTATTCAATCAGAAAGGGATAATTGTGTTAGGACCAGACAGGTGTGTGCAAAATGATCCAACTGTGGATTTGTTTGAGGTGAGAGGTTAAGAAACTCTAAGGTTTTTGTTTTTTTTGCAACGGTCAGTTGTCATTTACTGAGATGGAGAAAACTATGACAGGAACAGATTTTGTGGGGGACTGCTAGAACTTTGTTTTGGATGTGATTGAGAGTCTTAGACTTCCAAGGGGAGATATCGAGTAGCACACATGTGCGTGCGCACGCACACACACACGCACACACACACACACACACACACACCAGTTCTCATTACTGGTGCAGTCCACATTTGTGAATTTTCTTTTTCACCGATATTTATTTGATCCCCAGATGAACACTGAGTCTCACAGTCATTCATGGCCACACGTGGATGGGTGGAAGCTTGGAGCTGCCCAGTGCACGCGCTCTCAGCTGAGATCAGAGTGGCACCTGGCCTTGGCCTCCAGCTCTCCTGTTGAAGCCGTTTTCTTCCTTCAGCCCTAAAGGATGCTTCTTTTTTTTTTTTTTTGCCTATTCGTGCTTTTTCTTGGTGATGCCTTTGTTTAAAATCGTTCCCGGTTGCAGTGCTGAAGTACTGTCCTGTGTTCCTAGGGAAGAGACGCCTGTTGGGTTAGCTTCATTCAGGCGTGAAACACAGTGCTGTAGGCCATGAACGCAATATTAGCGAGTCAACAACATATGTTAAATAGGTGTCTTTAAAAATAAACACATAAAGCGAGGTTGTGTATTGATCAGTAGATTCAAATGTTATTACCAGAGGCTCACAAAATAAACAAATACATATAAATAAATAAGAGAACTCTATTTCCCATAGAAGCAATAATTGAGTGTTTGCTAATTCTGTATTGGTGACAACTTTATAGACCATAACTTCAACAAATAGTGAGAATCGGCTGTATATATCCTGGAGTTCTTTTTTTTTTTTTTTTTTTTTTTTAAATTTTCAGTTGTAGATGGGCACAGTACTTTTATTTTATTTATTTATTTTTATGTGGTGCTGAGGATCAAACCCAGTGCCTCACACATACTAGGCAAGTGCTCTACCATTAAGCTATAACCCCAGCCCCTATATTCTGGAGTTCTTGAACTCAGGATAACATAAATACTAGATGGGAGGTCACCAGCATCTACTCACATTTAAAAATCTTGTTATCCCACAATTTACACACATTTGTAAAAAGCAAGGAGATGATTACAGAAATTGTAAGTAAGCCTAAAGTCTTACTTGACGGGAAATATCACATCTATTGAATGTAATAATAATAAAGAATGAGGTTGCATTTTGCAGATCAGTTTTTAAATTTTTCTGATACTTCATGTTATGTTTGGCAGGATCTCCCTCTGAGGTGGACTTGGGGTACAGTTCCACAGCACTGGTCTGGAAGGTGGTTCCACTCTACCCTGTCCCCAGGTTCTACATGTCAGGTAGCTCTGCAGTAGATACTAGCACAAGTTGACATTTCTAGTTTCTAGTCTTGCACGTGAAGAGCTTAGAAGTTGCTATTATCCTAATACGTGAAAAACAGAAGAAACTACAAAATAAACAACTCTTAGAAAAGTGAAGCCTCAGAGATGACTGACAAACATCTACTTCCAATGGAAGTTTCCAGAGAAAAATCTATATTCTATTCTAATCAAATCTCTGATGTCTTTGGATAAATGTTCCATCCCAGGGGACTCTATCCCTGTCTCTCTGAGGGGGTGATGTTGTGGGCAATTAAATCAAGTTCAAAAACACCTATTCAATAAAAATACACGTCAGCAGCCCTGTCCTTCAGCATAACACCCTCCTCACAGTGGTCAGCAGAACGGTCAGGTCAGATTTGCTCAGTATGGCATTTGGTTCTCTAAGTCACAGGGACACGCGGGCAGGTTCCGGGAAGGCTGGCAGTGGGAGCACAGGACTCACACCCTCGCCCCTTCCTCCTGCCAGAATTGTCTGAAATGAGCAAAGAAATGTAAAAATGTAAGACAAGCAGAATCTGTGCTGCAATCGGAAGGGGTGCAGTTCATTGCCTCAAGGTGCAGAAGGGTCTCTGCAGGTTCTCAGGCCTGTGGGACCCGTGTGAAGGCAACTGGAGGTCCAACTCACACTCCCTTCCGTGGGAAGCTGGAAAGTCACCTAGAGCCAAAATAGACTCCAAATGCCAAACCACACAGGACTTCTAGGATTTCTTCTGACTCAGCTCCTTCCAGAATATTCCAGAGCTCAGGCTCTAGCTGGAGGGACCCTTCTTGAGTACTGCAGGGCTCCCTGCTGATGGACCAATCAAATCACAGAGAGTACTTGACTCTCTGTTGCTTCCTCTCTTGCCCATCTCTCCATCTCTTGGTTGAAGAGAAACCCTCCTGCTATAGTACTTTAAGTGAAGATGGAGAAGCAGCAGCCTAGAAGACAAAATTGCTGGGTCTGTCCCTGGCACCACTCCATCGTGGATCAGAAACATTTAAGCAAGTGGACATCACCTGGTGTCCAGGCAGCGCATGGAGAATTCTAATATGGCTGAAGGGATAGCGTGGGGAACTATAGAAATGCCCCCTGTTCCTTTGAGGGTAAAAGCCAGACAGGCTTTACCTAACCTCAAAATAGAAAAATAGATGCTTATATTTAAAAAGTATTTATATATTATGCTAACAAAATTACATGCAATGCATATGTGAGGAAAGGAAAGTTAGCTCGTAGATTCTTAGACTGGGTCAGAAATAAAACACAAGTACATTATTTATCAGATAGAGACAAAATTTATTGACTCAAAGGGGCTGAAGGTAAAAAGGTTATAGAAAAATATATCAACCCAATGTAATAAAAATGCACTGGTTGTTATACCAATGTCACAATTTCCAAAGAAAGGCCATTAAATGGGATATAAAGGATCATTTTTTTTAAAAAAAATATAATCCACAAATTTTTCAAATAGTGTATTTCAAAAATATAGAATCAGGATATAGATGAAGTAAATCCTCTCTATGTAGAAATATGCCAAGACATCAAGTGGCAGACAAGAGTAGCTGCAGATTTTAACACGCTTGTCACCATCTTTGACAGAATAATTATGCAAAATGCCATGATAAGGAGGCTAGGAAATCCAGGCATAGAATGGGGACTCAGTCACCAATTTGTTCCTTTCAGGTGAGTAGTTGACTTGACTGAGCCTCCGTGGCTCTGCCAGTCACATTAGGTCAATACAGGTTCTTGTATTGCAAAGGCAACTAAGGGTGCAGAGAGGACCCTGGGTGGCTGGCTGGTGGTAAGTAGAGGAAAAGGCATCAGAGTGCTTGAGCCTCCACGACTGCTCCATGAACAAAAAGAAGAAGGGGGCCTTGCCGGGCGCGGTGGCGCACGCCTGTAATCCCAGCACTTTGGGAGGCTGAGGCAGGAGGATCGCGAGTTCAAAGCCAGCCTCAGCAATGGCGAGGCACTCAGCAACTCAGTGAGACCCTGACTCTAAATAAAAAAAATACAAAAAAAGGGCTGGGGATGTGGCCCAGTGGTCGAGTGCCCCTGAGTTCAATCCCTGGTACCACAAAAAAAAAAAAAAAAAAAAAAAAAAAAAAAAAAAAAGGGGGACTTCCCTTGGCATAAGAGAAGGTAGCGTGGGCAAGACAGAGACATGGGGAGGCAGGGTGGTGTTGTTTTTATTTATTATTATTTTTAGGGAAACACTCAGCCACACTGGAGTGTTGGTAGAGTTATACATATAGCAGCTGCAGTAGTGGGAGAAGATGCTGGAGAGATTGTTTATGCTCATTCTTGAAGCATCTAGAAGGGCTGAGAGCCCTAGATTCCGACAGACTGACTGTGCCCCTCTGTGCTCTTGCCTGAACAATGGAGCGACTCATGACTCCTAGGATGTGGTTTTTAATAAGCCCTATAGAAAGTTTCTGTTCAACTTGAAAAATCATGGTTAGAGCTGAGCATGGTGCTGCACCCTGTAATCCCAGCAGCTTGAGATGCAGAGGCAGGAGGATCATGGGTTCAAATCCAGCCTCAGCAACTCAGCGAGATCCTAAGTAACCCAGCAAGACCCTGTCTCTAAATAAAATATTAAAAAAAGGGGGGGCCAGGGGATGTGGCTCAGTGGTTAAGCACCCCTTGGTTCGATCCTTGGTATCAAAAAATAAATTAAAAAATAAAGTTATGATTAGATAACATCATAAAATTATATTAACCCCTGTTAACCCTTTTTAGTCCCATATGAACCCCTCGTTGGTGTGCAGCTCAGTGGGAACAAACACATTCATCATCTGGCACGGCCATCACCAGCGTCCACATCCATCTCCAAAACTTGTTTCATCTGTGAAACTCAAACTCCCTACCTGTGAGGCAACGGCTCCTCCTTCTCCCCTCTCCCAGCCCCTGGAACCCACCATTCTCTTTCTCCCTCTGGGATGACTGTCCTACGTACCTCATATAAGAGGAGCAGTATTTATCTTTAAGTGACTGGCTTATTTCTCTTGGCACGATGTCCTCAAGGTCTACCCATAGGGTAGCACATGTCAAGATTCCTTCTTTTTAAAGGCTGAATGATATTCCATTGCATGTTTACCCTGCATTTTGCCTAGCCATACCATTACTGGACAAGTAGTTGCATCCACATTTTAACTATTGTGAATAAGGCTACTCTGAACAAAGGGTGCGCAAATGTCTCTTTGAAACCTGGCTTCAGTTCTTTTGGGGATATACCCAGCAGTGAGCTTGTTGGATCAAAAGGTAATCCAATATTAAGTTACTGAGCAACTGCCTCCTAGGGACATTTTACATTTCCACCAATGGTGTACCAGGTTCCGGTTTCTCACCATCTTCACCAGACGTGCTATTTTCTTCTTAGAGTAGCCATCCTAAGAGATGTAAGATGGCATCTCAGTGGTTTTGACATACATCTCTCTAACGATTAGTGATGTTGAACATCCCTTCCTGAGCTTATTGGCCTTCTGTATAAATTCTTACAAGCTCCTTGAAATGTTTAAGTAGGAGGCAGTACAGGTTACAAATTCAGAATAATCAACGGATGCATCAGTTGGCTATTGCTGTTGCTGGGGTTATTGCTGTCATCATCTCAACAAATGGCTATGCCCTCACCCTGCAGTTTAAAGGAACCATTAAAGCATTTGAAGCAAGGCAACACCTGATCGATTTTGTGTTTCAAAAATAGCTCTGACCTGGTGGTGGAGGACGGAATGCAGGGATGCAAAATTGAAGGTTTTGAATCAGTTTACTTTTTATTTCCTCATGCTAGAAAATGAGGATCGAGCCAATCTGACGTTTTATTTGACTTTGTTCATTTTCCATCACAGGTATGTTGCTGCAAAAAGTGGCGCAAGGACCTAATTATTTAGGAGATATTTAAAGAGCAGGCAAATACATTACTGCTATGTTGACATGATGACACCCCAGTTTTTCTTATCACTGCTTTTCTCCAGAGAGCCCCACTGCCCTGTGCAAACCCTCAGCATCATTTCTGGAGGCACGGTAAACATTTTAATCTTCGTGGGCTGATCCTGATGGAGAACAGATAAACCAAATCCCCCTCCTGCCTGCAAAGCAATCAATACCCAGGAAGAAAATGAAAAGCACTTACACCAAACTTCCTGAATGGATACTCCCAAGAAACACCAGAATGATTTTTCCTTAGAAAGGTTATCTTGGGGATTTGAATCTTTGATGGAGCTATAACAAATGGCTCAGAAAAGAGATTAGATGGATTTACTGGGAATGATAAAGATTATAATGTCACTGTCGAGGTTGACAAAAATAAAAATATTTCCTTAGAAAATGTAAATGAGTGGAAACATCGTTCCTTGTATATGGGCTCCAGGCCGGTAGGACTAGGGCAGGCTTGGTGGCCCAGCTAAGGAGGTCTTCACCTGATACGTGGTTTTGGATGCCTGGCTGTGCCTCCTCACCTGCTCCAATATAGGGATGAGCAGATATGTAACCTCCCATAATAAGACATTTCATTCATTCAATCTTGGCACCTGCAAGAGTCACAGATCACCACCCAGGTGGTATTTGGTCCTTGTTGTAGGTGGCCGACGCTAGCGTTCCTCTTTCTCTGATGTTGTGCCTAGTCCTTTCTGGATCTTTTCTTCTCTCTCTCCCCACTGCCTCTGGATGACCTTTGCAGGCTTCCTCTGGATGACCTTTGCAGGCCTCGCTCCTGGCTGTCTCTTGGCACCTCTGCTTTTCAGGGCTTCACCTTGGCCTACTTTTCCTCTCTCCCTCCAAGTGCTCCCCATGCTCCCTGCTCCACCGCATGCTCTCCCAGCCTCATCATCGTCCTTAACTGTGCCCCTTGATTTCTAGACCCTTCTCCTACTCACCCTGTCTCCCTCCAGACTCATAAGGTCCAAGCTCTGCCCCTTAAGTTCCTCAGGTATCCCAAACTCGATGTCTAAAACCACAAACTTTTCCTAAGAAACCAATCCCACCACTCACTCAGTTCCCAAGCCAGTGCCCTCATTTTTCTATCTTGTGAAACTTTGACTCTTGTTTTTCCATCTGTTTAATGAATTAACCAATCCAGTTGTTTCTAGCTTCCCAAGTTGTTCTTGGACCATTCACCTCTGATTCCACTCGTCCATCAACTTTATCTCGCACCTGCGTCATTCAACAGGACCTCATCGGGTCTGATTCCCATCTAGCTTTCTTCTAGTACAGATTCTGGATTGCTTTCCTTAAAATACAAATCTAATTATTTGATCACCAATCACTGCTTTCACACCTTTTATTATTTCCAAGCATAGCCACATGCTGCAGAACCACGTTTTGGTCAACAATGGACTACATGCACAATGGTGGTCCCATGAGATTATAATTGAGCTGTAAAATTCTTATGGCCTAGTGATGCTGTAGTCATGGTAACATCATGGAGGAAGGCACTACTCAGATGGTGATGCTGGTGTGAATAAGCGTATTATGCTGTCAGTCATGAAAGTATTGCAACACAATTATGTACAGTATGTAACACTCAATAATGTTGATGAATAACTATGTTACTGCATTATGAATTTACTGTACTTTTTATCATTATTTAAAAATGGGTGCTTCCTTATAATAAAGTTTTCTCTAAAATGCTCTTGTGGTGTTTTGTTAGCAGCAGTCTCATACGTTTTCTGTATACCTCACTACTTGCTTGCATGGAGGGACCGTGTGGAGTGGCTGGCTTATACTGTTTAGATTTGTGTGAGTCCTCACTGTGACGCTGCCACACTGTTGACACATTTCCCAGAGGAGTCTAATCTGAACAGTTTGTGACTGTCCTCCCAGGAAAAGTCCCAGACTCCGGAATGTGGCATGCAGTGGCCTTATCTCTTGCAATGACTTCTTTGCCAACTCTGCCCCTGGGTCTTATGAAGCTAGGTTGAGTCCCTGAAGGCCATGCTCTTTCTCTCATTGGCTCCTTCTCGTTGGCCTCTTTTCTCTTTGGGGGCTCTCAGTTGCTGGGCTAACTCTTTCTTACCCTTCTGGTTTTAGCTCAGATGCTGCTACCTCCTGAGAAGCATTTTCTGGGCCGGTCCCCCAAGACTGGGCGTTATGGTTTGGAGTTTGATGTTCCCCAGGGCGCCTGTGTTGCAGACTTGGTGCCCAGCCTATTGGGAGGTGGAGGAGCCTGTGGGAGACGGGCCCTAGAGGAGGGGGGGTGTGCCAGTGCAGGGAAAACTGGGTTCCCTGCCCCACCTCCCCTTCACTTCCTGGGTGCTACAGAGGACAGCTTTGTTTGACCATGTGCTTCTTGTCATGATGGCTGCCTCACCACAGGCCCAGAAGCAAGTCAACAGACCACGGACTGAAACCCAAGACTGTGAACCACAATAAACCTTTTCTTCTTAAAGTCATTTGCCTGAGGTATTTTGTCACAGTCACAGAAAGCTGACTAACACACTGGTTTATGAGTCCTTATCGTGTCCTGCCATAGAACTCTATACTTCTCCCTTATGAATCACTTATAACACTCTACTATAATTGTTAATATTCCAAAATATCTTTCTAGAACTATGTGTTCCTTGAATAAAAATGCCATTATGATCATTTGTAACCACCTAGGATAGTTGCGTGCTCATAGTAGGTGTTCAAAAATATGTTTTGGAAGAAGAAGAAAGGAGGAAAAAAAGTGAGTTTGTGACATTCAAGGTCATTAAGTCTGGAGTAATTGAATTTTCAGAGAAGATGACATTAAGCACATTCCACAGAGTTTCCAACTGTGCTTAATTTCTTTCATGCTATGTTTAGCACGGAATTAAACACATTAATTATATGAACAAAATTGTTTTAAAATAAATGAATGGCTTTGTGTCTACTTTGCATCTAAATGTAACAAAGCTTTGTAAACGTTAATATATTTAAACCAAACTCATTATTTATTCATTTTGGTACTGGGGATTGAACCCAGAGGTGCTTTATCACTGAGTCACCCACATCTTCACCCTTTTTATTTTTATTTTGCGACAGAGTCTTGCTAAGTTGCTTAAAGCTTTGCTAAGTTGTTGAGGCTGCCCTCCAACTTGCTGTCCTCCTGCCTCAGCCTCCCAAGTAGCTGGGATTACAGGCATGCACCACCATGCCCAGCTTATTATTTTTCTCCCTGAATCTTTTATCTCAGTCTCCTCTAGCCCAGAGAAAGCCTGACCTCTATGCCACACATTCTCTTTTCCTAGCCCTCCATATTTAGTCTATCTTCATATCTTTCATTCCTGTCAATTTTACTTTTGTGAATACCAACTAATTCTTAGTCAACCATGGGATTTTTGTACACATTCTTTCCTTAGCTTGGGAATGGTTTCTTTCCAACTTTTGCTGAATGTCCATATATCCCTCAGTTCTCAACTCAAGATGTCGGCTTTCCTATGAAGTTCTGTTGATTCTTTCGGGTCCTCTACTATTTACACCTACATTTCCCTCTTTCCTTCTTAGCACTGTTGTGTGTGTGTGTGTGTGTGTGTGTGTGTGTGTGTGTGTGAGAAAGCATGATTAGTATTTATCTCCTCCACTCTGCTGTAAGTTCTTTAAAAGTAAAAACTCTGTCTACTTCTGTTCCATAATAGATCACCAGGGTCTAGAATATTGTCTGGCACACAGTAGGTGCTCAGTACATATTTGCTAAATTGTCACTGATAACTGTTACTGAGGGATCAATGAAATATTCCAGGAACACCGCTAGCATGACTGTACGAGTGAAACAGGTTGAGATCAACAGGAACTTTCTGATAACTCTTTTTCTGCAGGCCAGGCTTGCTCCTTCTGAGGATGGAGGCTGGAGGTCACCTAGGTGGCCTGGGGGAGATGCTAAGGAAGCTGAGAATGGGGATGGCTCCTGCCCCAGCCGGTCTAGCACAGGCTCACTAAATCTGCATGGTGTGCTTCCTGCCTTTTGTACCCATTTGTCCCCTCTTCTCTTCAAGAGCTCTCCTTGCCCCAGAGCCTCCAAAGATGGAAATTTGAAACAGAAAGTTTCTTCTTTCTTTCTGTCAATAAAACCTATTTTCCTACAAATTTGACTTGGACTATTTGTAGAGCATGATGAGCATGGGAGCCCAGCCTCTAGCCCCTGTGCTGTGACAGGAAGCCATCTCTACGGGAGTGAATATGTGTCACGGACCTGGAGAGACGTACCAACGGTGCTTCTGGGAGGGATTCACCCTTGATCAAAGCGCCCCGTCTGCTCACATTGAAAAATGGGGTGTTTTGGGGGCTGTGGCTGTGGCTCAGTGGTAGTGCAATTGCCTGGCATATGTGAGGCACTGGGTTCGATTCTCAGCAGCACATATAAATATAGAAATAAAAATAAAGGACTATCAACAACTAAGAAAAATATTTTTTTTTAAAAAAATGGGATATTTCTCCAAATCATAAAACTCCATTGTGCTATGTGGAATCAACTCTCTCACCTAAGTTCCTTATGAACATTTAGCTGGATTCTAAAATTCTTCCAGACATGTTTATGAGTCACTCCTGTTCTCCCGAAAAAATGCAACCACAGACTTGGTTCAAAGCTCAGTTCTTCCTACCCCTGCCCACTGCACCCAAGGCAGAGGCCCTCTCTCTCACTGACTTGCGGTGCGAAAGCACATGTCTTCTCTACCCACTCACTCCTCTTTTCCCCATTTCTGGAGCACATGGAGAAGCATCAGGAGGTAGAAATTTCTTGCTGATTCTTATCTTGGTCCAGGTTACAAGAAAAGAGAGCAAAACTTTTGTGCCAGTAGCTTATGGGGAGGTAAGAGCCAGGGAAGAAAAATGAGGGAAAAGGATGAATTATGCAGAGAAGAAAGGAGAACAAAAGTGAGGGGTGGCATGATCAAATTGACCACAGCTTTACAAAACGAGTAGCTGATGGCTTGCTTTCAAAGAAAGGCCATGTGAACTGTATCTCAGGATGGCCCATCCAGAGGGAGGCACAGCTGATCTGCCAACTTCCTCCCGTGCCCGTCTCTCACCGCTCAAAGCCTGCTCACTTCCTCATGCTTCTAGGTTATACCAATGGCCTCCTCCCGTTGATTGCTAGGGGGCCACAGGCCCTGTTAGTTCAGTCTGGCACACAGACCTTTTCCAGTGGCTGGAACTCCACTCAGGGCTCCTGCATCTGGGGGTAGCAGTGGGTAGTGGCACAGATCTAACTCCTTGTCTGGCTACAGTGCAAGAGCATTTGTCAGCTTTTTGTTGCTGTGATCAAAGCACTTGACAAGGACAACTTAGAGGAGGAAAGGTTCATTATGGCTCACGGTTTGGGAGGTGTCAATCATGACTGGTTGGTACCAAGCAGAGACATTATGAGAGGAGGGCCTGGTGGAGGAAAGAGGCTCAGCCCATGACAGCCAAGAAGGAGAGAGAGAGCAAGAGAAGAAGGGGTTCCGGGACAGATAAGAATCCCCAAGGCCACAGCTTCAGAAAGCGGCTTTTCTATCCATACACCACCTGCCTACAGTTACATCCATCATTCAAATTGATAATCCATCAAACGGACGAATCCACTGGAGAGGTCAGCGTTCTCATGGTCTAATCTTTCATCTCCAAACTCCACTGCATTGCCAGACACAGGAGCTTTGGAGGGGACATCCCAGATCCAAGCTGTTTCGTGCTGCCAGGAAGCAGAGAGGCACGTGGGTCCCAGGTGGCACATCTGGGGCAGATCACTCCTAGTGCGACTGGGCTATGATGTCCAGGTCTCACCTGGTACCAGACGCCTCCCATCATTCCCTGAAAAGAAAGCTTAGTTCTTTGAAGTGATGGCAAGTTTCCAAGTCTTACAAAGGTTTAAAGAAAATCGGAAAACTTTGCTACCTTGCTGTTGGTTCTGAGACTTTATTTGATATTTGTCGTTTTCCTCCTCTACCCTCCTTTACACTTCCCTTACTCTTAACTGGTAATTGGACGGGTCTGAAGACTCTGCCGCTCACCTGTCTTGCCCTTCTTGAGTAATGGCTTCCACAGCTGTTTATCTATGGTGGGTGCCGGTGCACTGAGGATGGCCCAGTGACCGGTTTTTCTTCATTGTGTACCATCTCTAGGTCCTTCTGGTAACCAGGATCGATTTTCTGAAGAACAGTAGTGATTTCTTGATTGGCCTCCTGGTCCATTGCCATGAGGAGCACAAAGGGGCCGTGTAGGAGCCCTGTTTGGGGAGATGGCTTAAATTGCGGTTGACTACGGGCTTTGGACATGTTTGGGCATTGGCGCCTTCTGTAGTCTCACGGGACTTGGCCCGGGATCTTGCCGAGACTTGGCCAGAGATCTCGAGGGACTTGAGCGAGATTGCGGAGGAGGTCTGTGCCATTTTGGAGGTTAGAGGTGTGTGGACGGCGTGTCAGGGTGTAGTTAGAGCCAGAGAGAAAAGTTATCAGAATAAAGAGCTGTTTGTTTCCAGTTCGTCTCTAAACTTTTTCCCGCAGCTTCTTTGCTCCAAGCGGCCATCGCTTCAGGCGACAACAGGGCCGTATGTTAGTTATGTCTTTCACATCAATGAACCCCTTGCTGTGTCCTCTGGTGCAAGCCTAAGGAATCAGCGAGGAGAAGCACAAACTCCCCAGGTAGGTCACTGGAGTGATGGGGAGAGGATGAATCTTATTTCCATGCTTTGTTTCTTGGACACGTGTGTACTCTAGATCTCAGGAGCACAGTTCAACATCCTGGCTGTTGGGTCGATGCATACACTGCACCTGGATGTGCCTGTTAAGTGTTAAGTGTTGCTCTGAATAGACGACATGTTAGCCGAGCATATAATAGGTCATTCACTGCTCTCAGGATTCCACCTTTGAGAGACGGAGGACATAGTCAGACTCGTGAAAGGAACTGCTGTGTAAAATGACCTACCAAGTACACTGATTGCAGCTCTGACTCATGGCATGAGTCCCTTCCCCAGTACTAGTTAGGGTCACCCTTGGCTGGAGAGGAAATGTCGTAGCAGTTCATTTCTTGCTGGCACCAAGACAGTTCAAACAATCACCAGTGAACTAGGCCCACAGTCTTTTCTCCATCACCCCTTAGTCACAGGAAACCCGAGGAAGCCGAGGTAAGTTGAGGGGTCGTTACTCTTGCAACATCAGTCTGTGACCTGGGAGTCTAGGCCACTTGTTCTCATAATTTGTTTTTGTCTTCTGGATCTGCTTAGCCTTGATCCAGAAATACTACCTTATTCTACAATGGGTTGCTGCTCTATGTCTCTTCCCTTGTGACTTGGTAGATTAAATGTCCATTATGGGCTGCTACTGTAGGTCAATTATTTTGTGTCTCATGGTTAGAGGTGTAGACTCTACTAGGACCAATAGTGTGGCCAGAGCTGATTTTCAGATGGAGAGAGTCTCTTCTGTGCTGCAGAGTACTAGGGATTTGTGCATGTGTCTCTGGAGAGACTCCATAGAGCATCCTTACCATCCTCGAAACCCATTGAATCTGCTCATACTGACTGATGTGAGGAACGTTCTGCAAAGCCTTCCTTTGCTAGGCTTTACTCAGAATCTGAAAACCTCCAAGCCACCCAATCAACGAGTCAGAAATATGTTCACATGGTGCCATATATGCTTCAAAATCCAAACAGTGTTATCGGAAGCCTAAAAATATCACTAATGTGACACACCTCTGAATAGTCAGGAGTTTTTCCAAATGTTGGATCTTTCATGGGGCACATGGAGGGTCCTTCAAAGAGTACATCTGATCTCTCCCTTGCATAATTCTGTAATCTGGATCAACCCCTTCACGATCCCCCCTCCCTCTACCACTGCCCAAAGAGACACTTGTTGGAGGAGACTCAATGCCCAATGAAATATCAGTAAGAGGGTTCAAGCCCAGCTAGTTACCTGGGTGTCCCCTCCTCTAGGAAACTCTAATGCCATTTCCACATTAGAGAGAGGACTTGAAGGATGCTTCACTGTGGTCCTTATTGTTACCCATACTCCTGCTCCGATTCCCTTTTTATCTGCTTAAGTAACACAGAAGCATATTGACAAGATTTATGGATACATCAAAATCTAAAGAAGGAGCGAAACATAAGTAGTTGTGTTTATCAGCTTTCCATTACTATAACAAAATACCTGAGAAAAATCACCTTATAAAAGGAAATAAGTTTATTTTTAAGGCTCCAGTCCATGATTGGGCAGATCCATTGCTTTTCAGCTTCTGGTGGGGGTACCTGATGGCAGCAGAGAGGAGTACAGCAGATCTAAACTACTCATTTTATCATGGGCAGGAAGAAAAAGAGAGGAAGGGGAAAGGGCCAAGTTCCCACAACCCAATTCAGGGCACACACCCAACGACCTAAAGACCTCGCACTAAGCCCTACCTCTTAAAGTTCTGACACTTTCCAATAGTGCCACCACCTGGGAACCAAATCTTTAGTCCATGGGTTTCTGGAAGATATTCAAAATCTAAAGTATAGTGGATACTGTTCTTTTGGCACTCTTACCTTCTCAAATAATTCCCTAGGATGACGCCTTTCTTGACTATCATGGAGAGAGAAAGCATTAGCCACTCTCCAGGAGCAAAGGTCTCCCCAAGAGGCTGGCTGGCCGACTGTCCCTTCCCCTGAGTCTCCTCATTTCCACTGGTGATGAGGAAGTCCTTTCCATACTGGTGCCTCTGGGTAAATTCTGCTGGGAAGTGACTGGGTTCCACTACTGACAGATCTTGACTTTAAAACGTAGGGTCCTTCCCACACTTTTCCAACCATTCTGGGTCTTGGTCCTACTTTCAGGACAAGAGAAGTCATTCTTCTCAACATCTTGTATGCTCACTACAAATCTCCTGTAGACTATTCAGGACAAGCTGTCAACACTGACCCTTGTATGAATAAAGTCATATTTTATAGAGAGACATGGATTGGACCTCTAAAAAAGAAATGGGTGTTGTATTTGTACCTCAGGCTAATGAAGTGAATTGTATCTGTTACAAATGACATTCTGGAAAACAATGAGATTAATGGATGACTTAATTCGAAGACAAACAAAAATAAATTTGGCTTCTAGGATATAGAAGCCATGCCATGTTGAATTCCCATAGGACCTGGAGGAAGGAGACGGCATTGGGCTTGTTTTTGTGTGGTCAGTGCCATTCCACTCTTTGTGCTGTTACCCTGTTGGGTGTGGCTAAATTTCCCCATCTTTTCAATTTTTTAATTCAAAGTGTCCTGAAGATGTCATTGTTTATTAAATTTGTACATGGGCCAAGACATTCCAGCAGGAAATCTACATATTGTGGATTCAGTCCTGAGCCATGATTTTTTGCCACCTCCCCTGTGTCCGAATGATTTTATCCCATGCGTCTTAATGCCATTACCTCTCATAATTCCTAATTGCCGCTGACAGCTTGGCTGCGTCCTTGAACAGCGATGGATCTTCTAGGTTGGATTTTCCACATTCTGGACAGAATGTCAACCGTGCTAGCAGGCTAAGTGCTGCAAATGCTCTCGTTTGATGACCTAGTATTTTGAGATTGGGGCATTCCTCAGGCCTAAAGGGAGGACTTGAAACTCCGGCAATAGCAAGTGCGTATTGATTTTGTACTGAATGCCAGGAACTAAACATTTTACATGCATTATATCGATTAGTCCTCAGAATCGTCCCTCTGAGGTCAACCCTATTATTATCTCCATTTTGTAGATGAGAAAATTGAGATCAAGGGACACTATCACACAGGGTCATGCAAGGTTGCACGCTGACAAGAAGTCAGAATGAGGACTGAGTTTAGGTCTGAGTGTGGCGGAACTTTAGGCTCATGATCACTGTACTGTGTTTCCTTCTGGAATGTGGAATAATTGCCTTTGACTTGGTCTCTTTCCCAGGCCTGGTTTTGTCTACAGTACCTCTAACAGGCCTGAGTATGAAATAATTCTGGGAGAACTTAGTCCGGTCTTCTGTCTGAAATGCTGGATAAGCACCTGGTTGAGGAAGATCTCAAGCCCTCTGCAATCTCTGTAACACCTGCAGTCTCTCAATCAAGATTTTCGGGAGACCCAGACGCTGTTTCTCCACGTTCCTCAACCTTTGCAACACACTCCCTCCATTTAGGATGAAGAGAGGCATTTGCATTGGGCGGGGTTTCCCTTCTGTTGATTTTGGTGTTGGTGATATTACTTTATCCTGATTGTCAAGGCCATGCGGTCTTCAAAGTCTCCATTTGTGAATAGTGAGAGGATTTCAACTCCGTCACCTGGAACTTCTGTGCTCATGGAACGCAGACCAGGAAAGACCTTCTCTCTGTGTGGTCAGAGGTCCTCTTTCTTGTTCTGTTGGACTTGTTTCAAAGCTCTCTGCAGTTAGCAAGGTGACCTCTTTCTACCTTTCACACAGTGGTGGGGTCCCAGTGTTTTCAAATGCCTCTTTGTGGGGTCTATGACACAAGTATTTTATTTCTTTTAGTAATTTATTATATTTTTCTTTGGACTGTCACAAATCAAACTCATTCAAAACGGAAACTGTTTTCCTTTCTTTTTAATTTCCTTTACGAGCCATATTCTCATTCAGAAAAACATTTTATCTTGCCATTACTTATTTTTAATTTAAAAGTGTCCTTTGAGTAATATTCCCATTCCAGCATTATCATCTCAATACCATGTGCAGCTCTTTTTTAGGAATATTCTTCTTTTTCTTAGGAGTCCTTTTCATCCTACATTTAATTTAATGGCAACACGAAGGACATCTCCCTTTGATACGTTGTATCATTTTGTTATGCCCTTTTGTTACAAATGCTTATATTTTTACTGCCTCAGAGAAGTAAATATGACATGATTATACTTATTTCATTTTTTTTCTTATCTTTATTTGTAATATAAATTTTCATAATATTTTCTGATTTACTAATGTAGGACTTCAGCAAATCTTTGCCTCATACCCAGCATTTAATATATATAACCTCTGAGAAATTATCTCTGCCAAAGCTCCCTTCTTTGTCTTCCCCTTTCCCTGCTTTTTTTTTTAGTTTTTTTCTTTTCTAAACAGGCATTCTCCATATGTTAGCTAAAAAATGAAAATCTGGGGGAATTTTCCTGTAAGCAATTTATACACAGGGGCATATTTTTTCACTGCAGTCATTTCAGTCATTGCTTGTATTATCCTGCAGTGTCACCAAACTATCCAACAACCTCTTTTTCATAGGGTAAGAGCTTTGCATGTGCCAAGTTTCAGACAGGAAATTGAAGCCCTGGATCACAACTTTCATGAAGATTCTGCTGCTTACATTCTTAAAGGCTATGTGTAGTGAGATCTGTAACTGTTAGAATAAACTAGGTCATCCTGTGAAAACCAAAAGCAAACAAACAAAAAGGAATGTCCAGGGCATAAAATAATGCAAGCTGTTTCTTGTTGATGGTGCATGCCCCTAATTAGGTCAGCAGCTCCACTCCTTGTGGTGTTTCAGGGATTCAGGATGACCTGCAGCCAACATCTTGAATAAGGCTACCTGTGTCCCAGAGAAAAGGGCATGGTGGTGTCTCACGCATGGGCTCCTAACACTTCCAGGAGAAGTGGCCCCCATAGTTTGAACATGGTCACAAAACCTCTCCCAACCCAAGAGTGTGAAGGAATGCTGTTCTACTATGGTAGAATATTCTATGCTGTTCTGCTAGGGAAGAACATTCCCCACCCCAGCAGGGGCAGCCCCTGGTTGATTTGAACATTCCAGCTACACGGTTGTATATAGAGAGAAGACAATCCAGAGTTCAGAGTCCAAAGCAATTATGGCATGAATCATGACTTTGAACCTCGTTGCTGTTACTCTGAGAAGCTCCACATATAACCTAAAGGGAAAGGTCTTTGCATCTTCCCCCCTGAAGCTGGGGAGAGATGGGAGCATGGTGTTGGATTTCTCCTGAGGGACAGCTGTGACCTTAGGTGAGAATCCAGGGTTTCCTGTCTCTTCCAAGTGGAGTGGCTCTCCAATCAGGGAAAGAAGCTGCTGAAGACACTGGCCTTGTCCCTCAGAGTTGACTTCTATGACTCTGCAGTGGCTCCATTTTCCCTGGGCTCCATCGACACCTCTCCTCTCCAGAGTGGTGTGGCTCTTGCAGGCATCTACTACCAACCCACCACCACCCTTCTAATAGCTATCAATAGCCTGAGATGCCAAGATCCCCTCCTGACAAACTCCTTGGACCTCAAGACCTCAGTCTACCAAAGCCTGGTATCTCTGTGTATCTATCAAGTAAGGCCCATTACACTTCATAACTTCATAAATTGCTGGTTACAGGGCTAGGGTCGTGGCTCAGCAGTAGAGCGCTCACCTGGCACGTGCGCAGCCCAGGTTCAATCCTCACTACCACATAAAAATAAATGCATTGTGTACAACTAAAGCAAATAAATAAATATTTAAAAATATTGCTGGTTACAGCATTACTGCTAATTTTCATATTCCTTAGTAAAATAGCAGAACATATTCTTAGTATTTACAGGAGAAATTTTCCACTGGAAAGGGATCACTAGACCTCAGACCTGTACCTTAGTACCATGATTTCTTTCTCGTATATTTATTAGCAAACCCAGTTCACACTGGTGTTAAAGGGTCGGGGGTGGGGGGCATCTCCTTTCAACACTTGGTTTAAGTCCATTTTTGTGAATCATTTAAATTTTACTCTTTGATTTATTGGATTCTGCTTTATGATTTGCTCCTGATTCTGCTTAATCTCATATTTTTGATATTCCCTGCCAGCCCTTCTATCCAACTTGCTAGGCTAGTGAAAAGCAGGAATGGAGGGAAATATTGAAACTGTCTATATCCTAAGAGGAGTTGAAAACATGATCAATTTAACTCACCAGATTTACCAGGCTGGGTCCCTGAGAGAGATAAACTCTACAAAGATGTCCACAATTCTGGCCTCCTTGTGTTCCTGCCCTGTATAACAATTTCTGCATGTGTGCCAGACTCGTAGCCAGCTTATAACCAAGAGAGTATGGCTAACGGTTTGGATGATCCTCCATGATTGTTTCTTGACGTTAGTCTTTGGCTGGTTAGCAAATTTGAGCTAGTCTCTCCCTACCCTTGCTAGCTTTTGTTTTATTTTATTTTATTTTTGGTACCTGGGATTGAACTCAGAGGCACTCAACCACTGAGCCACATACTCAGCCCTTTTTTATATTTGATTTAGAGAGAGGGTCTCATTGAGTTGCTGAGTGCCTCACTAAGTTGCTGAGGCTGGCTTTGAACATTAGTCCTCCTGTCTCAGCCTCCCCAGCCACTGGAATTACAGATGTGCACCACCACACTCGGCCCTTGCTAGCTTTGAAGAAGCTAGAGCCATGAATTCTATGACTTTCAAACCCGCACCCACTCTCTTTATCTCACTCCAGGTGAGGAATATAAAAATTGGAGGCCAGAGGAGGCACCTCCTCCTGGAGGCCCTTCTTGCCCCGGCAGCATCCTCCTTGCTCTCAGGTTGAGTCAGGGCTGCTGGTGGCTCCTCTTGGCCCTTGCTGGTGGTAGGAACTCTCTCTTCCCAAGACCTTGCTTGACCTTCAGGTCCACCATACCCAAAGGTGTGTTTTGTGTATTCTGTATGGCACCCTAATTTCCTTTCAATGAAGCCTTGGATTAATGATAACTTTTTTTTTTTTCACATAATATACCACATGCTCAATTTTCCTTGTCCTAGTAGGATTTGTGACATTTTGTGACTTTTTCTCAGACCTTCTTCAAAAGTCCCTGATTTGCCCCTGACAATAACCTAGCACAGAATGAGAACACAGGAGGCACAATGACTGACTGACAGGGTCCTTCCTTCCTTTGCTTCACTGCTGCTGCCCAAATGGTCAGAATACATGGAGGGAGGGAAGGAGGGGCCATGGGTTCAGAATGCTATTTTAGCTGTGTGTTACACAATACCCAACCAAGAATGCCTGAATCAGGAAGGGTTAATCATTGGACCTTCCTAAGGTAAATTTGGTGGCATAACCACGTGTTCGGATACGCACATTTGGAAACACACATGGCAAACATGCTTTCCACTGTCCTGCCTTGTCATCTTTGGTGTATCGATGATCTTTCCCCACATGGTCACAGCATGGCTGCCATAGCTCCAAACATGAATTCTATCCTTATGGAGAAGATCCAAAGGCAAGGAAGGGCAAGGGAAGCACCATAATCAATACTCATCCCCCAGGGGTAGAAGTAGTCATCTTCCTTGAACTCAGGGGAGGCTGACTAGCCAGCAAAATTGGGGTTTTGCCAGCAAGATGGATGGGGAGGAGCAGATATTGCTCTTGGCAACTAATAATTTTGGCCTCAGAATAGAGCCACAGTGGTTTCTTTTGAATACTGGGAGGTTTGTGGCAGTTAGATCTAGAACTCTGGCCTCCTGCACCCTGAGCATTGTCAGTTTTCTCTTGCACCTTTGTCTCTTCTATAAAAAGCATTCAGGTAGTGCCTGAGTTGAGAGAGATCAGTGTTACAGTAATAATCAAAAGGGAAAGCCTGTTTCAGGAAAAAGAAACAATAGCCTCCTTCTCCTCGCTCAGCTCTGCAGGTGCTGTTGCTGGGTGCTGGGAGGCTGCTGACCAGCACGGTTCTGCTGAGGCTGGCTCCATGCCCCACCTCCGACCAGTGGGAACATCTTGTCTCTTCCCTTTGCCCGTGTTTGCTGTCTCCAATGCATGTCCCCTGTAGGAAGGTGGAAAAAAAACATGCCCTCCTCCTGTGAGTCTGTACTGCAGACCAGCCGTTCGGCCCTTTTGTCCTGGTTATTTCTACAGAGCTGACACACGCAGGTTTTCCTGTTCCATGGAGAGGCTAGAGCTCTGCTCTTCCTCATTGCACTTGACTCAGCAGAAAGGCTGGACAGCTCTGGGCTCAAGAATCACCCAGCAGAGTAGCCTGATGGTCCCTCTCTGTCACCCCCGCCCCCGCAGAGGCTTGGGTGCAGAGTTTGAACTGCTTAGAGGTACAGCACCCACAGTTTGGATAGCACTGGGGAACTTGCCATTGTCTGATGGAGCAAATGAGTTGCAGGAAGATTCACAGACAGGGCCGCCTGCAGTTCAGGCCACCACTGCAGGCTCTGAGTCAGCATTATCTCTTCCTGTCATCTCTCAGGTGATCCTCTGACCAAGGACACTGCAGGAAGGGCAATGGCATGTGGCTGGGAACAGAAAATAGATGCTTTGGAAACAGACCGACATTCACTTTTTAATTATCTCCTCTTGGCTTCTGCTGATGGATTATTTTTTTTCGTAGCAAAGAGCCAGGAAGAAATGAAAACGTGTCTCACGTTTGTGGAGCTAACTACGCCTGTGTATTAACCTTTAGCACTGATGAAGATAAATGCTGTTTTTACCCCTGATGCTTTTAGACAGGATTTGAATTGAGCAGCTCAGCTTGCAAAGCCCATATTTAGTTTCCCCCAGTTGTGCCTTTTCAATCCCAGGGCAGAGAGAGAGGTGAGCAGGCTCAGGCTCCTGGTGTGAGTCTGACCCAGAGATAAATGAACTCTGGGACTGGGGTTTGTATCCCCATTTCCGGGGATCCTCAGACACCGCAACAGCCTGAAAGGTGTTTGTGCTCAGGGGGCTGCAGGCAGTGGGCGCCATGGCCCATCCCAGAGGCCAGAGGAGTTGAGTAGATTCCTCCTGCTGAGGTCCTCATGAAGAGTTTGGAGAAAACTGCTTATCGGATTGAGGAAGGAATGATGTTTAAGATACAATCACATCCATACTCTTTAAGAGGGGGTGAAAAATGAATAATTCATGCAGTTTATTTAATTTTTTGATCATGCACAAAGTTCATCTCTGGTTCATTGTCACAGAACTGTGTCTAAAGTCATCCCTGTGCTGGTGCTGGTGGGGACGGTCCCCATGTGGTGTGTATGGGCAGGGTGGAGTGCTCAGTGGCATTTCTTTTGCTGAAAGGAAGTATAAACCCCTCAAGAAGTTTTAAATCTAAAATGTTGGGGCTGCTGCTATTGGGAAATTGGGGGGCTGAGTTCGCTGTCTTTCTAAGCATCCAACCACCTGCCAATGTGCCCCCCACCAACTTGACAGAAACTCCCAGGGCCCTGCTAGAAGTAAGTGCTAAAATAAGTTTTTAAAAGCTTTTAGATTTGCAGAAATAAAATACCCTCCTTTCCTTTTCCCTGAAACCAGAGACCCAATGAGCACTTGAGAAGCCCTACCAGGAGCAGCCTGGCCCACAAGATAAGTGCTTGACAAAGCCCCTCACTATTCCTGCAAGGATCTTCTGTTTTGGGAAAGTGCACCTGTTGCCCCCCTGACAGGTGGTCCAGGTGAACCGACAGGCCTGGGGGGAGAGGGTCCATTCACAAGGCCTCTGAGCATATGTGCAATTCATGGAAGGCACTCTCTGCAGCTGTTAGGAACTTGACTTTCCCATAAGGGAATAAGAAAGGTGACCAAAGACCAGCTTGCTCCTGTGTTTCCTGCCTTTTAATAATTCTAGTGGGGCTTGGGGAGACTTTACATATCCATTATTGATGGTTTAGCTCTACTCCACACATCCTACCCTCCTGCATAAAGGGAACAAGGTTGAAAAGGGACAGCAGAGAATAAAGGACAGAGGCAAAGGTCAAAGGAGCTGAAACCCCAGCTAGGCTCCCCCTCCCTCTGCCTCTGAATGCAATCCGTCCTCTGCAGCCTCTGCTAGCCAGCTTCCTGCTTCTCTGCTGCCTCCCTGGGGAAGGTTATGGTTGCAGTTTCCTTAAAGGGCAGCAGCCCATAGCAATTTGCTCAGGGGGAGGAAGTGAACAGGACACACTGTCCCAGGAGCCTAGTGATGGATGGGACCTGGTGGTGTGGTCTCCAGACCTGTTTTGGGTCCATGACAGGTGATCTGAGCCTAGCGGCTGATCTCTCTTGGATTCTTAGAGGACTTTTACTAGGGACCAGGAGTGTCGTTGATGATGCTCCCAGAATATTTTGCATTCTGAGGGCAGATGCATTACATATGAATTTGGGTGGCCATTTGCTTTCTGATGTTGGGGGAACATGGTGTCCACTGACTGCAGCACCAACTGGCCAGCATTTCCCTCTCCAGGGGCTCCAAAGTCATTACAGAGTAAATGGGAGAGGGAAATCTCCAAAAGCCTAGGCTTGGATAAAGGCTTAGATTCCTCTTGTGAGTGTGGGCTGAAAGAGGGACCCCCACTTCATCCTCACCACTGTCTGTCTTTCACATCCTCTTAGCCCCATCTTCTCCTTCCCTTCTTCCTAGCTGGGGAGGATTCCCATTTCCCTCAGGGACCATGTGTACTTTCACTTCTGGGGAAATCACCTCATTTTCCATTGGAAATATAATATTGCTTCTAAATTCTTTTGACTTGCAGAGAGCTTCTTCTAGCCCTTCACACACTGGACCTTAGAGTGTTCTGCTTCACAAAACAAACAAACAAACAAACAAACAAACAAACAAACAAACAAAACCCCTAAAAAACTCCAACATAAAGCTACGAGAAACACCACATCAAAACATTCTCCAATTAACACAGGAAGGCCTCAAATACCATCCAAGGTGCCTTCAGAGGAAAATCCATCTGTGCATCAAAGATAATATTGCTTTGCATTATTTATACCAATTCAGTTACATAAACATTTACAAATGGAATGGTGACAATGGATTAGTGATGCTTAATGAAAGGAGAGTCATCACAAGCTGGAGATTTCTTTATTTCAAATCTCGTCTTGCACATGTGCATCAATCCATCTCCTGATCTTCCTCTCTCTGTCCCTCTAGTGTTGGATCCACACTGTCTTCATACTCGAGCAAGGTGACCTGCCTGTGCAAGAGCATTGCCTGTCAGGTTGTCACTCTCTCGTGTGTTAGTGCAATATTGTTTAATATTGTCTGACTTGGAGGGTATGCTCCGAGGTCTATAAAGATCCTGTTGTTATGTAATGACTAACTTTAAAAAACTAAATTTCAGAGAGATTGACATTGTAGATATTGCTATGTGTTTATGTCTGCAAAGCCAAACAAGATTAACACAGAGAATAGAAGATTCTGAGGTGCCTGGAGCCAAGTGAAAGGAGACCCAAGTGTCGTTTGCCTTGTGATTTCTTCTACCTGCCTTCTTCAACTTCTCCACCCTGGTTGCAGGAACCTAGAGCCTTCAGGCTAAATGCAGCTATCTGGAGTCTGGATGAGAATGACTTCTATGATGTTATAGAAGTCATGTGACTTACTCTATGAGGGCATTTTGGTGCATGTTCTAGTCCATCTCAGAAAAGTACTTGGTTAAATAATCTTACAGACAAAGGTCTATGAGAGTTTTATTTTCCAGAAATTCCCTGAGTCACACCAGGGCTGTCTTTGACAGACCTCAGAGGGGAAACAAAATGTGGACTTTGATAGATGGGAAGGCAAAAGGAAAGCAGTGTGTGGGAAGTGAATGTGCCCTTGTCCGCTAGATGCCCGCTCCAAAGGACTCCCAAAGCTCAGAGCTTTGCATGCAAAGGGGAACTGCATTTTGAGTTGGATGGTGTCAAGTTGCAAGAAGAGAAAAGGTGATTTGGAGGAGCACAACATCTAGACAATGTTAAATTTGCCACGGTGCAAAAGATCTCATGACGCGTCAGTGGTCAGGTGTTAGAAATGGAAGTATTAATAGACCTGGCAGTGAACGCTGATGGGAAAATAGGCTGATAGTAGGATTTTTATGCATAAAAAGGGAATTAATTCATGAGTTTGGCTATGGCAAGCTGAATCAACAATAAGAAGTAAAGAAACTGTGATGGAAAATAGATGATCATTGAGAAGATAAAGATGATGAAAATCCTAATAAGAAAAACAGACAATAAGTGTGAACTGACAGTTTATAATAGAACAAATGTTTATCATAGAACAAATGTCAAAAAAATGTGCAAAGTAAATAAAGATATAGAAACTAAATAAAATATGTTCCTTTTCTGAGAATTTGGCAAAGATTTTTGGTTAAAGTTTTTATAGATGCTGATCAATATTGATGAAGATATGACAAAACAGATGAACTCTTATAGTGATAAGAATATACATCTGTACATCACTCAATGTTTTCATAAAAATGTTGATAATAATCAGTTCATATTTTTTAACAAGGCAGTTCAACTTCCAGGAATCAATTCCCATGAAATAGTTCAGTTTGTGTTCAGAGATTTAATTTAAATGTTAATTTCCAGTTAGAATAATGAATTAATGAAAACAAATATCTGCAAGAAGTTAGGTGCTGGTACTTTTCCATTAGAATAAGGGCCCCAGGAATGAGTCAATTCTGCTTCATTCTAACACATCTCCCCAAGAATTCTAGAGGGAAATATATTCCCACATAGGAAAAAAAAAAAAAAAAAAAAAAAAAAAAAAAAAAAAAAAAGGCACATCAGAAACACTGCCAGTGTGTTTTACTTAATTTTTCCCACCACTGTGAACAAAAGTCCTGGAAAGAACATTTTTGAGGAGGAAAAATTTATTCAGGGCTCATGGTTTCAGAGGTTTCAGTCCCTACATGGCTGACTCCATTGCTCTGGGCCCAAGGTGAGGCAGAACTTCTTGGCAGAAGAGGGTGGTAGAGGAAAGCAGCTCAGGACATGACAATCAGGAACGAGGGGGGGGGGAGAAATCTTCTCACCAAGAACAAAATATATACCCCAAAGTCACAGCCTCAGTGACCCACCTCTTCCAGCCACACCCTACCTGCCTACAGTTATGACCCTGTTAATCCCTATCAGGGGAGCAATGCACTGATTATGTTAAGGCTCTCATAACCCAATCATGTTACCTCTTTCTTGCATTGTCTTACCTGTGAGGTTTTGGGGGCCACCTCATGTCTAAACCATCACACAGTGTAAGACAAGGGGTTCTGACCCTGAACTTTCAATGGTCTGGGCCACGTAGACAGACTCTTTGCTTTACTAAGTCAGCCTGAATGACCTGGAGGGGAAGAGTTTTACTCTTTGCCTGTCTTCCTGGGTATTCTCAGAACTTACTGCTCCAGTAACACTCACTACACCAGCTTGAGCTTGAGCTTGCATGAGAGGAGAGAGAGGGAGAAGAGAGCAAATGTGTCTTTCCCAAGGCTTCTACCTTCTAATATTCAGTCTTGAATAATGTTTCCAAGCACAGATGCTACTTGGGAGAGACGAGAATTCAGAGAAACCCATTACTAGGAGGTGTAGAAGCTGTGCCTGGACCAGTGCACCTTCAGAGAAAGAGAGTGAAAGCAGCTATGGCAATGGTCACTGTTGATCTCAGCCCTTTGGAACTTCACAAGGGCTTCATCTGCATCCTTGAACTTGAGCACGGTGCTCCTCTAAGAGGCATTAGCTTTCTTGCATCTTTCTTGAGAAAAATAGGAGTGAATGAAGGACCCCGAGATTACAATGGAGGCCAAAATGTCCACAGAGTACCTACCTATGTGTGATGTCATATGATAAAAGCATCCGAAATCACAGATGTAAAGAATATCACAAGAAAGTGAGTTTTTTTTTTTTACTAGCTATAGTATATACAGTCTGAATTTAATAGCATAAAACATATATATATTTATAGAAAAATATCACCTATGAAAGTGATGTTATCTCAAAAAAGATTAGAAGTGAGCAAAGTTTACTTTTTTCTAAGCAAAAATGTTTTTAAAAATAATAATTACAGGATTTTTCAAAAAAATTACAAAAAACAACGACCCCTGCCAGTGTGGTGGAGTAGTTGGTCTGTCTTTCCCTCCAGCCATGAATAACAAGCAAAGTGAATATATTTATGCAAAGTGGGTGCAGATCATTATCCTGAAAGACACAATTCCAAACAACATAAAGCTGGATATTGAAACTCCAACAGGTCTAATTCTCTAAAGTTTAAAATCTCTAAAGTTTTTTAAAATACAAAAATCACAATCACAAAAGATAAAAATTCCAAATATTGAGGTCCTGAACCCTGAAATACTAAAAACTGAAATTCTCATTGAAAAGTAAAGGTTGCATATGAGAGGTAGAAAGACAAATTCTAGGGAAGGGATGAGTGTGTTTTCAGGTGTATGCAGGACAGTAGCATCATGTTAGGTAGCTCAAATACACAGAAACCTGCAAGGTGTTATTTTGGGTGTACTGTTTCCATAGGAGGTTAGCTGTGAGTCCAAGGACTGGGTGGGAAGATCTGCCCTGTGAGTGGGCACCATCTAGTCAGCAGGAGCTGGGGAGAAGAGATGCAGAAGGCAGATCAGTCTCTTCTTGAAAGATGTGGCAGTTTTCTTCTGTTGCCTTGGGATTCAGAACCACACGCTCACTGGCCCTTGGATCTAGGACTTACTCCAGTGGCCACCTGTGGGTTTGGGCTTTTGTCTTCAGACTAAGTTGCACCTGTCACAATGTCGACTTTGTGTAAATAGTTTAAACACAAGCAAAAATATTAAAACTTCCTCAATAAATGAAGAGATATTCTTTTTGTGCATCTGCATTTGTGAAAAAAGATCTGTTGAAATTCTGCCTTTTGGGGCAACTGCATATGAGGGGAGGAGTGAGTTCCATGAACTCCAAATAGGGTATATTCAAGCTCTGGTGAGCTGTGGTGGGGATACCCCTCAGGACATATCCCTGCAAAAGGCCCTGAAGAACACCAAAGGCATTCTGTAAATGCTTAGAAGGATCGTGCCTTAGTAATACAGCCAAGCTCACCATAAACTCTAGACACATCCTAACAAACTGTAAAAATGAGTTTCAAGAGGACCAAACAGGTCCACATGTACCTCATTTAAAAACAAAAATTGATGTATTTTAAATGAAGACAACAAAATTCATACACTTACTTAGCACATACAAATTTCAGCATCCAATCAAAACAAAACAAAGCAACTTAATGTGCAAGGAAAGTATGAATTGTCTCAAGATAAAGACAATAGAACTTTAAGTGCCAAAAGGAAAACTGTCAATGTTCAAGGTTAGCCTGGGCAACTTAGTGAGAACCTGTCTCAGACTAAAGTTAAAAAAAAGGTGTGTGTGGGGAGGGGCTGGGGATGTATATCAGTGGTAGAGCACTATTTTAGCATGTATAAGGTTCTGGGTTCAATTCCCAGTAACACACACATGCATGTACACACACACACACACACACACACACACACACACACTAAATATCCTTTCAGATAAAAGCTGAAATAATTTAATGTTAGGAGATTGGCACCAAAACATGATATAAGAAGTCCTTGAGGATGGTAAAATATAAAAATCAGCAAAAACTAATATCTATACAAAGGAATGAAGGCCATGCAAATGAATATTGAACAAGTTTGCAAATGTAAACATATTTGTAGTGCATTTCATTGTAAAAATTTAAGTGGCAAATTAAAATATAGTAGAAAATAAATAACAACATTGTGGATTTATACTCAACCATCTTGATAACTACATTAAATATAAATGGTCAAAACACTCAAATTTAAAGGCAGAGTTTATCAGATCAAGCAGAAAAAGAAACTATGTACACTGCTTCTCAGTATTTAGTCAAAAGAATTAAAGACATCTTTAGAGATACATACATACCCATGTTTATTAAGCAGCAAAATTCACCATGGCCGGATTATGGAATCAGACTAGTTGACCATCAGTGAATAAACTGATAAAAAAATGAGGTATGTATACACAGAGGAGTTTTATTCAGCCATAAAGAAGAAGGATATTATGTCATTTGCATGAAAATGGATGGAATTAGAGAGTCTAAAGTTAAATGGAATAAACCAAACTCAGGAAGACAAGTATTACATGTATTTTTCTCACATGTTGAAGCTAGAGGAGAAAAAAAAAAAAGGTGGGGGAAAGCTCATAATATTAGAAGGGAGATGACTGGAAGAGAACAGGAGGAGGATCAGGAGAGAGAGAGAAGGGAAGAGAGGGGGAAATACAGGGGAATAAAATTGATCAAATTGTGTTGTAAGCATGTATGAATATGGCACAATGAAATCCACTATTCTGTATAATTATTATGCACAATAAAAATAAAATATAAAGAGAAATCCCAAAATAGGTTGTCTATAAGAAAAACATTTATAATGATACAAACAAGTTAAAAATAAAAGCATAGGTAAAGATAATATCATGCAAGCTGTAATGCCAAGAAAGCTGCCGTGAACACTGAGCCAAGATAAACTTCAGAGCCAGGCAGTTTATTGGATAAAACATTTCATCAATCAGTAAGACAAAGATCCTAGATGCGTACATCATGATGGCTGTAAAGAGATCATCAGTAATGTACACGTCTACTGAGCTACATCTCCAGCCTTTTTAATTTTTCCTTTTGAAATAGGTCTCACTAAGTTGCCCAGGCTAGTCTGAACTTTCTATCCTCTCATCTCAGCCTCCCTACTAGCTGGGATAACACCTGTGCATTACCACTCTGCTATGAGATGCTAAAAGATGCTGGAAAACCAGAACTTCACATGCAAAGAAACAAAAACAAAGAAACAAAAGACCTCTAAATACAGAGTGATCTTACACTGTTGAAAAAATTACTTTTTAATGGATCATTGACCTACTTGTGAAACACAAAACTATAAAATTCCTAGTAGATAAAACAGTAGAAAACCTAGGTAAACGTGTGTTTGGTGATGATTTTTAGGGAGAGTTCTAAAAGAATGATTCATGGAAGAAGAAATTATAGGTTAGACTTCATGAAAATTAAAAACTTCTGCTCAGTGAATGACAATGTTCAGAGAATAAACCAACAAGCCACAAATGGGCAGAAAAAATATTTGCGGAACATGTATTTGATAAAGGATCAGTGTCCAAAATATACAGAAATCTCTTAAAACTCAACAACAAGAAAACAAACAATGCAATTGAAAACCAGACACAGGCTTTCACAGATATCTCAACAAAGAAGATGTATTGATGGAAAAAAATAAAAAGAAAGAAAAGAAAAGGAAAAAGAAAAAATATTCCACATTATATGTCATCAGGGAAATGCATTTTAAAAAAAATGGGATACCACTACATATAATTGGAGTGGCTAAAATTCAGAACACTGACAACATTAGATGTTGTGAAGATGTAGAGTAATAAGAACACATTTATTTGCTGGTGGGAATGCAAAATAATTTAACCACTTTTTAAGCCAGTTCAACAGTTTCTTATAAACCTAAACATATTGTTATCATATGCTCCAACAATTATGCTCTTAGTTGAATCTGAAATTTAGATGAAATTGAAACACTTCTTTGAAAGAGAGAAATTACCAAAAATAATACTTTTTAATAAAACCAAATTTGTAATTACAACCATCTTTGTTTTCTGTTTCTACGACAGAATATATGAAACTGGGTGATTTATGAAGAAAAGAGGATTATTTGGGCTTACAGTTCTGGAGGCTTGAAGTTCAAGATTGGGAAGATTGCCTGGTGGAAGTTGGAAAGGAAGTGAGCATGTGCAGAAGAGACAAAACACAAAGCACAGGCTTTCTTCATAACAACTCACTCTGTGGCAACTAATCCAGTCTTAGGAGAGTAATACGAATTCCTCTTAAAGGCTGAATCACCCCCAAAGGACCTACCTACCTCCTGACACCATCACAATGGCAATTATACTTTAACATGCGCTTGGGCAGGGATAAATCACAACCAAACCATGACACAAGTCTTCCTGTAGAGTTCTCTAACTCAGATGATTTCACTGGTGAAAACAGCAAAACCTAAACAAACAAACGAAAAAACAAACCAAACAATACAGATCTTTCATGTACTCTTTCCTAAAAAACAGAAGGAAAATTAAAAACTTTACAACCAATTTTACCATGTCAGAATTACCCAGGTATCTAAATCAAAGAAGGTTAATGTCAAAAACATACAGACCAGTATATCTCATGAACATAGATCAAAAGGAAAAAAGAAAAGGAGGGGCCAATAAGGAAAAAAAGCCTAGGAATAAAATATTTGCAAGTTGAATGTAGTAATTTATTTTAAAATATAGCACATTATGGTTAAGTAAATTTCATTCATGAAATGTAAGTTTCAAAAATCAGCTGTAATCCCAGCCACTTGGGAGGTTGAGGCAGGTGGATTGCAAGTTCAAAGCCAGCCTCAGCAAATTAGTGAGGCCCTAAGTAACTCAGTAAGACCCTGTATCTAAATAAAATATTAAAAAATCAACTGTGTAATTGACCCTCTGAACAGAATAAAGAAAAAAAAGTCAATCGATACAGATACAGTGGTTCCCCAAATTCAATACACTTGAATAAATGCTCATTAAACAAGAAATACACGAAAATTTCCTCAACCTGAGCAGGACATCCATGAAAAAACCCACATTAACATCACACTTAATAGGTGATTGCTTTCTCTTAAGATCTGGATAAGGCAAGGGTATCTGTCAGTACTTTTTAGCATTTTTCTTAAATTTGGACTGGAAGTCTTAGCCTTTGCAATAAGGCAAGAAAGAAAAGTAAAAGGCACATAAGTTGTGGAAGAGCAAGTCAATTAAAGACATGGTTTTGTTTATTATTCAATAACTATGACCTTGAGAAATGCAGTGATGTCAGAAAAAGGTTGGTATTGCAGAGGAAACTGTTGAAGGGTAAATGAATAGCTCAGAGCCAGATGCTGGCTATGGGACACAGCTCTCACAAGATGGGCTTAAAAGACATTTAAAAGCTCCCCAGTGATAAACTCCCCAGTTTTTCCAAATAGTAACCCTTAGTGGTACATTTTCATTTTGAAAGAGAGGAAAGGACTTCTACTCACTAACTTAAAGAATAACATTTGAGAGGGTGAAATTGTTCAAACACTGGACCAGACTGGCTTCGGTTTGTACCAGCGTGATTAATATAAGACCCCATAGCCTGGTTACATTTATGATGTTTTTATAGTAGCTGAAAATAATACTTATTACAGGTATTATACATAATGAATAATAGATTATTAATTGATAGTTATATATTCTATTATTTGATACATAAACAATGTTCAGATGTTATTTTAATAATGATAAGATAAAATTTGGTTAAAACTGATTGATGAAAAAAATATAGTGCTTTTGGCAAAGACACAGTGACATTTCATCTTGCAAACCTTTTTAACTTTTTGTATTTGCCAAGATGATATCACTTTTGTGTGGATGAGCCAGATATGTTGCCATGATCTTCTGAAAGCCAAAGTGTTTTATCTGAAGTTACCTCATTATTCGTGAGAAAAGTTAATCTCGGTTCTAATAGAGTGAAGAAAGGGCAAAAAAGTACATGGAATCCTATTGAAATTTATGCTTAATCTCTATGAATTCAGCGAGAAGCTCAGCATAGACACCAATTAAGCTCCAACTTAGGAGGGGTTAGTGAGATAAAAAAATACTGATATGATAACGTTGCCATCATCTATGGGTTCTGAGTTTTATATCCAATTTGTATTGATATCAATAAAGCATACATATCATTGAGGTTGTATAAAAATATACAGGATGAAGATTCTGAACAATGGTGTCTGATTCCAAGTTACACCAGTCAGATGCCTGTTCTTCTTTCTTACCACTCCTTTTTCTTCTCTTTCTCCCTCTTCTTCCTATTCACATTCTCCTTTTCTTTTCTTCTTCTTTCTTCACCATCATTGTAACCCATCCATGGATAACACTGTAGCAACTTAGGGCTCATAAATTAATATTAATCACAGTATTTAAAGTCATAAAGTAGAAGTGAGTTTTCAGTTTATATACTAGTGAAAAGAGAAAGGTGGGACATTTTGCACTTACTTGCTGCCAGATTTGACAGCTTCTAAGAAAGATGTTTTCCCGTTTTACACAGTCTTCAGAGAGGTTAAGTTGCCCAATGACCCATAAGCTGTAAGTGCTGGTAAGTCAGACATTGCCAATCCTTCTGCCTAATTCTGAAACCTGTGCATTGTCCATTATATCACGCAGCCTTCCAGAATCTCCATGACTAGGTAAAGCAGCAAACACTATCCCATGATCTGGTAATAGAGGCAAACAGATTTATGAACAAGTTAGAGAAGGAAACGCAATGCCTATTGTAAAGGCATATACCTAAAGAACTCTGGGAAGCAAGACAAGGTGTCTGCATGAATTGTTGGAGGTAGAGTGGGGAGGAACACCAGTCACACACAGTGAATATGTGAAGGAGCCCCAATTAGGAAGGGCTATTGCGGCTAGCTGGAAGCCATAAGTTCCACCTGATATGTATGTGATGCACCTGTAAATGCACGTGAGGCACCCGCAAAGCTAAAGGTATATAACTGGGTGAAAGCGGTCGGAGTTAGGAGAACAAAGAATGAATTCATTCAGTCAGTCGTGCAGTCGCTCGGTCGGTCAGAAGAAGAGTTCGGGTAGGAGAAGACGAAAAGAATCAGAGCGGCCAGAACATAGGCAGAGCGGTTACAGAAGAGAAACCAGATAGAAGAAGTAATTGCTGGTCAGAGTTAGGCCGAGGCTCCCGAGGAAGAAAGAAGAAAGAAGAAAGAAGAAAGAAGCTCTAAAAAATAATCTTTCTCTAAGCTAAGCTCTCTCTCTCTTTCTTTTTCTCTAAGCTAAGAAGAAAAGAAGAAAGAAGAGAGAAGAAAAATCTTTCTTTCTCTCTCTAAGAAAGTAGAAGTAAAAGTAGTAATAGCTTTACTCTGCCTCCGAGTTTTCCTCCCGCGGCGCTGTGGCTGGCCATGACAGGCAGCTTACAAATATGCAGTAGTGTGGATGATGAGGCACTGAGCAAGTTGGGTTTTCACTAAAGTGTGTGTACCATTTAAGACATTTTCACCAACGTTATCCTATGTTCATTCTCATAACAGTGATGACGGGTAAGGAAATTTTATTCATTTCACTTTATTGATTAAGAAATCAAAACGTAGGAAGTTGCACAGCCAATTTGTAGTAATTTTTCTAGTGTTTCTAGAAGTTATTATTACCCTGACATAGTTCTTACCCTTAGGGTGGGCTATTAAATAGGAAGAGCATTTTTTCCTTGCTGTGTGCCCACTTCCTTTGAGAGAGATGGAGAGAAAGAGACAGATGAGAGGTTGGTTGAGTTTATGCTTTGAGTTGAGTAGACATTAGGAAGAGCTCTTTATCTTTTTATCCTCAATTTCTAGAAGAAGCTGATTGATTGGCCCTTGGCATTTTCTTAGCTAGTAATACCAGATCATAATTTTGATGAGAAAACATATATGTCAACCTATTGCTTAGTAAAATGAATACATAGTAGATGTATTTTGAAAAGAAGGCAGGGGACATTGTTGACTGCCACTCTGGTAGGGAGTTTACATATGTTACCTTTTTAAAAAAAATTTGCACATTTTGTTTCTTTGTCTTTATGTGGTGCTAAGGATGGAACCTAGTGTCTCACGTGTGCTAGGCAAGTGTTCTACCACTGAGCCACAACCCAGCCCACCATATATTACCTTTTCACCACCACAGACCTGCATTTCAGGTTGGTCAGCACCACATTCTGAAGTCAAGTAGAAGATCTGGAGGATTAAGAATTGTCCAAAGTCCTGTAACCTGACATTGTAGAGGAGAAATCAGACTCAAGTCTGCCTGTCCTCAAAACTTGTGATCTTGCAGATGAAGTTGGATTTACAGCACTATTTGTTAACCTCCCCTGTGCTCCTATTGGTGAATCTCACACTCAATTCACGTCGTCCTCCATCAGTGACTCTTACACTGCTTTGAATTTTCTTGTATTTATAAGATTATATTTTGTTGCCCTGAAACCTATTTCTTATTTCTCACTGCCTCTTGAAAACCCCAAAGTCTTTAAAGTCGAGGTGAGGTTTCATGCCTCCAAGAAAGGTTTGGAGAAAAATGAAATTGGAAATGACCTTGGCCTCCTCTGGACTGTAACAGAACCTGGTCTATCATTGGTTGTCATCTGTTACCAATCACATAATTATTTTTGTGTCACTTCTTAATTTCTACATTTCATCTGAGTTTTTGTGGTCAGAAGCACACCTATTAAATTCCATCTCAGTGATGAACAGGTGCACATGCACAGAATAGTCATTAAATATCGCTTACTTTCTATAAGGGAATAATTAGGAAACAGTTAATTCAGCCCAGTTATGTAGAAGGTCAGACTTAACTGATCATCAGTCTTTTGTGATTTTAAGTATTGACAGTAACAAGCAGGCTAACAAAACTGTCAAATGGAAATTCATGCAGTCCTGCTTGAGTTTGATAGCAGGCTGGTTTGTTCTAGTCCTTTAATGGTGTTCTATAGGTGGATATTAATAAAGTCCTTAATTTTTTTAAAAAAGTAAGATGATCTTTTTCCTACTTCTGTTTGTGTTAATAGTATTTCTTTGCTCACCAGTTTTATTTTCTATGTATAGAGCACTAAAGTAAATGCCAGTCCAGCTCCTGTCAAAACAATCACAAGGGGACCTAGCCTAAATGCATGAGCTTTTATGGGATCTTTGCAAGTCCCTCCAGTGCAGATTAGAAGCATGAATAGTTTAGGCTTTGTTGCAGGGGCATTGGAAAACTTATTTTATGCATCTGAGAATTGAATTTTTTTGCAAGCTAATGCAATCATCTCCTATCCCTTATCCTTTCCTGTGGCTACCTCCTAGCATGTGATATACAATATGTGTTCCACAGGTGTTTGTTAGGTGAAATGTAGAACCTGATATTTTATAAATACCCTATTGGGTGTCACTGACATGCACTCCCATTCTTTGTCTGTCTCCTGGCTCTGTGGCCGGGTGATGTTCACCATGGAGCTGGCCCGAAGGATAACAGCTCACACTTTGGAGAGGCTGGTGTAGGCATGGATTGAAGCCAGAGGTTCAATTACTGAAATGAAAATCTGCCTGATTAGCTTAATTTGGCCTTCAGAGTCCTCAATTATATTTGATGACTTATGACATACTGCAGTTGGAACCTCAGAATTTCCAAAGGTTAAAAGCGGATGATGTTTAATTAAAATTTAGTGTTTTGAAAGTTGAGTAATACAAAACTTAAGCTTCTTACAACAAGGCAGAGACACACACTTACCATCTGAGCTACTTTAAGATCTCCAATAACCTTGAGTCAGATGCATATTGAGGAACAATTCAAAATTTACAAGTTCAATTAACAAATTAATACAAACAGAAATTTAAAAGTGTCATCGATGCACACTTGGTTCTAAGAATAATTATAATTACTGTGTTGCTCTTGAGTGATATTTTTGTTTTTGGAAAGCAATTTTTAAAAATTTATGATCTCATTCAACACATAATAATTGAATGTTAAATCTTATTTACTAAAAGTGGAGATGAAACAAAAACATTTACTTGTGATTTTACAATACCAAATTTTAAGCAATATATCAATGTAAAAATTGTCTAATGCATTCTTATGGTGAAATTCCACATAGATCTGTGGCTTTCATAAAGAGGTCCATACAGATTGCACACAGGGCAAAGTTTAGAGACTCAAGAAGGACTTGCTTTCATCACTGAATTTGCTAATAAGGAAAAACAGCTTGCTGTAATGTAAAGGCAGAGCTTTCAATGGCTGGGACACTTAAGGACCTTCAAGACTGCAGATTTTCTGAGTGACATAAAAGAAAAGTTGATCTGGTAAACTCCAAGCCCACATATACCACATTTTATTTTTGAGTTACTAAAAATATCTTCTATTCTTAAACTACCTCTTTTTCTATACTGTCAGAGACCTGACATTTGTATAACTAGAATCAAGTTTTCTGTTAATTTAATTTGAGATTATGGTTAGTAGAGAGAGCTAGGAACACTCAGAAGAGTAAGATCTGAGGAAAGAGCGGCTGGTGCTGGGGCACTCTGACAGGTCGAAATAGAAGACAGAGGACTCAGCAGAAGACAAAGGACTCAGCAAAACATATATTTATATGCTCTTTCTTGAAAAGTTTTTAAAGAGATGGCAAAGAATTAAAATAATCAAACAAAACAAAATAACACCTTTAACATAGGATTTAAGTGGTAGACCATGAGTAGAAAAGAGATTTCAGCCAAGCTGTGAAAGATGGACAAAAGGGAGAAACAGATGGTTGAAGAGATAGTGAAAGAAATCAGGTCCCAAAACAGGGGGCATTAACTGAGCCCTGGAACAGAGGTTCTCCAGGGAGGTTCCTGGGTCAGCTGCATCTTTGTCAGCCGTGTATTGACCAGAAATGCCGGCTCTTGGGCCCTACACTAGTTCTGCTGAGTTGCAAATGCTGGCGATGAGCTCCAGTGATCTGATGTGCAGTTGAAAATCACTGCTTTAGAGACTCTCTGGATCCCAATGCATTAGGCATGAAGGAAGGCAAGAATGACATGTTGAGTTTAAGTAAGATGACACATTTGAACATCTTCATATAAAATAATTGTTTCCCATTGCTGCTTACCTATTCCAAGTGCAGCATGTTCAACATGCAAGTACTTATGTCTTTTTTTTTTTTTTTTAAAAAAGGCTTTTTGTCTAAAGAAACTACATAAGTCACCTTGCAACAATCAGAAGAGCCAGTCTGAACTGTGAAACTGCTTAATATAGAAAAGGAGGTATTTTGCACTAGGCTGCCTGTCAATGGACTCTAAAGTGAAGCCTGAAGATAGACTCCTTACCTGCATATAAAGATCAATCAGTCAGCGAGAGGTAAGTTTTCAACATAATAGAAAAAAAAGTAAGGAAAAACTTAAAGGGGGGGGTGACCTTAACAGAAATTAAAATAATTCAGTATATAGAAGCAGTCATATAATAATAGCTCAGTGCCCTCAGAAAGAATTAAGAAAATATTATTTCTACAAATAAGATCAGATGTGAGGCATCAAATATTAACTAGTTAGAAAATAAAAATCAGGTTTTTTTAAAAATAAAAACATTAGACAAATAAATTCCACATGTACTGTTGGCATATAAATTTGAGGAACTTGTACTAGATATAGAAAGAAAAAGATCAGTAAAGAGAAAAGATGAGCATCATAGAGGACTGAATTTGGGGGTAAGTCTTTGACTAATGGGATATACAGAGAAAACAGACACTGTACAATAAATACTAAAGGATAAAATTTAAAAGCCTAAGTATAAGTGCCTTTGGATTGGAAAGGTCCAACTACTTGATCCTGCAGTGAACAGAACTCAGAGAAATGATGCACAAAATGTGATTCACTTTTTGCTTTTATACTCAAATAGCAGGAGAGTCAGTTACAGCCCAGGAATGTATGCAAATATTATCAATCATGACAATTTAATGATCAAGAGATGTTTCCTAGAGTTGCTACAAAAAATAAGGGTAAATATTTATTTATTCAAAATTACACAAGTATTTAAAAGAAAAGCAAAAATGTAGACAATGTATGACCTTGGGCATCAGGGAAAGCCTGGTCCGATATGAAAGAGTTAAATCTGCTGTCAGACTAGGACACAATTAGATGTTCCCTTAAATTAATAAATCAAAAAACATGATGGAATTATAGATTACATCCAGGGTGAAGTCACCATCAGAATTATAGTTTTAGAAATAGTTTTAAGAATTCAATAGTGTCCCCCTAACATTGGAGGCATGGGGCAGGGAAGTTTGCTTTTTGTATTAATTCCTCCATTTTTCAAACCACTAATTTGGTTAATAACTGTTAAAATTCCAACCCCTTTTTCCCAGTTAGTATATTGAACACTGTTCATTGAATGTCCACTGTTTTTTTTGGGGTGCTGGGGATTGAACTCAGGTGCACTGGACCACTAAGCCATATCCCCAGCCCTATATTTTTGTATTTTACTTAGAGACAGGGTCTCACTGAGTTCTGTGCCTTGCTTTTCCTGATGCTAGCTTTGAAATCAGAATCCCCCTGTCTCAGCCTCCTTAGCTGCTGGATTACAGGCGTGTACCACTGCACCCAGAAAATGCCCACTATTTATTTCCCCTTTTCCTTATTGGCAGATCTGCAGGTCTGTTGCACAGCTGCTTTCTGCACACAGCCCTGAGCATGGGAAAGATGGCTCAGTCTCCAACCACAGGTGCATTTTCATTAATCTCAATCATGGTACAGTTGGCCCTCTGTACCCAGAGGTTCTACATAAAAGAGTCAACCAGATACATGGAAAGCATTTTTAAAAAATTATATGAGTACTGAATATGTATAGACTTTTTTCTTGTCATTATTCCCTAAAGAATACAATATAACAACTAATTACATAGCATTAGCATTATCTAGGATATTGTAAGTAATCTAGGTATGATTTAAAGTACATTAAAGTGTGGGCTGCATACAGATACTTTGTCACTTTATATAAGGAACCTGTGCATCTTCAGATTTTGGTTGCTGAGGGAAGATCCTGGAACCATTCCCCAAGGATACTGAGGGACAGCAGTAGCTCCATTTCTCTGGTAGATAATTGGATTAGGGTTATTTATGATGTCCAGTTCTGGCCAAAGACAAAATAGGCCTATCTGCTGGGAAAAAGTTCTTTGCCTCAAAAAAGCACAAGACAAACTTGTTGACATTCCTATTCCTGGAAATGTATGGGTTTCTGGGCCTGTGGGGAGCTGGTCTTGGGGCAAAACAAAGGTGCTGATGATCCTCAGACAAAATAATGTTACAAACCTCAATGAAGTTGCTCACATGATGAAACTATTGGGCCAGCAACTCTTTAAAAGTATGGAGCCACTACTTCAAAAGGCAATACTGATTAAATGCAATACTTTTACTGTGCTAAGGTATTTTGAGTTTGATATTCTGTCCCTTGCTGTTGAAGACCGTCTATCATATTCACCTGTCAGATGCATGCTATGGAGACCAGACCCATTCCTGAGCCGTGAAGTTTGGGGTGGATTTAAGGTGTAAGGGGGTGAGCAACATGTACTGCTCTTTGGGATGATAGAATAAGTGGAAGCATCAAAATGTCCTTAAACTCAAAACAACACAGATTTAACATGTATGTATTTGCAGTAAGCCATAGTGATCCACCATAATGTAAAATTTGCTCAACAAGAATCTTTAGAGGTCACCATCTGGAAGAAAGGCAAGGATCAGTCATTGATCACTTTGAGCTTACTGAAGCGCCCTATGACTTATGATTACACACCTTATCTCACTAAAATCCTCAAAACTACTTTAAGAGTTGGAGTTAAAGGAATGGCAGCCTTTTATGTTCATGGCTGGACTAATGTAACGAAAATGGCATTTGACAGCAGGATCACAGAGCAGATTTTAGAGGTACACCTGGCAATCAGGTAATGAGTAGGCCACATCTGACTTGGAGACCAATTTTCCCAAAGATTGCATAAAGTTCTCCAAATCCACAGTATCTTTACAAATTGTCCTCAAATTCTTTTGCTACCACCAAAATTAAGTAATCATTCACATTCATAGGCAAAGTGAGAAAGGATAATATAGAAAATACTGATCAGAAATAAGAATTTGTTGCTGAAAAGTTTTGCAGCAGTCTTGAGAAGGTTCTGTTCTCTTCTAGTTCCATGACTTGTCGTACACTTTGGTATTCCCATAGACAACACCTTTAGCATCCCAGGGAAAGCTCCAACAACTCTAGATGAGCTGGGCATGGAGGGGTGTGCTTATAGCCCCAGCTACTTCGGAGGCTGAGGTGGGGGTATTATTTACCCCCAGGAGTTTGGGGCCAGTCTGGAAAATAGTGAAATTCCCATCTCCCCCACCAAAAAATTCTTGATATGAATTATTTCTTGTGTATTGCAAGCACAGACATCTCTGGTGATTCGAAGGCATCTGCCTTGAGTTAAGTGCAAACAGAGGAGAAATGGTGTTTTACGGATTGCTAAGCCCACTTGCAATGATTATCAAACTGGTAAGATAAACAATGATGATAGCTTTTAATTTTAGACAAAAAAAATGAGGACAAATAATGAACCCAAGGTTAGGAATCAAACCTAGGTGTTTCTAACTGCAGAGTCCATGAGCTTTCTAGTATCCTCCACTACTTTTACAAAGCTCCTTTCATCAAACAACTCCAAGCCAGTGGGGCAACAGGCTGGTTTTTGAGGGGTGAGATCTCTTGCATGAGGGTGTTAGGAATAAGCTGGAAGACCATTTTTCCCCCAGGATGTTCTAGAAGAGGTTTGTGTACAAGTGTGTTGGGAAGGGGCTCTGAGGCCTCTTCCTAGTGTGACTTCATATTTTGATGATATCTCAAAGCCATGTGCAAACAAAAATTCCTTGAATTGTCTACCTAGGATGTGAGGGAACAAGCTCAACGTCATACTCCCATGTGGTGGAAAAAGCTCCTCTAGAGCACAGGGTTGGCAGCTTTCAGATGCACATAGCCCAAATTCTGCCCCATGTTTGGTTAGCTGAATCTTCGTGTGAGCTCATGCTGACTTCCAGGGTGTGTAACCTGCTCCCCAATGCTTGGGTGCTCTTGGTTCTGTTATTGAAGGAACAGGGATGCTTACCTGGTTCAATACAGAGCAGAGTTAGAGTCAAATGGTGGCATAGCAACTCTCAGAAATTAATTCTCTTTTGATGTTTTTATTGGCTAACTATCATAAAATATTCCCTTCTTGGCATAGCTAATAGAAGCCGGAAGAGGAGCCATCTTCCAGGTGACAGCCAGAGGAGAGACATAATTTGGCCTTAATTTTGATGGAGATGTTCTGTGATGTATGGTTTTGAAAAGGAGAGGATAAGGCAAAATGAAGATATTAAAGCTTTAGGGAATGAAGATTTTTTTTTGTTAAGTTTTTTTCTGTCAGTTGAATTGGGCATAATAGTTACTCTCAAAGTGATGGGGATGAATAGAAATAACTTTACCCAAATGGCCTTTATGAGGTGCATACTACTTTTAATGTCTCAGTGTATTGGGCTTAGAATCCTTAGTATTTGGTAATAGAGCCTAAGCAGTGATGTTCTACTAAAAACTCATTTTTTTAAACATGAAAATCAATTCTTTTTTTAAAATTTTATTTTTATAATTTTTAATATGTACAACTCATAGTGCATGTATTTAGCATCTTTTTACATACAACTGTTTGTATACAAAGTATATTCGTACAATTCAAGTCTTCAATCATGCATTTAGGAAAATGTCAATTCTTTTTCTAAGTCAAAGTGCTATCAAATCTTTGGTTAATTAGTGTTCACATATTAGGAGACACCTGTTGGCACAGGAGTGATGGTACTAATACATTCCCCAAATTTTTAGTAACCTGAAATAGAATAACTCAACATCTCAATAATTGGCAGAATTAGAGCCATGTGTAAGATCTACATTGCCCAAATTCTGACCCATATTTGGTTACCTGAGTTGATTATTTGTCTTTTTCCCAAAGTAGACAAGGTCATGGAATTGTCATATCAACAGATAATTAAATATCCAAGGTCAACACTTCAGTGTCCTTTGGAAGATAGACTTTGCCCCGATGTGAGAGAAGAACCAGCTGGAATAGAGGAATCCTGGATGCATATACACCTGTGGGGTCTACGCCCAAAGCTTTCCATAGGAGTCAGATGTTTACCTACAGGGATTTCTATGGGCTTTCCCTCCCTCTTTAATGATACCCCATACATCTGCATCAACCTTCTCTTCTCCAAGCTACTTCCAGTGTAACAGGCATTTCTGCCTGGTGGTTTCTGGATAGGAAAAAAGATGGAATTCTTGCTTTGGCTCTTGGTAATGGTTCTGTTTCCACAGAACTCTGGCCCACTGGTTTACAGTGACCTTCTACCCTTCTGATATTTCTACCACCTCCCTGGCTTCCCTTGTACTCACTGGCTGTGAAACTATGGGTACTGTCAGAAGTCTTGAGACACTAGTTTGTAGATGTTATGTTTCGAAGCTTCTGATTTTGTTTTTCTGCTTGCTTCCTGCTTCTCAAGGTTAGAAAGAAGGAGGATGTTTTGATGAACCCACAAAATTCAAGTAATGACCCAGCTCACAACTTACTAGTGAAGCTTCTTACAGGCACATTCACTTTCTTTCTATGAATTCTAGAATCAATTAGTTGGCTTTTACTTGTGTTCTACAAGAACAGGAGGCTATGTATGAATCTTAAGAGGCTAATGAATCCATCAGGCGTGGTGGTGGTTATTCATACTCTAAAAGCATTCTTTCTTTTAAGGCAGGGATTTGCACAGAAAGAGACGAAGTTGTGTTCATTCATGAATAATTAAATATTCAGGAAGAAAGGAAAGTAGATGTTGAGGAATAGCAATGTGGTTTAAAAAATTATGGGCAAATGCTGTGATCAGCTAAGAAAAACTATGCCCTTTGTGATAAAGTACTTTAAAAAGGACAACAAAATGAACTTCCAAAACGTTATTTTTTCTTTTAAAGTAACCAAACATTTCAGAACACATTTCAACCACTAAGACAATTAAATATATTCAGCAAATATCTACCACAACTGTGTCCAGTGCTATTCCACATACTGAGAAGAACATAAAATAAATGCAAGTTATTGAGCCATCAAGAAGCATCCGCTTTAACTGAGGAGGCTTGAGATTGCCCAGGTGACAGCTAGAGCAAACCGCAGGGTGGCTGTGGTCCAGGCTCCTCCCCTGCTAACCACTCTCATGTGTTGGTCCATTTCACAGGCAGACATGACCAAGCCAGGAAAAGCCCCTTTCAGCACAGCAGATCTACGCAGGAAGAGTCCTCCTGACAGTCATGGCGCCTGGGTTCTCACGGTCTTCCTCTCCTTCAATATATCAAGGTCAAACAAGGCCAGGTGAGTGAAAACTAAGGGTTTCTGTCAGAGATATTCAAATATTTGAAGTGGAACTGTTTATTTAGTGTTAATTGAAAGAATAGAGGAGAAAGAACAAGATAGAGGAGAGACCTGGAAAAACAGAGGAAAGAGACCTTTAAAACTTCCTCCGGGAATTCTCTGTTTGTTCTTCTGCAAATAATGATCAGGTGGAATTTACTAAGTCTAACTCATAAGTCAAAGGCTCTGTATAATTTCTCATCTTCCATTTCCATAAATTTAGGAAGGGCTACTGTGTAATTAACACCTGTAGCATTCCCGGTCTTAGCTCTGTATAGTCAAATTTGGCTAAAGAGGAAGAAGTAATGACTCAGCTGGGACACTCCTGAGGGAAGAAGGAAGAAAGAAGAGAGAAGAAAGAAGCTGTTACGGACCCTTCTAAAAGATCAAGAAATTCCCTGCTAAACTTCCTGCCATTAAGAAGAAAAAAGCGATGAGCTTAAAAGAAAATAGAGAATTAAATAGCATGGTAAAAACCATGCAGGAAAAAAAAAAAAAAAAAAGCCATTGAGCTTTGGCAAGAAAGCCATAAAGAAAAATAAAGAAGAGGAGAGAAAAAAAAAGTCAAAGCCGCTTATACAATTGTGCTTAACTAAGTGCGTTAGCTGCTCCTCAGCATTAGGCTTCCTTAAAGCCACAGCACCTTCTCAAAAAGGGCTCAAATATCCACCCTTTCAAAAATAAAAGGTGAAAAGCTAGGTAGGGACAAGAAAATAAAAGAAAATAGAGAAAATAAAATAGAGAAAATAGAACAAAAGCACCTTTTTAAACTAAAGGGAAGGAATATGAAGGAGCCCTAATTAGGAAGGGCTGTTGTAGCTAGCTGGAAGCCATAAGTTCCACCTGATATGTATGTGACGCACCTGTAGGCACCCGCAAACCTGAAGGTATATAACCGGGTGAAAGCGGTCCGAGTTAGCCTCCGAGAATTTTCCTCCCGTGGCGGCGCCGTGGCTGGCCGTGAATAAATTACCGAAGAAGAAAAAGAAAGAAAGAAAGAAGAAGAGTAAAAAATAAAACCCTCTTGGCTTCTCTCTGACCTATCAAAACCTGAAATGAGGCACAGGTTCTATCTGGATCACTTTATGGGGTTTTGTGTGAGACACATAGACACTGATGTTTCTTCTTTCTGAGGCTAGCTTTTGCATATCTTTTCCTCCCACCAGTCTTTTTATGCACATGTCTTATCTTCCACACCGATTATGTGTGCTTTGACGACAGGGGCATTTCTTACAGTTCTGTAACTCCGTCCCTCAGCCTCTCACAGGGGCCTTGCCCATGGTAGAACATAAATATTAAATTCATGGAGGGTATGAGAGTGAGCTCATATGGCGGCAGGAAGACAGCTGCAGATGAAAACGGTTCATGAAGAATAAACAATTGATCGTAATCAAGGCACAATAAGCCAATAACTTTTACCTGGAATCATGTTCCCAAGCCTTATTATTAGATTTTTGAGGCCATGGGGGCATGGCCCTACCCTCATATGTGATGATGGGTTTCCCCCAGTAGGAGCTGGATGTTGCCCTGGCGATCACTCTAAAAATGGGGCAAGATGTGAGGAAGGCCTTGAGGTTGGAAGAGACCCTGGCTCTCAGGAGGGGAGGTCTGGAGCTGGCTTTTATGGGAGACTGCTGTCCCTTGTCAGAGGGTAGGGGAAAGTGTGACAAGTCTCCATTCGCAGTAGTGGTGGTAGGTGCAGCAGCCATGGCAGAGAGAGCAAATCTTTTGAAATTATCAAGGAAGAATCCTGCAGAGAACTCGGAAGAGAGAGGACTGACCCACCCCTTCCCCAGGAGAAGGGTCGTGTGCTTTCTTGAGGAATAAAGGACAGCTGGGTTCTTAGCACAGGGTTTAGACTCAGTTGTGAGATTACTTTTGCAGAAGATGGCCCCTTGTGTGTATTTGTTTTACGAATGGAACCCTATGAGCTGCCACTCAGTCCTTTACCATTTTCAGCTGTGACACAGCTCTAAAAATAGCACAGAAAATGCATTGTTCCTTGTCCCCAAAGGAATGGTGCCTTGGCAGCTCAGGGGCTCCTGCACTGTCAGGTGTGGAAGCAGTGACCAGGCACAGGGATGCTGGGGGTAATAACCAGAACGTTTTAATTAGATGTTCAGGACTGCCCAGGTTTCCTAGGCCCGTGTCTTCATAAATATACTTCACCTTGAGAATCTGTCTTGTCTTAAACCTGAATTGCTTCCACAGCTTCCTCTACATTAGGAGCAGTTCCTTTATGCACACCTTTTATTGGTCTATCATTCCTAGCCTTCCTAAATGGAGAGATTCTTTTTACACATGATTTGAGATTCTGTATTCCTTGTGCATGTTAAGGATGATATTATACTTTTTTTTTTCTAAGCGTGCTATTTAGGGCCTTTGTCACCATGGTTTTTCTTTAGGTAAAATGTTGAATGAGCTGGTGAGTATTTTACTCGAAGATTGATGTGCAATGGAACATATCCCAGGGCTGTGGACAGCTCAGGTTCCACTTTGCAGATCCCAAAGTAACTTAGGGAGGGCAGCGACTTACTCATGTGTGGAGCATTTGGCTTTGAAAACCATCTGGCTTATGGTTGCAGGAGTAATGCGGCAGTCTTTCAATTGTCCCCTCACCTCCCATTCTTGGAGAGTCCATGCCATTTAATTTCAAAATGGAGAGATCTTGACTCACTGCCAAGGATCAACTTTGTGTGCATTTTTAAAATAGTTCCATTTACATACCCTTCCAAAGATCAGGGTTGTATGGAAAGGTTTATGGTCTCTTTGCTCTGGTTTTGCTGGTAAAATAAATGAAGCTGCAGTAAAAAACACATCTGCCCAGCTCTAGAAGCTACAGTGCTATTTCTTCCAATTTTCACAACAGTGTAAAATATAGCAAGGACCAGAAAATCTTCAGATAGCTTTTTGGCTTTTAGATCAATATTGACTTCTTTTCCCTATCCATTTGCTGTGTATACTTATTTTCTTATTTAGCTTTTGTCATTTGCTCTGGCATGGCTATATAATTTTTGGTAGGATTGGGAAATTATCTATTTATCATCAAAGTTTCTGAGGAAAATATTGTGTTGCTTTTTGGAATTATACACAAAATAGTATTGGGATTATAGCAGAATATGTTCTTATATTTTTTAAAAATGCTAATGTTTAAGAGGACACCGTTTTCGTATAGAATGCTCCACTCTTGGGATGCAAGATCCCTGAATGACGTTGCTAAACATTTTTTTTCTGCAATCCCTTCACGTTCTCTGTGCTCCCATGAAATTCACCCATTTTCCTTCTCCAAGACATTTTCTCACTTCCCTGCTTTGTATACTTCCCCACCTTTTCTGCTTTTTCTGACTTCATCTGGCCCCTCCAAAAGAGCACTAATTGTCTAAACAATTTCTGCTTCTTCCTACCAGATCCTAAACCATGACTTCCCACAGTGGCCATGTGGAATCTGTCCCTCAATCCAGCATTTGCTCTTCATTACTTAAATGTCCTTCTCTTTCCTCTTGTATATATTTTCTCCCCCACTCTCATTCATCCATCTTTATCTATATCTAATCTATGTCTACATCATCTATCAATTACCATCATCTATCTAGCTTCATCGTTCCATCTTCTCTAACAGTTCCAAACTCCTTTTACCCTGATTTGTTCTTGTTTCCCCTTACCAAATTCAGCTCATCTTATTCATAATAGCTGTTCATTAAACATTTATTGGTAAGTCAATGAATGAAAAATCCCTGCAGGTCAGTGCTACATAATAGATGTGTTTTGTTTTGCAGCAATTATAGATTCCCTAACTGGGCCTTTGTAAGCACTTCAGTTGTTTTTAAAAAATCACTCATTATGTGCAACGGGTAGGCTAGAAATAGATTAGAAATGTAAAAGTAGAAAGAGGAAACAAGGAATCCTCTTTCCATATTATATATATATTTTTTTTACTATTTGTTTTATTTCTTTTATAGGAGGGAAAGCAGAAAACATATGATCTTGCTTGAGCATTATCAAACCTGCCAGCTTTATTTCCTTTTCAATCTGAATAAGGTGACTTCTCTCCAATCAGATGAGGTTCTTTTAAAAAAAAAAACAGCTTGGTAGTGACTATCAACATTCCAGGCATTTTTCAAAATTTACCAATGAGACCATAAGACTACTTTGTAGCTGGTATGTTGTAAGAGCCCTAATAAGGAGATAGCTAAGATGGCGGCTAGCTGAGAGCCATAAGAGGTGTTTCAGTATTTTCACCTGATATTCATGCATTTATCTAAGAATCTTTTTATGTCCGTGAACACTATGTGATGCACCTGTTAAGTTTGAGCTGTTGACACGTGTATACTTGTTAAGGCAAAAAGTATTTAACTGGGTGAGGTTGGCTAGAGAGGGTGGTTGGAGTTGGAGAGGTTGTTGGAGCCGGAGAGAGAAGTTAGAAGAAGCAAGAATAAAGAGTCTATTCATTTTCCAATCTGCTTCCGAATTCTTTCCCGCGGTATCTTTGCTGCAGGCGGCAACAGTATGTGTGTTTTGTGTGTGTTTACAACTGGTAGCTGTTTCAAATAGCCTTTAACACAATCTGCTACGCCTGTTTTACCGCACACCATTTCATTTGGAAGGAAAATTGGAGGTTTCTCAAATGATCATAAATCACTTTGTCATAGGCACTGAGTGATATTTTGCAGGAGGGCAAGGTGAATTGATTTCAAAAGTATAGAGAAGAATTATAAAATGTCATAGCTTCTGCTGTAAATGTGTTACAGCTCATCATTGGAAACTGTCTACGATCACATTAAAGGAAATTTTAGTTTCATTCACACAAATTCAAAAGAAAAGAATGCTGTCATTTTAGGATTGGCCATCTATTTTGTGGAAACTGGTTTATAGAGATTGCATCTTTCCAGTTACAGACCCAAGGATATGTCTAGGGATGGCTGAGGTGTGTGTTCTTATGGTCAATCATGAAAAGAGGAAGCCATTAGAGGTGTGAGATTCATTTCAAGATCATAGTTTCTTATGTTGTGTGAACGAGGTGAGGGATTTAGCTTGGGAGAAGAGAGTGTTGGAGAGCTGCAGAAACATTTAGGTGAGGAGCAAACCCTCCTTGGCAAGTCTCATGAGTAGCAAACCTTCATTCCACTCCAGACAAGCAGCCAGGCTAACAGAAAGTGAGATAGGTCTTGCAGGTTTGGAAGCAATGTTGCTTACTTTGAAATTTCTGAACAAGTCTAATGCTCACTGTTGGTACAGACAAGACCAACTTTAGGTAGGAAGTAGAATGTAGCATGAGAAAGTTTGCAGTAGATAGTAAAAATTATTGAAAAAAAAATGCTTCTATAATCTCTTGAGTAGAAAAGTTCCTGACACAAAGTGTATTACTAGCATCTCTCTAGTAACACATCTCCAAATTTTACAGAGAAACAGATATTAGAGGCCCAGAGGTCTTCCTTCCCATCTCTAGCTGGTTGGCAATTATACTTTGTTTGTTCATTCATTGGTTCATATAAACTAACATTTATGGAGAATTTACTCAGTGTCTTTTAGCATCTTAGATACTAGAAATATATGGATGAGGAAGACAGAATCTCTATCTTTGCTCCTAAGGAAGAATGTGAGAAACACATGACCCTATGAGAAGAGAGCCAAGTGACCCTAGTGGACAGCTGGCCGACCATCAGCCATCCATGTGAATCAGTCCAGCTGAGCTCAGAGGAAAAGTCTGCCTGAATCACCACCCACAGGCTTAGGAGACACATGAATGTTTGTAGTTTTAAATCACTGCATTTTGAGGTGGCTTATTCTATAGCATTATCATGGCAAAAGTACATGATAGAGGGAGATACGCTTTTTTTCCTAAGAAGATGCAACAATATTTTCCCCAGTCCTCCTGCTCAACACAATTAAAAACCCTGGACATTAAATATAAAACAAATCTGAGAAGACTTGGAAAGGTGTAGAGAAGAGGCAGACAGAGGAGAGAACTCAGGACCGGAAGGATGATGGACTGATTTAGTCACCCGAGTGACCTTTCTGCCCTTATGTCTTCGACTTAGAGCTGGAGAAACTGGTGACCCGGATGTGCCAATGGGTGCAGAAAAAGAGAAGACCCCAGCAAATGCTGCTCTGTGACCAAGGGACCAGGAGGCAAAAATATTTGCTCAGAAGGCAAAAATATTTCAGTAATAATGAATCTACTTCAGACACATACCAAAGAAAATACTATGATTCCACACCAATTTCCACCAGCACATTAAAAATTTAATTCAAAGAAAAACTGCACACAGGGTCTAGAAAATTTGGTACCGACCCTGAGTTTTTAACTACCTTCTTGGGCCGTTTGCTCTGCCATAACAGAACCATGAGTGACTACTTCTGAGTGGATTTGGACCAACAAAGACAATGGCGGGAAGGCACGACAGGCAGGCAGACAGACAGTGAAAGGACGCACCTGAGCATGAACAGAGTTGTAGGTGTTCTCATGCCTCTGGGTTGGCTATGGTGCTGCTGCTGCAGCTGCCCATAATCTACGAGTCTCACATCTTCTTTTATTATCAGTTTCTCTCTTGCCTTTCAATTTACTGTATGTACCTCCTGGTACCAGAAACTTAGGAGGCCTAATCAGCATGGGCTTCAGGGGTTCGTACCTTAAAGAAGGCTCTGTATTGGGAATTGTAGTAACTGGAAAACCAAGCTAAACCTTCTAAAGCTTCCATTACATATTTGAAAGTTTTTCGCTGAAGTAAAATTTATACACATGAAAATGTAATGAGCCTAAAGTATACAATTTGGGCAGTTTTGATAAATGCAGGCAGAGATGCAGCCATCACTTTGGTTGGGGGTAGAACCATTCTGTCACTGCAGGAAACTCCTCCTGCCCCCTGCCCCCAGGCCATCCTCACCTAGCACACATGAGCAATCTCCTGATGTATCTCTTACCACAAGGCACTTTCCCCTTTTCCCATCCTTCAGACTAATGGGATCATTCAGGATGTGGGATTTTTTGTGAGGTTGTACCAGTTTATTTTCCCACAATGTTTTAGAGTCCATTCTATATTACAAAGGAAAATGACGAAGATCTGAAAAAGGCTTGTCCTTCAGAAAAGTTTGTTCCACGTAGTAGATGATAATTCAGATTGGTGGGGGGGGGGGGGGGGGGGGGGGGGGGGGGGGGGGGGGGGGGGGGGGGGGGGGGGGGGGGGGGGGGGGGGGGGGGGGGGGGGGAGCCAATCTCAATTCATTTTTGATACCCTTCCAATTTGAGGCCAAATACCCAAGATGTGACCCCAAATCTCCAACAGAATTCAGAACTCATATTCCCAACTCCTTGGCTGCTGGGCCCTGGCTTGGACTTAAGCTTGGCAGACAGTCTCTCAGGGAGCTTTGCTTCCAGATGACTAATATGAACAGGCTCAGCTGTGGGCTTCCTTTTTATTGGCAGAGGTATCCATGTTTTGGTTTGGGGATATGCTTTTGAAAATATAGCCTGGAGTCTGTTGCTTCAGATCTTCTGGTGATTTTGTGAGCCAACTTCTCTCCACCACTATTCAGCTTAAAATATCTAAGGTGGATTCTGTTACTTTGCAACCAAGAATTCTGAATAGGTACTTGATGTGCCATAGAATTACACAGTCTTATTCTTTTCCACATTTGTATAAACTAATAATATCATTGCAATAAACCGAGCCACGACAAAATCTTAACGTGCCTTTAAAATGATCACAGATAACACAGGTGTGGCAGCAGTTAGTGCTTTGGATTAGGCATATTTTGCTACACTTTAATTGTTTGAAAGCTGTTTATTCCTAACATAGTTTAGAATTTTTTTTTTTGAGGTGTGTTACATTCACAGGAGTCAAGATTACCTCTTATAGCATTAATAAAATATAATGCTAGCCACTCAGGCAATTAAAAAATTTCCACATTCACAAGAGTCACACTAGCATTAATAGTAAAACGAAGTGAAAAAATTTATCATTAAAATATGAAATTTATTTAATATTTATTTACCAAATACATACAAAATATCTCAACAAGTAATCAATATGAAAAACTATTAGTAAGATAATTTACATTATTTATTTGTATTATACCAAGTCTTCAAAACCCATTATGTCTTTTATGTTTGCCCTATGGATTATGGTTACCTTATTCATTATTACCTTCTTGATTACCTTCTGATTTCCGTATTACCTTATGACACTATTCAGTTTATTCTATCCACCTTTTCAAGAGCTCAGTAGCTACAAAGCTCAGAAGCTCTCAGAGTAGACAGCAGAGTTCTGTCACACAAGTTGTTCAAACAATTTTTTTCTTTCTTTGCTCAAAGAAAAATTCAGCACAGACTTGAACTGAACTGAAAGAGGTTGTGTCTTGTAAAACATGAAGTCAAGATGTGGTGTGGGCATTCGTAGGTCAGATGATTTGCCCAGGGTGAGGATGAACACGGAATCAGAAATAAGGAACCCAGTTTCTGGGAGTGCTGGCAGAATCAGCATTCACCATGCAGTTTCCCGTGGCGTCTTCCTGCCGATTATGGCAACCTAGCCCTTTGTTCAAGCCCCTCTGCTATGCTGGCCGCACTCCTCTGCATTGATGCTGATAGCCAGCTGATAAATATTTAGACATTTTTGTAATCAGATTGCTGGAGGAATGAAGCCCCAATTCTTTCACTATACTGAACAGCAGTGCTGACTGTGCCTTCATCGGTTCTAACAATTGCTCCCTCACAGAGAAGGCATTCCCAAATCACAGTCCTCTCCCCTTTCTCTTTACCTTGACACCCACCAGCCATCCAACACCCCCAAATTGTACAACTCATGCCAGCTGAGCCATATTTTGCAAGATATTAACTGTTAGAAAAGGTAATTGTTTCTAGGTACTTTTCTTCTATTTTCAGAAAAATAAGATTGTATTTTCCTTATCTTTTTCATAGGATTATTGATCAGATGATGTTAAATATAAGGAGAATGTTAAAAAATTCATTGTACAAAATTCACTGAAAAAATTGCATTCTAGTATCCTTCTCCAGTTCTGTGCTCTCCATAAAGACTTGCTTGGTTGAGAAAATGTACTTCTACTCAGTTTTATTATTCTATTTTAAAAACTTTTTGTGGTGTTGGGCTTTATACATATTGGCAAGTACTTTACCACTGAGCTGTAGCCCCAGTCCTTAATGTTTGTTTTTATTTTAACAAAATTCCAATTTAAAAGGTCATTAAAATTGGTTAAAACAATTGTTTGTCTTTTTTTTTTTTTTAATGTCAAATTGTTTAGATCAGGAAACTGAGCAGATGATTTTTATATTTTAAGATTTAAAATGTTTAACATGTTGGAGTTTTTAAAAGCCATTTTTTGAGGTATGGATGATGTAGGAAAAGCTGTGTATATTGATACAAGTTGATGAGGTTAGAGATAAGTGTGTATTCATGAAAGCACTGAGGGCTGGGGTGTAGCTCATTGGTGGAGCACTTGCCTAGCACTCACCAGTCTCTGGGTCTGGCTCCCAGTACTGCAAATACAAACAAACAGAACAAGACAAAACAAAAACTATCATGTGATCCAGCAATTCTACCTCTGTGTACATATCCAAAGTAACTGAAATAGGATCTCAAAGTAATCAGGTAACTTTATTTATCTCTTTTATAAATAAAAAATTAATGCCAATTCTAGTCAATGGAATTTAATTTTTTTTATGGTATTGGGAATTGAACAGAGGACCTCATGCATATGAAGTAAGTATTCTGTCACTGAGCTATATAGCCCTGCTTATTTTTAAGGTTTGATCAAAGAACGGAGTGTTGTTGCTGTAGGACGATGATTGCATAAATTTTGAGTTTTTAATGTGGGGATATGTAGAAGGAAATCAGTATTTTTAAGACATAGAGGGCATTTCATTAGAAGCCTACTGAAAAAACCGAATATAGTCAAAACAGATAGTACAGTAGTTGCATTGATCAGCTTCTTTGTGGCTATGGACCTCATTTCCCAAGGCCACATTGACATGATGTGTTTGGGAGGAGGGAGAGAACAGAGAACCTTTTAGCTTCTGATCACAAAGTGGTGCTGTGAGTAAGCACAGTCCCTGCCCTCAGGGAGAGGAACAGAGACCTTTCCCACAAGGACTGCAAAGGCAGGACACCCTATCTAGATTACCAGGTCTCTTGTTGCTGCTGTCACCACCTTTCCTGTGTATTTTTGATCTTGATCTCTCTGCTGCTGCAGCTGCCTCTTTCTACTCTGTTAAATATTTTAGTTTAGAGACAAACGGAATGGATCTTATGCTGTCTTTTTATTCTCTTTCCCCCTCTCCCTCTGTGTCTTTCTTCTCCCTCCCTTTCTCCCTGTCCACCCCCCCCCACACACACGATGTTCTAAAGCTCCCTACCATCTTTAATTCCTCTATTTCTCCACATGCTTCTAATAATTTTTGTTTTGACCCCAGGCTGTACTATTGGGTGCATAAATATCTATGCTGAGGTATATCCTTGTTTTAGATTATATTTACTATCAAAATCAGTATGGCACTCTGATGTCTCTTAATGCTCCTTTACTTTGAATTCTGCCTGATTGGACGTCCATAGTCCACCTCGGCTTCCATGTTTTTCTAATTGTTTTGCATGTCTTTGCCCAATCCTTTACTTTATAAATGTTGTCACTGTGTTTTAGATGCGTCTCTTATACACAGACATATGCATTTATAATCCCACCTGAAAGACTTTGTCACTTAATGGGATTGGGAGGAATAATATAATTTAATATGTGTAGATTTATTTCTTTCACCATTTTAAATACATTTTTTTTGTGATTTCTTATTCTTCCATTAAAAACACCAACTTTTTTGCTATGTTTGTTTAGTAATGTAGAAGGTATACATCCATTTTACAGGCATCTATTCCTTTCATACTTAATACTGACATAAGCAATGTGTAGTTTCTCCCTTATATGATATGAAAACTATTAATTTCCTTCCAACATTTTCTGTTCCCATTTCCTCATTTATAGTAATACTGTCTAATAGTTTATGTCATTTATAATTATTTATTATGAGTCTCTTTTGGCAGGACTCCCCCCCCCCCCCCCCAGAAATCATTAGGTGGCATATTTTCTGATACCTTCCCTTTCTGAGAATGTAGCTTTCACATTTGATCAATAATTTTGAGTTCTCTCTCACTTCTGGGTTATGACCCTTCCTTGTAGTATGTCCTTCATTTTAATCATTTGCACAAGGAAACAGATACCTAAGGGCAGCACGGATCTGGGGCAATGATACTATCCACTTTTGTACAGTGATTTTTTAAAAGTTCTTTTGTGTCACTTTATTTTGTGTCTTATTGCCTGTTTATGTCTTAAAGAACTCTCATTATCTTGCAACTTTAACAACACAGAGTAGATACCATTGAAATGTTCTTTTTTTCCTTTTCAGAATAGTCTATTTCTTATTCTCTTGTGTATACCTATCTCTCACTCTATGTGAGATGTGGATCTTTTTTTCAGAGCCCTGCTGTTTTTGCTCTGTTCACTGGTCTTTGTTCAGGAAGGCCCTCCCCGGGTTGGGTTTGACCGTATGCAGGGTGGTTGGACTCCTGCCTGGTCATGTTGTTGCAATCCTCGCACATCCTGCTTCACGGGAGGCTATACCAGCGACTCAAAGCTCTGTTTGCCTGAGGGAGTGGAGAGGGAGCCAGGATCATGGATGAGCTGCAGTTTCTTTCCTGTGATGAAGCCATGGAGTGAGGAGCCAACTTTCTGTGTCTAGGTGTTCATTCATCTTGGCCTACAGTTCAGGTTCAATGAGTCTCCAATTTCGCTCTGCCAGTTAAATTGGTATCTCTGGAAAAAAGGACCCAGGCATGAATATTTCTTGAAGGTCCTAGGTGATTCCATCACGTAGCTTTGCTTGTACATCTCTGGCTATGGTGCGGCTGCGAACAGATTCCTTCTAGAGGCTGCTGCACCAGAGCCTCATGGCCTGCAGACTGTCTCCATAGATTTACCAGAATAATGGCACCGTGTGCTGTGGTTCAGCAGGGGTGAAAGTGAGGTTAAGTGGAATGCTCCCATTTTTATCACAGCCTTCATTTGTCTTTAGCTTTTTTCCCTCCTTCAGATAAGTGAACATTCATGACATTTTGCAAGTGTCATTTCTGTCTATGACCTAAGGCATTATACCACTTTCTCCATAATGGACTTTTTGAGTTAATTGTTTGCAATGAACACTAGCGGGAATATCTGCTACTTCTGTCTACTTTTCATTGCTGATGCTGAGTTCTCTGTAGTTTTACATTGCTTTAGGTATTTTAGTTATCAATTAAGAGCGAGAAAGATGTGTATGCTTCAAAATATCATTGTCATTATGATTCTTATTATAATCCCTATATAATGAGTATGTAGTATTTTAGACACCATAGCTAGACACCATACATATGGTATATGGATTATCCATACATGGATTATTGCATTTGAACTGCATAGCAATTTTGAGAGTAAGATATGCTCTGTCCCTTCGTTGTTATTTTCAACTTCTGGACATCTTGAGCAGAACTGTTTGAAATGACAAAAAGCAACCTATGGCATGACACAGTGGAGATGGATTCCAGGGGAAAGGAGATCGGAAGAACATACAGCTACTGCTAATTCATGTTCACCTAGGACAGGATTCAGAGAGAACCAAGCTTGGTGGTGCCACTGGAAACCACTCTCCAGCAAACATCATTTAGCCTAATTAGCCCAGGTCTTTTATTCTTTGGGCAGTAATTCTTGGCATCCCTGGTGACTCATCTCCAAATCACCAAGCCATAGAGCTAGTTTACTAGTCCCTGCCGAGAAGCGGCAGAGGAGCAGTAAAGCCGTGGGTAGCAGCTGGGTGGGTTGGATGGCAGCCTGCAAGTACTGCCTGCAGCTGTGTGGAGCCCACCATGCAAGCCTGGCAGGCCTGAAGTGCCAGTAGCCATGGAGCACTGACCTGTCACCCTTTGCAACCAGGCCTGGGCACTGTTCCTATGCCTACTGCAGAAACTGACTCTACACAGTGCTGCAGCACCTGATCCCACATGCATGGACCACCGCTTCCCGAACTGTGGCCCGAGAATGGAAGTGGTCCAGACCTCAATGAAAGGTGGGACTCAATAGTTGACCAATAGCATAGTACCTTTCCAAACCCAACTTAGTATAAGTTTGGACCAACAGCGTTCATACTTCTTCCAAACCCTCATTAGTGTAAGTTTGGACCCATGGTAGTGATCCAAGTGCTATATAAACTCCTAGATTAGCACACTCAGATGGAGAAAATTTGCTATCAGGTTCCTTCTTGCAGTGCAAGAATTCTGTTCCTGTTTCTGCTCTTCAATAAATCCTACTCTTACTCATCCTTGTCTGTGGATTTTATTCCTTGAATGACAAGCACTCAGAAAGAAGAAGAAATTGCTGGTGAACTTCTGGGGTCTGCTGCAGCACTGGCCGGCACAGCTCAGTATTAAGAGCTGCAACACTTTTCAGCTCAGAGGTCTGCAGCTCGTGCAGACCCCACTTGCCAGCATCACCTGCCAGCAGAAGTGGGGAATCAAGTTTCATCGCAAAACTTCGGTTTCGCTACTGCCATGGAGCTTATAACGAATTTTGGAATTTGGTGTGTGTTGAAACCCTGAAATTTCACTGAGTCCACAAAAAGCAAGCATGGATTAGTTTGCTTGAATGGTCTTCAACTCAATTACTGGATATCTCATTTTGAATGCCTGAGAGTTGAACAAGGGTTCTCATCTTCTGTGAATCAGTCCTTTTCCATGGGGCTGGATCCTGCTTGTCTCATCTTGAGCGGGCTTATTTTCATGTGCTGGGAATAGCCCTTGCCTTACAACCTAGATGCCACTCTCACTGTTCTCTAGGGTTGGACTCCATCTTGCTTATACTTTTCCTTTCTCCACCCTCTTAATATCATATGTTTGTGCTTTGATTCTATTCAGGAAGAAAATGCTCCTGCGACATGGTCAGTTTTCCTGGGTGCCCATTTTAGTGTGGTGCACACCCGAGCTTCTCTCCTCTGTGTGCCGCATGACTAGGAGGGAATTGCTTCTGATGCTCGGAGAGTCTGATTTCATTCTTTATCAACTTTTCTGGAAGGACTTCCTTTGATTCTCATGAACTGGAATTCCTGGGGTCCTACCCTTTCTTTCTTTCTTTTTTTTTTTTTTCTCCATGAGGCAGATATGCTTCTTTCAGTAATTTTGTGACATAAATTTCACTAAAACTCCCAATGTATTTATTGCACCATTCAAGATTTTCTGTCTTGAAAAGGAAAAATTTCAACCACATCTGAAGATTGCCTGCTGTGTCTGGTTCTGAAGAGAATAACATTTTTGGAGAGTGAAAAAGGTTTTCACTGCGCCCAGACACAACACAAGGAAAAGAGTATATATTTGGGTTGGCACTAAGATGCTTAGTCAGAGTGAGAAGCTATTATTCCTTTAAAGACATGTGCACCTATCTCCTGAGTCCTGAAGGTTCTCAGTCCACCCACGAGTCCACTCTGTTATTGCGGTGTTTTATCTCACCAGGAGCTTCCCACCCAGGTGTTCAAAAATGTCAATCTTGAAATTTTAACCGTGTTCTCAATTCCACAGAGACAGCACTTAGCCAGGGAATTGATTGGCAGCTTTGAACAAGAAGGTCAGGCTGCTGAGGAGTGGGGCTCCCCAGTGGGGACTGTAATGAGGAAGAGTGTTTTAGAAAAGTTTATTTTGAGTCATCAGTTGATTTTGTTCTCATGATGTGCAAAGATGGGTACAGGAAAGAGCTTATGGCCTGATAACTTGGAATGTCAGCTCTTCCAAAATACACTTGTCTTTTCAGATGTTTGCTGAACCTTGGCAGGAAAGCATCCTCACGCTGTGGCAGGCAAGACCCAATGTAGCAAGAAAGCATTTTTTTTTCCAAGCTGGATTCCAACAGAAAATTACTCTTGGCCTGTAGATTTGGAGGTGGAGGCCCTTGGGAGGAAGTGGCAAAAAAGAAATTAAACAGAAGGTGCTTTCAATTACTGAAGGTCAGTCAGGGGTGCAATTTTTAAAATTTCTGGTTTTTACCTCTAGTAGTCAAACACAAGACTCCTACTCATTCTTTCAAAAACCTTCTGCCCAATTTAGTGATCCCCATTCATCATTTCTATGTGAAGACTTTCATGTGTCTCTTTATTTCTGAACAAGACAAATATTTCTCCCTTAGAGGCCAGTGTGTTTTTAATCAGGGTCTGCTGCAACAGATATATTCTGTCTGCATTGAACAAGACTAGAGAAAGGATCCCATTTATTGATGTACAGATCCTTGAGGAGAAAGTTGACTTCTTCATTTTTAAATTTTTTTTCCCCTTGCAAAGAAATGAATCCCTTTAGCTACCAACTCAAGGGGGGAATTGTCTCCCAATCTTACATCTCCCTTCTGCCCCTAAGCAAATCTTTGTTCTTAGCACATGGAATGGATATTTCTTTCATAATTTCAAATCATTAGCCTTGAAATAAAATTAGCTCAATAACAGAAATGAAGACGTCAGATCAGAAATTTAGCATCAAAGAATGAAAACAGGTAACATTTGTTTGAGTGCATGAAATATACTAGGCCTAGAGCTTAGCTCTTTTTCTACAGTATGGTTTTACATCTCACAATAATTTTGTGAAATGTCTTTATCTTCATTTTATAGATAGAACTAAAGGTTCATGAATACTATTAAGTAAGTTACTCAAGGTCATGCAATTAACATATAGCTGAGCCTGATTTTAATACTAGGGATTTTCTGATTTTAGATCCTCACTTGTTATTCACCAGGTAATATTTCTTCCTAGTACCAGAATTACATTATAAAACGGGCAGAAATAAGCATTCTATTCCATTATTAAATTTAAGGTAATTGGTCAGGCAGGCAGAGTATTTATTGAATACTTACAGCCTCTGTGACCATTCTGCAATAGCCATTTATTAGATTATGTTAAAACCTACTTAGAATGTAGAGTGTGAATTCTAAAATATGTAAAATTTAAGATCACCTGGAGCAACAAAAGGAGCTTTGGAGAACACCCAGTGGAGTGGTTACTGAATGTAGAATCAGAATATACCAATGTCAGAGACATGAGTCTAGGACTTATTAGCATTCCAAAAGTTACCAATCTTTTCAAGCTGCAAAATAATTGCTTGTGTTGGTAATATGCTTTATTGCTGACAAACGATTTCTCTCTAATAGGTTGTTTTCATTTGAATCTCACCAGAACCAAGTATAACCTGAATAATTAACCCAATTTTACAGATGAGAAAACAAGTTCAAAGAGGCTAAGTGGCTTACCTAAAGGCAAAGAGATACTAAGTGCCAGAGAGGGGAATGTCAATTCTAATGTAAAATCAAGTGTCTCCCTGGCCCCCCACTTTGCAGGATTGCAAGCAATTGTGTGAGAAAATACTTTGAAGCCTATAAAATATCATAAATATTAATTATCATGTTAGTTAAATTTTAACATTTATTCAATGCATTATGATTAGAAACCTAATTCTTTTTTTTTTTAGATTATTTATTTACTTATTCATAATGCACAAGTATATCATCTTTTTACATACAACTGCTTGTATGCAAAGTATATAAGTACCATTCAGATCTTTAATCATGCATTTAGGATAGTGATATCCATCTCATTCAACCACCATTTTTCCCCCCTTCTCACCCCCCTGTTCCCTCCCTTGCCCTCCCTTTCCTTTGACCTTTCTAGTGTTCCTCTAATCCTATGTACCCCCGTCCAATCACACTGTGAACTAACCTCCTTATATCAGAGAAAACATTCGGTATTTGGATTTTTGAGATTGACTAATTTCACTTAGCATTATATTCTAATTATTGATGAAGAATCACCCCTTTGATGCTCAGGATGTTCATAATAGGAAAGGGAGAGCAGGACTGAGGAGAACTTTATTTGGTTCAAACATCTACCCAATATAACCCAATGATGGCACCAAGTCCAGAACTTCTTAGAAACACCTGATATTCAAGATGGAAAGTGATATTTCATGAAAAGGAAACAGCCTGTACAAATGTATTTGGGGGATTGAATCCAGGAGGTGGTAACCACTGAGCTACATCCCCAGCCCTTTTATTTTGAGACAGGGTCTCACTAAGTTCCTAGGGGTCTTGCTAAGTTACTGAGGCTGGCCTCAAACTCGCAATACTCCTGCTTCAGCCTCCCAAGAGAGTTTCTGGAATTACAGGTGTGCACTACAGTGCCCAGCCAATGCAAATGCCACAATATGCACAATGTCTTTGAAAGTCTCACAATGCTGCAGGCTCTTGGAGATCACAGAGAAAAATGGATCCTGTCCTTCCAAGCATTTGAGAAGGGGACATCCTTTGGATACTGAGGTTCCTGAAGCCTGTGTTAGGGCCCCCAAGACTTGTGTATGGTGCATGTCTGGATCCACACTGGTTGGGAAGCTGCATTGGCTTTCCTAAATGTCTCAAAGCCTTCTTTTTACCCTCTATCATCCAGGTGCCCACAGCTCTTCCAGGGCATCCTGTATGCCCTCAGTCTTAACAGAGAAATTTCTTTCTTCCTCTCTAGTGATTTCACCATTTTCTGTTAATGCTTCTTGAAAACCAAACCCTTAAAAAATGTGAAGGGCACCAGGTGTGGTGGCACACGCCTGCAATCCCAGTGGCTTGGGAAGCTGAGGCAGGAAGATTGCAAGTTCAAAGCCAGCCTTGGCAACTTAGTGAAGCCCTAACCAACTTAGTGAGACCCCATCTCAAAAAAAAAAAAAAAAAAAAAAAAAAAAAAAAAAAATGGGCTGGGGATGTGGCTAAGTTGTTAACTGCCCCTGGCTTTAACCTCTGGTACCACACCCTCCTCAAATTTCAAGGGTAAGTAATCCATTCAATAATAAAATATGGAAAGGATTGATTCAAAGCATTTGGGTATAAAAATGACTGTGTGTATGTGTGTGTTGTGTGTGTGTGTGTGTGTGTGTGTGTGTGTGTATCAGAGAGAGAGAGAGAGAGAGCAGAGAGGAGAGAGTGATTGTAGTGTCTCTAAATGTATTCTCTTCTTGCTTGTCTCTCAGAAATAGTGCCATTTTTGTTAGGTTATTGCTATACCAATTAGCTGTGGCTTGTAACTAAGAAAACCTCTGATCTGGAGGCAGGAGAAAATGTGTAAGCATTCCACTGAGAGGGTGGTATCCAGGTGCAGGCTTGTTTCTTTCATTTCCATCAAGGTTTCTGTGACAGCAAGGTTAAAGTCTTGGAATGCAAAATATGGTTCCTTTGTCCAGGGGGATAATAGCTAATTGGACTATTGTATTTAAAGAATGACTTCTAATTGGTAGCCATGACTAGTCCTTTTCTTCCAGCCATTAATTTGTTCCACAGACATTTTGTGAACACCCACTCTGAACCAAGGCACTCTCTTAGTACTTGAATCAGATAATAATGTCCTGTGTCCTTAAACTATCCCATTGCTCCCTTAAAGTATCCAAATCACTTAATGAACCTTATGTCTGTTTTTTTTTTTTTTTTTTTTTTTTGTTTTTTTTTTGCCACAGTAAAAAAAAAAAAAAAAAACAAGTTGGACAAGTTGGCTCAGAATAGGAGAGGATGAGCCAGGTGCTAAAAGATGAAAGTACAGGTTGGGGATGATGAGAGAAAAATTTCTGAGTGAGAACAGAATATATTGAGAAGGTCAAAGAAGGTCAAAATCTGCCTGTAATGCTGGAGAAACTTTAAATGAGGCCAACATCTTTAAGTCCCTCTCCCTCTGGAAAGGGTTTGAGATGGTGTGGCGTGGATTCACATGAGTGAATGTCACAGAAGACAGGGGCAACTCCATAAAACCACTGATGTTTCTGTGGAAATCACCCAGTTTACTCTGCAGGAGGCTGGAGTTCAGAGAGACTTGGAGATGGATTCCAAGTCATCAGAGCAGGATGTCCCAGAGACCTTCTGGGGCAGTGATGTGTCACACGTGGTTGCAGGCATGGGCTTTGGACACAGGCAGGCTGGAGACTTGATGGGGCTTTGTTGTTAGTTAGCTGGGTGTTTCCTGACATCTCTAGGCCTATGTTCTTATTCATAAAATGACAGACATGACGGTACCGACCACTACCAATGTGCTGGTGAGTGTTCAATAATTGACTCTCTGGAGGAAAAAAGAAAAAGCCTGGAGCTGATTTCAAGTTGGTGGTTTGATGTCACTAAGAAGAGATGCAAGCAACAAAGAGCTCCTTATAATACAGTCTCAGCTGGCTCCAACATGCCAATGCCCATCTAGGGCGTGTTGAGAGGATGGAGTGGAGGATTTATATGTCAAAGAGCAGGTGTTCAGTGATGTTTGCAAGTACCTGATGATGCTCTGACTTCCAGCGGTACCCTTTTCTCAGTATCAGGGCTGCCTGTCTATGCTACTGCACAGTCTTGTGAATCATGTCTGCAGGGGACTGGGGCTGGATTGATTAATGCCGCTTGTCCCTAGATGCTGCTGCCAGTACCCACTTAACGCATTCCTGTTATTTTGGAATCACAGTCCAAATCATTTATCAAAGTCAAATTTTTCTTCCCACTTGAATGGCATCATTGCATTCTTTATCTCCTACACTACAAGGTCAGCCTCTGGGCCTACCCCTATCTAGAGGGTTTCAATAGTTATTGGCAAGAAGCATCTGTTCTACATTAAAACAGTCCTCCAGATTTCTGCAGCCATTGCCTTCTGTGGCCTAGAGAATAGCCTGAGAATGCTTGTGTGTTTCTGGCAAGCCTGTATCTACAGTAGGGAGGTGCTTCTCTCCAGCTAAGGGGCTAACTCATCTGATCATATCTCAAATTATGATGCAGGATCTTTTCCAGATATCCACTGAAGTTGAGGCAGGCTGTGATCCTCTGGCTCCTTGTTACATAAATCATGTTATATTTGCAAAAGTCAAAATGTCCTCAAATCCTAGTGAAGATTACAAAGCAAAAGGGCATACTTCTTCCTTTGCTTCTATTCCTCCTTTCATTTTCCTCCTGCATCTTTTAGAATATCTCCTTTTCATGTAAGATGCTCAAAACTTTCATGCTGATTTTTCCATGCTTATTCCTGCAGGGTCTTCCCTCACATTATTTCCAAAATTCCTCTCTGCTAAGTGATAAAGGATGGTTCTATGTTAACCAAATAAGATGATTTCTGCTTGCTTTAGCTCCCATATTCAATTATGCAATTTATATCTTTTGAAATGCATATACACACATAGACTTCAAAAATCCTGAGAAATGAGACACATTTCATGCCACAAATATTGTGGCAGAGATAGACAGAAAGGTAGACTAGTATGCACAGGGGGAAGAGAGGGATTTATGGGTGCAGGTTTTAACAGGGTGCAATGCAGGCATCATTAGTGTGACCGAAGCTATTCTAATGCTAGTAGGGTAACATTACAACCCAGGTGATGGTTTCTGAAATCTCTTTCAAATTTTAAATTTAAAGTGTTCAGACCTTTGGCTCCCTTAATATGTAGGGTTTGATGAACTATGTGTGGTTCATTAGAATTGTATAGAGAGAGGACTGTGGTTGACTGGAACTATTTCCTATTTTCCTTGAATCCAGTAAAATTCTGTGTCATGTTTTCCTGGGCAAAACAGAACTATCAGAACAAACCACCTAGGCCAAGTTGATTGGATTCTTGCACATTCAGTAGAGGTAGCGGATGGGCATTCCATGCACAATCTGTCTTTTATGGAGTCTTAGAATCCTCCCAGGAAATGGAGCTCTGCATTTCATACATATCTGCCAGTCTTTCATGTCTCTTGATACACATAATTTGTGGGGACCACCTGGATTCTCAACATACTAAGTGTCTGTACTTTACTTTGTTCTTTTGGTGTCTCTCACCTGAGCCAGAAGAGAGACAGCATTGGTGTGTGTTCACTTGGTGGAGGTTCTGCTGAATGTGTCTTAGTGGGTGATTTCCCACATGGACACCTTCTCTGGGTCAACAAATCCATCAAACCAGCAGTATTGATTGAGCACCTCCATTTGCAAAGCAGTAGGCTGGAGTTGGTTCCAAGAACAATAATGCATTAGGCATTTGTCAAAGGCCTTTCTGGCAGAGGAAGGCTCTGAGCACAGTCTTATTTTATTTTTTCTGAGAGAGACTAATGGAAATAGACTCCATTCCATCTTTGCATCCATCTATAACAAACCCAAAGATAGTTCATGACTTGCTCAAGGTCATTCAGAGAGTGAGAGTGAAAAGCTGACATCTCCTGTCAAAGAGGAGAATTAAGTGGTCACAGAGGACTTTCAAGTCACCAGCTAATGTGGTACCTAGGATTTCCGTTCTACATATTCCTGAGAGCCTGTTTCAGCAGGAACAATTTGTGCAGGAGGTAATCTGATTATTGACACTATCAATCTTCAGAATGCGGGGTCAGCACTGGCTTTCCTCTTGGCCATTCTCAGCAGCTGGGCCAGGTAAGCATAATCACAGGCAAATTTCAGTTGCTCCTCTTGTTCAATTTGTGCCTACCTAGGAGAGTTCTTCAAATACAACAAGCTGCTGTCTCAGAACCATTCAAGCATATTATAATTTTCACTTCTCAGAGCTGAGATTTTTTTCTGATGTGGACTTGACAAGAAGAAGACTTTGACCTTCAATCACGAGGGTGTGGATGTGCGTGCATGGAATACATGTTTGCATTTATTTTTAAAATGTGAAGTAGAGTCGAATAGACAGCAACCATTGGACCTTGAAGAAGTGTTGAGATATTGTTATCAGGAACAACTGAAGTTCTTAAAATCAGTCATGAAGTATATGGCTTTAGCATGGTTTCCTAAAGAAGTGATCCTAATCATAAAACAAAACAAAGCATTGAAGTCGGAACTCATAAACACCAATTTAATTATTTATTTTGTATAATGAATGTGTGTTGCCATGGTATATGGAACAGCATGCATACTGAGATGAGGAAAGATAGGATTGTTAGCTCTCTCATTGTGGACCTTACTTTCTTGCTTCCTTACATGATTGGTGGACTTTGATTGGATGCTGTTGACATTGTGAAGTTTTTCTTGTTGGTTGCTGCTTATTTTTTGTATTACCATAAATATTCTTTACCTTTGATTTAATGTGCAGTCAAGTTACTTGGAAATTACTTAATCCTTTGGAGTCTTGCTTTTAAGATTTGTTAGGTGAGATCAGAATAGCACCATATCCCATGACTAGGCAAAACTATAGTGTTCCTCTAAATGCACCATGAACTAAAAGTTTTTTTTTTGTCTACCTGGTGAGAACAGAAACTATCCCCAGATAACACTAATTTCTAATTTTCCAGTCTCTCAGATGTTTTTTTTTTTTTTCTCTTGGCCTTGGGCAATTTCTCACATGCATGTTCTTGGGTGATTTATTCCACCAGAACCCTCTCCAGATCTCCAAGTCTCCCTCTCCATAGTGTCTCCTCTTTGATGGTCTGAACTGAGACCTCTAATTTCCTTACTCTCCTCGATTTAGTTCTGTCTCCTTAACTTTTGGTGTGTGTGGGCCTCTGCTTGGAATTTTCCTCCCTGTGCTATGGCCTGCAGGCTCATAAGGCAGTGAACAGTGGCTATCATAGGGCTCATCTCCGTTGTTTCCCCATTTCTCATGGTCACTGTTCTTTGTTATCTGATGTACCTAAGTACTTGTGTCTTGAAACTGGTTTTACATATTTTGATCTTTTTTTGGTGGATTTTTTGTTGGGGGGTGGTAAATATGGTCTCTGATATTCAACACATTGTTCAGAAGTGGAAGTTCATGTTGACTATATGAGCAACAAAAACAGGAACCAATAAATCAAGTAAAACCTTAGTTAAAAGCCCACCCAGAGAAGCTGGGTCAGGAGGAATATAATTTCACAACAGGTAACTTCTGGTGTAGCCAGATTAGATTGAGGATGGGTGAGTCAAAGGAATAAGAATCCATATTCTTGAGAGCGAGCTCAAAGAGGAGGTCTGTATAACATTTCCACATCCATACCTTTCCCCTCCTTGAAGTGCTGGGGTTCTTATTTTCTCCAGATGAATTTCATGACTTATTTGCTTTGAAAATGACCTTGTGGGATTATAAGGATAGGAATTTTGCATTAAATCTATGTATATTGCATATAGGTAGTAAGGACCATTTTGGACAATATTAAATTCTACCTATCCAAGAGCAAGTGTAGGATCTTATCCCATCTACTGAGATCATCTATAATTTCTTTCTTTAGGTGTTCTAACTAATAGTCATAATATATATAGGTCTTAGTCACCTCACTTTCCATAAGGTTTGAAATCCCAGGTAGTTATTTTATTTTTATGATGCAATTGTAAATGTGTGTAATTTTTCATCATTTCCTTTCAGAGTCATTGATAGCTGATGTAACAAAAATGCCTTATGATTTATGTGATGTTTGATTTTGTTATCACTGCAACTATGCCAAATTTCAATTTACTAGTATAGTAAAAGTTTACTGTTAGAGGTTATATTGGGTCTTCCCCCCCCTTGTGAAGGGATAGATTATCAGGTACCATCAGCAAATAGTGCTAAATTGAGCACTTCTTATCCTATCTTGATCCCCTTTAATTTCGTTTCGTCTGTCTAATTGCTCTGGACAGAAGTTTCCAGTACTATGGTAAAATAGCAGTGGTGAAATTGGTCATCCCTGTCTTGTTCCAGTTTTTAGAGGGAATGCTTTCACAATTTTTCTCCATTTAAGATAATGTTATGCTCGGGTCCTTGCATAAAAAAATTCTTTTATAATGTTGAGATATGTTCCTGATATTCCTAGTTTTTCCAGTGTTTTTTGAACATAAAGGGGTGTTTGTATTTTGTCAAATGCTTTTTCTGCGTCAATTGAGATGATCATATGATTTTTGTCTTTAAGTCTATTGATGTGGATTGTATTATGTTTATTGATTTCCGAATGTTGAACCAGCCTTGCATCCCTGGGATAAACCCCCACTTGATCATGGTGCACTATCTTTTTTATGATATGTTTTGGTATCCCGGACTTGCCAGGATTTGTTGAGGATGTTATTTGCATCTATGTTCATTAAAGATATGGGCCTGAAGTTTTTCCTTTTTTGGATGTGTCTTTGCCTGGCTTTGGAAATAAATGTGATATTGGCCTCATAGAAAGAGTCCTGGAAGAGCTCCCCTCTTTTATCTATATTCTTTGAATAGTTTGAAGAGCATTGGTATTAAGTTCTTCTTTGAAAGTCTTATAGAAACTCGGCTAGTAAACCCATCAGGTCCTGGACTTTTCCATTGTTTGGTAAGCTTTTTGATGACATCTTCTATATCTTTCTTCACTTGTAATTGGATCTGTTTAAATTTGTGTATAGCCTCCACATCCCGTTTATGGCAAATCATATGACTCTAGAAATTTCTGCCGATGCAAACAGTATTTTCTATTTTATAGAGTACAATTTTTTCAAAGTAAATTCTAATAAAATACTATATCATCAGAGGTGTATAGTATGTGATATGTCCCATTTTCAAATCATGAAGTGTTAGAAATATGTAGTATTTTTTTCTCTTCTTCTTTCGTTCAGCATCTCTAAGGGATCTTATCAAAGTTATGTATTATATATTATTCAAAGAACCAACTTTTAGTTTTGTCAATTCTTTAGGAATGGTTTCCTAGTCCTTGAGTTTCATTAATTACTGCTCTGATTTTAAATAATTTCCTGACTTCTACTGCTCATGGTGTTGGTCTGTTCTTCTTTTTCTAATGCTTTGAGGATTGTTGTTGTAAGTCATTTATTTGTTGGTTTTTTTTGTCCTCTTAATGGAATTGAACTCAGTGCAACAATGAATTTTCCTCTTACTACTACTTATACTACTAGCCTTCATAGTGTCCCATAGATTTCTAATATGATGTATCAGTGTTCCATTTACCTCTAAGAATTTTTGAAGTGCCAGTGCTTCTGAGGTACCAACATTTATCATCCTTCTCTTTAAATATTAATTCAATGTCATTCTTTGCCAAGTATCACTATCTGGCATAAGTGGACACTTCTCCATCATTACAAAAATCTTCTCCCAATTGTGGCAAACTGCTTTTCATTTATCTGATTCAGGAAATTAGCAGATTCCTATAGACCATTTTTGCATTTAACACAAGACTGTCAAGAAGATTCTGAGAGACATTGCAGATTTCCCTTACTATTTCTAGGGCTTGATCTTTACTCATCAGAAGAGCCAAAGTCTTCATTTCGGTTCTGTGGGTTTTTGTTTATGCTCTGTTGTTTGGTGCATGCACATGTAGGAATGCTATGTAGATTTACCCTGATATTATTTTATAATGTCCCTCTTGTCTTTATAATCTTATTTATTTTGAAGTCTACATTACCTGGTATTATGCTAGCTTATCATGCTTTCATTAATGCTGATATGGTATATCTTTTTTCATTCTTTTACTTTCAACCTACTTGTAACATTGTCTTTGAGTTTCTTGTAGACAAAATAGACTTGAGACATGACTTTATTTTATTCACTCTGACAACCTCTGTCTTTTAATAGGTAAACTTGAAACATTTATAGTTAAAGTAATTAATGACATGTTAGGGCATAAGTCTGCTATTTTGTTATTCATTTATTTTTTATTTTGAGACAGGCTTTCATTTAGTTGCTTAGGGTCTTGCTAAGTTGCTGAGCCTAGCCTTGAATTTTCAATCCTTCTGCCTTAGCCTCCTGAGCTGCTGGGCTTAAGGTGTGCACCACTATGACCAGCATGTTTCTTGAGTTTTTAAAATAATCCATACTGAAATATTTATGATATTTTTAAATATATCCCTTTGTATGTTTTACCTAGTGGTTGCTCTTGATATTAGAGTACATGTATGTAATTGACAACTGTACCTGGAATGAAGTTTTATCACTGACTGAAGTATAGACATCATACTTGTATTAAATACCTTGACCCTTTCCACTTTTACCATACAGTTGACATAAGTATTCCCTCCACATGCATTGAGTCCCACAGTGGATGGTGTTATATACAATTTTCAATACTCAAAGATTTTTAAAAATTTATTTATTTTTTATTCTAAGATGTTATAAATGATAGCAGAATGCATTACATTTCATATTACACATATAGAGCACATTTTTACAAATCTCTGGTTGTATGCAAAGTATATTCACACCATTCGTGACTTCATACATGCACTTAGGGTAATGATATCCATTTCATTCTACCATCTTTTTTATTTCCTTCACCCTTTTGCCCCCTCCCTTCCCCTACTTCCCCATTGGCCATTCTAGTGTTCCTCTAATCCTCCTATACTCCCTATCCCAACCTGACTGTGAATTGGCCTCCTTATATCAGAGAAAACATTTGGCATTTGGCTTTTTGGGATTGGCTAACTTCACTTAGCATTATATTCTCTAACTCCATCCATTTTCCTGCAAATGCCATGATTTTATTTTCTCTTATTGCTGAGTAATATTACATTGTGTGTATATACCACATTTTTTTTATCCATTCATCTACTGAAGGGCATCTAGGTTGGTTCCACAAAAAATCTTAACACCAAAAAAACAAATAACCCAATCAATAAATGGGCCAAGGAACTGAACAGACACTTCTCAGAAGAAGATATACAATCAATCAACAAATACATGAAAAAATGCTCAACCTCTCTGGCAATTAGAGAAATGCAAATCAAAACCACTCTAAGATTTCATCTTACACCTGTCAGAATGGCAGCTATTAAGAACACAAACAGCCGGGCGCGGTGGCGCACGCCTGTAATCCCAGCACTTTGGGAGGCTGAGGCAGGAGAATCGAGAGTTCAAAGCCAGCCTCAGCAATGGCGAGGCACTTAGCAACTCAGTGAGACCCTGTCTCTAATAAAAACACAAAAAAGGGCTGGGGATGTGGCCCAGTGGTCGAGTGCCCCTGAGTTCAATCCCCAGTACCACAAAAAAAAAAAAAAAAAAAAAAAAAAAGAACACAAACAACAATAAATGTTGGAGAAGATGTGGAGAAAAAGGCACACTCATACATTGTTGGTGGGACTGCAAAATGGTGCAGCCAATATGGAAAGCAGTATGGAGATACCTTGGAAAACTTGGAATGGAACCACCTTATGACCCAGCTATCCCACTCCTTGGTCTTTACCCAAAAGACCTGAAAACAGCATACTACAGGGACACAGTCACATCAATGTTTATAGCAGCATAATTCTCAAAGATTTTTTAATAACTCAGGAGGAGAAGGGGAGCCCATTTTATTTGCCCCTATTTCTAACCATTCTGTAGCGCTCTTGGACAGGTGTGGGCATCCACATTTAGTTGAAGACAGTAGAGCTGTTCTATTACCTTCTGCTATTGTGAGGGGAGTGGGATATCAAATGCCCTTCCTGGTTTCTACTGGCACCTCCAGCAGAGGAAGAAGGTGCTTACCCTGGCCTGCCTGTTGTCATGAATTGGCAATGAGGACTTGGGACTCCACACTCAGTCTCTGCTCGTGCTACAGCCACGGGCACAGGTATCCACGCATGCTCTTTGGACAGCATTGAGTTGATATTGTCAATATGGTATCTGTTTTGCTGGGTGGCTCCTTTTCCCATACTTTGGCTTGAGTTTCTTGGGGTGTCACCACTGGTGCTGCTTCTCCTCCTCCATCATCTCCTTTTCCACCTTCCCTTCTCTTTTTCTTCCTTCTCTTTATGTTTATTAGTAGTCTGAGTTGACCTCTCAAGCGTCCTAGAATATGATGTATGGTGGATAGAAAGGAGAGCCAGGGAACTCACTGGGATGTCATTTCTCAAGTCCTGAGGTCTTTTTAGTTCTATCTTTTGGAGTCCTTTTAGATGATCTCATATAACATTTCCAGGATGACTGATTGTATTTAGAGGAGAAGAGCAGGGAAGTGATTCTGTATCTTCTTTCTTAGCAATGGGAGCCTCATCAAAGTCTTTGAACATTTTAGTTTAGGATATTACCATTGTTTCCCCCCTATGTTTTGCTCAGAATAGTGGTTTAACAGTTCATTTAAAGGGATAGCTGGAGGAGGCAATTTCCAACTTAATTCAACAAATAGTTTTTATATATCCACTGTGTGTGTGCCAGACTCTGGCCAAATTCTGGGATTTCAACACTTAGAGGAATAACAACCTCATTCTAGTCAGGAAAAGAGACACGGCAATAAGTAACCCCTGGTCACCGAGGCCAGGCTTTCCTGGATCTTATATAAAATGTGACAGGAAAATAGATGTGGTAATAATGCCTGGTCAGGAAGGCAGAGAGCCAGGGAGAAACTCACAGGGTAGAAGAATTGCTGTTGGTCTTTTTTTTTTTTTTTTAATTTTTTTTATTTATTTATTTATTTACTTATTCATCATGCACAAGTATAGTATCTTTTTACATACAACTGCTTGTATACAAAGTATATAAGTACCATTCAGATCTTCAATCATGCATTTAGGATAATGATATCCATCTCATTCAACCACCAATTTTTTTCCAACCCCCCCCCCTTACTCCCTCCCTCCCCTCCCTTTCCGTTGACCATTCTAGTGTTCCTCTGATCCTATGTACCCCCTTAATGCCAGAGATGGAATTCAGAAATTACATATTCCAAATGCTGTTGGTCTTGATGGACATAAAGGCATTCACCTGGCTTTAAAATCAGGGGACAGAAGTCCAGGGTGAGAACAAGGATGGGCAAAAAGAGAGCACGGGCCTGGCAGGGTGCAAACAGTGGAGGAGCCTCGTTTTCCAAAAGTCCAGGGCTGGTGGACTCAGTTCAGATCAAGCTTAGAATATTGAGCAGATTGCAAAGAGCCTTTCTTGTTGCACCAGGAGTTTAGAAGTTGTTTGTAGGAAATGGGATCACTGGGAGACTTTTAAGTAGAAACTTAAAAATCATGTGGGTATTTTAGGAAGATCCAACATCAATGTGGAAAAATAGACCCTTGAAGATGACATCAGAGGAGTGGGGATGAGTGGCTAATTTAAACTAAAGTAGTGTTCAGATAGATGTTATACAGACAAATGGTGAAAATAAAAACAATGCACAAAGAATATAATGAAAAGTCTCCCCCCCCACCGCCCCCAGTGAATTCTCAATTTTTCTTTCCAAAGGTGACCATAATTGGATTTATTGGGTATATTCCTAGAAAAAATTTCATGGCTATATAAGCACACACACATAACCTTAGGTTCCCCCGAATGTGTATCCTTTTAATTTATATTTGTTTCCTTTTTTAGTTTTTGGACTCCAGGTACAGAATTTTAAACTTACCACCCCCTCTCAGTTCATGACCTACCGTTTTCATCACTGGTCTGCTTAATGGACATCTGTAAATTTTTCTCCCTTCCACCATTAACTCTCCAATATCTCCATGGTCACATGCTTCACGGTCTCTGACATGGCTTTAAATTTGTATATACTCTTATAAAATACTCAGTATTGTTCTGAATGTGTTTTCAGCCTACGGGAAGGGTTCCTGTCAATTTCTTTTTCTTACAATAAACCATGTGCTACATGCACATGCACATCTAGTTCATTCCTTTTAACAGCTGCTTAATCATTTTACAGAAAGGATACACTGCAATTTATTTAATGATGATATCTCAGCTTATCTTCCTCTCCCTAGTATAAGAAGCAGCATTGCAATAATTCTCATTTCAGTTTCTTTGTGGACTTGAAATGAAAACTTTACATCATTTAGATATATCCCCAGGGTTGGGATGTCTCTTATTTATGTACGTGTGTACTCACTTTCACAGGATTGACAGCGTTTCCCCAATTGGTTGCTTCAGTTTGTCCTCTCGGTGAAGTACAAGATTCCTGTCTCTCTCTCTTTTTTTTTTTTTTTTTTTTTTTGAGGCTATAGATAATGGGGTGGATTTCCTAGTTTTCCTTTTATAAAATTTTTTTTTCCTATTCTTTTTAATTCAAAGTTGTTGTATATGACAGTAGAATGCATTACAATTCATAATACACATATAGAACACATTTTTACATATCTCCAGTTATATACAAAATATATTCATACCATTCTTGTCTTCATACATGCCCTTAGGGTAATGATATCCATCTCATCCTACCCCCTTCCCCTCTCTCCCCATTGACCTTTCTAGTGTTCCTCTAATCCTCCTATGCTCCCCGTCCCAACCCCGCTGTGAATCAGCCTCCCTATATCAGAGAAAACATTCAGCATTTGGATTTCACAGGTAAATAGATGAAATTGGAGAATATAATATTAAGTGAAGTTAGCCAATCTAAAAAATCCTAGTTTCTCTTTCTGAGGATTTGTTGCTGATGTACAGAAATGCCTTTGATTTATGGATGTTGATTTTATATACAGCCACTTTGCTGAATTCATTTATTAATTCTATAAGATTTCTGGTGGAATTTTTTGGATCTTCTATGTATAGAATCATTTCATCTGCAAATAGTGATAATTTGAGTTCCTCTTTTCCTATCTCTATCCCTTTAATTTCTTTAGTCTGTCTAATTACTCTGGCTAGGGTTTCAAGAACTATGTTAAATAGGAGTGGTGAAAGAGGGTATCCCTGTCTTGTTCCAGTTTTAGAGGGGATGCTTTCAATTTTTCTCCATTTAGGATGATGTTGGCCTGGGGCTTAGCACAGATAGCCTTTACGATGTTGAGGTATGTTCCTGTTATCCCTATTTTTTTCTAGCATTTTGAACATGAAGGGGTTCTGTATTTTGTCAAATGCTTTCTCTGCATCTACTGAGATGATCATATGATTTTTATCTTTGAGTCTACTGATGTGATGAATTATATTTATTGATTTACTTATGTTGAACCAACCTTGCATCCCTGAAATGAACCCCACTTGATCATGGTACATTATCTTTTTGATATGTTTTTGTATTTGTATTCAATTTGCCAGAATTTTATTGAAATTTTTTGCATCTATATTCATTAGAGATATTGGTCTGAAGTTTTCTTTCTTTGATTTATATTTGCCTGGTTTTGGAATCAGGGTAATTTTGGCCTCATAGAACGAGTCTGGAAGTGTTCCCTCTTTTCCTATTTCATGAAATAGGATTTTTTTTTTTTAATTTCATGAAATAGTTTGAGAAGTATTGGTGTTAGTTCTTCTTTAAAGGTCTTGTAGAACTCTGCTGTGTATCCATCCAGTCCTGGGCTTTTCTTGGTTGGTAGGATTTTGATGGCATCCTCTATTTCTTTGCTTGAAATTGATCTATTTAAATTATGTATACCATCTTGATTTAGTTTGGACATATCGTATGTTTCTAGAAATTTGTCGATGCCTTCATTATTTTCTATTTTATTGGAGTATAAATTTTCAAAATAATTTCTAATTATCTTCTGCATTTCTGTAGTGTCCTTCGTGATATTTCCTTTTACATCACAGATATTGGTAATTTGAGTTTTTTCTCTCCTTTTCTTAGTTAGCATAGCTAATGGTTTATCAATTTTAGTTATTTTTTGGAATCAACATAACAAAAGAAGTGAAAGACCTCTACAATGAAAACTACAGCATGCTAAAGAAAGAAATTAGAGAAGATCTTAGAAGATGGAAAGATCTACCTTGTTCATGGAGAGGTAGAACTAATATTGTCAAAATGACTATTCTACCAAAAGCACTATACAATTTCAATGCAATCCCAGTCAAAATCCCAATACCATTCCTCATAGAAATAGAAAAAGCAATCATGAAATTCATCTGGAAAAATAAGAGACCCAGAATAGCCAAAACAATTCTTAGAAAGAAGAGTGAAGCTGGTGGCATTACTATTCCAGACGTTAAATTGTACTGCAAAGCAATAGTAACTAAAACAGCATGGTACTGGCACCAAAATAGACCAGTAGACCAATGGTACAGAATAGAAGACACAGAGACTAACCCATACATCTACAGTTATCTTATATTAGACAAAAGTGCCAAAAACATACATTGGAGAAAAGACAGCCTCTTCAACAAATGGTGTTGGGGAAATTGGAAATCCTCATGTAATAAAATGAAATTAAACCTCTATCTCTCTCCATGCACAAAACTCAACTCAAAGTGGATCAAGGACCTAGGAATTAAACCAGAGACCTTGCGCCTAGTAGAAGAAAAAGTAGGCCCAAATCTCCATCATGTTGGATTAGGCCCCAACTTCCTCAATAAGACCCCTATAGCACAAGAATTAAAACCAAGAATTAATAAATGGAATGGATTCAAACTAAAAAGCTTCTTCTCAGCAAAAAGAAATAATCAGTGAGGTGAATAGAGAACCTACAGAATGGGAGCAAATCTTTACCACAAGCACATCAGACAGAACACTAACCTCAAGGATATATAAAGCTCCCAAAAACCTTACCCCAAAAACAAAAAACAAACAAACAAAAAACAACCCAATCAATAAATGGGCCAAGGAACTGAACAGACCCTTCTCAGAAGATGATATACTATCAATCAACAAATATATGAAAAAATGTTCAACATCTCTAGACATTAGAGAAATGCAAATCAAAACTACTCTACAATTTCATCTCACTCCAGTCAGAATGGCAGCTATCAAAAACACAAACAACAATAAATGCTGGCAAGGATGTGGGGAAAAGGGCACACTCATACATTGCTAGTGGGACTGCAAATTGGCGCAGCCAATCTGGAAAGTAGTATGGAGATTCCTAGGAAAACTTGGAATGGAACCACCATTTGACCCAGCTATCCCACTCCTTTGTCTATACCCAAAAGACTTAAAAACAGCTTACTACAGGGACACAGCCACATCAATGTTTATAGCAGCACAATTCACAATAGCTAGATTGTGGAAACAACCCCGACACCCATCAATAGATGAATGGTTAGGGAAAATTTGGTATTTATACACAATGGAACACTACTCAGCACTAAAAGAGAATAAAATCATGGAATTTTCAGATAAATGGATGGAGTTGGAGAAAATAATGCTAAGTGAAGTTAGCCAATCCCAAAAAACCAAAGGTCGAATGATCTCTTTGATAGGAAGATACTAACTTAAAAAGGCAAGAGAGAGGGAATGAGAGGAATGAAAGAGCTTTAAATAGAACAAAGACGGGTGAGGAAGGGGAGGGGGGCAAGGGGATAGGAATAATGGCAGACTGAGTTATCCATGATTACCTTAAATACATGTATGAAGACACAATTGTAAAAATTCTTTATATAAAACCAGCAACTTGAAAAATTGTGCTCTTTACATGTAATATGAAATGAAGTGTACTCTGCAAACATGTATAACAAATTAGAACAATAAAAAATTAAAAATATATATATACAATTATTGCTCTCTCACAGAAAGTAGGGAGTCAATTCTACTTTGGAGCACACTGGGCCTTGCTTTTGAAGGGAAATCAGTAGAAGAGTAGTGATAGCCACTCAAATATACTATAATTTTATGTCCTTTTTGTTTTGTTTTCAGGGAAACCATAAAGTCATGGGGAAAAAAAACCCCACTAATAAAATGTTAAGTGTTGTGCTTTAGCAGTGTAAATTGTAGGTTATATTTAAACAAGACTACAATTTAAGGGTTTTTGCCTTTAGAATGATGATGGAGAGGAGAGGTTCATGAGGCAGAGAACGGGTGCTTTTGCTCATGGGAAGGTTTTATTGGGATGAGGTGGTGGTGCTGAAAGTGGCTCGCACAAGAAGACGAATGGACGATGATAACAGAATATGATATAATATAACAGAAGATGATAAGAAACTCATGTTTTAAAATTGTTTTCTTGGAAAAGGAAGTTTTTGTTTGGAAATAATTTTAAACCTATTGTAATATGCATAAAGGCATACAAAGCACACTTAAAAATTCCCTTTACCCAGATTCAGCTATTAAAATTTTGTTCCATTGGCTTGGGAAAAAAATAAAAAAGATTCCTGTCTCAACACTCTTTACTAGTACATGACTTTATATAATGTACCTAACGTATTGTTCTATTTTTACGTTTCTCTTTATTAGAGAATTTGAACATTTCTTCCCATTCTGACTTGCCCAAGCTGTCACATTTCTTGCATCCTTGATATGTGTGTGTTTTACATTTAGCTTCCTATCAATGTGTGATGGAGGTATCATTGTGAATCTTATATTTCTGATGAAAAATTCAAGATTTAGATGATGCGTGTCACTAGTCTAAGTTCACGTACAGCTCCCTTCTGTAATCTGCTTGTCTGACCCTCCGTGTGCTAGAATGTTAAAGAGGTTAACTCATATTTTTTTTCTCATTGTAGAAATAAGGGAATTCAATGAAAAAACAACAACAACAACAACAAAGGCAACCTCAGAGCTCCTGCCATTTCCCATAAGTGAAGCAGAAATGGAAAACATGGTTATAAGTGTATGTAAATTTGGTCACGGCTGACATCTCACTTCCAGGTTCTGAGTTATTAAAATTTGCTCCTAGTTTAGGCAGGGTGCTGTAAAGGGACTGTGCAGGCTGGTCAAAGAAATGAAACATAAGCCTTGCATTCAAGGCACTTTCCATCTGGCAGGGGATTAAAGCACAAACAACCACATTGTAAGCAGAGTGCAGTAAGGGGGAGGCACAGACTCAATGCTTCTAGAAGCATCTGCCCACTATGTCCTGAGTGTAAGACTAGGTGGGGGTCCACTTCGCTATCTTTTTTGTTTTTAGAACATTCTGGATGGAAAGACTGTCTATGTATCAGAAACATATGAGACAGAGATGGGAGAGGGTAGAACTTTGATGGTTAGGCTATTGAAAATTCTAACACTCCAAATATGCTGAAAATGAATTTAGGAAACTGAAATTGATATGCATTTAAGGATAGCTTCATATTAAGGCAAAAATATAAATTTCTACCCCCAAAAAAGGGAGTCGAGAGGGCTAAAGCATATACCTGCCTTTTACAATCCACTCTCTTCATCCCAAGGTGCTCCTGGTACAGCCCTGAGGACCACCCTGGGCAGATCCTAAGGAATGAAGTATTGCAGCCTGGGTACCTGTCAGATTTGCAAGCTGCTCTGATATCCAGTGCCCCATATCCTCTCTCCTTCCTAATGACTCTCAGAAGTGGTAAAGCAGCATTTGGTGTGAAGAGAGTTTCAAAAGTTATCCGAGGAACCACACTCCCTATCTTGGAAGTTTTCATTTATAGAGCCTTGCAAATGCCCGATACCAGAGTCTCTATGTTCATTACTTAACAGAGTCCTCATACAACCTGAAAAAATAGGCATTTATAGTGCCCATTTTACAGATGAGAAAAAAGTCAGTCACAGTAAGGGTAAGGTACTTGATCAAGTTCACCAAGAAACTTACTGGCACATCTAGACTTTGACGTCAGGCTGCCTAAATCTAAAACCAAGATTTTTAATTTATTTGAATATGAAGTATGGCAATGAGAAAAACATTAGACTTTTTTTAAAGTCACATTAAGGAGACATTTAAACTGGGAGTGAACACATTTTAAATATAAATTTTAATGACTACTTATTTTATATAAAATAAGTCAAACATAGGAAAAGTGGGGTAAAAATGGACCTGAAGAATGGAAACAAAGGACATCATAAAGGAGAGAATATCTACTTCCATTTTTTTCCATGTCTTTAATAAATTATTCTGAGTTGGTACAAATAGCTTTTCTATTCCAGGGAGACCAGAGCTGGGGACTGGCTTTTAAAAAGACTATTAGATTAATGGATGAAATATACTGCAGAACTAAATAGCTTTCATCATTTCATTACATAAAACACATAGAGGCTATGTATTGTCTGCCCGGCACGGGCTCCGTAGCTAGGATCTTGGGTCTCCTGGGTCAGCCTCGTAATGGATCTGGGTGCCTCCAAACCAATTCATCTCAGGAACTGGATGACATTTATAGGAAAGCTAAACAAACCTTTGACCCAGTTGAAAAAACTCTTAAAGTAGAAAATGTTGCTTGAACATACAACTATAGGGAAAACTGGGAACAAGTTAAGAAGATGCATAAATGACATCAGAGTGAGGGAGCTGCAGGATGGAGTGACGGGACACATTTTACATGAGGAAAAATCAAATCATTTCCAGGCACTCTTGGTTAAGATTTTCAGGAGTAGAGGTCATCAGAATTTTTGTAGAATAGACGACGTTGGTGAGGTGAGAAAAAATAGCAACTTGAGGCAATCTTACGTGGTGGTTTTGTTGATCAAGTCAGCGAAAATTGCAAATGGAAGAAAAGAGGAAGACAGGTGAAGGGCAGAGGGATCATAGCTGTCGTCAGCAAAAAGGTGAAATTAATTGCAATTGAAGCCTGTCTGCAAGACACGAGGCATTGGAAGAAATGAAATGTCTCCAAACCTTAGTCTGTAGAGAGAAGGAAAGTTCATAAATAGAGAGTACAGCCTTTGGAAGGGAACCAGCCCTGTTTTAATCAGCTAAATATCTCCTTTGGACAAGTATGTGGAGAGCAGGAGCTGGCTTTCTTTCCTGTGTAAGCAATTTCAAAGTATCCTCAAAACTTCTTTGCTCTTCTCTTCTTAAGTTCTCTTCTAACCTCCAGATTTTTTTTTAAACTTTAAAAATGTTTTTATTCATGGATTCCAAATTTACAGCCCTGACTTGGCCTCTCTATATGTAAATCATCAAAATGGAGAGAACTCCTGAACACAGTGTATATTAAATACTAACTGTATTTAAGATGGAGAAGAATCAAGTCCTTCCTTCTTTCTTCCTCCTTCTGTTCCTCCATGCTAAGCATTGGGAACATGATGTCAAATTCTGCAATAAAGAAACTTATGTTCAATAAGGAGAGAAAAAGGCAAACCCAAATTATGATGGGTGGTAGAAAGTGCTGAAAGAAGAGGATATAGAAACTATGTGGGGATGTAGAGGAAAGGGTGATTCTTTCTACCTGAGGGTAAAGCAATATGCACTTTGCATGAGCTTTAAAACATGAGCTAGTCTTAGGAATGAACAAAGGGAACAGGACACACCAGATGCAAAACTGATGGAGCAACTTGGAGGTTACATGTTTGTTTCGGCTCTCATTTTCCCTCTCACTCACATGCACATGAAGCAGTAGGGAGCAAGGAGTGTGGGCTTTGCCTCTTTGCCTGGCTCCAAATCCCAGCTTCATTCCGGATAGGAGTGCAGTTGGGAAGGTTATTTTAACTTTTCTGTGCCTCTCTGATCCATAAAAGATGGTAATGGTAACTATTGCATAGGGTTATGTCTGTTATAGTTAACAGTAAATAGATGTAAGTAGATGTAAAGGACTTAGAAGTGGTACTTGACACACTAAGCTATAAGAGCATAGATAATAAAATCATTCTGTGGTATATGGAAATGCAATGTAATTTTCATTGTTTGATTAAATTATTTTTACTATGGTTGTCCACTTAATGGAATTAGGTCTTATGTAGTGCCTAATATATCTGCCAAAGCCATCAAGCTGTTAAAAATAAGATAGAAGGCTAAAAAATTGTATTGTCTTTTAAGAAATAGTGAACATGGATGCCATAGGACTATATTTATGGTATAAGTCATTTAGCTCCAAGATATTACATCTCCAAACCCTGACTGTATAACCAAAGGTGGGGAAGTACATTCCCTGGCCAGAGATGGAGTCAGCATCCATCAGTATAATGCCTTGGCTTCAGGTTCACAAAAATATGAAAACGAGTCTCTTATGGTCTTGCTTTTGCATGTTGTGCTTTCTGGAAAATGTCTTTTTCTAGGCTTTTATCTTCCAATTTGGCTGAGCTCCTCTAATTCCTTGTCACTTTCTTTTTGCAGCTTTGTGTACATATGATTGTCTTTACTTACACAGAATGATTGCATTCATGTCCATAATTAACAATATTATCATTCATATGAAACCAGAGAATAAAAATGTTCCTGAAATTCTTTTACATATGTGGATAATGTCTTTTGGTTTTTATTAACTACAAACTTATGGTAAGTTTTATGATTTCTATCTATCAGATGTTGAGAATTATAGAGCCCACATGATTTCACATTCTGGGTCTTCTTTTTCCTGGTAATTTTTTCCTACATGTCTCACAGCTAATAAAATTATTTTTCATGACTAGTTATCTATTTGTAGAGATCTAGTGTAGTGAAGTGGTTAAGACATGTGAAGAGTTTGAGTGGTGTTTGGTGATTAGTGTTCATTCAAGAAATGTCAGCTTATTATATGTGGTATTTAAAGATTAAAAGTAGCTTATAATAAAAGACAGAAATAAAATGAGATTATTAAAATAAAATATATAAAAAATATTTAGTACAATGTGCCAGGTTTTGAGACTAGAGGGTCTATGTAATTTTCCTTATTGAAACCCCACAAAACCATATAAGTTAGGTGTTATTGTTAAGCCCATTTTATAGAGAAAGAAATAGAGAATCAGAGCAGCTGCATAATTTGTTAAAGGTACCGTAGTAGCTCTAGTAGCTCTAAGTGGCGGAACTCTTGAGTTGAGTGCAGGCGGTGTGATTCCATAGATAAACACCTGTGCTACACACTCTTAACATCCAATGGGCAGACATACAAGTGAGCTATCCATTTCTCAATGAAGACAGAGTTTCGCTAAGTTCCAAAAGAAACTTTCCATGTGTCACTTCTAAAGAGCCTTACATGAATGAAGAGCTATTTTCATAGAGTCACTTCCCATCTGAAACCAAGACATTTGCCAGAGTCCCCACATTGGTTGAAATGAGATGGTGAAAAAGATCCTTCAGTGGGAAGTAAGTCATATTTTTATGACCTAGTTAGAGCTATTGTATAATTAAAATGCTCAGAGAACTCTATAAATAGCATATCCCTGGTACTCTCTCTTTGCAGGTTATTTTGTCCAAGCTGGACTTTGTAAACAGGTATTAATAACCTCCCCAAAATTCCTGCACTGGTGATATTCCATGGAGCTGGGCAGGAAAACCTGGTGAGCTATGGTTATTCAAAGAGCAGATGATATACTGTCCCATTATGATGGTTCAAGCTTTGTTCCCAACTGACCAGTCACCCATTTTTCCATGGACAAGGGGCATCAAACACAGCTAAGGTGAACCTAGGGTGAAGGCACAGTGGTTTGTCCAAACCAGAGCTACAGAGTGCAGAAGGCCTTGCTCCTGAGAGTTCTGGTTCTGGTCTAACCACTACTCTCTCAGTATCTCCACAGTAGCTGGCTGACTTGCCTGCTCTCAGAGACCTTTGACTCAAATATTTAGGCTTGAATTCTAACAGATATAAACTAGATTCAGAGAAGACCTGTTTTCCCTGTTCCATTGGTTAGATACCCAGTGCTGAATCATTTCTGGAAAAACAGCAGATCACTCTATAAATAAGAATTCACATGATGCCCACAGCACCTGGAGACCATTTCTGCAGACGTGGCTCAACCATTACCTGAATCACTGACTGACAGCTGCCCTTCACCTTGGGAAGGAGCAGTAGGGGAGGAGGGGTGGCCTGGAACACATAATCACTCTGTCTCTCTAGGTTTGTTTGTTTAATGATGTTACTTGTTTTTAAAAAATTGGGAGCTAATTTATTTTGTTCAATTTCCAAATTCCATGATTTCTACTTTTCTTTTAAACATTGCTCACCTATTGATTGCATTAGGCTTTCTTTACTGTTCATATAGATTCTTGAGTAAAAGTTTATTTATTTTTGGCCTTTCTTTTATAATTATGAAATAAGTCAAAATCATGAATTCGAGTGTATATAACAATTTTGGTCCCATTTCCATGGTATTTTCTGTGTGGGATGATCTCTGTTATTTTCTACTCTTTCCGTAAAAGCCAATTTAATTTCTACACTATTTCTAAGGGTTGTTTATCCTAGTGAATTTCAATTTCAATAGGTGGGTTTAAATTTTAGAAAACTTGCATTGTTAATTCAAATAGTTAGCATATTATTAAATAATTATTCTTATTATGTATTCAGACACTGTGACCTAAATGATTTCTGTATTTAGAAATGTATTGACTAAATTTTGGATAGCTTTTCAAAAATATGTGTGATACATGATAAATTTGGTCATAATTGCACGATTTTTAAGGCAAATATTTTGTTGAAGTGTAAGATGTATGTTAAATGCAGAGGTTATAGTGTACAGTCTGGTCAATTTTTATAAAGTGTATGCGTATCTTCAGAAACCAACAGCATCCCAAGTACCCAGGAAGCTCTCCCTGTCTCTCCTCCAATTCAGGGTTCCTTCCCATAAAGGTAACCATTTTTATTACTATTAAAAAGTTTTGCCTGATTTTGAACTTGATTCGGATAAGAAATAACAGGATATATTCTTCTTGGTAACAGGCTTCTTCTTTCAACACATTGTTTGTGAGAATTATCCAGGTTGTTGTACATTGTGGCAGTTTATTCATTCACATCCTACTAAATAAATATTCCATAATTTATTTATGCTGATAGATTTATTATGTTATTTCTGGGTACTTCTGGCTATTATATGGAATATAGCATTTCATACATATAGCACTTTTATATTTCTTTTTTGGTCCAATTTCTGTTGTATATATGCCTAACAGAAGAATTGCTGTGTCCTGGGGTGTATGTAGTTCATTTTTAGTACACCATCATGGTTTCCTTAGATGGTTTATACCTTCTAGCAGTAAGTCAATTTTAGTGGCTCCCAGTCCTCCTGACCTTTGGATGGTTTCTGTCTTCTTCATTTTAGCTATTCTGATGGGCGTATAGGAGAATCACTTTGTGTATTTAATTTTTACTTTCCCAACGAGCAACAAAGCTGAGCAACTTTCATTATGTTTATTTTTTCATTTAGCATCCTCTATCTGTGAAGTATGTGTATAGTCAAGCCCCTGTTTTTACTGGGTGACCTCTTTAACTTCTACGAATTCTTTATATATGCTGGAGGTGAGACATTTTTCAGATAAACATGATTCAGCACTCCCTCCTATTCTGTGGATTGCCTCTTCATTCTTGTGGAAATGCCCTTCTAAAGATTTTAGGTATAATATCTTCAATTATAGTCTTTGCTTTGATGTTTCATGCTTTTCATAAAATAAAAGTGTTCACAAAATATAATTCACACTTAATGAGATATAATTGCACCCTTTTAAAGTACACAATTCACCAGCTTTTGTATAGTCACAGAGCTATGCACCTGTCACCATTATTTAATTTTAGAATAGGTCCATCACCCCAAGAAAGCCCATATCCAGTACCAGCCACTTCCGATTCCTTTTTTCCTCTTATCCCCTGGCAACACAACCACTAATCCATTTCTGTGAATGCGCCTCTCCTGGGCATTCATATTAATGGTATTGTGTAATCACAGCCGTTAGTGTTTGGCTTCTTTCTCTTAGCATAACATTTACAAGGTTCTTCCAAGTTGCAGCCCACACCAGCCCTTCATTTCCTCTTATTGCTGAGTAATATGCCCTGTGGAGTTATCTGGATTTTATTTATTCATTCATCACTTAATAGGTTTTTTGGGGTTGTTTCCTTTTTTTTTTTTTTTTTTTTTTTTTTTACTATTATGGATAATACTGCTATAAGCATGCAAGTTTTTTTAAAAATTTTTAAAATTTGTTTTAATTAGTTATACATGACAGTAGAATGCATTTATGCACTGTGATAGATAGATGGGATATAATTTCTCATTTTTCTAAGTGTACATGTTGCAGAATCATTGTTCATATATATATGTATATACATAAATACATACAGTAATGTAAGTGTACTTTTACTTCTCTTGTGTATATATCAAGAGTGGGGTTTCTGTGCTGTAGGTGACTCTGGGATGCACATTTTGAGTAATGCAAGACTTTGCAGAGTCTGTATCATTGTATGTTCATACAAGGAGTGTTGGAAGGTTCTGGTTTCGCCATAACCTCATCAACACTTGGTAGTCTTTCTTAGTTTAGAATTATTAGAGGGTGTGAAGTGACATCTCATTGTGGTTTTGATTTGCATTTCTCTACTGACTAATGTTTCTGAGCAACATTCTATATGCTTATTAGCCATTCATACATCTTCTTCAAAGAAATGTGTGTTTAATTTCTATATGATTTAAAATTAGTTTATTTGTCTTTTATTGTTGAGTTATAAAAGTTCTTTTTATATTCTGGATGTAGTTCCCTACAGTATATATGATTTGCAAATACTTTCTCTCATGAGTGCACTCACATTTTTGAAGTTTTTTGAAGCACAAAAGATTTTAATTTTCATGAAGTCAAATTTATTTTTTCTTTTATTGTTTGTGCTTTGATATCTAAGAAACTATTGCTTAGCTCAAAGTCTCAAATATTTACTTTTGTTTTCCAGAACAGTTTTAACAATTTTGGTTCCTATGTTTAGATCTATGGTCTTTTCGAGTTAATTTTTGCATGTGATAGAGGCTAAGGGTCTAATTTCATTTTTTTATGGTTGTTTTACTATTATTTATTAAAAGAAATATTCTTCCTTCCAATGAATTGTTGTGACACCCTTGGTAAAAAATCTATCTATTTTTTAGACTTTCAATTTTGTCGCAATAATCTATATGTCTACCTTTGTGTCTGTGTTACACCTTGATTACTGCTGTTTCATCGTAAGTTTTGAAATCAGGAAAGGTGAGTCGTCCAATTTGATTCTTTTTCGGTATTCTTTGACTATCCTGGGTACCTTAAATTTCTACATCAATTTTAGGATGAGTTTCAAGAAGCCAGCTGGGTTTTGATAGAGATTAAGTTGAGTTTGTTGATCAGTTTTGAGCACATTGTCACCTTCATATTAACTATTTCAATCCATGAATATGGAATGTCTTTCCATTTACTTAGATGTATAAAATTTTCTTTCAGCACTGTTTTCTACTTTTGAGTGTGTTAGTTGTAAATTCCTTTTTTAAATTTTATTTTTAAGTGTATTATTCTTTTTTTTTTTTTTTTTGGTACCAGGGATTGAACTCAGGGGCACTCAACCACTGGCCCACATACCCAGCCCTTTTTTTTTTTTTTTTGTATTTTATTAGAGACAAGTTCTCACTGAGTTGCTAAGTGCCTCACTGCATTGCTGAGGCTGGCTTTGAACTCTCGATCCTCCTGTTTCAGTCTCCCAAGTGCTGAGATTACAAGCATGTGCCACCATGCCCGGCTTAAGTGTATTGTTCTTATTAATACTACTTAAATGGATTTGCTTCTTTGTTTCATATTCAGATTACAACCTACTCACATTTTTCTTGAGTATGAGGCTAATTGAATTGGTGTGATATTATCTGATAAGCTTGTCCTCCTAGGCAGCCTTGTTGAAGGTGGACCCCAAGGTCATCACCCTAGGGTGATGTTCCCATCCTCCCAGAACTCAGGCCAAAAAAAAAAATGGACCTTGAGTCAGGGGTGGTCAAGTATATATCAGAGTTGAAAAAGTAGCTAGTATGTACTACCAAAGTGTTGGGTAGGCATTAAGATGTTAATTCTCTCCAGCAGAGTGGGGTGGGAATTGAATGGCATTTCCAAAGCTTCAGATGAAGTACCACCAATCTTCCACTGCTAAAGACATTATTAGTTCCACTAAGCCAAAAGGTAGAAGCTGTAAAGAGAAGGATTTGATCTTAGCCCAGGAAAAGCTACGGTCTCAGTTCTTAATCTTGAGAGTTTATAGAAGAAGGCCAGGTATTCTATAAAATCACAAGATAAACAAGTTGTTTTGAAAGTACTGATTTTATTTGAAGTTGTGTGTGTCGGCAACCTAAGACAGGAGTCAAGGGCACAGCCTTGATTATCCGATGACGGGTAAGAATGTTGGTTGCACACAGATGTCCTAGAGCATCCCCTCTTTTAAAACAAAAGGGGGGAAATACAGGAGCCCTGTTTGGGGAGATAGCTAAGATTGCGGTTCACTACGGGCCATAGACATTTTTGGGCATTTCCGCCTTCCGTAGTCTCACGGGACTTGGCCTGGGATCTCGCAGGACTTGGCCCAGGATCTTGAGAGATTTGAGCCGTGACTCAGCAGATCGGGCGAGCGCCATTCCTGCTCGGGCGCATGGGATGAGACCTGAGAGAGAACGGACAGGGTTATCGCTATAGTATAGATATATTGTAGTTTCTTGTAAGAGTAGGTGTCTTAGTTTCTTGTGAGAGTGTGTATGTGGTGTTAGAAATTACAAGAGACAGAGAGAGAAAGATTAAACAATTTTTTCGTCTCCATCCTGTCTCCGGACTCCTTCCCACGGCGCTGACGTTCCGGGCTGAAATCCCTTTCCGGCTACAACATGTGTGTGTGTGTGTGTGTGTGTGTGTGTATGAAAGAAAGAAAAGACTTTAACTAATAAGTATATTTTAAGACCTGTTTAAAACTTTAGAGCAAACAGATATACAATACAAAAAAGCTGCACAAATTTTAAGATGAACCACAAAGCCTCCCAAACTTCTGTACTATGATTAATTTTTTTCTTGTTTCCCACCCAGGACTGGGTTCTTGCTGTTTCCAGATTTACATTCCTGGAAAAGTCAATGGAATTTTGAGGAATAGGACTAAAGTTAGACCCTGTTAAGATGTTTTCAACTACTGAAAAGTGGTCTCACTTCATTAACTTGGGTATTATTGACTGTCCAAAAACTGTCAAGAAACCTGGAGACTTGATTAAAAAAAAAAAAAAAAAAGAAAGACACCCTGTTTTATTCTGCTCCTTACTTAAAATTATCTATTTTTTCTTTTTTCTTTTTTTTTTTTTTTTACTTTTTTTGAAATAAATTTTATTGAAATAACACATTCACATATACGTGTTCAAAAATCATAAACGTACATCTTGATCAATTCGTATAATATGAGCAAACCCTTGTAATTGCCACACAAATCAAGAAACAGAACCTTCACAGTATAACTAAAACAATCTCGGTGCTCCCTATTTTTTTTTTTTAGATTATTTATTTACTTATTCATAATGCACAAGTTTATCATCTTTTTACATACAACTGCTTGTATACAAAGTATATAAGTACCATTCAGATCTTTAATCATGCATTTAGGATAGTGATATCCATCTCATTCAACCACTTTTTTCCCCCTTCCCCCCTTGCTCCCTCCCTTCCCATCCATTCCCTTTGACCATTCTAGTGTTCCTCTAATCCTATGTACCCCCATCCAATCACACTGTGAACTAACCTCCTTATATCAGAGAAAACATTTGGTGTTTGGATTTTTGAGATTGACTAATTTCACTTAGCATTATATTCTACAACTTCATCCATTTACCTGCAAATGCCATTATTTTATTCTCTCTTATTGCTGAGTAAAATTCCATTTTGTATATATACCACATTTTCTTTATCCATTCATCTACTGAGGGACATCTAGGTCGGTTCCACAACCTAGCTATTGTGATTTGTGCTGCTATAAACATTGAAGTGGCTGTGTCACTGTAATATGCTGTTTTTAAGTCTTTGGGAACAGACCCAGGAGTGGGATGGCTGGGTCATAGGGTGGTTCCATTCCCATTTTCCCAAGAAATCTCCATACTGCTTTCCAAAGCGGTTGCACCATTTTGCAGTCCCACCAGCAATGTATGAGTGTGCCTTTTTCCCCACATCCTCTCCAACATTTATTGTTGTTTGTGTTCTTGATAGCTGCCATTCTGACTGGGGTGAAATGAAATCTTAGAGTAGTTTTTATTTGCATTTCTCTATTTGCCAGAGAGGTTGAGCATTTTTTCATGTATTTGTTGATTGATTGTATATCTTCTTCTGAGAAGTGTCTTTTCAGTTCCTTAGCCCATTTATTGATTGGGTTATTTTCTTTTTTGGTGTAAAGTTTTTTGAGTTCTTTATATATTCTAGAAATTAGTGCTCTATCCGATGTGCATGTATTAAATATTTGTTCCCAATTAGTTGGCTCTCTATTCACCTCACTGATTGTTTCTTTTGCTGAGAAGAAGCTTTTTAGCTTAAATCTATCCCATTCATTAATTCTTGGTAATAGTTCTTGCGCTACAGGATTCTTATTAAGGAACTTGGGGCCTAATCCGACATGTTGGAAATTGGAGCTTACTTTTTCTATTAGGCGAATTGTCTCAGATCTAATTCCTAGGTCCTTGATCCACTTTGAATTGAGTTTTGTGCATGGTGAGAGATACAAGTTTAATTTCATTTTCTTGCATATGGCTTTCCAGTTTTCCCAGCACCATTTGTTGAAGAGGCTATCCTTTCTCCACTGTACATTTTTTGCACCTTTGTCTAATATAAGATAACTGAAATTATATGTATTAGTCTCTGTGTCCTCAATTCTGTACCATTGGTCCACCCATCTGTTTTGGTGCCAATACCATGCTGTTTTAGTTACTATTGCTCTATAGTATAATTTAAAGTCCGGTATGGTGATGCCCCCTGCTTCACTTTTCTTGCTCAGAATTGCTTTGGCTATTCTGGGTCTCTTATTTTTCCATATGAATTTCATGATTGCTTTTTCTATTTCTTTGAAAAATGACATTGGAATTTTGATTGAAATTGCATTAAATCTGTATAATGCCTTTGGTAGTATGGACATTTTGACAATATTGACTCTACCTATCCAAGAGCAAGGTAGGTCTTTCCATCTTCTGAGTTCTTCTATGATTTCTTTCTTTAGTGTTCTATAATTTTCTTTATAGAGGTCTTTCACCTCTTTTGTTAAGTTGATTCCCAGGTATTTTATTTTTTTTGATGCTATTGTAAATGGGGTCGTTTTCATCATTTCCCTTTCAGAGGCTTTGTCAATGATGTATAAAAATGCCTTTGACTTATGGGTATTGATTTTGTATCCTGCTACTTTGCCGAATTCATTTACTAGTTGTAAAAGTTTTCTGGTAGAGTTTTTTTGGGTCTTCTAGGTATATTATCATGTCATCAGCAAATAGTGCTAATTTGAGCTCTTCTTTTCCTATGTGGATCCCTTTAATTTCTTTCGTCTGTCTAATTGCTCTGGCCAGAGTTTCCAGTACTATGTTAAATAGCAGTGGTGAAAGGGGGCATCCCTGTCTTGTTCCAGTTTTTAGAGGAAATGCTTTCAATTTTTCTCCATTTAAGATAATGTTAGCTCTGGGCCTTGCATAAATAGCTTTTATAATGTTGAGATATGTTCCTGATATTCCTAGTTTTTCTAGTGTTTTGAACATAAAGGGGTGCTGAATTTTGTCAAATGCTTTTTCTGCATCTATTGAGACAATCATATGATTTTTATCTTTAAGTCTATTGATGTGATGTATTATGTTTATTGATTTCCGAATATTGAACCAGCCTTGCATCCCTGGAATAAACCCCACTTGATCGTGGTGCACTATCTTTTTGATATGTTTTTGTATCCGATTTGCCAGGATTTTGTTGAGGATTTTTGCATCTATGTTCATTAAAGATATTGGCCTGAAGTTTTCTTTTTTGGATGCATCTTTGCTTGGCTTTGGAATTAATGTAATATTGGCCTCATAGAAAGACTCTGGAAGAGCTCCCTCTTTTTCTATTTCTTGAAATAATTTGAAGAGCATTGGTATTAATTCTTCTTTGAAAGTCTTGTAGAACTCAGCTGTAAACCCATCAGGTCCTGGACTTTTCCTTGTTGGTAGCTTTTTGATGACATCTTCTATTTCTTTGCTTGTAATTGATCTGTTTAAATTGTGTATAGCCTCCAGATCCAGTTTAGGCAAATCATATGACTCTAGAAATCTGTCAATGCATTCAGTATTTTCTATTTTGTTAGAGTACAAGTTTTCAAAGTAATTTCTAATTATATTCTGTATATCTGAGGTGTTTGTTGTGATATTCCCTTTTTCATCACGAATGTTAGTAATTTGAGTTTTTTCTCTTCTTCTTTTCGTTAGCATCGCTAAGGGTCTGTCAATTTTGTTTATTTTTTCAAAGAACCAACTTTTAGTTTTGTCAATTCTTTGAATTGTTTCCTTAGTCTCAATTTCATTAATTTCTGCTCTGATTTTAATTATTTCCTGTCTTCTGCTACTCTTGGTGTTGATCTGTTCTTCTTTTTCTAGTGCTTTGAGGTGTGTTGTTAAGTCATTTATTTGTTGTTTTTTTTTCCTTTTAAGGAATGAACTCAGTGCAATGAATTTTCCTCTTACTACTGCCTTCATAGTGTCCCAGAGATTTCTATATGATGTATCAGTGTTCTCATTTACCTCTAGGAATTTTTTGATCTCCTCTTTGATGTCTTCTTCAACCCCTTGTTCATTCAGTAGCATGTTGTTTAGCTTCCAGTTGATGGAGTAGTTTTTCTTATTTCTTGTTTTGTCGTTGATTTCCAATTTCATCCCTTTATGGTCTGATAGCATGCAGGGTAGTATCTCTATTTTTTTATATTTGCTGAGAGTTGCCTTGTGACATAATATATGGTCTATTTTGGAGAAGGAGCCATGTGCTGCTGAGAAAAAAGTGTATTCTTTTACTGTGGGATGAAATATTCTATATATGTCTGTTAAGTCTAAGTTATTAATTGTTTTAAGGAGGCCTACGGTTTCTTTGTTTAGCTTTTGTTTGGATGATCTATCTATTGGTGAGAGAGGTGTGTTGAAATCCCCTAGAATAACTGTGTTGTGGTCAATTTTACTCTTGAATTTGAGAAGAGTTTATTTGATCAATGTAGGTGCTCCATTATTTGCGGCATATAGATTTATGATTGTTATATCCTGTTGATGAATGGTTCCTTTAAGTAGTAAGAAATATCCATCTTTGTCCCTTTTGATTAGTTTTGGCTTGAAGTCTACCTTATTTGAAATGAGAATGGAAACCCCTGCTTGCTTCCGCAGGCCATGTGAGTGATAAGACTTTTCCCAGCCTTTCACCTTCAGTCTATTGATGTCTTTTTCTATGAGGTGTGTTTTCTTGGAGACAGCAAATTGTTGGGTCATTTCTTTTAATCCATTCAGATAATCTGTGTCTTTTGAATGGTGAGTTTAGGCCGTTAACATTCAGGGTTATTATTGAAATGTGATTTTTATTCCCATCCATTTTTATTTGTATTATGATCTTTAGCTTGATTTGGTTTCTCTTCTGGTTGGTATTTCCCTTAGTTTAATATCTCCCTTTGTTGATTTTTGTTGTTATTTTTCTCTTCTTCTTCATGAAAAATTTTGCCCAGGATGTTCAGAAGTGCTGGCTTTCGAGCTGCAAAATCTTTTAACTTTTGCTTGTCATGGAAGGTTTTTATTTCATCTTCATATCTAAAGCTCAGTTTTGCTAGATATAAGATTCTTGGTTGACATCCCTTTTCTTTCAGAACTTGAAATATGCTATTCCAGGATCTTCTTGCTTTTACGGTCTGGGTAGAAAAGTCTGAACATAGTCTGATTGGTTTCCCCCTATATGTAATCTGCTTCCTTTCTCTTGTGGCTTTTAATATTCTCTCCTTGCTCAGTATATTAGGCATTTTCATTATAATGTGTCTTGCTGTGGATCTGTTGTGATTTTCTATGTTTGGTGTTCGGTAAGCCTCTTGAACTTGGTTTTCCCATTCATTCCTCAAGTTTGGAAAATTTTCTGTAATTATTTCATTAAATAAATTGTTCATTCCTTTGGCTTGAAACTCTGCCCCCTCCTCTACCCCAATCACTCTTATGTTTGGTCTTTTTATGTTGTCCCATAATTCTTGGATGTTCTGTTCTTGGTTTCTTACCATTTTTGCTGTGTAATCTAGATTTTTTCTAGGGTATATATTTTGTCCTCATTGTCTGAGGTTCTTCTAAGTGATCTACTCTGTTGGTGATATTTTCGATTGAGCTTTTATTTTGGTTTATTGCTTCTTTCATTTCCGGAATTTCTGTTTGGATTCTCTTTAGAGCCTCTATCTCCCTATTGAAGTAATCTTTTACTTCCTGTATTTGTTTATGGAGTTCTTTGTCAAAATGATCTTTTGCCATCTGTACTTGCTCCCTCATCTCATTTTTTAGTTCATTCTTAAGTTCCACAAGCTTTTGGCAAATGTAATTTCTAAATTCCATCTCTGTCATTTCACCAACTGTGCATGCCATGGAATCTACTGAGGAGGTATATTGGTTTGTTTGTGCCACTTTCCTTCCTTTTTTCTTCATCTTGCTTTTATGTCTATTCTTCTTGCACTATGGGACCTTGACTATTTTGATTTTACCTTAGAACCTTACGTTGCTCTGGTAGTACAATTCTATCAGATCCCCTTATATTTCCTTTACACTTTAAAATCAGACACTTTCTATTCAGAGAATCCCAGTTTGATCACAATGTACAGATTTAGTTAACCTAGATAGTGTTTCCAATTTAGTCTGTAAGCTTCTAATGGGGCTTTATAGATTCAAGTAATGGACACAGAGGTGATATGTTTAGTAAGAGGGAAGTGAGTGAACTGATTTGTTCTTTCTTAGAAAGTATGAAAAGAGAGTTCTATGGAAGTGGTTTAGTATCAGCAGATGAGAGAGGACATAGTGAATGATTAGGTGGAAAGACCAATTTATATATAAACCTAATTTATGCAGCGGTTGAGAGAAGAAATAAAGAAAGATGAAGAAAAAGGAAAAAGAAAAAAAAAAAAGGTAGAAAAAGAAAAAAGTGACCAAGGAGTAGAAATTAGTATGAGAGAGAGTGAGTCTAGAAAATAGAGAATACACTATATATAACACCACTTTGCTATATATTTCAATTGTACTCATTCAAAAAAACCCAATTTCTGCGTATAACTAGTTTTTGCCTTTGTTGAATATGCAATGGCAGGGTGTAAATAGGGAAGATGAAGGAAGAAGAAAAAATACTAAAGTAAGAAGGAAGAAAAGAAAGAAAGCAAAGAGGAGCAGAAGCAAACAAACACACTGTCAATCAAAACAAAACAAAACAAAACAAACCCAGAAACTAACAAACAACCCCCCCCCAAGAAACAACAAAACAAACAAAAAAACAAACAAACAAAAACGTTGAAACCAGGAATAAGTCTCAAGCCAAATGGACCCTTGGAAGCCCTTCTTATTTCCCTTCCAGATTAAGCCAATTGACCCGGAACATATCCAGTCAGCAATCCTCTTAGTGGAGTCGAGGCTGCACCTTTGGCCCTTTGCAGAATGGCACAGTGGAAGAGTGGAGGGGGCTTATCCTCAGGATGAGTCCTGCGTTCAGCAGCAGGGAGCTGCCACTCTGGGCCCTGCAGGCCAGGCAAACTGGAGGCTGGATCTCTCCTTCCCGGCGGGCGGATGCCTACCTCTTGCTCTGGTCACCGCTGGGCGGGTCGCGGGGAGTGGAGGTGGTGCTTCCCCAGGTCTGGCCCTGCGTGCAGCAGCAGGGAGCTGCCACTCTGGGCCCTGCAGGCCAGGCAAACTGGAGTCTGGATCTCTCTATTTTTTCTTATACCTCTCTTTTTTACCTGAAATTCTCCATGGCAATTTTTATTATTTAAATATGTCATTCGAGTGTTCATATTCTTCAACAAAATAGTGATTTGATTATTTTCTGGGCATTAAAATTTTACTTCAAAATAAATAATTGTGAAAAAGATCTCACTATAAATAATCACATCTTTTTCTCACCTGTCCAAAAGGGCCTGAAATGTAGTAATTGGTCCTTAGGACTGAATAGATGGAACTGAATTGTAAAAATTTGGGATTTTCAGAGTTTGACATGGAGCTAAGGAACTTTCGTATTTTTCAAATTGAATTTCCTATGACTATCAGCCCTATGTGATTATTAAAATAAATACGTTGTTTTAGTCAGCCTTTTTCTTTTCTTTTTTTTTTTTTTTTTTTTTTTTTTTTCTGCTCTGACTAAAAGACCCGGCCAGAACTATAGTAGAGGAGGAAAAGTTTATTTGGGGGCTCACAGTTTCAGAGGTCTTAGTCCATGGACAGCTGACTCCATTCCTTGGGGCTTAAGGTGAGGCTGAACATCATAGTGGAAGAGTGTGGCAGAGGGAAGCAGCTCACATGCTGATCAGAAGAGAGAGAGAGAGAGAGAGAGAGAGAGAGAGAGAGAGAGAGAGAGAGAGAGAGAGAGAGATGGAGGGGGAGACTCTACTCACCAGATACAAATATATACCCAAAGCCATGTCCCCAATGCCCACCTCCTCCAATCACACCCCACCTGCCTTCTGTTACCACTCAGTTAATCCCTATCAGGAGATTAATTCACTGATTGGGTTAAGGATCTCATACCCCAATCATTTCTCCTTTGATTGTTCTTGCATTGTCCTACACATGAGCTTTTGGGGGACACCTCACATCCAAACCATAACATAGGTCAACTTCTATATTTGCAGTAGTGACTTTTGAAGTTATCTTTCAATTAGGTAAAGAAAAAAATAACTGCACAGACTTCAGACTATGATGTTTTATGCACGTTTATATGATTATACATACATGCATAAATTTTATTCAGAAAATGATAATGAATTTGAAAAATCTCCAGAATCCCCCTAAGTTCATAAGTCATAATGAAGTCATATAGGGCTGCTATGGTTTGAAGGTGCCCCCCAAAGTTCATGTGTTTTCCTGGTTCCTCAGTGCAGTAGTGTTTGGCAGGTGGGTCCTAGTGGGAGGTGTGGGGGTCCTAGTGGGAGGTGTGGGGGTCCTAGTAGGAGGTATTTTGTCCTGGGTGTAGAGGGGAGCCCTCATAAATGGACTAAGACTGCCTCATGGGAGTGAAGGAGCTCTTCTTTTCCTGGGAGTGGATTTGTAACAACATTGAGAGCAGGTTGTTTTAAAGTATGATTATCCCTCTGGTTCTATCTCTTCTACATGTACCTGCTTACTTTTCTACTTTCCATGGTGAGCTAAAGTAGTATGAGGCCTTCATCAGAAGTTCAGCAGATGCTGGAGCAATGTTCCTAGAGTTTCCAGACAGCATAACTGGCCAAAACAAACCTCTCTTCATTATCAATTACCCAGCCTCAGGTATTCTGTTATAGCAACAGAAAATGATCTATGATAATGGCAAAATCCATAAAGCTGATCTTGATTTTGTCACATGTGAATTAGAATTGTTCAGAACCTAGTCCCTTAAAAGTAGACACTAAATGTATAAGTGAAATGAAGAACCAAATACTGCTTTGGATGCTGAAGAAAAATCAATTTTTATGACTGCTGTGAAAAGTACACATACACGAATCTCTCATGCTCTTTGGGGCCATAAAACTGTGCTTTCTAATTAGATCTATAAAACTTGGTTTCCTCAGAACCCATTTTGGCTGTTTAGCAGCTGATCTGCTGCAGCTGGAGATTTCCAGCACTCTGTGCTGTTGTTAGAACTACTTACCTAACCACCCAGATTTGGGCCCTAAGGCAGCCTCTCACCCCTTCTTGCTTTGATAGTTCTAGATTGGATTGTTTGACCATCATTACTGCAGGAAAACATAGATGTTCAGGTGGATTCCAACTCAGTATTTATTGAGCACTTCCTCAATGTGAGTACTGTAGTGGAGATAACTCATTCGATTCTCACAAGTCACATAAGTCAGGCACTCTTAGAATCTCCATTTGAGAGCTACGGAAACCAGGGCACTTGTGTGCAGTTACACAGCTAGTTAATTATGGAAACAGGATCTAACTCAGGCAGTTTATAGCAAGCTACCACAATGAACTGCCAGCTCCCACATATATAATGGTTACTACCAAACTACCCCTCCTCCCCACTCCTCTCCCTCAAAGGAGAAAAACTGTTCCTAATCTGCATGAGCCCAGTGAAAAATTGTTTTCTCATTTTATAGACACAGAAAATACAAGTGTGAAATGAGGGTGACATTCAGTAATGTGAAAGTTGTCAGTATCAAAATGGATTTATCTATGTCAAATCCTGACAAAATGTAGCCGGGGGGGGGGGGGCATAAAGAAGCTCTCACTGCGTATGCCAGTCGCACAATGGATTATTCGATGCTTCTATCACTGTAACGAAATACTGGAGATAATTACCTAAAAAAGTGAAAAGGTTTATTTTGGCTCACAGTTCTGTAGGTTCCAGACCACAATCAACTGGCCCCATTGTTTTGGGCCTGTGGCAGGGCAGGATATCTTTGTGGGAGCATGTGGTGGAGCAAAACTGTTCACCTCTTAGTTGGGAGCAAAAGAGAGCAAGAGGCAGAAGGAAGAGTTCTACAATCCCTCTCAAGTCCAAGACCCCAATAACCTAACGACCTTCTACTAGGGTCCAGCTCCTAAAGGTTCCACCACCTCCCAACAGCCACCAAGCCTTGAACCCATGGGCGTTTCAGAGGACCTCTAACATCCTGACTAGAGCACATACTCACCCCAGGTAGACCCTGTGCATTCCACACCCCCCTCCTTGTCCCATATGCAACCTGTAACAGCTCATCACAGGAAGTGTCGTGGACTTAGAGTACTTCAAACAGGTGGACGATGTCCACCAAGGAACACGCCAACTCCTGGCATGGACTTCTGCAACCAATGACAAGGCAGCATGCATGCATGGACTTTCTTCCTTGGTCTGTAGAAGGTCCTCCTATGCCCCGATCCCTTGGAGGTGTGTATGATTTTCACAGTATGCACAGTGAGAATTGTTTATTCCCGAAGTCATTTGTTCTGGTGTGCCTAACTCTCAAAACTCTCTCTTTTTTTTTTTTAAGTTGACAGTAACTTATAGATATTCACAGGGCCTTAAGTGTATTAATTCTTACTCTTGCTTCAAAGTTTTTTGCCCTCAACATTTTTCTGGCCCAGAGTAACTTCTCCTGCTCTCCTGACCACCAAAACTTCCTGTTTTTCAGACAGATTCAAATTCTACAACCCCTCTGCCAAACTCATTGATGTGATTCTCAGTGACTTTTCTTGTCCATCAACATCTTTCATTTTTATAGTTTGGTCTCATTTAGAAATAGACTGTAAAATGCAAAGGGTACTGAATTTGGAGTTAGAGGAACTGTGTTTACAATTACCTCAAATGCTTATTTGATGTGTGAGCTTCCACAGATCTCCCCATCTCTGAGATTCCCATTTATCTTGTCAGTTTTAATAAGCAAAAGGTTCACTATAAGCTTTATCTAATGATAAATAAGGTCACAAATGTAAAGATGGTTTATGAATAGAGATACAGAATAGTTATGTACTATACTATGTATACCATACTGTGATTATTCTGATCTCTTTGTTTGAGCTCCCCAAATTATATACTTCTAAAAAGAATCTGTAATGTAAACACACTTATATGTTCTTAACATCTAGCTTAGTGTCTTGAATATAGTGTGTATTCAATTAACATTTGCTGATTGGATTTGCAGATGATGGTGATTTTTCCCCCCCAGGAACTATCTTTAGTTCTTTATAAACTCTCTGTGTTGTTAGGTATTTCCCCCCTCAATTTGAACTTTTCTGTGTCCTTCTTCTCCTTTAATTTTTCCTTCCATAGAAATATGTGTTTTCCAATGGCAGGGGTGTGTGTGTATGTGTGAATTTCCGTTTGTTGCAAATATGAAGATGTGTTGAAAGAATAAAGTATAAAGCATGGGAAGAAATGCTGAATGAGATTTGTGTTTGGGTGGGAGAGAAATGCCTGGTAAAATAGGAGAAAAGCTGAGGTTGGGGGTTGGAGGGTTAAGGTGGATGAGATGGTACCGACTACTCCAAAAACCCCTTGTTTTCTGAGTGAAGATGTAGTGGTTGCTAAGGACTGGGGCAGGAAGGAGGGATGGAAAGTTCATAATCAATGAGTATACAGTTTCAGATCTGTTGTGCAACATTATACTATAGTAAAAAATGTGTTTTAACCTTAAAAGTTTTTAAAGAGGGAAGAGGCAATGTTAATGTTTGTTAACAAAATAAAAGAAAATTAAAAGTACATGCAATATACATTTTTTAAAGTTCCCTTTTATGTGGATGGAATGGAGGTTTCCATGGAGAGTTTATTTAATCCTGTCTATAGGATAAAGCCAACATATGGCGAACTCCTCCACAGTCTAGGGCATCCCCCGCCCCCTGTTGTAGGGACTTACCTGATTCTGTTTTTGAGAAGTGAAGGGGACAGCTGGCTCCCATCCCCAAAGCCTGGCTATACTTTCTGTCTGATTCAGATGCGATCGCTAAGGGCTAAGGTGTTTCCCATGCTTTCAAATCCCTGCTGCCCGGGGTTCCTGTGGGACGTGGTGCAGAAACAGAAGGACGGCCGATGGGCGGAAGCTAGATGGTGGCTCAGCCTCCCCACATGGCACCATCACCGGCTCCATCTGTCAACTGTTCCGGGTGGCTGCAGAGTCCAGCAGTTCAAAGCTCTGCTCTGGGCTTGTTCTGAACATATCTTGACTCTCCAAGGACCTGATATTTCTGGGCACGGAGAGAGGAGTGGAGCCAATTGCTCCTCAGCTCAGTAACTCAAGGGTGTATGGGGTTGGCAGACGGAAGGCTCCCTGCTGTGCTGCTCCTTAGGAATTTGAATAAGACTGCTGTGCTTATTTCTGTTCATTTTACCATCTTCTTTTTCGTGATCCATCTGTGTGGAGTTCAGAAGGATGTTTATACATTTAAAACCCAATCAGGCATGAAGTTAGTGCAGGGTGAAATTTCAGTAACTGCACAGATAATAAAGTTGAGTGTTTATCTAATAAGTCTGGTGAGAAGAAAACAGCACCAGTACAGAAGGATGGTTAGCATAACAGACTCAGGAAGGCCCCTTTCTGGAGAGTTGGGAAACAAGACTTGACACTTAAGCTGATGTTTGTGCTGCCCATTTTAAAATTCATTTTGAACAGTTAAATTTTAAGTTCTTGCCCTCGGTCTGCACAATCTAGGCAGAGGAACAAATGAGGTCTCTGTGTCATTTTTTTTTTTTTTTTATCAATGCATTGTAAATTGCCACACTTTTGACAGCTTAAAACACACACACATTTGTTATCCCACTCTCTGTGGTTTGGACTCTGGGTCCTTAGCTCAGGGTCTGTCTCTCTCACCAGGCTGCAGTCATGGTGCAGCTGGGCTATGTTTTCAACTGAAGGCTGGACTGGGGAAGAGTCTGCTTTCAGAATCACTCAGGTTGATGGTAAAATTTTTATCCTCAAGTCTTCCAGAAGTAGGTCCACCAATTTCTTGCTGTCTTTTCTCAGCTCCTGGGACCACCAGCAGTTCCTCGCTATGTTAGCCTTCTACGTAGGACCTCTTACAATCTGGTTCTTTCTTCTTAAGAGCTACACAGGTTAAAGGATACCATTCTTCCATCAGACAGTCCCACATAAGTGACACAATCACTGTTGTGCATCCCTTCACTTTTGCCATCTTGAATCAACCAGGAGCCAGTCCAAGATCTCACCTATATTCTAGGGAAGGAAACTAGATTGAAGGAGTGAACTTCAGGAGGTGGGAGTCGGAGGGCCACTTTAGAGTCTGTCCCCATAGTCCCTGTTCTATAATCCATTCTCAAGTGGTTAGTATTGGGTTTGAATCTTGGGTGATAATGGGAAATTATTCAATCTCTCTGATGGTTCATTTGCAAAATGGCAGGTGACTATCTGCCTGACTACCTCAGGTATACTACTCTAGACAGTGTAATCCCAAGCCTGTAAGTCATCTTCCTCATTAGCAGCAATGGTCCAAGACCTTCAGCTCTTTGCTCTTGCTTTCTGTACTTTCTTGTGCTCATAATTGGCTTTATCTCTTATTCTCAACTTCCATCTTCTACGTTCAACTTCTTTTTTTTCTTTCATTCTGGTTTGTTATACATGTTTGCAGAGTGCAGTTCATTTCATATTACATATAAAGAGCACACTTTTTCAAGTTGTTGGTTTTATATAAAGTAGTTTTACAACAATTGTGTCTTCATACATGTACTTAGGTAATGATGGCTAACTCATTCTACCCGTTATTCCTATCCCCTCGCACATTAAAGGATTTTGGCTCAGGTTCATCTCACTCTTCCTTCTTTCTATGTCTCCTGGTAGAACAGCCTGTTTTAGTCCTGGCCCTTGGTCTTAAACATGGCACCATCTTGCTTGTCCATCCTTTAAGAACCACGTGGATAGCAGGGTTGTATGCTTCATAGGACTATTGCAAAGATGAAATAATCTACGGAGAGGCCCATTCACATAGCATGTGCTCTATGATTGTTAGATTTCCTTATTTCTCTTCCTGACTTCCTTTTCTGAAAGGGATCTTGCCTGGGACTATAAATGGCCTATTTCACTGGTGTTAAATGCTAAGTCTTCAATAAACTACAGTGGAGTTACCTAGGGAGACTTTTTAAGCTATTGCTTTCCAGCGCCCAGCCTTGGAAAGAAATGTTAAACAACAACAACAAAAACCCTTCCTCTAGCTATTTTATGTTTAATCTCTCATTTTGGTCACTGTAGTGAGAAAAAATTGTAAACACAGAACCAGTAAATTTATGTCCTGATGACAGTGGCTGCCACACACAGGTGGTGTAAGTGTAGCACAGGGTTCTATGATTCACCAATATCTGATTCTTTCTCTGTATTGGGTAATTACTTAGATGTTGTTTTAAATACCATTTGGAGTTAGACACAGCCCTGAAATCAAGTTCTGGCTCATGGAATATGAACATAATCAGTACATGTCTAAAAGTATCTTCATTATAAATTCTACAATCTCTTTTTTTCCATCCTGTTATTTAAGAGAGAAGACTTCAAGAAAGATCCACAGATGGGAGGATCCAGTCCCATGAATGACTTCATGAAACAGAGTGGTACCCTGTCCACCTGCGTTTGACAGTGATGTCACAAAAAATGAACTGTTGAGTCACTGATACTCTAATACAAGTTTATTTTGAAATCTTCTAATTAAAAAAAATACCTCCAAATAAGTCCTCATTTCAAAACCATTTTAGAAGAAATGCTCCAAATATTACAATTATGAATTATTTTTCCAAGTGGGGTTACTTCTACCTGAACATCTTTTAAGATGAAAATGCTCCTTGAAGAGGAATTTAAAAATTCTCAAAAGTATCAGTCAGAACTCAATACATTTGTGCTCTACAAGAGAGGTTGGCTGAGAATAAAGGAAGGGTGAATGAAAGAGTGGCAGATATTCATTTATTACACAAAGGTTTATTGAGGATCTATTCTGTGCCATGAATTGTACAAGGCTTGAGCATAAAGAATTCTGTGCCTTAGTCCTCATTGGGTGAATACTTCAGAAGTGGTACCTTACATGAAATGTGTGTATATATAAAGTGGACACGTTCCACTTCCTCCCTCCCTTGCTTCCCCTCCCTCTCTCCCTCTTCCTTCCTTCCATCTTTCCATCTTTCTTTCTTTTTTTTTTTTTTGTGCTGGAGATCCAGCGTAAGGCCTTGTGCATGCTTATCAAGTGCTCTACCACCTCGCTACATCTTAACCCAGTGGTCCTGTTTCTTTATCCTCCAAGACACATGATTAAATCAATGTGTCTTTTCATTCACACCCTTTCAGCACTGAGGAAATTTGCCATGGCCTGAGGCCTTTAGTACAATGTTTCAGTTAATCTCCTCAATGACACTGTGACAGGACATTATTAACCCCATTTAACTCTCGTCTTCCAGCCTTCAGTTCAATTATCTGGAAAATTGATCTGATTCTCTGCATTAGATCATTTCCTCTTATTAATGGCTCACGTGGCATGCCTCTCATCTCTCTAGCACCTCACTGTAATTATATTCATAGAATTATTCAATTTACTTGTACCTTCTTCACTATCCTCCAGGAGGACAAGGATCGGGGCTGATTTCGCCCTTTGATCACCCATGCTGCACAGGACATCATAGACTTATAGACATGTTTGCCGAGTAGACAAATAACCATGTAATCCGGTTATCAATTTTCTAATAGTGTTGGAAAGGAAGGTTGTTTCTCAATCACACCTGAGTTGGTTCCATGGAGTAACTGCTCATTGCACTTCTTTGTACTGCGTCAGCTGTCTGCCTACTTGCGTCATGGCTTGGACCACCTGCAGGTCCTGGTCTCAGTGGAAAAACCTACATAGAGCAGATTGCACTCTCCCTCACCATTATGTCTATTGTAGAAAAGTCAGGTTTTAGAGATGGTCTGGGGAGTCAGAGATCATCTTCAGCAAAACAAATTAGAATTGATTAACAATTCAGATCTTAAAAGTCATTTCATCACCATTTTTTAAGTTTTCAGAGGCCATCTTGCCCTTATATGATAAACTTACGAAAAGTCACCCAGTTTCCTCCCTACACACTCCCTTTTTGTTTATTTCTTTGGCAGATCAAGGTACCTTTTATTGCATCTCCTCACTGCATTCTATTTCCAGTCCTCAAGGCCTCTGGGCCTCCCATTCTCTTTCCCAAGGAGATAATTTGCCAAGCAAAGGCAAGTCCCAGTGTGGGGAGACTCTGGTTCTGTTAAGATTTCTTCCTCACTTGTATGCATCATCTCTTTCCATGCCCCCTAGAGCTACTGGAGAGCTCCCTGGTTGCACCTCCAGTGCCTAAGTGTGCTCCTTAAATAGTCCATGGCCATCTGTGCCAGAATCATTTGAAAGTCCTATTAATGCAGATTAATTAACCTTTGAGCTCTACTGCATCCAAAATCTCTGGGAATTGTTCCGAATTCTTCATTTTTATTAGGGCCCTTAATCATTATTATACACACTGAAGTTAGGTAACAAATAACTGACTTTGGAGAGTCTGAACCTGCTCTTCCTCTATCCCTCACTCCACTGAAATTGGGCTTCAGTGAGCCCTTTCTATCACATTTACCTTCTTGGTATTAATTCGTTGTCTTGACTTTTCAAGCTCCCCAAATGTAACCACTCATTCTCTGGGTTTTTCTCTGTATTTTCTAGAAATTGAACTCTGTTTCAACTAGCTGCTTTCTATGAACAATTAAACATGAATCTCAGTCCTAAGAACAGGAACCATCTTACTGAACGCCACCAATTTCACCAGTGTTTTCTTTCTTTTTCCCCTCACAGGGAGAACTTCTCCAGGGAGCCATCTTCTCTCTCTGTCTCCTTCTCTGTACACCCTGTTCCCTCCTCAACCCCCTGTCATTCGACTTTTCACTGTTCTCACCACTTCAACAAAACTCTAATCAGTACCTCAGTATTATTTTTGAGTTCATGCTCTAACAAGTCTTCTGACATCCATTCAGGCCTACTTTTGCTTCTGTTATTCTGGTCATATTGCCTCTCTTTTCTTGAATTCATTTTCCTTAATCTGGGCCTCAAATCTGGGACTAAGTTTCAGTCAGTACTAGACCACTCTCCATTCCCACTCTGAATAAGGTTGGTTTCTGCCGAGCCAGCATGCAGTCTATGTCTTAGAGTGCCATTGGGGTAGATACCTGAGAAGGGGAAGAAAAGGAAGCTGGGTGTGAAATGGCGCAAGTTGAATTCATGGAAGCCCAATGGCAGCCTCAGCCAACAACCAGGGGAGCTCCGGAGCTGGCATGGCACCTCAGAGGCTTTCTGGGTTGGGTTTGAGGCCCTGGCCTTCGTAGTCCCTCATCTCCTTGTTTGTTAAAAGCCAACACCATAGGCAGGAACTTGGGTGGGACAATCTTCGTAGGTAAAGTAACTCTTGCTGTGGTTGATAGCTAAAAAGTCTGCCGATGGCACTCCCAGCAACAGGGCCAAGAGTGGTCTACTGAGGGATCTGGGTTCTCCTTGCAGCATGCTCCGCATGCTCTATACTATGTCCATGGACAAAATTATCCACAACGATCATCTTGTTAATTTGTTGGGAGCTCTACTCCATATACCCAACTATCTACCCAGCATTTACAACCAGTGTACCAAGCACAACCCCAACTCAGCACATCCAAACTGGACCCATAGGTCTACCCTCTTTTTCTCCTCTAATGCCACAAACCCTGACTCCTTTTCCCTTTCAATGGGTGCCATCATTCACCTGGCCAATCCCACAAGCTGTCATTCTCTCTTCCTTGCTCTTTTTTTCAATCAATCCCCATATCTGTTAATAACTCCCTTCCTGATGACTTTATCTCTAAAACCTTTTGAATCCAACCATGGCTTCCTCTTTCCATTTTTAAATCTTGAGTTTGGGGGACCCCAATTTCTTCTCTGTACTACTGCAGTAATATTTTAACTAGTCTCTTTCTAACATTCTTACATTTTTTCCCCCAATCTTTTCCTAATACCAAAATCATGGCAAACGTTTTACAACTTCAATTGATCAAGTCACTCCCTTGCTTAAAAACCTGAAATAATTTCCTGGTTCTTTAAAGATAAAAGCCAATATCTTTAACATAAATGGCCAGGTCTTGGCCTGTCTCAGCAGCATAACCTTAGGCTCTGGCTTCAGCCATGCTGGTCCTGTCCCTGTTGTTTCAATGTGTCATGATCCTCGTTAACATAGGCCCTGGGTTCAGGGTGTTGCCTTTACCTGAACAAAACTCTCACTCTTCCTTCCTTGGTCAAGATAATTCCTACTCTGGGTTTAAATTTCCCATCCCAGCAACTTCACTGAGATTTCTCTAAGCTTCTCAGCCTGAATTGAATTTCTTTGTTATATTGCCTTATACCACAATTTTCTTTCTCTTTCTAACAACTTTGACTACCAAATATCTACATAATTATCTGACTATCATATCAGGCTGTAATTTCCATAAAAACAGGGACCCTGTTTTTACTCATATCTTTTTTTTTTTTTTTTTTTTTTTTTTTTTTAACCCATCACCTGGCTGAAAACAGCTCCAAGCTCTCCTGACATCAAAAGATAAGCCAAATAATTTCTGGGATAAGAATTCTTCATAGATGTTTTTTCTATAATGATATATAATAAGGTGAGTGATGCTAATGGTTTTCAGGATATTTAAAAGCCCATCATTAGATTGCATGCCTACATGGGGGTAGAGAGTAGGCGGAGACTGTCCACAGGGAAAGCAGAAATGTAAAGCTTATTGCAGAAGCAGTGCATCAACCCAGCATGTGGGTGTGAAAAGAGAAGTAAATCACCTGTAAGGCCTCAGATTCTAATAATTTCAGCTAAACATTACAGCACTGTGAAATTTCAAGCTGTGATTTTTTAAAGTTAATATAGTTCATTGCAAGAAGGCACATTTTTTTAGACAAGCCATGATCATAATTTCAATGTTTTTAATTATTCTGAAATACTTTGAGATGTATAGAAATATTATGTGACTTCAATATACTAAAGAGGAACACAATCAAACCTACTAAAATCAAAACATCAATTAATGTAATCTAAGGTGGTAAAAGTGACTTTCTGTTCATGCGGTAACTGGTACAGAATTGATCTCCTGAGGTCAACAACCTGAAAACTACAGTCACTGCAAAAACAACGCTCTTAAACATGGGACCAGGGACAGCACAGGATGGTGATCCCTGAGAAAAGGAAACAAGGGCAACAAAAGAGGTGAACCCACCGGGAATTCTCCCTGGAGATCATTTCTGAACTGTGGCTCAGGAAATGAATCTCTAGCAGAGCTTAGTCATGCAGTAGAAAAGAAAGAGACCATGTCCAGGGAGAAGGACGTGGCTAGCATTTCTGGAAAAGGCAGCCAAGATGAGGGAGGCATACATAGGAAGAACTCCAGGATTATGGGCAAGGTCCTCATTGGTCTTTGAAGACATGCAAGTGGCAACTTCTGAGAGAGAGAGAGAGATCTTACTGGAAAAGCATAACGTGAATCACCCCTGAGCTCACATGAAGGTGGGAGCACTTAAGTTCCTCCAGGAAAGTGGGAGGTCCTCATATAATGCATAGGACACTGGACAGGGACCCGAGATTGGTGATGCATTGAAATGGGACTAAAGCAACCCCAGGAAGAAGTCTACTGTAGCTCTGTCCCAAAGGAGATTAGAGATAAGACTTGAAATAGTGTACCTAAACTGCACAGAGCCTACCTGCCTTCTTGGAAAACTCTAACACTCCTGAAGAATGCAATAACATCAATACTCAGCATCCAACATAGAATTTCTAACCATATACTATCTATTGGCTGAATGTTTGGGTCTGTCCTGATTTACATGTTGAGACCCTTCCCACCTGGTGTGGTGGGATCAGGAGGTGAGACCTTTGGGATGTGAGCTAGGCATGAAGGAAGAGCCTCATACATGGAATTTGTGCCTTTAGGAGAGATGCTAATTCCTCCTGCCCAGGGAGGGAGGCGGGCACAGTGAGAGATGCTGTCTATGAGGACGTGGCTCTCACCAGACTCTGAGCTCCCTGGTGCCTTGATCTGAGCTTCCAGCCTCCACAACTGTGAGGAGTAAATATCTGTCATGTGTAAGCCACTCAGTCTATGTTCTTCTGTTCTAGCCCTCAAATGGAATAAGGTGTCCTATGATGACAGAAAATACGACCCATAACCTGGTGAAAAAATAAAGTCAAAGGGAACAGACTTAAAATGACAGATATGAAATCAGCAGACAAAGACATAAAACAACCATGATTCATATGCTCCGTAAGGCAAAGGAGCCAAAGGAAAACACGAGCTACTGCAATGAGGCAGAATGAGTAATGACTGGCATGAAGTTTAGAAAATGAACTGTTATCTTTTTGAAAATGTCAAAATATGCATGATGAAAAATTTAAGGAATCTATAAAAAAAGATATTAAAACTTAGCAGTGAATTTGGAAATGTTGTAGCACAGAAATTCAATATAAAAATTATATTCTATATGAAGAAGTACAACTTATGACAGCATACAAATCATGAATCAGGAAAAAAACATAATAACATCTCTATGAGATGTACAAGTTTAAACCTATAAATAAATGGACAAAGATATTATGTTTGTGAATCAGAACATACAATATCATTACTTCTTCTCCTTAAATTTACCTATAGTTTCAATATAATCACTATCAAAGCTTTTTTCAGGCTTTTAAATATTGGTCATTTATTTATTTTGTTTTGTAGAAATTGAAGCTGAATCTTAAAACTCTACAATAGCCAAAACAATTCTGAAAAACAGCAATGATGGAGAATTTCACTACTTAATTTCAATCCTTACTATAAATATAAAGGAATTAATACAGTAATATTGGCACAAGGATTGACATAACAATCAAAGGAACACAATAGTCTAAAATGAAGTCCTTATCATATGACCAGTTGCTTTTTGCTCAAAGAGCAAAATGATCCAATGAGAAAGAAGAATCTTCTCAACAATGGTAAACTAAGATGAGCCTGGCCCTTTCTTCAATGTCATGCAAAAGTTTCCTTTCAATGGATTATTAGCCTAAAGATATATAATTTATCATAAACATTACAATTATAATTCCAGAAGAAAAATCTTAACATTAGGATAGGCAAAGATATCTTGTATAGGGTGAAAAATATAAAAACAATAAAAGGAAAATATTAACTTGATGTCAAAAAACTATAAACTTCTTTTGCAAAAGACACAACAAAATGAAAGGGCAAGCCAGGCATCTGAAGAACTTATTTTAACACATATTTGACAAAGGATTTGTGTCCAGAATCTACAAAGAATTCTTAATTCTCAAAATAGGACCATCAACTCAATAAAAATGGGAAAAAAGATTTACAGAATTTATAAAAAAACAACATGTGAACAGAACCTACAACTACATGTCCAATAATATCAGTCATTAGGGAATGCAAATTAAATCTATACTGAAATAACACTACACAACCATTTAATTTGTTTTGGTAAATCCATAGATTTTTTTTTGTATTTGTAGTCCCAAGTATATAATGTGTCCTTTTCCTCTGCTTTAAGATTCACTCTATTTTTAGTTTTATGAACTTGGATTATAATGTACTTTATTTGTTTTATTTGTCTTTATTCAGTTTGAGGTGTGCTGAACTCACTCAAATCTATTAATTTATGGATTTTGTCAAACATATTACTCCTCTGTTGTCCTCTTGTCTCTTTTTGGAACTCCAATTTGGTACAAAATAAACATTAATATACATAACAAACATTAATTTTGTCCACAGGTCTCCTTCAAATTAGTAGTTTTTTTGACTAACCTTTATGTTCACTGTCTCTTCTGTCATTTTATTCTGCTCTTAAGCTTATTCTGTTGAAATTTCAATTTATTTTCAGTTATGAAAAATTAGACCCAATTCTTTTCTATTTATCTCCTGAGTGTTTCTATTATCATTTTCAACCATTACAAGTCTGTTTTCCTCATTGAGCAACATTATAATAGCTGCTTTGAAGGCCTCATTTATTAAATCCAACATCGAGATTTCTCAGTGTTTCTTTCACTTGAAACACTTTGTTTCTCTTTCACTTTAAAATGGACCATGTTGTTCTGGCTCCTCACAGGTTGAGTGACTTTGGGCATTGCAAGTGCTAAGCTGTGAAAACTCTGGATACTGTTGTATTACTCTGAAGAGAGTTGATATTTTAGCTTAGTTGCCTATTAATTTGGTTTAGATTCAAACTGAAAATTCACCCTTACTGGTGGTGGAAGAAAGTTCAAGTCTCAATTCCATTGTTTAAGTATCAATTTCAAGCGACTTGGACAGCACGGTTCATGAGTCAGTCAGACCTGGAAAGCCTTCATGCACAATCTGGGAAGTCCCCTCTCAGGATCCCTTGAGACCTCACCACACACTGCTGTGGCTGCGGTCCCTGGGTTTCATCCTCCTTGCTCAGGTCAGAGATATGGTGAGTGTTCTGAGTTTTAGCAACTCCATCCCCTGACTGTGGAAAACTCAGAAAACTTGGGAAACTCAATTCCCAGAGGCCCATTCTCTGAGACAGAGTTTCTCCAACATGTTTCTATTCTTATTCACTCTGTAGAGCCCCCAGGTACCGTGTGTGTGTGTGTGTGTGTGTGTGTGTGTGTGTGTGTGTGTGTGAGAGAGAGAGAGAGAGAGAGAGAGAGAGAGAGAGAGAGAGAGATGTTTTGTTCTGAGTTTATAATTACTCTGGGAAGGGTAGACCATTAGGTACTTATTCCATCAGACCAAGAATGAAACCCTATGTGACTATTAAAATGACTAAAATTTAAAAGACTCAGTTCCAAGTCTTGTCAGCAAGTATACAGAGCCACTAGAACTCTCCTACAAACCTGGCGAAAACATAAAGTGGTAATATCACATGGGAAAATAGTTTAGCAGTTTTTTCTAAAGTTCACCAGACATTTATTGTACATTTACCATAAAGCATATGTTAATGTCTGGCTTAGCATTACATAAACTGGAAATTACTTCCTTTGAGGAAATCTGTAGAATACACCTGAGAATTGTCCCAGGAGGGGTGAGAAATTGAGTATTTTTCCATTGTTTTATACCCCTTGTTGTTTAGAGGATGCCCTTGGATGCATCAAATCCTAGCATTTTGGGATTGTCCAGTGGCTAGGAGTACCTTAGCTCTCATAGAACCATAACAAAGTTCCCAGGCAGAGAAGCTTTGGGTGGGGGAGTGAAACTTTCAGCACATCAGGAACCTTGCATTTAGGTTAAGTATGACATGAAATATGACATTACATATAGGAGTTTTGTAGTCTTGTGTCTTAGTCCAGTTTTGATGCTATAACAAAGTACCACATAAAGTTCTAATTTATAACAGAAATTTATTTCTTACAATTCTAGGGGCTGAGAAGTTCAAGGTCAAGACACTGGCATTGTTGTCTGGTAAAAGCCACTCTCTACTTCCAAGATGGCGCCTTGCTGCTGTGTCCTCTGGAAGGAAGAGGCACTGTGTCCTCAAGAGGCAGAAGGGACAGAAGAGCGAAGGAATTCTCTCTTTGATCTCAAGCTTTGCTAATTTCATTCCTAATCACCCTCAAAGCCATATCTCTTAATACTGTTTCTTTGGGGAACTGAGTTTCACCACGGATTTGAGGGGGACACCAACATTCTAATTGCAGGAATCTTCTTTATCAGGTAAGGAAATTATTCTAAATTCCTGGTGTGCTGAGAGTTTAAGTGTGTGTTGGATTTTGTCAAATGCTTTTTCTGCATCTATGGATATATGTTTTATTTTTATTTTTTCTTTTTTAGCCTGTTAATAGGATGGCATTGATTGATTTTCAAATGTTGAACCAGTGTTGCATACTCAGAATAAATCCCACTTGGTCCTGATAGACAGTTCTTTCTGAACATTGTTGTATTCAACTTGGTAATATTTTATTGAGAATTTTTGCATGGATGCTCATGAGCAACATTAGTCTATATATAGTTTTCCTTTCTTGTCTGGTTTGGGTAACAGAGCAATGCTGGCATCCCAGAATGAGTTAAGAAGTGTTTCTTCTATTTCTATTTTATGAAATATATTGTGGATAATTGGTATCATTCATTCCTTAAATGTTTGGTTGAACTCACCAATGAAGCCATCTCAAATATTTTTGAAACATTATTAACTATTGATTCAGTTTCTTTAACATGCCTTGCACTTTTTTTTTTTTTTTTTTTTTTTTTTTTTTTTTTTAATGACAGACTTGATGTAGTGGGAGACAAGAGCAGAGCTCAATAGTCCTTTTATGTTAATCTACTAAGAGTTAAGCAATATTTAAAGTTTACTGTCACTTCAGGTGCCAGAGATTTCATTTTTCCCTGAAGTCTTTTCTGCTTACTTCCTCTTTTGTCTCTGAGTTTCCCCAAGGACTCTTTCTTGAGTAGAGTTTGTGTCTTGAAATTTTCAGCTGCAGTCTGCTCTTATCATATTGGACTCCTGTCCCTGTGGCAGCAAGTGTGGGGAAGGAAAGTAGTCTAGACTCCTGTGATTTCATCTTGGTCTTCTCCTGGGCCTGTGTCCTGGGCTGTGACCGTCACAAGCTTTTTGAACTCCTCACTCCCACTTTTGTGTGGGACAGGAAGGCCAGAGGTGCCTGGGCTTGGGTAACTATCTCCCTGTAGGTAAGAAACCCGTGCAGTAGGTCTTCCTTATGGAAAACTGCCTTGGTTAGTTTGAAACTGTTGCTTTTCCCTTCCCCTTCCAGAGACAAGAGAGAATTTTCCTTTGCTGTTGGTTGCAAGAATCTACCAGATTTCTAAAGATAAAACCCATGAAAACATGGAGTTTCCCCTAAAATCGTAACCTCCAGGAGTTTGTAATGCTCGAGCTGGTCCACATTCAAGGTCTGCCAATTTGTCAGAATCACCATTTAACTGCTTCTATCAGATTATGGCTTTGGTGGCCTCCGCTAGGATTAAGCTGCTCTCTGCTACAGTCAGGTCTCTCTGCCCATCTGTCTCCTGATTCCAGGGTCACAGTTTGCCCTATGATTTTGCCTTTGACAAGTCAAATAACTTTTGTCTTGTTTAGCTGCTTCTCTTGTCAAAGGGTTGGTATGCTGACTTTCAGACCCTTTGGATGTTGGAAATGGCCCCTGTGTTTTTATTATTTATCTGCTAATCCAATTCCATTTTGTGCTCTAAGTCTTCACTATTACTTCTTGAAAAGAAAACGCTTTATTTGGAATAAATGTGCATAATAACAGAAAATTTAAATGAAATATTTAATTACCTAAACCTATTAATAAGAGAGCATTAAATAAATCATGGAGTATTAATATAGAGTAATATCATGCAGCTGTGAAAATACATGAGATGAGTTTGCATATGCAGATGTGAAAAGATAGTAAGGAGTACAATTAGGTGAAAAATGAAAATTAGAATAGCTTGCTCATATTTGTTTATTCTAATGTGGAATGTGTGCATGTGTTATGGTCATTGAATGAACTTTCTCTGAAAAAGTAAGAAAATAGTCATGGGAACTGCTTGTGAGCAGAGAATCGAAAAACTAAGGATTTAAAGTTGGGTGGAGACCTCTTCATGGTGAACCCTTTGTGTCATTTGATTTTAACACATCACATAAAAGACACAATTAAGCCGGGCATGGTGGCGCACTCTTGTAATCCCAGCACTTGGGAGGCTGAGGCAGGAGGATCGCGAGTTCAAAGCCAGCCTCAGCAATGGCCAGGCACTTTAGCAACTCAGTGAGATCCTGTCTCTAATAAAATATAAAAAAGGGCTGGGGATGTGGCCCAGTGGTCAAGTGCCCCTGAGTTCAATCCCCAGTACCCAAAACAACAACAACAACAACAACAACAACAACAACAACAAACAAACAAAAAAACCCCACAATTAATAAAAAGTTACAGAACCCAACTTGCTTAAAGTTCCTTTAACTCTTTTGTATAGTGTGTCCATTTGGTTAATGAAAGTTGGCCCACAGGCTATGTCTTGTCTTACCTGAGACAGTGAAATCTCTCCAGGAGATAAAGTGACTAGAGAGATCCTGACTAGTGTTTGAAAATAAAAAGTGCAGAGAAATAGGTAGTTAGATATTCAAACATAGATATTGAGAGATTTTAAAAATTTATGCTTCCATTTTACTAGGTATAAAGGAGTCATGCTTGCCAGCAACAAAGCACTATTAATTATAGTGCTGCAGATAAAAGCTAGCTTTTGGAAGTAGGTATTAAATTTCAAATATAATTAATTAGAAGTCCTTGTCTTCTAGTAGACTTTTTACTATGGGCCTGTGGCACATTGTTACTAATTGTAATGGCTTGGATGCAAGAGAATTTTATCCTTTCAACTTTCAAAATACTTCTGGAATTTTATCATTCACTGATGTATTTGGTGATCAACGGTAATACAGTATTCTCATTTTCCAAATGCATTTGCAGAAACAGTAGCAAAGACCTAGAAGAGGCCCAAGAAATATCACAAATCATATATTAACAGTCATAAAACCTGCAATCCTTGCAGCCAACTGAAGCCAAATCTCTCTACACATACTAACTCTAAAACATAAAATTCAACAAAGAGTACAATAAAACGACACATGACTCATGATTTCAGCATTGTATTAATAAGAGATGGAGAAAACCATGAACTGCAAATAACCTCTGGGAAAAATAAACTCCAAATTGCAGCAGAGCTACACCAGCCCTCTAAGCCTGTGGGTATGGGAAGAAGGAAATGGGAGCCTTAAGAGATTCCATTAAACAAAGGAGCAGAGAGAGAAATGTAGATGAAATACAGTCGAAATAACCTCCAGAAAGAGAAATTCCAATGCTGAATGCTAAATATGTGTGTTGAAAAATCAGTGACCCCCAAAGATGTCCCTAGTTTAATCACCAGGAATCCATGCATGGCAAGAGGGGCTTTGCAGGTGTGATTGACTTAAGACACAAGATTATCCTGGATTGGGTGGGTTCCATGTGAGTCTGAAAAGTGAAGAATCTTTCTTTCTGGATTCAGTTAGAGAAGTAGGAAGGCAGAAGAAGGGAAATAAAGATGTGATATTGTTGGCTTAGAAGGTGGGGGAAGAGAGCCAGGCAAGGCAAGAGATGTCTAGCACAGGAAAAAGCAATGGCACAGGCTGCCCCTTCCAGAGATTTGGATCTAGGCAACACCTTGATTTTAGCTAGGAGAGGCCCAATATCAGACTTCTGACCTATAGAACTATAAGATAATCTAAGATTGTTAGTGAGGATGTCAGAAACTAGGCATGGTCATACGTGGCTGATGGGAAAGTGAAGTAGTACACTTGTGGAGGGGAATGTTTGAGAAAAACATGTATGCATTCCCACTTGACCCAGCAAGACTGCTTCTAGGAGTTTATTCGGAAGACATGTCTCCCACAGTGCAAAACCACATTTGCACAACAATATTTATTGCAGTTTTTTTTTTGTTGTTGTTAATTTTCTGTATTGGGACTCCCTTCATGACCACACATGGAGCGATGGTTGATAGGCCACGGTATATCTGCCCAGTAGACTACTCAGAAGCTCTGATGAGCCAGTGCAAAGAGCTTTAGGAGCAATAGAGTGACTTCCAGGGAAGCAAGTGCAGAAGCTTGTACAGTGCACTAATTTTGGGTTAATAAAAAAGGGAAGATAGAATGAGATGGACATCATTACCCTAAGTACATGTATGAAAACATGAATGGTGTGACTCTACTTTGTGCACAACCAGAGATATGAAAAATTGTGCTGTATATGTATAATATGAATTGTAATGCATTCTGCTGTCATATATAACAAAATTAGAATAAAAAATAAAAAGGAAAAATATTATACATGTGTCCTGATTATTTCTGCAAAACGATGGCAGGAAAGATCAACTAGAGGTTGGCAACCTACAGGTGTGGGTGGCGTGGGATATGAGGGCTAGCACAGAGGACACACTTCTAAGTATACTTTTTGGACAGTTTTGATTTTTTACAGCCACGATAATGTTGTACACACTAAAAGAACCATAAAATATGAACCAAATAAATCGACTATAACTCTGTTTCAAATGAATAACATTACCATACTGAATGGAGAGGAAATTTCATTCTATTAGCTTTTAAATGCAGTATTTAGAAATTGTGCCTTTAGCTTAAAGGAGACAACTAGATATAAGCAAATACTGAGCTCTCACTGGCTTTGTTTGAAATGCCATGGATTAGCGATACTATAATTATGTTCTGTGTATTTTATGACTGGGCAGTTGGGTAAATATATTGAGTCTAATGTGAGCCAAATTTCTCCCTGTTGGAGAAAGAAGTTAGAGACAGGAGGAAGGCTGGGATGGTACCTATTGTTCTTTTACCATTGGAAGTTTCACTATGAACTAAGTGTGTGTATGGGTATATATCGTGTGTGTATATGTATACATATACATATGCATACACACATATCTGTAACATTATGCACCTGTATATGTGTTTCTATGGATGTTATTTAAATAACTCATTTATTTCTGTCCATGAACTTTTGCTTATCCATGTAGTTGGAAGAAAGTAACAAAAGATATATGTACATATACAAGACACATCACATCTTTCATATTTTCCTTAAAGCCCCCACACACATTCATTTATATTCTGATTAGGATAATGTAATTTTAATGTGTTCAGAGAAAGGAAGAACAATTTTAGGATTTTATAAAAATGGATGATCTGAGTAAGAGTAATTTAGAACTGGTTTCATGTTTGTGATAATTGGTATAGCAGAGAATTAATGAACCTTATAGTTGTCTAATGTTTATGATTTTGAAATGCCTAATCAAGTCCAGCTATTCATAATTCAGTGGCAAAATTAATTGTATGGGTACCCCAAGTTATATGACTAAGAACTAAAAACCATCAAGAAAGATAATGTTTTGCAAGGAACTCTAATTTATGATAATTATTTGCAAGAACATATTTCACCATGAAACAGTAGAGTGGGGAATGGCTTTGGGCTTGGAAACAGGTGTTTGATTCTGATTTCCATGTTTTTTTAAGCCATTCAATCTGTCTATACCTTAATTTTTTCAAACAGAAATACCTGTGTAAGGTGGTATACTAAGATGAAATGAGACCATGCACCCGGAGATGGCTGGTAATGGTAAGGTGCTGTACAAATGCTAATTGCTGTGATGATGTTTGTCTACTACATTTTAAATGGGAGTTTGGCACCTTACATCTCTACTTACCTCTCGGATCGTATATTTTACTGCTTGCATCATCAACTCATAAAACAGCAGAACAATCTTGCACTGCAGTGCTGGCTGATTCATTTCCTGAACATGAAAGGAAATAAAATGATAATTGATTCTACCTTTATTGATTGCTGAATGTCTCAGCATTTTTAATAAATAAAAATTTAGGAAAGATTAATGCCTGCCTCACTGCGTTGTGAATTCCACCCAATTGGCTTCAATTACAAGAAGTTGTTTAAGTCTCCATGTTGTAAGGAATAAAAACACGACTCAGGATAAAGAAAAGATTTTATAATACTAAAGGGGTGATTGGTCCTGCCAGGCATCCCAATCAGTCACAGTTTTATTCCAGGCTTGTCTTAGACAACAGCCATAGCCTGTCTGATGCTGTAACAAAATACTTAGAAATAACAAAGATGAGTCATCTTTTTGGAGGTCAATCAATACCTCCAAACCAGTATTGAAGATTTATCATGAAAAATGCCAGGGGAGTCAACTACTCAGATTTTCAATTATTCATATTTTCCTAGGAATGTCATAAAGATGAATATGTGTATTTGTGGGACTTCTGAGCCTACAGATTTCATCTGTTTGAGCTGTTATTCAAGTGCTCAACTTCTGAAGAAAGGACAGAGGGGACCTCACTGGCCTCATGGTCTATTATGTTAGGGCTTTTAAGGGCCATTTAGGGCAGGGTAATTTTAATTTTACTTACTTATACTAAAAAAGAGGACGTTTTGGATTTTGGGGAATTGCCTTTATATAGTTTTGAATTGTTCAGCACTTTTCAAAAAGAAAAGTCTTCCTGAATGAGATAATCTGATTGTTTATTATCTCATAATTGTTTTTATTTCTGTCAAGTGGGTGGGACTGTCTCTACTTTTATTAATAATTTTAGGAATTTAAGTCATCTTTCTTTTTGGTGGTAAACCTTTCTAGCTAAAGGTTTGTGATTCTTTCCAAAGAACCAACTATTGATCTTTTTCTATTGATTTTATTCTATTTCATGTATGTCTGCTCTATTATTTATTAATTTCTATCATTTTGTTTTGGGTTTAGCTCATTATTCTTTAGTTTTTTTCTACTCTTTCTTAAAGTAGAAGGTTAGGTTGTTTGTTTGCAACCTTCATTTTTTAAAATTTAGACTTTTAGGAACTACAGATTTGAACACTACTTTTACTACATTTGGTAAGTTTTAGTATGCCAGGTTTTTTGCTTTTATTTATCTAAAAGCATTTTTTAATTCTGTTGTAATATCTTTAATTCACTGGCTTTGTAAGAGTAAGTTTTCTTCTGGTGTGGTGGCAAAGGCCTGAAATCCCAGAAACTCAGGAGACTGAAGCAGGAGGATCAGGAGTTTGAGGTTGGCCTTAGCAGCTTATAGAGACCTTTGGCAACTTAGCAAATCCCTGTCTCAAAAAATAAAATGGACTGGAGCTATGGCATGTAGCTCAGTGGTAAAGCATCCTGAGTTCAATCTGCAGTACTGAAAAACAAAAATAAACAAACAAAAACACAGAAAGAGAATTAATTTCATTGTTGTTGTGAGTTTTAAAAATTGCCTTGGTTATTGATTTCTATTTCATTCCATTGTGGAATATTTTGCATGTTTAAACTTTTAATTTATGAGATGTGTTTTATAAATTAACATGGTGTATATTGGAAAACATTTCAGGTTCATTGGAGAAGAAAGTGATTTCTTCTATTATGAGCTGAAATGTACTATAGATTTATAGGGGATTTTGTGCTTCTCCTTGATTTTCTATTTTAGTTATTCTACCTATTACTGGACATGGGATACTGAAGACTCCAACTATTTTTATGATCTGTTTTTTTTTTTTTCTCCATTTGGTCAGATTTGATTTATGTATTTTGGGGCTCTGTTGTTAGGTACATATATGTTTTTTTTTTTAATTTTTATTTTTTTAGTAGTAGATGGACACAACACCTTTATTTTGTTCATTATTTTTTTTTAATGCGGTGCTGAGGATCAAACCCAGTGCCTCACACGTGCAAGGCAAGCACTGTACCATTGAGCCACAATCCTAGCCCCTATGTTTATTGTTTTTAAAAACTTCTTGATGGATTGACTTTTATTCTTATGTGCTTTCTTTTTTTCTTTTTGTCTCAAAACCTACCTTGCATGCTTTTTTTTGATTACTGATTGCATGGACATCTTTTCTCACCTTTTTACTTTCATTTGTTTATGTTTTGGGATCTAAAATGATTCTCATAGACAACATGTTGTCTATATGGATCATGTTTTTTTCCCTCAATCCATTCTGCCAATCTTTGCCTTATAGTTGGAGAGTTCATTCCATTTGCATTTAATATAATTACTAGTAATGATAGACTTACTGTTGCTATATGTGTATTTGTTTTCTACATGTCCTCCATGTCCTATAATTTTTATTCCTCAATTTCTCATTGTTTTCTCTTGAGCTGAATATTTTCACATGTACCATTTTAGTTCCTTTTTATGAATTAACACCTACTTAACTTCAATAACAAAATCTTTTATGCTACATTTTTGTACTGTTATTTTCATAAATTATATTTTATTTTATTTATTTATTTATTTGGTACAAGGGTTGTAACTCAGGAGTGCTCAACCACTAAACCACATCCCCAGGCCTTTTATTTTGAGACAGAGTCTCAAAAAGTTGCACAAGGTCTCATTAAGTTGCTGAGGCTGGCTTTGCAAAATTCTCCTGCCTCAGCCTCCCAAGCTGCTGGGATTGCAAACATGCACTATGACGGCCAGCTATATTTTAGATATTGTAGTATGGCAATTCTACAAATCAGATTCTCTCTTCCCCCAGGGTATTTTGATACTGCCTGTTGTAGTTGCTTGCTTAGTGAGTTTTATGTTTGTTTAGTGTCTTCTCAGAACTAATTTTATAACATTTGCTTGTTTTGTCATATACGGCAATTAATGTCCCTGTTTATTAACCCAGTCAGACATAAATGATTGATTAGGTCTGCACTCAGATCTGGGTGTGCACATTGCTTTCATGATTTCCAAAAATATGTTTGGTTCATTAACACCCTTGTTCTCAAAGCATCTCATTCTCCAGTCTTTCCTTCAAAGTCTTTTGGTTAGTCTCCTTTAAGTATTATTCATTTCCTGAGGCAACAGCCACTAAAATGATCCCTTATAAATGTTTTCTATAAACACACCCGGGTAGTCACTTTAGCACTAGGTGAGTTCTGAGTTAGGCAAGATGAAGATAATCCTTTTGATCTGTCTCCAAGGGAGCCACCTAAAAGGTCAAAAGAAATAATTTTAATTTTTTTCACATAAAGTTCATTCTACTCCATCTCTGAAAGGTAATAGAAATTTGAATTTTTCAACATTACCTCTGATTTGGTGAGAGATGGGATTGGCATAAATTGAAAAGCCACAAAACTCAACATTCTTATGAAGATTTAACATGCATTTTGAAGAGTGCTCTCTGGATTTCTCCAGGGTGTTTTTTTTTAGACTTTGAAAAGTTTATTGGTATACTGAGATTCACATAGTTAACAAACCACAACTATCTTGTTTTACATCTATATTAATTCCACTTTATCTTGCATTTTGACATGCATAAAGACTGAAACAAAACTAAAAACTCTATCAAAAATTGCTAAATTATTCTTAATTTTTTAAAAAAATTTTATTTATAGTAGTATGTGTTACAGTTCATACTATACATATATAGCATCTTTTTGCATAAAACAGTTTGTATACAAAGTATATTCGCAGCATTCCAGTCTTCAATCATGCATTTAGAATAATGATATCCATCTTATTCAACCACTTTTTTCCCCCTTCCCCCCTTGCTCCCTCCCTTCCCCTCCCTTCCCTTTGACCATTATAATCCTCCTATGTACCCCGACCCATCAATACTGTGAACCGGCTTCCTTATATCAGAGGAAACATTCGGTATTTGGATTTTTGAGATTGACTTATTTCACTTAGCATTATATTCTCCAACTTCATCCATTTACCTGCGAATGTCATTATTTTATTCTCTTTTATTGCTGAGTAAAATTCCATTGTGTGTATATACCACATTTTCTTTATCCATTCATCTACCGAGGGACATCTAGGTTGGTTCCACAACCTAGCTATTGTGAATTGTGCTGCTATAAACATTGAGGTAGCTGTGTCACTGTAATATGCTGTTTTTAAGTCCTTTGGGAATAGACCCAGGAGTGGGATGGCTGGGTCATAGGGTGGTTCCATTCCCATTTTCCCAAGAAATCTCCATACTGCTTTCCATAATGGTTGTACCATTTTGCAGTCCCACCAACGATATATGAGTGTGCCTTTTTCCCCACATCCTCTCCAACATTTATTGTTGTTTGTGTTCTTGATAGCTGTCATTCTGACTGGAGTGAAATGAAGTCTTAGAGTAGTTTTGATTTGCATTTCTCTAATTGCCAGTGATGTTGAGCATTTTTTCATGTATTTGTTGATTAATCGTGTATCTTCTTCTGAGAAGTGTCTTTTCAATTCCTTAGCCCATTTATCAATTGGATTGTTTGTTTTTTTGGTGTCAAGTTTTTTGAGTTCTTTATATATTCTAGAAATTAGTGCTCTATCCGATGTGCATGTATTAAATATTTGTTCCCAGTTAGTTGGTTCTCTATTCACCTCACTGATTGTTTCTTTTGCTGAGAAGAAGCTTTTTAGTTTAAATCTATCCCATTCATTAATTCTTGGTAATAATTCTTGTGCTACAGGATTCTTGTTAAGGAACTTGGAGCCTAATCCGACATGTTGGAAATTGTAGCTTACTTTTTCTTCTATTAGGTGTATTGTCTCTGGTCTAATTCCTAAGTCCTTGATCCACTTTGAATTGAATTTTGTGCATGGTGAGAGATACAGGTTTAATTTCATTTTGTTGCATATGGCTTTCCAGTTTTCCCATCACCATTTGTTGAAGAGGCTATCCTTTCTCCACTGTACATTTTTGGCACCTTTGTCTAATGTAAGATAGCTGAAATTATATGTATTAGTTTCTGTGTCCTCAATTCTGTACCATTGGTCTACTAGTCTGTTTTGGTGCCAGTACCATGCTGTTTTTGTTACTATTGCTCTATAGTATAATTTAAAGTCTGGTATGGTGATGCCGCCTGCTTCACTTTTCCTGCTCAGGATTGCTTTAGCTATTCTGGGTCTCTTATTTTTCCAGATGAATTTCATAACTGCTTTTTCTATTTCTTTGAGAAATGTCATTGGGATTTTGATTGGAATTGCATTAAATCTGTATAATGCTTTTGGTAGTATGGACATTTTGACAATATTAATTCTACCTATCCAAGAACAAGGTAGGTCTTTCCATCTTCTGAGGTCTTCTACGATTTCTTTCTTTAGTGTTCTATAGTTTTCGTTATAGAGGTCCTTCACCTCTTTCGTTAAGTTGATTCCCAGGTATTTTATTTTATTTTTTTTTGATGCTATTGTAAATGGAGTAGTTTTTCATCATTTCCCTTTCAGAGGCTTTGTCACTGATGTACAAAAATGTCTTTGACTTATGGGTATTGATTTTGTATCCTGCTATTTTGCCGAATTCATTTACTAGTTGTAAAAGTTTTCTGGTAGAGTTTTTTGGGTCTTCTAGGTATATTATCATGTCATCAGCAAATAGTGCTAATTTGAGCTCTTCTTTTCCTATCTGGATCCCTTTAATTTCTTTCGTCTGTCTAATTGCTCTGGCCAGAGTTTCAAGTACTATGTTAAATAGCAGTGGTGAGAGGGGGCATCCCTGTCTTGTTCCAGTTTTTAGAGGGAATGCTTTCAATTTTTCTCCATTTAAGATAATGTTAGCTTGAGGTTTTGCATAGATAGCTTTTATAATGTTGAGATATGTTCCTGTTATTCCTAAGTTTTCTAGAGCTTTGAACATGAAGGAGTGTTGTATTTTGTCAAATGCTTTTTCTGCGTCTATTGATATGATCATATGGTTTTTATCTTTACGTCTATTGATGTGATGTATTATGTTTATTGATTTCTGAATGTTGAACCAGCCTTGCATCCCTGGGATAAACCCCACTTGATCATGGTGCACTATCTTTTTGATATGTTTTTGAATCCGATTTGCCAGAATTTTATTGAGGATTTTTGCATCTATGTTCATTAAAGATATTGGCCTGAAGTTTTCTTTTTTGGCTGTGTCTTTGCCTGGCTTTGGAATTAATGTGATATTGGCCTCATAGAAAGAGTCTGGAAGAGCTCCCTCTTTTTCTATTTCTTGAAATAATTTGAAGAGCATCGGTATTAGTTCTTCTTTGAAGGTCTTGTAGAACTCGGCTGTAAACCCATCAGGACCTGGACTTTTTTTTGTTGGTAGTTTTTTGATAGCGTCTTCTATTTCTTCACTTGAAATTGATTTATTTAAATTGTGTATAGCCTCCTGTTCCAGTTTGGGCAAGTCATACGACTCTAGAAATCTGTCTATGCTTTCAGTATTTTCTATTTTATTAGAGTACAATTTTTTGAAGTAATTTCTAATTATCTCCTGTATATCTGAGGTGTTTGTTGTGATATTTCCTTTTTCATCACGGATGCTAGTAATTTGAGTTTTTTCTCTTCTTCTTTTCGTTAGCATTGCTAGGGGTCTATCAATTTTATTTATTTTTTCAAAGAACCAACTTTTGGTTTTGTCAATTCTTTGAATTGTTTCTTTAGTCTCAATTTCATTAATTTCGGCTCTGATTTTAATTATTTCCTGTCTTCTACTGCTCTTAGTGTTGATCTGTTCCTCTTTTTCTAGTGCTTTGAGGTGTGATGTTAAATCACTTATTTGTTGTTGTTATTTTCTTTTAATGAAGGAATTCAGTGCAATGAATTTTCCTTTTACTACTACCTTCATAGTGTCTCAGAGATTTCTATACGATGTATCTATGTTCTCATTTACCTCTAGGAATGTTTTAATCTCCTCCTTGATGTCTTCTTCAACCCCTTGTTCATTCAGTAGCATGTTGTTTAGCTTCCAGCTGTTGGAGTAGTTTTTTTTTTTTTTTAATTTCTTGTATTATTATTGATTTCCAATTTCATTCCATTATGGTCTGATAGAATGCAAGGTAGGATTTCTATTTTTTTATATTTGCTGAGAGTTGCCATGTGACATAATACATGGTCAATTTTGGAGAAGGAGCCATGTGCTGCTGAGAAGAAAGTGTATTCGCTTACTGAGGGATGAAATATTCTATATATTTCCGTTAGGTCTAAGTTATTAATTGTTTTAACAAGGCCTAATGTTTCTTTATTTAGCTTTTGTTTGGATGATCTATCCATTGGTGAGAGAGGTGTGTTGAAATCCCCTAGAATAACTGTGTTGTGGTCTATTTTACTCTTGAACTTGAGAAGGGTTTGTTGATGAATGTAGGGGCTCCATTATTTGGGGCATATAGATTTGTAATTGTTATATCTTGTTGATGAATGGTTCCCTTAAGTAGTAAAAAGTATCCATCTTTATCTCTTTTGATTAGCTTTGGCTTGAAGTCTACTTTATTTGATATGAGAATGGAAACCCCTGCCTGCTTCCGCAGCCCATGTGCATGATAAGACTTTTCCCAGCCTTTCACCTTCAATTGCTTGATGTCTTTTTCTATGAGGTGTGTTTCTTGTAGGCAACAAATTGTTGGGTTGTTTCTTTTAATCCAATCTGACAATCTGTGTCTTTTAAATGGTGAGTTTAGACCATTAACATTCAGGGTTATTATTGAGATGTGATTCTTATTTCCATCCATTTTTAAATGTATTATGGTATTTAGCTTAATTTGGGTTCTCCTCTGGTTGGTAATTCCTTTAGTTTACTATCTCTCTTTGTTGGTTTTCATTGTTATTTTTCTCTTCTTCTTCGTGGAAAATTTTGCCCAAGATGTTCAGAAGTGCTGGCTTTCGAGTTGTGAAATCTTTTAACTTTTGTTTGTCGTGGAAGGTTTTTATTTCATCTTCGAATCTAAAGCTCAATTTTGCTGGATATAAGTTTCTTGGTTGACATCCCTTTTCTTTCAGAGCTTGAAATATGCTATTCCAGGATCTTCTAGCTTTTAAGGTCTGGGTTGAAAAATCTGAGCATAGTCTGATCAGTTTCCCCCTATATGTAATCTGCTTCCTTTCTCTTGTGGCTTTTAGTATTCTCTCCTTGCCTAGTATATTAGGCAATTTCATTATAATGTGCCTTGGTGTGGATCTGTTGTGGTTTTGTACGTTTGGTGTTCAGTAATCCTCTTGAACTTGGTTTTGCCATTTGTTCCTCATGTGTGGAAAAATTTCTGCTATTATTTCATTGAATAAATTACTCATTCCTTTGGTTTGAAACGCTGCACCTTCTTCAACACCAATCACTCTTAAGTTTGGTCTTTTTATGCTGTCCCATAATTCCTGAATGCTTTGTTCTTGTTTTCTTACTTCTTTTGCAGTGTTCTTTAGATTTTTCTCCAGGATAAATATTTTGTCTTCATTATCTGAGGTCCTTCTTCCAGGTGATCTAATCTATTGGTGATGCTTTCAATTGAGGATTTAGTTTGGTTTAGTTCTTCTTTCATTTCCAGAATTTCTGTTTGGTTTTTCTTTAGAATCTCTATCTCCCTATTGAAGTAATCTTTTGCTTCTTGTATTTGTTTTTGGAGTTCTTTGTCAAAATGCTCTTTTACCACCTCTATTTGCTCTCTCATCTCATTTTGATTTCATTCTTAAGATCCATAAACATTTGGAATATGTAATTTCTAAATTCTATATCTGGCATATGACAAACTGTGCTTGCCATGGAATCAACTGAGGAGGCCTGTTGGTTGGTTTCGGTCACTTTCTTCCCTTGCTTCTTCATAATGCTTGTGTGTCTATTCTCCTAGCACTGTGGGACCTTGCCTATTTCAATTTCACCTTATAGCCTTATGTTTCTCCTGTGGTACAATGCTGTCAGGTCCCCTTATAAATACTTTACAATTTAAGCTCTAACACTTTCTTTACAGCAAATCCCAGTTTGATCACAATGTACAGATTTAGTTAACCCAGATATTGTTTCCAATTTACTCTGTATGCTTGCATTGGGGTTTACAGTTTCAGTATTGGACACAGAGATAATATGTTTAGGAAGAAGCAAGTGAGGTTACTGAGATGTTCTTTCTTAGGAAGTATAACAGTAGAAGTCTATGGAAGTGGTTTAATATCAGCAGACAGGAGAGAAAAGAGAATGGAGTGAGTGATTTAGAGGAAAGACAATTTGTATATAAACCAAACTTATTTAGCCTTTGAGAGAAGAAAGATAAAGAAAGATAGAAAAGAAAAAATAAAAAGGAACAGTGAGAGATAACAAAGAAGTAAGAATTAGTGTAAGAGAGAGGAGAGAGAAACTGAGTCAAGAAAAATAAAGAGTAAACTATATATAACACTGCTTTTCTGTATATCTCAATTGCCCCGGGGCCTAGAAGTCTCAATTTCTGCGTATACCTTGTTTTCACCTCTGATGAGTACACAATGACAGGGTGTAAGTAGATAAGATGAGGGCAGAAGAGTCTAAAGTGAGAAGGGAAGAAAGGAAAGAGGAACACAGACACACAAATAATCCCACTATCAAACAGAACAAAAGCAAAAACAAAAACAAAAACAAAAAAAAAAACAAAAAACAGAGTGGGAGTTTAAGCCAGTTGTCCTGGACCACGCCCAGACAGTCACAGTGGAGTCCAGTCTGCAGCTTTGGCCAGCAGCAGATTGGCACACAGGAATAATGGCTGGGGGGTGGGGGGGTGTCAGTACATGAATAGCATCAAGAAAGCGTTCATCCAAAAGGCACGCATTCTCCACGCCCACCCCGGTTATAGCTCTTGTGGTTGCTGCGCTGGCCTCAGGCAGGCCCTTTCCTGCGGGCTGCCTGTGCGCGTCTCACCCAGGTGTTTGCTGTTCTCCGGGCCCTGGACCGATCCTTGAATGTCTGCAGTCAGCCTCAGCCCTCCTCCAAAATGGCGGTGTCTTTCCCGGCCCAACAGCAGTGTCTCGGACCTGCGTGTCACTCCAAGGCGTGCAGGTCCCATTCGGCAATTTACGAGAAAGAAGTCTGTGAGGCCGCTGCTCGCGTCTGGCTCTCTTTTTATTCTGCGCTGTTCGAGGCCATGGTCTGCACTTCCTGTATTGCAATGCTACCACGGCAGCTGCGCTGCTAATGCTGGTTCGGTTTGTGGGCCGCTGGCACTGGACTCCGTGTGTCCGTGGTCTGGAGTTTCTTGTATTTTCACTGTCTAGATGTGCGTGGATGTCTCAGCTCCCTCCCAGTTGCGGGAGTGTTGTTAAGAACGCGTTCAATCTTCTCGTAAGCCTCTTTTATTGCCCGTCTCCCGAGCGTGCTTCTCTGCTGTCCGCCATCTTTTTTCCTCCCTGCTCCAGGTTTTTGATTCATTTCCAGAGTTCAGAAAAAGTTGATTCTGACAGTTTGTCCAGGGTTTTCATTGCTTTACTGGAACAGTCTTTACTCTCATTTTTTGCTAATGTCAGCTACTTTTTAAAGGGTTGTTTGGTCTGTTGAAAATACTGAACAAGGAAGCAACTGACTGCTGTGTCTAGACTGATGCACTGTGGTACAGGGATCATGTACAGAGATGGGAGACACCCCACAAACTGAACTATTGGAAAGTAGAGCCTGGTGCTAGAGGTGACCATAAATCTTACACAGTACCTCTTTCCCGCTGGAAATTTCCAAACAGTGCCCCAATCAGTCTATACATGTTCAGCCCCATTTAGCTCATTGATGACAGTTTCAGTAGGTATAATAATCCCCCTATTTTTGTTGTAAGCCTGGTATTGCCTGCTAGATTATTAGAGACCTGGGGAGAAAGGCCTCAGGAATCCTCACTATCCCAGAAGAAACAGTGGTGAACTATCCATTCTAGGCAACTCCCTAGTTGATTATAACACAGAAGCAAGCTCGCTGAAATCTGTTGACCCTAGCCCAGAACTACCTAGCAGAGTGCAACTTATATTAACAATATGTAAAACGTTGTACTAAAAAAATAGTTGTTACTTTAAGCCATTAAATTTGGGGGATGCTTTTTTATACAGCAAAAGGCAATTGATATAGTGCCACTAAGAGTAACTACTCTATAATTTGGATATTGTTTAATCTTACTCCTTAATTAGAATTAATTATATTTCTGAGTTTTTTAGTTTCTTATGCATTATAATCATTGTACTTTATTGTATACTTACTATGTCTGAGGCACTTACTAGTTTCTTTAAATGTAATAATTCAGTGAATCCTCAGAACAACTCAACATTGTTGATACTATTATTCCCATTGTACAGATAAGAAAACTCAGGGATAGAAATATGTGCCAACTTCATGGTCACTGATAGGAAAGGTATTTAAGCCAGAGGCTATCCAGCTTCCACATGTGCATTTTTAATCCCTACAACAATCGTTCTTTGTTACCCTAAATTGAATATATTGCTATTACGAATGTATTTGTTTATTATAAGCAACTGTGATTCAGTTGACAACATTCTACATATTTTTTTCAAAAGATATTACCTCTGTGGAAGGAATCTGGCATTTTTCAGCCAACACTTTAACTCTGAGAACTATTTGCATGAGTCATGGCTGAGCTCATTAAGCCTTAGCGCCTCTGGGGTGCAGCTGAGGACTGAATGGCGGGGTTTAAGGGATGTAAACCATTGTGTGGAACATAAAACAGAGAACACTGAGGCAATGGAAATTTATCTCCCCGTGAACTTGCCTCTTGGTGTTCTCCTGAGGAGGATGTCCTCAGCTCACTTTTAGCATAGCGTAGTGTCCTGGAGGACTTGTTACATAAGCCTGTTCTGTCTGAGGCTGCTTCTCCCATGTTTAAGAATCCTTGTCCCCCAAAAAGCATGAGACACAGGAGGACTACTTTATCTCAGATTAAAGTATCATTATACCTTGACCTCAAGGAATATTCACATGGTACATTTTCCTCGACTTCAGGGGATATGAGTCTGGATGGGAAGAGATTGATCTGATCACAGGGAAAGACCTGTGATTTAGTACAGTGTGGAATTCTCACCTGGCTGGACCACAATACAGATCTTGGATCTTCAGTACATTTTTAAAGCTTTGCCAACCATCAGCCTTTGCTAGTGCACAACCCGTAAGTATTTGTCATGTAGAGCCAGGCATGGTGGTGTGCACCTATAATCCAAAGGACTTGGGAGGCTGAGGCAGGAGGATCACAAGTTTGAGGCCAGTCTCAGCAATTTAGTGATACCCTCAGTAACTTAGCAAGACCCTATTTCAAAATAAAAATTAAGAAGGACTGGGGATGTAGTTCAGTGGTAGAGCACCCCAGGGTTCAATCTCCAGTACAAAAAATAAAAATAAATAAAAAAGAGTCCAGCTAAGAGAAATAATGAAACAATTATTAAAGAAAATAATAACATACTGTTCATGATAATATACTGCCTATACACTCCTATGACCTAAGTTTTTACTGTTGGCTTATGCCAGACAACCGAACTCTGGAAAATTACATTTTTACCAAATTATCTTAACGTAATTAGATTTTTGTATCTTACCTTCATAATTTAAGATGTCAGCCTAGCTTCAGGCCAAAGACCTGCCAATTATTGGCTATTATGAAGGGGGACCTATTTAATCACTTTAATGAAGCTTCCATTGTGTCTAATTTTGAAAAGTGTAATAGATAGTTACTTCATAGAGTTTTTGTAAAACTGTAATGATATAGTTCATGTAAAGAAACTAGAATTTCCTGTATCTTAAAAAATAATTTGTGGCTTAAAAACAAAAAGCCATGTGGAATTCATTTTGGTGTATTTGCAGTAAAATCTGCTATCAAATCTGTTGTCGAGGTCATTGCCAATTTTCAATGTCTCCTATAAAGAGTTCCATTTAGGTTTTACACTTAGGTTAGAACACTGCTTCTCTGGGAAAGAGGTTTTTCCCCCTCCCCCACTCCTCTCCACTAATAGAAATGTGCTAATTTCCCAGTTTGGTTCTTTTTTTGTCCCAGATGCGGAGAAACACAGGATAATATTTGAACTTCATAGAAAGTATATCAGCTTGACTGTTTGGATTATCTACTTCCTCCTTTTTGTATGTCTTTGATTTAAAAATAAAGGTCTTATCGTAAGCCATCTTGAATCCTTTTTGAATGGATGAGCCATCTGAATTAAGTCAAAATGTCACACACCTTCAAAGTCTCTCTTTCCTTACCTGAAAAGTGCCCTGTCTACTTCAGAAGGCTGACAAAAATCAGGTCATGCAAATGAGTGCCTTTTGGAAAACCCAACAAACAAAAATCAACAACATTCAGTAAGAGCAACAGCAGCCACCGACATGATGCTATTGCTTCAAATGTTCTTTAGCTCAGTCCTCATTTCTTTTTCTTTCTTTCTTTTCTTTTCTTTTTTTTTTTTTTTTTTGGTACTGGGGATTGAACTCAGGGGCACTCAACCACTGGGCCACATCCCCAGCCCTTTTTTGTATTTTATTAGAGACAGGGTCTCACTGAGTTGCTAAGTGCCTCACCATGGCTGAGGCTGGCTTTGAACTCGAGATCCTCCTGCCTTAGCCTCCTAAGTGCTGGGATTACAGGCGTGCGTCACCGCGCCCGGCTTCAGTCCTCATTTCTGAGCTCAGATTTCATTCTATAATATACTCTGGAAGTGACATGTGTGCACTTGGAGTGACACATACTAACACTGTGACTCAGTGACCCTGAATGAAAAGGAAGTCCGTTTCCATTTGGAATTCTGACAATGGCGACAATTTGTATGTAGCAGTAAGAGCATGAGGAGACTTAAGGAAGTTGTCTTAGTCTGTTTTCTGTACTGTCACAGTATACCACAGACTGTAATTTATAAAGAAAAGAAATTTATTGTTTCAAAGTTCTGGAAGCTGGGAAGTCTAAATTCAAGGTGCCAGCATCTGGTGAGGGTTTCTTGCTGTGTCTCAACATGGGGAAGGGCTTCTGGGGAGAGGGTAAGAGCATGCCAGTGACAAGGGGCCTCCACTCTCTGGACCTTATCTAATCCACCTCCAAATACTGTCAACATATGAATTTGGGGGTTAAGTTCCAATACATGAGCTTTGGAGGACATCTTTGAACTAGTGTGGGAAGCCCGAGAACAGCTATGAGACTCCAGTGTTGGCTTCAGTCATTTCCGCTGTAAAAGCCCTTCTTTGCCTACATGGCTACTGTCTTCTCCCTCATTTCTTTTTCCCCCATAACTTTGTTTTGTTTCCTTATAGCCTGCTTCACACTTGGAGTCTTTGCAGAACAGAGCAGAGAGTTTCTGAGTAGAAAAATCTAACGTCCTGCCTCAGAAGCCCACCAACAATGCCCTCATGAATAGTTGTAGTAGCCTCTGAATTGTGTGTGTGTGTGTGTGTGTGTGTGTGTGTGTGTGTGTGTGTGTTTGCACCCAGGGCTTCACCTATGCAGGTGCTCCACCACCATCCCCAACTTTGAGAACCTTTTTTAAAAAAAATCCTCTGTAAAATACACTTTGTTTAGCAATTATAAACATAGTTCATGATCACTGCAGATATTTAGGGGATAGAAAATATAAAGCATGATTACTAAGATTCCACAATTCTGTAGAAACCCTGCAAACACAGTGTCTCCTTCTCATCACACCTACTTACGATTTCACCATCTATACAATTTTTTGACTGCTCTTAAAAAAAATAAGTAGTAATATTTTATTACACGGAGCCTCAGGGTTTTCATTCATCAATAGGATATGCTAATAGGTATTGTCTTAAACTTGTCTGAGGATTAATATGAAATATGGGGATAGAAGCAGCCGGAAGCCTAGTAAGTGCTGAACAGATGTTAATTAATTTTGACTTGAATCAATGTTTGACCTTGGAACTGCATCTTTATGCTTTGACCCATTTAGAGGCCTTTTTATACTAAGATTGTGGACCAAGTGAGCAGAACAAATATACATACTGGAGAACATTTGGAGAAGGACAGCCAGGACCCACTTCTTGACTAAACAAATGTGGGGTTGGGGAGGGGGGGGGCATTAGCTACTCTTGGTCACCAGATTTCCTTGAGATTTAAACACTGCAGTTTTGGCAGCTCAAGGGAAAAGGCCACCCTTAATCAAAGGGCTGTTAGTAAAGCCGATTGTTTTATTGTACATGGTTTTTTACTCTGCCAAAGGAATTACTGGTAGCCATAGAACATTGCTGTATTTTAGGAAATCCTATCTTATAATGCTGGTTGAGAGCATGTCGAGATGTGCCACTTGTCACCCCAGGGATCTGGTTTCCCCAGCCTCTGTGCAATGACAGTGGAGATCCGAATGTCATGTCCAGATTTAATCTTGAAACGGCAAGGCCTTAGAGTGATTTTACCAGCTACAGCCAAATGATGCTACAAGTGAACAGAAGGAAAATATAAAGCCCAAACAAAACAAAAGTCTTGTCGCTGAGGATGGAGGTACTGTGACAGACTGCACCAGGGCAGTGGCTAGTGCAGGCATCCCAGTGAGAGTCAAGGGGGAAGCCCAGGGCTGAGCAAAGTTCAGTCACTTAAGGATAAGAAAGAGCAGAGGCCCAGCTGGCTGAGAACACGGCATGCTGTGATCAGAGAACCTGCCCATCCAGAGACCACTGGGGTACCTTTCTGAAACCCATTCACTCTTTCAAATCCTCTTTTATTTATTTCCCATCCACCCATTCACAAAATTGCACTGAGAGCCAGTGACTGTCACAGCCCCTTTGGAGAATCTACCTTTTAGAAGTTCACACTCCAGTGAGTGAGTTAATGATCTGAATATCAATAATTGCATTGAAAAGAAAGCTATTGATAAATCCACTGAGGAGGCAGACACAGGGTGCCTGAGTATAGTGAGAACAGGTGGCCCACAGTCATTTGGGGACTTTTGGGAGTCCCCTCTCAATGGTATGGGTTAAGGGTCCACTGTCTTTCCCTAAGCCCCTATGGGGTTCTCTGGGATGTATCGTCCCTAAAAGAGGAATCCACAGTCTCAGACTTTCTTGGGTCATCAGCACTTTCAAGACCTGTCCATTCTGTGTCCCTTCTATATGAGCTTAGGTGAAGAGGTGGTACCCCCAGGGGCTGGCTGGAGTGCCCTGCATCAGTAAGAATCAACCTGCATGTCCTTCTTTACTCCTCGAACCCTGCAAACTGATGAGCCCAGAGTGGTTTCTTAAGGAAGTAGATGTCATTGCAGATGGGACTACAGGGCACAGGGAAAGAGAGATGCCCACCCCCACCCCAGCTGCATGGTGTCTAAGTGACGTTCAGGTGGCCAGTGGGTAGGATCCACGTGGCTGAGCAGCCCCAGGTGAGAGCTGCCTCAGCAGAGCTTGGGAATGAACTACACTGAGCGTGGCTGGGTCAGGGTGAGCAGCAACCCGACTCCAGGGACGGTTAGAGGGGGAGATGACTCAGAGGAGAAGGCTCCTTCCTGACTCAGAAGCTGAAGTCAGAAAGGCTGCAAGCCTGCAGAGGCTGCCTCCCAGGTCTGTTCTCTGCAGGGCAACTGGGGATCTAAGCTGCCTCCAGCCTCTGACTCACCGTCTCCAACAGGAGGTCAGAGCTAAGGGCTCTTGGAATACTAAGGAGGGGGAAATGTTGGCAGAACACTGCTATTCAGATGCACTTGGATTTGGAGTTCCTCTGTCTTCCATTAGACACCATAGAGGCCTTTTAAAAAGTCTTAATGGTCAGTCCCCACACTACACCGTCTAAGTCAGTTTCTAGAGGACAGGTTAGCAAATTGGTGACTCTCAAAAGCTCTCCAGAGGAGGCTGGGGTTGTGGTTCAGTGGTAGAGCGCTCGCCTAGCACATGTGCCATCCTGGGTTCGATCCTCAGCACCACATAAAAATAAATAAACAAAACAAAGGTATTGTGTCCATCTACAACTAAAAAATAAATATTAAAAAGGAAAAGCTCTCTAGGGGATTCTAATGAATTGGAGGTATTACAAAGTGAGTCAGGCCAAGAATAATGAGTGGGGGGACAGTCTGCAAGCCACTAAATGGTACCTGTTCATCACAAAGTGCAACCCTCACGTCTGAGTGATGCATTAGCATTTGCAAAACATCGTGCATGCACCATTTGATTCCCACAGCACTGAAGAGGAAAGTAGAGGAATAATTACCTTTGTCTTATCCACCAGCACAGGGTTGCCCAGGGCCAGCTGGTGACACCTCACAACTGACAAGATACCCCGAGTAGCTGACAAGGCCTGTTATTGAAGCAGATGTTCTGGCCCTTCCTTACCACACAGAAGCCCATTTCTCAGAACTCCAGGTGCCCTGATCTTTTATGACTTTGCTTCCACCCCCTTACTACTCCTTAAAAAAATTGGAATGCTCTTGGGGAAAGGAGATACAAATGTACACAGTATGATGTGGCCAAGCCCAGGTCACCTCACTTGAAACAATGACATTTGCTTGTTTTCTGTTGAAGTTTATGGAACAGTGACTCTCAACTTTGCCTGCCTATTAAAGCCACCTTAGGAATTTTTTAAATTGTCAATGCCCAAGATTGTTCCAAGATCAATTAAATCAGAATCCTGGGGTGGTGGCCCAGACCTTGGTAGTTTTAAACTTTCCTATGATTCCAGTGAGCGGCCGATTTAATGAGCTTTGTGAGATTTTTCAGACTTAAGACTTGAGAGATGAGCCGGTAAGCTTTGTGGAGTATTTGGCTCCAGGATGCTGTTCAGATGCTGCTCTGGTGTCTCCGTGTTTGCACACATGCTTCTACAGGTGGCTGCTTCATTTGCATATCATTTTAATTGCACATGAACTGGCAGGGTGTTCTCTGCCCCCCCCCCCTTCCTGGGTTGGTGCTTCATCTGTTCTCTCTCTCCCAATGCAGCTTATTTTCTAGTAGGATGCTTCCATTTGCAAGGAATAGATAACAACTCAAAATGTCTTGGGCGTTTATCATGCTATTTAATAGGAGTGCAGGGTAGGGTAGCCTCGTGGCTGGTTGGGTCAGTAGCTCAATGACATCATTGAGGCCCCAGGTGCTTTCCACACTCCACTTTGTCATCTTACATGGATTTGTTCTGAGGCTTGAGTCTTCATGGTCAAAATATAATTACCACTGTTTCAGGCATTGCAGTGATTTTTTTTTTTTTCTCTTTTTTTTTTTTTTTTGGTGCTGGGGATATTGAACCAGCAGCATTTAACCATTGAGCTATTTTTAATTTTTTTATGAAAATATGTTTTTATAAAAATATATATTTTTTAGCCCCTTTTTATTTTTTACTTTATTTTGAGACAGGGTATCACTAAGTTGCTCAGGGCCTCGCTAAGTTGCTGAGGCTGGCTCTGAATTTGGGATCCTCATGCCTCAGCCTCTTGAGTCCCTGGGATTACAGCCGTGTGCTATTGCACCCAGCTAGCAATATCTTATCAAATAACAATATTGCTTTTGTTCAATTTTTAAAAGCCAGGAATTTCTTTTCCAGCAATCTCAGCAAACTTTTCAAATACCTTATTAGCCAGAGTCAGATCACAAACCCAACACTGAAAACCAATATTGGAAGGAGACTGATTTGCCTGCTTGGTTTCGACTCTTCCAAAGTGATGCCCAGCTGGGATGCAATCATTTTTCCTGAGGAGTGACCTTCTGAAGGTCACTGTTGGGCCTGGAAGACAGAACATAGCCTGGTTGTTACAACAAGCCAATCATGCCTGATGAAATAGGAGCAAAACTTGGATCTAGCTGGAAAATCTCAGCACTTGTCCTCACTGTGGTTTGTGACTTTGGCTAAGTCACAGTCTCTCTGAACCTCAGTTTTAGACTCAACCCATTCTCAGTATCTGTACCCCAGTGTTGCCCTCAGGAGATGGTTGCTTTAGGATGAAAGCCTGCAATGGAAAGGGATGGAGTCACAGGTGGTGGTTTGCATGCTGGAGGAGTCCACGGCCCAGGGCCAGGTGGAGTATAATAAATGCATGATCCCCAAATGCCAGACCACAGCCTGTGGTGGATCAGCAAGTGGAGTAAGAATATGGCCAGGAAACAACACCCAAGTATGCAGATCACAGTCCAGGGGCAGAGAGAGGCTGTTTATATTTCAAATTCTATGCACTTGGGTGGGGGGGGGTGGTGTCACTTTTTGTTCTTCTTTTGCTAGCTGTGCTCAGCAAACAGTCCAACATCTGGACTTGCAGAAATTGTTGTTCATCATCCAGTAGACATTTTCAGTATTGTTTATTTTATTTTTTTTACATTTCATATTATACTTATGGAGCACATTTTTACATATCTCTGGTTGTATACAAAGTATATTCACACCATTCGTGACTTCATACATGCACTTAGGGTAATGAGTATTGTTTGTTTTAAAGTAAGCTTGTCTTATGTCTAAATAATTGGGCATTTTCTCCTGTGCATTGAGCCTTAAATTTAAATCAGCAGATAGGAAAGAGATGTTAATAGTTATTGAGTCATACACGTGACTAGCAACTACTGATAGGATCCAATTTAGTGTTCAGTCCTATAATTATCTGATTTATAATGAGGGCAACTGAGTTTCTGAAATGCTAAAATCTCTGCCCAAGGTGCCCAGTGATAGCACTTTATCACAGCAAAGCTCACAATTTATTATCCACCCAACCTCTCTCATCATTAGAATTGCTTAGAGTGTAGAAACTGCAGATTCCTGGAGCCCCTCCAGCCAACTCAACCAGAATCTCCAAGAGACAAGCCTGGGAATCTGTATTTGAAATAGGTCCCTGATAATTCTAGGACCAGGCAAGTTTAGGGACCTTCCTCTAAGCCCTGCCATGGTCGAAAGAAAGGGACTGCTTTCCTACTTGGAGGTGTCCTGGAGCCCTGGCCAGTTATGGTGTTGGTTTGTTTCACAATTGTAGTGAGAAAAAAAAAAAATCTCCTGTCCCCAGGACAACCCAGATGAACTTGAAGTGCAGAAATCTGGAACAGGGACAGGTATACTTGTGGGGCTCCCTCCATTCATTACCTTATCTTTGCCCCCTGTAGCTCCACCTTAGCCTTCTCACTCATCCTCTCAAACTTGAGCTTGGCACGCTCTGCTTGGGCCAGTCTCCCAGGATTTTCCAAACTGGTCTCCAGAATCCTTTGGTTCCTCCAGAGCTGTCCAAAGCCATTCATCTCTAGTTCCTTCCCTTAGCAAGGAGATAATTTCTTCCACTTATTTTCTAGCAGTAGGTAAGAGTTCCTAGGATGCTGTGACTTACTTCACTATCTTCTCTCAGTTTTCTCATCAGAAAAATAAAGGAGGAGGGTAGGAGAGAATTTGGAAAATGTGGTAAAGTAGACAAGCTCCTCCAAGTCTTCCAGATGCAGCTATCTGTGAGTCCATGAATGCTATTTAGTGACAGTAGGTGTCACTTTGTAGGAGAAGGAGATGCTGTTGCCATTTAAGCCCTAACGAAATGATGGGTTTGTTTCATACATCTTGTGTCAGTGAAAGGATCTTTAAAACAAAGATTCAGCTGGCATTATTTGCAGCATTATTCTCGAGAACTCCCCTGGTGTATAGGTCATTGATGAGCTTGTGCACTGCAGCATTCAGAAGAACAAGGAGACCTGGATGTGGTGGATGCAGGTTGTTAAACACACTGAGCTGCTCCAGAATGGGCTGGCCTCACCGGCTGCTGCTGGGCAGGCACTCCCAGGGGGTGATGTGAAGGAGACTGCAGGGCCCCTCCTTTCCGTCTTCTCCATCTCCCACTTTTAACTTGCCACAATGTATGAAATTGCACTATTCAAAACTTATGGCTTTGAAGGGAATTGAAACATTCTGTGCTATCTTCCAAATAACAGCAGTGGAATACTCTTCTACAATTTGTGGTCCTTACCAGGAGTTTGTTAAATCATATGAGTTAGATCAGCTGAATAGGAGTGGAAACTGGATAGATGCTTCTAGAATGCAACTTAAGAGGATGCTGTGTTGGTGTAGCAAGAATGGAGGAAGATACAATGGCAGGGATGTTGTGTGACACCCAAACTCTGCCTGTGAAAATAATTTACCAATATCTCAATTATTCTCTCAGGATAATTGTCTTGAAACAATAATGTCTATCCACGCCTGAAAACTTGACCAAGGCCATGGCCGCAATTTCAGTTCCCATGCATTTTTCTCCTTTTGAACATTCTTTTTGGAGCAGACATTGCTTAGTCTAATAATACTCTGGTCACCTTGCTTTTCATTAGCAGATTGATATAAAAGCAATCTTTTAAAAAAATCTTGCAGAACTTCAATGATGATATCAACACTAAAATTTACATTAGTGCAGCCAGGATATATTACTCTGAATTGTGCCCAATTGTTAAATGTTAATGGAGATCGAGAGAAACATTTTGGCAGAGTTTTAAGACATTAGCATAAATTAATTTCTTGCAACTTGACTACTTTGGTTCCTGAGGAAAGTGGGTAAGTGACTCCCTCTAGAGTGATTTTGCTGCTATTATATTATGCAGCATCCACAAAGGAGAGACTCTGAAGTGGCAAAAAGAAAAAAGGGAAAGAAAAGAAAAAAATAAAACACAACAAAAAAGAAAAGAAGTGTTTTGGGGGATTAACCCTCAATCTGTTGCTTTAACTAGGCATTTACAAATATGGTTAATTATAAGAAAGAGTAAATTTGTTTATTTTCTTTTATTTTCACTTTCCTTCATTGATTAGGGCCACTGGTTACCCAGAAGAACAGATTCTATGGGGAAAGACAAAATAAATGTATAATCATTTCTCTTTAATTATTGATTTTCAGAATAGAGTTAGTGCCATGTCTATCTCTAAAAGGAACAGTTAAATTTTAGTTTGATTTTCTTCTGAGCTACTGTATTTTATTGGCATCCTGACATTTTATTCTCCTGAAACCTAGATGGATATTTTTGGAGACATGAACACATGGAGGAATACAGATTTGGAGTGAGACTGCTTGGACCCATGTCTCAGCTCTGTCCCTGGTCATAACTGCAATCTTGAGCCCAGTGCTTCCCTTCTTTATGGCTCGGTTTCCTCATCTGCAAAGTGGGCAGGATGATAACAGTATTTTATCTGGGAATATTGCCCTTCAGCCCGGGCAAGAAGCAACCCGATCTATTTCTCCTGCTTTTCAGACTCTGACATCATAAATCCATAAATGATACCTTCTTGCTATCTCAGGACACTCAGGGCTTCTTGGTCACTCAGGAAATACCTGTTAAGTATGTGTGTTTTGTGCATACAAAATCATCGGTGTGGTGGCACATGCCTGTAATCCCAGTGACTCTCTTGGGAGGCTGAGGCAGGAGGATCTCAAATTTGAGGCCAGCCTTGGCAATTTAGTAAGGCCCTGAACAACTTAGTGAGACCCTGTTTCAAAATAAAATATAAAAAGGGCTGGGGATGTGGCTCAGTGGTTGAGCACCCCTGGGTTCAATGCCCAGTATAAAAAAAAAATCATAAGTTGACAGATTATATTTGCATGTATTTATGGGGTACACAATGACATTGTGATATATGTACACAAAGTGGAATGATTAAACAAGCTAATTAACATATTCATCACATCAAATACTTACAGTTTTTTTGTGGTGAGCACATCTGAAAATTATGCTTTTCACTTAGTTGACTTGGTCCTTCTTTATCTGGTTCCTTGAAGTATAATGTTAAAAGGTTTATTTGAGCTCTTTCCTCTTGTTTAGTGTAAGTGTTTGTTGCTATAAATTTCTCCTCTAGAACTATTTTGGTTGCATCTCATATATTTTGAAATGTCTTGCTTCCCTTTTAACTTGTCTCAAGCTATTTTTTTTTTAAAATTTCCTTCATGATTTCTTCTTTGACCTTTTGGTTATGTAAGAGTATGTTTAATTTCCACACATTTTATGAATTAATTGTCCAACATTTCTCCTCTTATTTATTTCTAGTTTCATACCATTGTGATCAGAAAAGTTACTTGATGTGATTTCAATCCACATAAATTTGCTCAGACTTGTTTTGTGGCCTCACATATGAATTATCCTGGGGAATGTTCTGTGTGCATTAAGAAGAATGTGGGGTTACTATAGATAATGATAAGGGACTATATGTTTCAAAAAGCTAGATGAAGGAAGTTTTAATGTTTTCATCACAAATAAATGACAAATGGTAGAGGAGATAGATATGTTTAACCCAATTTAAACATTGTACCTTGTATACATGTGCTGGAATGACCCTTCTGTGTCTCTTTTTACTTGAAGATTTTTTTTTTTGGGGGGGCAAGTATTGCTACCTGTGCTCCCTCTTGGTTTCCATTTGCTTAGAATATCTTTTTCAATTCCTTTACTCTCAATCTATGTGTGTTCTTGAAGGTAAAGAGAATCTCCTGTATGCAGTATATAGTTGGGTCTTATTTTTTATCCATTCGTCCACTCTATGTCTTTTTATAGGATAATTTATTACAGTAACATTCAATGCAATTATTAATAGGTGAGGGCTTACTGTTTTGAAATTTATTTTCTGGTTGGTGTGTATTCTCTCTCTCTCTCTCTCTCTCTCTCTCTCTCTCTCTTTTTTCATTTTCTTCCCTTGTGTTTGTTAGTTTTCTGTATTGGTATGCTTTGAATTTGGAAAATAAACTTTTCTATTTATGTTTTGTGCATCTACTATAGATGACATAAAGCATATTATAAAATGCTATTTCAAGCTTGTAACAGCTTATATTGATAGATATAAAAACTCTATATTTTATTTTTCAATGTCAAATTTATAACATTTTGGAATTTGTATTCTGTGATAATTTCTGAAGGACAGCTCTCCTGGATGGAGTGTTCCTGGTTGGCAGGTTTATCACAGCAGCACTTTGAGTGTATCATCCTACTTTCTTTTGGATAATAGGGGTTTTGTTGGGAAATCTGCTGATAGTTTTATCAGTCTTCCCTTATATATGATATATTTCTTATCTCTTGCTCTCAGTATTTTTTCCTTTGAATTTGACTTTTTGATAGGTTGATTGTCGTGTGTATTGGTGAACTTCTCCTTGGGTTAAATGTCACTATAGATTTCTGTACTTCTGTACCTGAATGTTGGCATCTTTAGGAAGTTTTCAGCCATTATATCTTTAAATATACTTTCTGGCCCCTTTTTTCTTATATTTTCTTGAATTCTTATTATGCAAAAGGTAGGTCTCTTGATAGTGTCCCATAATTTCCATAGGCTTCATTGATTCTTTTGCATTATATTTTCTTTTTGCTTCTCTGACTGGATAATTACAAATGTTTTGTCTTTCATGTCATCTCAAAAAAAAAAAAAAAAACTGCTAGTGAATATTTCTACCACATTTTTCAATTCAGTCATTATATTGTTCAACTATAGGATTTCTATCTGTTTTTTTAAAAATTGTTGCTATTTTGCTGTCAAACTTCCCCTTTATTTCCTTTATTTCCAGATTTTATTTCATTTTCTACCATAAATTATTGTAGTTCACTGATACTCAAAAGGATTTTTCTGAATTCCTTGTCAGTCATTTAATAGATCTCCATTCTTTTATTGTCCATTACTGTAGCTTTTTAAATTCCTTTGGGACTTGTCACGATTTCCTGATTCTTCACAATCTTTCACTCCTTTATATTTAAACAAAGGTGCCAAAAATGTACAGTGGAGAAAGGATAGCCTCTTCAACAAATGGTGCTGGGAAAACTGGAAATCCATATGCAACAAAATGAAATTAAACCCTTGTCTCTCACCATGCACAAAATTCAATTCAAAGTGGATCAAGGACCTAGGAATTAGACCAGAGACAATACGCCTAATAGAAGAAAAAGTAAGCTCCAATTTCCAACATGTCGGATTAGGCCCCAAGTTCCTTAATAAGAATCCTGTAGCACAAGAACTATTACCAAGAATTAATGAATGGGATAGATTTAAATTGAAAAGCTTCTTCTCAGCAAAAGAAACAATCAGTGAGGTGAATAGAGAGCCAACTAATTGGGAACAAATATTTAATACATGCACATCAGATAGAGCACTAATTTCTAGAATGTATATAGAACTAAAAAAACTTAACACCAAAAAAGCAAATAACCCAATCAATAAATGGGCTAAGGAATTGAAAAGACACTTCTCAGAAGAAGATACACGATTAATCAACAAATACATGAAAAAAATGCTCAACATCACTGGCAATTAGAGAAATGCAAATCAAAACTACTCTAAGATTTCATTTCACTCCAGTCAGAATGGCAGCTATCAAGAACACAAACAACAATAAATGTTGGAGAGGATGTGGGGAAAAAGGCACACTCATACATTGCTGGTGGGACTGCAAAATGGTACAACCGCTATGGAAAGCAGTATGGAGATTTCTTGGGAAAATGGGAATGGAACCACCCTATGACCCAGCCATCCCACTCCTGGGTCTATTCCCAAAAGACTTAAAAACAGCATATTACAGTGACACAGCCACTTCAATGTTTATAGCAGCACAATTCACAATAGCTAGGTTATGGAACCAACCTAGATGCCCCTCAGTAGATGAGTGGATAAAGAAAATATGGTATATATACAAAATGGAATTTTACTCAGCAATAAGAGAGAATAAAATAATGGCATTTGCAGGTAAATGGATGAAGTTGGAGAATATAATGCTAAGTGAAATTAGTCAATCTCAAAAATCCAAGTACCGAATGTTTTCTCTGATATAAGGAGGCTGGTTCACAGAGTTGTTGGAAGGGGGTACATAGGATCAGAGGAACACTAGAATGGTCAACGGAAAGGGAGGGGAGGGAGGGAGTAAGGGGGGGGTTGGAAAAAAATTGGTGGTTGAATGAGATGGATATCATTATCCTAAATGCATGATTGAAGATCTGAATGGTACTTATATACTTTGTATACAAGCAGTTGTATGTAAAAAGATACTATACTTGTGCATGATGAATAAGTAAATAAATAATAAAAAAATTAAAAAAAAAAAAAAAGATGGTACCCTTCCTGGCCTCTATAGGTATTCTTTGGCAGGGATAGACCTTTACTATGTAGTCTAAACTATGATTCTGGAAAGATCAACTGGGAATGACCCTGAGCAGGCAGAGCTTGCTCTCAAGCTCTCTAGTTGGCTGGGTTGTTGGGTTGTCCCCTTTGTTCTGAGGTTGGTGGGGCTGCTGGCAGGGCTCTGCCATCTGGTGAGACCACTGGCTAGGCCTTGCAATCAGGAATAGTTACCTTCTGGGTAGTGCAATCCTCTTATCATTTTGAGTCACAGGGTGTATTCACTGTCCAGGTGGTACTACTGTTTGGGTACTGGAGTTGGGTGTATCTACAGTCTGGTCTTAAGGATAGTTAGAATCACTGCTTGGGACAAACAGGTTCAGATGTTATACTCTATATAATGCAGGATTGAGTATTGCCTCTATCTATGTAGGGACTTCAGGTGAACTATGAGACTGGATCAAACCACTGTTTGGACTCCCATGTTGGACAGGCCCAGTCACTATGATCTTCAGAAATGTACAGTGCTAAATATTTCCCTTCCTGTGTGGCACTTTGGAATGAGCTATAAAGCTGAGCTGACCCATTCTTTGGGTCACCAGTTTGACAAATCCAGCCCCTATGCTGTGCATAAATGCACTGTGGCAAATGTCTGCTTCTCTGGAAGAACTTTGGAGTGAGCTCTATGACCTGGCATGGAGGCTGGCCCATTAGGGGTTCAGGTCAGGTTGAAATTTTCACCTTACTTCTGGAAGTAGCTAGCTTGCCTTTGTAAGTAGGCTACACTATTGTCTGGTCTCTCTAACCAGGTATCACTCCAGCAGGAAAACAGAGCTACTACCAAGATCCACATGGTGGTCACTGTGTGAGCTTGGCCTCCTTCCTTTGTGTTTGCTTGACCCTCCTTTGTGATCCCTAGTCAGGTGGTTATCCTCAGTGCTCCCTCTGAGATGAATCGGAATGGGCTTCCTGGGAGGCTTACTGGAATGGTAGTGCAGTTAGATGTCTGCCTCCAGTTCTTTTTCTCCACTATAGAAATTATGGGCCCAGAGGAGTCCTGCCTCTGTGGCACTGTGCCACTTTGGAGTGGAGGGAGAGTAGTGACATGAGCTAAGTGACACATTTCCTCTTACCCTTCTAATTCAGTTTTTATTCAGTTCTGTGGCTCACACAGATGTTTCAGGCTCATTTCCAGGTTTTGAAATTTTCACCAAGGTGTTCTTGTCTATGGATGGTTGCTGGTTGGACTTTCTGTGTGGTGAAGCATGCGACCTCCTGTTCCACCATCTTGCCGACGTCATCCTCCCAGGTTATTAGGACACTATCAAGGCCTGTAGGAGAAAGTCCACGTATCAGAGTTTTGGTTCATAATCCAGAAGCATAGTTTGTGCCTTGCATGACCCATGCCTTAATTTTCTCTTTAGGAGATATGGCCTCAACAATTCCAATTTCAATTATTTGAAACATTCCTGAGATTATATTTCTGGATTTACCTAAATAGAGAATTTCTTGGTCAAACACATGTTATAAATTTAACTTTAGAGAACTTTTTTTTTGTCTTAAACTGTGAAATATGTGATACTATGTGACATTCCAACAAAATATAAACACTTGCTTGTCTATAAAGGATGTATTCCTGAATACAAAATCCTGGAAGTGAATTAATTCTATAGGTACTATTTTCTATAAATTATAGATTAAGGTTTTGTCTCACTTAAAAAGGGACTTGAACAAACTGAACAACATATTGATAATTTTTTTTTTCATGTAGTTTGTTAGGATTAAGAGTTTTTAACAAGACTAGCTTAGAAAATAAATTTAGATATTATTTTAATAAATAGTAAATATAGTATGTGGGAGTTTATATGATGAAATTAAAATATTTTGGAAACTATTCTGTATTAATGATAATTTTCCCAATTTTTCATTATAATGTCTGAATGTGTATAGTAGTCAGCTTCCCATCACTAAAACAAATGTTCTCTTCTAAAGAGGAAAGGCTGGTTTTGCTCACAGTTTTGGAGGTCATAGTTCGTGACCGGATGGCCCCATCACCTTGGCCTGTTGTGAGGTGGCACATCAGGGAAGAATTGCCTGGCACCAGAAAACCACTCACCTTGTGGCCAGGACATGGGAAAGTGAGAATAGTACTGGGGTCCCACATTCTGCTTTGAGGGTCTTCCTCCAATGACTCCAAACCTCCCGTTAAGCCCTATCTCTTAAAGCTTCTACTCTCCTGCTGTAGTGACAAGCTGGGGATCCAAGTTTAGTGCATGGGCCTCTGGAGACAGTTCAGATCCAAGTTACAGAATTGTGATATGCAAAAGTCATTTGAATCTAAAGTTGTTTAAGGATTTTATTAATATGCACATTTTTAATTGCCTTAGAAGAGCAAGATTTTCTCAGATTGAAATTAATACATGAAAAAAGAGGGACTACAGTGATTCAAGGTTATCTAATCTAGCATTGCCCTGAATGAACACAAAGTATATCAAAATCAAGATTGAAACAATATTAACAGCATCTTTTGTTGAAATAAATGGCACAAAAATAAATATGATATAATGATTTATGAAGTACACATATCTTTGTTCAATTGCTCAACCAAACATTCCCTGACCCTTCCATAGAACATCTAGCAGTAGAACAACAGTAATAAAATTTAGATTTTTTTGTTAATTGCTGTTCATTAAATTGAATTTTGTTAATTTTAATTTTTGTTAATTAATTTTTTGTTAATTGCTGGCTTTTAGTGATTAAAAATGGCCATATTACATGTATTTTTAAAGATCAGTCACATGGTCAAAAATTTAGATAACTGCTGATAAATTATCAATGAAAAGGATTAAGATGAGCTTGCTTGCTTAATTTATTGATGACTATGTTGCTATGGCAACACAGTCAAGAGTAGTGCCCAGGGTTGCAGTGGGAGAGGCCAGTTTATCGTGGATTGAGGAGTGAATTGAATCTGAGGAAGTGGAATTGAATCCTTTTTTTTAAAAAAAAAAAAAAAAAAGTATGGCTGAGGAGAGGAGGGGAGAAAGAATTAAATTTTAATGGGAATGAAGCAATAGAGGTGGGAAATTTGAAGATGAAATTGGGAGAAAGGGGGAGAGGAAATGAAAGAAAGGGGGGGGAGACAGAGAGAGGGGAGGGGAGAGAGAGAAAGAGAGAGAGAGAGAGAGAGATTCAGAGGAGTTATAAGGGTCTAGCAGCTGTGAACGAACGAAAGGAAAGTTGTCTGTTTCTTTCAGTTTCTTGGGTGAATTATAGCATAGCTTCACCCCAAATGCAGATGCTTCCATCATGGAAGTCCTGTGTAGAATGTGGGACCATCAGTGTGTGGGGCTGGGGCACATCTGTAGGATCATATGAAATGAGATATGTCATGATTATTAGAAAGATACAAGGTGGAGAAAGCTGAACAGGTAAAATAATATAGGAGATGGTTTGAGAAAAGGGCAGGTGTTCAAGAAATCAAGTCCTATATGCAAATGCTATCTGATGTCAGACATGTTTTCATAGAGTGAATACAAACATTATAAAACTTGAGCTGGTACACCAAAGCTCACAGAGGGAGAGACCCATCTCAACTCATATGGCATTGTCCTGTGTGCAGAAGAGCTGGGATGCTGGTTTCCCATAAAAAATACTCCAATGCATACATACATATGTATGAGTATAAAAGCAACTGTACAAGCATTTTTCTATTTCCAATATAGCTAATGCATGAATAAAGAAATGCTCTTTACATTTTATTGATTTCTTAGAAGCCTGTCAAGTTTGAATAAAGAATGACCAGAAAGAGATTTTTTTCCTAAGATTTGCTGCAAAATCTTTGAAATGCAAGGGACAAGGAATGATAGTGGAGTTGAAGCAAGAGGGTATAATTGACCTTCTATAATAACTTTATGTGCATATGTGACTCAGCTTTCTACCAATAAGAGGATTAGATGAGTGGCCAACTGAAACCTAGATACACACGTCCAAAAGTGTAGATTTAAGGAAAATCAGAGGATGGAAGAAGCATCTTAAAATGTCATAGTGGAGTATCTAATAGTAATCATCAGTATGGGAAAAGGTACACACTAATTCTACATTTTAAAATATTTTCTGCTTGTACATATATGTAACAACGAATCCCACCATTATGTACAATTATAATGCACTAATAAAAACATGGAAAAAATAAATTATTTTCTCTCTCCTTGTTCCTGGAGATGTTTTATTTTGGGTTCTTACACATGCCAGTTAACACTTCTTGTATTTTTGTTTCCCAATCTGCAAAACAGGTGCTAACATATGCCTTCAGGAGTATTGGTACACTATGTCTCACAAAAAATATAGTAACATGTGAGTATATATTAGCAGTCTTTTTTATGCTTTATTTTCTCTTTCCAACTTTTGAAGGCAAGGATGATGCTAATTGCTGCTATGTATTCCTCATGCTGCACATAGGGATACACCGCTTTGCAAATAGGCAATATGGGGTATGTTCATTAACTCTTTTGAAACATTCTTATTTAAAAAGGGGTACTGTTAACTTTGTTTCACAGATTAAATTTTAAAAAGATGTTTCAGTGTTATGGTAACCATATCCATATTTATTCTCTGAATGAAAATTAGTTTGATACCCTATATGGAAATGAGACATAGTATTTAATATTACTTAAAAGAATTCTCAGGTACATATGCTCTCTCCTGAAAGGGTAAGTGAGTTGATCAAAGGTGAGCCTAGCTTTGGTGGAGCTGAACTAGAACCTAGTGCTTGGGATTCCTTGAAATGTATTCCAACCAGAGGAAAATAAATGATTGCAGCTATGGTGTTGGAAATGATATAAAATACAAGGACTTAAGTAGTTTGGGAGAAAATGTAAGAGACAGCAATCTAGAATAAGCAATGTTTATACATAAATTTCTTTATACAGATTGCCATCTTCTCTTCTTTCTAGCATCTTCGAATAAGTGCTCTGACAGTGGCATAGTCTGCCCCTTCTTAAAATGTGACCACCAGCTTTTATTTTAGAAAGGAAGCTTTTGTGTGAAGTATCCCTTGAATCCCCACTGAATTTGTGGGAAATACATTTGCATTTGGTTCATGTATTGAGCAATCACACTACAGAGAAGAAGAGACACATTGCTGGGAGAAAATAATAAGCCCCTGAAAGGATTTATTTTAGCATTTCTTATGGTCCTTTTTGATCACGTTCTCCTTCTTTTAATTCATACTCATTTGAAGAGGAAAAGTTTTTAATTATAGTCTTAATCAGAATAATTAAGTGAAATAACTTGTTAAATTAGTTGTGAGCTAAACTTGTTTTAAAGCAAAGGTTTGGATTCGGTAGTGCTGTTTAGAAATCTATTTTGAAACTGGGATGTTGACTAAATTCAACCATGTCATTATTACTTCTTAAGTGTTATTTAAATAGCTTTTTCATTTTTACATATTTGCCATAGAAAAATAGGAAACTGAGATACACATCCAGTTTGAGATAATCACCATTAACATTTTCAGTCCTCTCCCTCTTCTCTCTCTCTCTCTCTCTCTCTCTCTCTATATATATATATATATATATATATGTGTGTGTGTGTGTATGTATGTATGTATACACACACACACATATATATACATACAAACATATTATAAATGTATATATATATATAGTCAGGAATAAGAATTTCATCTAAAATGTAAATTTCATGAGGTCCTGAATGAGTGTGACTGAATGAATAAATGCATATTTAATAGGACTAAATCACAATGAACATACAATTTTAAAATTCTGTTTTCTCATATACTACATTTTAAAGTATTTTTTAATGACACACTTTTTGAAGACTACAAATAACTATTTGATTTCCATCAGTTCCTGAAGTTGAAGATTTAAATTAGTTCAATTCTTTTGCAATAATAAGCAGTGCTACAATTGGCATCCTTGAGTTATATTTTTGGATGTATCTATAAGTATTATATTATAATCATTACCTAGACATTGAATAGTGTGAAAATGGAATGCCCTTTTTTTTAAGGTCTTTGCTACATGCTTTCAAATGGTGGTGAAAATGTTTGTACCTATCGAAATTATCACAGGCAGTACTGACAGTGCCCATTTTTCAGCTTCTTGTCAACAATGAATTAAAATTTTCATGTAATCTGTTTGATATTTTAAAAAGTGGGATTTAATATTATTTGCTCATAGTATGTTTAAATATTTTATTAACATATTTAAGGATAATTAGTGGGATTTTTGGAGGGTTTCACTGATCTTATTTTTTTCATATTAAGTCAGTATCCTTCCTTCCTTCTTTCCTTCCTTCCTTCCTTCCTTCCTTCCTTCCTTCCTTCCTTCCTTCCTTCTTTCCTTTTGGTACTAGGGATGGAATCCAGGGGTGCTTTACTTCAGAGCTACATCCCCAGCCCCTTTTTTAATGTTTTATTTTGAGACAGGGTCTTGCTAGGTTGCTTAGGGCTTGCTAAGTTGCTGTGGCTGGCCTGAACTTGATTCTCCTGCCTCAGCCTCCTTCAGTTGTGGGATTACAGACATGCACTACCATTCCTGGTTAAGTCAGTATAATTCTTTATCTGCCAGAGAGATGTCCTACAGATTTCAGTGTAGCTCCCAATATCTTAATATTCTAATTTTGTATTAAGTTTAAAATTTTAATTATCTGCTTGTAACAATTATACGTATTCAGTGTTTGAATGTGTGTGTGTGTGTGTGTGTGTGTGTAACTATTTGTTTTCAAATTCATGGCTTTTTTTTAAAAAAGAAATTTTCTTTGGGATGACATTTTGGAAGAACTATTATTATATTAATAATATAGAAGCCCTTCTATTTTCTTCTAGTGAACTTCATAAAATGTTATTTTATATCTTCAGTAAACTATATTTTCATTTGAAGTCTCCATTATCTACTTTTTAAAAAATGCTTTTATTAATGAATTATGCTATAATTATAATAGTGGAGTTCATTTTGACATAATCATACATGCATGGAGTTTAATTTGCTCCATTTCAGTCCCTAGTGCCTCCTCCATCCTTCCCCTCCTCCCTCCCCCTATTCCCCTTCCTCTACTCTACTCATCTTCCTTCTCTTTATTTATTTAATTATAATTTTATAGATACTCATGAAGGTGGAATTCACCATGGTGTGTTTATATGTGCATATAACATAATTTTGTCAAATTCATTCCACAGTTTCTCCCCTCTCCCCCTCAATCTCTTTCCTCTTCTCCACTGGTCTTCCCTCTATCTTCTTGAAATCTGACCCTCTCCCCCTTTTTCCTTTATTTTGCTCTAGCTTACATATATGGGGAAAATCCTTATGTCTAGTTAATTATCCTCCTCAATTCTCTTCCTTTAAGTCTTGAATTTGCTGGGATCTACATTGCTATGGTAAATGAGATCTTTTCTGTTTTCATTGCCTATTCTGGTGGTTATGGCTGGTATATGGAGAAGTGATGGACTTTGATCTCTTTTTCTTCCTTGCAACTTGACTGCATTTTGCCCTTGGCTGACCCTCTCACTGCCTCCACACTCATACTGAGCCCAAGGCTCAGTCCAAGTCAAGGTTGAGAAAGGATAGAGCAGCCATTGCTCTGAGATCAGCACTGACATGCTTTCCAGAGATAGCGACAATATCACACAATTCAATCTTCTCTCCATGTCTCCTGGTCCAATCCTGATAGTGAGCTCCAATTAAAGCTCCTGCTTCTCCTGCAAACAGGCCTCTCCTTTCATCCATGTGAGATGAAGCAGAGAGCCAAGTGCTGGTCAGGTGACCCTGCACGTTGGGTCTTACCAGCAGTACTTCTTGCAGAAATTTCTTGAAATTGTGCACATGTGAATAGCACTTTTTTTCTGTTATGACACAGGTGCAGATTTCAATGTCTTTTTACATTCCTTTTATCCTGTTCATGGAATTTGAGAGGCAGGGAAAGTTGAACATATGCCCTCCATTTTTACCTTGACCCAGAATTCTTTAAAGTTAGTTATTTGTTGGTAATCCTCTGCATCTTAGAGAGTTAAGAGTGGAACTTAAAATAATTGAATTGAATGGTTGTTTCTAGAACCTCACTCATCTGCCTTTGTCTGGGTTGTTTTCTGTTACAGCTCTATGCAGTGCTCTAAGGTAATTTATGGGCACTGTCTTTGCCTAGCAGAGGAGAAATCCGGCTGTCTTTCATTGCAGATACTTGATTGGAGAAGACACACAAATCAGGTAGCTTTGCAATTCTGGTGTGGATATAAGTAACTGGGTCACCTAATTCAGGTAAGTTTGTATTCAGATCCTTATTTCTACTTAAATAATAAAATTTTCAGAAGCACAATTCTCATTTGTAACTTTCAGAAGGTTCAGGTGAGGAATTGCAATATTGAAGGCAGGAAAAAGCTGAAGAAATCACAACTCACAGGCTTAAGTAGCTATGTCAATTGATTTTATGCCTTGGGTTTTCCAATACCTTACTCATACACACACACAGACGCACAGACACACACACACACACACACACACACACACACACACACACCGTGTGTGTGTATATAAATATATCTATATACACATATACATATACATGTGTATATGACCTTTAAAATGGCTCTTAGTGCTTGAAAGTGCCACTCTCTTCATAGTCAGTAATGTATTCCTGGAGAGATGGACTTGCAGGGGGGGAGCCCACTGGTGGAATCCTCCATTGTGTGATGCTTATGATGGATATAGCTTGGCTATGAACAAAGTGACATTAACAATTTTTCATGAGTGGCAGATTAGAGGGTGAATGGGGTAACTGAATTCCTTGCCCCTGATTACAGACTTATCAGGGGTGTGATACACAGGAAGTGCATGTACAAATTACACTCTTGCTCCAGTAATGAGCAAGATACATCCCCTGAAGGGGCCTCACTGTTCCTAGATTTTAGGTTACACTCCAATCCCAGCCAAGAGTTTCTTCTCTTCTTTTTGCACAAATAGAAATAGTATTCCTATGTAATAGACTCTTCTGGGCTCCCATCATCAGCCACTGTTCCGTGCTGAGCTGCAGATCTGCTGGGATATTTTCTACTATGTGAGCAAGTCGGCTTCCATTCTGAATATTTCATGCACGCAGTACATGCTTGATGGAGTAAGAGCTCTCACCAGTGATGAATTCATAGCACACACATTGGCAGCTTTCCTGAACTGTTTACTTTAATAACATCATCAACAATTAGCCCTGTAAAGTCAAAATTTAAATGGGCTCTGCAAACAAACAAGCCTCTGAATCAGCTAATAACAAGACGGGCCTAAAGGGGCCTGATGTAATTAGGTAGGACAATAGCTGAGAGGAAATTAATCAAGGGTAGGAGCATAAAAAGTAATGGGTTCTTTCACCACAGCTTTGAAAAATGCCATAATTCCAAAGGGAATGAAAAAGGGTGGAATAGGAGATGGGCAGAATCAATCAATACCTACTTATTTGTGGACACATTTGCATTTCTCCAGGAGAGCTGCTGATGACTGGAGATCCAGGAGAAGGAAGGAAGAGGAGTTATTTATTTAGCACATTCTCTGTGGCAGATGCTGTGTTTATTTTTAAAACAGTACCTTATCTTTAAATTTTACAGTATTCTGCAAGGTAGGGATTTTACAAGTGAAGATTTTACAGATGAAAAATCACTCAGAAGATGGAAAAATAGTGCACAAAAGAAGGTGCATGTTAGCGGGTAATCACAGCATCTGGGGATGCTGAGGCAGGAGGATCTCGAGTTCAAAGCCAGCCTAAGCAACTTAGTGAGACTCTGTTCCCTAAGTAAAATATAAAAAAGGGCTGGATGTGTCATAGTGGTTAAGCACTCCTGAGTTCAATCCCTAGTACAAAAAAAAAAAAAAGGGTTTATTGGATATCATTGAGGACATTACACTGTTCAGAGATGGGGAGACTAGAGATTATACTGCTGCCAGGGTTCAAGGAAAAGAGAGGCCAATATGGGCTGAGCAATCAAGAAAGTCTTTGTACATGGAAGCTTTTAACACATGGGTAGGATCTTAGGCAATTGAAAGGGGCCAATAGGATGGACTCTTAGGAGAACATTCTGTCTTGCTACTTTTTTGTCAGTTTATTTTTTTTTCCTCCTAAAAGGATGGACTCCACAATGGGGAGAGGAGATGAGAAGGACTGAGTGTATATGTGTTTGTGTGAGAGAGTGAAGGGTGGGAAGGAGGTTGTGTGAGCTGGGATGGGGTAGGGTGATGGTGGTTTAGAGAACACTAGAAAGATCTAGAAATAATTCCTTCACAGACTCAAGTAAAGTGCTAAAAAGTTACAAAGCGAGAGACATTTTTGTTTTTTTGCAGCTATCCTACTGTTGCAGGGCTAGGGATATACTGCTGTACCCAGGAAACCCATTGTCCCGGGATGTCTGGTAACTGTTAACATCAGAGTAGAGTGTCAGGGCTGCTGATAACATCCTCACCTTTGGCAAGGAATATTTCTCAGACTTGTTTTTTGCCAATTCCACGGGATCAGCCAATGATGGGGGCTCATTCACTCTCCACATTTCACTTAGCATAATGTTTTGAAGGTTCTTCACTTTGCAGCAAGCACTTCGTTCTTTTCTACTGCTGGCTAATAGTCCTTTATGTGTACATACATATTTTGTCCATTGATTTGTCAGTCACGAACATGTGAGCTCTTTTCACCTATGGTTAGTAGTGCTGCTGTGAACATGAATGCACTTGTGCTTATTTTAAGTACCTGTTTTCAGTTTTTTGGGGTAAATACTTAGGAGTAGAACTGTGGGACTATAAATGTAATTCTATGTTTATATTTTTTGATAACCTCTAAACTATTTTCCATAGTGGACCAGCCATTTTGCATTTCTACCAATAATGCATGGGTGCTATGATTTCTCCACATCTTTATCAATACTTGCTATTTTCTGTTTATTTGGTCATAGTAGCCTGGTGATATGAAATGGCACCTCTTTTGTGACTGATTTGCATATCCATAATGACAAATTATGTTCAACATCTTTTCATGTGCTTGTTGGCCATTTGGAGAAATATCCATTAAAATCCTTTGTCCATCTTAAAAACTTGGTTCCCTTTTCTTGTGAAGTTGTAGGAATTCTTTATATGTTCTGGATATTAGACCCCATCTAGGTGTATGATGTAAACTTATTTTCTTCCACATTTTCAAATGTCTTTTCACTTTTTACTTATTTAAATAAGAGCTACTTTTAAAGTTCACTGTGCTTTAATCAGGGGACTGAAGATATTTTAAAGAAAGTTGTTATGTTTGAGTCCAAACTCAGTTTAGATCCTTTATTAGTTGTGCTTCTTATTGTCTTCATATTCCCACACTTACTTTAAACTTTACTGACAAAATCCTTTGATGTGAAAATTTTTAAATTATGATGAAGTCTAATTGTTATTTTCTTTTTTGCTTGTATTTTTGGTGTTATGCCTAAGAATTAACTGTCAAATCCAGAATCATGAAAAATTTCCCTCTATTTTCTTCTGAGAGTTTTGTGGCTTGGGCTCTCCTATTGATTGGTTCCATTCTGAGATAATTTTTGTGTGTAGTGTGAGGTAAGAGCCCAGATTCAGTCTTTTGTATGTGACTGTGCAGTTGTTCCAACATCATTGTTGAAGGGACTATTTATTCTTTCTTCATTGAATGGTCTTGACCTCTTGCTAAAATTCAGTTTTTTGTAGATATGAGTTTATTTCTATATTCTCATGTTAATTCTATTGGTCTGTATGTCTATCTTTGTGCCAGTTTCATTACTGTAGCTTTGTAATACATATGTTTTTCTTTTCTTCTTCCTCCTCGTCCTCTTTCTCCTCCTCCTTTTTTTGAAGTGCTGGGGATTAAATCCAGGGTACTCTGCATGCTATGCAATGTAATAAATTTTGAAATCAGGAGGTGTGAGTCTCCTGATTTTGTTTTCAAGACTGTTTTGGCTTGAAATCTGATATAAACACTGTTTTTTTTTTCTATTTCTGCATAAAAGACCATAGAAACTTTGATATAGGTTGTATTGAATCCATAGATCACTTTTTGTTTTACCACCTACATCTTGATGATATTAAGTTTTGTAATTCATTAACATGTCTTTCCACTTATTTAGGTCTTATTTAATTTCTGTCTTTCCACTTATTTAGGTCTTATTTAATTTCTGTCAGCAATGCTTTACAATAGTATTCAGGTATTCAGTGTATATATCTCTATCTTCTTATTTAAAAGTATTACTGGATATTTTGTTCTTTTGGATGCTATTGTTATTGGAATTGTTTTCTTTATTTGCTGTTTCAAATTGTTCATTTTTGGTGGATAAAAACACAACTAATTTTGGGGTATTTATCTTAGATCTTAAAATGTGCTGAACTTGTTTTTAGTTTTATTGCAGTTTTTTTTTTCTTTTGGTGATTTTCTGTATTAGTATTATGTTATCTGTAAATGAATTAGTTTCACTTCTTTCTTTCCTATTTGGGTGCTTTTTATTTCTCTTTGTAGCCTAATTGGTTTGGCTAAAACTTTCAGTTGGAAAAGAGTGATCATAGAAGGTTCCTGATCTAAGGGAAAAGTTTTCAAAATTTATCATTGGATGTGATGATAATTGTGGGATTTGTTTACATGATGATGTCTTAACTTCTCTTTCATCTGAAGGATAGTTTTTTCCATATATATAATTCTTGTTTGGCAGGGTTTCTTTTCAGCACCTTAAATATGTCATTTATACATGTCAATACCTTCTAGCATTCATGGTTATTGATGAGAAATTGGCTATTAATCTTATTGAGGATCCCTTATATGCAAACAGTTGCATCTCTTTTTGAAATATCTCTCCTTGCAACCAGTTTGTGATAGTTTAAATATGGGTCTTGTGTATCTCTCTGTCTAGACTTACGGGAGTTCATTAAGTTTCTTGTACGTGTGGATTCATGTCTTTCATCAATTTGGAAGTTTATAACCTTTACTTCTTGTAATATTCATTGTTCTTACTTCTCTCTTCTTGTCATATGGAACTTCAAAAACACATGAAAGAACTTTGGTTTGTGTAGAGAGGAGTGAGGGAAGGGGTGGGGCTGTGGGGATGGGAAGGATGGTAGAATGAGACAGACATTCTTACCCTATATACATGTATGATTACACTACTGGAGTGACTCTGCACCCTGTATATCCAAAGAAATGAGAAGTTGTGCTCCTTTTGTGTACAATATGTGAAAACGCATTCTACTGTAAAATTAATTAATTAATTAATAAATACATGTTGTGGTTCACTTGATGTGTTCCACACTTTAGTTAAGCTTTGTTCTTTATTCCTTTGTCTTTATTTTTTCTTTCTGCTCCTCAGACTGGATTTTTTTTCAAGTTTTCTGATTCTTTATTCTGCATGCTCTAATATGTTATTGAACACTGATAGTAGATTTTGTGTGTGTGTGTGTGTGTGTGTGTGTGTGTGTGTGTTGCTGGGGATGGAATCCAGGGCCTTGTGCATTTGAGGCAACCACTCTACCAGTTGAGCTACATCCCAGCTCCCTGTAGTAGATTTTTTTTTTTAATTAGTTATTGTATTTCTGAGCTCTGGAATTTTTATTTAGTTCCTTTTTGTAATTTTCTATCTTTTAATTTACAGTTTCACCTTATTCATACATAGTTTTATGATTTCATTCAGTTATTTGTTCATGGTTCATTTTAGCTCTGAGCATTTTTAAAACACTCTACTTAAAGGCTTTGTCTAGTAAGTCCAATGTCTGGGCTTCCTTAGAAGGAGTTGAAGTCAATTAATTTTTATCTTTTATTAATAAACTATAATTTCCTGAGTCTTTGTATTTTTTAAAAACTAAACATTTGAGGATTATAATGTGATAATCCTGAAAATCTGATTTCCCTTTTCTTTGCACTTGTTGTTCTTGATTGTTGAAGGTTGTGCTTTTTTGTTTGTTTGTTTAGTGTCTTTTACAAACTTTTTTTGAAGACTGTATTTCTCATCTTGGACAGATGCTGAAGTCACTAATCTTTTAGGTTAATTCAGCTAGTGTTTTGACAGGGATTTATTTGAATGACAGAAACATTTTGAACTATCGCTTTTTTTCTTAATTTAGCATTACTTGGTTTTTTATTTTAATACTTTGCCTACATCCCATATTTCTGAAAAAAAAATTGTCCTGACACATTTTTTTTTTTTTTTTTTTGTACCAGGGATTGAACTCAGGGGCACTTGACCACTGAGCCACATCCCCAGCCCTTTTTTGTATTTTATTAGAGACAGGGTTTCACTAAGTTGCTAAGTGCCTCATCATTGCTGAGGCTGGCTTTGAACTCTTGATACTCCTGCCTCAGCCTCCCAAGTGCTGGGATTACAGGCATGCGCCACCACGCCCAGTTGGTCCTGATGCTTTTTGCATTTAAAAAAAAAATTGTGTGGAAAGATAATTTTGAGGCTGCATGTTCAACCATTTTGTTATTGTCATGTGGCAGTGTATTTTTGTCTTAGATGTTATTGGTTCTGTCACTTGGTAGTTGAAAGACATTAGTTTTTTTGCCTCAATTTCTATGTTTCTTAAAATCAGATAATAATAGTAACTTTCACAAAGATGTGTGGTAAGAATAAAGAAAATCATGCATTTTAAAATATTTATGTCTGACTTATAACCTGTGATTATTACATGGTAGCAATTATTAATATTAATAATGCTAGTATTATTAGTATTACTATATTGAATGAATAATAAAAGGATGTTGAATTAATTCAAGATAGCAAATATCAAATGATTATAAAAAGAGATGTTTTGAAATGATTCATTGAAGTAGATAATTCCACCCTCCTGTCACTCTGGACTGTATATTCCTGTGTCTGCCTTTTTATTGGTCATATCCAGATTGACATCTAAGACAATCCTCCTGTTTAAGGACTTCAAATCTGAACTCTTGTTGCCACGCCTCTCCCTGTAAAATTCACTTTTACTGCAGCCCTTTAGTATTAGTAATGGCACCTAGTCTCAACCTTGAGGTCTTTCTTGATATTTCCTTTTCTGTACATCTGCCAACCAATTCTTCATGGTTATAAGTCACCTGGACTACTGAGGCAGTCACCTTGTTCTTTTCCTTCTTCCTTTCTTAACCTACATTCCTACAATTCTTCTCATGACAACTAAGGAACTCTTTTCTGAATGCAGATAAGATCATGCCATTCCTGTGCTTTCAACACTCTGGTGACTTCCCACTACACTTAAAAAAGTCCACAATTGTTTCTATAGTTAACAGTTCTGCAAAGCTTGTCTCCACTGCCCACTCTGATCTGGTTTTCTGTCACTCTCTTCCTGCTCCCGCAGTTCCAGTCTTGCTATTCCTCCGCTGTAGAAGTTTCCTTCTGTAAAACTTTGTACTTCCTTCCTCCTTTGCCTGGGAAACTCTTCTTCCTGACGTCCACCTGTCTTGCTCCCTCCTTATCCAGTTACCCAGTTCAAGGTCATGTCCCTGGAGAAGCCTTTCCTAACCATCTTATTCAAAGTAGTAATCCACTAATCTCACCCCTACCCTTCTCTACACTTTGTAGATTGATAGTGTGGAATGTGAGATCTGTGTGAGTAGGAACATTTGTTTCACTCATTGCTATAATCTTAACATCTAGAGCACATGCTGAGTAATTTCTGAGTGAAGGAATGAATTCTCATCTATAGAAAGAGAAATGGAAGTAGCATAATGGACATAATTAAAGTTGGATTTGGAGTGAGGCAGATTTGATTTTCATGAAGTTCTGTCACCTCTCAGCTGTGTGACCTCAGGTCAAGTGATACAACCTCTCTGGGCCTCAGATTGCTCTCTAGAAAATAGGCACAGTGAGACTTGCCTTGAAAACTTGTGCAGAGGCTTGTCTGTTGGACATATAAATCCCCTGGTATCTTGTTTGACAAATAGTAAGTACTTAAGCACTTATAGCTCTTGCCAAAGATAATGTTTCTTAGCTCCAAGCAGGCTATCACTCATGAGGCATTTCTTTAGAGTCAGTGGTGTATTTTGGCCTCTGGACACAGCTGCAGTTCTGAGATTGTTCAGTGTCTGCTAATATAGGATTGTTTTCCCTTAAATTGCTCAGCTATTTTTTTCCCAGTGGTTATTTTCTGTTGGGAATTGTCTTTCCCTGTTAAAGTCCATATGTTTTGATTCTTGAGTTTATAAAGAATTTCAAAAAGGGTACATTGTCTACTGGTAAAAATAAGGCCAGCTTGATCATTTCTTCTGAACCTTCAGTTTAAAAGCAAATTTCATTGGTATCATAGTTAATTTCATAAAGTTCAGATCATCATGGTTTTTGTTAGTGAAATACTGAGGATTCAGCAACATTCTTTAACCAACCTTAAGCTTTACTCTGGATGACTTAAGCACAGCACAGGCAGAAGGAAATAAGGACATCACGTAAAGATACTATCTGCTCAACCCCATTCCATTATGGTCTCTGCTCTGCAGACCGGTTCCCCCTCCAGGGATTGTACTATATTGCGTCTAGTTCCAGGGTTGAGAAGTGGCGTTGCAATGATGATTCCAGGACAGTCTTGGGACACAGCCAGGTGGAAATGGCTGCAACTTGGTGATAGATTCTGCTGATGTGCTCTTTTTCCTCCGATTGGGGAACAGCATCCCCTCCGCACCCCCTGGCTCCCGGCTCCACTGCAGACTCTCACCTCTCATCACGGGATGTTTAAGAACCCCCGGGAATCAGTCTCACAGACAGACGTGAGCTAAAGATACTGACATAACTGCCCAGGGGACTGCCTTCAAGGCACTGAATTTGCACGAGATGGGGGGTGGGGTGGGGCAGGGAGGGAGATGGATTGCAAAGTAAATCAGATTTAAGAAACTGCAGCATCGGTAGGAAAAGGAATCAGTGGAGACTAAATATTCTTAACCCTCTTTTTAAAGAATAATAATGATGCATGATCTATAATACACATTATATTGCACATTATAGAGTGAAAAATGTGGCGTGAAAAAGGCGAAATGCTCCATTGGTCCATGACTTTGCAGGTGGTCTATGCTTGCTAATCTTCTGTTTTGCACAACACATTAGGAGCAGTTTATACTCCATAAATATTTTCCCTGCACGGTGACCCTCATGCATATCTTTTTCTTCTGGGTTTAATTCAGCTGCCATGATACCCAAGGAGTCTTCGTCTTGTTAGCAAGATGCATTATCCTGTTGGCCATCAAAAGATTGAAGCAGAAGAACAGCTGGGAGGCAGCAGGGCTGGGTGGGGGAGCAAAGGCTGCTCTCTAATTATTTCTCAGCCACCTGTGCTGGTGCCTCTCACTCCTCTGTGATAGCTTCCTCCTATTGTGAATGCTGGCATCAATGCAACCAAGTGACTTCCTAATCCTGCAGTAAGACAAGCCCTGTAAATCAGGGTTGCAGAAAATACTTAATTTTCCTGTCAAAGTAAAACAATGTGCTTGAAGCTCCAAACCTGAAATAGGAAGAAAAAATAGATCTTATATGTAGCCTCCCAAATCCCCACATCTTGCTTTTTCTTTTTTTTCCCTTCTTTTACTTAGTAATCTAAATGTAGATCCAATGTAGCACTTAGCTCCAAGCAGCTCTTTCCAGGGACATGGGGTTTATTTAAATAAGAGCTACTTTTAAAATTCACTGTGTTTTAATCAGGGGGGCTGAAGATATTTTAAAGAAAGTTATTATGTTTGAGTGCAAACTTAGTTTAGATCCCATATTAATTGTGCTTCTTATTGTCTTCAAGAAGACACTTACTTTAAATTGATGGCAAAATCAGTGTACTCATTTAAGCAGATATACATAAAACACACTTGGCATCCAAAAAATATTTGAAAGGCACTCACAAATGAAGCAAGATCAATTACAATGAAGGTGTATCAGATTCCAACTCTGGTAAGCACTTTGCACATACCATTTCATTTATTCCCCCAAACAACTTTGAGAAGTAGAAAAATTAATAGTGGGGATCAAGTAGAAACTGGGGATAAGTATTTTGAGTGCTTGGTAAGCTGGTTAACTACATGGATAGCCAAATGGCTTGCAAATGATATAATTTATACACAATAATAGTAATTTATTCTCTCTTGAACTCGACATGATGGGAAACAGAAGTTTGTTGAGGTCAAGATACTTTCTCGAGGTCTTATCCCTGACAAGCAGAGGCACAACAGTTCTAGAACTCAGGAATGATGAGCTACCCCACGGAAAAAAGGCTTTTTAGGACCCTCAGTTGCTCTGTACCTATCATGAAAAGATTTTTCCAGCTCACAAGATCAGAAGGGGAAAGCATGCCAGTAAGGCAATAAGAACCTTCATATTCTCCTTGCAACTGATTATACATTTACAACATGAGACAAGAACTTACAGGACCTGAAAACCCCCTTTCCAAAATCTCTTTCAGCTTTGAGTCACACTTACTTATTTTGTGTGGTGTGTCTATTAATGACTGTTAGGGTGACTGAGATATGGGTAAAAATATTTTCAGCAGCATTATTCATAATGGCCCAAATTAGAATAAAACCCAGTAGCACATTTTCATTAACAGGAATGAGTGTATTTTAATATTTTATATAAAGGAAACATGATGTACTAATGAAAATGAATGAATGTCTGCTAACCATCTATCATGGAAGCTTGCAGAGGAATCTCAAAAATATAATCACGAACAAAGGAAGCCAGACCAAAAATACACGCTGTATAATTCCATTTACATAAAGGTCAGAAAGAGGCAGTGCTAAGTGATATTATTTAGAATGCATACACGAGAATTAGAGCTATCGCAAAATGCAAGATGATTACACTCCAAGATGGGTCGTGGCTGCTCCAGGATATATGCAAGAATATTGATTGAGAGAGTATGTCAAGTCCCTTTAGGGGGCCAAGTTCTCTTTCTGTCATTGGAGGTGGTTTTCCGATTTACTTTACAATAACTTATTAAATTGTGGATTTATACTTTATGCACTTTTCTATATACATGTCATATTTTATAATTAAAAGGTTTAAACATGCATAGAACTTGTCCTTCTAAGACATCTTCAGTGGGAGGAGTAACGGCAGGGGTCAGAATGCCTGTCTGGCCCCTGACCTTTTGCTATGTCCCCTCCCTGGAGGGGATGTGGCAGCAGTGGCTTCCTGCTGTGTGTCCCTGCATGTAACAAGCTGACCCAGTTATGGGGCCTGGGCTGGCTGCAGGGCAAATAACTGGATCTTTCCTTCATGTGAAGTTTGAAGAACTGGGAATGATTTGGATAGTTACATTAAGGAAGGAATAAAGGGACAGTGACACATTTTAGCTAATTTGTCTCTTAAGGTTCTACAACTTCTGTCAACAGAGGGAACTAAACCACCCAGATAAGAAAAATGTCCTTATTCCCAGTCAGTCTCCTTCAACCCGTGCTATTTCCATTACGTCATCATTAATCCAGGCCTGGCACCGTGGCTCAGTTCACCTGCTCATCCAGGAAACCAGGTCTGGCTGCCCCCACTTCCCCATATAAGGGTTTCAGAGTGGATAGGAGGCTGGGTGAGTGGCTTGAGGACAGGCTGCCCAGGTCAAAAGAAAGCATGCAACTCAGAAAGGCGGAATAGATGGCAACAGCCAGGCGGCTGGGGTGAAGGCCAGAGAGTCAAGCCGGACTAGGAAGCCCTATACTAGGAAGCCAGGCCTGGAAGACAGTCTGAAAGCCCAGGTCCTGGGCTTCTTGACTCAGGGGAAAACATGACATGTGTAGTGAGGTCCTGAGTGAAGAGTGAACATGTACAGACCCTGGTGATACTAATTTTTCAGAGCGAAATCCAGCCGTCAGATTGAGAATCTGCACAACACCCTTGGCTTCTCTGGTCAATCAAGTTGCATTATTTAGAGCCAGGCCAGCTTGCTAAGTAAAACAGGAAACAAGGTGGGCCCTATGGGGCTTTGTAATGAGTCAGGGAGAGTGTGGGTGTTCACACTGCCAGGAAGAACCTGTAGCAAAATTCTAAGTAGGAAAACGAGTTACAAACAGATCCCCCTTCCCTTCATACATTCATTTTGTGAATTCAGTATTGGGCCTAATTTTTTTTTCCCCTTTTTTAAAGAAGATATCTCCACTGGCTAGAAAACTGGCATTGACATTTTGGTGATTAATAGGTTGTTTAGTTTATTTGAAATTATATAGCAAATTACAGAGCTGCTTGCTTATTTTACTCCACTGAGCTCTTCAAAGCAGAAAGATGGGCCTTCTAAGGCCTTCTGTAATTAAGGCGGCACAAATCTGATGAATTTAAATGGAAACAATTAGACTTGGAATATAGTTTAACACGGGGTCATGGAGCAACCAACAATCAACCAGCTGTGCGATGTTCATGAATTCAATAATTTCTTTATGCCAGGATTGCCTCATCTTTAAACTGAAAGCAACCACTTGCCTAAGACCATTGTGAGAATCCAGTGTGATACATATGTGTGTATGTGTGTGTAGGCCTACATGTGTGTATACAGATGATGCCTTAATGTGCATATACAACACACCACACCAGGTTCAGTCCCTGAAGTCGTGGGACCCTAGCCTTTGGTTTCTATCTTTTATAGTGAAAATTTCCTGAACATATGGGGTAATCATTAACTGTAAATTCCTACTTAAGAAGAGTGGGCCCCTGAAAACTGGACTAGAGGCTTTGTACCAACAGGTAGAGGTCTTGGTTTCTCACTAAGCCTCACACTGCCCAGGACTGTGGAGCTCCAGCTACCTGGAGCTATTACCCTCTATTTCTGGAGAGACAGGGTAAGTAATGAGGTTGGATTTGCTATCTGAAGATGCGTATGTGATGTCCTGAGCCTCCCCCTCAGAAGCTGAAGGCACTTGAGCAGAAGTCTAAGCCTCTTGGTGTCCACCGGGATAGCTGGAACAGTGCCTGACATGCTAGCTATGCGGTGGCCATTTGTTGAATGAAAAAATATCTTCATATGCGAAGTGTGGATCACAATATTCTCTTCCTGTCTTTTTTTTTTTTTTTTGGTGGGGGGTGGGTACCAGGGATTAAACTCAGGGGCACTCCACCACTGAGCCACACCCCCAGCCCCATTTTGTATTTTATTTAGAGACAGGGTCTCACTGAGTTGCTTAGCACCTTGATTTTGCTGAGGCGGGCTTTGAACTCATGAGCCTCCTGCCTCAGCCTCCTGAGCTGCTCACCTCCTCTCTTAATGGACACACCTGGAAAATTTTTAAAGTCCCTTTAAACTGTAAAGCCCGACTCAAATTTCAGCACTTATTATTAAAGAAATGCTGACACTTATTGAACAAGGGGAATACTCTAGGCTGATTTTGGTTAATTCCACAGCATGGCATATCCTGAACAATCCATGAACAAGTACGGATGCCATGCTTCTCTAAAATCAGAAGTGCTCTTGGAATATATGAAAAGATCTTTTTGTGAAAGAACAGTGGGATTCGATAATGTTGGGGTTGGCGTGGGAGATGGGCCATGTATAATTTCAGTTTCTTATCAGGAAAATTTTCTGACAACTAGAGCTTTGAAAGAGTTGAGCTGTCTTCTGTCTTGATAGTTAATGGGCTTCCTTTCCCCTGATGTACTCGAGCTGAATTTTCCAGGAATGTTGCAAGAGAACTTTCCTGGCAGAGGGAGAGGATGACATTAGACTAGATGTTCCATAAAGTCCTTTTTGTCTTTGAGATCATAGCTATTACAGAATTTTAGATATTGAAGCTAAAATCATCATTCCAAATGCCAGTGGGAAAAAATGTTCTCAGTCAAATTTACTTGGGATGTTTTACAAGGATCATTTCAAATAAATCAGCAAAGGGAAAAATAATCCTATCACCTTTAAATCCTTAAAGCTGATTCTATCTTCAGAAAGTGGAATTTATAAGTGCTTTGAAAGGTCAAAGGCCCCCTGTAGGACAGTGTTCCTTTACTGAAACCAGCCCTATATTTGGTCTTTTCTTGAAGAAACGTCGTCGGGCTTTTGAGGAGTGTGGAGAGGAGTATGGTGTGCTTCCAGTAAAGGGCACGGTTTCCTCCTTGAACAGGCTTGCAGCCCGGAAGACAGGTTGATTTGCATTTTATCTGTAGCACATTCTTCCTCTATGCTCTGGCTGTAGTGCTGCCAGCGTCTGCCTGGATACGGCTTGTCCCCTGAGGAGGGCTGCATTCATCTGTAACCATCCAGTGCTGTTTAGTTGACAGACCAGCACTTTCTCCTCTCCTACCCAGACCCCAAGAAAAGAAAAAGATTGTAAGATCTTCTTTTAGCCATTCAAGGTCATTTCAAAAAGGAGCTAAAATAAGAAAATATCCCTGTATTTTTGTTTGAGCAAGGATTTGAAAGATAAAAATAGACAAGAAACATAAAGCAGAGCTTTGAAAGATTGAATTATATTTGCAGGAGGTGCAAGCCAAGTGAGGTGAGAGCACCTTCTCCTTTTGTGTCTGTTGAAATCCAGGTGGAATTGATGGACTTAAGAAAAAAAAAAAAAAGTATTACACAGCTCTGATGAATTTGCCTTGTCATTTCTGACTAACCCACTCCAAGGCCTGGTAGAATAGGCATTGCAGTCAAGGCTATCTAATATTTTTAAATTAAGCTTCTCTCAATAACTTTGGCTCAGTCTAAGGCAAGGTGGGAGAACCCCTGTAGTTGCAGGTGTTCAATGAATCCTGGACAGAGTGGAATGTCCTAGAACAATGACAACAGGCCTCTTGCTGGTGGTTCCCTGGAGCACCCTGTCCTCTGTCCTCCTCCATAATCTACATGGATGAGCTCATCCAATCCCATGTTTAAAATTACCATCTCATGACTTACTGTCCTATCCCATGCCGAGATATTTCATTTGAATTTCAGAAACATCCTTCAACTGTGTGATGGACATTTAGCTATAAATGTCTCAAATGAACTGAGAAATAAATTCTTTAGGGGGAATCAGGCAAAGGATTGGAAATCCTACTTCTCGTTTCATATCCACTGGGCTCCTTAAACACAAGGTATGAAATACACCTACACTCAGTGTGAAATACCAAATAGAAATCATAGTACCCCTTCATCATGGATTAGCAATTACCTAATACAGCCTCAACACGGCCCTCTCTGTTAAACTGATTTGAAGAGTGTAGTTGAAGTCTTGACTTCCCTGGTGAGATTTCCTTCTTCCTCTCTGTCTTGAGCCCAAGACGACAAAGCCCTCAGCTTAGACTCTGGATCAGTTATTAGGCCAGCTACCCTGAGGGAGATTGGGTGGTTTCCTCTAGCAATGATGCCCTGTTCATAAGGAGACCAATGCAAGGGACGAGAGGTAGCACAGGGCTCTGAACTTGACTTTGCTCATGGTTTTCCCTCCTCCTACTCAAGGCCTTTCTTCCACATCCTGATGGATTCTATTCATTTGTCCAGATCAAGCTTAGCTGTTGTCTTCTCTGTGAAAACATCCTGATATTCTATGGTTCGTTTATCCAGCCTGCTTCCAGTGTGCCCATCCTGAGCCCGTGGCCCTCAAACACGTTCCTTATCCATTGTGGTTCTGCTCTGTATGGCAGGGACTGGCCTCAGCACACCACGTGCCCCAGGTTGCTATGGCAGCTGACCTGTGGTGTCAGTCAATAAGAGACACAGGGATAGCATTCGGAAGCCATGATGTCCCCTCCCTCTCTGCACTGGATGACTTGGCTGGCAGTGACTGTGTCCCCTCTGCCATTCCAGCTCCCCTTGGACATGTGCGCTCAGGTTCCAGCTCCATGTGGGACTCCAGTTCAGGTTGTAGTGGCACCCCCTCCTCCACAGAAAATCTTAACTAAGTTTCTCCAGAAATCTTCACCATGGCTGATTTTGGGACTGTCAGCAGAAGAATCTCTACAAAAGAGTTCAATGTAGATAAACTTCCTATTTTCCTGTTGCCCTGTTTTGCTTGGCCCCTGACCTGGAAGAAATCAGCACTCCAGGTGCTGGACACCCATTTGTCTTTCACAAACATGTATCCAGTATAGTAGTTTGTAGAAGTGTGTTTGCAAATGCAAAGTGTGATAATAAAAAGACAAATTCTTTAACAAGGCCTCTGTCCTTGAGCTGGAGCTTCACAGAGATGTCTCCATTTCTAAGACAAGAGAAGTTACCAGTTGGGCTCCATGGTAACAGCTGACTGGGGGAGGAAAGAAAGGGGAGAAGAAGCTCTCCCCTTCTCAGGTGTTGTCTTGAAGGGTTAACTTGCCCAGAACAGTGAAAGAAAAAACTGCTTTTATGTGAACTTCTACAGACTGTGAACTTCTGAACCCCTCCCCTTACATGCTGGGTATAAAGTTCTGAAACTACCTGAACTCAGGGTTCAGGGGATTAATTGATTACAGTGAGAGCTCTACCCTCTGAACCTGGCTGCAGCCAAATAAAACTGCATCCTGCTGTCTTAGGTGCCTTGCCTCGTCTTTCCCTACAACAGGGTAACACCACAACGTTAATCCCTAGGGCTGCTGTAGCAAATGGCTACAACTTGAGGATTAAAATGACAAAAATCTATTCTCACTCAGTTTGGGTGGCCAGAAGTCTGAGACCAAGGTGTCAACAGGGCCACATCCCCTCCAACAGCTCTAGAGGAGAATCTCTCCTTGCCCTTTCCAGCCTCTCATTGTTCTGAGCATTCCTGAACTCAGCCTCCATTTCACAAGACTTCTCCTCTTCTCTGTGAATTTCGTTTATTATGAGGACAGTCGCCATTGTGTGTAGCATACACTTGAATAATCCAGGATGACCTCAAGATCCTTAATTTAATCATAATGTAATTATATCTGCAAAAGCCCCTTTTCCAAATAAGGAAATAGTCACCAGATATAGATATTAAGATGTGGAAATAGTACATCATCAGTACCAGTGTTGTGACTTTCTGTCCTTTTTTCTCCAGTCTCAGGGTGACAGGGGCTGATGGCTGCAGCTGACCTGGGGACTACCTCCCTGCTTATGCTTCAGCTCCCAGGTTCTCGCCTTCTCAGCAGCCAATTACTTACATTTCTTTGTGACTGCACCAAAATATTCAGAATGGTTACAGTGAGATCCTGATTTTCATACTCTTCTATGATACATACATATATATATATATATATATACATTTATGTTTCTATGATGCATGTTGTCATGATTTATTGGCATGTGCATGTGTTCTGGCATACTGTGGAACTTTGGTTATTTTTTGTTTTTACCACCAAGGCCCAGCACAGTGCCTACTCTAAAATGTGTTTAATAAACAATGAATTATAAGGAGTGATCTGAAATAATGAGGAAAACATATTTAATAGATCCACAATCTGGGAAGAATGTACGAGGTGTCCATAGAAGTATGGAAAGAAAAAACAATGTTTGTGCCCTTCTCCAAAACAGCAATTCTTGGAGAGGAAAAAGTATCTGTGTGAGTAGACTGAAACATTTGGGTCCTATAAGCTCAATACGGATAAATGTGTAGACACATGGATAAGTATAGACAAGACAGATTGTGTCCAGCAGTTTTATAAATAGTTTTTACTACCTTCTTATGGCTCCGAATTTTACTCCACACCATGCTTAACATTCTTTCAGTGGTCACCTCAATTTTTTCATACCAAATACCTTCTACACCCCTCCTCTGGTCACCTGTGGTCACACAGTCTGCTCATGATTACCTGGCATTTCAGTGAGGGATATGCGTTCTGCATGGATATTTACCGCTATTGCTCAAAATTCAGTCCCTTCTAGTCACAGTTGCTTAGTCGAACTTCTTGAATTAAAGCGCTGGTTATTTTTATCTCTCTTTGAAAAACCACCAGTGCCTTTCCACGTCTAGCCAGAAAGTCACACAACGTTCGTCTCTTTCCCACTTGTTTGTTTGTGCTGCTATAACAAAATACCATAAACTGAGCAGTTTGAACGACAAACTTTTATTTCCCACAGTTCTGGAGCTTATTTGGGGGTTCAAGATCAGGGTGCTACATGCAGTGTTGGGTTCTTAGAGAAGGCCTCCTTCCTGGTTTACAGACAATGTCTTCTTGCTGTGTCCTCACGCGGAGGCGAGAGGGCCAGCTAGCTCCCTGGCTTCCTGTGAGAGCACTCATCTCTTCCACAAGGGCTCCACCCTTATGAGCCAATCACCTCCCGAAGTCTCCACCCGCAGAACACATCACATTGGAGCTTAGAGTTCCAACACTGGATGGTGGGGGAACAGAAATGTTCAGCCCACTGCGCGTGCTCTGATCTTTCTACACTCGTGTGCTGTTGGATTACTGACAGTCCCTCAGTGTCCCTGTGGCCTTCTGTGTATACAGTCTCTGTGTCTGAGGATATTTGAAGTCACTTCCCTTTGGCCAAACTTTCTGTGTTTTTAAAGCCATTATAATGACCTCGCTAAAACTTTGGAACTAGATAGACTTGAGTTTTGAATCCAGGTTTTGTTTAACTGTTGATTGTCCGCATGCTTGAGAAGTTCATTATTCTCTTGGAACTTCAATTTTCTCATCTGTAAAGCCAAGAGTACTCATACTTACGTCAGTTTTATTAGTATGATTACATGAGAACATAGATGTGATATGCTTGTCATGTACTTATTTAGAGATTCTATTATTCTATTGTTATATCACAGTTACATTTCTGATTGAACGTTTGGTTGATCTTTTAAAAAGGTTTACTGCTTCAAACTTTATAATACGTATACTTTTTTGTACTTTTTGGTATTCATATTACCTAGTGTAAAATTTGTCCTTTCAATCTCACTCATTCTTCTCCAGTAATACCTTCCTGAATAGAATAACTGTCTCAAACAATGTCCTTGAGAACAAAGAGCCCTGTGTCACACATAGTAGGCATTCAATAAAAGGTTGTTGAACTGAATTAATTATCAATCCATTGACCTGATAAATTGCAGCATGTCCCTGCTTTTCTTCTGGAGGGCTGTGCTTAGCGCATTAATCTTAGAATCTTGGGTAATGCAGGCCCTGAGGCTGTGGTGTCTCAATTCTATGACACTAATGAGGCAGCTCAGAGGATTGTAAATGAATGGTATTTAACCATTTGCTAGAAAAATCCTATTTTCTCTGAGTAACTGACAAAGTGCTAATGTGAGAAGGTAGAAGGAGCCTTGGAGGGACATTTTCTGAGGTACTGAGGTATGTGTCCTATAATTTCAGAAGCATCAATTCCTTTTGCAAAAGCTCACCAGGGTGGGATGATGGTATTTCCCACAACCATTAATTAGTTCACTAATGAGTTTTGAAGCAATAATTGCCTAAACCACTTGGTTCAAAGAACTTAAAAGAATACATTGTTTTGTTTAATTAGTTATGCATAAGAATTCTTATTCCATGTGATTAAAATGGAGCTGAAAATCTCCTACTGCCTGGTGTTTGTACTGTGACATGATAGGTTTAGGTACTGACCGTGAAGTTCCAGCAGCATACAGCATTCAGCACAGTAACATCCAGTACAAGGTTATAGCGTAGGAGCAATAGGCTTCCCCATGTTATCCCAGCCGATACCATTGAGGTTTGCCCAATTGTCTGCTGTGATGCCCATGCAAATCTGAAATCACCTCGTGATGCGTTTCTCAGAATGTGCCTCACTAAATGACTCATGTCTGTGTAAATAGAGTCACAAGCTGTGGTCTTTTGTGGACTGACATCTTTTGTTTAGCTCAATGTTTTCAAGGTTGATCCATGCCTTAGCATATATCAGTACTTCATTCCTTTCTATTGACAAGTAATATTTCTTTGTAAAGTTATGCATGTTTTGTTCCTCCATTCACCATTTGATGGGCATTTGAGTTGTTTATGACCTTGAGTATCATGAATAATGCTGTGTGTAGATGTGCGTTTTCACTTCTTGGTACACACCTGGAAGAACTGCTGGTTCATGGAGTATCTCCATGTTTGACATGAGAAACTGTCAAAAGCATTTTCCAAAGTGGTTGCGCCCATGAGTTCTTATTTTCCAAGGTTAGTATTAGTCTTTTATAGTCTTTTTATCATTGACTATCCTATTCTATTTTGTACTGGTGACCTTATATTTTACTTACAACTTCCTTTCTTGGCTTTGTGATGTTATTAACATTCTGGGCTCTTCTTCCTTTGTCTTTTCTATAACCCTCTCCCCCTCTCTGCATGCAATTTTTGTTTTTTTTTCTGCCTCAGCAATTTCATTTACCACAATACATTCCACTTCTCAGTCCTGCAGCGATTGCTCTCAGATCAGTTTCCACCATGATTGAAAGTTTCTCCTGAGCTTTGGTCCCACAGATCTGATTGTCTTCTTAACTCCTTTATGTAACTGTCCAGTTTCAAGTGTCTGCTTTTAAAAAGTACATTCACAAGAGGGCTCACCATCTGCTCTGCAAAGGTGGTCTGTTCTCTGATCTCTCTCTCCTCTCTTTCTCTCTCTCTCTCTGCCTCTGTTGTCCTCTAAACTCAGAGTTGAAATTTCAGTCACGTTTTGAATTTTTCCTCTCCCTTGCCCCTCGTGCCCAGTTTTCTAAATGCTGTCTGTTTTATGTGTCAGTTGCCCTCATCAATCTTTCTTTTCTCTGCATTACCTTCCACCAGCCTAGATCACACAATTATTGCTCCTTTTATTTCAACATCTCTTCAGTTGGCCTACACGATTGTCATATTTTCCTTTTCAATCAGGGCCACATTTCGCACCTACACCTTACCTAAGGGTTCCGAGCACATTCCTGCAACTCCTCTCTTAACAGTCTCCGGGGGTTCCATAACTTCCTGTAAATAAATGGCAGATTCCGTGGCTGTGCATTCAGGTCTCCAGTGTGGTTTCCTAGTCTTGCCTCCTGCTGGGCTCCTACGTGCCACACATGCAGGAGGCAATGGCTGTTCTCTTTTGCTTATTGACCAAGCTTTGCACTTCCTGGCCTTGCCACTGAGTCTACATAAGCCAATTCTTCAAGGCCCTAATAGAATGTGGCCTTCTCCAAAACGATGCCCGAGAATGTATCACTCTTTCAACTCTTACCATGTTATTTTGCATAATGAATAAGAGTCACTCAGTGTCCAACTAATCGTCCCTCCCCAATCAATGGTTTCTGAGGGCAGAAGCCATGGTACATTTGTCACAACTAGAGCAGCTACCATTTAGTGAATGACTGCTTTGATTTAGGCATGGAGCTAAGTGGTTTTATATATATATATGTGTGTGTGTGTGTGTGTGTGTGTGTGTGTGTATGTGTATATACACAAAGTCCTTTTTAATTATCAAAACTTCTGAAATAGGCTTTTATTCACAATTCTCATTTTATAGATGAGGCAGTTAATGCTTAGAGAAGATAAGTAACTTTACCAAGGCTAAAGAGCTCCTAAGTGACAAAGCGAGGAATTTAGTTAGACTAGACCATCTGACTCCAAAGCCCATGCAATTAACTAGGACTACATCAGTTTGTCCACCACCCCTCACTTAATGAGTGTCAGTTAAATGAATAAGAATGGTTAGTGTGTGCTGCCGAGAGGAAGGGGAAGGCTAAGAGCTAGACTTCAGTTCTAAGTGGAACACTTAATACTTTCTTGGACTGAATTATTTATTCTGTCTGAGCTATTTACTCATGCATAAGGTGGAGGAAAGAGATAATGATCCCTATCTCACAAGGGTGTTGTGAAGATAAAATGAGACATTGCTCATGATGGCATCTAACAGTAGACTCTTGGTAAATATTAGTTGATAATAATAGAAATAAAATTTCATTTTTACCATTCCTCCTTGCAGATAGCACGATCAAAGGAGATGCATGTGATCAGCAGTAGCTGTAACATTTTCTCAAAATCCATCCCACCAGGATGCCAACCATGGTCTTTCATCTAAAATGGAAATACCAAACTATATGATACTTCTCAATCGAGTGTGTTTTTTGCTTCATTCAAATATCAATATCTCACATCTGACTTCTATCTATCTATTTAATTACAATATCATTGAGATGACCAGTAACCCTATCCCTGGGTTTCTAGGAGAGATGTGGACATCATTCAGACTTTATTAGGACCTTGACCTTGTCTGAACTTCATCTCTGTTCTTTCTGTGTCCATCAAATGACTTCAAACATGCAAGCAAAATGTGGTCCTCTTGCTTCTCATTCTGTTTCTCTACATTAGTTCCTATTCTTTATCTTGCTGACCTCGGTGATTCACCATAGCATTCAAATACTTGCAAATATTGGTGTGCACAAGAATGTGTCCATCTAGTGAGACCTTTTATCAAATGAAAAATTTAAGTTATTATAGTATGTGGACATACATACTTTCACTGAATTATCCTACTCTTTATTGTTATTCTGATTTTCATAAAATAAATGTCATTTGACCTTCTATAAGATCCTATCACTAATCCTGAACCTTACATTAACTTCTTATGTACAAGGGATCCTATTCTTAATATATTTTTCTTCATAAAAAACAAAGCCAAAAACTTGTTTTGAGACTTGGGTAAAGACAGACAGCTCTTAAGCAGGGGTGGAGAGAAGAGAAAAATTGTGACCTGGATACACAAAGAGTTAATTGTTTGCTTGCTCCAGACCATCCAAATATGAATGAGGTACATTAAGATGCCATAATAAAAGTAAATTTTATCAATGTGTTCCCAAATCCATGGTTGGGGAATTGTAGATGGAGGATTTTTAATGCAATTCCCATTCTGTTAACATTCAGGAAAAGAGCTGAACGTCTATCTTTATAAATCACATTGGGGAATTAAATTCTTTTGTGCCATCTTGATTTATTTATTTGGGGTTTTATGTATTCTAGTGGGAAGTCCAAAATCCAATCTTCTTGTCCTAGAGGGATTTCATAAATGCAGGGTGCAATTTAGAAAATTGAATAATTTTTTAAAAGCTTTGTGTTTTAAGTGCCTTAGACAAAATCTGCGGTAAACATCCCAATTCCCAAATTGTTGCTATTTCCATACTGGTAGCTAAAGCATGTAAAAATTAGACCTTGTTTCATATAAAATGAAGAAAGTCTTTGACACCAAAATGACACCCTTTTCTGTTTTTTGTAATTGCCCTTAGAAACATGCTTCACTGACCTGGGGAGAAGAACTTTCTGTAAGCACGAGCCATGTAGGTTCCTTGCTAGGCCTTCCTCGTCTTTGTGAGGAGCTGGTGGAAGGTCCTCTATGCTGATCATGGTGGGAAAGGGGTGACAGGGATCATGAGTAGTGCTGCAGCTCCAGGGTCTTTTTCCATTCATGCTCGTTAACCTCCTGTAAACAGCCAGGCAGGGATTCAGGAGGAGAACTCCATGTTCCATGACTCAATGTCACTGAAGTCAACCATTATAAAGTTCCTATCCCATCCAATGTCTGCTCATGGAGACTAATTTCTCTCCATATCATGGATTGATAAAATTCTGTGAACAGGTAATGAATGTGGGAACTTCTTCTAAACTTTGAGATGCAACGAGTTTTCATTTGTATTTGTTTTTATGATCCTTTGAAATACCAAAATGAAGACTGATAGTGATGTGAGAATGAGAGATGGCATGCATAGGAATAAAATATGGATTAATAACAATAACTAGGACCAATCCAGGATTTAGCAGCTGACTCAGTACTTTTATAAGCACTGCTCAGTTGATTGGCAGTCTTGCCAGGAAGTTGACTGAGCAGCCACACAGCCACAGTTATCTATGTCTTTCTATATAAAAACAAAACAAAACAAAACAAACAAACAAACAAAACAAAACAAAAACGGAGAGGTTTATACACATTCATTTAGAAATGAAAAGGAAGATTTGGGACCCGAAAGCAAGTTTTCTGATCATAGATCTTTTTTTTTTTTTTTTTTTTTCCCCCAATACCCTATTCTGCAGTAGGGAGGAATAGAAACTTTCATGGACAGACAGCAGGCTGAAGAAGGAGAATCTCTGCCTTCTGATAGGCAGCACCTTTGCCCAGGAGCACAGCTCCAGTGGTCTGTTAAACCTCTAGGGCTACTGGATAGGGCCACAAAGAGGGGGACCCACCTGAGAATAGTAGAATAATAAAGCTCCTACAAAATTAATTTCAAGAAAAACTTGAGTTTCACTAAAAATAATTTTATATTTAGGTTGTTGTGACTCTAGTAAACATTTAGAGTTATTGACTTAATAAATAATTGAATAAAAGCAATACATATCTTTTCTTTTCTTTTATTCTTTTTTGGGCTAAGGATTGAACCCAGGGGCTCTTAACTACTGAGCTACATCCCAATCCCTTTTTATTTTTTTAAAATATTTATTTATTTACTCTAGTTGTACACAATGAATGCATTTATGTTTACGTGGTGCTGAGGATCGAACCCAGGCCACGCACGTGCAAGGCAAGTGCTCTGCCGCTGAGCCACAACCCCAGCCCTTTATTTTTTATTTTGAGACAGGGTCTTCCTAAGTTGCTTAGAGCCTCCCTAAGTTCTGAGGCTGGCTTTGAACTTGGGATCTTCTTGCCTCAGCCTCCCAAGCCGCTGGGATTACAATTGTGTGCCACTATGCCTGGCTGGACATGTTTTCTTTAAAGTGCTATGTATGCTTCTGTTAGTATAGAACTTAGCAGGCTATGTTAATCATAATTGCTTGTGATAATGGGAATTAAATATATTTGAAATATTTGTTAGGTATACCTAGTTTTAGGTACTTAAGATGCTGAGATGAATGACATGGTGATTTCTCTTAAGAGGTTCAATCTCAAAAGGGACAGAGTTGTGTGACTTATGAGTTATTGTGTGATTTAAATGTCATGATAAGGCAATAATAGTTGGAGGCAGGAGATAGCAACAGTATGTGGAAGTGTCAAGGATGGCTTTCCAAAGGAAATAACATCTCATTGGATTTTAAAGAAAGAATATGACATTTGCCAGAAGGCCATGGTCTTCCCAGCCAAGGAATAATGTGGCATGGGACATGTTGTTATTCTTTCTAGAGCTTTATGTTGTAGCTCTTTTAAACTTTGCATGGTGTAGTTAAAAGACGGCCAGGCTAGCATGGGTACATGTGATTTACTCCAAACTGCTCTTGACTTTAAGTCAATGGAAAAATAATTCCATGTGTCTGGGCCTAAGTGTGGATAGATTAATCTGAAGTTTTCCTCTGTGTCCTTCTTGCATTGTCTCACATGTGAGCTTTTGGGGGATACCTCACATTCAAAGCATAAATTTTGACTCCCTTTGAGTGCTCTTTTCTTGCTTTTTGATTTCTTAGCACTTACCACTTTCTACTATAAAGCTTATTGGGTTGTCACTTTTAGTTTCTTCTACCAGAATGCAAGCTCCCTGAACACAGGGAGTTTTATCCATTTACTTACTAATATATCCCATGTTTGATTAGTAACTTACACATCCTAGACATGTTAAATGAGGTAAGTCCCATGAAAATGGACGTGAATCTAAGAGCTGCCTGAACATTCATCAAGGAGCAGATAGGAGGGTATTTTATAACAGGAAACAAAACTACACAAAAGTAAATAGAAGCCAATCTGCTAGGTGTGAATTTTGTTTTTCAATGTTGACAAAGTCTATAACATTCAGTCAGACAACATATCTTTGTAAAGGCATATTTGCAGAGAATATTAGCAAGATGTAAAAGCAAAAGAATCACTGGAGAAAAAAGCAATAGCAAAATTCATGACTCTGAATTCTATTCATTTTCATGAATCTGTGAAAATTGCTAACATTGGGGAAAAATAGTAAACAACCTAAGTAGAATTGACAAGGTAGAAAATTACTGCACAATAAATCCTAAAATGAGAACATTTATAGGTGGAAACCTGAGGTGTCTTCACTCTGTCATGGAGCACGGGACATCATAGATGCTCCAAACATCTTTGCTTTTGACTGTCTGGATTCTTGGGTTTCTGACACCAGGCCACCCTTGGAAGAATGGATCCCGGCTCTGTCATTCAACCCCTGAATGACTCTTGAGTCTTGGGTTCTTCATTTGTAAAATGGAGAAGTAAAATTTTTATTTCACAAAGAGAGTATAAGGACAAAATGAGACAAAATATGTGTGTCTTTGCCACCCACATTACTAACACTTATTAAAAACTTAAAAATGTGAGTCCAATAAAGGAACATGCATAAAAATGTCAGAAATTTCCTCGATTTTGGAAAAACACAGGAAGGCAAACTTTGAAAGGTTGATAATGACTTCAATGATATCACTCCAAAGTGCTTGTTAATTTAACTGATAAAAAGTGGTTTTAAGTAAGAAAGTCTTTCTGTCTTTTATTTTTTGGGGGGGGGGCAGTATGATTCAAAGGTGTGCCTCTGTCACTCCTCTTTTGCATTTTCCCTCCCATCAAGTACCTTGGCATGTCACATTACCCTTCTGAAGAGCTATTAAAATGAGTTGGATGTAGCTCTAAAAGATTTTAAGAAAACTGAATAAGTGAATAGAAAAGATAATGATTCTTTAATCCCTCACATACACAGTGGAATTTCACACATGCCCAGCACACATGAAAGTGGAGGATTCATGTCTCTAGTGGTGTGGTCAGTATCAGAGGGATGGGTTATGACTTCCTTCCATGACACAGGAGAAGAAAATTTAAGTAATCCTGCCCATTGATGGAGTTATAAGCATTTGCTAATATAAAGAGTACAAAATGTCCCCATTTTAATTAAACTGGTGTAAATTTCACTAAACTGTGTCAATGTATTCATGAGTCTGGATAGCCTACAAGGTCCAAATGGGGCCTTTTTAATACTGATAATGCTCACGTTGCTGAAGAAACAAATAAATAAAACTAATTTTACTTCTATTTTCTATCTGGGAGTAATAGTTAAACCACTATGTATTACATTTCTCAGGGTCTTTGATTAAATCAGAATCTTAAAATCTAATTTTGCAACTAATGAGAGTTATTGAGAAATATAAGATATTATCTCTTGAAGTAGAAGAAAACCTACATAGGATAGGTCAAAATCATTTGTAAAGCCCAGTATTGGAGAATTGCAGTAGAGTGGTATTAGTCTTAATTCTGGAAGGAAGAGTTTATCTCCTGGCATGTCTGGTGGCCTGTGAAAATGCAAAAAGAGGCTCAGAGTAAAGTAGAAACATGGTGTAATGTTTAAGAAAATTGTGTTTTAATGAGTTCTAATAAGCTCTACTGCACATTGTTCGTGTCCCCTGATTAAAAATCATTGATTCGGAGTCTTACATTTCAAATGAAATCTGCCCATGAGCCTCTGGTGAATTTCCCCCAATTTCTCACTAAAATACCCATGAAGGCAGAAATATGTGACTCTCCAGAAGAATATCAACTCAAGACTGACAGCTTTCCAGAATCTGAATAGAAGAACAGCACACTAACCAACCATGAACTCACTTCTCAAGACCAAATATATTAACCAGTGTTGTATCTGTTTGCAAAAGCAATTGTGTGTGTATGTGTGTGTATGCTGAATCATTTCAAAGAAGTTGCAGACTTTACCATCTAGACATCTGCATGCATATTTTTAAAATAAAAACATTTTGCACATCACCATGATATAACGATCTCCCTTTGAAAATAAAACAAATTACATAATATCATTCCATCTCCATCCATATTCAAAGCTCTTCAGTTGTCCCACAATAAGAACTCTATAGTTACATTTTTCAAACCTGATACAATTAAAATTTAGACATTATAGTAGGCTTTCATGACTCTGTGCCATGCTAGAGTTCCCTCTGTCCTAATTTAATAACATTTACTTTTGAAGTTACGAGACCCACTGTCTTGCAGAATGATCTACATTCTGTAAGTCTCTGATAGTTGACTCTTGTTTTTCTTTCTACTATCTTACTGGGTAATCTGAAACCTAGGTCTACAAGATAGGTTAATGTCCAACAATTTTTGCAAGATGTGTTTTAATTGACAATGGGATTCTGTCCTGATAAACCTACCAAAAGTTGAAAACCTTTCTTAAATCGAAAATGAACTTAGTGGGGCCTGTTCCTTTTGACATATTGGAAGGGACAATCCCTCTGCTTGTCTTTTCCAGCTTGTGAAGGCCACACATATTCAGTGACTTGTGACCCCTTTGTGCTCTTTAGTTTTTCCTTTCTATCATCACATCTCCTGCTACTAATTCTGACCCTCCTGCCTCCCTCCTGCAAGGACCTGTGTGCTTGCATGGAGTCCATCTGGATGACAAAGGAAATCTCATCTTGAGATCCTTAACTTACACATGGCAGATTTTTTTTTTTTTTTGCTATGTATAGAAACCTATTTAAAAGTTTTGAGGATTAGGCTGTGGACATCTTTGGGTGATGGTTGTACAGCCTACTGCAGGTTGCCTGTTGGTTTTGTGTTTCTGATCTTTGATATTTAGAGAGGATGAGGAGCATTCTTGTCTGATACTGAGCCCGGAGATGGACTGTTCCAGAGTTGCTTTCAGAATCTTGACTCAGATTTTAAATGGAAGGACTGGTAGATATGTATTTATATCACTATTTTTTTGGTGGGTACTGGGGATTGAACTCAGGGGCACTCAGCCACTGAGCCACATCCCCAGCCTTTTTTTTTTTTTTTTTTTTTTTGTATTTTATTTAGAGACAGGGTCTCATTGAGTTGCTTAGCACCTTGCCATTGCTGAGGCTGGCTTTGAACTTGTGATTCTCCTGCCTCAGCCTCCCGAGCCGCTGGGATTACAGGTGCGCACCACTGCACCCGGCTGTATGACTCTTTCTTTAATACCAACATTCTGAGAAAAGTGCCAAGTCACCTGATGTGCATGTATGGCATGGGGAATGTAGTTGGCATCCCATTCTGCTGAATCAATCTGTCCCCAGAAGCCAACTTTCAGGAGTTCAGTGTCTGTCCATGCAGGAGGCCTTAGCCAGCTTCCTTCCTCTCCCTATTGTCAAAGGGCACTGTTCATTCCCCTTCAGGTGGTGAAGATCGTGATGGTGATGGTGATGATGGTGAGAATGATGTGACAATGACAACGGGGCCACCACATATCTATGCACAATGATTAAGAGCTTTATGCAAATCATTGCTGCTTTCCTTTGCACAAACTTATGAAGTAAGTATGGTTATATTCATTATTTGCATGTGAGGAAATGAAAGGCACAGAAAGAGTAACTGACAAGCCTGGAAATGGATGGAGATGGAGAGGAAGCAGTGGAATTGAGGACAGGCTTCATTTACAGTCTGCTGGAGCAAACCTGACCTGAAGGCCTCTGGCACCATTGGTTCAGAATGTTCTGTTTTACACTGAAATCCTACTTTTGGGAATTGTTAGCAGTGTTCTGCTGGTATATCTTATGTTAGTACATTTGAAATTCTGTTGCTTTGCTGAGAAGAGCAGCTGTGAATTGGTCCTGATGTGTCTCTGCTCAGTATACTCTTTGTTTGTACTGTATTGAGCAAAAATGTGACTTCTTATATTATGGTATGTGGACAGTCTTATTTTTAGTTTCTAGTGCTGATACATATTTTCTCCCCACATTATTTATTCATCTGGTTCTTTGAGTGCCTGAAATGTTCCTGTTCAAGATGTGATAATTTTTAAGATGTTTCCTTAATCTTTTTTTTTTTTTTTTTAACCCCTGTTTTGGTATCCTAGTGAACTCTTAACCATTTCCATGAGGAAACTCTCAAATCCACGAGGGTTGGTTGTTTAGGATCATCTTGAATCTTGTCTTTTTATGTCATCATTTATATCATTAGCCAGGTTGATTTGGATTAGTAGGCACCTAGTTTTGATTGGATTTGACATGTTAGTAATTAAGGGATTTTTTAAAAAGATGTGTTTAGAGCAGTTTTAGGTTCAGAGCACAGTTCATAGGCAGGCACAGAGACATTCCACGGCTCCTCATTGCCTCCACCCCCCCTCATTACCAGCTTTCTCATCAGAGGGGCACATTATGTACAGCTGATGGAACTGCGCTGCTACATCACCATCACCCAAAGCCCATAGTTCACGTTAAGACTCACTCTTGGTGTTGTATATTTTGTGGATTTGGGCAAATATAAAATGACTTGTATCCACCATTACAGTATCATACAGAACAGTTTCGCTGCCTTAAAAATTCTCTGTGCTCCTTCTATTCCTCCATCTCTCCAGGCCCTGGCAACTACTGATCTCTGTCTTCATGGATTGGTCTTTTCCAGAATGTCATGTACTTGGAAGTAAGAGATTTTTGAATGAATCAGCAAAACACTTTCTCCACTGGGCTGCTAATTGTGATATTTCCAGTAACCCCCCACCCCATTTTTTTAGACATCAAGATAATTTAAATAGGCCAATAGTTTTTCTACCTATCCTTTGACATTTAAGGAAGATTAGTGTATCTTCGTGTGCTACACTAGAAGGTACTTTAGTGACCTTGACTTTAGCCCCAGCTTTGTCTTGATCTAGTTGTGTGGTGTGATTTTCCTTTGCTTTATTCTGTACAACAAGTTTATTGAATCCGATAATGTCTTCCTCCTTCAAAATTGCCTAATTTTTTAGTAGTAAGAGAGTAAATATGCTTGATTTTGCCTCAAGCAAATGGAAATAAATTGAACACAGTTTCTGCTTAGGAAAGAAGAAAGCAAGAGATAACGATGTAAGGGCTAATCTTGCTGCTTAAGGAAGTCCTCCATAACTCCTCAGCATTTCACTGGAATGCCATGGAATTTGGGTAGAGGGGAGCCTCTCCTCTGAAAGCTCATGACCTTTCAAGGATACGGAAGGAAAAAAAGGGGGGGGGGGCACGGAGACAAACAGTTCATTAGCACTTCTCAAGTTCTTATTAGTACAGGTTTTCATTTTCCCTAAGAGCCCTTAAAATCTTTGTAGCAGAAGATATTTGATTAGTCATAAAAGCATTTCACAACACACAGGGCTGATATAAGGGGACAGTGAGTCTAGGTGGAATTCAACGTAGGTCGGAAAGCTGAAATTCATCGTCAGCTGTTCTTGAAGCTTAACACATTATAAATTTATGCATTGCATATGGCAAGTGAGGGTGAATTGGAGACTCCAGCAAGCCAGATTTTCTGTACATAAGCATATTTTTCCTTGCAGAAAGGAGAAAAATGTAAGGGAATAGCCTCAAAAAGAGGTTCTTGGTAAGCAAAAAAGCACTTTATACTTATTTAAAAATTAATTGCTGTGATAAAAAGGACATTAAGACATACAATCTTCTTACTTCTTTCTAGTATTACAGTTTTCTTTGTGTTCAATCCATGAAATATTCGGAGGGCCAATCTGGTGATTTCATGAGTCAGATCAAAAGACAGTTATGCTTAGATATATTCAAATCTCTGCCAAAATCAAAGGGTATAAGCCCTAAATTTGGAAATGATAAAATATTATGTGTTAGTGTAGACAAGATATATAAGGCAGTAAAAAAAAAAATTAAAATCTACAGACTGGAAATAATGTATGGGTCAAGAAAAAGTGATCTGTCATCTGTGCCTGTGTTAATAAAAGTGGGTAGTCAGGAGCTCCCTGGAGCAGCTGATACCTGGGGGTCTTGCTGAGCATGCAGCTGCTGCCTCTATATAGACTTAGCTCTGCAGCCGAGGGAATAAAGGCATACGTACCACGATAATGAGATTACTGGGACAGCTCCCAAATTGAGGCAGCTGAGCCAAATCGATGGATGCATTTTTCTTCACCTTAAAATTGCAGAGCCCATTAGAAAGGCCCGTATGCTCGTATGCTCGTATGCTTCATGGCTGGATCTCTGCAATGTAGATACTGTGTGTCAAGCTCCTTTGCAAATTAAAAGTTGAAGTGCAAGGTCATTCCAAAGTATGACCACATCATCCAAATTACAACTTTACTATGATAAACACTCCTATTTCTCATTTGAAAAATTCCTTTATGCATAAATTCCCTTTATGCATGCATGTTGTACACAGCTTTTTGTCTAGTATGTTGGTACAGGACAAGGCACCACATGTTACGTGGAAAGTGAAAAGAACTGAGATTGGAATTGAAGTGGCTCCATGCATCAGCTATGTGGGCTTGGTATACTCAGCCACAGAGTAAAACTAATGGATACTTTTACCTTCTGTGACAAACTGAAATTGAATGAGACAAATATCTGCAAGTTATTTTAAGGAACTAGCTAATGATATGGACAAATATTTAGCTACAATGATATTCCTTGTAGCATTGTGTTTATGATTGAACAGAAGCTAAATTTAACAGTAGAGGATTGCTTAATTAAAGTATCATATGTGTAAGCAAAAGTTATTACATAACCACTTCCATGATACATTTAAAAGCATAATATTTCATGTAGTGAATCCTAAAAAAAAATAGGATCCATCTAATACACATGGTTTGTGAGTTCTGACAACATTGTGCATATGATTTGTATACACACAGCACTCATGTTTTTCACACATGTATATCATGCATAGAAAAAGACATCTATGAATTGTGGACAGCAGTCAATAGTGTGATTACAGATGAGTCTTTCTCCTTGTTGCTTCTCTGCATTAAGTTAAAAAAAAAAATAGCCCATGGTATTGTTCCATAAAGCTTAAAATTAAACAATATTTTATAAAATAGCAAAGTACTCTCTTCAACTGAACAAAGAAAGATTATAGCACATTAATTGGTGTCACAAGCTTATATAGAAATTTCAATGTTTTCAGTGAGAAATCCTGAAGCACATATTATGAAGACCAAGATGTAGAAGTGGCTGGGTGAGAAGACAGCAGTGTAAAACCAGATCAGATCATGGGATGCACAGAGTTAAATATCCAAACCATCCACAGACTCTTCAAAAGGTGTGTCCAAGCACAGGGAAGGACAGGCGATTTTGTAACAATAGTCCACGATGCTAACAATAGTAACTTAGTTGCTTCATCCTGGAGCAACATTTCCCTCACCTCTGCATCTTGCATGGAGAATCCATAGAGTCCAGTGGCTGAGTGGAAGGTCCACCATCAGAAAGGTCAGAGTTAAGTCACTGCTTTACCATTTACTGGACATGTGACCTTGGTAGCTTGTCTGTCATCTGTCAAACTTAGTTTCTTCATCTATTAAAGAGGAATAATCACAATTAGAATGATTAGTAAGCATTTACTAAAGGCTTTCTAGGTCCTAAACTTTGCTTGTGACATCCTCTTTGAGATCAAGTGAGACTTGTCTGTGAAGTGTTTAGCACTGTGACAAAGCACATAATATATACTCAGTAAGCACTAGTTATTGATATGGCTATAGGCATAGAAATAGTAGTTGTGTATTTATTTAACAATCATTTGTACCTACAATTTACAAATCTCTATGTTATAAAACAAAGAGGGATAAAGAGATAAATCAGGTATTTCCTCTGCTCCCAAAGAATCTTCCTGGGGGTGGAGGTAGGCAGCAGATATAAGAGCAAATGCTGATCAAACTCTACATCAATGAACAACCTCATGGTACCAGTTTGAACAAAGTATGTTTGTTTTGAAATTTTATCCCAAAGAGTTGTTAATGGCATAATTTTTCCCGGGATCTGGAAAAAGATGGCTGCTTAGACCATGAGGGGTCACCTTCCAACCCCATTTGCATAAAGGCAAAAAAGTAGCAAATATTTGACTTCTACTTTGAAACTTAGCATAGAGTTGAAATGCCTGATTTGACACAGTAGGACATGAAAGTTAAAAAAAAAAAAAATCGTCCAAAGGCAAATAATAAAGTTATTCCATTGTTTCATTTCTCCTTAGGAGATGCTGTACATTAAAAAACAAAAACAAAAACAAACACACACACACACACAAACAAACAAAAAAATACTTTTTTTTTTCTTTCCAAAGAGCACTTTTTCCAAACATGAAAACTTTGGTCTATAAGTAAGTGATGTTTGCAGTTTGAAAACAAAACAAAACAAAACAAAACAAACAAACAAAAAAAAAAACAAACAAAAAAAACATTACCTTGTAGCTGCATTGTTCTCTCACATTTTTCTAAGTATATCTCCTCTAAGTTGAGTCTTTCAAGAGTCTTATGAGATTGCGAAAAGCAGCATGATTAGCCTCATTTTATTGCTAATGAAAATGAAGTGTCTGAAGATCAAATGACTTCCTTCAAGGTCACATGGACTAGTACAGTTGGCGTAGAATCCAGCCCTCTTGATGCTCAGCTTTGAACTTTTTGATCTCCATCATACCCCAAAATATTTTAAGACATATTTTTAAAGATGAATTACACATTTTTAATATTTAAAGTTATAGCAGTGAAAGGGGGCCTCCAATTCTTAGGCTGGCTGAGAGGTTTTGGGGAAAAGCCATTGTGGTATTTTGCAGCCTAGAAGGGTGCTCTGCAGATCATACCTCACACTGATTGGCTCCAGCCTCCCCACACTACTGGATCCTCCTCTCCAGAGGAGTTATGCAATGTGCATGGTAGAATCCAAACAGTCTGCACCTTGCGACCACAGATTAAGAACCAGAAGCTCTTTAGCATGCTGTAGTCTTCATTGTAGAGGTCTTTCACTTATTTTGTTAAGTTGATTCCCAAATTTTTTTTTTTTTTTTGAGGCTATAGTAAACATCAATGTTTATAGCAGCACAATTCACAATAGCTAGATTGTGGAACCAACCGTGATGCCAATCAATAGATGAATGGATAGGGAAACTTTGGTATATATACACAATGGAACACTACTCAGCACTAAAAGAGAATAAAATCATGGAATTTGCAGGTAAATGGATGGAGTTGGAGAAAATAATGCTAAGTGAAGTTAGCCAATCCCAAAAAACCAAAGGTTGAATGATCTCTTTGGTAGGAAGATACTAACTTAAAAAGGCAAGAGAGAGGGGATGAGAGGAATGAAAGAGCTTTAAATAGAACAAAAAGGGGGAGGGAGGGAAGGGGGCAAGGGGATAGGAATAATGGCAGACTGAGTTATCCATGATTACCCTAAATACATGTATGAAGACACAATTGTTGTAAAAATATTTTCTATAAAACCAGCAACTTGAAAAATCGTGCTCTTTGTATGTAATATGAAATGAAACGTACTCTGCAAACATGTATAACAAATTAGAATAATAAATTAGAATAATAAAAAATTAAAAAAAAAAAAAGAACCAGAAGCTCAAAAGAGCCCTTGTTTCTCTAATGCACTAATGCACTCTGATAGCACATGGGTCCCTTGGTATTTATTAATATAGTCTTTCTTGTTGAACGCTGACAAGTATGGCCAGTGAATAAAGCTCAAGTTATTTCTCAAAGGGAGAGGTGCAAAGTACATGCTGAAAGATTTTTGTAGCTAACAGCAGATACAGCTGTGGAGCACCTGACACCTCCACCTGAACGGAGGCTGGACTGCTGTTTCTCTGATTCTTCCCACAGGAGGAAGATGTATTTATCAGTTGCAAGTTTTAATATAGCCACACAAGTAAAAATCAGAATTAAAAAAGTTTTCCAGTCTCCAAACTTCAACTGCTTCAAGAAAGTTAAATAATTTATTCCAAGGGAGACTAATAAACCTGAGAAATCTCATATAATGTAATGATGATTTTTTATTATTTAATATAGCCAAGCTATTACTTAATGAAACTTGAAAGTAGTTTCTCTACAGTTCTGAATAATAGAAGGGAGTCCATGCAAATATTCTTCATTCAAAAATAGTAGATATTTAATTTAAAACTCTATGTGCTTAAGAAAAATCATTCAAATGAAAGATCATAGAGAGGGAAATAAACACTTAGCAATATGCAACAAAAAAGACAACCACTGTTATCATTTTGGTGTATTGCCAAAGGTTTCTGTTTGTTTGTTTCTTTGGTTTTTTTTGCTATCAAGTCTTTTTAAATGTGCATATCTCTCTACATGCCATGTACAAATTTGAAGTTTTATTAAACCAGAGAATATGTTGTATATACTGGTATATGTAGTTGTTTTCTCTTGACATAGAAGTTTTCACATTTTTCTCCTTAAATTTGTTGGTAATAGCAACCACGAGAAAATAACTAACCTTGAAAGTCTTGGTATAGAAGCATACAGGTCTACCAAAAATAAACATTGTTTAGAATTTCCTGTTTTCCTCTTCCATATGAATTGTGCATTGCAATCTATATTAGACCCACATTTTTATTGTCCCTTAGATGTATTTAAATAAAATTGACAGTCTATGAAGATGAGCTTTTTTTTTTTTCTAAAAAAAAAATCTAGTTATAGATGGACAGCATGCCTTTATTTGTTTGTTTTTATGTGGTGCTGAGGATTGAACACAGTGCCTCACACATTCTAGGCAAGTGCTCTACCACTGAGCTACAGCCCCAACAAACAAGATAAGCTAAACTTTATGAGCTCAGGCACCACAGGTAGGGGACAGACATCCCATTTAGAGAAGCAGAGACCAGCACAGGTGAGCCACCTTTGCATATGATTAACTTGCTTTCTAATACACTCATTGTTTGCCTGCAGGGTTTTCCCGTGAGTCACCATGATGTGAGTTGCACAATACCTTCTTTGTGGACAATTATTTTTACTCTCCTCACCCAAACAAGGATTTTTTTTTTTTTTAACATAAATTGGGCCATACTAATTAAGAGTAGAGTTTTTGTCACAAGGAAACAATGAGTTAGAGTATTCTTTGGGGACAGTAATTGCAAACATAAATCTTGGAGTCAGGCAAGCCTGAGGGCAAATGTTGTCTCTGTCACTTAAAAACCAGGTGCCATAGGGCTGGGGACATAGCTTTGTAGGCGAGCACTTGCCTAGCATACACTAGGCCCTGGGCATAATCCCCAGTATTTTAAAACAAAAACAACAACTAAAAAAATGGGTGCTACAATTTGGATATGGCTTGTTCCTCAAAGGTACAAGTGCAGGAAGCACACATGTTTGGTGGTGTGAGTGGTGGGACCTTTAAGAGGTGGAGACTATTGGAATGTAATTAGGTTGAGGGGGAACTGCCCTGGAAGGGATTAGAGCTAGTGTCAGTGGAGGAGGTTGGGTCTCCTGAGTTGTTAGGAAACAGTCAGCCTCTACCCTCCTCCATGATCCCTTGGCTGCTGTCTGACCATGTGACCTCTCTTTCTCACACATGATTTTTCCCAAGAGTGCCTCACCAAAGCCAGGCAAATGCTGGTGGCATCTTGCTCCTAGACCTCTAGAATTATGATCCGATAAGTCTTTTCCTTTGTAAAATACCCAGCCTCAGATATTTTTTTACAGCCACACAAAATAGACCAAGACACTGGTGACTAGACCGTCACCCTCTCTGTGTTTCTTTAAAATGGAAACATCAACCTTATGGAATTTACGTGAAGATTTAATGAGACATTTGTAAGTGTTCAGTTGGCCGTAGCTAATTAACATACCTATTAGCTCATGCACTTAATTTTTTGGTGGTGAGAACAATTGAAATCTACTCTTTTCAAATATACAAAACATTGACATTAACTTATGTTGATGACTCCTAAACTTACTCCTCCTAACTGAAAATTTTTATCCTTTGATCAACGTTTCCCCAATACACCCTCCAAACATACATCTTATTCTACTTCTGTGAGTGTGACTTTATTTAGATTCTGCAAGAGGTGAGATCCTGTGGTTTATTTTCTTCCTATTCCCGGCTTACTTCAGTTAGCATAGTGTCCTCCACGTTCACTCCTGTCCTTCCGGCAAGAACACATGTGCCCCAGGGACAGTGGCCATGCTAACAACGCTGAAGTGTTTTGCACATTCAGTGGGTGACTTGGAGCTGGTTCTCATTTATCTAAAAGTCAGATCATTCAATTTGCAGGAGTTTTATAAGTTGTTTAACACAGCTCTCATTAAAAATCAAATTATGTGAACATATATAAAATGCTATTAAAAATTAAATTCTCAAAACACATCATTGGTAATTCTTTTAGTACACTGTCCTATTTCCTGTGCACTTGAAGTCACTTATGAATCTTGTGCCTGCGAGGTTGAAATACTACATGATGGTGTACATGCAGGTCTTGCCCACTCTGCTGTCAGGGACATCATGAGGGCACCTTAAAAATGGCATCACCACAGGCTGGGTGGAAGCACTCACACCAGAAAAAAACCACAGCCCTTAACATTTATCTATTTGTTGATTGACTATATTTAAGAAATGGTGGACAAAATGTTGGCAGAAGATTTTTTTTTTTTTTTTTTGGTACCGGGGATTGAACTCAGGGGCACCCGACCACTGGGCCACATTCCCAGCCCTTTTTTGTATTTTATTAGAGACAGGGTCTCACTGAGTTGCTAAGTGCCTCACCATTGCTGAGGCTGGCTTTGAACTCGCAATCCTCCCGCCTCAGCCTCCCAAGTGCTGGGATTACAGGCGTGCGCCACCGCGCCCGGCGGAAGATGTTTAACTTATTGCCTACACCCATCATATTTTCACTAACACCAAAATCTAAGGAAATATTCCTCTAGTATTCAGAAATTATCAAATTCAGCAAAAAAAAAAAAAAAAATTGATCATGTCATTGACTAATGAATAAAGTTCTGACACAAATCTTCATTGTTTCACTTTTCTCTTTACTAATATAAACAAAACCAGGGACACACATTTATGCCACAGTTACTCCTGGTTGTCAGTTGCAAATGTAGCTCGGTATGGGTATGAATATGGTTCAAGGAAAACCAAGGAGAGTGTTCTGGATCATCAGTAGCATTCTGGCTATAATAAGGAATATTATGTATTTTATTATTATTTGAAAAATTATGTTACTCAACTTTATGACAGTTAAATGTGTTTAAAAATCAACATTTGCACATATCCAACCATATTTTTTCCCCTGCAGTATAGTTGCTAAATATTTACCAACACAGCACTGTTTGTGGTAGAAACTCAGTAAGTACAGGTTATATGAGAGAATGTAATTTTGACTCTCTCTATAGAACATACCTGTGATAAGAACAGCAAGAGACTAGAGGTGCTGGCGAGGGGAGTTGGGTGATGGTACTCGTCTCATGAACTTGTACTTGGTGCCCTGTATTTCGAAGACAATGGAAGATAGAGCACAGCTGCCGTCTTACACATTTTTGTATATATATTTATTTTATGTTGAGGTACTAGTTTTTACTCTGTCCTGAGTAAGGTTTCTTCTAAACATGATTTACTCTGTCTCATTGACTAAATAGTTAGATTTCATCTTGACTCTGGTTTAGGATATATTTTCATCTTAGTTTTAGGTTTTGTTCATATTTGTCTTTTTTTTTCCTTATTAGCAAACTTGAATTATTATTGTTGTTCTCCTTTGTATGCAAGACATAGAAGATCTTTAAAACTTCAAAAGCCTAGTTGCAAATATGACAACATAATAAGTCTATTACCACTTTTCTCTCACCCAGCAAGCAGCAGGAGACAGTAGAAAGGGGCTTTGCTGATAGAGAAATCAGATGAAAGATTTAAAATATTCCTATAGCCCTTAGTAACTTGCTGTGTTTGTTAAGTCATTTCTAATTTTTGGGTGCTTCAGTTTCTTTCTTCTTATAAGTACTCTCTTACTGGGTTCTTCAGAAATAGTTGTGTAAAAGGAAAATGAGTTGTGTTTGACTTTTATTCACCCCAGGAACTTCCTGTGTGGCACGTGAGCTGTCTGCAGCTGTAGTGGGCTCAGTGCCCCAAGGGTCGGGTTCTCCCTGAACTTTGCTAATCTCACACCAAAGGAGGATGCTTGCTGTCTACACAGTGGGTTAAGAACTACACTTTGGTCATCTTCTAGATTCTTTGTACTGGATTTCTTTATGCAACCTGTGTATGTATGCTAGAACTTCTAAGAAGACAAGGTCAACTTTTTATTCTCTCGAGGGGAGAAAGAAAATTAGCAAACTTGTTCCCATCCTATGTTCCTATTCCTCCATATGACCTTTAAATATATGCTGTTCATTAATATCTGGAATTTGAGTACAGAATCTAAGAGAGAAAGAGAGAGAGAGAAAATATTTGTTGTGTACTTGCCTTAATACCAGGCATTTTTTCTAGATAGTTTTAATTAGTTGTCACAGGAGCCCTGAACACACATAACTATTGTGTCTTTTCATAAAAGAGATAACTGAAAACTAGAAGGATTTCAAGGTTTGAAGATAGCAGCAGAAGCTGAACTTAAAGACCGTTCTTTTTGCTACAGTGGAGTTAGTTTGCTGTTGGTCTTGAACATTTCAAAAAAGTAGTTGCATATATGGCAATCTAATCCGTTTTATCTCTGTTATGGCATCCAGCAAGCAGAACACAGCAGAAAATGGCCAGTAGAAAAAAAAATCAAAAGATAGATTTAAAGTATCCACACGGCTCCTTAGAGTCTTGCTATGTTGGTTAGTCATTTCTAATTTGGGGGGCTTTGGATCCTTTCTTTTCAAAACAGTTCCTTTCTTTTTAGAATTAGGCAGAAGAACTAGAAGACTCATTAATTTTAATTATAGTACCACTTTTATGTTTTCTGTATTTCTCATCTTCCTTATAGAAGCACTAAATGTATTTCCTTCATACAGAAAACGTTTAAAAATAGTAAGTAGACTCCCCAAATCTCAGAATAATACAGACATTGAAAAATGTTGGCTGCCCTTTTGAGATAAAGGCCTGCATTTTGCTCCAAATTATGTTAGAACAGCGTTTTATCATTTGTGTCTTGCTGTGATTGATATCCCCAGCTGTTATCATAGGCACATGGTATTTTCCCTTGACTGAAAGATCTTATGAGTGTCTAATTCAAAACATTCAAAGAGGAAGGAGTTGTGTTTTTCACTAGGGATGGTCAAAAGGTCGCTGTGGGAATGGGCTGCATCTTCTGATAATTATTACCATGGTTACCAGAGCTTTCCAAGATCCGTTTAATGGAGAGCCAAGTGCTTCCTGCTGTGGAGCAGCTGGGATGCTCTGACAAGGGCTTGACCTGAGCCCACAATGACCAGCCAGTCTAATAAGGGATCCCTTACAAGGCTGCAGAGTCAAACACCTACTCCTAGAATTCTGAAAGGATCGATTCATCAAAGGAAGCAAGACACATTGCCCAGAGTGAGATCATCAACCAGAGATTCTGCTGTAGTTCACAGACACTAAAAGCAATAGAAAAATGCTCTGTAAATTATATTTATCTGTCACAGAAATTATATTTGGTTCTAACCACCGAATCATGAATTTTCATCAAGCCAGTGAGTTAATCCCCTCTAGAATATTGCTGAAAGAATGCCCAGTCAGAAATTTCAGAGTCATCCTTCAGTTTTTACTTACCCTATTTGAAACTGCATCTGCAGACTTTTACTTCTGTACTTGGCGCCGTGCAGTGTGCTTCAATGCATTGTCTTTATGACAATCTCACTGTGCTGTTATTTTCCAGGTAAAGAAACTGAGGCCGAGGGTTTAAGTGATATATGCAAATTCATACAGGTCAGGGATGGGGAAACCAACATTTCAACCTGGGTCTGTATAAGTCTACCATGCTAGCTTCTGGCCACCCTAGGAGGCCTCCTTCTGCTCTGTGCCAACCAATGACCAAATCCCGTGAGCTCTTCCTCCAGGTGCTTCTCATTCATTCACCTTTGCCATTTATCATGGAGACCATTTTAAAGCAGACCTTCATTCCTCTCCTGGATTCCTGTGAGTCTCCTGCAGGTTGGTGTACCCACAAGTTACCTGCTATTAGAGGGATCTTTACAAAACCATAAAATAGAAATCTGGTCAAGTTCCTCCTTTGCTTCAACTTCTTCAATCCAAGTCAACTGCATACATTACAAAATAACACCGTCCAACCCCTTAGCCTCACAACAGTATTCTTTACAATCTAACTACTTTTCTTTTTTACCTTGAATCAACATTTCTTTTTTTACCTTGAATCAACATTTCTTGCCACTTTTTCTAAGAACATCTCCCACTCTGAGCACATTTTCACCATCCTCTTGCTCTTTCCTGAGCAAAGCATGTTTTTTCTACTCTTAAGGTACTTTGGAGTTCATGCTTAAGGAATTATGAAACAGCAAATAATGCTGGCGTGCTGTAGCTTCTTGGAGAGAAGCAAAAAGGACGTATTTTATAGTGTAATATAGGGGGGAAAAGCATGAAGGAGTTTATTTCTTTATTGTTGTTCTTATTTGCTCTCTTGCTTAAAATTAAAAGGAAGCATTTGAGTTATGGCATCTTAATTTCTGCTTAATTTCTGCCAAAGGCCAAGACATGCTGTAAAGCTCACCTGCTGCAGTGCCAGCGATCAGAAGCCGACTGCACATTATAGGCAGCAGAGGCAAGCACTTTTGCAGAGCACATATTGGAAAGTTGATCAGTGTGAATCTTCTAAATTCAGCAATAGCAGGACTGAGCCTTGCACAATCAAGGCGGGTGTGTACGGGATGTGGTCACCAAGCGTATGCACGTTGGTTTATAATTTACATAGTCTCTGTGAGTCATGTTATAAATGTGGGCCTCATAATTGTCATGTGATTCTTTTCATTTTATTTATTTGAAGTTAAAACAGGCCTTTGGTCTTTCAGCATTATTAAGGAAACGTAGCAACATAGTGCTAAGTCAGACCACCTAAGATTCTGAGGGCTGAAGTTGACAGGCCAAGAACTAGAAACCTTTTCTAACTCCATTATAAGTTTTGTTTTATTTTATTTGGTTTTAAAAGAATGTGTATCAGCTTGCTGGGGATGCCATCATAAAGTACCACAAACTGAGTGGGTTAAAGGGCTGGAAATTATTACCTCACAGTTTTGGAGGCTAGAGACTGAGACAAGGAGTCAACAGTGTCTGCTCCTTTGGATGGAGGGCTAGGAAGAGAGACTCTTCAGGACTATGTCTTTGGCTTGAAGATATGCCTCTTCTCCTGCCTGTCTCCACATTGTCACCCCTCCGTGCCTGTTTGTCTCTGTCCAAATTTCCCATTTTCCTAAGGACACCAGTCATATTTGTTCAGGGCCCACACTAATGACTTTATTTTAACTTCATCACCTCCAAAAACTCTATCTCCTAATGAGCTCACATTATGAAGGATGGGTTGCAAGGACTCCAACATAATTTTTATTTTTTAGGGAGCATAGGGATAATTCAATCCATAAAAGAGTGAAATTTGGATTAAAAGACTGAAAAACATCTTCCCACTTTAATTACATTTTTATGCCCCCCTATTCTTTTAACCTGAAGTTATCCTGAAGTTAACCTGAAGTTAACCTCTTATCCTTGTGTACCAAATTGATAGTGATTCTACAAGACTCAAATTAAATGTCTTTCTTATAAGAAGCCTCCTCTTAACTCCCAGTGCAGAACTAGTTGGTCCTTCTGAGCTCCTGTAAGATTCTTGTTGTTAGCTGGGCTGTGGCACAGGCCTGTAAACCCAGCACTTGGGAGGCTGAGGCAGGAGGATCGCAAGTTCAAAGCCAGCCTCAGCAATGGTGAGGCACTTAGCAACTCAGTAAGACCCTGTATCTAATAAAATACAAAAAAAATGGCTGGGGATGTGGCCCAGTGGTCAAGTGCCCCTGAGTTCAATCCCTGGTATTAAAAAAAAAAAAAAAAAAAAAAAAAAAAAAAAAAGATTCTTGTTGTTTAAACAATTGCCATGACCCTAGACCCTAGCACACCTCATGTTCTGCTGCTGCTACTCATCTAAGCTGCCAGCCCTTCCTGAGCAGGGACAATACCCTAAACATGGAGCTGAGAACACAGCAAAAGTGCTACAAATGTTGGGAATGAGTGAGCGCTCAAGTGGGCAGTCACAGTGCCCTGGTCAGTCCAGTCTATCTGGGGGATCCTTTTGTTCCTCTGTGAGCAAAAAAAAAAAAAAAAAAAAAAAAAAAAAAAAAAAAAAAAAAAAATTCTCCCTGTATATCCATTTTCCCAATTATTCCTACTTATATCTGATCATAAGAATAAACTGAAGTGTTTGTTTTAAAGATATGTTTTCCTATATTCTTCCCCTGGAGGTTCTGATAAAATAGGTCTAGGTGAGTCCAAGGATATGTTTCCAAACTTCACCTTTGTTTTAGAGCTAATTCAATTGCCTAGGATCACATAGAGAAAGTCTAATCATTTTCTATATGAAACCCTCTCTACACCTCCCATGGTAGAAGCAAGAATCCTCCCAGAGGCCACCACTTGTCCTCCATGCTCCTTCAAGTAGATGTCCAGACTCCCATACGCTCCCATATTACAGTGGACTGATGGACGGGGTGGTGCTCCTTACTGCAGCCCACCATCAGGTACCTGACAGCTCTGTGGATACCCCATCCCACACACTGGCCATTAATTTGCGTGATGTCTCAACTCTAGTAACTTCACCTTTACTTTTCTCGAGCTACCCATGTGCATAGTCATGGGTCAACCACAACTGTTTCACTTCTGATATTTTAAACATTGCATTCTATAGGTGACAGCAATCTCTGATTTCATTGCCAGACTTCTTATTGCTACATTATGTTTTTTTTTTTTTTTTTCCTCCTAATACCTTCAGTACCTGATCTACATACTTATGTTTCCTATCTCTCCTGGGTCTTCTGGTCTCCTGTCTTTCATTTCTCCCTACCTGCCTCCTTCTTTCTTCTCCTCCCTCCCTCCCACCCATGTTTCCTTCCTTCCTTCCTCTGCACTCCCCCTAGTCATATAATATAGCATTACCTCAGCCCTGGATCAATCAAAAAAATCTGCTTTCTTTAGCTTCACCTAGGTTGCCAAATGCTACAAGGGGCAACAAAGCAAAACCAGATGGAGATTGATTCAACTAGATGCTCAAACCTCTACCTTGAGTTGGAAATTTAATGCCATGCCAATTACCCAATATTTTCCAGAAATACTCACTTTATCCCTTCCATTGCAATCATTTCAAACTTTACCACTTCAGAAGTGCCCTTGTATAAAAAATAGGTGTGTGTATGAGTGGAGGAGGTAGAAATAAGTATATAGAGCTCAGCCTGAAATTTCTATCTATTTATTTTCAGTGCTTCTCTGGGATTTTAATATTGAAATTATAATGGCATCATTGTATGAGCAGGGAAGGGAATCTTTGATCCCTAGAAGCACTGGTAAGGTTGGCATTTTACTTTCCCCTTAAATTCTTTTTTCTTAAATATTTCCTGAAGTGAGGGCTTAGGGATTTTTGTGGGAAGTTTTCTAATTATAGATATGATTTGTTTGCTAGGTACAAGATCATTTAGACCGTCCACATACTCCTGTTTCAATTTGGTAACTTGTGTAATTACAGAAATTTGTCTCTTTCACCAAAATTTCAAAATTATTGTCTTAAATTTTTGATGAATTCTTATTTCCTTTAAATTTCTTTTGGACCTCTTTGTAACAACCGCCCCCTTGAACCTTATGTGGACACCTTCATCTCCTTTCCCTTCCTGATCATCCTGGCTGGAGACCCATCCATGGTGTGTAGATTTCTCAATAAACTACCTGTGGTTTGCTGAATTTCTTGTACATATGAAAATTACAAGATAATCTCCCTCATGAAAATAATTCTTATTTTAGTAATATATAAAAAAACGATTATGGCCTGGCCAGGTGGTACATGCCTGTAATCTCAGCACTTGGGAGGATGAGGCAGGAGGATCTCAAGTTCAAAGCCAGCCTCAGTAAGGGGAGGCACTTAGCAACTCGGTGAGACCCTGTCTCTAATAAAATACAATAAAAGGGCTGGGGATGTGGCCCAGTGGTCGAGTGCCCCTGAGTTCATTCTGTGGTACCAGAAAAAAAAATTTACAAGGACACAGCCACATTAATGTTTATAGCAGCACAATTCACAATAGCTGAACTGTGGAACCAAACTAGATGCCCTTCAGTATATGAATGGATAAAGAAAATGTGGTATATATACACAATGGAGTATTACTCAGCAATAAAAAAGAATAAAATCATGGCATTTGCAGGTAAATGGATGAAGTTGGAGAATATAATGTTAAGTGAAGTTAGCCAATCCCAAATATCCAAATGTGAATGTTTTCTCTGATATAAGGAGGCCGATTCACAGTGGGGTTGGGACAGGGAGCATAGGAAGATTAGAGGAACACTAGAATGGCCAGTGGGGAGGGAGTGGAAGGGAGGAGGAAAAGGGGTAAAAAAAAAAAAAAAAGATGATAGAATGAGATGGATATCATTACTCTAAGTGCATGTATGAAGACATGAATGGTGTGAATATAGTTTGTAAACAACCAGAGATATACAAACATGTGCTCTGTAAGTGTAATATGAAATGTAATGCATTCTGCTGTCATTTATAACAACTTAGAATAAAAAAAAGTTTCATCAAATAAAAAAGAATGACTAATGCATCCTGAAAATCTATCAATGTATTTCACCAAGTTAAATAGAAAGCAAACATAAATATCACAGGTGCATCTCAATAGCTAAAGAAAAATCTAATGATTCAATATAAAACATTGGTACATTAAAACCAAAATATATATCCTTAAACTAATTTATAAAACAATGGCAATCAACCAAGCCCTATAAAACAATGTAACTGATGTGAATGGTTGAAAGAGTCCCCCTAGGTTTGGAATGAGTTAAGACATCCAGTTCTACTTTTATTCAACATTGTATAGCAGTCTTGCTTATTGTTATAAAGCAAGGGAAAGAAGCAAGTAAAGTCTTGAACAAGATGACATAAACTTCTACTTACAGATAATACTGGTATGTAGAAAGAACATACCAATAAGACAGAATTCACAAGTAAATTCATCAAAGTTGCTACATCTGAGTTCATGTAAAATGTTTCAAAATGCTTACATATAAACAATAAAGAAACAAAATTTCATTTTAGTGATATTATTTATAGTGATTTCAAAAGTACCAAATATTCATAAGCAAATCTAAGGAAACCAGTTAAAGATCTCTTCACTGGAAATTTTAACATATTTTAAAATCCTAGAAATGGCGGATAAAACCATTTTTTGTAGACTAGAATGTTGTAAAGATATCCAGTCGCCCAACCTGATCTATAAAATAGATGCAATTCTAATTAAAATCTCAGTGGTGAAATTGACAGCCTAGTTATAAAATTTGTATGAATATTCAATGGGTGAGGACAGCCACGGCAATTTTGAAAAATCACACCCTGGGTAAAATTCCATTATCAGATTGAAGATTTATTATAAGAGTATATTAAGTATGAGGGTGTGGGACTGGAACAAATACAGATCATAGACCAGTGGGACAGGCCAGGGGCTAGAAACACACATTAGTGTGCAGTTGCTTTATAAGGTATTACCCACAGGTATTCACTATCTTGTTCTGTTTCCATAAGGCACAAAAAGCTTTATTAAGTAAAATTTACATGTAATTTGCAGGTTAAAATGTTTATGTTCATTTCTAAGAATTTTATGTTTCTCAAATTATGCATTTCTAACCATAAAACAGGACAGTTGAGTGTAAAAAAAATCAGAATTTCTTTAAAATATATTTGCAATTTTATTCTTGACTTATTTTTATACTAATCAACTTCTCTACAGTTAATAATAAAAATTGGTGAAAAGCTATTCTAACTTTACCTCATGCATTCGAAATGCTTTAGATAGTATCTAAAGATGTGCTAATATACTTAAAATGGATGGGTAATTAAGTGAATTCCAGATTCTCATTATGCTGATAATTTTTCTCCACTAATGACTTGTGAAGAAGAATGTAATCTATGGGATCACATTCAGCAAATACAAGCAATTGTTATGTTAATACTCGCTAAATGAAGTTGCGTCTGGACCTAATAAAAGATCATACTGTTTATATTAACTTTTTATTCAATACTTTTGCCACTCTCACATGCTAAAGAAAAGAAAAAGAAAAAAGAAAAAAAACCTTGGAACATCACTGATATTAGTGGTAAGTGAATTAATTCATTCTACTATTTGTTGTCCAAAAGTAAGAAAGGCACAAATTAAATGGATGTTAGAGAACTCTGTTGTTTATTTGTGGTAGCACTGCCTGCTGAAAGAATTAAAAAAAAAAAAAAAAAAAAAAAAAAAAAAAAAAAAAAGAGGCCTGTACTTTTCTTAAATATTTAATACATCAGAAAGGGTGGTTTAGTTTTGGGTGTCCTGTCATCATCTAGGGAAGAAGATAACATATTTATTTTGCTAAGTATATCAGGTAAAGAATTTAGAACATCCCAATGCAAGGTAAGTAGGCCTTCCTTCCAGCTAGTGCTGGATATAGGACCTGTACCAAGGGTATTACCTGTGAATTGACCTTGACTGCACCTGGCTTTCTCTTTCTGTTTTAAGATCCAGAAATTCAATTTCTACTACAGCAGGATTCTGTAGTAGGCTTTCCCACTGTGAGTCAAATATTATGAAAATAAATATTTTTAAGCTGCAAGTAGGTAATTGACCTGAAATGTTTGGCATTTCTTATTATCGAAGAATTTTTTTTCCAAATCAAAGCTTCTTTTTGTATGCTTTTTTTTTTTTTTTTTTAATGTAGAAACATGATTCTACCAACATGTTCACTAGAGAAATTCTGAAATTTTTTATTCTGATATGAACAGATTACTTCTGAAGAGTGAATTCTACACGTGGTAGAAATAGGAATTCCTTTACATTTTTTTCTGGGGTGGTTCCAAGGCACACAGACATTCTTTATGTTTTTTGCTCCAGTTTGTCTCTCTCTCTCTCTTCCTACACCCCCCTGTTGGCCACTTGATCGCTGGGATGAAAAGATATAGCTCTGGGTCTTTGTAACTTGCTGAGCCCACTGTGATTTATTTCTTTTTCTTTCTATTTTTGGGGACAGGGGCTACCGGGGATTGAATTCAGTGACACTTGACCACTGAGCCACATCCCTAGTCCTCTTTTGAATTTTATTTAGAGTCAGGGTCTCACTGAGTTGCGTAGCACTTTGCTGTTGATGAGGCTGGCTTCGAACTCATGATCCTCCTGCCTCAGCCTCTGAGCCGCTGGGATTATAGGCATGCTCCATCATGCCTAGCATACATTTGATTTTCAAATACCAGGTCATGCTTCTGAGCTATTTCATTTAGGAATATTCTTCAAGATTTGATCCCAGGGCCATCCCTGTACATAGGCACAGACGATAAGAGTTTATACTACAAATCTTACAAAGGTTCACTTCCTAGTTAATGAAATTTATTATTAATAATGACAATATAAAGAATAAGAGGTAACACTTCTGCTATGAAGTAGAGTATGGAGTAGATTTGTAGGATGACTGGCAAATCCTCTTCCCAATAACTCCTCACTTTGTTAAAACCAGATCTCTGGAACGCTGTTATGGGTTGAATCATATCTTCCCCCAAAGTCATATGTTCAAATCCTAACACCCAGGACATCAGAATGTGTCCTCATTAGAAATAGGGTCATTATAATTAGTTAAGGTGAGGTCATATTGGAGGAGACTGGGCTCCAACCTAATGCCACCGATGTCCTTACAGAAGGGAGAGGTAGGACCCAGGAGTGCATGCATGGGGGACTCTGTGAGAACCTGGAGAGGATGTCCACAAGGCATGAACAGAGGTCTGAGCTAACCCCCTCTCACAGCCCTGCCGGCACTTGACCTCAGACTTCCATCCTCCACAACTGTGAGAAAGCACGTTTCTGCTATTTAAGCCACCTTGCGACACTTTGCTTTGGGTATCCTAGAAAACTAAGACAGAGCTCTAGTACACAAAAGAACTTACATCTATTCTGAGGTTTTATGTAATATTCCTGAAATTCTTTTTTTTTTTCCTTTGTTCTTCTTAGATATACATGACAGTAGAATTTATTCTGACATATCATACATACACAAAGTATAACTTCCTATTCTTATGGTTGTGCATGATGTGGAGTTACACTGGTCATGAATTCATACTGAACATAGGAAAGTTGTGTCCGATCCATTCTATTGTCTTTCCTATTCCCACCCTCCTCAGGACTCTTCATTACTTGAAAATTCATATCTCATCATCTACACTACACATCCTAAACTGTTTTACCTAGTTGAAAGTGGCTTAAAAGTCCTTTGTAATAATATTGAGTCATTTATTCTGAGGGGGGCTATTAGATTCCAGAGTTGGTGTACAGAGTTTGTGATCTGCCCCAAAATACAGGGCTCAAACAGAAGAAAAAGAGTTTTAAAGATGAGGCCCTGGCCTTTGAATGCCCCTGCTAAGGGAATTCACAGTGGTATTCCCCCAATCACTCCTTCTGAATCAAATTAGTGTTACAGGAGTCCTCCTCGAGGTTTCTATTTTAATTTCACCTTTGCCCACATGCATAGAAAATTTGCTGAATTCTATTGGGGTTAGACCATTTTTTAAAGCAAAGTAGGTGGAATAAATTGTTTTCTAAAAGAAGTACTGTCAAGGTTCATAAACGTGAAGGCTGTATTAATAACTGGGAGAACTTCATTTGCTCAAAGTGTGGATACTGAGCATGCTTCCTGTCTCTTCAGAGAGATCTGTACACTTATTTTACTGCAGGATCACCTTCTTTTTGAAAATTATTTTGATCACCTTTCATTTTTAGAATCTGCTGAGCTATCAAAAAGTCATTTCTGAACTTTAAATAAATTTGTAGCTACAAATAACAAAATACTTTCTAGTGGAAGTATTTTTCTATCAAGACGTTGAAGTTGTCCTAAATATCATTCTCTTTACACAATATTTGCTAGTGGAAAATATGCATGATCATTCAACATTTTTCATTAACAAAAGACTGCTTCAAAGGATACATATGACATGTTTCTATGTATGTAACACCTGTGAGATAACATGATGATAAAGTTGAACTATATGGATGCACATGGTGGCACACGCCTGTAATCTCAGCTACTTGGGAGGCTGAGGTAGGAGGATATTAAGTTTCAGGACAGGCTAGGTAATTTAGTGGGTTAGGGGTGGAGCCCAATGGTAGAATGCTTGCCTAGCTTTCTTGAACTGGGTTCAAACCCCAGTATGACAAAATAAATGAGGCGGGGGATCAGAATAGTGGTTGCCAGGGTTAGGGGTGGGGGAAGAGAGTGGTAACACAGGGAAGGCCTGCAGCGATGGTGCAGTTGAGTATCTTGATTTGGGTGCTGGTTAGGATGGTACACAGGTTAAGTAATACAGCAAAGACACAGCATTCATGAACATGGGTTCATGAATGGCAAAATCAACTGATGGTCTGAGTAAGCCCACTAGCTCTGGTAGTTGCACCAACATCAACTTGCTGATTTTGACATACTGTGGTATGTAAGAGGGTAACTTTGGCTGAGGGTTGAGTGCATGGGAATTCTTGTATATTTTACAGCTTCCTTTGAATCTGTGATTATATAAAAATAAAAAGTTAAAAACATTGAAATGATTAAAAGAAAAAGCACAACAAGAGTCCACAAATGAATTAACAAATGAATTCCCTATGCTGGGTGGAGGAGTCAGTGAAAAGAAGGGTCTGGTTCCTTTCTGTTCCTCTCTGCGGCCTTCCAACAGAACTGCTGCTATTTCCAACTTGTGTAAGATTCCTAGAAACTACTAAATTCCTGTAGCTGGATCAAGAGACGATTTGGAACATAATTAAGAGTAAGTGAACTCTTTACAAGCCAGAGCCCTTCCATTCAGTTTCAACAACCCATGATGACCCCGAGAGGGGACTGTTCTTGTACACCTCCTGGGTTAGCTGTGACCACGGGAAGCAGGGATCGCCTCGGGTTTTCAAATGGACAAGGTTCTCTACAGGGAACTGGGTACCTATCAAATCATGGAAAGGACTGGATAAGCAAAGTAAGGGATTAACACTGAACGTTTAAATGCTAATATCAGGAAAATATTGATGCTACTTTTCTGTGCCTTGCAGTGCCAGTAGAATGTGGCCAGCCATAGAATGTGGTGACCAGTTGGTACAAGCATGGGTGTCTGGGAGAGTCTGCCTCCCCTGTCACTGACGCAGGGTTGTGGTCTCACTTCCTCAAGTCCATTTCACTGTTGGAACTTAGATCTTATTCTCAAGCTCTGAAGGAGTTTGGGAGTCATTTTAGAAGTTCAGCCCCTGTGATGTGATACAGTCCTGCACACAGAAACAGAGGGGAACGGATGTCAAGTCCAATCAACCATAGCTTTACCCTGGGGTAACCTTCCCTCAGAGGTGCAGTCCACCCCAGTGCGACTACTGGGAATGCCTGCTTTGGTCACCTGGTGTTCAGCGGTGATTCTCAGTCAGTGCACAAGCAAGCGCCTATTGTATCCACCCTCCTTCACGCCCCTCGCCCGTATTGCTCAGATCTCACTCTATTTGTTCTCTCTCCTGACGCGGAGTCCTCTCCCTTTACTCTAGCCTGTGTGTTGTCCTTCTATGTGAAGCTTCATCCTGTTCCTCTGTCGCTCAACTTCAGAGCCCTGTCCCATCCTCCTAATGGACCCTCAGCTGCCTCCGAGTTGGTGAGCTCTTTCCTGTCACTAGCTTCTCCAAGGCCCCATCAGCGCTGAAAACTGCTACAGACACCAAACTCCTCCGCTCTCCTCCCTCTGCCCTGCAATTATCCTGCTGCACAAACACTTTTAATTATTACGGATTCTCCGTTCATTCCAGATCGGCCGCTCTTCATAGGTACCTGGTACCCTGATTATCCCCTTGGCTTGTAGTACAACTGATTCAAGTAAAAATTTTAATTCGAGGGTTCAGCTTAAATACTGAGTAAGTGTGTACTAATGATTTCTTCTTTGATACAGCTCTGGTTCCAGGACCCTCCATTCTCTTCCTATTAGCGCTTCCTCTCTTTTATCTCACTTCAGTCAACTTAGAACTCGCAGCTCCTCACTTAAAATACCAACTCATTTTTCTCATTTGTCTTCTATGCATTTAATAAAGCACAAATCAAGAATTACTCTGTGGATCCACATATTGGGATTGTTCAACTCTGAACCACATGAATTGATACTTTTAGGAAATTGTGGTCAATGACTTCAGCAATTGCCTGTGCATGCCCACTCGGCCTTTAATTCCATTCTTCTCAGGAGTTATTTCAAGCAATCCTCATTTTCCCCAAGTGTCTCATTAGTTCTCACATGCAACCTTGTTTCATTTTTAGAATAAAATATTTAAGCCATTGATGGGAATGTTCTCTACATACTCCTCCACCACCTCGTTCCCTCTGGGTTGCCCATACCTGAACTCCAGGATCCCTCCCGCAGTCTATTCAGGGATGTCAATTCCATGTCTGCTTTCTGCCTTGTGTGTTTCTAACACCTGCTGTAATTCTGGATCCTCTGTCTGTTCAAGCTTGTCCTTTCTTTAAAGGAAAAAAAAAAAAAAAAAAAAAAGGATTAAGCAAATCTTCCTTAATTCCATTTTAAACATTGTTTTCTTCTTTTCTTCTACAGCCAAGCATCTTTTTAAAACTGTGCTTGGTATCTCAAGTTGAGCTAAGTAAATACGGCTCTTGGGAAGTGTGCTTCTCTGAGATTTGCTAGCACGGAGTGATTTGGGTTTGTTAATGTCTGGATTTCCAACAGTTTGCCCAGTTGTTTGGAAACTTTGATGATAATTATTGTCAGAGCTCACAGTGCCTTTCAACCACTTGGACAGTCCTGAGGACAGGACAGGCCCACAAGTCCTCTTGTAGTTCAGGACAGGACCTGATTCCATGATGCCCTTGGCCCACCATCCTTCCCCAAATACACATCATCATGGGGAAGAGCCAAACCTAGGATGAACACCTGTCCTCTCTACAAAATATTTTTTCTCACAATATTTTATTATTCTTCAAAAAGCTTTAGCTGTAACATGTTGCTGATAACAATATTTTGCTATTAGGAAAAAAATGAAGTTTTAAAAATAAGGGATAGAAAATTGATATCTAAGTAAGAAAAGAATATGATTCAAATCCAATCTCAATTATAAAGGTGGCCTATTCCTAGAATTTATGGAGTTGTAGGTTCATAAAGGGCCATGGTAATGACAATGAGGCAAAGAGGCTAGTTAGTGGTGTGTGCGTGTGTGGGGGGGTGGGGGGGTGTGTTCTGTTTATTATGCCCACTCTGTCAGATTCTCAGACAATAATTTTGTAATAACTAGAACACTGCTTCTCAAAAAGAAGAAAAAAAAAATCTAAAGACAATAGGTAAATTTACCTGAGTGAGCAGAATTAGGTCCATTATCCAAAGAGATGCTCTCAACCAGTTAGTTTTATTAGAAATGCTTCTGTGGCGTTTCTTCTAACATTGCATGATTTAGTTGCCCCTGGGATGTGGAATCGACGGTGGCTTTTTTATCTCTGCACAGGAGTTAGCTCTTCCTGCTGGGTTACACCCACCTTCATTATGTACTATTCTGTACTTTCCCTAGTGCCGCATTGGGCATGTCGGGAACTACTGCTGCTTGAAATTATTTGGAAAACATGTTTTCTTCTAGCAGCTGTGCTACATATTGTTAATTATTGCAGTACAGGACCATCCCACAGCATCTTTTAATCTGCAGGCTCTAGCACAGAGAACATAAACTAGCAGAACATCTTCACAGATTCATTGGATGCAACTGGATTTCAGAATGTCTAATTCCCACTCCTTTGGGAGTCATCGCTCCTTATTGTTATCAAGCTGTTTTCACACCACATACTTCAATCTAACCTGCTATTGCCCAGAAAAGATTTGTGGGGAACATTCTCTTTTAAAACTTTAAATTGATTAAATAATCAAGAATTTTTAGAGCATACCTTGAAATATCTTGCATAGAATGAACAATGTGTCCTGATTTGTCTTGGACTATCCCTGTTTTAAAACTATAAATCTTATATCCCAGCAACCCACCCAGTCCTGGACAAATCAGCAGACTATTCACCCTAACTGTGGAACTCTCTTATGGTTTCAGTATGTGGTATCCCCCAAAAGCTCATGGATGAGACAATGCCAGAAAGTTCAAAGGTGAAATGATAAATGGATTAGCTGGGTGGTAACTGTAAGCTGGTAGAGTGTGGCTGGAGGAAGTAGGGCACTGTGGGTGTGCTTTGGGGGTTTATATTTCGTTGCTGGAAGAGCTCTCTCTCTTCCTGACTGTCATGAACTGAGAAGCTTCACTCTGGCACACCCTTTTGCCTCACCTGGAGCCTAGCGCTATGAATTTGGCAAACCATGGACTGAACCTCTGAAACCATGAGTCAAAATAAACTTTTCCTCCTCTACGTTGTTCTAGTTGGGTCTTTTGGTTACAGCGATACAAGACTGACTAAAACAAATACACGATATTTTAAAAAGGAGTTTGAGATCAATCTGTATTCAATATTTACTTCACATACACCTGACAATAATGACTTGGTTATGTTATCCACTATAGTGACTACTGTCATTTGTCATAAATCTATTCAGTGAAATCTGATAAAGTTTTACATAGTCCTAAAAACTGGCTCCCTATTGATGGTACTTTAGTTTCCCCCTAATCAGAATATTTGCCATGGCCTTAGCCTTGGCTAATTATGCCTCATGTGTGATTGAAGGGACTTTTGTATAAGTGTCATTGAAGTGGTGAAACACAGCTTCCTTTTGTGAGTCAGAAAGATGCATAGCATGACCACAGCAATGCACCTACCTTGCATCTGGCTCCATGTCCCTGCTAACCTTCATCTTACTCTAAGTGGAGTCATGTTCGTGTTAGTGTCTTTGTGCTGAGTGAAATGCCTACAAATACATAGTTTCTTGTACATTTACTTAAGAGATGCCTTCACACCTAAAACTTGGCACCCATCCGACTCCTATTAATCCACATTTCAAAACTTTATGCAAGATAGACAATGAGCAGGGGCTTGCTGCACAACACGTGTAGAAGCCAATACAAAATGGCACTAGTTTTTGCAACAAAGACCTTTACTGTAAAGTTACCAGGCCAGGAAACAAGGAGCTGGAAAACAAAGCTTGAAGCAATAGATACGCAGTGGGGGAATTTATAGGAAGGGAGAGGGGAGAAGCTGCTTGTTGAATGGATGTCGAGGAGGGGACTTTTGGGGGTTCCTTTGAGCAAGTGCAGATATCACCATGCCTCTTCACAAGCTGTGCGTGTCTTTTGGAGGGGAGTTATCATGTTCTGTGCATAAGATGTTGAGCTTGTGATATCAACAGCTCTTTGGACAAACTGGCTTCTTGTGTGCATGACCATTCCTGAAAAGCTGGTGTCAAACTGCTTGAGTGTATTCTGGAGGCATTTCCTCAAACACAACTTAAGTGCCTTTTTTAAAATTTATTTTTTTGTTCTAATTTATTATACATGCTTGCAGAGTGCAATTAATTTCATATTACATATAAAGAGCACGATTTTTCAAGTCACAGGTTTTACATAAAGTATTTTCACAATAATTGTGTCTTCATACATGTACTTAAAAATGATGTCTAACTCATTCTGCATTATTCCTATCTCCTTCCCCCCTCCTCTATTTCCCCCCCTACCTTTGATTCATTTAAAGTTCCTTCATTCCTCTCATCCCCACTCCCTTGCCATTATAAGTCAGTATCTTCATAACAAAGAGATCATTTGGCCTTTGTGTTTTTTGGGATTGGCTAACTTCACTTAGCATTATTTTCTCCAACTCCATCCATTTACCTGCAAATTCCATGATTTTATTCTCTTTTAGTGCTGAGTAGTGTTCCATATATGTGTGTGTGTGTGTGTGTGTGTGTGTGTATACACACCAAAGTTTCCCTATCCATTTATCTGCTGATGGGCATCTGGGTTGGTTCCACAATCTGACTTAAAAACAGCTTACTACAGGGACACAGCCACATCAATGTTTATAGCAGCACAATTCACAATAGCTAGATTGTGGAAACAACCCTGATGCCCATCAGCAGATGAATGGATAGGAAAACTTTGGTATATGTATATATACAATGGAACACTACTTAAGTAAATTTTTATTTAAGGAATTTATCTGGTTTTGGCTAGGCCTTAATGGATTTCAAGATGGTATACAGGATCATGTATCTCAAAGTATCATGCTCAAATCACCTGCCTCCAGGTGTGTTTCTTTTGTTAGCACAGGTACCTGCATTTAACAAAACTCCAGGTGACTCCAACACCCAGCAACGTTCATAAACCACTGGCACTGGGAGTGCAATGGTATCTGTACAGAAAAGACTTAGTTCTGAAACCAAGCTTCCTCGTGTACTAGAACTGGGATTTTGAGAAAATTGCCTATGTTCTTAATTTCATCTTCTGCAAAATGGAAAAAATATAGTAGCTATGCTAAGGTTGATGGAAGCCAGTGAAACCCAAAATGTTTCATAAACTGCAAATTTCAAGAACAGTTGTTAGCTGCCTGCCCCCTTATTCATGATCCTTCTCTTCCAATTCCTTAAAATGTGTAGAATTATAGGCAGCTTTGATGGAAAAGTATTGTTGCATAAAAACAAATTGCTTAATAAACTGAAGCATGAGACTTCTCCAGTTCTGTGATGCAATAAGGGGTTGGACAGCTTCTTTCAGATTCCATCGTTATCCTCCTCTGCTCCAACAGATGATTATGGCCAGTGCTTGCCATTGGTTCTGAATCAATGTCCTATTCGCTGGTTTATTGAATTTTTAATAAATAACATTTTGTCTTAAGACCTTGAGAGAACTACTACCATTAGTAGCAATGGTGAGAACTTTTACTTTGAGAAATTTTCCTTAATTAACCCAATTTTTCTGACAATTCCCTTATCAACTTCTTCAGTTCTAGAGTTTTTAGTCATTTTCTTCACGAGTTTGATAATAAGCTTTATGTTCTTTCCCAAGTGTTACTTTTTCTCTCTTTCATTACTATAAGTGGTTGGTGATATCTAGCTTGGATTACATCAGAAAATACTTACTGAATACATGGTAGATGCGAACCAATGTTGAGTTGGAAACAACTGTCACCTAGGAGCTTGCAGTCTACTTGAAGAGATCAAATATCTACCTTAATCAATATGTAGCAAAGCAGTATCAATGTGGTGAATCCCAGAGCTCAAGAAATCATGTTTGTCCTGAGCCTATCATTAATTTACCTTGTGACATCATGGAATCTTTTGGTCAGTCTTCACTTGTGCAAACAGGCAGATGTGGTAGATGGTAGCACTATAGAATCTGGTGTATACAGTTCTGAGGCTAAAGAGATCAATGTGCACTGGTTATTCCAAGAAGACTACAATAAAAAAGATTTTTATTTGGATCCTGAAGTAGAAGAAAGGAAAAAGAAGGGGAGAAACTGACATCTACTAAGGTTGGTATTGTTTGCATCTTTGCATACTTGATCCCATTTAATACTTCCAATATTTCTCTGAGTTTGTCTTTATACCCAACCATGTAAGTATATGGTTTTTAAGGCTACTAAGAGTCAAAATGAGCAGCTATGTTTGGTCTCACCAAATGTTATTAACCTTATTAAATAGATAAATTTAGTCTCAGAAGAATTCAAGAATTGCTCAGGGGCAGACAGTTATGTTTGACTCCAACCTTCTTACGGAACCACTTCTTTCCATTTCCCTCTGTTTAGTCCATCATTTCTCTCCTCTCAAATGCTATTACCTTAGTCCAAGTCACAGTAACCTTCTCCAACACTGTGATAGCTCTCCTGCTTCTATCTTGCTTCTTGGGAATCGATTCTCCACACAGTCTCCAGAGTGAGCCTTAACAACTCAAAGCAGAGGCAGATCATGTAATTTCTGTTTTAAAAGCACAAATGAACAAAATTTGGAAACATAATAAACACCTCTGATGGCTTCCCGCCACACTCTGAAACAAAGTCGATTATTTTTACAAAGGATCCTGCCTACAATTTAAGTACTATGTGGGATATAGGAGGTGTTCAGAGATTATTTGTTGAATGAATGAAAAGTGGAATGGGGATGTATTTTCAAGAGAATTTAAGAAATAAAAGTAGGAGAGATAAGGTGGGAATCAACCATAGTGTTTTTTTTAGCAGAAAACATTTGAATTTTATCCTCTTGGTCACTGAGACCCCATCATGTGTCTACAACTAGGGAGGTATAGAGAAAAGGTGTTATAGAAGAATTAGTTTCAGGACAGAGCATAAATGGGAGAGAAAAGGATGAGAAGGTATAAGACAGTAGAAAAGCTCTGTCAGTAGACTCCCCAGCTGGCAGGTAGCACAAGCAGAAAGTGAGTCTTCTGGCAAAGACTAAGGAGAATATGGATTTGAGTTTCTAGGCAACTAATCAAAGAGAAGGTCAGAGGACACTGTATGCAGGACAATTACTGTGATTTTTTTTTCCCTCTGAGCTACCAGAGAATGCTTACATTGCAATGTCCCCTTTCTCTAAAAACATAAAATAAAAATAAATTCGTTTTAGATAATTTGAGTGTGTGGTAAAATAATAAAAATGGAAAAAAATGCATTGGAGATCTGGGACCAAGCCTTCGATCTCCTAAGAAAGTCTTGGGTTGCACCCCATCCTCCTCTCTCTCCATGCTGCTGGTACCCTAGTTAACAGCTGCATGATTCTTAAAGCTCTTGTGTCCTCTCTTTGTGACCCCAACCCCTGTATTCCCATCTTCCAAAGCATCATTTCCAAAAACCACAGCATGTCATACAGGGCACACCCATGTCTGTACCTAGCCTAATTCTCCAGCCTCCTCTTTCACTGCTCTGTGCCCCTGTCCACAAGCCCATGGGAGGTATCAGCAATAGGTCTGCCCCCTTCCTCGCACTTCATTCCTGACCCTTTAAGGAGCAGAGGACAGTATCATTCCCCAAGAAGGCAAAATAGCTCCTGGTCATTCTTTCTGTATGAAATCATGTGGAAGAAGATTCAGAAAACTTAAATACCCCAAATTAAAATATATATATTTCAGGGCTGGGGTTTTAGCTCAGCAGTAGAGCACTTGCCTAGCATATGTGAGGCACTGGGTTTGATCTTCAGCACCACATAAAAATAAATAAATAAATGAATTAATTAATTAAAGGTATTGTGTCTATCTACAACTATATATATAAATATATATATGTATATAATTTAAGTACTGTACATATTAATTCTATACATTTAAGTACTATACAAAAAAAAACAATAATACTCATACAATTTAAGTACTATGTGGGCTATAGGAGGTGTTCAGAGATTATTTGTTGAATGAATGAAAAGTGGAATACATACATATATATATATATATATATATATATATAGAGAGAGAGAGAGAGAGAGAGAGACAGAGAGAGAGAGAGAGAGATGATCCATAAGGAACTCACAGAAAGACACAAATCCAAAGATCAAGGGGTATCATGGAAGTCAGAATATTTCATAACACAAATGCTTCCTTCCACCACATGATAATTTCTCTCCAGAAACTGTGGCGAGCAGTAATCTAAATCATGGCCTCTCTGACTCTCGTGGCTGTGTTTGTGTGGGGAGCTGCCTGTGGGAAGGTACAGGTCAAGATTCCCCAGTTGCTATGGTAATGCTGGCCAGGGAGCTACGTGCAAAGGCACGTGGCCGTATCGATTGAGGCCTTGAGTTTAGCATCTTCTCCCAGGGATAGAGAATTCTGGGAATAACAAGATAACCCTAATGTCTTGTCAGTCCTGTGTCCTTCAGCTTGCTTGTTTTGCTGCAACTTTCCCACAAAGAACCTTTCGATGAAACCTATATAATAAACTTGCTGAGCTAGCTCTGGAGTCAGTCAAGCTTCACCAGGGTTTGGGTACCCACCTGGCCCCAGCTTTATCTCCCTATGTGTGTCTGTTTGTCTTTTCTTTATCTCCCATCACCCCTGTAACCAGTCATCTTCTTAATTAATAGCCATGGCTGAGAGACAGAGGGCTGCGGCAAGAAAGCATACAACATCAGAACTCTTCTTGTCCACAGTTTAGGGTAGAGGTGAGACTGGGGACGACTTGAGCTGTGGCTTTCATGCTTTTTTAAAAAAAAAAAAAAAAAAACTTATTTTGGAATAAATAAGTTTATAGAATGACCCAATAGTCTCATATACCCAGAAACATCATCTATGTCATACACACGTCTGTCTGTGCATGTAGAAATGCATGCCGTATGTGCATATATGCTGTATATGAAAATAGTTTCATAGAATGATGCTTCTTACTGTGTGTGATGTATTTTCTTTTCTACTTATTTCTACTTATATTCTCCTCTATATTAGTCTCTTCTATTTAAGACATTCCTATTGAAACCCAGAACTCAGGAATGGGTTGAGCCCAGCAGAGTTCATTCCATTAACTAAAGATGGGTTCACCAACATATGGTACAGTTATTTGCACCCTTTGGGCAGTGAGACCTGTGAAATCATGGTTGGCTTTATTTTCAGCATAAACTTTATAAGCATGTTTTCCTTTAGAGTGTGAAATGAAGAGATAATACAGAGAAATTAACTTGCCAATTTTAGATGACTTGTACCCTATTCACATGATGGAACAATGTTTTATTTATAAACTACCATAGAGCTTTGGCATCGCAGATGTTTTTCTTGCTTTTTAAAAACACAGCATGGCAGAGCATTTAACCTACAGGATTCCATTACCCTTGTTCTTGTCTCTGCTTTAGAAGATGTCTTATTTTCCCATCAGTGTATAAAAGCAGTAGGGAACTTAGAGTTTATTTCATTCAATCTATCACTTGATAGATGTGGGAACACAGGCATTAAAGATGAAGCCATTTTTCTCAAAATAGAGATTGCTGGCATCAGGGACAAGTCTGGAATCCAGGTCTCCTTGTTCTTGGTACTTCATGTTTCCACTGTGTGAAATCTCTTCTCCTTGGGTCTTAATATGGCGCTGACTGAGTAGCCAATGTGTGGGAAGAGAGAGAACAATGAAAAACAGTTCCATTCCAGTTTATCATGTTTCTTAGACTTAGGAACCCAATGTACTAAATGACTGGCAGGTTTTATTGAAAATATTCATTATTTTTTATGAGTAAGGAAAACTGAAATAGGTTGACAGGTAAAACATTCATATCTTAAGTCTCCAGTGAAGATTTAATGTTCCCTTAATTTCTGTGATTACATCTTAGGGCTACCTCATGTTAAGGCTTAAATTCCTGACTTTTCTCACTAGATTTTCACAACTCAAAGCCCACATCATGGCACAGAAAAAGAGCTAGGACAGTGAAAGTAGGTCTTGGAATTCAGAAAGCGTTTGTTAAACATTGTTGACTAACATTCCCACCGTTCACTCTCATTTTGGGGAAAGGTATCCTGGGCCTCATCACCCCACCCCCACACAGCTGAACATGAAATTTGGGTAAAGCATGACTGGGATCTCCTCCTCCAGGCCCAGCATGGTGACACACCTGGTGCCACCGAAGCATAATTAAAAAAATCTGAGTAGATGACACCAGCAAAAGGACACAAGTCTCTGTCATCAGCTTCCCCAGGAGACAAGCCTAATTTGTATGGTGGAGATTTCCAGGTAGGCAGTATCCACTGACCACTGGAGGAAAAAAAATGGATCGAGATGCTTCTGGGATGTCTTTGGGGGATAAGGGGCAGCATGGGAAGGGAGAGATCACCATGACTTCAGGAACCCTGAGTCCAGGTGTCTGTGCTGCACCTCCTCATTGGTAACAGAGGCATCATGTGGCTGTCAGAACTCAGGCAAGAAGTCCCATTTTTTAAAGGAAATGACAAGGGTGAAGGGAAAGAAAATTGGTGACCATCAGGTTATTTTTTAGGGAAATAAAAAGTCTTCCAACCTGTCCTGAGGAAAAGCATAGGATGGGGGAGACTGAAAAGATAAAGGAGCAGGCAAACATAGAGGGCAGGCGGGCTGGGGAGCATAGTCCTCTTATCTTTCAATTATATACTGTTTCCAGCCGGGTGCAGTAGCGCACACCTGTAATCCCAGCACTTGGGAGGCTGAGGCAGGAGGATCGTGAATTCAAAGCCAGCCTCAGCAGCAATGGCCGGGCACTTAGCAACTCAGTGAGACCCTGTCTCTAAATAAAAAAATACAAAAAAGTGCTGGGGATGTGGCCCAGTGATTGAGTGCCCCTGAGTTCAATCCTGGGTACAAAAAAAAAAAAAAAAAAAAAAAAAAAAAAAAAAAAAAAAAAAGAAAGAAAGAAAAAGAAAAAAATTATATACTGTTTCCTACACACTCAGCTAAGGATGGCTTGTGTCCACCCCACCCCCAATCATGTTGAAAGTCCCAACTCCTTGGTACTTCAGAATGTGACTGCATTTGAAGATAAGATCTTCAAAGAGGTAACTCAGTTAAAATGAGGTCATTAGTATTGGTCCGATTCAGTATTCCTGGTGTCCTTAGGAAAACATGTTGGGACATAGAGGGGAGACCTCATGAAGGCATGCGGAGCGATCACTATCTACAAGCTAAGGAGGGAGGCCTAAGAACAAACCAGCCCTGCTGGCACTTCAATATTGGATTTCCAAAACTCTGGAGAAATACATTTCTACGGTTAAAACCTACAGTCTATGGTCTTTTATTATGGCAGCCTGAGAGAACTAATATTCATGAACTGATCTGAAATAGGAGATGATTATAGTCTGAAACCAATATGGGTATGTATAATATTATAAATTAATATATTCCTAAAATATTATATATAATCTCAAAATATTAATGTACATATTAATATATTCACATATATATTTGAAAAAATCAAAGACATTTCAGGTGGGTAAGTAAGTTAGGTCTCCCTATCACACCCTCACTACCAGGTTATAAGGAAAGTAGACCTCAGACCTAATTCTCCCTTGATTCAAGGACTCATTTGAAATTAGTACAAAATATTCCTGCAACCTGTTCTTAATCCCTCTGTCTTAGTAGATTCATTGCTCTTGTGTATAAATGGGTCACCCAGGATGACAGTATTCTAGAAGATGGGGTTCTGTTCGCTTACTGTCCACATCACCAGGCAGAGTTCTTTGAGCACAGAATATTTCTAAATCAAACTCCATTTCAAGAAAGAATAGTGAAAAGCTCTCACAATTTTATATTTTTTTTTCTCTTAAGGCCAGGGAGAATATTTTCCATTTTTAAGCAAGATATTTCCATAGCTTTGACATTACTGGTTTCTCCAGTGGCCATATATTTTTAAAAATCAAAGAAATTATTTTCTCGTAGATCCTTAAAGAATATATTTTCTCTCTGAACATTAGCCCTGCATGAAGAAAACTCTAAGTGGGTATGGTGGGGGTTCTTATTCCAAGATAGACAGAAAATGGATGTAAGTCATGGATGTATTACAAAAAGAAATTGAGAACTGAGAAAGTAAAAGCCAGTATAAAATGATAGTGACTTCCCTGTTCTTCTCATATATTCCTGTCACTTATATATGTACTATAACATACTCATTTTTCAATGTAATTTTATAAGCCATCAATACCAAAGGCATTATATCAAACCTAAATGAATTATTTTTTTTTCTGATAGAGGTAATGCCAAATATAAAATTGCTAATGTAAAATGTGTAAATCATCACTTTTGGCTTCTTACCATTTTTCCCTTTAACACATTTTTAGATGAAAGCCTGAAGAAAATAAATCCATTTTGATTTGGAATCTGACTCTTCTTTCAATCAATCTTACCACTAGTTGTAACTAATTTTAAATTTCTTGCCTCTCTACAGATAGGACAGGGGCAAGCATTATGTGGATTTTCTTTCTAAGATTTCCTTATTTCTTAACATTAAATTTGTGAAACTGTGTTTTTAGCAAGTGGTGAGGCTACCTTCAAACAGCTGAATAATGCAGGCGATTTCTGCTGTAGCCCTTTTGCAGGGTGTACAAGTCACCAACGTGGCAGGGCAACAGTGGTGCTGACACCGCTAGGTCCTCATGCCTTTCTTCAACACCAAATAGTAATAGAAATGCTTCCTGGATTGTGCAATCACAGATAGAGATATTTGATTTGAATTGTAACAGAAGGCAATCATTTGCACTCGGATCATCCTGTGTCTCCGTATTCCTAGTGTAGGTGATGACATCTTGATTTACTTCAGCGTTATATTTGGAAACAGGAGTTTTGTTAGATTTGACTTGTTTATAAATTCCCCAGTCCATGGTATTTTGTTACAACATAAAACCCTTAGGATAAGAATGAATGCTTCAGTACAAATCATAGTTATTTTAAGTGCCTGTCCTGATCAATCCAAGATTGGTGTCATAAAGGAGTCTGGTTCTGATGATTGTTTTTTCTCTTTGCTGTTTTTTCTTGCCCTTTGGTGCTCCTTGTCATTTTTAGTTGTGATGGGGAAAGACAGATGGGAGTATTGAGAACACGGGATTAAGGGAATAATTCTATAAATAGGGCCCACTATGTTGACCCCCACATGCTTTCTTTGCCAACAAGCAATTTATCTGCAGCCCTGACTAGCTTAAGTGGACAGGATATGTCACATTCCTCAGCAAACTACCTGTTATCTGTAGGAGAAATGCAGGCTCCAAATAATGTCAATAAGAGGGACCCAAGTTTCCCTGAAGGAGGAGACTTTTGTTACCCTTTTCACAAAACAGATTCTGAAACTCTGGGAGGTAAGTATAATTCCTCCTAACCACAAAATCTGTAAGAATTTGCGTTATGAATCCAATTAGAACTGGTCAGCATGGGCCAAAGTGACTTGGAGTTGTCAATGCAGTGGGAACTTGAAAGTCTGGTATCATCTTGATGTCAGTCAAACATCAAGAGGTAGACCTGGGTAGGACTCTCTGGAAACTTCTCTGGGATCCTCAATAAAAATGGAGGGCAGGAGAGACATGCTGTCCCTCTCCTCTCTAAGAAGACTGAGAAGACCCATTCTCCGTTGAAAGTGTCCCCTTTCCCTTCTCCAATCACTTCAATAGACTCATGCCTCTTATTCTGAGTGACTTGTTTGAAATATTTCTGAGTTGATCACAAGAATTGGGGTTTGATGGGGTAGCAGTCTTCAACTACCGCAGTTTCCTGGAAACCCCACCTTGTAACAGTTGGATGTCAGATTTGTTGTCTTGGGTGAAAGGGACTAAGATATGGGCCTTTAAGACAGGGATTTATGCTAATTTGACTATAAGGTTGGTTGTTTAATACTTGCTATCACTTTAGGTGCCAAAGGCTTCAAATGTCTCTGGTGACCTTGTTTTTTTCTTCACTATTAGCTGTGAGATCCCATTAATGAGTGCTTTTTCCCAGTCTCTGAGGCTAGCAGCTCTTTCTGCTGGAATTCTGTTATACTGGTGGCCTTTTGGTTTAATAGGAAAGCACCGGTTAGGAGGAATGTTCCATAATATGATTGAATCTCAGTCTTCTAGTAGACATGTGCCCACATCTGTGATGTTCACAAGTATTTTTCCAGTTGTATAACATTTTGGCCCTGCAAAACTTTCTTTCCTGGCTACAGAGTTCTCAATGCATTTCCTTGGAGTCCTGACTCCATTCGAATGTTTTTCCTCCTTGAGGTGAGACTGAAAATAATGGTGAGAAATTTCCTTCTTCCAGCAGGGATTAGGTTTCAGAATTGAGTTTACGTTTTATCCTTTGGAGAAATGGCATTTTTATGGAGAATGTTCTAGGAGTATTGATTCTTGTCTTACTCTGCTGGAGTCAAAGAAAGGATCTTTCTTGGATTCTCACTGTGAAAGCCTGATGTGGTTTCAGATAGAAAAGCCCAGGAAAATGTGGGGCTCTGCCCCACCCCAATCCTACAGCTCCAGTGGTTTCTCTCTCTCATGTGAGTCCACATTCAACTCTCAGCAATTCATTAAAATTGTGAGTTTTCTGACCAGTTCGTGGCTCCAGTTGATTTCATTCCAATGGAACAAAACACAGTTTCTGCCTCTCAATGGATGTCTTTGTCTTTCTAGGTTAGAGGTTGGTGTCTGGACCTGTGTCTTGAGTTCCTCGATGTGCCCAAGAAAAGCCATTGCTTCTTTACATTGTCTGTGTTTCTCATTGTAGGGTTGGGAGTGAAAAACTCTAGGCTTTTTATATATGGGAGACAAACAAGAAGTTCCTGGACTTGGGATTCTAATAAATCACAAGAAGTGTGGTAGAGGTTTGAGGTCTGTCATAACAAAACCTTCTGGGGTCATGGCACCATCTAACCTGAGATGTGGAGTTGTGCTATAGGACACGCAGTAGGACATAGCCATTCTCTAGCCACGTCTACCACCTACTCAGGAATGCAAGAAAGTTTCTAGGCAAACATGTTTTGCATAAAGACAAGTGTGAGTCATTGGAGGAAATCGCAGAGTGAAGTCTATCTTGGTCAGTCAGCCTCTTAGCTCAAGCCCCTATTTTCTGCTTGAAGACGACAATGATGTAAGAGAGAGTGATGGAGGATGGGGTTAAAATGCTGTTTCACTAGTACTCAGCACACAGAATAACTCTGCTTTGAGTCATTCTTATAATTGAAAAGAAGTTTGGGCTCAGATACAATAGGGCTTTGAAAACAGATGGGATAATTTAGGTATAATGTAAGGGTAAAAAACAACCATGCCACTGGAGACTATTAAGAGAATGATGTAATGTCGCCTCTGGGTCAGTAACAACTTCTGAGTCTGGGTGCAGGGCAGGCTATGCTGATGTCTTCATTCCCAGGTTATGTTGCATAAAGGAGACCTTGACTTTGCATTAAAGAGATTGAATTTTGGTTCTGCTACTTATTAGCTGAGCCATTTGGAAAATTTCTTTGTAAGCCATTTTCTAAATTACCTCCCTGGCCCATATTTCCCTCTGTAAAATGAGGATCATATCTATTCCAAGAGTTTTGAAGATCAGAGTAGGTAACAATACAAAGATATAGAAAACACTGAGTAAGTGAGACATAATTTTATTATGTTATAGTGTTTGAATATTATTTTCATGTTAATGACACTGGATAACAAGGAGTATTTCTCTAGTCTCACGATGTTGACAAAACAAATTTTAATTTTTTTTGAATGATGTGAAGGGCTGGGGATATAGCTCAGTAGGTAGAGTGCTGGCCTTGCATGCACAAGGCCATGGGTTCAATCCCCAGCACCACCACCAACACACAAAAAAATATATTGAATGATGTGATAACAAGCCTCAGACCTCTGTGTGGGAAATGAAGAAATAATAGAAACCAAAAAGGTCTCCACTTCAGAGCAAGACTAGGGATGGGAGAGACAGGCAGCCCTTTAGCAATCACAGGCCAGCAGTGGGCTCAGTCCACTAGGGCTCTGGATTTCTGGTGCTGGAATACAGAACCCCTCACAGTCATGGGCTGGGACTTTCTTTGGAACCATCTTTAATGGTATCTTGGGATTAAAAAAAAAAAAAAAAAAAACTGCCCTGCTGGGCGCAGTGGCATGCGCCTGTAATCCCACTGGCTCTGGAGACTGAGGCAGGAGGGTCACAAGTTCAAAGCCACCCTCAGCTAAAGCAAGGTACTAAGCAACTCAGTGAGACCCTGTCTCTAAATAAAATACAAAATAGGGCTGGAGATGTGGCTCAGTGGTTGAGTGCCCCTGAGTTCAATCCCTAGTACAAAAAATAAATAAATAAATAAATAAATAAAATAAAAGAAAGAAAGAAAAAAGATTTCTCATTAGAGGACCAGAGTTGAAGATCTAAGAAAGGGCTTTGAAGCAAATAAAATAAAATCTCAATTATAATTTTGGAAGAACTTGGTCCTTCAGTTTTAGGGTCACAGCCAAGATGGACTGGGACATATCTAAGATAGCATGGAGGAGAAGAGAGAGTTGGGTTTCCAGCTTTTGCTCTAAGCATGGTGACTTAGGGTAAGTTGTTCAGCCCTCAAGAAACCAAGCCCGCATCTTGCTCTGAATCTGAAAACACTTCTCATTCCACACTCACGCAAACAAAACAAACACCTTTCACCCTAAGGTGAACCAAAACTAACAGAATTATCCCATCTGATCCTGGTGTTTAATAAAAGCTTAAATATTTCCCAGAATGTTGGACTCTAACAATATCAATTTTATTTTTTATTTTTGCTATGCTGATATATGAACAGAGGTCATGATCTTTAGGAAAATGATACTTTTGTTTTTACTATTAGCATATTAATGTAAACTTTGTTATTCTGGTATTTTCCATTATAATATGTCTTCTAAGATCACCCTTTTAAGTAAACCCTTAGCTTCTGTTGAAATTACACAAAGGCAGGGATTAAATAATTGACCAAAATTTAAGGCTTAATTTTTCTTTCTTTCTTTCTTTTTGTTTTTAGATTTTAAATAATTAGACAATGTGGATATTCAGTGGGTTTCAGCAAATACTCAGTGACCAAGATGTCACCCATTGCTTTTCAGTTGATTCCAGTTCCATGACATTTCTGGTTAAGACATTGTGTTAGTCAGCTTTTCCTTGCTATAAGCAAAATACTTGGTAAAAATGACTTAGGGGAAGAAAAACTTATTTGGGGCTCACAGTTTCAGAGTTTCAGTTCATGATTAGTCAACTCCATTGCTCTAGGCTTGAGTTAAGACATAACAGGTTTTTTTTTTTTTGTTGTTGTTGTTTATTTGTTTTCTGATCTCAGGCATGTATATGTGTGTGTGTTTATATGTATGTATATATATACATATATGTGCATATATATATATATATATATATATCCAATATAATCATGTTACAAAAAATCCCAAATATTTGGATTAATATTTTATTGAACTAATATTCCTAATTATGACTTTGGCATTGCTAGGAGAGACAGAGCAATCTGACATAAGTAATTTGGCTTAGTACCTTCATGCCCAAATTTCCTGAAGTCTAAACACAGGTTAATAGGATTTCCTGCAGTTTGGGACACCCTGATGCCAGCTTAGACTAACAATTTCCCCCCAGTAACCTCATGAAAAGGATTTGAAGGAAATCAACACTGTTTCAGGAACCATTGTTAGACATTAAAGACAATGGCAGCAACACTTAAGATTTACATAATACCAAGCTTTGGGGATTTAGGAAGCCCTTTAGAAAAGAAACTTTTAAGTTAGTTTTCTTGCTGAATCATGTCACAGGAGAATACTATATATGAATTACATATATATGCTTTCCTCTGCCATGCCTGTCCACCATGATGTTCTGCCTCATCTTGGGCTCAGGCAATGGACTTGGCCATCCATGGACTAAGACCTCTAAACTGTGAACCAAAATAAATTTTTCCTTCATGTTGTTCTTGTCAGGTTTTTTGGTCACAGCAACACAAAGCTGACTAAAGCCGTTGGGAGATGTGGGATGAGAAGAGGAAAGAGAGTGGAAATCCACCACTGAAATCCAGCGTGGAAGGTCTTCCATATACTTCCATATACTCAGGGAAAAGTGTATTTGGGGATGTAGAGATAGAAAAGTAAAGCTTTCTTTGTTATGAACGGAATTCCAAGTCATCAGTCTATGCTTACTGCAGATAAAATCTGTGTACCACTTACAGTCACAAAGAGACTGCATAGGGACTTTCCAGGGGATTTTGGAACCTGGTGAGTCTCTTGATCTTTGTGGTACCTTATTTTCACTGTCCTGTTGGCTCTATCTCAGGTCTGCAGACAATCCTTTATTCCCACTGTCATTTGCATATTGGTTGGATGAGTGTGACAGTTTCCCAATCCATTATTTACATGGCATCCAGAGTCATTTATAAGATCATAAATCAAATATGCCATTTCTCTGTGAAAACATTTTGGTTTATAAGTCTGACAACCTTCGAATTCTAGATGCTCCGCATGGATTTTTTTTTTTCCTGTTGGAAATTTTGATGATTTTCTTCCTATATCATATTGTAACTCCATCCATTTAAATCTGGAAACCCATTTGCTCAACTCTGGGAATTTTCCTGTATGATTGTTTTTCTGATGTCTTTCTCTTTGTTCTTAAATTCCTCTTAATTGAACCTTGAGTTTTCTTATATTTTAATTCTAATTTCCATTCTACCATATCCTCACTACAATGATTTAAATGATTTACTAGAAAGATATTTCCCAAACTATCCTATGAGGATAGTAGTTTTAATAAGCTTCACATCAGGGGCTATTTTAACATACTTACCCTTCCGATTAAATGATAAGTTACTATGTTTTGATTTTTTTCTCCAGTTCTTCTTTCAGTAGTTTTATGTGGCTTACCTTGAACTGACAGACTTGTTAACAGTTTAACTTAAAAATCATCCAGATATATGGTCACAACATTTTTTCTTTTCCTCTTGGAAGCAGTGAAATAAATTGGGTCATTAGAAGCATTAGAAGAGAAGGTAAAGTGCAATGTAATATAAATTTAGAAAGTAGGTCAGGTCCGACTTCTGTGTCAGGGACAGAAATATGCATCTAAGAGTCAAAAAGGGAATATTCGGTAACTGACACAAAGGGAGAGCTCCCTGAAATCAAAATCATTTGTCATTTGGTTCTGGATTCAGGAACTTTAATCAGCAGCATAAACTCCAGGGAAGGCAACACCTGCCTGTTCGCTGTGGAACTTGCAAGGTATAATGAGATTTTTGGAGTGTAGTCAGTGAAAGGAAAAAAGAGAAGAGAGGCAGCTAGCAGTCAGACAGCATGAGTAATGGGGAGACCACTGCCTTAAAAACCAGGTTTAATTCTAGCTCAGTGCTGATGACTGAGGGCAAGGCAGGCCCAGATCCAGTGTCTTCTTGTGACCCAGAATCTGTCACAAAAAGTGATAATATGATGAAAGGAGATAAGATACACAACTTACCTTTGGGAAGCATACATTTTTATAAACACTTGTCAGTTATGATTGATGAATCATTGCAATTCACAACAGTACCTGTGATACAGAAATGGCAATTGCATTGTTTTATTTATTTTTTGTACTAGAAAACTGTCACTAAATGAAAGTGAAGAGTCTGCAAAACAAAAGCTTGTAAGTGTTGGTCTATTAAACATAACAATTTAGTTGAGAGTCTATGATGACCACCGGGAGAGAAACTGTTGTCTTCAAAGGTTACAGTGACTTTTTCAAGAATAGCTGGTAAAATATATGGTGAGTTTAAAAATTGGAGCAATTGCACATTATTCTTTGTGTTGTCACTTGTTGGTGATGATTTAGGAGGGAAAACAAAAACAAAAACAAAAAAAAAAAAAAAAAAAAAACACCAAAGGAGAAACAAGTAGAATGAAAGTTCTAAAGAATATTTCTTAAAATAACCAAGAAATAAAAGACACATTGTTAGTTAGTGGGAAATAGTATTGAAGAGACTTTGAAGTTTTATTTAATGAACAAATGACCCACTTGCTAGCATCATTAATATTCGGTGGGGCAGCTAACAGGTGGATTGACTCTGCAGACCCTGGGGAAGCCTTCTAGCTCCAGGAATCTTTAACAGAATATAGGTTAATGATTGCTTTCTGAATGATTCCCCAAATAGATTATATTTAGAATAGTCAAGCGTTTGTGATGTACACCTTTGTATCTTTCCACTTACTGCTGCCTCTGGGCCTCTGTTCCTCCTCAGTTCTACACACAATCTTCGTACCTATGAAACTCAGCACAAGTGTCATTCCTCAGATAAGTCTTTACGGACTTGTCTTTTCTTGTTTGAAAGCGAATGCTTTATGTTCACATACCATCATCTGCATAGCATGATACTATTACACTTCAGAAATTGTAAGTCAATCGTCTGCCTTTCTGCGGACACCACAGACATAAGAGCAGGATTTTAAATGGTCATGTTTTTTCAAGGTCTTAGCACATATCTGGTGTGCTCATTATCTAAACTAAATCACTGAATCAATGAAATTGCACAGAATTTATAATTGGAAGACCTGGGGTTGAGTCCCAAGTCTAGTAACTTCTCTTCCAGCTATCATCCTTTGGGAAAATCAATTAACCTCTCAGATTATCAGTTTTCAAATGGGGATAATAATAACAACTTTGTTATGAACTTGAGGAGATGCAAATGGGAAGTCATGGAAAACCACTTTGTGAGTGTAAAATGCTACACTATCGCCATTGTTGTTCTATAGAGGTAAAGAGGCATCAAATTACTTATGTCATGATATCATGCAATTGCTCTCAAAAGCGGTCTGTTTTTAAAGTCAAATTCCTCTGCCAATAGCTCTCTAAAACTCAGATTACATTATGAAACAGAAAACTATCCACATTTTTAAACAGATTACACCGGAGGAGAGGGAATAGGGAATGTTTTGATACAGGACTGAGTCAGGAGCAGAGGTAACCTGTAACAACTGTCACTGAAGAGGTGGCAGGGGTCAGAGAAGTCAGGACAGCTTGATTTTACCAATCCTTTGATGCACAGTTAGAAAACACATCCACAAAATTTAAGAGTTAAAAAAAAAAAAAACTCCTATGTAGAAGTCATAAATACAGATATCCTGTTTTATAAGCACTGACATTTATAGAAAAATGAGTTTTGATGGTCTCTTTTACCTTTGGTTCTATATTAAAAGTACCCAGAAATTTTTGTAAATGACATAATAAATTATGGTATATGGATCTTCCTATCCTTTGAAATAAAATTATTTTGCCTATTTTCATTTTTGTGAAAAGATGCCCTGAGTAAAATCCACTGGATTTGTAGAAGTTTAAAAAAAATGAAGAATGACATTTATTTTACAAGGATTTTTACTTTGGATTAAGATAGAGAACTTCATAACAGATCAATGTTCCCATTGAGACCTACTAGAAAAGTCACACAAAATACAATTTTTATGGATTTAATAGTGTCAGAGAACCACGGGAATACGAGGCCCACAGGGAAAAATTCTAGGGAGAGGAACAGGAACACCTAGAAGGTGAATTCAGGATGTTTTACTTTCTCCATGGATATCATCTGATTCTGGGCACAGACTAGAAATGGAATCTGGGCTCAGAGTCTGTGAACTGCTTCTGGGTGCCAAACAAGCAACAGGGATCTCAGGAGTCGTGACGGGTTTGAGTGACAGATTTTGAGATGTGAAAGTCATTGAATAGATAGCTAGTTTCCCCTTTAACGTATCTGCTGGGCTGCAAATCTGCACAGGACAGGAGGCTAAAGAACAAGCCCAAATCTCAGAAAAGCTGAATGGAATTTTCCATAGTCTCCTGTTATTCAGGAAAATGAATGTTTACTGCAAATGGGACACGTGAAAACAAAAAATGAGAACTGAAAACAAGTCAGCTGAAAAGAAGAGATGAGAAGTAGAATCCCCTGAGGATGGCACACTGAGAGATGCACAGTTCCAACTTTTTCCCTAGAGGTGTCTGTGAATCTGGGAGGAGCTATAGGCTAAGAATCCAGTGACCCTGGAAGAGGACCACTATGGTAGGCAAAGGAACCAGTAGAGCATTTGGCATGTGCTGGAGCTGGTCTCCTCCTTAAGACCATCGTCAACATTCCATGTGGTGTGAGACGGGAGGCTAAAGAGCTAAGCTGAAAAGTCACTGAAAATCAGAGGAGGAGTTCCTGTAGTTTCTCATTGTGGAGGAATCAATGAATCATAACATCTCAACTGAATGCCCTGAAGGGACATCTCTTAGGAACAGGCACAGAAAAGAAGTTGACAGTATTAACAAAAAAGCAACACCATGCTGGCCCAGAGCAGTCTGATCAGATTAAAGTGGTAACCCTTCTGCTACCATGTATCTTACTACAAGTGATCTTATGCCACAAATGAAGGGTGTCTCCTTGCATAAGATAACATTACTTGATATCTCGTCAATTTTTTAACTCATCATAGGACAATCAGTAAAAAATTGCTATGCATGTGAACAGAGAGGATTATTGGAACAAGCCTAAAGACACAAAATAGGCTCTAGAAGCAAATCAAAAATAATCCAAGTGATCAGAGGTAGAAGACAAGGTATTCAAAGTAACTAGGATTAAGATATCCAACAAAGTCAGGTCTGGTGGGGCATGCCTGTAATGCCAGTGGCTTCAGAGGCTAAGGCAGGAGGATAGAGAGTTCAGCCTGTCTCAGCAATGGCGAGGTGCTAAGCAACTCAGTGAGACCCTGTCTCTAAATAAAATACAAAATAGGGTTGAGGATGTGCCTCAGTGGTTGAGTACCCCTGAGTTTAATCTCCAATACCAAAAAAAAAAAAAAAAAACAAACAACAACAACAACAAAACAACAAAAAAAACCTGAACAAAATAAGAAAAATAGAAACATGCATAATTTCAACATGAAGTGGATATCCATGTAGAAAATCAAATGGATATTTTTTTTAACTGAAAAAGTAAAATCTATGAATGAAGACCTGAACACCAAATTAAATAAACCAGAAGACAGAATAAGGAGTAGGAAAAACAGTAAACAGGAAATATCCAAAATGAACACACAGAAATGAGAATGAGTTAAATAAAATAGGTAAGAGACATATGACTCATGTTCCTGGCTACTGGTATTTGAGAAGGTAAAGAAAGAAAATGGAAAATAGACATGTTTTGAAGGAAAAGATAGCTGAATTGTTTCCAAAACTAGTATAAGACATCAGTTCATGACTTCTGACAGCTCAGGGAAAGTCATATTGATAAATATAAATTAAGTGCTACTTGGGTACAACATGGAAAAAGGGAAAATCCTGAGTCATCATAGGGAAATAATGGATCAATTGACAGTTGACTTTTCTATAGAACCAATGGAAGTCAGAAGAAAGTGCAATGACAACCTTTGTAGTACTGAAACACAAACATCTGCCAACCTAGACTTTTATACCCAGAAAATATGTTCTTCAAAGATGAAGACGAAAACTAAGACATTTAAAATAAAACTGAGTAAATTTATCACCAGCAGGCCTATATTTAAAGAATAATGCAGGAAAAATATTTAAAAGAATCAATGAATCAAGTGAAAATACAGAAATAAGAGAAAGACTGAAAAGCATCAAAAAGAGGATTTATGTAGATAACTATGAAGAAATATTATCTGTAGAAAAGAAGATTGGAAATATTTTCTGGATTTAAATCAACCTGTAGAATTCAAATGTGTGACAAAAATAACGTGAATACCACAGGAGTTAATGGAGTGAAAATGTTGTAAGTTTCAGCATTACTGGGAAGTAGAAAAGGGGTTATTTATGTTATATTGAACTAAATAGAAAACAAAGTGTCTGCTATCCTGTTCTGTAGTAACAAGAGACATAGAATAGTGAAGAACTAAAATTCTAACAGAGGGAAAATGGAATAAAATAATGTTTCAATAATGTATAATATAAAAATAAGAAAAGGGGAAAATAAAGCATGTAAATCAAAAAAACAGGAAGCAAGTAAAATGTTATATATAAGCATAGCTCCATAAAAAACTAAATACTAATGGATAAATATGCATATTTAAACATATTAAATATAAAGGTAACAAATGGATCAAAATAAACAACTATATGACATACAAATGGTAAAAGAAAGGTGTAGTAGATTTGTAAATATCAAACAAAATAGCCCGTAAGGTAAGAAACTGCTAGAAATGAAGAGGTCCATCTCACAGTGATAAAGGTGTGAATCTGTCAAAACTATATTAAAATTTTAAACCTGTATGTCCTCAATAAGGGATCTTCATGATCTGTAAAGCAAAATAATAATGATAACAACAACAAAATTTAAAGAAGAAGTAGACAAATCCAAAGTGATAGACACAGGCTGTTAAAAACTTCATATCAAGCAGATGAAAGTCAGTAAAGATATAAAAGATCTGAGCAGCACCAGTAATGACCTATAGAGAATCCTCCACTCAGTCACAATAAGATCCACAGGGTTTTCAAGTGCGCATAAAGCATTTACTAAAATCACCATAGGCCAGACCATGAAGAAAGCTTTAACAAATCTCAGAGAATTAACATCATTCCAGAGTGTGATGTTTGATCTCTAGAAAAGAATATTTTAAAAATCTCCAACTTTTTGGAAATTAAACAATGTATCTCTAAGTAATTTGTGGGTCAAAGAAGAAATTACTGTTGAAATTAAAGCATATTCTCAATTCAATTCTAGGGAAGATACAATATTAAAAAAGAAGAACTTATGAAATTCAACTGCAGTTCTGGGGCAATTTTTAAAATTTTCATGCATAAATAAGAAAAGAAGATAGCAAAGTAAAAGCAAAGCTCAACTCAATAAAATAGAAGGAATATCGTGATAGCAGAAATGAAGAAGATAGAAAAGTGTATGATATAAAAAAGCAACAGAATCAACAGTTGACCCTTAAAAAAATTTAATAACATTGATAAATAACTAGAAAGGATGAAGCCTGGAAGAAAGAAAGAAAGGAAGAGGAAACACAAATTACCAATAGAAAGAATGAGAATTACCATATATCCTATAAACATTGAAGTGATAAAAGGATATTAGGAAGAACTTTTGCCAAAAAGAAATTATTTGGATGAAATAAAGTCCTTCAGGAAACAACTGATGCAAACTGAAAGCCTCAGGAAATTATCTATAGCCTGGTATTTGGTAAAGAAATTGAACTGATTGCTAAATGTATTCCACCTACACAAAACAATAAACAAAGGCACACTCATATAACATTACCAATAAATTCTTCCAAAGTAAAAAAGAAGACTCCAATATTTAAAAATTCATTCAGGGTATTGAAATAAAGGCAATCATTGACTACCTTTTTGATATCCTTGATCCCAAAATTTAGTAAGAACATTAAAATCTAGTATATCTTACAAATACAGAGGCAAAATTTCTAACAAAATTGTAGCAGAGTGAATTCAGCAAAATGTAGAAAAAAGACACTGTCTTGACTAAACTAGTCTTATTATAGGAACGTAAGAGTAAGCTAACATTTGAAAATTAACTGATGTCATTCTCCACATTAGCAGGTAATTGTTAGTGGGAATGGGGAATCACATGGTCTATTCTCTATTTTGAAGAATATTTGAGAAAATTTCACACCATTCATGGGAAAACAAACAAACAGAAAAGCAAAATGTAACAAAAACATCCTTCCACAAACTAGAAATAGAAAAAGCCTTTCCTTACTCTGGTTAATATGGAAGCATTTTTCATTTCATAAAAGCAAAGAAACCAAACAAAGAATTCATTCAGTATAGTTCCATTTATATAAAATTTAAAACCAAGGAAAAGAAAGCAATGCTGTTAGAAGTCAGAATGGTGATACCACTTGTCCTAGCCTGCTTGGGCTGTCATAACAAAATTTAGACATGGTGGCTTCAACAACATTCATTTCTCACAGTTGCAGAGGCTGAGAAGTCCAAGATCAAAGTCACAGCAAGGTGTGTGTTCATTCCAAGTCTTCTTTTCCCCACTTGTAGGTAGCTACTATTTTGCTCTGTCTTCATGGCCACTTCTTTGTGCATTTGTACAGAAAGAGAGCAGGCACTTTTGTGTCTCATCTTAAAAAGGCACTATTTATGTCATGAGGACCCCATCCTAAACCAGATTATCTCCCAAAGCCCTCACATCCAAAGACCATCACACGGGGGATGATAACATCAACATACAAATTGGGAGGTGGGACAAAATTATTAAGTTCATACCATCACTGTTCAGGAGAAAAGAGTTCTTGGAAGGAGTCAAAAGTGATCTGGCCAAGTTCTCTTTCTTGAACTGGTCACTGGTTCCATAGACATACACATTTTGTAAAGGCACATTGAGTTGTACACTTAAGATCTGTGCACATTTTGGTGTATGTTCAAAAAAATCAAATTGCTCAAAAAGTTCTACATGACACCCTTCTAATATTTAACTTCATGCCTTCTTGTTTCTTTTTATACTTAAGAAATATGCCTAAACAATAATCTACATTAACTTCGATCAGTTTTCCTACCTTAAAATCAGCTTATATGCCAAATCTCAAAAAGTTCTCAGCTTTCCAAATATGCAGGTTTATTTTGAATATGATTTATGAAAACTCAACAACACAAATGATAAATCTATATATAGGTTACAATTTTCTAAAACAGAATTTAGAAGGAAATTAACATTCACCTGGCCTTTGTGAAACACATCAAATTACTTTATTTCATGACCTGAAACCCCATAATCCTGGAGTGTATGTGTTTGTGTGTGTGTGTGTTTGTGTGCGCGTGAGCGCATAAATATTTTAGAGGCAGGCACACTGTGTTCTTATAGTCACAGTTCTCTGGTCCCATTTACCCTGGAAAACTATAAATAGCTACTGCTTTTGCTTTCCTTTTAAAAGAGAAAACCATAACTTCAGTAATCCTTGGCCAGATTTCATGGACATATCAGAGAGAAATTGAAGGAAATTGTTCCTGGTACTGCTGTTTTTGTTTTTGTTTTTGTTTTTGTTTAACTGAAGTCCTCATAGATCAGTTTGCAACTCCTTATTTGTTTGTTTTTCACAAAAAGCCATGAGCCAAGACAGCTCCTTCTCTGGAAGCTCTGACTAGTGGTTGAGACTGTAGAAATACGTCTGTCCTATTTTGTAGAGCTGGCTCAAGCAGGGTTGGGGTAACACTTGTTCATGTTGTCTCATTTTTCAACTGTGTTGATAAGCTTTGTAACAAACGCTGCTAAATAAGTCTTCCTGTTTGGAATTAAAATATAATGCATGAAGAGAGGCAATTTCTTCTTTCTTAATGACCATGGCCCATGAGTTTAAAATAACCCAGTCTGTTAATCACTAATCAGATTTTCCAGATCGCCAAGTAAATATTTATAAGAGTATAAATCCTGCATAATTGTACAGATTCCTATCATGCTTTGGGGAATATTAAAAAAAAAAAAGAATTGTCTTTAATATCTACTTTTGTTCATTGCTTTAACTCTTGAACTGCCTGTGGTGGGCCACTAGAGTTCCCTTCTCTCCTACAAGTGGATTCCCCTCTCAGCAGAGACACAACTTCTCCCTCATTACTTACCCCAGTTGTCACCTAAAGCTCTCTAAATGGCCCTGCTTTGCTGGCCTTCCCTCATGTGTCCCCTTCTCCTCTTCTACCTCTATCTCCAGGCCTGTCTTTATAAAATTGTAGAACTTCTCATCTTCTGCATCTCCTCACTTGCTTTCAGAGGGAATCTGGAAGTCTGAGTGGTGACTTAAGGCCCCTGATCACTTGGCCTTTACCCGGTTCCTAATGTGAATGACCTTGGCCAGTCCACTCTACTCTGTGTACCTCAGGCCCCTCCATGGCAAGCCTGGGATGAGGAAGTTCCTACCTGGCAGGGCCATCGTAAAGTTTAAATAAGATAAAGCATATGATGGACTTAGCTTAGTGCCCAGTGTGTGTGAGTGTGGGAGGGATGGGGCTCTGTTGGTACTGATGCTCTTATTTCTGATGCCTTCCAGCACATAGTCTCCTTCTAGTTTTGCAAAACCACATCCACTTCCCAGGGGCCTATCTACCTGGCTTTGAACTTGACTGGGAGATGATTTGCAAAGAGTGACTCTACTGTCTGTGTCTTTCCTTTCATTCTGTGCTGGCTTGGATGTGAGGTGGCCCCCAAATCTCCTATGTCCAGGTAGAAATATTCAGAGGTGAAATGATTAGATTGTGAGGCTGTCACCTCATCGGTCCACCCTGGTTTGAATGGAGTAACTGGGTGTTGACTCTAGTCAGGTGGGGCATGGCTGGAGGAGGTGGGTCATGGAGATGTGTCCTGGAAGGGTGCATCTTCCATGTGACCCCCTTTCCTCCTCTCTCTACTCCCCAGCCACCATGACCAGAGCAGCCTCCTCCACCAAACCTTTCTGCCATGATGTTCTCCCTAACCTTGGACTAAACCTTTGAAACCATGGGCCAAAATAAAAGTTTTTTTCCTGTAAATTGTTCTTGTTGGATGTTTTGGTCACAGTGACAAAAAAAAGCTGACTACCTTTTCTCTTTCAGCACTGATTCAAACTTGCCTGCACACTCTTCAGTGAGACAATGAATGCATGCCTTTGCAGATGGGAGATAGAACCTGACTTTAAATGCCCATGATTTCTTAAGTGGAATGCTAGCTTTAAAAGTATTCTTTTGGCCGGGCGCGGTGGCGCACGCCTGTAATCCCAGCACTTTGGGAGGCGGAGGCAGGAGGATCGCAAGTTCAAAGCCAGCCTCAGCAATGGCGAGGCACTTAGCAACTCAGTGAGACCCTGTCTCTAAATAAAAAAATACAAAAAAGGTCTGGGGATGTGACCCAGTTGTCGAGTGCCCCTGAGTTCAATCCCTGGTACCACCAAAAAAAAAAAAAAAGTATTCTTTTGTAAAAATTATTTTAAAAGCTTATTGTGCATCTTTTTTGGCTTGAAGTCTCTATGTTTTTTGTACTTTCTTGTACATAGTGTCCCCCAAGTTGTTATTTTCCCCACAGCTTGAGGCCTGCTCCCCTGTGGCTGCCCTGGGGAATAGACGTGGACAAGCACATCCTGATAGGGTGGGGCCACCTCCTGTCTGGACACTAATAGGTGGAAAGCACTGTTATTCTAATAGATAGGATGGCTGGGAGCTGTGCCTCAGGATTGTAGTGGAGGGGCTCTTTCCCCTTGGTTTTGCAGGAAAATTTTTAAATGGCCACAGCAGGGGTTAAGAGACATCTAAACTTGTTCCTGAGTCACCCAACAGTGACAACAGCAAACTCCTTCACCGAGGCCCAGAGTGCCTGGCATTTTAAGTCATTGCTGCAAAGGAAGGCAAGTTTAATTACTGCAGAGGAAATAAATCAGGAGGCTCTCATTGGAAATGCAGGCCTTGCAGACAGCCTGTTCTGCAGGAGTCTCAGCCCCGCGCCAAGAAGGGCAAGTCACTTAGCTCCTGAAGGAACGCACTGCACAGTCTGAGGGGCACCACAGCTTCAAGACAGAAGATGTGAAATAGTGCACTGTCTGCACCCACGTGCCATGCTGACCCTCCTCACTCCTACCCACTGTCTAGTTTCCTGCTACTGGGATTCATAATTCTCACTGTCTCTTTGTTCCTGAAACCTACACACACCCGAGGACTGACTGCGGAGTCTACTTGCCATGTCATTCCCCAACCCACAGATGCCCCTCTCTGGCCTCCACTGGACATGATTAATTTCCTCTGCCTAAGTTGCATGGTTAGGTCTGTCTCCTTCCTAAACCATGAACTCTGGCACACACTTATTTTCATTGTTATGAATCCATACTTAGCCATATCTTCAAATGCATTAGATCCTTGTATCCTCACACATAACCTGAAAGAAGCACATGGGACATACTCATGTATGACTAACATTAACATTAACAAAAGTGACTCATATTTTGGGGAGTATCAATTGCCAGGATGATTCTAACCACCTTCGTGTAAATTTCCCATTTAATCCTCCCAACACCCAAATAATCCAAATATTTCCATCATTGGAAAGCTAAAAAGAGTATGTAATGCTCAGGACGTAAGTGAAAAATGCCGTGTCACAAGCTTGTAGGTGGCACAGGTGGTTGGTGAACCCAAATCAAGTGATTTCAGGACCCTACAGCTTAACCACTGCACGCACTATCTAGCTAGTGCTGAGTTGTGGCATGTTATTTGTTATAAAACAATATGATTATAAATAGCACAATCATAAAAAAAGTTATTATCCTTTATAGCAGTAATATCACCCCTGAAAGTATATCCTGTGGGAATATTCTACAAAAGAAAGAAAGCCATAATACAGGACATAATAATGAATTATAAATGTGCATATTCAAAAGGAAGAATGAGGAAAGGCCTTGTGGGATAAGACTTTATATCTCTGTATGTTAATATTGTTCATGGTTACTTTTTAAATTTTTCTATATTTGTTTTAAAATACTGCTTTAATGTATTTGAAATATTTTATAAGACCAGGCTAGCTTTATTAATCATGGAAGAACTTTTCTTTCCTAGATGAGCTAAATAACTCCATCATCAATTCTGTGATAGTTTCCTTGGATTTTTATCCATGAAACAATGTAATCAGGGTAATAATGATCAGCCATATTTGTTGAACTAATATTACATACTGCTTTTAGCTTTTAAATACATTAAACCAACATACATACAACTTACTATTATCCCTGTGTTACAGGAGACACAACTAAGGCTCACGTAGGTTAATTCATTTGCACATTTATACAGAGATGAGAGGCAGTGGGTGCAAAATCCAAATATCTAGCCGGGCCTGGTGGCGCACGCCTGTAATCCCAGCACTTTGGGAGGCTGAGGCAGGAGGATCGCCAGTTCAAAGCCAGCCTCAGCAATGGCGAGGCACTTAGTAACTCAGTGAGACCCTGTCTCTAAATAAAATACAAAAAAGGGCTGGGGATGTGACCCAGTGGTCGAGTGCCCCTGAGTTCATTCCCCGGTACCAAAAAAAAAAAAAAAAAAAAAAAAAAAATCCAAATATCTGCACTCTTACTTCCAGCCCTGAACTTCACTCTGGGTCCCCTGGATTTTCCCGAGTCACTCCCATAGCTGGACAAGTTCTGTCTCCTGGGTATAAGAATTCTGGCATCCAGCTCCCTCTCTAATCATACAATAATAGACATGAGATCCAGTATCCAAGCTGTTGCTCTGGCTGTATCCCAGACTTCATTAGTAGCCTTTTCCAAGCTTAAGTACCAGTTACTCTCTCAGCATTTACCAAGAATCTGTTGAAGATTTTCCAAGTTCTCAGTAACTTCCAGGAGTCCCAGGGCCACCTTCAGATTTGATGACTTACTAGAAAAACTAATGGAACTCAGTAAAGCCACCATACACACAATTCAGGTTTATTATTAATTTTACAGGTGAAAATATGCAAAGGAAAGATATGCACAGGCTATGTCTCGAAGAAACCAGGCCTGAGCATCCAGCCACGCTCTCTCAGTGGGTTAGGTAGATAGCAGTAGATCTCTGGTGGTGATGCCATATCTGAAGTATTGCCACCAGGGACGCTCACCTGTGCCTTGGAGTCCAGGGCTTTTATTGGAGCTCAGTCACTTAGGCATGGAGGGCCTGCATGACCAGCCTTAACCATTCAGTCTCTAGCTGTCTCCCTTACCCAAGGGTCAACTGATACAACATGGCTTAGGGACTCGAATGAACAGAAACAGGTGTTCCTCATGGATCACACTGCTAGCACAAATTATGTGGTTGGTGTCCAGGTCCCACACCAAGAAGTTTCAAGGGCTTAGAGGTCATCTCTCAGGAGCTGGTCAAGGCCAGTCTTTCCTCTGGACATGCAAGGTGTACGTGCCCAAGCCCACACTGAGTTAACTTTCCACTGTGCAGCAACAGAACTGACTCTGTCCCAAAGAGTAGAAGGCTTTCAGTCCAGCGTCTTCCAGATGTGTTTCACCAAAGTCCATTTCGTTATACCAACGCATAAAGCTCTGGCATTCTTATGCATTTCATTGAAGTCACCTTGTTGGGATGAAATATTTTATTTCCTGCCACTTTAAACTGTCACATAAAATATTGTTTACTTTTGGCTTGTGACTAATGAATGAAAAACAAGAATGAATTTTTAGAACGTTTTGAGGTGAGTAAAACTGTCTGCCACTGTATGGAAGGGTCTTCAGCTCTTGCCTTTCTTGTTTCTCATGGCTGTACCTTGCTCTGAGTTTGTATTTCCATTAGTGTCAGAGTTCAGTGTCATTTCTCACGGCTCCCAATAAGTCTTCTAGATTGATCTCCCTTCCTGCGTTTTAAAACGTATTTTTTAGTTTTGATCGATACATAGTAATTGCACACATTCGTGGGGTGCAGCGTGGCATTTCGGCAGAGGTGTAGGATGTGCCATGATCAGAAGAGGGTAGTAGACATAACCACCACCGCAGATGGGCACCATTTCTTATTTCCCTCCCCACTTTCTAATCTTGGTGATGCAGGAGCTCTATGACAAAGGTCACCTGAGCGGAACCTGAACTGAGAATACAAGGATTCCAAGTAGGAAGCTCAGGTTCCATGCGTGTTCTCAATGATATGCTCCAAGGTCTTTTTTTCTCTCCAACAGGTTTTGGCTCCATCCAGAGAGCTGTAGACAGATGCCTTTAAATAATCTAAGTCATTGGGGGAAGACACAGCTATCTGTCTTACCTATGTTTTTCTCATCTGTGAAAGATGTACAAGTGCCCTATAAAATTAATTAAAATTATTGTGATTGAAGACATTTCTTGTACAAGTATATTTGGGTAATTTTCCCAAATAGGCAAGAATTAATTAACCAATAATTGATATTTGGGCAAATGGCTAGAAATTCAGATAAAATAAAGTTAGTTCTTCCATTCTCAACTTGTAACAATACAAATCCAACACATACTCTCCTAAAGGGAGAGGAGATAGGATTATTGTCCAGCATAATGATGGAGAGAATATTTTCGAGAAAGAATAATTTATAAAATATTAAAGCAAAGTACACACACCAATTAGAAAGAATTCCAGAACAAAATTTTAAATGGGAAGAGAAGATCATTTATAAACTAATCTCAAATCTCCTCAAAATGAAGCATTGGTCTTTGAAAAAACTCTTAATTGGAGTAAACTTTTATGATCTTTTCTTAAAAGAGAGATAAAAATCCACTATAAAGTTATGAAGAAAGGAGTATACAGCTAATTAAATCAAATTAATTTTTAATAATTAATATTTACGTAAAACTTCCTACCAATAGATTTTATCTCATTTGAAATTTTGACAGAAGATACATATGCAGTTTTATGATTTCTTTTGTTGAAAAATAGAAGATATGATTTGACCATAGATATGAAGAAATGTGACTTTTGTCAAAAAATACATTTGAAAAATACTGTTGTCCTAACTTCTAATTTCATCTCAATTTTATTTTGAACATCCAAAAAGACTTAATATCTATAACAAATAAATTGAACTATGTTAAATGAAAAAAAAAAGATTTCTAATTAATTAGAAAAGCTTTCTAATTCATTCAATGAAAAATGATTTACTTCCTAAATCTATGTTGATGATGATAGGAAACACAGAGAGACAGAGAAAGAGAGAGACAGAGAATATTATTGAAGAATACAAACTCCCACACTTCAAACTAAATACTATCAAAATTGACTTGGGCCAATTAAAAGCTTAAAAAGCTGCTTCAGCACTGAGAAAAGAAAAAAAAAAGTGTAGAAAATAAATAATCATAAAAAATTGGCTTTTATAATAATCAAATACTGCAGATTAAGATTTTTTGTAATCATGATCATAATATTATCAGGTTTATTAATTGTGTTGAATATGATGAGAAATAATAAATGTAAACTTATGAGCAGAAATTCCCATAAATTCCTCAATTTTTTTCAGGTCAAGGTGAAATTTTATTCAATGACATTTGCTTAATTTAAATAATGAGTATGACATAATCCTTGCAGGCTGATCAAATAAAATGAACTCAGACTAGTCCAAGTAAGAAAAAGCTTGTTCATTATTAATATGTCCATGCTATCAATTTTATTTAAGAAATGTTTGCATTTATTTAGAAAAATGAAATAAAACCTTGGTAAAACTGTTCATAGGTTTTGAGAGTCAAACCAGTCTGAGCCACTTGCTTTATAGAATAGATAGTAGGAAAAATATCAGCTTTCTAAGAATTTCATGTATGGGAAATGAAATAAACAGTAAGGTTTTGTAATGTACTGGCACAGAAGTAATTTAAACCAGTTTTACAAATTGGGAAGGTATCATGTGTGGAATGGTTCTTCCTTTGAAAAAGGTAGTAATGGCTAAGAGTAAACATAGAGGCTTTTTGCTAAGTATAAGTTTCATTTTAATCTTTCCCTTTTCCCAAACAAACTGGTACAAAAAAAAAAAAAAAAAAAAAAAAAAAAAAAAAAAAAAAAAAAAAGAAAATAAGAAAAAAAAAGAGAAAAGAAAAGAAAATCAGGTGTTTAAATATGTGTTAAAGATTGCATCAATCATGTTTGGAGACATGAAGAGTACTGAGGTCAACTTTGGAAATGATAGGTGAGGTCTTGTTAGGGGAAATGCAAGAAGGGACTTCTATGGCCCAAACCTCAGGGTTCTGCTCCCCTGAAAACACCTATCAGAGAACCTCAAAGGCCAGAATTCCCAGCCAACAGATTCCCAGGCCAGGAAGAAGAACCCATCCAGCATGAAGCTTAGGAACAGTCCACAGCAGCCTCAACTAACCCCTTAATTCTTGCCTTCTTTATTACTCTGGCCATTTTTATTACCTTCTCTTAGCTATTTATATGTTCTATTTTATGACTTTATTTAGTTTACTCTGTTAGCTAAGATTTGTGTTTTAAATCTAAGATTTTCTTTAATCTTTGTTTCCACTTTTCATTATCTGGTTTTTATCATGTCTTAGATTCTTAAGTGCTTATTTTATACCACTTTATCTTACCATCTTATGTTATGCTATTTTGGTTATTGTCATCATCTACTTTAAATATATTTTTTAAAATATTTATTTATTTGCTTTAGTTGTACACAATGCGTTTATTTGTATGTGGTGCTGAGGATCGAACCCGGGCTGCGCACGTGCTAGGCGAGTGCTTTACCGCTGAGCCACAACCCCAGCCCTACTTTAAATATTTAATTCTTATTTGATTTTTAAATTTTTGTGGAAATACTGGCTAAAAGGAAGCATCTTGGAGGCAGTCTAGTCTCCAAGAAAAAGGAATCAGAAGATTTTTTTCTTCTGAAGGATTATGCAACATCTTTTCTATATCACTACAATGGATTCCTAAATTCCTTCTCTAGATAAATTATTTGATTGTGAAATCAGTCTGGAAGAATCTGGCCACTATCAAATCCTTTATGCTCAGGATCCCAATATACCTAATAGAATAACCAAATCCAGAACACTGACATCACCAAACCTTGTTGTGACGATGTGGAGCCACAGGAGCACTCATCCACTGCACCGCAACTCCAAATGAGCCCATGGACTTTGAAAGTAAGAAGTCTTCCTCATGTTCTCACAATTTATAAGGCATGGTGAGGAAGAGTGAAGATCTTTACTTTTGTGGCTTCTTGATCTAGAATTCTGCTTTCACACATTGTATCTCTCTTGTGTTCCAACCCAAACTTGAAATATGACTTCTTTAATTTCTCCCTAACCTGTCTCCATTTCTCTCTCTTATCTGCTCACCTCTGCTTCAGTCACTTTTCTGGAAGTTGTCCTCCTCTGCTGGCAGGAGATGTGGCTGCTAGTAGCCCCAGCCTGGCACCATCCTCATGAACACATTAATTTGCTAATTTTTTTTTTTTTTTTTTTGTGGTACCGGAGTTTGAACTCAGGGGCACTCGACCACTGGGCCACATCCCCAGCCCTTTTTTGTATTTTATTTAGAGACAGGGTCTCACTGAGTTGCTAAGTGCCTCGCCATTGCTGAGGCTGGCTTTGAACTCATGATTCTCCTGTCTCAGCCTCCCAAAGTGCTGGGATTACAGGCGTGCGCCATCATGCCCGGCTGCTAAATTTTTGAAAGCATTTTTTGACTAGTTTCAATAAACATGTTTATTCATAAGAAATCCTCAGAAATGCCCACCAAGAGTTATGTAAAATAACATTTATTATATTTTTATTTATGATAGAAAAAACTGGAAACCACTGAGTATACAACAATTAAACATTTTAAATATGTGGTAGTGTATCCACACTGTGGAAACTTGAAATCCTTCATAATTTTTGAAAATTATCTTGCTGTAACTTGAAAAGAAGGAGATCAAACAATATGTAGTTAATCTACTAATATCTTTGAATACGTAAAATATCATATATATGTGTATGTGCATGTAAATAGATGGCAGATAGATGTATATGTAGATAAATTTGTATAAAGCAATTTATCTATGTAGTAGTAGTTATCTCATGTTACAGTGTCTATATTTTTTTGGATTTGGAAATTAAATGTATTTTGACTTTATGCAATTTTATATTTTTCCCTACTTGGGCAAAGATCAGCTCATGAATAGGAAAAACATGACACCAATTAAGTGCACAATTTTGTTAAAATAAATACTATGTAAAGAAAGTTTGAGGTTATTTGAGTTTTAGAATTTTTTTTCTGACATCCAGAAATATCCAATTATAAGGCATTGTCTTAAGAAAATGTGATTCTATTGTTTGCAGCTATCTGTGAATTGTGCTTCTTGTTTCTTACCAATTCATTTCAAGTAACATGCTCCTTATCTCAGAGGAGACTGATTCAGAGGTGACTCCCTGAAGCATGAAGGCTTCGAGAGAGGGGTGCTGTTTACATTCATTTTCAGGGTTCAGCATCTTGTCTTAACTACTTATATCTGGTTAGCTCAAAATTTACTGTTGCTATTTTAACTGTTCCCAGAAAACCATTAGAGGGCTTCATCTAGCGTGTGTCTATGAATATTCATAGACAGTTGCTTCTGTATTAGAAACCACACCCACATCTCTGCAGTCTCTGCAGCATGAATAAGGGTGTCCTCTGGGACTCACAGGGCAACATGAAAATTTGACACCAGCTGCCTGCAGAATGCACATAAAGTCTGCTTTCTGTATCTACTTTTTATAGAAATTTTTTCTGATTTACTTTTTTTGTATCATGGAAATATTTATAAGCCTCCATTAACTGTTTTACATGACTAGGTTGTCTCAAAATACTTATAAAATTAAAGTGAACATTTTCTAAAATCAGAGATTGATAAAAAGCTTTAAAAAGCACATATATACTGCTCCTGTATTATTTTTAGATATACAGTAAAGCAACATTTTGTATATACACATGGCAATGAATGTAAAAAGACAATTAAACATATAGCCAGACATGATGGTTCATGCTAAGCATCTCAATGAGGCAATCATTTTGAATTCGAATTTGATATATGGATACAGAGACATATGTGAATCAATATATGGGTAAATGCTGGCAACTTGCCTAGGATCACACAGCTAGATAGCTAAGCTGATTATACAAATATGTTTTGTTCATATGAATCATTTATGAATGTCTACACCATGTAACACACCAGTCAGTGAGAACTCTCCTGCCCCTGGGGGTCCTAGGAGGCCCTGCACTAATTTTTGTGTCAGTTCTTGGGGCCTCTTCTCTGATGGCCTTCTCTATCTTATAAACATTGTCTTTTAACTGTACTAAATAGCCAAAAGTAGAAATCCATTGCTGTTTGAGAACTGACCACTCCTCTTCCTCACCCCAAACCAATGAACCCATAGACAAAACATGGATGAACGGAAGACTTGCAAAAGTTTTCATTTGGGGAGAAGAATTTAAATTGCAACATTGAACTTACTCCAAATCTCTCTTTGGCATGTGCTTTTTCTAAAAAGTACCCACCAAAGTTTGTCTGAACACGAGGCTAAAAAAGCATCTAATGTTCCTCTTTGTCTCTCTTTCCCCCAATTTTTTAATCTAAAAAAAATTCAATTTACTAATTTTCAAAGTAATTTGGTCAATTTGCCCATCTTAACTTTGCTTATCTAAACTTATTGATATATTCTCTGAACAAGGCTTTTCTCATTGACTTGATATACCTTCCTTAGAAACAGTTGGAGCTGCATAGCATAAAACATGAGGTTTTTGTTGTTGTTGTTGTTGTTGTTCTTTGTTTTTTACTGAACACATAATGCTTTCTCTTAAGTGTGAGTATAGCCTGGGTGCCATCTTTCATTGTCTTCCCACGTGATCTTCTTGCTGTGTACCCTTTTCTTCTCTAGGGCTTCAAACTCCTATTCCTTGTACAGTGATTCTCAATTTCTACCTTTCTATATGCCACAGCCACATGGGCAGATCAGCTTTATGGGCATATAGACTTGGAAGCCTCTCAACATGTTCAAAGCTCAACATGTTCAAAGCAAATCACTATATGCCCCACAAGGAACTTACTTTATTGTATTTTGTCTATACTCTATACACTTTCTAATACCACCACTATCTTCACACTTAGTTATCTGGGAGCCATCATGAAATTCCACTGTTTCCTTATAATTAATGTGTGATTGCTAATGGACATCTGTACCTTCTAAATTCATGTGATTTCCTTTACAACTGTATTAGCCCTCCTTGAAACCTTATTTTGATTTCCTAGACTTTAGAAAAACTGTCCTTTTGCCTTTGATCTATTCCTTTTCTAATACATTCTCTTCTACTTGTGCCAGAGAAATCTTTCTACACCATGAATCTGACATTCCCTTTGCTGCTGCTTCTGTAAGGTCAAGCCCAAGTACAAGGGCTTAAAGTCCTGCACCATTGGGCTTCAGGTGGCCACCAGGCTTACCCATTTCCAAGTCCCTCCAGGAACCCAACATGGGATCCAGTCCCTTCCCACCTTTCTCAGTGAGCTATATTACATTTGTTGTTTTTGTATTTCTGTATCTGTCTCAATGTTACCACTTTTGCCTTGAAAGACTTTATCCAATCTTTCATTCTAACCAGAAAACCTGTCACCTTCCATCAAAATCTAAACCCAAAGTATTTTCCCTGTGCAGCCTTCCTTGCCCTCTGTCCCTTTCTGCTTAGCATTAATGCCCTTTCCACCTGTTCCATAGCATGCCCTTTAGCCCTCTATTAAATCCCAGCTGTATCATATCATAATTAGCAATTTAAACCTTAGTTTCCCCATTGAGAGTGCAAGTTCCCAAGGCGGGATTGTATCACGTTTGAATTTCTATCCTTCATCTTCAGTGCAGAGCCTAGAGCAGGATTCTAACTAAATGCCTGCTGTTGAATTAAATGATGGCTGACACATACTTATTGATATTTGGAGACAAATGGGCTTCAGAGGAGCTCTTGAGATGACCTTTTATGTCACAATGTTTCTCTCCTTTGCCAAGCTTTAGTCAGGCTCCTCTGAGTCCTCTTTCAGACAAGACCTGGTCCTTGGGCCTTGTCCTAGGCTTACCCAATCGAGTATCAGCAAGAATCCTGCTAAGTCAGTTTAGCAAGAATCGCCCTCCCCTGGATGTCTCAGTGATTTTCTATCCTCTGATTCCCTCTCTCTCTGCTTCTTAGTTATCAATCCTCAAATGTCTTTTTTGTTTTATATATGTAGGTTATCTCTCTCCCCAGTGTCAATAGTCTTGACACCTATTGCAATAGTCCTGAATAAAATATTCCTTACAATTATAACAAATGTCAGAATAATTTTGTTTTAATTAACATTATTCTTTTATGTCTCCTTTTGCTCATAAATGAAACCTTTGAGAGGCAGGCTGATTCTTCCAGGTCATTTTATTTTTTTTATTCCACATATCTAAACCCAATGAAATATGTTCTTTGCAACCTTCTGGGTAACTGTTCTTAATTTGTCCTCAGAGGATGACTTACTCATGTGTTAGAATTTGAGTGTCTACAGTCAGGATAATGGACAACACTTTTAATATCTCATTTGTACTTTTGTGTTCACACATATACACGTGAGGGTTTGGTTTGATAATGAATGTAAGGATGTGTATATCTAAATTACTAGTCAAGGTTCCTCAAGGAAACAGAATAAAAATAGCATAGATAGAGATCCAGATAAGAAATTTACTATGGGATTTGGCTCAAATTATGGAAGTGATTATGAAAGCTTTGAAGTCCCAAGATCTGCCATGCACATGATGGAGAATCAGGAAAACTGATGGTGTAATTCCATCTGAGAACCAGAACAACCAAGAGTGCAACTGTCAACCCAAGGCCAAGGGCCTGAGAGCTAGAGCTAGGGGGGTCTGGTTGGGGGAAAGTATGCTTGATGTGTTGGAGCTTGATGTATTTGAAGTGGGCAATAGTATGTGAGGAAGAGATGGGTATTGGGGCTGGATCACTGTCAACCACCTGAGAGTCTGGAGCAGATGAGTGGCGTAGCTGACTTACTTTCTTAGAAGACTCACTCAGGTTGCTGTGTGAACCATAAGCCATTAGGGCTAGAGGCATAAGCAGGGGGAGTAGTTAGGAGGTTATTGTAATAACCCAGAGGGAAAATGACATCAGTTTTGGCCAAAGTGGTGACAGAAGACATGGTGAGCAGGGGACTGGACTGTGGAAGTATTTTGAAGACAGGTTTGCAGGATTTGAGTGTAGAGAAAGAGGACACAAGAATGACTCCAAGGTGTTTTGTCTGAACTACGTGACAAACAAAATTGCCATTTTCTAGGCTGGGAGGGGTAGTGATTTGAGAAATGGGAGTGGGGTAGTAAGACTATCAGAAGTTTTGCTTTTAAGTATGTTACAATCTATAACTAGCACAGTCTCCTAGAAAAGGAATATGCTGCATTTCTCTTCTTGCCAAGATAGCAGCAGACTCAGAGCTGCAGATGTGCCATGCGGTGGTTTGTGGACTAAGACGGCTGGACATTGGTAAGTAATGTGGGCAGCTCATTTCAAAGCCTAGTGGGCTTGAAGATGGATGTTCAAATGCCCAATGTTAAGGGCAGCCTAATTATGTTCCACAGAGATAAGAACACTATTCTAATTAGATAATTAAGCCTCATGGCAGTTTGGCTTAGATAGAACTCTACCTAGAGAAAGCCTGAATTTTTCTCCAGAACACTGAAGCACAGACTGCCTTCTCAGCTCCTGGGATTTTTAACATATGGAGGTATCACTTCTAGCTAAGAGGCTTGTAAAGGGTGCTAACATTGCCTCAAAAATAAGACGTTATTAATGTCATCTTTCCTTAAAATTATAGGCAACCCTGGAAGTTGAGGTAGACATTTACATCTTTTAGAACTCTTTGCACATTTCATATTTAAGTATTTAAGCCCTTGCATGCAGAAATTCTATGAGGTGGGTGGGACTGACAATTATTATCACTGTCAGCTAAGAAATTTAAAGTCTTAAGGAAAGACAGAAGAAACTAAAGAAACTAAACTGGAAGTAACTGAATAGCAGTGCAGGTTTGCAAAGGTGATTGTATCCAAGCTGGGATGAGGAACCAGGTGTGTTAACTACTAGTTCAGTATTCTTCCCAGCAAAGCACACAAATATAATTACAGATAATTTATCTGTGCATTCCTTAATTTCTTGCATAGGTTTTCTTTTGGAACAAACAGAAACCCCTGCAGTTGAAGTTTATGTTCAAGGGTTATTGGGAAATAATTCAAGGAGGCTATTGGCAAGTTGAGGATGGACTTGCTTTTATTGAGTGATCATAAAATATCTTACATAAGCAATTGGAGAATATCCAGTTCTTTCTGGTTGCAGAGAAACTTGTCCTCCAACTCCTGGAAACAGGGATTTTAGACACAACCAATGAAGTTCAAGCAAACAGCATTACCTCATCAAAAGAGGTTTTCATTGGCTGTTCACTTCCAAGTAGCTTTAATATAGTTTCTAATACTTTAACCCTTGTGTATATAAATCTATATAGTACAGCACTGGAGCTAACTCTTGATAATGAAGATGTTCTATGGGATATACATAGAATATATGGTTAGATTAAAGAAGCAAATACCACTTATTTCCATTCAAAATATACAAGCAATACTTGAGGTCAAGTTGACATTAAGAAAAACTTGATTTTTTTTTTTTTGCTGACTCATAATGACTCAATTTTCATGCTAGAATGCTAGAGAAATATCAGTCCAATAAAAAGAGCAAAGATAGCCATAGTGATGCCTTGCTGTGTGTACCAAACATACCTTGTGGCTTCTGAAATGGTCAGTTTCTCCATGGTGTCTATCTCCTTGCCCCTCTGTGTTCAGCAAGCTGGAGGTTAGTGTTGAGTTTAGGTGTTGGAAAGGGAAACAGAAATCTACGCATGTGAGAAAAATAATGAATACAGATAAAGGATTAGACCAACACTAGAGGGACCCAGGGATTAGAAGACTCTTATAGTTAATCATGTCCTTCTACAGTATAGGAACACCTTCCACAGTACCCTTCTTCCCAGTCCCACTAATCCTCTAGGCAGAAGTAAAATCCTTTCTCTTCTATTTATAGCATTTCTATTATTCTGATCCCACCTACTGACTCCCCCCACACCCGCAGCTACATTTGTTCTTTTCTACTGTTTCATGACAATTCTGTACTGAAGTTGTGACTTGATCATATTGTTAGATAACAATTTTTATTCCATTGTTTTGCCAATTAAGTTGTAAATCCTTTAAGGACAAAAAATAAGTGTCACTTCTTCTTTTTTTTTTTTTTTTTTTTTTTAAATAGCACCAGAACCTAACATAATAAACACCAGGAAATTGGCTAATATTAAGATGATTCAAGTCAGACTACAGAATAAAGGCCAGAAGATGACCATACTTTCTAATAGATAAGAGGATGAGCACTGACTGTCCATTCCAGAAGAGAAAATCTGGGTCTTTTTTCTCCTTCATAATTCACGGACTTAGTTTCTAGAGTCTTTAGGTAGCAGACAGTGCAGTGAACTTGGAAAAGAGCTAGACTTGACGTCTATCTCTGTCTCTATCTGTGTGGAAAGTTTTCATACATTATTGGATTTCCAGAGGCTTCAGTTTCCTTGTCTGTAAAATGGGGAGAAATGGAGCCTACTTCCAAAGATGATCATAGGGATTTCAGGCAGATGTACAGACCCACCCTTCTTGCTGTTTTCTTTACTGTCTCCCCTTTACCCTGGGCAAGATTCATTCATCTTGGATGGTGAGCAAGAAAATGTTGCATTAGGAGGAAATTTCTGGTATCACCCCCTTCTTTACTCATTCCTGCCGTGAGATTCTGAAATCCTTCATTTCTGTCTTGATTTCCTTCCTAGTCTCTAGTCAATCCCCATAAAGAAGTGTATTGAGAACATCCAACTTCTGAATTGGGGGGTGGGGGTCTTGAATTACATTTGCTGTCATCAATCTGCTTTAGTCTAATGAACTGAGAGTGTCTGGATTCCACAAGTCTGCATCCTGCACCTTTACCCCTAAGTGGAGCCCTCTTGGTTCCCTGTGGCTCTTTTTAATTCCTACTCAACTTTTTGATTCCATGATGATAAAAGAGTCTCAAACTCAACTGTAGTTCGCATTACTAGGATCTAGACGTTGCTCTTTGCCACCTGCCTATCTTCAAGACAGAGCTGTGCCATCTTTTCCCAGCGGGGGAAACTCATGTCATGAACCACAGATTGGCCTGAGTCTATGTCATCACTACCAGTCATGAGCCATTAGCCTTGACCTTTTTGAATATTGCTTTTCATTGTTGCAGTGAATACACACACCCTTCTTGGTTGGTTGGTTAATTCATTCACTCTTTCACTTTTTCATCTGTCTGAGCACACATCCTGCAGGAGCCCTGTTTGGGGAGATAGCTAAGATTGCAGTTGACATAGGAACACCTTCCACAGTACCCTTCTTCCCAGTCCCACTAATCCATTAAAACAAAAAAAAATCAAATAAGAATGGTAGAGACCTAATACAGGTTGACATAGTCAACCGCAATCTTAGCTATCTCCCCAAACAGTAGACAACTGCAATCTTAGCTATCTCCCCAAACAGTAGACAACCGCAATCTTAGCTATCTCCCCAAACAGGGCTCCTGCAACATCCTACTTTGTACTCTTGCATAAGCCCTAGGAGTTAAACAACTGGAGTGAGTTCCATTGGTTTCGATCTGGCCATATCTCAACTTCACCTCACTCTACACTTATCCCAGCATGACTCATAGCTGAGCCTGAATTAGCCTTAAAATCTACCTTAAACTGTTTATAGAAAATGAGAAATGAAGAAAATGGTAACAGATCTTAATGCATGTTGAATAATTTAAATATTTCCAGAAGTCTTTAATTCGCCACCAAATGAGTAAGCAAATTACCTTTTCTAAGTGAAATCATTTACAATAAAAGTAAAGAGATTAACAAAAGGATAGGTTAGAAAGAAAAAATACTGGGAAGTATAGTTAAGTAACATACTGTTCTTTCTTAGAGAAAGAGAATGCAGCAAAACAAATTTAATGCAGGATTCAGTCTCCTCTGCAAGAAAGCTCTAATCTTAATAGATGGCTGATTTGTTATAGTTCTAATAAAGCTAATGGAAATGACCAAAACCTTTCCAAGTATCTCTTGCTTTTACTTTAAAAATCAATATGTGCTGTCTGTTGAATGACAATTACAAATGAAACCAATATGTAGACTTTACAGAATCTTCCAGAATAGTCTGCTTTAAATGACAAACTGCAAGGACAAGTACTTCAATGCTTTAGTGACCGCTTACTGCTTACCCCACTGGTGGTCCGACTTGGGTCCTCTGAGTAATCTGAGCAAGCACAGGGAATATTAGTGGTAGTGGCTCCTTTCTGGGTAGACTTAGGGTTAAGCCGTACACTGTAGCCTGAGTTTCAAGGGTCCTATGGAGTCTCCCTCTCTGCCAAGTTGACTTGGACTTTGTATATGGAAATGAGTCCACATTACAGCCAGAATTCAGCCTGGTATGTAGGTAGGATCTCAACTTGATGTCCACCTTAGAGCTATCTCTGCTCCATTCATTACCTCCCTTAGGAAGATTTTTATTATCATCCCATCTAGACTCATGAATAAGGTCCTGATTATGCAGTATGTCAGTTATCCTATTTGTAGCAACAAATATTCATTGAAGAATTACAGTGTGCTTGTTCAGGTTAGGTTAGAGTAGAAGCAAGGTTGAGATCCTCCTGCCTCCACATAGTTTTCAGTCTAGTAAGGTGACTGATGTTTAATAAGAAATTACTATAAAATGTGAGGGGTTTTAATCAGGGAAGTACACATTATATGTCCTGGAGTGGCTGAACCCTGAGTTCTCTCAATTAGGACATTTCCTAAAATCATGGTAACAGTTTATCTGATGGCCAAGGATACTTTCCCCCCTCCCTACACCATTCTTTCCCCACCTGATTCTATTCTTCAACACTGACCACTTCAAAACTGTTAATGAGACCTGTTTCACTCTGCTATGGCTGCCTGGTCAGTTCTACAACTTCCCTTTTTCAGCAAGGCCAGTCTCTTCTAGTAGGACTCTGGTGTGTGCCTCAGTTTAACTTCTGTGTCTTACTGTCTGGCCTCCCTGTGTTTGATGACAGGCCTGAGATCCTATGCAGATCAGTCTATAAAGCTGTAAAGACCCCTCCCCATGTCTCAGTTCCTCATCTGCAAGCATATTTGCAAACCTGAACTTGAGCTGACTTTCTCTATAGCTAAACTGAGTCAGTGCCTTCTTAAGATCCAATGCAGTGTTTGCATGCAGAGCTCATACCCTCTTATAGAACACATGTTTCAATATAAGGTCACTGCAGTACTATTCACACTTTGATGAAGGAGTATTATTTTTTATGTGAAAAATAAATAGGCAAGAATCAAAAAGAGATAATGCATGCAAAAACTTCTCCCTGCAATGCATGGTATGCATATAAACTATTAGCGTTGCTTGCTAAGGAAATCCCTGGGAGCATGAAAGAAGCATTTTAACCACCAAGAGGGACTTGCTTATACCCAGGAGAGTAAGATCTATTCTTTTTTGAGTGTCAGTTTTCTCTCCTATTAAATGCAGGGGTTGAGCTGGGTGGCTTTCTAGCATTAACATTGATTCCATGAGACAATTGCATTGTTTAATGCTTAACTATTTCAATATGATCAATTAATAGGCAAATCCACTATCAACAAACATTTATTACACAAACAACAACTGCAAGGAAGCATTTTGATTATTTGGAGTCATGCAATGATTTAATATCTGATCATGCCTGCTGAGGAATGCATCTAGCTTGGAAAGGATCTAATTTTCAACAGCATGTATGGAAAAATGCAACTGTCAGCATGCATTTAAATGTTAAATAAATGATACTGGAAACGAGGAATGGAGCAAACCTTTACTGAGCGACAGTGTGCAGGCACATCATTTAATCCTCAGAATCTGCGTGCATGATTTGTATTGGCATCATCATTTTGCAGGTGAAAGATATAAAAACTGGGATAACTGATAATTTAATCAAGGTAAAATTACTAGAATCTACCTTCCAGTTGATTATATAACAAAATTTAGTTTTTTTTTTTTTTTCAAAAACTTTGATAGTTCTGAAACTCTAATTTCCTTACTATGTAATCTACTATCCATACTGGGAAGATTTGGAGGGCGGAAAGGGTACTCTTAATAGTTACTCTGGGACAGCAGACACAAAACAGCTGACCAGAGCAAACAGGGAGTTATGATCACCACATGTATTGAAATTTATTTAAACTTTCTCACTGGGGAAAAACAGAAAGATGTATTAGGAATTTATAGCAGGATTGAAAGCAAGTATCCCAATCAGTGCCCTGGAAGAGGTTGCACCTCTTCTGCTTGAGCTGCGTTCTGAGACCCCTGCACTTGAGCCTGATGTTCTTCACCTGCAGAGTGCTGACTGCCTACAGTACTTCTTCCTTCATAAACCAAACCTTGAAGCCTGCAGCAGGCTAGTACTGTGTGAATGAACTTGAGGCCACAAGATGGGTTCCCAAATGAACTTGTGAGTTTGCTTCTCAGAACTGTAGTTGCCTCTACTCACTGCCCTAAACCTGCTACAATTGTTGTAATGATGTTTAGGAGTCACCAATGCCCCAGGACTGAATCTGCCCTCTTCTTAGGCACATTATTTTTGGCAAGTTGTGTAACTTGTCCTTGCCTGAGTCTCCTCATCAGTGAAAAGGGGGAAATAATAGCACCTATGTAATGAAACATTATTTCTAAATGTATCAGCTACTTTGGGTGTTAGTGTTAGATCACCGAATATGATTTTCTGACACTAAGATTATCATTAGTAACAAAATGATGGGTTTGAAGTTATGAATCTTAGATGAAATTCCCAGATCCTCTGCAGAATGTTCTGTGGCAGATCACATGACTTCAGAGTTTGCCTATGGGGCGGAAGAGTGGTCAGGAGGGCAATTAGTTACAAACCTTTCATCATCTCCAAACATTGGAGAAAAAAAATAAATGGAACCCTCTTCCATGCACGATCCAAGTTCCAATGTTGAAAAGTATTATAAATTATGAACACAGTGCAGGGTGAGGGCTAGCTCTGCTTGGAGGAGGTTTCTGTGGTGCATTGCAGAGAAACGGGAAGAGCGGTGCTGAATCCAGTTATAGAAGTCAATTCCAATTCCCCTTCGGCCCCCAGCAAAGGAGCCAAAGACACCCAGAGCACAGGAGTTCAGCAGTGGGCCAGAGGGGTCCCCAGGGCAGTTTTCCAGAGGAAGATCATAAATCAGATGGAAGAAAAAGGCCTCTCTACTGCTTTAAATTGCCATAAAAATCAGATTAAATGCAGAAATCTCCCATTGAAAACCCTGTTAAAACAAAATGATAATTTTTTTTTTTTTTTTTTTTTTTGGTGAAAATCTGTATTTTAAAAAAGGAAAGTGAGATTACTAGTCACTGAATTTGCAGGAGATTGTGAGGCTTCCGTGAGCATTTTCAGCCCGCATGGACTCTGGAGCTAGCACTGCGGTGCCGTTTCCTTCCTCACTCATTATTCCCCTGGGGCAGGACCACCCCATTTCCACCTCGAGAAGCTGATTGAGTTAACAGCCCCAGATGCATGAACTGGCCATTTCCAGGCTTGTTTTTTCTTGTTACTAAACCCCACCATCATTCAAGGATGTCAAGCAGAGAAATTTCATAAAATGCACTTAAAACTTAAGTGGTTGAAAGAGCTCATGGTTGCCTAGCAACGGCGCCTTCCGAGGTAAGCAGTGTGACACTCTGAAGAAGTCTCCAGGGAAGAGCAGAAGCCTGGCCTCTTGCTGGAGCTGTAGCCTGCCTGCTGTAGTCAGTGTGAAATGTGTTTGGCACTTAGAGAAACTTGCCTACGTAACGCTGTGCATGGACTGAGTGGTCACTAGAGTTCCTGTCACTGTTTCATCTATGATTGACTGAACCATCGTGCTGTTAAGAGTCTGGGACTCTGAGATGTGGCACCTGGGAGCAGCTCCTGATTTACCATAGAATACAGCATCTTTGGCTATCCCTGGCCAAATTCCTTGCTTACCTAATTTTCTGTAAAAGATGCCACCCTGCGAATACGTGGTACTTTTGCAGGATTTGATTAAAGAACAAATACCTCTATCATGAGCAGCATGGGAGGCACATGCTGGTGCTAAGGAGGAAGAATGAATAGCCACAAACACCATCTTCCAGGAGCTTGCAGCCCTGGAAGGGAGAGAGGTACCTTTATAATGTGGAGGGGTCACTGAAACCTGGAGTGGAGCAGAGACTTTTATTTGGCTCCCAAGCTTCCTAGAGATCTGGAAGAACTTCATGTTATCATAATAATTGTATTCTAGTGAAAGTCTCATCTATCTCCCGTATTGTGACAACAGAGGAAATTGTGGCTCAAGTTAAATGACTTACCTTAAATCACACAGCAAGGAAGCAGCAAAGGCTGCTTCAGACTCAGGCTTTCTGGCTAGACATTTAGTACCTTCACATAAGCTGGACCCTTGTATGAGGAGAAGATTGACATGTAGACAAGAGTTAGAAAAATAAAGGACAAGGGAGAAACTGCATCTGGAAGGAATGGGGCAAAGAGTTGACTGAAGAAATAGTATTTGACTTTGACCTTGTAGGATACATAGAATTAAGTCTCTGAAGATAAAAATAAAGAAATCCTTGCAAGAGGAACTATTTCGAACATGGGAAGCAAACATTATGAATAGTACGACTCTATACAACACATGTTGAGGCAACCAGTCTCCTTAGAGAACCGGATGTAAGAAACAGAACAGCAAAAGTCACTGGTGAGACATTTGGAGCCGGCTATGAAGGTTAGGGTCAGGGTTAGGGGCTTTGGTTTCATTCAGCTGGCAATTAACAGATAAGAACATTTCTGAGCAAAAGAATGGCATCGTTCTTTTTATGGGCTTGAGCAAGTGATATTTATGATGGGTATAAACTTCATTTGGAAGGCCAGTCAGGCAGCTGCTATAATTGTGGTAAGGAAGTCCTGAGATGGCCGGCAGAGTGAGGGCTGTCAGGGAGGAGAGGAGCCCGTGGACTCCAGAGATTTCAGAGACAGGAGGAATAGTATTGTGGGTGAGGCCTTCACAGGTGAGAAGGTGCTCAGGTCATCACCTGCACCAACTCTGGTTGACAGGAGAGGTAGCGATGGTGGGGACACAGCTGTAGGTTTTGGCATCATCTGGCCACAGGAGAGCATGACTAGAATGAAACTGGGTGATGGCCAAAGGAAATAATGTGTATTATTTATTAATCGGAAGCCCCCAAATTAAGTAGCAAGGACCTTAATGATGGGACTGTAGTTTTATTTTTAAGGTTTTAATTAAAATACAATATGTATTCAGAACAGTGCCCAGATATTAAATGTGGAAGTGTCACTTTACCCAGTGCCTGCAGGATAACATCATCGTCCTCATGTCCTAGAAGACACTTTCAGGGTCCCTCTCAGTCTCTTCTACTTCTGCCCAGAAATAACCTCTATTCCCATTTAGTTTTGTCCTTTGTAGGAACACGAGTATCTATTATATACTCTTTTAAGCTAAGACTTCAAATAATAGTCCGGGAGCTATCTTCAAACCTGGATGTCGAGGGTAGACACGGACTCCTTTGCGACATTGTCAAGTGCTTCAGCCCGGTGACTATGTGTGTGAAAGATGAACTCAGGAATGCTATTGCTTTATTCCATTGGAAACAATTTCCATTACTCAGGGAAATGTGAAATGAAGACAGGTAAACCTCCAGGCTCTATGTAAGACAAAGGATCTGAACGATGCTTCCCCAGTGGGTCTGCAGTGGGAACGCATGGGGAGGGAATGTGCAATGAATGGCCTCAAAGAGAAGCTCATAACAGACATGCTCTGCTGGAAAAAGAAAGCCAACTGTAATCCCGAATTCAAACAAGAGCACAGGGCGCCCTGCCTGCCCCTTACCTTTCACAAATGTAAGAGTATGCCTCTCATTTTCAAATTCCCGAGTTAACAAGTACTAATAACTCGTGTTTTGTGAAAGAGACTCCCCGAACATGAGAACACGGTGGGGGACACGCACACGTATGAAGTGTTCATTATTTCTCTGGGTTTCTCATCTTTGCTGTTACTTTTCCCGGCTCTCCCATGGGCGATTTTAGCAGTCATGAATATCTTTAACAGAACATTCCAGGAAGAGAATAAAACAGGGAATCGTAGAGTCAAGGATGCTCCCACTAACATGGTAATGGTTGCTAACGTACTAATGTTTTCCATGTGCCGGGCTCTTCCCTAATTTCTGTACCTATAGTAGTTCATTTAATCAGTATAACAACCTCAGGAGGCGGGTACTATTATTACGATTTACCACTGAGGAAAATGAAGCACAAAGAGTTTCTTGTGTAAGTAGCGTCTTCGAGAAGTCAATCACAGGTTTTCTGTACCAAACTATCTACCACACTATGCTGTCTCTTAATAATATGTGAACAACATAGGTTATAAAGTCCAAATGCTAATTTATTCAGTGAACCTAATTTAAGTCACTTCTATGAAATACATACTTCTGTGCTCTGGTTGTAATAAATAGGACTTAGACATATTGACAGAGGATAGATAAATAGATGCCCCAATTACAGATGTGGAAATAAGTACCCACGTTCAAACTTTGAGTCTAAGGTTATTCAGAGTCAGTGCAGAGCTAGGATCAATTTCAAGTTCTTTGGGTACCCGGCTCCAACTTTGATTGGAGCCCCCTGGATTTCAGCTGCAGTGGCGTACAGAAAAAATTGTTTCAGCAACTTTTTCATACCTGCTGGTTCAATTCCTTTGCCACAATTCCGTTTCTTGTTTTTATTCTGCTCATGATCAAAATAGGTTTCCACGGCCTCTCTATTTCTGTAGCTGGAGGTAGATGAGAAGACTAACTCCCACATTTTAGATCAACCCTGCAGTACCTCAATTTTGCTTAATATACCATTCCCAAGTATTCAGTTCTGGGAACTATGAAGTTGAGGTTGCAGGGAAATTGATGGTGCTAACTAGAATAGAAGTCATTCTGTATGAACCAGACTGACAGCCACACTGTTGTATATTCATAGGGCATAATCAATGAACCCAAGGAAATGAGTGTAAAAGCAGTCGCGTGTTGGCCGCTGCATAGAGGTGTAGTATATGGCTCTTCAGTCTCCCTCCCCCACCCCCTGTGGAGTGCTGCGATATTACACACACCAGGTGGGTAAGCTGATGGTTCCTTAGGTGTTGCATGAAGACACTGACATTTCAGTGATGGTAATAAGGCTCCCACAAATCACAAGCCTTAGTTTCTGTGACTCCCAGGTCTACCCCTAGAATATTTTTCATTTTGCTCCTTAACAGAGGGAGCAGATATTTTAGAGAATAGTTCTCAGGGCTCTGGCAATTCTATGCTCATCCTCAAGTCATATGGATGGGTTTATCAACGTAAGGCATTAATAACATCCAGGAAACTTCAAAAGTTCCAACTGGTCCCTGTCTCTGAGAACATAGACTGGCAGAGCCCACTACTGTTTAACTTTGTGTTTTGTTTTGCTTTTTTTTTTTAAAGACTGTGACTTGCAAAAATCACTGTAAAGATTTTCCTTATCAAACAAACAATAAAAAGGAATGCAAACTACTTGGCAAATTCAAAATGCCATATCGATTTGCACATGGCTCTGTGAGTTCTAAACCTAGAACCATACACATGATTATCTTGCATGAAAACAAATATTGCTTTTCTTAATTTAGGAAGAGTGTTTGATGAGTAACCTGCTTCAGGGTCAAGAGCATGGATTTGGATTCAGAAAGACTGGAGTTGACATTCAGCTTTGCCACTTTTTAGGTAAGCAAACTAGAGGCATGACCTGTCAGAGCCTTAGGATCTAATCTGCAAAATAAAGATAATAAAGATAATCCCAAACACACACACACACACACACACACACACACACACACACACACACACACACGTGAGGGCTGAATAAGATGACCTAAGCAAGGTGCTAGGTAGAATGTTTTAAAGTTTCCGAAAGCCTTCATATATAAAACATTGAAGGAATCACTGTTCAACATAAGAACGAAATAATTGGCCCAATCCAGTCAAACTGCCAGAAAGAGGAATCTTTCGTGGTGTTGGTCTTTTTATGCCAGTTCCTCTGTTTGGGATAAATGTTCACATGGACTTTAGTGCTGAATGACTAGATGGATGTCTTCTTGAAACCTGCTCCATAATAGGACCATTGTGACCTCATGGAGTTGCATTAGAATATATCAACAAAGGGTGTTGTCATGGAAACAACATGAGACAGGTGCTGGCTGTTCAGGTGTCTGGTTTCATCTGGCTGCAAGCTAGTAAGGGATCAGCCTCTCTGGTGCCAGTGTCCTTACCTGAATAACAATGAAAGTGGCCTAGTGGCCTTCACTGCCTGAACCACTCTGCACAAGTGAGGCAAAATCTCTTTATAAAAGAGGGATTTCCACAGCTCAGCAAATTGGCCCTTTGCGACACTTCTCACAAGATGATATACAATCAATCAACAAATATATGAAAAAAATGTTCGATATCTCTAGCAATTAGAGAAATACAAATCAAAACTACTCTAAGATTTCATCTCACTCCAGTCAGAATGGCAGCTATTAAGAATACAAACAACAATAAGTGTTGGCGAGGATGTGGGGTAAAAGGCACACTCTTACATTGCTGGTGGGACTGCAAATTGGTGCAGCCAATATGGAAAGCAGTATGGAGATTCCTTGGAAAACTTGGAATGGAACCACCATTTGACCTAGCTATCCCACTCCTCGGTCTATGCCCAAAGGATTTAAAAAACAGCATACTACAGGGACACAGCCACATCAATGTTTATAGCAGCACAATTCACAATAGCTAAACTGTGGAACCAAACTAGATGCCCATCAATAGATGAATGGATAAAGAAAATGTGGTATATATATACACAATGGAATACTATTCAGCACTAAAAGAGAATAAAATCATGGCATTTGCAGGTAAATGGATGGAGTTGGAGAACATAATGCTAAGTAAAGTTAGACAATCCCAAAAAAACAAATACTAAATGTTTTCTCTGATATAAGGGTGCTGATTCATAATGGGGTTGGGGGGGAGCATGGGAGGATTAGATGAACTCTAGATAGAGCAAAGGGGAGGGAGGGGAAAGAAGGGGGCATGGGGGCAGGAAAGACGGTGGAATGAGATGGACATCATGACCCTAAGTACACGTATGAAGACATGAACGGTGTGACTCTACTTTATGTACTAGCAGAGATATGAAAAATTGTGCTCTATATGTATAATATGAATTGTAACACATTCTGCTGTCATATATGATGAATTAGAATTAAAAAATATATAATGGAGAAAAAATTGGCCTGTTGCTACAAAACAGTCAGAAGTGTTTAAAGGAGGCAACAGCCCCCCTCCACCATTTCCTGAATGGGAATCCAAATATATTAACGAATGTATTGCTTTGCATTTTGGAATTCCCCATCTAATGAAGCTCATCTAGGGCAGGGGCCATTTGTTTTGTTCATTATGCTCAGTGTGTAGCATGGATATTCAAGTTATTATTTATGCAGTCAATATGCATAGATTATATGAAGTTTTGATTTCTTAGCAGACATTCAGTCACTGACAAATTTAAATTTAGGAAATTTAAATTTAGAACAAAGCCTTGTTCAGGCCCTATCAGATCCAGGTAAGTGATTTTCACCTCTCTGGACCTAAACATCCTCCTTATCAAATGAGAGGACAGAAGTAAGTAATTTTAAAGGTATTTTTCAGTTCTGAATTCTGTGTTTTTATTCTACTATATATTGGGAGTGTAGATAACCTCAAAGTTGTACTTGGAAACTACACAAATTTAAGGACACTAAAAAAATTTTCCTGCTCAAATATATAAAATGACTCTCCAGGGACTAGATAAATGTCAGGTTCCTTAAGCTTTGTTGTTCAAATCCTTCACAACATATAATTTGCCACTTTCAACGTGGTACATTTTTCAGGATCACCACTGAAATATGATATTAAATATATAATGTATATATTTAATGTTAACGTTAGAGGACCAATAGCATTTTTTATCACACTTACCCATTCTCTCACTTTATTTCAAACTCCTTGAATAAAGCATTGTTACTATATTTTTCTTTTAATTTTAACTAACGAAGTGCATATAAGAGATGATAAAATACAAGTGAATAAAAGGTCTCCAAACTTAGTTTCTTTCAAATACACACAATGAAGGAATTTTTTAAAATAAGGAAACTTAGTAGAGTCAGGAAGGGATGTAGAGTGTATTTACTTTAGCTACATACTTAATTTAGATCAGAAAGATACAACATTGGTTTCAGTCCTGTAGAAGCCCAGCTTTAGACTGCCCCTGCTGAGGAGTCTTTGATCTACTGGGTTGAACACACATAGTGGTTTGGATAACATTTGAGTGTATCCCCAAAGCTTAATGCATGGGAAGTTTAGTTCCTCCTATGGCAGTGTTGAGGGCCAAAACCTTTAAGAGGTGGGACCTAGTATAGGGTGGTTCGGATGTGGTCTTTGGAAGGGATTGATGGAGTTTTTATGAACCCTGGCAAGTTCCCTTCAGGGAAAGTTGTTACAAAAAGAGCAAGCCTGCTGGGCACAGTGGTGCACGTCTGTAATCCCAGCAGCCCTGGAGGCTGAGACAGGAGGATCACGAGTTCAAAGCCAGCCTCAGCAATGGCGAGGCACTAAGCAACTCAGTGAGCCTGTCTCTAAATAAAATACTAAAGAGGGCTGGGGATGTGACTCAGTGGTCGAGTGCCCCTGAGTTCAATTCCTGGCACCAAAAATAAGTAAATAAATAAATAAAAGAGCAAGCCTTGACCTTGAACCTCTCTGGCTTTCTGTTTTATCACGTGCTCTTTCCCTCTCAATCCTGTGTTCTCATCAAAATGCTATCCCCCATGGTATGATGTAGCCAGAGGCCTTCACCAGAGCCAAGCAGATTCTGGCTTTTGGCCCTGAATCTCTTAAACTGTGAGCTAAATAAACCCATTTCCTTTATAAAATATCCAACCTCAAATATTTTGTAATAGCAACAGAAAATAGACTAATATGGCACACATAAATTCAAGGAAACTACTTTTGCTCAGTTATACCAAGTGAGTAGCATGTAAAAGGCATTGATTGTTGGACTAGGTGTCCTAATTTAAAACTTATTCTGTGTGATCCTGAGCAAACTATGTAACACTCAAGGACTTGTTAATGCTGTTATTAAATCAAGAAGTGAAAAGAACATTGCCCAGAACTTGGGTCATTTTTAAGTATTCAAAACCTTTTAGTTTTTTTCCTTTAAAAATCTTGTATTTTTTACCCTTCTCTATGGAGATAAAAAGAACTCACATGCAGACATTTCAGGTGATCAGATGGCATAGACCACTTTACAGCTTCTAATCTCACTGGATTTCATGTGAGATGGACTTCTTTTGTAGCTATTTTTGATCATTTTCAATTCTTTGCCCTTTTTCTGTATTTTGGTTTTTTTTTTTTTTTTTTTTTTTTAGACTGTAAATCAAGCCATGCCGCATTACAGATGTAGCAAGGGCCTAAAGAATTATCATCTACTCATTTTTTAAGAAATGGAAATTAGGAAACTTTCCTGTGTAGCAACCACTTTTGGTTGAGTTTCTGAACACTTTGACAGCTTTGCAGTTTCCAAGTGCAGAACAGTGTCCAAGGCCCATTTATCTGTCACATCTCCTCTGGTGAGCAGAGTTTTAGAAAAGGACCATAATTCTTTGTAAGCCTCCCTTAACTAAAGATTTAAAGGTGTTCACTTGTGCTATTATGGAAGTGTTGGCTTGCCTTGGCTTCTGCTGGTTTCTCCATGGTCCTGAAAGTCAAATAAGGTCATTCCGAAGAGAGCGCTACCAGAATTCCTGGTCCTGTTAACCTCACCAAAATTACCAGAGTAGAATTGCTTCCAGGGGCCCAGGGCTTGCCTCTTTAAGTCGGTTTTATAATTTCAATGTTTACCCACTGATGACCACATATAATCTAAATATTTCCATGCAGTTTTTAAGATTTTTGAACCAAGTGGCCTTTCAACCTCATCTTCTATCCAGCTCCTGGGACCCACACCCCACCATCTCTTTATGGGCCCACATCTGCCTCTTGAGCAAATGTGAAGCTTCCCTGAAACACTCTAAACTCCTTAACCCTTTAAAAAAAAAAAAAAAAAAATATATATATATATATATATATATATATATATATATATATATTGTAGGTGGACACAATACTTTTATTTTATTTATGTGGTGCTGATGATCGAACCCAGGGCCTCATACATGCGAGATGAGCAGTCTACAGATGAGCCATAGCCCCAGCCCCTCCTTAATCCTTTTATCCATCAGGATAAAGTCATTCTTATCTTCTCCATAAAGCCATTTTGGATTTGTCCAAGCTTTGTACATTGAGTTTCTGGATCGCCTCCTGCTATTATTGGAGTTGAGAACGTTCTGTTTGGATGACTCGATGCCCTGTAGCCAGCCCTTCCTCTCCTCACAAGCCCCAGTCATGTCTCTACAGTCACACAAAGCAAGTTTTGTTTCCTGCATGGGAGGGGTGTCATGAGTAAGACCAGGGCCTGTGAGGAGGACAGACACACTGATTTGATTCCATTGATCTATTTACTTAGTCTGTTTCCCGATTGTAGGGAATTGAGTCTCATGAGAATCTGTGCAGCTGCTGTGAGGACACATAGCTGGATATAAGCTGGTCTGCTTGGGGCTCCTGTATTTGTGTGGCACCCAACAGAAGAGCATAGGTATGCTCACTCTCTCTGCACAAGATGGTAGAGTTTTGACGCTGGGGCAGTCAGGGTGCAGGAGGGTCACAGATCACCTTCTCAGATGGGGGTAATTAATAGTGTCATGAAAAGAGGAGGAAGACTTGCTAATTTATAAAAAAATATATATTTATGGTTTTAAGAAACTCAAAAAGGACATCAAAGAACCCCATGCTATCAATGGCAGCCAGCCCTATTGCCGTGACGCTGAAGAGGTGAAGGAAGAGACTCACCTGGAGAGAGGGAGAGAGAGATGCTGTAAGGGAGGGAGGAGATGGCTGACAGCTACCTCCCGCCCGCAGCTCTGTGAGGACAGGTGCGGGGAGCACAAGCCCAAGCATCCCCCTGCATCTCCACCTGCTGCTGGCTGCTCCTGTGGGACACACTCCGAAGGAAGCCAGAAGCGCACTGCTGCCATTCACAGAGCAGGTGTCCCCGGGTAGGCGAAGAGGCGGAACCTGGATCAGGGGACCACACAGAAGCCTCCTGCAGGGGCAGCCCAGGGATTGAGCATGAGGAATGAGCCAGAGAGGGTGTGGACAGGACTGTCGAAAGGAGGAAGCAGCAGACAGGAGCAAACCGAAGCCTGGTGGACAGACAGGGGCCCCCCGTTGTCGTGACTGCAGCCAATCTGTGATTTGCTGGACACACGTGAGAACCTCTGAGGGACCCTCAGAAATAAAATAAGGGAATTTAGAGGAGAAAATGATGTCTGCAGGTGACATGAGGGATGTCACCCATGCACCCATCTCACATTTGCAGGTGATCCTGAGAAGTCAAGCGATGACCAAGAACACCCTCCAGTATGCATCAGAGCTGGGGCATCTAATTGGGTGGCTTACTGAAGACCCTGCATTTTCAATGGCTTTATTTTTCTGCCTCTATTTTGAAGTCACGCTATGTGGAGACTTGGAACTTTTGAATGGCACAACACTTTATTTCACGCGCCCTAAATCCCAGTTTTGAGTGACATACTCTTTTCTGTTACACATTGGTAGATCTTTTCACAATTGAAGTAGAGGGCGAAGAATCAGTTTTGTTTTTTATAGTTATGATGGAAATTTAATGTTTTTAAGAACCAAGCACATAGTAGATACCAATTACATGTTTCTTGATGCTTATTTTTTTTTTTTTTTTTTTTTTTTTTGTGGTACTGGGGATTGAACTCAGGGGCACTCGACCACTGGGCCACATCCCCAGCCCTTTTTTTTTTGTATTTTATTTAGAGACAGGGTCTCACTGAGTTGCTTAGTGCCTCGCCATTGCTGAGGCTGGCTTTGAACTCGCGATCCTCCTGCCTCAGCCTCCCAAAGTGCTGGGATTACAGGCGTGCGCCACCGCGCCTGGCTTACTTGCTTTTGAAAACTAGAATTTTATAAAACTCAGTCACATGTAAATAGAAACACATGTCTGGTTCTGGCTTTTATGCACATAAAAACTTCTGAGAAATGCCATAAAAAGATGGCAGTGGTATAGTTAAGGATTAACCTGCTGTGTGTGGGAGGATGAGGTGACACCCTTGGGGCACAAGATTATTTATTGTGGTTCTGACTATTCTGAGGCCTCACACAGGACACTGGATGTTCTGAGAAGGGAAACAGCAGGTCAAGTATCACTCATTTTCAAAAAGTATTCCCCACTGAGTTTAGCCAGTGAATCATTGCAAACTTATACAGAGGAATTTAGTAATCTCCGTACTTCCTTTGTTTTCCCTTCCTTGCAATCATCAATGTTTGGAGCCAGGAAAATAATTCCACAAGGCTCTTCATGTTCAAGTTCACATACACTCATAGGAGTGTTCACTTCGTGCTTCTAGTCTGTGTAAGATTAGTGCAAACTGCTTAACATGGGATTATTTCCTTTTCCCTGTAAGTATTTATCCCAAGCTAGCCTACCTCTATTTCCCACCTTCCAAGCTCATGAGCACCAGGGTGCACACTCATGCTGTTGGCCTATCCCACCACACTCTGGGGACCCATTGGAAAGGTTGGAAGTTCCTTGGCTATCACTGACTTTATAAACCAAACCAAACCACACAAAAAGTAACACAAAATGCATACTCCTTCCACTTCTAATATCTTGTAGAGATGCCACCACACTAAGGAACAATTTTGTACCTTTTGTGATTAAAGATAAAAAATAATACATTAACAGATGTATCACTGAGACATTTGAGTGTGATAAAAGGAAATATTTTCAATCAAATGGAAGCAAATATTAATATCATCAGCTTAGTAGAGTTTGAAATTTTCATTGCAACATAACTATTCTATAAACCATTCCCAACTTCTCTTAAGCATATGTACATCCTGTGAGTCCCAAACTAATAAAAATTATTATATTAGTTAAGAAAGGGAAATTGCATTGTCACCCTCCAAGTTCTGTAATGTAGAACAAGATATTCTAGTCACTGCATCTAATTAAAAGAGTAAATCATTTAAATAATCTTTGGGTTATTATCGAAGCCTTGACTTTAGTAGTCTTATATGAAAAGTGCTATGTACAGCAAAGAGGTTCACCTTACCAGAAGAATCTGCCCTGGCTGCTCTACTCTTTAGTTGAAAGCCAGATGCTGATATTTCCTCTAGTGAATGGATAACTGGTGATGCTATCATCCAGTGATGCCATCTCATCTTTGCACAGAAGTTGTTTTTGCTCTAATCACTGTAGACTGCTCATCTAATCTGTTTCATTTATTTGGTTGGCTTACAGAGGCCATGAATTGACCTTCAAAGTAAGAGTTTACCCTTTGTGTAAACTGTGTGGTGTATATGCATATTTGTTCAACTTCTGAGCCCTCTCACTACATGATAGATTGAAGTTCTTTTTTTTTTTTAATCCCATCCCCTAAAACTGGATGAACTCACACATGCAAATAAATATGTGGAAATTTCATACAAACCTAATAGCAGACATTGACTATCTCACAACAATTTGGTGATGTCTGGAGACAATTTTGGTTGTTGCAACTGGATAGACAAGGGGTACTGCTAGGTCTAACAGGATGACATCAGAGATGCTGCTAAATATCCAACAATGCCAGGACCACCTCTGGCCTGCACCCTTCCCATCATCATACCAAAGCATCAACACTGCTGAGATGGAAAACTGGAGAGTCTACAACAAAAATTGTAAATGGGTTAACTTCAAGGAAAAAGAATGTACAAATTCTAGCTGATTCTCTCCAAATTGGCTAGCTCTTCAGTTTCAATTGATTTCAGCATGTGGGCTCTCTATGGTCCCTCTGTCCAGTTTTGAGGGCACCTTATGCCTATTCTCTCTGGCTCATCCTGAACCGATCAAAAGTTGACAAGGCCTTCTGGCACTATGGAGCAATGACAAAGGGACACTCCTGGTGCTCCCTGAGTCAAAGCATGGACACCCCCTGCCCTCAGCCTTCTCAGTCTCAATTTTTTCCATTAGGGAAAACCAACTTAAAATAATTGGAAAAACTATGGGGAAGGCTAGAAAAATGGCATCTTTTGGTGTTTCAAATGTAGAATAAAGAGAGCAAATTGTCATCAAAATTGTCTGTTACCCATTTATGTGAACCGGACTCAAATTAGTTTACTGGGTCTTATGATGGATAGTTGCATTACATTCTTCAAAATTATTTTTAATACAAATTACATATAGTTTTTTTTTTTTTTTTTTGTACCAGAGATTGAACTCAGGAGCACTTGACCACTGAACCACATCCCCAGCTCTATTTTGTATTTTATTTAGAGACAGGATCCCACTGAGTTGATTAGCCTCTCGCTTTTTGCTGAGGCTGGTTCTGAACTAGTAATCCTCCTGTCTCAGCCACCCAAGAGGCTGGGATTATAGGTGTGAACCACCACACCTGGCCAAATCACATATGGTTTTAAACATCAAATAATGTAAAAAGGTTTGTAATGCAGGAGCCTCTGCTCCATACTCTCCCATTCCTGGTTCCCACTGTTACATACTACACATTCAACAGTTTTCCTTGTTTCTATGCCAGCTACCTCCATATTTCTAAATAAGTTGCTTATACTTTCACTGGTGTATTTTAAGTTTGAAGAATACATACTGTTTTCCAACTAAGAAAAATATTCATCTTTTTCCATCTTTTCTCTCCCTACTTTTATTTCTTGATCTTTCCAAAAAGTTGTAGTAGTTGCTTTGAATATTGCTCATATTTAAACTGCATACCGTATGTGATTTACATCTCTTTCCACATACATCCTTTTTCCTTGAAGTTAACCCATTTACCATTTTTGTTTTAAACTACCCAGTTTTCCATCTTGGCACTGTTGATACTTTGGTCTGATGATGATTTGATTGGAAGGGTGCAGGGCCAGAGGTGGTCCTGTGCATTGTCAGATGTTTAGTAGCATCTCTGATGTCATCCTGCTAGATCCTAGCAGGACCCCTTGTCCATCCAGTTGCAACAACCAAAAATGTCTCCAGATATCACCAAAGTGTTGTGAGGGGTAAAGTCACCCCTGTTGAGAACCACCACTCCCTTGGAGTAAAAACTGCATCTCAAAACAGCAGGGACCACTTTGTACCAGTAGTTCCTTTTGGTTTATCTCCTCATGAAGAATCCTTTTCTGGACTTTCACATCCTCCTGCTGCAGTGCAGGTAGCCTCCCTAGAGCTCCCTCAGTGACAGTCACCCTGGGCCCTCCCTTCACCCACATCAGGACAATTTCTTTTGCTTCTCTACTATAGTGGATCCCTCTTTCTGAAATTTTTCATTGTTTTTAATCTCTTAAATCTTGGTGCATATCCTCCAATAACTTGCTTACAACATTATTTTATAACCATTTTAATTATACAGGTTATTTTTGTTTATTATTTCCACTTTGTGGTCATCTTGTGACTCTTTAAATGTAAGAAATGCCCTCATTTTATATCTTGCACCTTTTAATTCCAACATGATTATATTTGTAAATCCTAACATGGCTGCTATTTACTTTTCTATGGATTATGGCTCTTGATGGCTCAATTCCAGTTTTATTTTGTAATTTCTAAAAGGTGGCCTCGTGTTCATAAAACATCATTATGTAAAAGTTAGGATTGTGATAAAAGTGGGTTCTGTTTCCTCACGTCTCTGGGCTCATGTTTCTCATTTGCTTCAGGACTCTGAGGATTCCCTTTGCTTTCTTACCATAGCAGCATGAATTTTTAAATTTAAGGGTTAAAAAAAATCACCATAATTTTTTGAATGTTTGTCTTCAGCTTTCTAGTTCACCATTTGACAGACTGAAGTTACAATTTTGCTTCATTCCTCTTGTGTCCCCAACCTGGCACTAGCTTAAATGACAGAGGCCAGATTTACCCTCATACTTGGAACAATCACCAAAACACACAGGACATAAAGCATGGAAGAATATGTTAAGGGACAATGAAGGGTGGTGATCCTAGATACTGTAAATGAGGAGCTGAGCTATGTGGCTTCCCCAACTCACTGCCTTGAGAATTTCCAGGCTACAGCACCAAGGAGAAGAACCCAGGCAGAGCCCCATGGAGTCCCCAAGAAGAAGGAACCAAGAGCCCAGGTAGGGGACTGCAGTTATATTTCACAGGAAACAGTACCTGAGAAGACAGAGCTGCACAGATGTGGAAACTGAGATGTGGACTGGTCAGTGCATACGTGTGGGGAAACACCTAGCACTGGGAAAAGAACAAGTCAAAGGCTTATGGGAAAACATGCCTGGTTCCCATGAGTGAATAGTGTCTGCTCCCCAAAGCAAGATGGGAAACCTCATGACCTATGTGGCACTCAATGGAGTACTGACAAGGGTTTTGCCTCTGCATGAGGAATAAACAGCTCTGAACGAAACCTGTTCCAGTCCTGCCTGATAGCAAGGCCAGAGAGGATCAAATTTTTTTCCCAGAAATGTCACTGCTTCTCAGAACAAGGTTCAAAAACATTTATAGGAATACAAAAATGTCCAGTACCGATGAGAGTGACAGTCACAAAGTGGACATCTCATGAAAAATGACCATGCATGTAGACAAGCAGGAAGGTCTGAACCTTCAGCAAGAGAAAACATAACCACATCGACCCAGAACAAAGGCAGACTAGCACAACAGTTATTATGATAATATTAAGTGTATTCAAAACTTTAGGTAGAAGCACAAAAGATTGATATTAAAGATTAGTGTTGGATTTAATGTTCCCAGGAAGGAAGACAAAGAAGATTGAGTTGGATAGAATTGAAGAAAAGTGTCACTCTGTCTTTTCAAACAGGATGCCTTTCTCCTGTGAAGGATTTTATTAGGACTCATGTGTCAGTTACAGTAGAGCTTACTGGAAGAGTCATGGAGTTGGGGGTGAATTTCTGGGGCGTCCTTATACTCTCCTCTAGTCTGAGGATGGGCAGGGACCATACCCTGAATGAGAAGCTAGGGAAAATGGGTCCCATATCTAGAATTATCAATATCTTGGTTATTTTCCACTAATTACTTAACTTCATTGGGCCTTATTTTTGTTACCTATAAAAGGAAGATATTTCTTTTAAATTTAAAATAGTATTTGATAAATTTACTCTGTGCTTGTGATCCTGGCCAAGGGTTTTAGATAATCATCTATTAGCCTAGTAACTGAATAAAACAGAGTACATAATTTTAAGTGATCTTATTTTTTTTTTTTGGAGGAAAATGTATATGAGTAATATGTCCTAATGTACTTTATTATCATATTTGTTCACTATGCTTATTTACATAAAATTCTGTTAAGAAATACCTTAGACTTAGCCTCCATTTCACTTCAAACTTTCCTCTCCTTTCACATTGAATTTCTTGGTGAAGGAACCAGTGAAACCCCATCCATGTAACTCAGAAACCTAGAAGACGAGCCACCTCTCCCTCATCCCTGCCCCTCATCCAATCAATAGAGTTGCACGGAGCCATTTTCTTCTATGTCTCTACCTTCCCTGGTCGCTGGAAGGTTTGGTCTCTTCTCACCAGGATAGCATGTTAACCTTCCTCTATCTACCTTTCAAAATCGAGCCCCTTTCCCTCTTAAAGCTCAAAGTTTGACCATGTTGCTCTTATTTAAATCATTTAGTAAGTCCACTGCCTTTACTAGAACCTCAGCATAGAACAGCTACACAGCCTGCCTTCAGTCTGCTTTCTCGCCCTCTGTGGTACCAAACTACCCACCACAAGTGGGTCGACCAGACTCCTGAATGTTAACTGCTTCTCCTGGGAAACCTTGTGCACTTGTGAAGAGCTTGATAAGAATCTGCCTATGTGAGGCCTTCTCCCTCCCAATAAACAGTGCATGCCTCCTGTCTGTTCCCTTGGGCCATTGCACCCATCTCTGTGCCATTTCCTTCTCTGTGCCATTCCTCACTGTACGCACAAATGAGCCAAACCAGGAGCAGACAAATGGATCGACAAGCTTTCCTTTATTCTGCAGGGGAGTCCATCGGTCTCAGGCACTGGAGGGCTCACTTTCTGGGTAGAAAGATGGCCGCTGGTTACAGAGGGGCTCTGAGTTTTATAGGTTACAATGAGAGTGAATTAATCATTTGGGGACTGAAGCAGAATGTGTCAGTCTGGGCAGTCAGGAAAAAAATTGTAGAAAGTCCAAAACTTATTGTTACTGGGAAGGGATGAAAGTCCAGAACTCAGCTGGAACCCACTGTTTACCTTCTTCCTCTGGGACCCAATGTTACCCAGAACTTCACTATTTGCTCTTCTCCTTCCAGGACTCATGGGCAATGGGAAAGGGTGATAAGTAAACAGAACACTTGTCCAGGGCCCAGGGTTTCAGTATCCACCTCCCCGCTTCAGGACCCGCTGTGGTTGGGAAGGGATGGGTGTTTGTTTTGGGTGGAGACGCTGGGGATGGAACCAGGAAGGGATCAAAGTTTTCTCCCCGCACCCCCTCCAGCCCATTGTTACTGGGAAAGGTTTTACCAGGAGAAGATTAATGGTTGTCTTCCTCTTCCCTCTTCCTCTGGTCAAACAGTATTGGGGGGGAGGGAATTGTCATTTCCCTGTCCTGGGGGTTGTCATTTTCCATATCCTTCACTCACATCACTCTGTGTCCCTCTCTTTAGAAGCCTGTTTTGCTTTCCCAGGAGGCTTGGGTTTCTCAGATGGAGCTTTATGCACTTGTATATATTCTCCTCTCCCTAGAACAACACACCTCATACAACAAGTACTCAGTCTTAAATGAGGAAGTAAACGAATAAGTAAACAGAACCTAAATGGTATCAATCCATTCTTTTTCTTCTTTTGTTTATCTTCACACCATCCTTTTCCCTCTGAAATCTACCAAGTGTTCTTGGCCTTTGTCTCTACTCTTTTGTTTGTTTCTTTTTAGAAGAGCCCCCAGGGATGCTAGTGGAGTAGCTATAACTGGCTGTTTTGTGATGCGGGAAATGATGTCATGTGATTCTGCCCTTGTGCTTCTGAGCCTCCGTGTTCTGTCACTTGAAGACTGAGGTGAACTCCAGGGCAGCATCTGGTTAGGCTTGCACCTGATAATTCATTTCTGAAGGTGGGATATTGAGTGTCCCAGTGTCCAGCTGGTGATATTTTCAGCACAGAAACCCGTCAAACCACCAGGGCAGCTTTAACGAGATGGAAGAAATTGATTTATTTCTCTTCTGAATTGCGTGGCAGTGCCTTGATGTGAAGTTATAAGATTTTGCTCAGTGGGTGGCTTATGAGATTATCTCTTCCTTCCCTCAGTCCACCTAAGAACTGAAGTGGGTAATGCTATCTTGAACCTGCGATGTCCTTCTGCAGAGAGAACATCAGAGACATTTCCGAGAAAATCAAATTTGTCCAGAGCCACTTTCTCACTTTTCTGGTGAACCCAGAGAGTCAGGACCTTGGGAGAACAGAGAACAACCTGAAAACTTAGGTTGTTACTCAAGTTATTATAATAATAATGTTATTATCATTATAACACTATTATTATAATTCCCCATCTTTGGCTTATTGACATAAACTTTAATATCAAGAGGCTGATGCTGATTATGTGGGATAAAATAGTTGAAATATGGATGAGCATTGTTTTAAATACTGGGAGATGTGTCTCAGATCTTTCACATTTTTCCAAAATGAGCAGTGATTTTTCTCTTGAGTCTAATTAGAATGACAATTGACCTTTGAAATTCTTCTCCCCTCTAGCTGTGACTTTGATGAACCTGGAGAAGATGGGAAAATGGAATTGATAACTTGCTGCTTTAAGGGAAAAGCATGGACCAGGGTCAGACATGGCCACTAAGTGTTTTCTGCTGGCCGTGCAGCTTTAAGATCAAAACTGCCTTTTCCTGTATGGACTCAGGTCACTCCGGTGCTCCCTGTGACCCTACAGTCACACGGGTTAGCTCAAAACTGGAGCGGGTAATGGTTAAGGTCAGAGCCTTGGTCTGGGGTCCATTCAGATTTCTGCTATTCCTTGCATTTGCTGTGTGTTTGAGAACCTCTTATCCCTGGTCTCCTTCTCTCTAGAATAACCCTTGCTAGAGAGCTTTGTATATTTCACAGATGTGAAGTGACCTAGTGGGTCCTGGAGCCACCAATGTGCTATACAGATGCTCTCCTTTTCCCTAGGTGTCCAAAGTGACCACTCATAGGCTACATCTTTTATTCTGTGAAAGCAAGGAAGAAGGTTCTATCAGAGTGCTCTCCTTACTGGCTGGCACCTGATATCCCCTGGTCCATTGGCTGCTGAGCATCAATTTTCTGTTGACTTCCTGTCCCTGCACAGTGGAGCAGAGGCAGAGTCTGCCTAGGCCCACAGAGCAGAATCAAAGCACCACACAGGGAGACGTCTGTCCATTGGAAAAACATCCTCCAGAATCTGAGGCCTCTGTAAAACAAAGAAAAGATTTCAGGGTGGCAAAGTGCCTGCCAGGGAGTGGACTTTGAGAGCCCCGGGTCCCTCCACAAATGCAGCTCTATCTTCAACAACAGCACCTGAGCTGTGGTTGGCATGTGCTGGTGACAGCTGTCCGTCTTTGCTTTCTCTTTCTTGCTCTGTGAACCCGTGCAGCCCTGTGACTGTGGCTGCAAGAGCTGGGAAGCTTGGTGGATGGAAAGTGGGGGTGAGATACATTAATTTCACTTGCATGTGTCTAAATGAGGTGGTGACAGTGGCGGTGGGGGTGGTTGTGTTTGTGAGTTCTTCTTCCCTATCAAAACCATGCTTACAACAGAAAGCACATGATAATTAAAAGCACTACCTTTGCAGGTTGACTTCCTGGTTTGAGATTCTGACTGCGTGGCTTAATCAGCTCTGTTTTGGCAAATCATTTGAGCTTCATTTTCTCAAGCTGTAAAATGAGAATAATAACAGTAGTTAGTTCATAGAGCTGTTTTTAAGTTAGGTGAAATAATACACTTAGAAAATCCCTGACAACAGGGTGTGCTCAGTAAGTGCTATTTGTTCTTGGGTGGCTGTAGCACATCGTGGTGCCCTAGGGCAAGCACCACTGTCTTCTGAATTCACTTATCTAAGATTCTCCAGTGGCTCTGATACAGTATCTGCCCAGCTGGCTTTCCTGTGATCCTCAAGACCCCCTTTTCTATACCTTTTGCCCCTGGAGACCCTTGAGGTTTAAAGTTATATATATCTTTTCTTAGCAATCAATATCCATTACATGTAGCTCATGATTACAGCTTTTCCTGGAGAAAGATGTTAATGGAGTCTGTCAAGCCCACAAGACAGCCACTTCCTTAGATAAAGGCCCTTGAGTTTTCTAAAAGCTGGCCTTCAGTTAGAAAGTGATCAGGAAGCTTCCAATAAGCCTGGGGATCTCATCAATCTTTCTCATTCTTTGGCCATGATTGGTAGAGGGGCATTGATTGTCATTAGGGGTCCACCACAAAGTCAGATAGGTCACGGGGGCTGCTGCCTTTTCCTGACATTTACTATCCATTACATGTTGCTGGGGAGGGGGAGGGGGCTCTTCAGGTTTCCACGACATGGCAACCATGGGCCATGTCAATTTGCTGGACTTTGAAAAATAAATTAACACGTGATATAGTTTAAACAAAGCAAAACCCAAAAACCCAACAAATGAAAACGAGAGCTTCACTTTGGTCTCAAAAGATTGGGTTATTTGGGTCTGTTGGCCTTCCAACATCAAGAAGATTGGATTTCAGAGCTGAGACTAAAGAGCATTGCTTCTCCCATTTAAAATCTCTATTCAAAGGCTCAAGGACAGCTAGTCCCCCTTTCATTTAATCATGTGGTCCCTGTGGTTTATTTTGACCCATACTCCTCGCAGAGAAGGAAGTGGTTTCTAGTCAAATTCACCTGTATTTTCATCTTTAATAATCAATAATGCAGTTTAGCAAATTTCTTAGTAAGTTTATTTAAATTCAAGGTTGTGAAAGCCTAGCGATGTCTAGAAAAAGGGATAGTATCATTGAGCAATTTTGCAGCTAACATGAAATTTAGTTAGCTATGTGGCCACCTAGTGGTGGGTCTGTGAACTTCATTGATGGGCGGTCAGGTACACAGACATCTGCATGCTATTAAGGAAGTTAATACCTTTCTTTAGAATGTAACTTTCCAAATTTAGCATATCCAATGTGAGTTTTTGAATTCTATTATCATTTTCAGGACAGATACCTTGAGAAAAAAAGGTAGAGTGGCTGTCTGAGATGGTTGAGACTAAAGAATGCTGGAGGATGAAGCTCTTATTTCTTTTTGGATCATCAGCGCTGTATTCCTGACAGAAATTATGTCAAAACATAGTTGAGATTGTGCCAGGGTCGGCACAATAGCATTTAGATCCTTTACCAAAAAAAATGAATTCTGATTTTTCTTTTGTAAGTGACTTTCCTGACTTATACTGCAGAATCTATTGCCCCTCATGTCCCCCTTCAGGAACCCCCTTCCTGCAATGTGTAGCCACTGATATGTCTGTTCAGATTTTGATTCTTATTTTCATATTTTGTCTTCTTTTCTACGAGTTGCCCTTGGACCTGCTCTGTATAGTGGTAAGTGATTTGTGCAGATGTTTTGCTTAAACCCCAGGAGCGTGTGAAACTTCAACCTTTGGGCTGGTGTGGCTGGTTTTCAGATCTCTCATGGATTTTTCTCTTTTGTGCTCTTCTCTTGGGTCCCCAGACCCATTCACATACAGCCCAGGAGCATGTAGAGAGCTGGTGGAGGCGTGGGAGCTTTGATTTAGGACACCTGGCCACTCAATTCCATCTCTGGCCACCCACTCCTCACCTTAGGGTTAACAATCTCAAGCTAGCAGAGATGAATCTTTGTCCCCCTCCTGCCCATTTTTTTTGTAATAGGGATGATTGAACCCAGGGGGGCTTTATCCTGTATCACATCCCTAGTCCTGTTTGTTTGTTTGTTTTGAGACATGGTCTCACTAAGTTGCCCAGGGCCCCACTAAATTTTTGAGGCTGTTCTTGAACTTTCAATCCTAAATCATTGGCTGTGTGCCACCACGCCCAATTCCATTTGTTTCTTATAAGCTTTGTCACTTTTGCTTATAAAATATTTGGTTTCCTCCTCCTCGACTCAAATCTGTCCCACTGAATCCCATTGAAAAAAAATATATAGTGCTAAAGAGATTAGTTAAAAGGTGCTGGAAGAGGCCAACAGGTTAAAATGGGTAGGGCCCCAAAGTTCAAGCTTTGTTCATTTCCTGATGAGTCTGCCTCTGCCTAGGACACAGAAGCCATGACTCACTATGGCCCCAAACCCAGCATCCCAGAGGATAACCAGCTTGGTGTGAGTCTGGGCAGCAGGAAGGATTCTAAGTCCATGTGTGGGGCGGGCAGCAAGAATTCCACCAGGGCAGGTGTGAGGCTTCGGGTCTTAGACCACAGGTCCAGTGGATTTAGTCCATTCATGGCAGGATTCCTATCAGCAACTCTGGGTTCAATTCCCCAGAGGCGACACGAGCCAGACAGCATCAGGTTAGGGCTGCATCTGGAGAGCAGGCTCGGGCTGCAGGGCTCTAATCCTGGAGCCAGAGGTCCTAAGCAGCTGGGACCGGATATAGGAATGCAGTTGGAGTATGTAGGTGACATCCAGTAGAGCCCACTAGGGCTGGTGTGGAGGTTATGCGTTATGCAGATCTTCAGCCCCTAAAACACTATGGGATCTGCTCAGCAGAATAACTTAATTCCAATTCTTCACACACCCCCATCCCAAAGGATGCATATTCCTGTGATGTCATGACTGGCTCCACAACCAGGGGCAGGACTTCTCTGTTTTAGCTGGACAATTAGTAAGGGGAAGCTGAAAGGATTGCTCCCTAATCTCTGGGCAGTACTGGAAGGAGAGGATCCCTCAGAAATCAAGCAGGTAGCAGTTAGCAGTATTTGGAAGGAGCCTGGTAAAGCCCCTGAGGCCTGGCCTAAGCAGGATGGGAAAGCTCAGGAACATGACCTAAAATCAAAAAGGGGCTGCCCCGTCAGAAGGCCCCTTATCTGAAGAAAAGGGAAGCAGGTTAGAAATCTGGGGAGATTCTCTAGTCAGGGAACGGCGAGGCAGCGTGAGTTACAGGGTACCAGACATTATTAGAAAAAGAAGAAGAAAACTGAGGGGAAATGGAATCAGAATTTAGTAGTTAGTTGAATGTGGAGACCAAGTTAGAAGAGTAGACGATAGTCATTAAGTTTCCTAGAAGACATATGGAAAAAATTAAAAAAAAAAAATGGGATCCTTTCATGGAGGTTGGAAGATAGTACCAAAATTACTGCCCATTTGCATTGGCAGCATTCAGGAGAAAGTAAAAATGTGGCTGTCCCTTAACTGTGCATGTCAGAGGGTCACTGTGGGCTTTAATGAGGCTGCTATGCATTTGATATGGAGTTTTTTCCTCCCAAAATTTACATAAAATATTTAAATTGGCATCTTGCTCTCAGAACACAGTGATGTTTATACCTTCTTAAGTCGGGGGTTCTGATGAGAACAATAAAAGCATGTGGAAAGTGGACAGGGACCAAGTGCTGAGTCACTGCTGCTCCTGATGGGGAAATAAACAAGCCCGATCAGCAAGAGGCTGGCCAGGGACAGCGGGCAGCCACCCACCCTCACCCGTAGCTTTGTTACTGAGTCAGAAAAGTTGCACTTAGCACTGAAGATCTTTATTTTAGCAAATGAACAAAATAACTGCAATAGGTTGAATAGTTCACAAAGAGAAAGTTGAGAACGGAGGAGAACCCAATTCCAGGCACGCACCCTGAAACACTGGCTGGCATCTGCAGGCTGGGTACAGAAACTGTACCCTCAGTGCTCACGCGTCATCGCAAGGACCTCGAAACCCCTCCTGGATGGTCTGAGTATGTCTTCCCAGCTGGCCAAAGTTAATTTTCCTCCCAATTTGTCTGCCAGCCTCTTAAGGAATTCTAGAAAGGTAAATCTACAGACTTAGAACGGCCAGGAGCCTTCCATGTCCTCTGTTGCCAGCCCTGTGATTTTGAGAACTATCCTGCAGCCAAGGTAACTAACTATTCTTCTGCCTCCTTCACTTAATTAACTAGTGGAACCAGTGCCACCCTGCTGTGCCCTCCCTGGCGTTTCTGCAGGCAAAGGTTTCATTTAGATCAGTTTTCGTGATAAGGACGGTGATCAAGACACCAGTACTTTCACACACCCCCAAGAACTAACCACTTACGAGCGATTTTGTTTCTCAGACTCAGGGTTAGCATCCTCCAAGTTTTGACTTTTTAAAAAGTAACCAGATTGACATTTTGCAGGCCAATGCTGGAGCATAGAGACTCTCCTTTTCATATTAAGCTAAAGAGCATTCGAAAAGCCATAGACATTTTTTTTTTCTATAGCATATGCCTATGCTGTAGGTTGTGAATTCTACGAGTAAATATTAACGGGAAGAAATCCTCTGAAACGTTTTCTGTCTTCTGATGAAGAACATTTGAAAAAGTACCGAAATACTTTTAACAAATATGGAGGGAAGGCGGTGGAGGTCTTAAATCCTGGATCCTCCGCCCAGACTGGCGCAGCCATTTTGGACGTCAAGTTTCAGGGTCTAAACAGAAACAGATGGTCAGAGATAAGTTGCTTTCCATGAAATCTACACACACATACTTAAGTTACTCATTTCTATCTACGAACGAGGATAACCTTCCTGGGTTCTGTTGTACTACATTTATTCACACTTTTTTTTTTTTTTTTAAGATCTCCTTAGCCATGGCTAACTGTTCCCTTGTAAAATGAACAAACCAATCAAAAAGAGAAAGAAAACAATTGTGTTCTCCAGTGCAAGATGTCAAACAGTTGGCTTGCTCTAAGGACCATCTCCTCTCTTCACTCTCTAGGGGACAGACCTGTCATTGTGGAGTGGAAGAATCATCTGCTGTATCTCAGCAGGGACAGGGTCTCTGTATTGGGCGGAATTCCTTCTAAGAACACTATGTAGAAGAAAACAGTTCCCAGCACATTGCTGTAACTGGCAAAAATGAATGAAGGAAGGAAAGGAAACAAAATCTTGGAAATGTACCCAAACAAGAGTCATTTCCTCTCTCTCTCTAACCAAAATCATATTTTTTCACAAGTGTTCCAGAACAGACACAGTAATTCAAATGTGAAATCACCCTTCACCTACAGCCATTATTTTATTTGGCAAGAAAACCTTTAGTCAAGCGATCACCGGAACAACACACCTTTCCTCTTATTATCAGCACAGGTATGTCCTTGAATGTACTTGGAGAACCTGCAGGTATGTACACCTTGGCCAACAAAAGTCTGAGAGAGATACACTGCTGTTGTTATTTGTGATATATGTCAAGACCCTGGCACTCCTGAATTGTAGCTTGCTCCTGTGGTCAAGTTTAATAGTCTGAGACAAAACATGGGTGGCAGAAAATTCTATGTTAGAAGTTTCAGCATATTGGTGAAAACAATTTTAACCATCCTGTTCTTTTGATAAATTCAGAGGGCATCCCTACTTCAAAGTAGAAAAAAGAACAAAAGAATCCCAGCATTTCAAAAATATAAAGGGGAGGTGCTCTGTTAAAGGAACCTACCACTTTGGCACTTTGATTGGGATCTGCAACTCCTTTTGGATCTTTATTTGTAGATTTCTGTAATCAATAAATTATGTTGTATCAGGAATTGCACCAGATATGAGCACACAGGCACATACACATATGATCATACACACACACACACACACACACACACACATACACACACACACACACACACACAAGCACTTCCTCTTGCTCCATGAAAAATCTAAGACAGTTTGTAAATTTCTATGGAATGGAGAGGGAGTGGATAGTACTAGTTAGATAAAGTCTTATTGGAACCATTAGTCCTTGTAAAAACTTGCAACTCTTTCCTAGAATATGTTAGGTAAGAGATTTTCTCCCATGTGCTTGGATAGGCAGAATTAATATTGTCAGACTACCAAAGGTGCAACACAGATTTAATATATTTCCTACTAGAATTCCAATGACATTCTTCATAGAAATAGAAAACGCAATCATAAATTTAATTTGGGAAAATAAGAGGCCCAGAATATCTACTTTTCTCTTTAGTGAGGAAAGTAAAGCAAGAGGCATCATATAATAGACCTTAAATTATACTACAGAGCTACAGTAACAAAAAGAGCATGGTATTGACACCAAAACAGACATGTAGACTAATGGAACAGAATAGAAGACAGAGGGATAAATTCACATAAAACAGTTATCTCATACTAGACAAGGCACCATATGCATACAGTGGAGAAAATATAGCCTCTTCAACAAATGGTGCCGGGGAAACTGAAAATCCATATGTAGCAGAATGAAATTGAACTCTTATCTCTCACTCTGCACAAAACTCAAAGTGGATCAAGGACCTAGGCATTAGACTGGAGATTCTGTGCTTACTAGAAGAAAGTTTAGGCCCAAATTTCCATCATGTTGGCTTAGGAACTGACTGTGCAGGAAGTATAATCAAGAATCAATAAATGGGACAGAACAAACTAAAAATCTTCATAGCAAAAACAAAGCAAAGCAAAACAAAACAAACAAAAAAATAATCAAGAAGGTGAACAGAAAGCCTACAGAATAGGAGAAAATCTTCGTCACCTGCACCTCAGGCAGAGCATTAATCACCAGGATATATAAAGAACTCAAAAAACTTAACACCAAAAAAACAACTATCTCAGTCAACAAATGGGCAAAAGAACTGAATAGATGCTTCAAAAAAGAAGAAATATGATTGGTCAACAAATATATGAAAAAAATGTTCAACATCTCTAGCAATTAGAGAAATACAAATTAAAACTACACTGAGATTTCATCTCACTCCAGTCAGAAAGGTGATTATCAAGAATACAAGTAATGATAAATGTTGGAAAGGTTGTGGGGGGAAAGATACACTCATACATTGCTGGTGGGACTGCAGATTGGTGCAAGCACTCTGGAAAGCAGTATGAAGATTCCCCAGAAAACTAGCAATAGAACTATCATTTGACCCAGTTACCCCACTCCTAAGTATATACCCAGAGGACTTAAAATCAGCATCCTATAGTGATGCAGCCACATCAATGTTTATAGCAGCTCAATTCACAATAGCTAAGCTATGGAACCAACATAGGTGCCCTTCAACAGATGAATGGATAAAGAAAATGTGGCATATATACACAATGGAATATTATTCAGCCACAAAGAAGAATGAAATTGTGGCTTTTCTTGGTAAATTGATGGAACTGGAGGCTATCATGCTAAGTGAAATAAGCCAATTCCCCAAAAAACAAAAGCCAAATGTTCTCTCTGATATGCAGAGACTCACAATAAGGGGCAGGGAAGGAAGAATAAAAGTTCATTGGATTAGACAAAGGGAATAAGGGGAAGGAAGAGAAGATGGGAATGGGGAGGACAGTAGAATGAATTGGACAGAACTTTCCTATGTTCATATATGAATACATGACCAGTGTAAGTCCACATCATGTACAACCACAGAAATGGGAAGTTATATTCCATGTATGTATGTCAAATACATTCTACTGTCGTGCATAACTAGGAAGAACAAATAAAAATAAAAGAGATTCTCAAACTTTTAAGTTAGAGCCTTCATTAGGGAACTATTCCCACTAAAATCCCAATCAAACCTACTTCAAAGACAGGCCTGCTCTGGCTCCATGGGGAATGAGGGTATTTGACCTCGGGCTCCAGCAACACTGTCTGGCGCCCTCTGAGACCCGTTGGCATGGTCTGAGGATTCTGTGAAACCACAGACTGAAATGTATTCTGATCACAGTCATCAATCTGTAAGAAGCCTCAAGGAGCATTGCTCATTTTGAAATACAGATTTGAGAGTCTTGAATTGTTCAGGCCCAGTTCTGAGAGTTGTTCAGCATAACAACTTTGCATGTGCAAGATAGCAGTTTGGGTGATTTCCTGGGTTTTTGTTTTTGTTTTTGTTACCATTTTGGGCAAAAAAGCTTTCTGAAGCCCTCAGGCTGGCCAAAGCCTCATTGAAAACCCTCACTGTGTTTTATTCTAGGACTAGGGTGAGGTGAGCAAGGCATTCCTCTCAGGAGCAGAGTTTAAGGGATAATGTAGCTGAGATTATGGATCAGAGCACTCACCTAGCATGCATGAGGCACTGGGTTCGATCCTCAGCACCACATAAAAATAAAATAAAGGTACTGACTGTGTCCACCTACAACTAAAAACTATTTTTTAAAAATAATTTAAGGGATAAAAGCAAACTCAAAACTCACAATGGTAAAAATTAATTGACAAGAATTCGTGATGAGCTAAATGCCAACCTTTTAAACAGAGACAGGACTGCCCAGGATTTATGTGGCTCCTCTCCTCACCCTAATCCCCACACTGTTGAGAAGTATGCCTCTATACCAGACTGACCTGTTCCACCCCAAAACAGAAAGCTGTGAGACTGGCCTTTTCAAAGATCCACCAGATGATTACCTGGCATCAAAATGATTAATGAAATGGACACAGGCAACCAACAGAAAGGACAGGGACATACCAGGGTGATGTAATGGGGACTTGAGAAACTGGATGGGAGGCTCTCCAAGGTTTCTGCAGTTCTCCGCTAGTGAAAAGAGAGACCATTTCCTTGCAATTAGTACTCAAGCAAGTAGAACTATTTCCCAAGCCCACGACCATCCCTGGGATATAGCCCTAGTAAATGTAGGAATACTGAAAGTCAGGGAAACAATATTCTTCCCTAGATAGTTGTCTTGCATCCAAGAGTCCAAGACCTGTCTGCGAAGCCAAGACACGTATAAGAATGACTGTCTTTACATGTTCTGTATAGCACTAGGTGGGTCTGCTAGCCTCCAGATCTTGGTAGGTCTGCATCCTGAGGCTCCACAGCCAGATACATTCCTTAGCACCTGATGGTCTTTTAGAACCTCCAGAACTTCCTACTAAATAGATGGGTACTGGGCTTGGTGCTGTATGCCTGTACAGCGACTTGGGAGGCTAAGGCAGGAGGATCACAAGTTCAAAGCTAGCCTCAGCAACCTAGCAAGACCCTGTCTCAAAATAAAATAAACAAATGAAATAAAAAGAGCTGGGAATGCAGCTCAGTGGTTAAGTGCTCCTGGCTTCAATACTCAGTAACAAACAAATAAAAAATAAAATACAGAGGGGCTTGACTGAGGCTACCCTCTTTAAAGTGCTTTCTGTTAAGTCCCCAGGAGACATTAAAACAACCAGAAGGTCTGATCCAAGGGAAACAAAACCTGAAAGAGGCACTGGATGCCAGAGGGGAAAAACCGAGCCTCAGTAATATAACAAGGAAGTCACACCAAAGATCCCTTCCCCCAAGCACAATTGTGCAGAGGACTGGCTTTTAATGGGGAGCTAAGATGTCAAACAAGCATGAGTTAAATAATTATCATTCAAATAATTTTATGTCAAGTAACATAAAAACCCTAAACGTGAGATCTGATGGCCCAAACTCTGTGGTAAAACCTGTATTGATAAAGAGCTGTCTATCATCAGTGCCCCCTTAGTAGTAAATTGAATTTATCCTGATTTTCAACAAATATTTATCAAGCTTCTCTTCTCAGTGCCTTTCATTTTACCAAAAAGCCAAAAGCTCTTTAAGGACTTTGCAGTCTTGAAATGTAACAAATATGCCCAGCTCTGCTTGAATCCCAGGCTGGCTTCTATGACTATGCATCAGGGGTCACCTGTTCAGGTACCTTCACCAACCGGATTCCCTTCTCTGGGAGTATGCCTAACTTACATATGAATTTAAGGAAGCCATATTTAGCAAAGTAACTGTATCAGCATGTGAGGCACAGAATAATTAATATAATTAGCATATATTAAGTACTAAATATACACCCAACACTGTGACATGCAGTTTCTCATTTAAACATTGAAACCTAGAGGCAAACGTATGAGGTTGATATTAGCTTAAGTTTCATACCAGAAAATCTCAGCGTAGGCTTAAATATTTTTTCCTTAGTATTATATAGCATTATTGTATAATGTTCTAAGAGAAGACAACTCAGACTTTTGTTGTTGTTGTTGTTACCATGATAAAACATACAAATGGATAAAGATGATAGCAAACCTTCATATATCAAAGAAAAATTAGCTGTCCCTCTCTGAATATTCCAGGGGTTCAACAGAAGCATTTCTGCCAAAATGTGGTTTGTGCGCTCACAGGGGTTAGGAGGAGTGTGTTCTTTAACATTGGGCAATAAAGACACAGGGCTTATAGATGCATAGCATCTGGACAAAGGCTTCCAAACATCTGTAGTTGTGTAAACAGAGCAACAGCAACCAAAGTTCTAAAGCACTGGTGTCATATTTTCACTGGTATTTGCTATTCAGCCCTAAGGTTTGAGGCTTTTCTTCCTTCAAGATGCTTTTCGCTGTTGCATCAGTATGATCTTTGGAAGGATGTTGCTTTTTACATCAGTTATTGATGTTTTTAAAAAAGGAATGACCGCACAGCTTCTTAATCTGTATACATAATGCTTTCAGTGAGCCAAATGCACTGGAAAACACAGCTGTTGTGGGCATGAAACAAGCCTCTATTTGCAGGAACTTCTGCAGAATTTTACAGCTTCTTTCTCAGGTTTTATGCATTCCTAAGGCTGGTATTTTAGCAAATATTCTGCTTTTGTACAAATATACACAAACAAATGCACAAATGCTAAATGTAGAGGTAAATGAATTTGCACAAATGAACCATCTCGGTGACCAGCCCCCACGTAACTCTAAAAATGGAAAATTAAAATCCCCTCTGAAGATCCTCTCCCCGTTATGGTAACCGCTATGCTAACTTCTAATACCACAGGTTTGCTTTGCCAGTTTTTGAGCTTGATATAATCTATCACCTTACAGTTTGCTTTTGGATTTAGCTTCTTTTGCTTCAGAGTCTGGTTGAGACATTTATTCAAGTGTTAGACATTAGTCATTCAACTACTATCCTTTCCCTGTAGTGGCCCATTGGATGCATGTACTCCAATTTGTGGATTCCTTTTATTGTTGGTAGACCTTTGGGATGTTTTCTCTTTAATCTTTTGCAAACTCCGCTGTTGGAACATTGCTGTAAATGCTCTCTGAGGTATGAATTTCTGTTGGGCTCATTCATATCAGAAATTACTGGGTCTTAGGCTATGTTAATTGATTTTCGTATCATGTTATTCTGTTAGTTCACTAATTAGTTTTACAAAAATATGCTGTTGATATTTTGATCAGGCTGCTTTCAAACTATAGATCAATATGGGAACAACTGACAACCGAACAATAGTGAGTGTTCTGATCTATGATCATGTATTTCACTATTTATTTTGGCATTAAATTATTTTTCTCATTAATGTTTCATAGCTTTCCTTGCACATCATTTGTTCTTTTTATTTTTTACTTTTTTATTTTTTGGTACTGGGGATTGAACTCAGGGGCACTTGACCAGTGGGCCACATCCCCAGCCCTTTTTTAATATTTTATTAGAGACAGGGTCTCACTGAGTTGCTAAGTGCCTCTCCATTGTTGAGGCTAGCTTTGAACTCATAATCCTCCTACCTCAGCCTCCCAAGTGCTGGGATTACAAGTGTGTGCCACCGTGCTGGCTCATTTGTTCATCTTAACCTTAATTTTTTTATTTTTATTTTTATGCTATTTTGTTATTTCATTTTGTTTTTGGAATTGTTCCTTGCTCATCTCTGGAATCACAATAATTATTTGTATACTAATTGTGGATCTTGAAATCTTACTAAATTCACTGTTCTTGAGTTTCCACAAAATCTTTCTGTAGATGGCCATGTCTTCTGTTTTACTGCAGATTCAGTTTTCTTATTAGACATAAGGATATATAGATTATCCATTTCTTCATAAAGTTTGGTGATTTGTATCTTTTAGAACTTTTTTTTTATTTCATTACATTTGCCAATATACTAAAATAATGCTTTTTCATCATCCTTTATAATTATCAGTTTAATACATACAGAATCTCCTGATTCTGAGTCCTAATAATGATAATCAGTGCTGACTTTTCTTTTTTTTTCTGAACAATGTGGCTATAGATTTATAAAATTAGTTATCTTCTTAAGAAACAACTCTTGGGGACCTGGGGTTGTGGCTCAGTGGTAGAGTGCTTGCCTACCACATGAGGCACTGGGTTCAATCCTCAGCACCACATAAAAATAAATAAATAAAATAAAGGTATTGTGTTCATCTACAACTAAAAAAAAAAAAAAACATTTGTTTAAAAAAAACCCAATTGTTGGTTTTATTGATTTTCCTTGTTATTTTTCTGTTTTCTATTTCATTGGTGACTTATCTGAAGTCTCTTGTTCTCTATATATTATGGGTTAATTTGCTTTCTTATTTCCAGCTTCTTAAACTAAAGGCTTACATCATTCATCTGACATCTTTCTTCTTTCATAATATAAGCATTTAGAGCTATAAATTTTCTTCTAATGACTAATTTCACTGTTCCCCACATATTTTGATAAGTGTTTAATTTTCATCTAATTTAATATACTTTTAAATTATCTTTTGACTTTTTTTTGTTTGATGTGTGACTTCTTTAAAATTTGTTATCTAATTTCCAATTCGCAATTTTTTTCAACATCTTTCTGTAACTTGTGTCCAATATTTTATTTTGAGGACATCTTTTACATGACTTTGATTCTTGTAAGTTTATTGAGATTTGTTTTATGACTTAGAATATAGTTTATGTTTGTAAATAGCACACAAAATAAACATTATATTTAGTCAGCTTATTCTGCTTGGAAATGGTGGCTTGGTTACTGCACTCCGCACATGCAGACAGACAGCCTCACTGTGTGGGACCTTGTCCCGTGGCTTCCTTGCCTGCCTCGCCTCACTTAGCTTAGGGTCAGCTCCGCTTCTCAGTTCCGCAGGTGAAAGTGCCTTACATGCAGGGGGTGGATATCCGGCAAGACTGACTCCGCCCTCATCTGCTGCTCATCACCGAAGTATCCTTTGTTCTCCACTCCCCTCGTATCTCCAGGCGGGCTGTCAGGAGGGAAATTGAACATTGGCACAGCCATGGGACAAGACTGCTGTAAATATTAAATCAGCTAGAAAAATATCGTAAATGCTATACTCGGGTTGCCTTGTAAAACAATTAAATCACAATATATTGGGAAAGAATCAACATCAGTACTTTGTCCAAGACCCCTAGATGACTTCAGTGTGTAGCAAAGCTTGGGGACCACTGGGATAAAAATATGGACACGAGATAGCATGTAAAAGTTTGATTTGCCACTAATCTTATGTGTCTTCAGTAAGAGTTTCCTCCATTGAGTATCTCATGAGTCCACAAGGCTTATGTATTCTTATTAAAAGGTCCCTTCCCCACAAAAATGGCAGACGTACCTCTGAACTTGCTTCAACTTAATACATTTTTGGTGACGAATAAATAACATGACAACTCCAGCACCAATAATAACCAGGACAAGCACAATGACCATGATCATGATATCTGCAACATCAAGAAAGAAACATGGGTTTTGATCAGGGCATCAACCTTAGAGCAATGGAATATTAACATTTAATGGAGCTGTTAGAACACAACTCCTTCCTTCCTGAAATATTTTATAATTCCCCTTCCCCCGGGTATTTTATACAGAATAAGAAGCCAAAACATTATACAAATTATCATCTGTATTACCAATTGACACTCAACCTAAGATTCCATTATATTTAAGAGAACCACAATTGGCAAGAAGAATTATTAACTGACTATAGAAAAGGCTTTGTTGTGTTGGCGTTTTCAGAAGAACTCTGAGTCAGATTAGCTAAAAGAGGACATATTAATTCTAAAGGGCGACTGTAATAAATTCCATTTGGGTCGCTAAACATACAAAAGAGTAAAAAAACAAAAAAACATACAAATCCATTAGAAGATAATAAATATAAAGCAAATATGGAAAATAAGGAAAAAGCTTTCTCACTATACAGGATTTTGATATATGTGAAATATTGTATTCTAGGATGCTCACTGGTAATATTTAAGGTTTCTTCCCAGTCAGTGAGAGTCTGTCCTTCCTCACACTGGCACTCAAGTTCATTGCCATCCACCTGGAAAATCATAATTTTATCAAATGACTGACATAAGTTACATTTCGCACCTCATTTTGGTTCATCTTAATTCTGCATCAAACACATACATGCACACACACATTGGTCGATGAATTAAACTGAATACTAAAATCAATGTTGCACAAAAGTAAGCAAATATAATACAACTAGCAAACACCTTGGTAGAACATCTTTGCACAAAAGAATGGTATTGACAAATTCAGACAGGTGAACAAGACAGCATGACATATTTTTCCAGAAAGCATTCATATCTTTATAAAAAATAGCCTCTGCTAGAGTTGGACCTATGGTTGTCAAAGAGCAGACACTAAGCTTAGTAAAAATGAGGTCATACTGAGATGGGGAAAAAGTGGTGGCAAAAAGTTAAGTCCATCAAAGAGCACTGTCTAATGGTGGAAGAGACCCAGGAGTCAACCGTTGGGAATTAAATCTAAGCTTTTCAGCTTTCCCCAAAACACATCAGTGTGCCTAGTTCCATTTATAAAAAAGGGCATAGGAATGTTACTCATCTCCTAGGGTTATTTAAATGTTATTATACATTTAAAGTGAATATCTATCTATCTATCTATACATAAAGTGTATAATACTTGAAAATATAGGATGCATATTCAAATAAATGTTAATAAGTGATTAATTGGGTTTAGGAAAGAAGTTACACATAAACATAAACTGCTAGAATCAAACAGAATTGAATTTTCAAATAATTTTTGATTGTTTTTCTCAAAAACTTTAGTTTAATGCTGACAATAGTGTCATTTAATTATGTGAATTTGTGGTAAGTTGGATTTTAAACCTCAGGTTTAAACTTCATATGTATATAAGTTACTGGATTTCTAGATTACCCATCTGATAATAATACATTTACTGATATAATACATTGTAATACTAGCAATATCTATGTGTAATAGTACCTGGTTTGGCTCTTTGTATTAATTATAATGATGATACATTAAAAATGGATCCCAAATATATATCTGATTTAAAATATCACCACACTCATACTCAAGCTCAAGAATAAAGTCTTATGTAAATAACTGGCTGCTGAGACATTAGCTTAAGAAACAATTCGCTCTTACAGAATTTTCTTCGCACCGAGAGGGGCAGTTGGTTGAATTGTAGGCCATTCCCATGTTCACACATTCCCCGTTGCTGCACACCTGGAAGTGAAGTAGCCAACACTAATTAGAATGACTTATAACATATAGGACATCGGAACCTCACATGATCACATGGAGGTCATACACCCCACTTTATGTGACTTAGTTGCAATCTGTATGATTGTTTTCTATTGTGAAATTTCACATGTAGAATCTCTGGTGGATGGAGCCATCTTCTATCAACGATTGATGAAAGCATTATACGTGCAAGTATTGTTATATACAAGCTCATTAATTATTAAAATGTTTTACATACTTATTCTTTGAATGTTAATTTGCCAAAAATACCACAATTATACTTACAGTGATTTTTTCTATTTCCATTGAGTTTCTTCTGATTTCTTCTGTAAGGATCTAAGCTCTTAAACCATGTTTATTGGCTGAGCATTTTATTAATATCAGTTAATCTTACGTTGAATAGTTTGAGTAAATTAAGATTCTAGATTTATAAAAATAATTATCATGGACTGTATATTTTAACTCATACTAAATACGTTAAGTATAAATAACTCAAATTTTGTCAAAATTGAATAGAACTGTTTTGCTTATAACTATTTCTCTAATATCCTATTTCCTTGTTTTAACTTTTTAAAAATATTTTTTAGTTATACATAGACACAATATCTTTCTTTTGTTTATTTACTTTTATGTGATACTGAGGAACAAACCCAGTGCCTCACATGTGCAAGGCAAGTGCTCCACCACTGAGCCACATCCCTGGCCCCCGTTTTAACTTTTTAATTTAAATTCATTTCCCAGTTGGCTAAAATGGTTTCCATTATTTCCCCTCAGAAAAATCAGTGACATCTGTAGGTTGTATATGTCTTCTTACTCATGAGGGTGCCCCTCCTTCTGCTAGGAACGCAGTCATGCAGCCACTTGGTAGGCAGTTTGCTCTTCTCTAACCAGACTGAACCTGCTCTTGCCATATGACCCAGCCGTTGCTCTCCTTGGTATTTATCCTGGAGAGGTGAAAGCTTGAACCATGCAGAGGTTGGTGCATGGATGGTCATGGCAGCTTTGTTCCTAAGTGCCCAAACCTGGGGAAGAGCCAGGGTGTTCTTGAGCAGCTGGGTCAATGAATAGACCATGGGGCTTCCAAACAGTGGTGTGTTATGTGGGACTGGCCAGCTAAGTGAAAAGACACGACCATGAAAAGACACAGAGGAAACCTGACTGATTATTACTAAGTGGGAGAAGGGGCCACGTAATGCATGATACCAGCTTGTGGCATTATGGAAAGACAAAAGTGTGGGAACAAGAAAAGAGATCTGGGGTTTCCAGGAGCAGGGAGAGGGGGAATTATGAACAAGCACAGCACAGGGGATTGTTTTTGGACAGCAGAACTACCACTGTCTGAGACCATAATGGAAGCACATGTCATCACTCATTCCTTGAACTCCATAGAATGTACAGCATTTTCACCTTCCTTAGAATGAACTCCAGTAAGGACACTGGGTGATCATCATGTGTTCATGTGGATTTCTTACTTGTAAAAAATGTACTGCTCTGGTGGGACAAGGGCGATCTCTGGACCCTCTGCTAATTTTGACTATTAGCATAAAACTTCTGTAAAATGTAACTATGAAAATTTAGCTTTTAAAAAATTCTTCTCTATGTATATCTGTTTCACAGTGGGGGGGGGGGCGGTGAGGAGGGGGCAGCTGTCCCCTTTGCCTTCTCAGCTTGGCTTCCTCTTGTTCAAGCTTTGGAATTCTTCTATGTCTCCTGCCATTTGTTCTCTTTGCCTATCTTTCTACATGCACGACGAAGCATGGGGACCGAGTGCTTTAAAACCCAAGCAGAGCTTTCTTACATATTTCAAGCTCAACTAAAGATACTGAGACTGTGCTGTTTCGATTTTGCCGTTTCTGTGTGTCTAACAAGGAGACAACTATGAAGACAGTTTCGCAGCAGCTCTTCCGTGCCAGAGAATGGACTGATTAAGTTCCTCCTTCCCTCCCCTCTGCTCCTCTCCTCTTCATTCTTCTCCATTCTTCCTTTCTCTCTCTTCCCTCTTTTCTTTCTGTTTCCTCTTCTTATGCTACTGGTCCTGTTGGGTAATGAAGGAAAGGACTCTGGGAGCATTGCCATGTTTTCCCCATCTTCCTGTACCAAATTAAAATTTACCTAGTAAAAATAAATACGAAGAGAATGCAAAAGGCCTTTTTCTGCATTTGAAGTTCACTGTGCTTAAAGAATGTATTCCAGTGGGGGGAAAATAATAGGAAAAGCTCTTTGATGTCACTGTGATGCCACCATAGACTGGCATTTGCTAGGCAATGAATCTGCCATTGTAAGCTGGTGAAGCACTGGCAAGAGCTGGACTGGAGATCTGTCCTTAGCTTCTTCTGAAGGAACAGGGACACTGGTGGCATGGGCACAGTGCACTTGCAGGATGGTGATGTCCCTATCTCAGTCTCTACTGTCCTTGGTGAAAGGGATGACAGATTTTGGCTTTATACCTCAGCTGGTTTTCCACATCTGAAGTGAACTGGAAACTGGCATTTTCTTTGAACTGATGCTTCTTATACACTTTATCTCATTGGATTTCTTGAGTTTTTTGGTTTTGGGTTGATACACCTACCTTAATTTTCACCATTTTGGTATTTATTGAATCGCTTTAGCAGGAAACAGGACAGCTAAAACACATGGACTTGAAATGTCAGTCACCATTAAATCATGAAATCTCTTTCTTTCCATCCTGAATGTTTGCTGTCCAATTTTTGTTTCTCTTTTGCATTTTGCAAATGCCACTGTAGTATTTGTGGGTAATGGTGTCAAGAGGGACAGGAAGCAGGCCCTGGGGAGAAACTGTTTAATTTCAAATAGTCGATTGTTTTTTTAAAAAAGTATTCTATGCTTTCCTCATATTCTGGATGAGCTGACTATTTTTTACAGCACAGGTTCTAGCATTTTTCACTGTGGTGTGATAAACTCTTTCCAATTTGGTCTCATTCTATTTGTTTAGCTGTTTCTTTTGCCAAAGTTCAAGCCACATTGAAATGATCAATTATTTGAATATGCGGTACACTTTTACCTTTGTATATTATGTAGGCATTTCTTCCTAAAGACTTTTCTGCATTCCTGTGTATATTGCAGAACTATTTATAATAGCCAAGTGTTAAATGGCTGCAGTTAGGCTCCCTCGCTGAGACCTCCGGAAGCCTATGTTATGTTTTTTGTGTGCAGTCAGGGTTGAGAACCAACTATGTTACATTTAGTTTAGGCCAGATTCAGTGTATAGACTCAAAGTCATAAACGTTAACTTGTGAGCATGCGCCCCCTTATGGAACCTGTTGGCAGTGTGTCTTCTTTGTTTGGCCTGTATATGTCCTGTCTAATTGTTAAGTTTGTAACCATCAGCCAAATTCTTCCTGTCTCCTTCCTCTTTCCACTGTCCCTAACTTCCAGTAACCACAATTATTCTCCAGTAACCACAAATTCTCCTCGTTACTTTCATAAGTAATGTTTTTAACATGAGATCGACATATTTTAGTTTCTGCATATGAGTGAGAATGTGCAGAATAATCTCTTTCTCTACCTGGCCTGTTTCATTTAATATAATATCTTTCAGTTTATCCATGTTGCCACAAATGACAGGATTTCATTCTTTCTTATGGCCAAGTAATATTCCATTGGTGTATACATAAAATTTTTTTTTGTCCATTTATCTGTTGATGGACACAGCCTGATTCCATATTAACTTGTGAGCATGTGCCCCTTGTGTAACCTGTTGGAAGTGGAGAAGTTCATTGGATTAGACAAAGGGAAATGAAGGGAGAGAGGATGGGAATAGGAAAGACAGAAGAATGGATTGGACATCACTTTCCTACGTTCATATATGAATATACCATCAGTAAAACTCCACATCATGTACAGCCACAAGAATGGGAAACTATACTCCATATGTGTATAATATGTCAAAATACATTCTATTGTCATGTATAACTAAAAAGAACAAACAAAAAAAAATTTTTTTAAATGTTCATCAGACCAAAGCTGAAGTTCAAGATGCCACATGTGTTCTATGAACAGCCATCTACTTCTTTTGAGATCCAAATACATACTATTGACCACAATGCCAGGAAAGCACTTTTGTTAAGATGTAATGATCTGTTTAAGTGAATGTATAAAATTTTCAAATACACCCATCTTCAAAACATCTGTGTCCAGCATAGTTACTGAAACCTAGACTTGACCAGTTAAGCATGGTTGAACAAAGAAAGTAAATGAATGTATGCCTATTTATGGTCACGTTAATTAGAAAATCTTACGTATAATTTCATTAGATGTCTACTGAAATGCACTAATTAAGCATATTTATAACAATGACATACCATTTGGGATAACTAAAATTAATTTTAAGAAGTATCATTGTATTATTGCTATTCTGTTCCTCGATAATAAAACCAAAATTACCTGCTTTCCCATATATAAGGCCCTCCGGAACCAATTACAGGACCTAGTGATGTTTTTGAGCATGTTTTTAATCAAAGATGCTTTCATAAACAATGGGTTTTAATCTTACCATTCCATCTCCACATTTCGTTCCTGTATCCACCAGGCCGATATCCTCAGAATTGTGGTATAAAAAGACAGTTTTGCATTTAATAGTGGTGTTCTGCTTTGCAGTCTTAATTTGATAGATCTTGTCTTCTCCACGAAGAACTGACTTCAGTCCCCCAGTACAGTATATCTTTCCACATCTGACATCTCTGAAGAGAAGGGGTGGAGGCTTATTCTCAGACTTGGGAGCAAAAATAGAGCTTCAGAGACTAGGCTGTCAGCCAAGTGGCCTGGTCACCATAGGCTCATCGGCAGGGCAAAGGGGCCAAGACAGGCTGAGAAAACCATTAGACAGCTAAGCCCTGAACCTGGGAACTGAAATGAGTAGATACAGTGTGTCAAAAAGCATTATTAGGATTCTTCTGTGATCCTCAGAAATCAACACTCATTTAAGTTTACAGAAGAATATTTCTTATTGGTGGTTTGAATTAGCATGACTTTAAGGAGCATGATGAGGTTTCCTTCTTACTCTTGCTTGCATAGAACACACCAGCTGTGTTCTATGAAAGAAGGAAGGGAAGCGAAATGAGGCAGGTGCCTGTCCACTTGCACTTCTGTACTCAGAAGCAAGTTGAACCTGGCCATAGGTCTTTGTGGTATTGTGTTCGGTCCAAATCCTGGGTTGGTTGGTTTGGTTTGGTTTGGTTTGTTTGTTTGTTTGTTGTTCACATAAACAATTCTGCAGACTGTCAGCTGACAGACCCGAAAGTGCAACCAAGCTCACACTTTGCTTCTGTCCTTCAGAGCTAGCTTCCAAATTCTCCCACTCTCCTAATTTCGAGTTCTTCCTTCCTTCCTCCTCCCACCGCCTTTTTTTGTACCATGCCCTCTCTCTTCTGGTTTGCCCCATTTCCTTTCTGGGGCAGCATCCTTTTGTTCCCTTTCTTTCCTAAGCATCTTAAATCTCCCTCTTGATAGATAGGCTTGGGCCGACAGGCCACCTCCCCCATGGAAATTTCCATTAGGAGCAACCTGGTTTCATTTTCCCCAGGCAGGAGCCAATCAGCTTAAAGGTCACTATGTTCCCCAGGCAGGAGCCAACAGGCTTAAAGGTCACCCTGTTTACTGGGAAAAGAGCCAATAGCGTTAAAGGTCACTCAGGCACACCCCCCACCAGAAATCCCTACTTAAGTCCCTGCCTGCCTGGAGCACAGACACAACAACTTGTCCCTGCGGAGAGGAAGCAGCCATTGCAACAGCTCCAGGCTCACTGTCTCCAGCCCAATGGCAGCTGGAGCAGCTGCCAGCTCCAGAGACCATGCCTGGCACGACCAGGCACCAACCCTCCGTCCAGAGCTTGCACACTTCCCTCTCCCTGACTCCTCTCTCCCCGTACTTCTTCTACCTCTGACCAGCCATAAAGGCTGGTGAATAAATCTCTTGGCTGCACGGTTGTTTCTGGTGTGATTTTTGCCCTTCGCCTCTGGCCCCCGTTTGTCTTTCCTTTTCATATTCCATGACTGTCCGGCAATAGACGCAGCATGTGAACACCAGCCCACACCAGCAAGGATGAGCACTCTCTCTCTTTTCTTAATCTCTGGGCAAAGGAGACAGCATCCTTCCTGGTTTCTCAAAACACTGTTATGAAACACTTCTGCTACCACCACCACCACCACCACCACCACCACCATCATAGGATACTTACTTCTCTTTACAGGGAACAAATGTGTTGTCCTTGCTTTTGCAGTAACCAAATTTATTTCCTTTCTTATTCATCTTGTAGCAGACACTTTGGCTCTCTTTTGCTCCTGGGGTGCAAAGTGATACGATAAAAGCAAAATTACGAAGGCATGCATATTGATGAATCATAAAACCTTATTTTCTAATGCAACTGCACTTTCAGTTTCAGGTCCTATCGTGTTGTGGTGCAAGAGGATGAACTAAATAAATCACTCAAAAACTGTTCTACAGAGATACAAAGTAATGAATATGCACCAGTGCAATAATGAGCAGTTCAATTAATACTGGAGGTAAGATCAGCTACTAATGGAGGTAATATCTAAAGAGATAATAGGCAATATTATCTCCAGTCTTGCCCCCAAGACCTATAAGACAGTAACAGGGAGGTGCAGGCTATTCTTGTCAGTCTGCACTGTGACCGTCTCTCACCGTCACTGAACAATTCCGAGCACTGATCATTGCGAGTGGGACATTCCCCCATGAAGCAGTAGCCTTCAGAATTCTTGCAAGGAAAGCCATTGAGTTGGAATTGGTCCTTTGGACACTCGGGTGAGTGGCCAGTACATACTTCGGGATAATCACATTCATCTTTGGCCGCTCTGCATATGGATCCTGCCTTTTTCATCTGTTGAAGGAAAACAGAGACTCTAATGTGCAAAAATGCCTTTAAGGGTGGAATCTAACTTCCCTCTTCATCTCACAGAGCATTATTGTAATTTATAAATGCCTTGACTTTTATGTGATTTTAAGCATCACAATATAGTGATTTTGAAATCTAATGTTAGAATCCCCTTGGGTAGAGTTGGGATGGACATAAAATGGAGAAACTGGCAGGGTTCTCATTTATCTTGTCATTTCTTCCTCTCTTGCTCCAGTATACCACCACTCTGCCCACACAACAGGGAACTGCTGCCTATAATAAGGGATCTCCACCCCCAAGAACTCAGACCCCTGCATATGAATTGCAATAGGCTGGCTCTCCCAGCAGGCCGACATCACATCCTGGATTCTCTCATTCAGCTCTTCAATCTGCATTTATTTGTGCTGATTCTGCAGTGACTTGCAGGTGCAAAAGACAATTTTCTTTTTTTTTTTTTCTTTTTTTTTAATTTTTTTATTATTTATTTACTTATTCATCATGCACAAGTATAGTATCTTTTTACATACAACTGCTTGTATACAAAGTATATAAGTACCATTCAGATCTTCAATCATGCATTTAGGATAATGATATCCATCTCATTCAACCACCAATTTTTTTCCAACCCCCCCCTTACTCCCTCCCTCCCCTCCCTTTCCGTTGACCATTCTAGTGTTCCTCTGATCCTATGTACCCCCTTCCAACAACTCTGTGAACCAGCCTCCTTATATCAGAGAAAACATTCGGTACTTGGATTTTTGAGATAAATTTTCTTTTCATTGTGACAAATTTCTTTTCAATGGAGTTGAAAAAGCATCAATAAATCCTTAGGCAGAACTGTTTGGATTTCTGGTCCTCTTCCCTAAGACTTTTTCCGACCACTAGCCACTATTGCTTTCTAATCCAAGGATAATCCCTTCCTTTTTTAGCTTGCTGCTGTTGGAATACCAATTTTTTTCCCAGCTGAGGTTAAAGAGCTTGACAATGACTTACAGGAGTAAGAATAATGTTGGGCAGGTGACTTCACTCCTAAAACACCAGTTTCTATTTACATGCTTGTCCATCTCCAAGACCCTTGCACTCCACAATGCTCCCAAGTCTGAGCCTTCCTGCATAGGCCCTGCAGGGTATTAGCAAGGCCCAGTCTACAAACTGGTGATGGGGACACTCATCCATTTCTGGAGAGCTCTTTGGTCCTACATAGACTCAAAGTGAAAACAGAAACAAACACTATCTCTCCCAGCAAAGGATTTTACCTGACAGGATTCACAGCACGGTCCTTCTGCACAAGTAAATCCTGGCTTCAGTACACACTTGTGTGCATCACAGCAAGGATTAGTGCACTCCTGGTAGCAAAAACCAAAAGGAAATGTTAGAGGCTGGTTGTGATCTGGCACCTGGGTGAAGACAGCATTGGTTGTGCTTCCGTGGGGCTCTGTGTGCACTGCACAGATGCATCGTCCTCAGTCACGTGTGGCATATGAAGAAAGGTTTGGGGCTGCTGTTTTGACTTCATGATGTATCCTTTCGTCCTGGCTGTTCAATACTCCATAGCTTATGAACTCTCAGAGTCCCAAGTCTGTGACCTGCCATTCTCCCAGTGACTCCCCTTCCCCGAAAGGTCCTGCCATTGCTTCATGCTGGAGTTTGATGTGAGTAGTACAATTTCTAAAGATTTGATCTTAGCTTTTGCTCAAGATGCCAAGTATTTCAGTTCAGCCTGACCTTTTCCTTCCTTCCTTCTTTCTTTTCTTCTTTCTTTCTTTCTTTCTTTCTTTCTTTCTTTCTTTCTTTCTTTCTTTCTTTCTTTTAACACATTGCTATGTAACAACAGCAGGATGATCACTCAGACCCTACTGGATCAGACCAAATGCAAAGGAAGTTGTCTGCATCTGATCAGGTGAGATGCTTCATGATGTGTAGGAGGAAGCTAGAGACCCATTCCAAAGAATGTGCATGGGCAAGAGGATTGGTTTCCAAAATTAATAGCTTCTTTACATTTAATATGAGACGTTATAAAATTAGTCTGTGTCTCTACACGGGTCACTGTCTCCACTCTGATTAAGGGGTCTGTTGACTGCTGTTGTTGGAGCATAGACAGAGTAAAGGTAGTCCTCAGACCAGCTCATCAGTAGGTAAGTTTGCAGAGCTCAGTCTCTCTGCAGACCTGCTAAACCAGACTCCACTCCTTAACAACACCCCCCACCCCAGTGGTTTATATCTACTCGATAATTTGAGTAGTAGGTTGTCTAGGACACACACTTATTTGATGTGCTTCTGAAGAAAATAGTTTCTATCTTGGGGAAAAAGCAGATTAAGAAGTACTTTAAAATTTTCTGGAAGGCTTTTTCTAAATGCTCCAAAGACTGAGACTGAAATAAAATGTGAAAGGTTTGAAGTTTTCTGCTCTATTAAGAAAGTGTCCTAATAAGGCGAGCTGTCCAGCTGTGATACAGATGAACCTCCTAAGGCCCTGAATAAAACCCGATTGATTCTGTGAGATCTTGTAGGACATGATGTCCTACTGTGCATGCGAGGTCAGACCTGATGATGCCTACAGGTCCTTCTCACAGATGAGCCAATTAATATATAAAGCAGACAAATGTAGTGCTGTGTACTCCAGCAAGAATACATGATTTGCATGATCAGCCAAGTACCCTTGAAATGAGGCTGCCCCAACATCTTGTATCCAAATGAAAAACAGAAAGGCACAGTGTTCAAAGCTTGATGAGGAAGATGATCGTTGATGCGATTGGGCTATACCCCTGTCTAGATCCTAGCTGAGCATAAACTTGGTAATTTAAAGTCATCATCATTTGCAAATTACCTGAACAGGGCCACAGTCACACTCTTCCCCCTCATCCACCTTCTTGTTTCCACAGAATGGAAAATCATTTGACTTGTCAGGAAACGGAATATTCAGCATGCATGTTGGGTTATGATCCTTCAGGAATTGCTGATACTGGTTCTGGTTGCATCTACTGAATTTTAGGGCAGGAATGCTAGAGACAAGATAGGGTAAAAATAAAGATATATTCTATTAATGCATTGTGGTACAGCAGCTGTGAAAGTTTTATGACGAATTTAGAACAAATCCTAAGTGCATGTATGAAGTCACAAATGGTGTGAATATACTTTGCATACAACCAGAGATATATAAAAATGTGCTCTATATGTGTAATATGAAATGTAATGCATTCTGCTATCATTTATAACAACTTAGAATAAAAAATAAATTAAAAAAATAAAATTACATGGATCAAAAAAACAAAAAAAGAACAAATCCATATAAATGTTAAGTTTGAGAGCAGAGCAGGAACTGGGATCATTATTACCAGAAATGCCTTCTCAAAACGTTGCTAACACATGCTATTTCAAGAAAGTACGTGGTTATGTATTACCTCAAGCAAATCCTACCTGAAGCCCACCGTTTGGTTTGGTTGTGTGTGATGCTTCCATATTCCCTCTAATGTGTCCTTGAAATAATCTTACAATTACTGTAAATCCATGTTCACCATCCCCACAAGATTATAAACTTCTCAAGGCTACATCACATTTATTTAAACAAAAAAATAATGACTAGTTAACACAGAGCCTGGTGCAGAGTAGTTCCCTATAAATATTTGTTGAAACAAAACTATTTAAAAATATCATACACATCATTTGGAGTCTAATCCTCTCTCCTTAAAACAGAAATTCACCTCCATTCTATCTTCCTTTGGTCTGACTCCCTTGGCAGTAATGTTGACACAATGATTGAACACAGAAGGACTTCTAGAATCTTGATTACATGAGATGGGGAGGGCAGGACTCTGTAAATGTTGCTAAATGTCCATATAATGATGTAAAATCAGACGATCAGTTACTACATTCTTACACCATGCCCGCCACTGTGTTTGGGTACTTTAGCCATTTCACATCATTTAATCAATGCATGGAATGGCTGATCATTTTAATGCTTTTTTATCGGACACCATGCGTTACTATGCCTGCCATGAAGGAGTGCTAGAATCTGACCACAAAGTGATTCACAGAATAATGAGGGGATGTTGGACATTCATTCTGTGACTATTTAAGGTGCTTCTAACATGTGTCTGGGACTTCTCTAGACAGCAGTAATAAAACAGTGACCAAACCAGTCAAAACTTCTAACCCCACAGAGCTTGTATTTAGTTCAGGAGTAACCTAGTAAATGAGTTAAGAATGCAAAGGGTAGAATACCTTAGACAGTGGCAAATGCCAAGGAGAAAACTAAACAAAACAATAAGGAAGAGGGTGCAAATGCCAGGCCATGAATATGATGGAGAAGGACTGAAAGTTGAAACAGTTGGCCATGAAGGGCTTTGCTGAGAATGACACCTGGGTAAAGATGTGAAGGAGGAAACTCAAATTTTTAGCAGAGAAGGCAAACCAAGATGTGGGGAAATACTTCTCCACTAAGGACCTTGGTAGAGATTGGTACTAGTTGACCATCATGTACGTTTTCAATGTGCAGTAGAGTTTTAAAATTTCTTTTAGTGCATTACTAGAAAGAGTCTCAGTTGATAGATTGAGCTCCCAAAGGGAAATTCCTCCCTGTGCATGGTTTTGAAATAGATCTTCCAGAAAAATCACACCGAAAAGCAATATATTCCTAAAGTGATGGAATCAACCCCAAAACGATCTCAAAATATTTAAATGTGTTCTCTACGTTGTTTGAGCCTCACCTTCCACTCATATCCATCACACATTTCCCCAGAGAACAGGTGCATGGGAACTCATCATGTTGCAGGCCAAGGTTGTGCCCCAACTGATGAGCCATTCTGCTGGCAATCGTGTTTATGTCAGGTAAGAGATCCTGATGGAAAAAAAAGTTTATTAGAAATTTCTAACAGAAAGCAGGAAAACCTGATTTATAGCTACTAGTTAATGAGCACCTCTTTGAGGGATCTTGGACTTAATTACCTCCCTTGCCTCTGCAGGGGATATTTAAAATAAAAAAATTGGGGGGAAAATGACTTTTTCAGTATCTCTAGCTCTAAAATTTTGAAATGCTTTATTTTATATGTGGGTGTGTGGCACAGCAATATTCACTAATAGATTTGCATACAGTTACTCTTACAAAGAGCTAGAAACTATTAACTAATGTCACTATGGTCTAAATGCTTGTGTCCCTCCAAAATCCATATTTTGGAAAGACCGCACCCCAATTGTTGGAGGTGACTAGGTCATGGAGCAGAGTCCTCGGGAATGAGATCAGTGCCCTATAAAAGAGGCTCAGGAGAGTCCTCTAGTCCTTTCCACTGTGTGACAACACAGAGGGAAAGTGCCAATTCTGAGGCAGAAAGCACCCCCTCACTGGACACCATATCTGCTGGTGCCTTGATCTTGGGTATCTCAGCTTCCAGAAATGTGAGAAATACATTTCTATTGTTTATTAGCCACCCTGTTTATGAGGTTTTGCTACAGCAGCCTCAATGGACTAAGACAAATGTCCTATACTATAAACTAAATGTTATTGTCTGGTGTATACTAGATTTTGAAAAGGAATCCAAATAAAAACATGTGATGTTCTTATTTTTAATTTATAGTCTTTCCTTGCCCAAGAATTGCTATGTAACATTGCAGAGGGAGATCGTGTTACCAGGAAAATCTGAAGGTCAGAGATACAGACTCCATGTGGCAAAACTGGCTCATAGTTCTACTTAATGTTTTAATCCCTATATGAGTGAAAAATAATAACTTCCCAGGGGAGCTAGGCTATCAATTTTTGATAAAGCTAATGGAGCACCTTTAATTTGCTCATTTTATTCATATGGATTTTTAAATATTCCTGAATTTGTAAAAATATAATCGAAAGAGTAACATTCTCTATCAGAGTATCATGTAAAACTCACGTTAACCGAAATAACAAAGGCAAATCTACAGGCATCACAATTAACTATGTAGTTATTAATTACTTCGTTATACATATAAATCGATCATATAGTATTTTTAATAAGTACTAGCTTCTAAGTGTGAGGTCTGAAGACCAGGATGGGCACAGCAATAAGGAGGCAAAGGAACACAAGAAATAAAACAAAACTTCATGTTTGTGATAATCTCTCGGAAAAAGTCGCATGAACAGCACTGACTAGACACGTTGAGACTTGCGAAAGATCAGATAAATGAGGGAGACACCGCTCACAGGTCTTGTGCCTGCTGAACATGAAAGGCAAAGCTGTCATGCTACGACATTAAGTGCTCCATGCGCTTCCGATTCCTTGTCATTGCATGGTCATCTATCCTCCCTTGCTAAATCAGCTATCCAATTTTGTGAACATTTCCAGTCCTTTTAAGTAACTGTATTTAATGGGCCAACGAGCTTTACTAATCACTATATGTTAATTTGCACATGATGTTCCTTTGAACTCTGAACTCTACTTCATCATAACCTTCATCATTCATTGGTAGTTTTTTTTTTTTTTTAATAAAACATTTCTTTTCTCATTTAATAAAGGAAGTATAAATATCATGGCATGTTTTGGTAGGAATATATGACAAAATGCACATGTTGTCTCTTTCAATGGGACACAGAATATTGCAGAAATTTAATCTGAACATTTTGATTAGGTCACATAACATAAATAAAACACAGCCCACCTTCACAACACTGCAGGAATAATAGGGCTGGCACATGCCCTCTGGAAAAGAAATTCCTTGTGCATGTGTATAAAGCCACTTCCCACTGCAAACAAGATAAAAATACACTCATCAATCTAAATTTGTAATTAAAACAAAGAGCAAATTGCACTGAACCGGCACAATGTTCAGGCCTTTGCACATGAATGAGCCCTCTTATTTCTGGAATTCTGGAATTGAAAATGACCTTAGTTAATACTGAGCTCATTTGAAGCATATGATATATGAGAGGCACTAAAAAAGCCAATTTTAAGTTGAAATTGTTATTAAAAAAAATAGGTTGTTTTCAATAAAAAGACAAAATAAGGTCAGAGTCTTTCTTAACTCTAGTCTACCCGTGCATTAAATTATCAAAATTAATTAATTAATTAATTAAATTTAATTTAAAACTGTTCATGGAGAGAAATGTAATGTGGCGAATTCACGCAGCACCATGGACAACTAGCCGTGATTGAAAAACTTTAAAACTTTCAATCAACCATGAAACTCAGAAAGGATGTGGTAGACACAATCAAACATTTAGAAGAGGCCTATTCCTAGTGGGTGTGGTGGCGCATGCCTGTAATCCCAGGGGCTCCGGAGGCTGAAGCAGGAGGATCATGAGTTCAAAGCCAGCCTCAGCAAAAGCAAGGCGCTAAGCAACTCAATGAGACCCTGTCTCTAAATAAAATACAAAATAGGGCTGGAGATGTGGCTTAATGGTTGAGTGCCCCTGAATTCAATCACTGGTACCCCCCACCCAAAAAAAAAAAAAAAAAAAAAAAAGGTCTATTCCTGTATTGCTTAAGAAACAATGTCAGATGTGTATATTATATGAATTCCACCTCAATTTCATTCATCAACAGGTTTTAGAATGGGACCAGTTTAAAGAGGGCTACCACGGGCTGGAAGACAACACTTAGACTATCACAGGATCCAAATCCAAGAAATATGGCCAGGTGAGGTGACACCCTGGGAGCTTTAGCTTTTTTGATCAAGTAGATGCACCATTTCTTTCTGTACTAATGAAATGCTTTTGCACCTCCATTCCAAGTATCGGTGTTTGTAAGGACCTTAGGATTCTGGCCTCCCTGAACTCTGGAGATCTTGGGAGAATTCCATGAACGGAGATGAAGCATCGGAGAAGGACCAGATAGAGACTGACCTCTCTCATGGTCCCTGAGAGCAAAGTGACACTGTGACAATGCCACGTAGGCTGGCTGGCCACCTCTAAATCTATGAGAAGGTGGAAGGGAAGACACGCAAGAAACCCAACATGCTAAGGCCCATGTTAAATTAACACCATACCCCTCTGCACACTTCATGTTGATATGAAAAACTACTGGAGAAATAAGAAATTCTGTGAAAGTAAAAGTTTGCTCACTTGTTGCCATTTAAGTATTTCTAGGCTTATTTATTAAGTATTTTTAAATACGTGTACAAACAGGGAGCTAAGGGACTTCTCTGGCCCACTATGAAGTTCATGGTGATATTTTACTATTCTTCAACTTTCATAATAGTCTAGAGCAATGCAAACTTTTACTGAGGAATATTGAAACTGTGGCTAGTTTAATTTATCAGATTATTTGTCTGTCAATTTATATAATACAGAAGATGGTCTTGCAGAATGGCCACTAGCTGGATGCTCACCCTTTGATGAGAAGTGTCCAGAGACCAAGGAGTTTTCCAAAAGGGTACGTTTTGGTGTAATAGTGGGATGGCATAGCATGAGAGGGTGAAAGGAGTTGGTGCTGGGTTTTTGTAAATAATATATACAGATTTTCAAAGCACTTTGCTTACCTAATGATATTTTCAACTCTGTCCAGGATATATACCAGATTTTTCCTTTCTAGTCTTAATCAGTATCAAAAATAAGGATTATTAAAGAGTCTGCTTAGAAATTTTTTGGATAGCAAGAAATGACATTTCCCCTTCATATTACCCAAAGTCAATTAATTTAAAAAAATTCTTTGTTGTTTATTTATTTTTTTTAATGATCCATCTAAGGTGTGCAGGAAAATAGAGTAGTCACATACCTTAGTAACAGAACATGATCAAAATTCTGTCTTTTTTTAAGAACTGTTTCTTGCCACTTTGAAAAACGCGATAAGGTAGTTTCAATGTTTGAATTTATTTCTATTCTGTCTCCAGCTGTCCATATTTCAATGCCAGCCAACGTTACATGAATATTCAAGGTTTTATAAATCTGTTCAAAGAAGAAACCATTTTTTACAAATTCAAATTGCCACAAGGATCCTTCATCATTACTGTATTCCTTTATACTTAAAAAAAAAAAAAAAAAAAGCAATGTAAACTTGCTAGGTACCTAAGAATATAAGACAATTCTTATTTTACATATTGATATATTGAAACAGAATGCAGATTTTATTGTCCAAGATACTGGGAAAATTTCCATTCTCAACAAAGAATTTTGACCAACAAGGTCTGATTTTCCTTGAACTATCATGAGCCACACGGGTACTGTTCTCAAAATGCATCTAGAAAAAAGAGTTTATTAAAGTTCTGAGGTTACACATCTCCTGAAAATGTAAGTTCAGTACAGTGGCCCAGGGCAGTATGAGCACTCTTTGTTTCTTTCTCTACTTTAGGCCCAGGGTTGGCTCTGCAGCAGGTTTGACTGTAGATATTGGTATTCAGAAACTTAGCTGAGACATGCTTGATCTGCATTGATTTTTATAACTTGATCATGCTTGATCATGCTTTTTATAACTACCTCTTTTTGTCTGAGAATCCTTACTGGGGATTGCTCAAAGCATGCAGAAATAGTCACAGACCCTGAGCCCTCTCACCCCTCTTCCAAACTGCTTTGTAAACACCCAGCTGCTGACAGATGCCTTATGGCAGGACAAAAGATGACACAGAGAGACAATTATTATGGAGATTTTCAGGAAAAGGAAAGTGAGTTCTATCAGCCTGATCTTCCACAACAGCCAGTTCAAAGCACCAGTTCAAGGAGAGAATGAAAGATGAACTAGGAGCAACAGTAAATGAAAAACAGAAATGGAAAGGTCGCTTATGCAGTGTTACTGGAACTAGTTATTAAAACACTTCAGAGTCACATCGTGATGATGACATGATTTTCTATTTTTCGTAACCTGTAGGATATGAATACACTGAATTCCATGTTTCCATAATAACCTGTAATAACCATGAGAACGAGGCTTCTTTTAAATTCACATGAGGTTAGACACCTAGTCATGACCTTAGAATTGACACCAGTACTTGTGATTCCTAAATTTTCCTCTTGGCCTTGATATTACTGTGGGATAAATGTCATGAGTTGGGTCCTGCAGAGGGAGAATCTTCTAATCTGAGCTTTGTGGAGGGTCTCCCTTCACGGGAAGGCTTAATGTCATAAAACTAGATGCAAAGTGCAGGTGGAAAATATTCGTCCTCCTAGGGTGCATCCTGTTGGGTGAGAACAGAACCTATAAAAAGCCTTGTTTTCTCTCTTGGATGGGTTTGAAATAATATTTGGAAGGTTCTAGAAAGTTGAATTACTCTTCAGAGTACAGAAGGAACTTTGGAACTTCTGAGATAGAAGAGGTGAAGGCATGAAGACAGTTAAAATGACAGAGATCCTATAAAACAATGTAATTGTAAACTCTGTGGAGGATGAAGGTAGCGTCAGAAGTGAATCGGTGGAAGCTGGGTGCAGTGGTGCACTCCTGTAATCCCAGTGGCTCAGGAGGCTGAGGCAGGAGGATCCCAAGTTCAAAGCCAGCCTCAGTAATTTAGTGACTCCTTACCAAGATCCTGTCTCAAAAAAATGAAAACGGATGGGGGCGTGGCTCAGTGGTTTATTGCCCCTGGATTCAATCCCTAGTACACCCCCCCCAAAAAAAAATAAAAAAAAAAAGAACTTATATGATATGGGAAGGCTCAAGGGCTTTTAAGACTCTTTGCTTTATTTGTAACATAATATGTGACCCCCATGCCTCAAATATAAAATATAAAACTTTAGTAAGAATTCAGCAATAGTTTTGTGTTTATACTTACTTGGGAGATAGAAAACCAAGGAGAGAATTAAAAAGTCTTGAGTTGGGGTCAATGCCAGAGCAATGATAAAGACACAATTGCAAGATTCAGAAATGGAGAAGAGGTAACAGTGAGATACATCATTTCATTCTGCACCGTTCCTACCAATTATAAAAAGTCATGGGGAGGATTCTCAATTTATAGCCACAGTTAAGATGTGGAAGGAGTTCTCCTGCCTGAGAAGTACAATGTAGGAAAGAATGTTGCTTCTACCCTGAGCACTTACAAATTGTGCATTTTTCTTGAAATCATCACAGAGCTGAGGTGACGGGGCCCACAGCTAGGCTGGAATCCAAGGCAAGACAGTCTGCTTCAAGGAGAGACGGCAGAACATGAGGGAAAAGAGGCTGAGCACCACATGAGTAGGTAAGAGGAATTCACAGACGTTTTATGGAACTGTTAAGGTACCAGCGTGGGAGAGAATATGGACACAGACGCAAGGGACTCCACATCCATGCACAGACTTTCCACAAGCCTCCTCTGGATGTTCACAAGAGTCACACTCTTACATTGCTGGTGCAAATTGGTTTAACCAATCTGGAAAGCAGTATGAAGATTCCTTAGAAAACTTGGAATGGAACCACCATTTGACCCAGATATCCTACTCCTTGCTCTATACCCAAAGGACTTAAAATCAGCATGCTATAGTAATGCAGCCACATCAATGTTTATAGCAGCTCAATTCACAATAGCTAATACCTAGATGCCCTTCAATAGATGAATGGATAAAGAAACTGTGGCGTATATACACAATGTAATATTACTCAGCAGTAAAAGAGAATAAAATCATGGCATTTGCAAGTAAATGGATAAAGTTGGAGAATATCATGCTAAGCAAAGTAAACCAATCCCCAAAATACAGAGGCCAAATGTTCTCTCTGATAAGTGGATGCTGATTCATAATAGGTGGGGGGAGACATGGGACAAATTGATGAACCTTGATGGGGCAAAGGGAAGGGACAAGTGGGGGGTGCATGGGGGCTGGAAAGATGGTGGAATGAGATGGACATCATTACCCTAGGTACACGTATGACTGCAAATATGGTGCGACACTATGTCATGTACAACCAGGGAAATAAAAAGTTGTGCTGCAATTGTGTACAATGAATTAAAATGCATTCTGCAGTCATATATACCTAATTAAAATTAATTAAGACATTAATTTTAAAAAAAAAATTTAAAAAGAGGGCCAAGAGGGAGAATGGAGACACCCTCAGAGGAAGGGGCTAGAGGGGTATGAGCAGCTACTACTACTTTGCAAAATTTTACCAAATCTATCAGATTCTTTCTCCCAAGGAGCAAAAGCCTTAAGCTGCAAGGAAACCACAGCAAAGTTTTTTTGTGCTTTTTTTTTTTTTTTTTTACCCCTAGAATGAAGGGCGAAGGCTGATGTGACTAAAGAAAGGGCAACCAGAAAAACCTTCTGCCCTTGGAGGAGAGGTAGGAAATGTCCTTACCCAGCTGAGGTCTCCCATCTGTGAGGAGGAGAATGGACATTAGAACTGCCCACCCAGTGACCCTTGCACAGTGCTTCTCTAAGACTGAAGACAGTGCAGGAGAAGAGAATGCTCTGAGCCCACACCCGGGCTAGCCGCACCAAGTATCGATCAACAGATCACCTGAGGAGAGATCTGGGTACTGTCCGCCAATGAAGGCTCTAAGTTGAGCATGGAACAAGAACATGGACGAACACTTTCCAACAACCCAGGCCCCAAGCTAAGCATGAGGTGAGCCGGCAGAATTTGAAATGCTGGTACACTGCAAGTAAGAGTAGCAACAAAACCCCCAGGCAGCTCGATTTCTAACAAGATGGATTCCATTGAACAGTTAAGGGCCTAGTAAAGAAGAAGTGCATTGTGTATAGGTGTAGAGACTATTTCCTTATTTTTACCAACCTTCACATAGTGCCCACTCTCCAGTGGAACCCAGAGGAACACACCAGAGGGAGAGGAAATACGGCCCGCTGTTCAATAGCAAAGAGTTGACAGAACTGGACACACAGATGACCTACATGTTGGAACTGGCGGGAATTTAAATTTATCACCAGGAATATGTAAAGGCTCTAGTGGAAAAGATGAAAGTGGTTTTCAGAATCTTAAGACGGCCCCAAGGGCTCCTGTCTTCTGATATAAACACCCCAGTACCTTAACTGTGGGCAGGACTGTGAATATTTCACTACTATGATCAGGTTTTATACCACAAAGGTAAAAGGATTTTGCAGATGTAATTTGGATCCCGAAATCAGTGCAGTTAAACAAAAAAGAGTTTCTGTGGGTGTACCTGACTTAATCCTTTATAAAAGTCCGGTAACTTGAAGCAGCAGAGATTCTCTCACTGCTCACCAAAGCTGCCACACTGTCAGAGGGTCCATGAAAGCACTGGGCAGCAAGGAATGACCAGGATCTCTAGAAACAAATATGGCCCAGCTGACATCTGCATGAGATGTGGGGACTTCAGTTCTACAACTGAGCAAGCTAAACTTTGCCAACAACATTGGTGAGCTGAGACCGACCCCCCACCCTGATTTCATTCAGCATTATGAGATCTGAGCAGAGAATCAAGTTATGCTGTACCTAGACTGGCCTAAAATAAAATCGAGATAAGAAATGGATGTTGTTTTATGATGCTAAGTTTGTAGTAATTTGTTATTCGGAAAGAAAAAGCAAGTACAGTGAAAAACATCCTTGAAAAGATTTGAATTTCAGCACAGAGGTGGAAACTATAAGAAGGGATGAACAGAAATGATAGAAAAAAATATAGAAGCAAAGATAAAGAATGCCTTTGATAAGCACTTGAGAAGGCAAGACACAATTAAGGAAAGAATTCTGTTGACTCTATAGAAATGACCCAAATTGAAAGACAAGAAGTGAAGTAAACAGAAAAGAAAAATCACAGGGTCTAATACATGTATAACTGAAATACCAGAAGAAGATAAACAGAATAAGGCATAAGTATTTGAAGAGAACATGGTCAAAAACTTTCAAAAGTAACAGGAAACACTGAATCATAGATCCAAGAAGCTCAGAGAATTCAAGCAGTATAAACTAACACACTCCCCCCCCAACACACGCACAAATACACACTCACTCATACACTTTGATAGTGGCATGTCAAAGGGACCAAGAGACCAATTAGCATATTGCCCAATGGCCCTCATTGATATACAACAATGACTGAAGAAATAACTTCATGGGATAAAAGAGAATACCTCTTGTGTGGAATTTCAAGTAACTGATGTAGATTCTCTACCCTCAAGGAGAGGAAGCATGACTGCCCCCTCCTGAAGTGTAAGCCGTGCACTGTAACTTTCTTGCAGAGACAAGAGTGGTGATGAGTGAGAAATGAGCAACTTTACCATGAAGAAACCTGACCAACACTGTCAATCAACTCAACTAGTATTTATAGAGAACTCTAACCATCAATGGCAGAATATTTTTTTTTTCAAGTACACTTGACCACTACATTAGAGCCAATGTTATGCTTTAGATCTGGAATGTTCCCCAAAATCTCATGTTGAAGACATTGTGCCCAGCAATGTCCAGAGGCAGGACTCTGGGAAGGGTTTGGATCATGAGGACTCTGACTTCATCAGTAGATTAATTCATTTAATCAGTGGGTTAATCCATTCTGATGAAGCCATCCAGTGGATTAATTCACTGATGGCTGAAGGGACTCTACTGGGGGATGGGACCAGGTTGGAAGCAGTAGGTCTCTGAGGATGTGCCCTGGAAAGTCCTTGGCACCTTGTGCGTGTTTTCTCTTCATTTCTCTCTCTCTCCTTCTCTGCTACCATGAACCAAGCAGCTTTCCTGGACTACACTCTTCAGCCATGATGTTCTGCCTCACCTCAGGCCCCCTGAAATGGAGCCAGCTGACCAAGAACTGAACCCTCTGGAATGCCGAGCCAAATAAATATTTCCTTCTCTAAGTTATTCTTGTCAGGTATTTTTTGAAAATTAGAAAGCAGTAACCAAAAACGTAAAAGTCCCCAAATATTTGCAAATCAAGAAACATCCTAGCTATAACCACTGAAACAAAAAGAAAGCCATAAAGAACATTAAACAGTTTTAACTGAATGAAAATTAAAAACAAAATATAAATCCATAGGAAAAGGAAGCATACACATGACATATAACCCAGCATTCCCACCTCTCAGTTATCTACATAAAATAAATGAAGTTCTATGTTCACCCACACTGATGCATTCAAATGTTCACAGCAGTTGTTTTCATAGCAGCCAAAAACCATAACTAGATCAAGTTTTCCTCAACTGATGAATGAACAGCCCTTAGCTATTACTTCCAGCTTCTTCCCATGGTTCCTCACTATCCCAGTAATAGAGCTGGGGTGTCTAAGGAGGCAGCAAAGAGAGGTGTGTACAATTCACAATTTGTTTAAGAGTCATAATTCATTAAAATCTACAAAAAGCAGTCATCTTAACAGATTTTACTGAAATAGTTACCCTAATTTCTGTGCCAAACCATGGCCAATAAGTTTTAGCTTGAAAAGACTTTTTTCATATAAGGTCATACGGCACATGAGACTCAGTTTACATGTGATTGGCTTTCAAATTGTTTTGCATATTGCTTCATCAATTTTGTGATTAGAGATAAATACTGAAACTTATTTGAATATTAAATGTTATTGATGTAGAAAACCCCAAACTCAGAGCTGTTGTTTGTCACTATAATTTTTTCAATAGATTTTTGCCGGTCATTTTACTTGATGAATTTTTGTAACGTGGACTCTCACTGTATCAAGGTTACTATAAGAATCCAGTGGAGATCGACCCTAAAATGTTCTTTGTATGTTCAGCTTGATTCAAACTACAGCAAACCTTACCATGTTGACAAAATTGACCATTCCCCAAATTCGGTTCCTTAGTTTATAGTGAGGGTGACCATTCCTGCGATACTGGAAATAAAAACATCATATCAACATGCTTTCATAGTAGGAGTTTCATAAAAGCTCAATAAAAATGCTTCACCCATCATGAGCTGTTAATATATATATATATATATATATATATATATATATATATATATATATATAATTGAACAATGAAGAAAGAGGGCTGCTTCCTGTCAACTAAAACCTGGACACTGTGGAGAAAGAAACTTTTGTATGAAATAACTAGGTCCAGTCGGCTATGAAGACAGGCTTTGGCCTAGCATTACCTTGAGGCTTTCTTTCCAATTTTATCCTTATTTCACTTAACATTATATTTCATGACACTGATCTATTAAACCAACTGACCACTACCTATACTGTCCATTTTTTTATGTTGAGATCACACCTATTAAAGCTCTATAGCAACCATTGTGCTGCAAACTACAGGACCTTTATCAGCCTTCTGATACCATACCAGCAAAATACACCCTGGAGCCAGAGATGTGCTGCACAAGGCAGGAATCTGCAGCTTTTCCCAGGACAACCTAGGAAGGCCAAGAGAACTTGGCTGCTCCAGCCATTCTGGGTTGAGTTGTCTTCTTAAGTGAACTCCCTTCTTGTGCTATTAGGTAGACCTTGCTATCGATATCAATTAAATATACTAACTAATAATACTGTATCCTGTCAGGATACATGCATTTGGTCAAACTTCTTTCATAATAAAAATAAGAAATGAACATACTTTTTGTGCAATCCTGCAAATATCATCTAGTTGCCATTCCATTGATCTCCCGTTATCTTAAATATCTCAGTACTTCCAAGATGCGCACTAGAATCTTCAATTTTCATCTACCACTTCCTCAACATACTACCCTCTGAATTCAACCATCTCTGCTATTCCACTAAAATTATTCTTGATAACCCACAAATATCTTCTTAATTATCCAAAGCATTGAACCCCTTTCCCTTCTCTTTCTGATCATCTTGTTCATATTTAATATTGACCACTTTTTCTTTAAGAATTTTCTTAGCACTTTAGTTTCTGCTACTCCATACACTCCTAGCAATTCACTGTGAATTCCTCTTTTCCAATCATTCCCTTAAGTTCTGGATGGTAAATATTTTTCACACCAGGATTCCCACTTATCAACTGGTAGGGACTGCTTAAAATATACTGTACAGAAAGATTCTGAGTCACTCAGGGATTACAGGAAAGTACTTGATCATTAGTGATTTCCAACCAGGAGGCAGAAGGTCAGCAGGGGTAGGTTTGAGCTTTGCACTTTGTCAAAACTTTATCCATCTGTGCCTAAAATAAGTGGGATTTATTTCTCCCAATCATTATATTATGTTTGCCTGATAATTTAGATAACAGAATTATTTTTTCATTAGCCTTTTGAATGTATCATTCTAAAAAGCTAAGTCTTCTTCTTTTGCTTAAGTAGTGTGCTCTGTGTGTGATTTACTAATAGGGAATCCCTCTCTTTGTTCCAGTTAATATTTAAGGAGTTTATTTTACGTTTTCACCCTCATATTCACTATTCTGTAATTTTTCTACATTGTTATCTGGTTTATTTAGCCCTATTTATTTCTGGAAATTTGTCAAGAATTGCTTCTCAAAGAGTGTCTGTCATCCAGTAAGCCACACTCATTCTCTGCAATCTTTTATTCTGCATTTAATCTCTCCCGTTTTCTCATAGTTTTCATCTGTGCTCAATAAGTTGTGGTTTCCCTGACACCTTCATCCTCCAGTGCACTGATTCTCTCTTCACCTGTGTCTAATCTGCTGTTTCATTCACTCAAGGATATATGCATTTTCCTTTTAACACTGTGGAATAGTTTTGCAAGGAAGCAGGCCATTTCTTACCATCTCTCCTCTTTCTTTGCAATTTCTATTCTATTCACTTTTTATATTCTCTGATAACTGTAAATCTATACTTTCATGATGAAGAATGATTTGAAGTATCGCTAGATAACTGATAGTTCTTGGTAGTCTTAGTTTTCTCTTCACTATGCTGGCTGACCATTCCTCATGGAATTCATTTTGTCTTGGATTATTAAAGTGTTTTTATGGGGCATTTTTTACTTCAGGTCAAGTTGTTTGTCAGATAGGTATCTATCTAGTCATTTTTTATGCTGAAAGCTTTGTGTGGCATGTCTGCAACTGAAGAAAAAAACAAACAGAAAACATCTCCAACCACCATGCTCCATCTTTGTGCATGGCACAAACTTAGAATTTTTGTTTTCTCTTGGGTGATATTTTCCCTTCCCATGCCTATGGGCAAACCAAACTTACTGTATCTTTTACAGTTTCAGTGGAGCATTTCTAGTTTCCTTTTCAGGGATGGGGCAGCCCTTTCTAGCTCGGAGAATTATGTAGAGGACTCTTTTCCAAAGGCCAGGCTTTTGCTTGTAAGGAGGTTAATTCCTCACTCATTACAACTGTATTCTATATGTCATGGGTCACCAAGGCTTTGGGTTTTACTTCCTGTTCTGATGGAGATTATCTTTTTAATTTTTAGTATCTGGAAATGTTCAATGTTTTCTTCTGAGATCAACAATAGATTGTTGACAAGTCTCCAACTTTTCATATGCTGCCCAGCATCTTGGTATGCTCATAGTGGGGAGGAGGGTTCTAGTTTGGATCAGTCTGCTACAATATCAAAAGACCAAAATCATCTCTTATATACACGTATTTTGAGAAGTTAAAAACAGAAGTTTGAGACCAAGAATGGCATTCTGATTAGAACACTTCTTCTCTGGGTTGCAATCACAGCTACTGTTTCATGAAGATGAATGAAAGTGAAAATGTTCATCTGAAAACTTACCACATACTCGTCAGCAACAACGAACAGCTCTACGTACTTTTGTTCATGGATGTTCTGGAAATCGATGGAAAATTCAATGAAGTATGTTAACATTTTCAACCTTAACAGTGAGTTTCTGAAACGCTAACATTTTGAAGATAAGAAAATTAATCTTGCTGACATTGGAAGTAAAGTAAATGAGCGTATCTAATAATCCTGAAGCGACATTCCACATTTGACTACCCTTTCCTGTGTTTAGTTTTTAAGGTGAAACAAGAGTTATAATAGTGAATCCATGCTAAATTCTTAAGGTTTCTTTTCTTTTTCTTTCATGTACAGATTAAATGGTTCATAAGTAAGCTCATGTAGGAAGCACCCATGTATAGTGACAGCTCCAACCAGACTGACTGACAGACTGACCATGTCCTTCCTAATTTTTCCCCTGCCTCCCAAACTCCTAATTGGCAGTGGTCTCAATTCCAAGGAAACAGATGAACATTGTTAAATCTAAGTCTCTTATTTCTAGAAAACACCAATACCAGGAAGTTCTATGATTTCAGTGTAAATGAACTGAGGCATGTTCTCTGAGGACAAATCAGAGAGACATTGTTCAAAGATTTAAGTAAGTCATTCTTTTTTTTTTTTTTTTTTTTTTTTTTTGGTACCGGGGATTGAACTCAGGGGCACTTGACCACTGGGCCACATCCCCAGCCTTTTTTTGTATTTTATTAGAAGCAGGGTTCTCACTGAGTTACTAAGTGCCTCGCCATTGCTGAGGCTGGCTTTGAACTCGCGATCCTCCTGCCTCAGCCTCCCAAAGTGCTGGGATTAGAGGCGTGTGCCACTGCGCATGGCTACTAAGTAAGTCACTCTTTCATGGGCTAAAGAATTGTCTCTTCCCTGAGTTATTCCAGCAGGAAACACCTGTTAGTCATCCAGTAAGCTTCAGACAGTGGACCTTGAACATGAGAAGATGATAAGTAAACATATAGCTTAAAAGTTAATATCAACTAGTGCTTCTGGGGATAAGAAATAGCTTTCTATACAACTGGTTATATAGAAAACCATAAGACACAAAGACTCTGTCACTACCTCATCAGAAACAGACCTGTTTTTATCCTTAATTATCTTTCACCATCAGAACATCTGGCCTGAGGGAAGGGGAGATTAGGGCTTGTCTTCAATGGTCCCCCAAGTGGCAGGGGAGGCAAGGACAGACATTAGCTAAAGACAGGTTTTAAGACACTGGAAATTTCAGTCTTCTATATAGAGGGCTGTAGACATCCCCTTTCTTGACACTGATGAAACAAATTGCGATGTACTCTATAGAATGAACACCTTCGATGCAGATATAAAACAAAAGTTGAAATTCCCAATTCCAGACGATGAAGCATCAGATTCCGATCAGCACACACTCTCACTAGCTTGACTCATAATCTCCAGATCCCACTGGAAATGTGGGGGCTGGGTGTGTTTCACCTGGGGTAAAAGGACTTAAACACAACACTCACTTCCATCTTGTAGTTTCCCTTGAATGTTGTCTCCGTTGGAACAGTGTTCTTGGTAAAATTGAGCTCCGCACAAGTAAAATTGGCAACATACTGCACCTTGGTGTTGTATTTGAACACCAAATGCTCCCCCTCGTCTGAATATCTCACTGGTTCAATGAGATACCTTTGATCACGAACTCTGAAGAATCCCCTGTGGAAATTGGAACACCACATGCATTCAAGATCTATAAGTATCCTATTTCATTTTATTGACTTTATCTTTTGAAGAATGGAAAACTGCGAAGTCAAGACTTCATGAACAGGGAGCCAGGTTTTCTGAGTGGTAAAGAAACAAGATAGCATACGGGCTTTGGTTGAATTAAGAAAATTTTCTAAGAGTCAGTTTACATGGATTTTCATAAGTTTGACAATCCAATTTGTACTTTGAATGTAGGTACAATGATAATTTCCACCACGGTGGCTTCAGCTTTTGCAGAAATATTGTGCATTCCTTTGTCTGTGCATTATGTGCAGAATAAATATATGAAGATACAAAACTACTTTGGGGAAATTTTGTCACTAAAGGGGTTCTCAGTCTTAAAAATGCTGGAACACAGGGGACTACTCAAGGAAAAGCCCTATAAGTGAAGACAGAAGTTCCTGGTTCAACCCTCTAAGTCCTCTCATCTTCCTTCTTTGTCTTTGAGTCCAAGATCTATAGAGAATGACCTCTGACTTTTTACTCTTTAGAGATCATAAACAGCTGGGCATGGTGATGCCCACTTGTAATCCCAGAGGCTTGGGAGGCTGAGGCAGGAGGATCTCGAATTCAAAGCTAGCCTCAGCAAAAGTGAGGCATTAAGCAGCTCATTGAGACCCTGTCTCTAAATAAAATACAAAATAGGACTGGGGATGTGGCTCAGTGGTCAAGTGCCCCTGAGTTCAATTCCCAATACCAGCCTCCCCCACAAAAAAAGAGATGGTAAACACAGCCTAATTGAGTAAAATGCTACTCACTAAAGTGCCATGGTATAATGGGAACTCAGAACTCAAAGTCCAAGAAAACTGGACTTTGGACTCAGTTCTACTGCTAGCAAATTGAATGTTCAGGAGCACGCACCTGATGCAGTGTCCTGTCCTCCCACACAAGAGCGCAAACTGAAAGATTTCCAGGGGCCCCCAGCTCTGAATCCTTTGGTCATACATTGTAAATCTCTTCTTGCTAAGGGTGTTTGTTATCCATTTTTTTTTTTGTGTGTCAAAAATGAACATAAATCACAGGCTAGAGCTCACACTCACTGCTAGAAATATACTATGCCCCTTTGTCCATTATGTTTTTCTATTTAGAGAGTTAGTAAAAAGAAATAAATAAAGCAGATGTCTTTAAACATTTATAAAAGTTACAAAAGAAATAGAAAGCTGTGAGGGGTGGCACATGCCTATAATCATAGTGACTTGGGAGGCTGAGGCAGGAGGATCCCAAGTTTGAGGCCAGCCTGAGCAACTTAGTGAGAACCTGTCTCAAAATAAAAACTAAAAAGGGTTGGGGGTGTAGCTCAGGGGGAGAGCACTGCTAGGTTCAATCCCTAGAACCAAAAGAAACGAGAGAGAGAGAGAGAGAGAGAGAGAGAGAGAAAGAAAGAGAAAGAAAGAGGAAGATACTCTGTCTTACCTGAGACCATTACATGTGCTGATACTGGCTGCAGAATCGAATTCATGTATAATGGATCCTTGGTAAAAACAGTGGTCCTAAAGTGGAAGAAGAATCTATTAATGTAAGTACGGATATCAATATTGTGTAAATATGACTATCTAATTATTTTCCTTTCAGACACATTAGTATTTCATTCCTAGGTTCCACATTTTCCTGTGCATTCTGCATTACATTCTTTCACCTGGAAACATTTGAGTCTGCTTTAGAGATCTTGTACCTTCGTTACATCATTATTTTGTGTAAAAACAAGTATGGGTCCTTCCCTCACAAATGTAATAGTCTATTAGGTGATGACACCAGCTTCAGATATGCAACCCTTTTCTATATAAATAGTATTCCCTCAATTCATCCTAAAATCTTGGCCATGCTAACCCTCTTGTGTTAATATTATAATTTCCCCAGCTGCTTATGCAATCAAGTCAAGTTCTTGATGTTTCCTATAATAGGATCCTGCTTTCCTTCCAGTTCCTCTCATGCCCTTCTTTCCATGCTTCAATCCTGCTGGCCTCCTCATGACTCCTCATGGTGTTTTGTTCATGGTGAGCCTGTCAGGTGACTACTCTTCCCATCATTTCCACCTGTTCAACTCCTGCCTGTGGATGACAGAGTGCATGGCCTTCCAAGGACTTCATACCCTCATAGGATGACCATCAGCCCCTGCATAAAAGAACATCACCCAGTTTTCCTCTGTCTTAAGATGATATGATAACTGAGATCTCCCAGAGGTTGGCATTTGTTTCAAATAGAGGAAATAAGTTTTTTTAAAAAAAACATACAAGTGTGTGTGTGTGTGTTTTGTGTTTTGGTACCGGAGATTGAACTCAGGGGCACTCGACCACTGGGCCACATCCCCAGCCCTTTTTTGTATTTTATTAGAGACAGGGTCTCACTGAGTTGCTAAGTGCCTCGCCATTGCTGAGGCTGGCTTTGAACTCGCGATCCTCCTGCCTCAGCCTCCCAAGTGCTGGGATTACAGGTGTGCGCCACCTCACCCAGCTTAAAGCATATTTTTGGTAAGAAGGACTTATATTGTTTTTGGCTAGAGGGTGGCAGACAGTATTTTCTGGAAGGGGAGTGAAGTAAATATCTAATCTAATATAATCTATATCCACTAGAATAATAGTGATTAAAACAAAGATTTATGTGGAAAATAAGAAGAGACCACAATCACTTTAACTTAAGTAAATCCCATCAGGATGCTCTATGCTTCTTTGGGGTTCTGCTCTGCCCTTCCTCCAGACTTAGCACAATATTGATTATAGAAAAGTCAGTTTTAGTAAAGAAAGACACATTATAGGCATCATTTATTAGAGAAAGGCTCATATTTTCTATTTGGGCCTCCTTTGGTTAAATGAATCAATTCAGGGTTTGGTGCTGACATAGTGCCTTTTGGAGCAGTTTGTAAGGCTAGAATTGAGTTTCAAAATCACATCAGGAAATATTAGTCTCTGAAAAACGACACAGAAAGGTTCTGTAGGGTACCGTGATTAAAGGATGATGCATGAGCACTTCTTTTTTCAGGGTATAGAAGGTTTCACTGTAATTTGAGGACAGGAACTCCCTAAAAATGAGGGCAGAGAGGAAGTGAGAATAATTCATTCTAAAACCCTAAGAGATAAAAGCAATCATGTGATGATTAGCCTCCAGACCACTTTCAAATATTAGGAAAACAAACAAACAAAATTTAAAATCCAGCCCTACCGATTACAACATGCAACATTAATGGACTAAACATCCCGATTAAATATCAAGAGGCAACTAACTACTATCTTACAAAATGTACATTTTAAATGTAAAGACAAAAGCATAGTGAAAAAGTGAATGAAAAATAGTTACAACGCAAATAGTAAACATAGGAAGTCTACACATAATATCAGGTAACAAAATGAAAAAATTTGTGAATGCAAACATTTTAAAAAGAAATAATAACTTTTAGAAAATGTAAGATGAGAGAACACTGTCCAACTCATTTTATTTATTTATTTTGGTACTGTGGATTAAACCCTGGGGTGCTTTACGAATAAGCCACATCCCCAGCCCTCATTTAAAAACTTTTTTTTTTTTGAGACAGGGTCTCCTAATTTGCCCAGGTTGACATCAAATCTGGGATTCTCCTGACTCAGTCCCCCAAGCTGCTGGAATTACAGTCATGCTCCACAGTGCCTGGCTCTTAATAATTTTATATGTCCAATGTCATCTTCAACATAGTTTCAAATACCATGAACAAGATGTAAGTTGAATACCACAATATGATTTAAAATAATGAATAATGAACAAATAAGGTTTTATATCAGGAATGCAAGGATAGTTTAACATGTAAAATTAATCAGTGTAAATCACATTATTGATGTTTAGATGAATGTAAACAAAACACTTGGAACAAATTTCTCAGGGAACTTTCTTAACTTAATAATGCATATCAATTGCATATCTATAGGTAATGTCATATTAATCACTTAATATTTAACATTTTCAATAATTGATAAACTCTCTTAGAGGAAAAAAAAAGGACTCAAATTACCGATATCAGAAATTAAAAGGAGATTATCACTTAAGATACTATAGACATTAAAAAATAGCAAAAGAATATTATAAAACATTTTGCCTAAAGTGTAGCAACTTAGGTAAAACCCATATTTCCATGAAAGTTTTAGTTTAAAACTGACACAAAGGGAAATAGAGAATCTGAATGACCTTCAGTCAATTGACAGTGTGATTCTAAGTTTTAATCAGAAACAAAGGCCCCTGCATTGTGACCCTGGGTAAGCTATTGTTTTTCCATATTTTTATTGGTGCATTTTAATAATATGTAATAGTGGGATTCAATGCTATATAGGATAAACTATTGTTTTAAGGTACTTGGTTCATATAGATATTGTAGGACTCAAGAAATAACTTTGATAAAAGGTACACAGAAATCACTTAATAAGTATTATCTCCCTTCATGTGGAGAATGTCAAAATATACAGTCTGAAAATATTATCAATATGGTTATGCTATTAGGCTTGCATTTTCTGCACATTTGTATAGTGGGAGAGTCAGGATGGGAGGATTTTTTTTTCCTGTATTTTTGTGGGTTTTTTTTTTTTTTTTTTTTTTTTTTGCTAGCAGACCTGAATCTCAATTCTCTAATAGTGGCACCCTTCCACGCAGCTGAACAACTGACAACAGCTTGTGCTTTTGTAGTTGGGGTCTCTGAGAGAGCTATCACATGTAGAAAAAAAGTGGAAATTAACAGCAAAGGGAAGGGCTCAAGGAAAGACTTCAGGGTCGGTTCAGCTACATAAGATGTCAGGATGAAGCAGATTCTTCCCAGTTCTTAGTTTACTCTTCAAAAGACCTTGTTCTATATCTATTTTAAACAACTTAGAAGTCAATTTAAAAAACCATGTTTTTCAAAATTCTTTTGTTCTACTGATTCAAAAAGCACTCATGTATCAACCCTTTTCTTAAAGTGACTGTATGGAGCTCAAGAACTCCAAGTGCCCCAAATAAGGAGTTATTTAGAAACCACAGAAGAGTGCCTAAAGCTGTCTTTAAGTTGTTGAGAGGCAATGGTTTATATCTGAAGAGGAAGAATTCACATAATACACAGATAAGAGTGTGACTTGAAGAATTAACTTTGCTGGCAGTTTTTAGAAAAACTGGGATATCAGAGATGACTAAATCTATAAGGGATGAAATCACACTAGAACTTACCTTGATCTTAGAAGGTGAAGGATTAAGCTTTTTCTATTTAGTTTTATTTCATACAACAATTCTTCTTCATAGGCTTCCTGAAAAAACAAGATCTGTCACGTGACTTCCACATACGCTTGTCAGGAGCCTGCTGCTAGTGGGTGGTGTGAGGCAGGAGCAGTTACCCATCCCCAGCCCCTGGTAGTCCTCTCAGGGAGCAAACACTGAGCATACTCGACTTAAAGAGAGCTAGTATTATAAGGAAGATTTTACCTAAGTTATTCTTAATTAAAAATTGCAAAGAACATTGTTCTCTAAAAATGAAATAATAATGAATAAAATAAATATTCTCCCCTCATCCAGCAATGCACAACAGAGTGCCTCTGAAACACACAGATCTTCTGCTTTCTGCTTTATTTTAATAGTTTTGTATATAATGTTTTATAGTTTCCATTTTCAATTAAGAAATCATGACCATTCCCTATTCTTGCAAATGTTCTTTTGCAAGAGTGTGTTTTAAGGCTGCAAATAAAAAAAATAGTGTAAAATATCATTTATTTAATCTGTATCAATTATCAGAAATTTGGTTTGGGATGTTCACTGTACATAGAGTAGCATTGTTGACAACGTGGAAATAACGTAGGGCTTTTGATCCATACTGATAAAATATCCTAAAGAAAGGAAATCTAAATGCAGAACTTCATGAAAAATTAAGTTTTCAACCATTTCAACAAATGGTTTCCATTTGTTTACTTGCAGCAGTAATATCTATCACTGGTATGTTGACTTCTTTCCAATAACAGATAGTAGGCAACTTACCAGTCATAGATATTACCATTAACAAAGTTTTTAAAACAATATAGTAACGTATTGTGACTTTCTGTATGATAGCCATTGGCGTTAGTATGTTTATTTGTATGTTTATTTATTGGTATGTTATTTTGTATGTTTATTTATTTGTATTTTTATATGAATTTCTGCTTCATGTCCATTTACCATTTTCTTTGGTAGTATTTTCTTTTCTTATGATTTATAATAATTTCTCCTAATTTAAGTTGTTGGTCTTCATTGTACACATTTCTTTGGGCTCACTGTCTATTTATTTGACAATTGCAACTTCAAGTACAGTGATAATAATGAAGATACAGTGTTATACAAGGTGGAGACCCCTGGCCTCACAGAAGCTCTAGCTTGGCAAAGAAGATAAGCAGATAGCCATAGAATCAGGTGTGATAAGCATCATAATGGGAAAAACCGTGAGCAGTATGCTAGGATCACAGGCAGGAAACAACATCTGTGAAGGTCCTGAGGTAGGAAGGAATGCGGCTTGTTCAAGGAACATGGAGGGAAAAGTTCAAGGTTGCTAGAAAATCAAGGGTATGTTTAGCACAAGTGAGAGGGAGAAATACAGGAAGAAGATTAACAAGAACAGCCCACAAAGGTGAAGGCCTGAGACTTCTCCTAAGAGCAGACAAGCAAAGTGTTTAAGTAGAAACATGCAGAAGCCAGCACGGCATTTCTAACACTGGGTCTGAGAAATCACCCTGGTAGGCTGTTGGTACAATGCAGGTGCCTTGGCAGGGCAATAGAGAGGAGTAAGTAACCTCAAAAGATATGTACATGCTACCCTAAGTACATGTATGAAGATATGAATGGTGTGACTCTACTTTGTGTACAACCAGAGATATGAAAAATTGTGCTGCGTATGTGTAATATGAATTATAATGCATTCTACAGTCATATATAACAAATTAAAATTAAAAAAAAAAAAAAGATATGTACATGCTAGACTCTAGATGCACCAGTCATTGTCTGTCAGGGTAGGCAAACTAGAGGAGTCAAGAATGAGCCCAGGGTTTGGGGTTGTTCTATTTGTTTAACTGTGTCGCTGCTAGGAGAGAATCTGATGAGGGACAGCTCTGAGGTGTGGGAGGCCTTAGTTTTGTATCTGTTGAACATGAGGTGTGCACAGTTCAGGCTTTTTTGATTGCAAGTTTAACCCCCCCCCCCATAATAGGACTTATAATAAAGACACGGAATTCACAGGCAGGCAAGCAAGAAGCTATGTGCTCCATCAAGTACAGTCAAGTCACATATTTCAACATGTTGTGTGTGTATGTGTATGTGTGCGCGCGCGTAACAATGGGAAAGTGGGGCTTTTTACATCATTTGAATATTTGAATGTGAAATTTTATTAATTAAGAAATTAATGGGATGTATATTATTATTTTAATCTTGTCACTAATGTTGTTTTAAATAAACTTATTTTCATTCTAGTTTTTTTTTCTTTAAGATTTATAGACTACTTGGAAAGTCATTACTTCATACTTAGATACATTCTGCACTAAGGCTTCCTTATGGTTAACATCCTATATTACTGTCATATTTCTGTCACAACTGATGAACCAAGATTGCTATGGTATTGTTAATTTAAATCCATACTTATTAAGATTCCCTTAGTTTTTACATAATGACATTTTGCCCTTCCAGAATCCATTTCCAGATACCACACTATTTGTCGTGTCTCCTCAGCCTCCTTGACCCTCAGACAGTTTCCCAGATTTTCCTAATTTTCAATGATTGAAAGTTTTGAGGTAAACTCACCAGGTACTTTGTAGAATGCTTCTCAATTTTTTCATGTTTTTTTCTTGTGGTTGGACTGCAATTATGGATATGAGGGTGAAAGCCACAAGAGAAACTGCCATTTTGTCAGATCAGGAGTCCTTACGGTGAGGAGGACGTTGCACTGATGAGGTTGGCCTTTATCACCTGGCTAAAGTGGCGTTTGCTACCTCTGTCCTCTGTGAAGTTACTCCTTTCTTTCCCTTCATACTGTACTCTTTGGAATGAAATCATAATGTACAGCCCATACTTAAGGGGTGGGGACTCAGGCTCCACCGCCTAGAAACAAAAATGTCTACATAAATTATTTAATTCTTCTAGATGAAAGATTTGTCTATTTCCCACATTGATTTATTTATATCTGTATGGGCTCATGGATCTTAATCTATTCTTCAGGTTATAGTACAAGGCCATATTATTTGTTTATTCAAATTATCCTAGCTTTGGCCCTTGAGAGTTTTATAAGCGAATTCCTAAGTTCTTTTGATATGCCTCGATCAGTGTGAGTTTGGAGTTTTGTGTGATTTTTGCAGGGAGGGGCTTGCTCATTTGTTTGGGAGCTTTCTAGTACTACGAAATGCTCCAGGTTCATCTTGTATATTTCCCACCCATATTCAGGCTGTATATTCATAATGGAAATTTCAATATTAATCTTGACTAAGGCTTAAAAGACAATAGCTTACAGGAGAGCCCACTATGGTAGAAAACTGGTTGTGCATCCTTGACTGGATATCAGCCTTTGACCAGTACAAACAATGGGAAGGTGAGAAAAGAGTTGGAAATCAAAAGAAAAAATTATTTGTAAAGGTAATTATTGGAGAAAAATAGTTAGACATCATTTCCAAATGGGTTTGGAGAGAGAGTTGCTTTTTGTCTCAAGCCCTGAGACAGTTGTATCAATGCGACCATTTGGAAAGTTGAAATGTATCTTCCTTTGATTGAGAAATCTAATAAGTGAGAGCCTGGGAAACAGGCTGCTATAGTGGTGGAGGGAAACAAGCCATTGCCTTGGGATAGTTGTAGGAGCAAAATACCTGTCAGTATTTTCCATGCATCAAATTTAAAACCTAAAATGCAAACTGCAAGTGTTTAATGATACACATCCAACAACATTCATCTAAGACCTTTCATAACAGCGGGGTTGAAAATTAACTAATTGTGAATCTTGCTCCCTTATATTATCCATTTTCCTTGATCAATATTCATTTCTTTTGACAATAGTATTTTAAATATTTTTAAAGTTCAAGATCAGCATGAACACCCTTCTAAGTGCAGGCCAAGGATGACTTTTTGTTTGTGAAAAGTGTCCAATTTTGTTGCAGAATATATTGGCTATAAGGCAAATAAACCTGCATGCTAGGTCTCTGGGAAAACAAAATAAATTCTCAAGATGACATTCCATGGGCACTGGCTCAGAACAAATGAGGTGACTCTAGACCAACTTGGAGAACTGTGGCTGGAAAAAAATTCTAAAATGGCGCACCCTAAAACCTGAGCAGATGTTTGTTTCCTAACCCATTGAGGGGTTGTCCACCCCTGAACACAGGCTGTAAGCTGAACGGGAGTCCTCCCAAGAACTGAGACTCCTCTCTTCCTATTTGCTTCTGGTTGGAGTCAGAGGAAGCTTTCCATATGCCTGTGAAAGCCATAAACAGTATTTACTGAATGACACTCATACCTGTATGTCATGGTGATCATGGGCGTAGTCAAGGTCTCGCTTCTGTATCAGAGGAAGCCTTTTCACATGGACCAGTTGGTGAAGTTCTGATCCAACGATCACTTTTTCAGAAAAGAAACATGAGGGGGGAAATCCAGATGATATTAACATTCATCCACACAGAGACTGAACATGCATCCCCCTCATTTCACAGACAAGAATACTGAGATGGATATCTACAAACTAGGAACATGTAAGTAAAATTGGAAAGGGACAATGACACAAGTGTTCCTCGTCTTCTTCCATATTTTCACCCTGTTCTGTACTTGCCATCTTTGTCATGATAGTCTTTTCATGCCTGTCTCTGGGTTCTGCCTCCTGTCAAAGCCTGAACTGGAAGGGATGTGGCTATGAAAATTACCCAATTTTGTCTTTGGGGAATATTTACATTTGAGGTCTTAACGCCCATAGTCAGGTATAAGGCTTTCACTTGCTAGTGAACTGCAGATAGCCCCATGTCAGGAATAAACATAATCTTCTCTACTTGGGTCCTATCACATTGGTGGTCATCTGTGACGTGATCTGGGACCTTAAAGAGCAATACAGAGGAGAGGGCATGTGCGTTTTGGAACATGCTCTGATTTGAATCAGGTTTTTTTACCAGTTTAAATGCTGTGCGATCATGAGTATCTCTCTGATTTGTAAACACTACTCTCATTTCCCTTATCTGTAAAGTGGAGATGTTAATGTTGAATTTAAACATCCTAATGTACAATGTGGCTAATGGCTAGCACAGCGCCTGCTATATTGTAGGTATTGGGTGAATGTCCAGTATGGGTCAGAGTGCTTAAGAGTGATATGGAGTTTCGTAGAATCATCAAATCTCAGGATTAGCCATAACCTAGTCCAAGCAGTACACTACCTGTTCTCAGCAAAATCACCTATGCATAGCTAATGTTTTTATTAATTACAATTTAAACTTTGTGGCTAAAGAGACATTGCCTCATGGTATAATCAGAAAACCCTGACAAAAAGAGTAAGACATACCTTTGACCTGAGAAATGAGTAAAATCATCAAAAATATAGACCTTGGGAGCATTCTGAATAGTCTTGGTGGAAGAGGGGCACCGGCACCTGAGAAGAGCCGTGCCCTGCTCCTTGTCCTTGGTCCACTGCAAGGATGCAGAGCCTAACGGCTGGATGGGCAGTTTTGATCCAGCACAAGGAAGTGCTCCTGACCAAGTTGCTCAACTTGCTGGAGCGCTTGAGGCCACAACCTGAGGGTTGGACATCATGTGCTAATTAAAGAACCCTTGAGGTGGTGGTGGAGGTGGGCTTGGCATAGATTCTACTTCATGCCTAACACAATATGTTTCTAGATATATTAAAACTTCAAAAGTGAAAAAGTCAAGAATGCTTTAGAAAAAAAAAATTATTGAAGGATGATATCTACTTTGGTTGAAGAAGGTGAAGTCCCGGCTATGTTGATGACCACAGGTAAAAGCCATAAGGGGGCGTTTAATAAATAAGATAAAAACATTGAAAATTTATATATGTCATAAATCACATAAAAGAAACTCCAGACATGTATGGAAAATATATAACAAAAGGTGTGAATTGCCATTCAACATAGTGCTGTTTCAAATTAATACAAGAAAAAAAAAACACTAATAGCCAAGTATACAAAAAAACCAAGGTGAACCTCTTTAAAGTTTGGCTTCCCTTGTGATATTAGAAGAGTACTTCCACTGCCAGTACCACACCTTGGTCTGCATTTACAATTCTGTCTCTCCTGCAACTTGCATTGTCTCTCCAGTATTCCCACAAACTGAAGCAATCTATGCCAATTGCAAGTTTAAATATCCTTTAGATATTTAAACAAGCTCGAGACTCCCCTTTTGGAAAAGTCCTACCCTTGACCCTCAATCCTGCTATCATGGTCTTACCTGTACTTCTTGAGGCACTTTTTTTTTGGGGGGGGGGGGGGGGGGGGTTAGTACTGGGGATTGAATCAGGGGCACGCAACCACTGAGCCACATCACCAGCCCTATTTTGTATTTATTTAGAGACAGGGTCTCACTGAGTTGCTTAGAGCCTACTTTTGCTGAGGTTGGCTTTGAACTCACAATCGTCCTGCCTCAGCCTCCTGAGCTCCTGGGATTGCAGGTTTGTACCACCACACCTGACTTGAGGTACTTTTCTTATTTCCAACTCATGCTGACACGTTCCAGGATGGCATCTACCTTTGTGATTATTTGAATGAGTGCCTTAATGTCTCCAGTGGTTTCACCCTGTCCATATCCAATGGGTGTTTTGGTTCCTCCTCTCATAGTCCTTATAGTATAAGGACTACTATCCCTTAAAATATTACATTTAGCTGCTTTGACATAACAGTCTTCTTAACCTTTTCCTAGTTTTTGACAACTTGTAAACATATCCTATTCTATCTAGCCTTTAAATTTTGGAGTTCCTCCAGGTATTATCCTATACCCTCTTTTTCTCTAATTATGCTCATTCCAAAACCATCTCATGTTCAGATGTGGTTTAGTTATCTTTCTACTCTATGCCTCAGATTTTTATGTTTCTAGCCATCTAAGCAACAGACCTTTACAGCCAACTTTCTATTCAACTTTTTCATCAGAGGGGCACAAGTTCCCACAAGCTCCACATGTGCAGGACTTAAAAGTACCCCCCCCCAAATGGATCTGTGTCTCACCTAATGATTCCCCCTCCACTTAGCATGACAATTCTGAAGGTCAGTACCATCACTGCACTTCTCAAAATCATTCCATCACTAAGCATGTTTATTTGACCTACACAAACATCCCATCTGCTTCTCTATACCTTTCCTGCCTTTGTCCTAGTCTCAGCTACTATGGACCTCTTGAGCCAAAGTCTAGCAAGTGAGATCTTCTCAAAATACCAACTTGATTATGTCAAGTCCCTGCTAAAAATGCTTCAATAGTTTTTTTTACTGATGCTAACAGAAAGACTCGGGAGGATTTATAGTCCCCAAAGCTGCATTGTCTGCTGCTAAGTTTGCAGCTTCAACCAAGATGTGAAATATTTCTATACTTCTGTTTTCTCCTTTATCAAATGGGCATAATAATATTTATTTCATGGGGGTGATGTGAGAAGTAAATTAATCTGTGTGACAAGCAATCTTCTATTTCCTGGTTCATTCACTCTCCTCTCTTTCAGTTGACTATTTTAGACTCTTCTATTCTCAAGTCTCTAAATCTTCTCTTCTTTGCTCTTATCTAGTTGTCTTGCTAGTTCACTGAGAAACAAGCCATCAGAAGAGCTCTCACTTTCTCCATTACCACCTCTACCTTGCTGTCAATCATCACCTGTGCCCTGATTGTCTGTGTGTCTCCTGTTTCTGTGGATGTGCCATCCCTTATTTGAAGGTTTATGCACCACTAAAGTATTCACCTCTATTCCTTCCTGCACCTCAAAAAATCAATGGTTATTCCCTCGATCAACTGTATTTCAATTAATATATACATACATCAATGTGATAATTTTTCTAATCCTTTAATAAAATTATTTCTTTTTTTACATCACTCCCCCTTTTACCCGCTTACTATCCATTCGTGGCTTCTGTTAACAGTTAAAATACTCAAAGAGTAGGTCCACAGTTGGTCTCCAGTCCCTGTCAAGCAGTCTATCTTACTCAACAAAGCAGGTCTTGTTGATGTTACCAGTGATCTGTGCCATGCAAAATTCAGTGGTCCATTGTCAATACTCTTTCATTTGACCTTTCAGCAGAATTTGACAGAATTAATGTTTTTATCTTTTTTGTTTGTGTTTGAGGTTCTGGGGTTTGAGCCCAGGGCTGTGCCCATCTGAGGCAAGTGCTCTGCCACTGAGCTGTGTACCCAGCCCTTTATTTTATTTTATTTCACTTTATATCTCACTAATTCTCCTTAGCTGGCCTTGAAATTGAGACTCTCCTACCTCAGCCTCTTAATTAGCTGAGATTACAGGTGAGCACCACATCTCCTAGCCCATTTCTATCTTTTGAAAAGAGCTTAGCTCCTTATAGGCAGTGCATCTCTTCCATGCATATTTCCTGCTGATTCTTGTCTAAAGGCTCCAGATTTCCAGGGCTCAAGTCTTGAAACTTTTCTCTCTATATAACCACCAATGAGGTGGTTCTCTTCCCATCTTTTGGCTTTTAGATATCATGTATGAAACCTCCAAAGTCTTCATCTAACCTGGTCTCTGAATTTCAGTCTCAGAGTCCTTCCCTTGAAGGTCTAGTAGAGATCCCACACACAAGCATGAAGTCTAAATCCTGCTCTCATCCACCAAGCCTGGTATTGTCACAGACTTTCCTATCTTGGATATTGCAACTCCATACTTGGTTATTCAGGAATCGTCCTTGATCCCTTCTTTTCCTGACAGTTGGCATCACACTCGTCAGCAAATCCAGTTGGTTCTATCCTGAAATGACATCAAGGTTCTGACCACCTCCCCTACTGACTTCTACTGTGCTGATCCAAGACACCTTCATCTCTATCCTAGTTTGTTGAAGTCACCTCTTAACTTATCTCACTGCTTTACTCTTGGTCCCTCGCCATGCATTCTCTGTGTATCTCCCAGATACACCACAGCATGTGACTCTTCTGTCCTAACCCTTTCAGTGGCTTCCCCTCTCAGAGTGCTAGCCAAGGTCCTGTGATAGCCTCCAGGACCTACATGGTTCATCTTGATGTTCTCTGGCTTCACATCTTTCTATCCCCCTCCTTACCCACTCGGAGCCAGTTACCCCACCCACGAGTATTTATGGAGCATGCCAGGCACATTCAGCTCCAGGGGGTCTTTGCTTGCCTTACCTTCTGCCCGAGATGCTCTCCTCGAAGAGAGTCACATGTCTTGTTTCCTCTCTCCTTTCAGGTCTCTGCTCAAACATCATAACTGAGGTCTACTCTAAGCACATTGTGCAAAATAGACCTATTTGTGTCTGTGCTGGCACTGCGGGGCCCTTTGTGGCTTTGCATTAGTCTCCATCTGAAACACTGTACATTTACTTGTTTATTTTTTTATTTATTTTTGCCTTTTGTAGTATTTTATTTTTTTCTTCCCACATTTTTATTGGTGCACTATAGTTGTACTTCTTGATGGGATTTGTTGCTACAGATTCAGACGTGCACACAATACGACAACATAATTTGATCAACATCACTCCCCAGCACTTTCCCCCTTCCTCCCCAAACCTCTCCACTCCTTAAAATATAAACTTTGCAAGGACAAAGTGGTGTCTATTTTGTGTTGTGTTTACCACTATATCATCAGTGCCTGAATCCACAGGTTGCCAATAGATTTCAGTGAAGACAATAATACATTTTCAAACTTAGAAAGATATCTGTTATGGAGAAAGCACTTAATGAAAATAAACTAGTATTATTTTAATTATGAGGAAATTATAGAGTAGATAAAAATACCCACTCAGAGCCTCTTCACCTGGGTTCAATTCCCAGCACTTAACCTTCCTACCTCTAGATTTTAGACAATATCTGATTTTTCTGCACCTAAGATTTTTTTTTCTTCCCCAAATGAGGAAAACAATAGTATCTAATTTGTAGCAGCTGTAAAGAATAAATGAAATAATTTATGTGCATCACTTGAAAGAAATGCCTCCTGCATATTAAAAGTAGATGAATGTTGAATATTTTAAGGAGCTATTTATTTATTTATTTATTTAAGGCGCTATTTAAATGTGGATCTTTAGTGTGGGTACTTTGCTCCATCTTCAACTGTTATTATTCTTTCTTTTTCTGTTTGAGCTCCAGACTCCCTGGCTGTCTGTCAGTACCCCAACATTCAACCCTTTCTCCCATCACAGGGACTCGGGACACATTTGTCTCTCCGCCTGTAGCCTTTTCCTCTCCTCCTTGTGGCCAAATTAACTGCCCAGCATTCAGTTCTCAGTTCTAGGATCACTATCTCAAGAAAGTCTTCCCTAACCCCCAATATTTCTTTGTGAAACAAGATATTTTTCCTTGTGAAACTTAGGTTGGTTTGTAAACCATTGATTTGTCCAATTGCTTGAGCATTTGTCTGCTCTACAAAACCCTAAGCTCCAGGAAGCACTTGTGTTTGGGTATTGTACCACCAGAAAGCTATCAGTGTCTTGCACATAGACACTTGCCATGAATTCATGAAAAGGGTTACTAAACTAATTTGCATCATGATTATTATCTGATTATATCCCCTCTCCCCAGAAGTTTAGAATATACCAATGAAACCACTTTAACCTAATGATTATTTCTACCAGTAGAATTTTTGACCATCTTTCAGCTCAGTGGAAGAGATAGTTGAAGGTCAATGAATGGGCCTACCCAGCTATTTGTCCCTTCACTAAACAATCCTCCCTGGCAATTAGCGACTTCATTCACAGTGACAGTTGAACATTTTAAGTTGTGTGATGGGAAATACATTGAGTTTTCCCTTATTACAGTCAAATTATGGAAAACAGACTAAATCAATTTTTAGAATACCAGCCATGGCATTTCAATTATTCATAGTTCATGTTAAACGATATGGCTTTCAGCCATTTATCTGACATCATTGAGCAAGTTATGGTCAACTTTTTAGTGAATCATAACTTTAACGGAATTCACAAAAAGTTTTGTAACTTGTTTGAGCCACATGATAAGTGAGAATCAGAGAAAAGTTCTGCCTTTCTCCCCTGTTCTTTTAAGTTACATATCAGGACATCTCTTTATTGACTGAAGCAAAAGACTATTCTTTCTCACAATCACTGTGTGATCAATCTTTCAGGTTTGAGAGAAAAAAAAAAAAAAAAATTATCCCTCAATTCTAAACTCCACCAGGTCATTGGCCTGGGATGGTGAAAACATTTTATAACAAGTCTATAATTTATTCTCATTCTCAGGTCCCTGTTTTCAGTATTGAAATTAATGGGATCACCAAAGCATGCAAAGCTTTTCAAATAAAACAATGAACCCTGAAACACATTTCCATATCAAAGGAACTCCCTGGAGTCTAAATGTCAGACCAAAGCAGATTTTAGAGAAGATTAAGCAAGCAGGAGAGTGTTTTGATCCCTTCCAATCCCCCTCTGCCCCTGACTGTGAATGAGAGAAGCAACCTCTCCCAGAAAGCGCTCAGTGGACCTCTGTCTTGGTGTCCATGAGGAGACGTTGACTTGTGTCGATCCTCAGGGCCACTGGTGTGGACCCCTTACACAACAGCACGTGTCTGGGTGGCTTCCTGCCTTGCCCACATTCTGCCCTCTTTCTTCTTTGCTCTCTTACCACCCAGATACCTCTTCAGGCCTACCCTCCTCAGCTTCCTCCTCTCTCTCTCTCTTCTTCACCCCACTCCACTCTCCCAGCTGGCAACTTGAAGAGCAAGCTCTTGAAACCTTCTTTTCTTTTCATTTGTTTATTCATTTTTCTTAGTTCTACATGACAATAGAGTATGGCATAATTATAAAAGTATGGAATACAATTTGTTCTAATTCAGTCCCTAGTATTTCCCTTCCCCTCGCTCCTCCCACCCTCTGTTCCCTTCTCTCTACAGTACTGATCTTTCTGCTATTTACTTACGGTTATTTTTTTTTTTAAAAAATCAGTGTCTGGTGGCTGTACATGATGTTGAGATTCACTGTGGTATATTCATATATGTGCATAGGTCAGATTCATTCCACTGTATTTCCCTATCCATCCCTCCTCTCTTCCTTTTCTTCCCCTTTGTCTACTCCTCTAATCTTACTTTTATTCTTTTCTTTTTTTTTTTTTTCTTTTTTCTTTCTTTTTTTTTTTTTAAAAAAACACCACCCTTATTTTGGAATAGCTTCTGCAAATCAGAGAAAACATTCAACCTTTGAGTTTTGGGGACTGGCTTATTTCACTTAGTATGATAGTCTCCAGATCCATCCATTTACCAGCAAATGCCATGAAGTCATTCTTCTTTATGGCTGAGTAACACTCCATTGTGTCTATATGCCACATTTTCTTTATCCATTCACCTGTTGAAGGGCACCTAGGTTGACTCCATAGCTTAGCTATTGTGTATTGTGCTGCTGTAAACATTGATGTGGCTGTATCACTATAGTATGCTGATTTTAAGCCCTCTGGGTATACATTGAGGAGTTGGGTAGCCGGGTCATATCATGGTTCCATTCCTAGTTTTTAGAGGAATCTCCATACTGCTTTCCAGAGTGTTTGTACTTATGTCTTGCAGCCTTCTTCATGAGTCAAAGGATGGGTTCACAGCGGTGGAGGTTCAGGAAGAACAACAGAGAAAAAGAATGTGTTCGAATGCAAAGCAGCCTACTTCATAGACCCGAAACGTTTTCTTCCTACCAACCACCTTTGTAGAGAAACATGAAGAAGAGCTGCAATGCATTCAAGTGAATGAAGAGAGTGAAACAGATGAAGGAAAACTACCTTCTGCAAATTCTAATGGTAACGGTGAAGTCTTCCCATAGAAATACTGGAATAAAAGTCAAGAAGGCAATTTTATTTATAATAACTATCAAAAAAAAAAAGTACCTGGGAATAAATTTAACCAAAGAAGTGAAAGAGTTCTACAATGGAAACTACAAACATTGTTGAAAGAAGTTAAAAAGAACATTTTTTTTTTAAGTAGAAAGACCTCCTATATTTATGTTAGAAAGAATCACTCATGGTGAAAAGGTCCACATTACCCAAATTGACCTACGGATTCAGTGTATTCCCTATCAAAGCACCCAAGACAATGTTCACAGAACTAGAATAAACTAGAATAATATTAATAAACTAGAATCCAAAGATTCATATGGAAACAAACAAACAAAAACAAAAAGAATAGCCAAAGCAATCTTAAACAAAATGAATAAATCAGGAGGCTTTGCAGTACCTGACCTCAAAATATGCCAGAAAGTGACAGAATCCTAACAGCCTAGCACTGGCATAAAAAACAGGTGGCTGGACCAAGGGAACAGAGCAGAAAGACAGCAGTGAACACCTGTACCTCTCTGCAGATGCACATCTTCATGCAGAGGATGAAACTAGACCCCTCTCACCATATAAAAAAAAAAAATCAACCCCAAATGGATTAAAGACGTAACCTGTAAGACCTGAAACTATGAAACTACTAGAAGAAAACAGGGGAAATATTCCAGAATGTTAGAATGGGGAAGATCTTTTTAGATAAGACCCTAAAACAGAAGCAAAGAGACACTAATGGGATGATGTCAATCTAAAAACTCTGCACAGCGAAGGAAATAATCATCAGAGTGAAGAGACCAGCTGCAGAATGGAGGAAATATTTGCAAACTGCACATCTCACATGGGGTTAAAAATTAGATATTTCTGTCCAACTTTAAGGAAATATTATACAATAGTTCAAAGCCACATTAGTTGAGGTCAACCTGTAATTCTCTTTGTAGGTTGAGAAGTCAATCACAGCCTACTAATTACATTTTAAGTGCACTGAAAAGAACACCACATTCAAAACCAGGAGCACTGTGTTTCTCCTGTAAGTAATTCAGCTACATTTGGCAAGTTACTGATTTCTTTGGGCCCCAATGCCTTATTTATAAGTTGGGATTGTTGCAATGTTTGATGTCTAAAGTCTTTTTTAATATCAAGGTGTTTGGTTCCATGTTTTTACTCCCCCCCCCCTTTCTTAGACTTTCTCTATTATAAACAAAAAACTCTCACTTGAAAAAAATGAAAGATAAAATATGATTATGAAAAACCGAGGGCATTTTATCACTATCATAGTTTCCATTTTGCAAATGGAAAATCATGAATTTGTTAATTAATGTGCATAGTAAATCTCATGTAATAAATGCAACAAGAAGTTTAAAAAAAAAAAAAAAACTGAGTCACGCTGTTATTAAAGGGATGATCTTATTCCTGGGGAGTAGCACACCCAGCGTTTGCAGAGTGTACAGTTTCACCCTTTAATTCCAGTAATCACATGCTATAGCTAAGGACATTAAACAAATCAGTATTTCTAGAGTTTTGGTGGCCTCTTTGTAAAGTAGGGACAATTGTGATTTCTACACAGGATCCATATGTAAATTAAATAAGATAGTGAACAAAGAAATGCATAGCATATGTATAACTCTCAATTTTGTTAGAGAGTGGATGTTATTTCTCATCTTCAAGCTAATTCCGTTTCACTACGGCTTTGAGGGAATACACTGATTTCAGAGAGAGCAAAGTGGCTTACACAGTGGACATTAAAAGTCTCACGGTGACGGCGTGTGAGACACAGTATGATCAGATTTTCCCCTGTGGATGAGAAGGTTCCAGGAGATAGCATTCATGTTTCCCTAAATCCCACATGCAGAAGGGTGTCACGTCTTCCCCTTACCCATCCACCCTCCCACGCCCCTCCCAGTATCTAGCATCAGTTCTGATCCACTGAAAAAAGACAGACCATCATAAGAGCTTCTGCAAGCTCTCCCCACTGCGTCCACCACCTTCCTGTGCCCAGATCCTCTGACTGCGAGCAGTATCAGAACTCGAGGCCCCAGCCTCTCTCCCCTCCTCAAGGACCTCACAGCAGCAGGCAGGGCCCTTCCTTCATCTTCCCTTCCCCTCTGTCCTAGAGAATATCCAAAGGCAAAGGATCAAGGTCTAACGTCCTTCAACCACAAACATGTCACAGTAACTCTCTCAAGTTCAAATCCCCTTCCAACAACCTCAGTGGTTTTCAAAATGCTCTCCAAGAGTCAACACTGACCACCGTCCCTGTCCTTCCCATCATCCTCTCTAAGCCACCCCACCAGGGTTATGACACATGGCTCATAAATTTGTGGTAATGCTGATTTAGAGAAGCCTACTGCACTGCCAGTCACATCAAAGTATAGCAAAATAATGAATGGACAGTGATAATGCTCGAAAATGATAATAAATGGTTATTTCGCTCTCATATATTTACTGTGTGATGAAAGCAAGGAACTATTTCTGGGTTTTATGAACTTGGCAAGGCATATATTTTTGTCATTATTTTAGACATATTGTGCTCCTTCTTAATGAGAAAGAGTTCCCTGTAAAACATTACACCGGGTCTCACCAGCAGCAACCCCACACACCTCAGGTTTGTGGAAGGTCACCTTACGATGTTTGCTCGCTGACCAAGTCACCCAGGATGCCTTCCTCAGGTTTTCCCATTGGTAAAGGATGATCCACCTACCCATGTTAGAATGTGATGCAAAGATCTTTGTCTGTTATTAAGTACTACATCTCCAGTGTCCAGAATCGTCCCTCACGTATGGTAGACTCTCAGTTCTACTTGTAGTGAAAGTTACGCATGGAACAATATTGTCCTTTTAGTTTATATTTTATTTTCAAGAACCCTAGTATCATAAATGAGTTTCTGAGACTCTAGACTCCTCTGAATTGCTCCGGAGGATTTTCTAGCAGCATGTTGAGTCCAATATAAGACTTAAGGTGCGATGTCCAGCTGTGATTTGCAAAATATTTTATAACCATTCATTAAAAGGGAGTAGGGACCTCAACATCAGTCAACTGACCTTTTGATGATTGGCGCAGTTCTTGGCACCTTTGACCTTTTTATTGTCACACTGTGTAGGTTCTCCTACCCAACTCGCCTTTCATCTTCCTACGGTTTCAGCTGAAACAAGTTTTTCAAAGCTGACTGAACGGAACTCAGAAAGCCCTGCTTATTCCGTGATGGCTTTGTGGTAGTCCTGGCTCCATGCCCTTCTCCTTTGGCTTGACGATATGGTCAGTCCCTCTCAGGAATGCAGGGCTCCACAGTCTTGCCCCATGTTCTTCATGACACCTGTCACTCTTCCCCGACTGCTAACACTGCGCCCGCCTCTGCACAGCAGTTGGTAGCTAGTGTGTGTGGCAGCTTGGAGAGAGTGTCACCTCTTCTCTTTGCTTGTTGGTGTGGGCTAGTCATAGTAAGGTCTGGATGTTAACTTTATTTGTTGGTTTAGATGTTAAAGTCATATCTACAAAGTCACATTTCCTCTGCCTATGATTGCTCCAAAACATTTGCAAATGATTAGTAAAATTAGGAATTATTAGTAAAAACTTCCATTTTATCTTTGGAAATATGTGAAAGCTTCTTGAAGACAGAAACTGTGGCTCACATTTCTATGTCCTTTGCAGGGTCTCACACCACCAGTCCACGCAAGCTATGAGACTCACAGATATGGAGACTCAAATAGGAATTTAATAATTTGATTATTTTATCTTAACTTTATTGCTACCGATTATTACTGTGACTGCAAAAAAGAAACTGTTCACTGCAATTTTCATTTTTCTAGTAAATTTGGACCATTCCTGGTCTCTCCATTCGAGGCCTGCAGACTGCTCTCACCCACAACTGTACCTTCCGGCACAACCAGATCTCTGTGTGCCTGGGGTAGCAGCAATCCACTGATCAAGGGTCAGAGGCTGAGGAGGCCCTCGAACCTGTGCCAAGAACTCCCCGCTGCTAACGCTGTCACCAGGGAAAGTTTTGGAGGGTACTCGGGCTCCCAGAGATTCCTTAGGTCAGAATGCACACATTTGATTCAGGTTTGAATTAACCCCCAAGCGGGGATGGAAGCAAACTGATACTCTGGGCTTCTGCTTCTATAAGGCACTTAGTCACTCAGTTTTAACAATAAGTGTTGGCTATTATTGAGACAGTTTTGCAAATGAAAACCTGAGACTCAAGAGAGAAATTCAAAGACAATCAGCAAATGGTGGAGATTTGTGCAAGCCCAGGTGTCTCGGAGAATTAGTTTAGAAGGTTTCTACTATTCCATTCTGTCTCTCAGTGCCAAGTATCACAGAAAATTTTTTTTTATCATCAGGCTTTAATTTCCAGGGTATACAAAGAACTCAAAAAACCTAACGCGCGCGCGCGCGCGCGCACACACACACACACACACACACACACACACACATCCAAATAACTGAATAAATAAATGGGCAAAGGAACTGAACAGACCCTTCTCCAAAGAAGAAATACAAAGGTTAAGAGATATATGATGAAATGTTCAACATCTCCAGCAATCATAGAAATACAAATTAAAACTACATTGAGATTTCATCTCACTCCAGTCAGAATGGCAATTATCAACAATACAAGTAACAATAAATGTTTGTGAGGGTGTGGGGAAAAGGGTACACTCATATATTGCTGGTGCAATTGCAAATTAGTGCAATCACTCTGGAAAGCAGTATGAAAAGTCCTCAAAAGACTTGGGATGACCCTAAGTGCATGTATGAAGACATGAATAGTATGAATATACTTTTTATACAAAAAGTGATATGTAAAAATGTACTCTATATGTGTATTACGAATTGTAATGCATTCTACTGTTATATACAACAACTCTGAATAAAAAAAGAAAAAAGACTTGGAATGGAATCACCATTTGACCCAGTTATCCCACTCCTCAGTATACATACAAAGGGCTTAAAATCAGCATACTACAGTGATGCAGCCACATCAATGTTTATAGCATCTTAATTCACAATAGCTAAGCTGTGGAACCAACCTAGGTGCCCTTCAACAGATGAATGGATAAAGAAAATATGATATATATACACAATGGAATATTACTCAGCCATAAAGAAGAATGAAATTGTGGCATTTGCCAGTAAATGGCTGAAGTGAAGACTATCATGCTAAGTGAAATAAGCCAGTTCCCCAAAACCAAAGGCTGAATGTTCTCCCTGATGTGGGGATGGTAACACACAATAAGGGAGGACGGAGAGGGGAAGAATAGAAGTTCACTGGATTAGACAATGGGGAATGAAAGGAAGGGGATTGGGAATAAAAAACACAGCAGAATGAATTGGACATCACTTTCCTATGTTCATATATGAATACATGACCAGAATAACTCTACATCATGTACAATCACAGGAATGGGAAGTTATAGTCCATGTATGTATAATATGTGAAAATACATTCAACTGTCATGTATAACTAAAAAGAGCAAATAAAATAAAAGAGATTCTCCAGCTTATGTTGAAAAAATTAATGCTAGGCAAATTAAAGTCCAAAGAAATAAACCTCAGACTTAAATGGATAGCCATGAAGGGCTTTGCTTCGGGATACTCCTTCTAGAGTAGACCTTCTCTAATTACACACCTGCATCCGGAACTCAGTATTTTATTACATGGAATCCATAGCAGAGAAAAGGAGGAATCATTTTCCCAAGAGTATGTTTCAATCCTGAATTTTTTTTTTTTTTTTTTTTTTTTTTTTTTTTTTTTTGTCCCTAGAAGGTTTTTGTATTACATTTTAGTTAAGAAAAGCTGAAAGGAGAATTTGGAGAGCAGAAGGAGTGGGAGCCCTCTCAAAGAGCTGTGTAACAGCACTGCACACATGCCCACAGAAAAGAGTGTGCAAACACACACACACACACACACACACACACACACACACACAGGCTAAAGAAAAGAGCAAAGAAAAGAATAATGGTGTGATGGAAGAATCAAGAAAATCTAGACATCACATCTGGGATTGGACAAAATGAAAACAACCTCTATTACTGACCTTTTACTAACATTGTCTTTCACTGATTGAGCGCTTACTGTATACTGCACACACAGCTAAACATTAAATCCTCCAAAGCATGCAAAAGATAACCATGCTTCCTCCCATGCTCAGGAACCTGTGTCTTCCTCTGTGCAATGGACTTGGTGTTGGTGGGGGTTTCACAGACAAGCAAACTGACGTAACTTTCCAGTCCCACCCAGCTACTAAGCAAGCATAAGAGTTCCCTCTCAATCTCTCCTGCAAAGTCAGAGTTTGGTCAGGAGACCTCATTGACTTTTTCAAAGGTAAATAACATTTTTTGTTAAACCCAAACACCTTTCTCCTGCTAAAACTTCTGATTCAGAGCAGTTAGAAATTTTATTTGAGTAACTGGAAAAACAGAGAGGAGATTGGAAGCACACACTTCTAAAGAAACACAAACCTCATCAGTGTGAGGATCAATGTGTGTCCTAGATACGACTTTTTCTAAAATTAGCTCCAAATCCATTAAGGTTGTTAGGTAGTGAATTTTTTTTCTAGCTCTAAAATGTTCTGTTCCAAAAAAAAAAAAAAAAAAAAAAAAAAACAAAAAAAAAACACTGACTTCAACCATGTGCTGTGGAAAAAGCACTCTAAAAGTAAAATTACTGAAAGAGCGTTTTAAAGTGAACCCAGTGAGGCTTTCTCTCTAATCTACAGACAGAATATTTTGGTTCTCTCTTTCTATGATGCTTATTTTAACGTCCCAAGTGGATGCAAAACAAAACAACAAACAAATAAACAATGTGGTCACTTTTTTTGGAGTAAAAATAATGGATTTGCTTTACACTTTTGTTTTCTGTGTGTATATATACAGATCTATATGTAGATACATTTTATCCTAGAGAGTCAGTTAACTAGGACACTAGTGGATTTCTGGGATTTACTCCAAAAGGGAATTTCAAGGACTTTACCAGCAGTACTTAGGTCTACTTTTCTCATTAGTATTAGTTTTATGGGCTTGCTGTTAGATTTCTGTGGGATACATAAAAATTAATTTCGAATTTATGAAGATTTGGAATTTTCTGAATAAAATATACACATATTACACACCCTGGGCTGAGAGCAAGGCTTGGGAGGCTGATTTATAAGAAGGTGGTAGTTGGGGGAATACTGGAGGTAGGAGTCCCAGGACCTTCGAGACTTATCCAGCCCATCAAAGCTGGATACTCCAGGCATTTTGTGTCCTCTGAGTGTATTTTCTCATCCCAAAAGATTAGAGTGAAAATCCAGGGTCTTTTCCATTCTGTCTGAAAGGAGCAAAGGCTGTTTCCCCTTCTTCTGTTAAAAGTAAAAGAAGTTTGGGGCTTCTCTTAGATGCAAGCAGAGAAAACCCAGATCTCCCCATTCCTTGCCTGGGGGTGTCCGGCCCTCACACAGGGGATCTTCCCATCTGGCTGTCATTGTGTCATTCTAGGGTAAGGGCTGCCACAAGGGGCAACGTTCTTATTATGGCAATACTGGTAACTAACCTCACTCTCATATTCAGGACACCTCTTACACACATTGGGAATAAAAGTAGTAATAATGAATATTAAAAACTCAAGGTTCACTTTTCTTCTTTACTTCCTTCACATTTGTGTTTTCTTCTTATACATAATGTGCCATTGTGAGTTATCTTAAACTTTAAAAAAAAAACTATGTAGGATTAAGCAGGTTGGTGAAGATAATAAGATAAATAAGCTGGATAAAGAGATAAAATAGAGATGGAAAGACAAAGACAGAAAGAGATCCAGAATTTAAGCAGTGAGCTCTGATATTTATTTGTACTAGTTCCACCTTGAGGGATTTTGATTAAGGGTATATATAAGATACATAAAGCTAATTTAAATTTGCAAGTGATAAGTTAAATATTTGACTATACTAATTGGAGAGCTCATTAATCTTTTAAAATTAAATGCATGAAAATTTTCCAAATATCCATAGAATTAAAATGTTTCCAAGAAGAATCATTGAGGACATACATTAATGAACAAACTTCTTAGTATAACCAAATATTCTCACATAAATGAGAATTATAATTTTAATTCATTACTCCAGCTTTTATTCATTTATGGGATTTAAAATGAAAAGCATAAAATAATTATTAGTCTCTGGTAATGGGCTTACTCTGTATAATGATCTAATTATTTGTGATATCAATAATGTACAATGAAAGGAGGGCAGAAATATAAAGTTGGTATTAATTTAAATTAGACTGTTATAGCTTTAGAATATTATATATGTAATCTCCAGGGTAAACCAAAAGAAAATTGCTGTAGATTATATATACAAGGAAGTAATGGAGAATCAAAACATTTCACTACAAAAAAAAAAAAAAAAATCAACCCAAATACAGGCAGTAAGGGAGGAAATTATGAATAAAATCTATTAGACAAAACAGATTACAAAATGACAATAGTAAGTTCGTCATTATTTCAGTGTAAATGGGATAAATTCCTCAATCATAGATAGATAAACAACAAAACAAAACCAAAAAGAGGGTCCAACTGTATGCTTTCCACAGGAAACTTCCTTCATCTAAGAAGCAGATTGAGGAAGGAGAGAAAAGATACACAAACAGAAAGAGAGCAAGTATGGCCATACTAATACCAAACAAAAGAGATTCAAGTCAAAAACTTACAAAGACCAGCAACGACGATGGAAGTGTCCACCCACCAGGATAATATGACTGTAAACACGCTTATGCACCAGAGCCAGTAAATACGTGAAGCATGAATGGAATTACAGAGAGAAATGGATAGCTTGACAGTAATAGCAGGAGACTTGTGTACCCTACTTTCCATAATGAAGAGACCGACAGGAAACAGAGGACCTGAACATCACTACAGACCAACTGGATCTAGTATGCACATACAGAAAACTCCATCCCATTAGTCCATCCCACACTCCATGAGTGTCTTTCTCAAGTGCACACGGGACATTCTCCAGGATAAACCACACATTGGCCAAAAAACAAATCTTATACAATTAAAAAATATATACTGAAATCATATACCAAGTATTTTCTCATGTCACAACAGAATGAAACTAGAAAAACTGATAGCAAAAGTAGACTGGAAAACCCACAATTGTGTGGGCGTTAAGCCACACACTCTAAAACAACCAATACAAAGGGAATCAGAAAATGTCTTGAGACCAATGCAAAGGAAAGCCCATACCCAAACTTATGGGATACAAGAAAGGAAATCCCAAGAGAGAGATTTATCATTGTAAATGCATAGGAAAGGAAGAAAGATCCAAAATCAACAACCTAAGTTGACACCTAACTAACTAGAAAAAGAATAATAAACTAAGTTGCAAGCTATCAGAAGCAAGAGGGTTGTGGAACCCTGGTACTTTTGACTTTTTTATGAGAAGTGAGTAGTTTCCCACACGTTTCTGCCATGGTATGCCACCACAGGCCTAAAGCCAAAGGGCCAGTCAGTCACGGTCTGGAAACTCCAAAACCATGGGCCAAAGCAAACTTTTTTTTTTTTTTTAAGTGATCCCTTCAAGTATTTGTTATAGTAACAAAAAGCTGACTAACACAACAAGTTTGAAGAAACTACTTATATAGCAATAGTAACTGCAGCAATATATGAATCTCTTCAACATTTTGTGAGTGAAAGATGCTGGACACAAGCACATATTGTATGATTTCCTTTGTTTATCTAGGAAAGAGAAACTTGACTTATGGTGATGGAAAACAGATCAGTGAAGCATGAGTCCTGGGTGAGGCTGAGGCTGAGTGGGAAGAGACATGGGGCAATGGATAATGGAGACATTTGTGTGTTGATTGCGAGAGTGGTTATGTTTTGTCAAAGTTTATTGAACTATGCTGTTCAAGTAATTGCATAAATTGTAACTCAGTAAAGTTGCTGAAAACTACTTGTGTATGTGTGTGTGTGTGTGTGTGTGTGTGTGTGTGTGTGTGTGTGTGCCTACAGAGGGAGCTAGGAACTAGGGGAGAAGGCTCCAGTCCAGTGCAAAGGTTGGGTGGATGAATGCATGTGTTTGTCCATCTAGTGGTCACAAAATGGCTTGTTATGCTATCCTCGGCAAAAATCAGGGACAGGAGGTAGAGAGAGAGGCCTTGGGCTGTTCACAGTGTCCAGCACAAAACACTACCTGCTTAAAACTGGACTTTTCATGACCCAGGCAGGTTTTACTGTGATCGGCCCATCTTTCCCTGGAAGTTTCCATGGTCTGGCGATCCTTCTGCCTTTTCCTCAAGCAAAACCTGCTTCCTGACAGGAGGGAAAGTTCTCTATTTCTGACAGCAGGTGTCACAATTGCCTAATAAACGAGAAGCACGCTGCACGCTTTCATACAAAAGAGAAAGGCACTGATCACCTCTGAATAGGGCTTTCAAACACACTCTGTTGGTTGACACTAATGTGTTGGTGTCCCCAGGGTCCTGAGTGCATTGCTTCAGCTCACAGGTAACATGCTGGTGAGCTGCAGCATTGATGTAGCCGCTGTTGAGGGAAAAAAGGGACATGACCTGCCTCATCAAGTGTGTGTGTGTGTGTGTGTGTGTGTGTGTGTGTGTGTGTAAAATACACCACAAGCTGTATCCCAACTGGATGTTAAAATGAAAGAGTGTTCCATGGAAGAAAGAGGACAACAAACCCTCTGCTGTTTGAAAGGTCCTCTGTGAATGCCACGCCCCATGCTTCTGCTTCCTAGCTGGCCAACATCCATGTGCCCACTTCTGCCTTCCTCCAACGGAGGCTCCCCTGCCCAGTGCCAACGCACCTGCTGCTGGATGCTGGTGACAGCAGTGGAGCACTGAGAGGCAGCAGGACCTGCAGTGGTGGACGGTGCTGGGCACTGAGCCACTCACTGATTGGACAGGTGGCACTGCTCCCTTCTCCTTGGGGGTGGTTAGGAGGGAGAGAAGGATTTCTCTCTGCTCTCTATCCTTGGTGTTGACTGGCCTGCTGCCTGGCCCATAGTAGGAACTATTAATTAATTATTAATTAGTAATTATCAATTGATTAATATTAATAAATTTAGTGGTTAATAATTAATGTTAATTAATTATCCTAAACAAATAAGTAATAATAAATCAGAAAAGTATTGATCTGGTGCTGAAGTCGGGTTTTCAGCCGGGAGTGCTGCACTGGCACATGGGGGTGCAACGCGACACGTGTTAATGTAGCACGGGGGTGACAAGTCGGCGACGGAGAAAAGCACACACCACGAGGTCTGGAGGCTAAAACTCTCAACTCCCTTTTTACTTTTTTTTCCCTCCAGTTTATATAGCTCAGCAAGCACAGCAATTTGCATTACAGCTTTTGAAGTTACATCAAAGAGTTTCAAGGTTATACATTCTGAGGGAAACAGTGTTTTTTCTAAGTACATACTACTGCTTAATCTATCTAAAGACAGAGAAGAAGCATATATGGATTAATCTTAAATGTAAACAAAATAAAGTACAAAATATGGTTTTTATTTAAACCTATTCCCATGATACCTTAAGTCTAAACAATTTCACCTATAATGTTTTATGGCTGAATCACCCTAACATCTCTAATTGAACTCAAAACTCCTAGGCTCCTTTGTTCCCTATAATGACTTTGTTTTGAATTCAGGAAAAAGGGAGTGTGGCTGTTTTTCAGAAGTCAAGCTAACAGGTGTTTTCTCATTAGCTAAATGTTAGGTCTGAAGGACTTCTACCCTAAGGAACTTGTATATATCTACCTTAAACTACTTCAAAAGTAAAAGGAATCCTTATCAATCACAAAAAGACCTTTAAAGCTTTTTCTTGGTGTACATGATTATAACGAGAAGAGGTCAGACAGCGGGCATTTACAAAAGCTGTTTCCTAACTAGAAACCTGCTATGTTAGTACAACTTTAGAAAATGTTTTTATGCTCCTACCTCAGATTCCACAAGGCTACACTTTCCAGAGCCATTTTTTATTCTTAATAATTAATGCATCAGACCTGATGGTCATATGAGCAGAAAACAAGACAGTACGACTATACAGGATCAGAAAAGACAATGACAAATCATCCTGACACTATCTTTATGCCACATCTCCCTAGAGGATAATCACCTTGCATCATCCACCCTCGGAGAGCTTTGCTCATCCATAGGTCAAGAGAGAGATGTGGCAATCTGGTATATCATCAATTGCCAATTAATTAATATTAATTAATTATTAATTAATGCATGGAAAACAAGCCAGCTACCCACCTCTGTATGATGATCAGTATCCAACAGGTCAGGAGGATCTTTATCTGCCAGCAGTCCCAGAAGAGTCCACCTTCCTGGGCCTTCACTATAAATCCTGTTTGCATGGATTTTTTTTTCCTCTTACAGAAGGAACTTAGCACTCCAGTTTTGCATAAGGTAGCTCTCATATTCAATCCCGAGCCCTCCATTTAGCTAAGGTTAGGAAGTCTTTCTGTTCGTGGGTGTTCTTTTGCAGGACATGAGGCCAGGCACAAGTGCATTTTCTTTAAATCTTTTATTTATTTATTTATTTTAGTGAGAAGACTTTATTTATTTTTTAAAATTTATTTATATTTTATTCTAAGTTGTTAGAAATGACAGCAGAATGCATTACATTTCATATTATACTTACAGAGCACACTTTTACATATCTCTGGTTGTATACAAAGTATAGTCACAGCATTTGTGGCTTCATACATGCACTTAGGGTATCTTTTCTTCTTCTGTTTATCTCACAAGGGGAAGAAATATTACCCTAAACAAATAAATAAGTAATAATAAAATGAATCAGGAACGTATTGATCCCGTATATCATCAATTACCAATGGATTTGGGATTTATTGTTTTTTTCCATGAAGGTCGCCCCTTCCCAGATGAAAGCTGGAAAAGCCATGCTCTGAACTTAAACACTGGGCTAAAATGGATGCCTAAGCAAAATATAGATGATGTCTCTGACCTGGAGGAAGGAGAAGAGAGGACGATACACCTGTCAACCTGGGTGGGCCATTTCATGGTGAAATGAAAAGAGTGGGCACCAGGTGTGGAACAAGGCTCCCAGGCCTGGCCCAGACCAGACAAGGGCTGGTGGTAACTGCACTGGCTGCACAAGCTGCTTTAGGAATTGTCATTGGTGTCAAAATAATGGGGAAAGTCAATGGAGAACAATAAGCTAATTTAACAAGGCTGCAGGATGGATTCATAAATCAATGGGACAGAACAGAGAGGCCAGAAATGGGTTCTCACACATTTGCTCATTGATTTTTTTTTGTTCTGTTTTGTTTCATTTGGACAAATGTTTCAAGGTAATTTAATGGGAACAAGATACGATTTTTCAAAAAATGCTGCTAGGACAACTGGCTACATCTGGGAAAAAAATGAACAGTGGACTTTACCAAACACCATTCTGTGAACATTCCTTTGAAATGTCTCATGTACCTATGTGTAGAAGCTAAAAGAATATAGGTACTGAAAGAAAACATGAGAAAATCTAAGCAACAGAGGGGGAAGGAAGATGTGTTAGTTCAGAGCAAATAAGAAGTGTAAACGAGGCAAATGATAAATCTGATTTCATCAAAACTGAAAACTTTTAGCCTTGCAGAGACAACATAAAGAAAATGAAAAAGTAGACCCTAGCCTGGGAGAAATATTTGTATACATATATCTGATTGATATAATATATTTGCAATATACATATGAAATAAGGGACTTGGCTCTAAAGTGTTAGTCCCACAGACCATAATAGAGAGTATCATGAAATTCTCATAATAGAAAGTATTATGAGATAGTACCCATGAGATTTGACCTTGGGAGACAAATCAGGCAGACTCCACAAAACCACCAAGGAAAAGTCAACCAAGAAGCCATTCTGCATTTTTGGCCTGAGGCTGAGGTTGAGGAGAATGTGTAGAATGTAATCAGTTAGCTTTGCCTTTGAGTATAGGGGGAAAGGAAATTTTAATGAACCTTAAAATAGGAAATACCATGGTTGCATTAATTTTTAAAAATTTCATTAGCACATCATATTTACACATAATATTGGGGTTAATTTTGATGTGATTATATAAGCAGGGGATATAATTTGCTCCAATTTAGTCCCCAGTATTAACTTTAATTCTCAGGAAGAACAGATAATGTGTCACCTTGCCAGTTACGTCCCCAATAACTAAACTCAAGAACGCTCACTAATGCAGGTCTACTTGACAAAGCTGGGCAGACTTCTGTGGGAGTGACTGAGCAGAAGGAAGCTCCAGGACTAGGCAGACCCTGGAGGGGTCTCCATCCATATGCCATGGCCCTGCAGCAATAAACTGCCCCTAAGGTCTTTAATACAGGCACTGGGGATTTGAACCCAGGACCTTGTGCATATGAGGCAAGCATTCTATCAACTGAGCTATATCCCAAGCCCATCCCTTCTTTTCATATGCCTGGACAATAAATATTCTTTTCTTTCTGTATTCCTGGCCAGGGAAAAATACCAGTCCTCTTGAGTGTCTCTGGACAGGGATCACTGATCAACCACGCTGATTTCCGGCATAAGTAGTGCTTCCCTCTTAATAGCACATCCTAAGTAATGAAAAATAAAATATCCTTTTTTTGGTTTCCCTTAGCAAACCTAATTACAAGGCTATTTCAGAAAAGAAAAAAAAAACTTTACTGTATATCCAATAATAAGAAGAGTTGTATCATCACGGAGGTTTCAACGGAGGATATAGATGAGGGCTCTGCTACAGTAAGCATTGTGGCCACAGGAGGGCGCACAAAGCCCTAGATTTTGTGGCTTGGAGTCCAAACATTGGCTCGTCCTGAGCCTGTGCTAAGCTCCCAGAACTAAGGTGCACCCAACCCTCCTGCATTCTGGAGTCCTCGACATTGCTCAGGAACACTGCTCTGGTCACTGTCCCCTTGATGCAAGAAAAGGTACGGTAGAGAGCATGTGAAGGTGGAGAAAGATCACAAGTCCCTGCAGCTCAGCGGGACAAGCGCGCTGAGGGCCACAGCGGCCCCTGGCGGGGAAACGTGCTCTATCTATTTCCCTGTCACTGGCTCACTGGCTCCTAATGGAAAGCGTCCCTGGAAGAGAGCGGCCTAAGGGCAAGTTAGCCCATAAACGCTGACAACTTACGGGGATGGCGCACAAATAAGATTTTCAGGAATGAAGGGGATCAGCAACTGAGGAAGAAAGATTAGGTCGTCAGAGATAAGATGAATAAGGTAGAATGCCCCGCTTGGAAATCAAGAGGAGGAGAAAGCGTGCCATGCAGAGTAACCAGTCCTTAGGGCTGAAGTCTGTCCGAAGAGCAGATTGCTGTACTTTGGAAAGACGTCTCCAGGTTTGTGTTTTATTATACTGTTATTGTGTGTTTTTATTAAGTATACAGTGAATTTATTTCCGTGAAAGCCCTTTGTTTAATTTGGCTTTCATATTTCATCCTCTACGATGTGCGTGTATAAAGAAGAAAGGCCTACCTGGAGTTCCAGCCTGGTGGGTCTGCAGAAGAAAGCGAGCAAGCCCCAGCCCCAGACTGCGCTCTTTCGGGAGGCCGACCCCCTTGCTGAAGGATGGCGGTGCTGTCAGGCAGTTTTGTCGACGCGCAAACACACAGTGTATTTAGAACTAGGACAGCTGTGCTGTCACGGTGCCGCATGATCTTAAGGGCCCACTGTCACGTGTGCAGCTCATCTTTGATGGAAATGTCATCGCGCAGCACCTGGCTGGATCTGAAGTGTGAATCCTGTTTCTTCTAACTGCCTACTTCCGACGTAATTGATTAGTATTGAATTTTCATGCTTTGTGTCTCCCTCTCAGCTTCTCTCCACCTGTCCTTGAACCTTGTTACCGTTTGCCCTGATTTCTCACTGCTATAAAGTCCATGGTCCTTACTATACTTGGGACAAAGGTCTCCCCCTCCCCCACCTCCCCCCCCTCTCTCTCTCACTTCCTCCCACCAATATTAGTGGAGTTTCTTTCTTCCTGTGGGCTTATCTTTTCTTGCCCTTTATCCTGTGCCTCTGAACATACAAAATCCAGATTAATATCATTTCCAATTGCAAAATTCCACCCATTTAGGTGGTGGTGGGATTAAAGAAGAGAAAAGCTAAAAAGCTGTAACCCTTCACTAGTTTGATATTTTTATATTCAGTGTTCAAAACGAAGAATGATGTTTGCTTCATCTGGAACAGAGCCATATTGGCCTAGAAAAAAAAATATTGTTTTTGCTTAATTAGTAGAAAGGAGCAAATTTCTTTTTCTCCTCCCCCTATTCTTTCCAGTTGCTTAAATTTGCTTCCTCTTCCTGACCCTGTCTCAGCTCTCAGCATCTGTCCTACAGTTTGTTGACTAAGCATGTGGTCCCAAATAAGAGTGGGGGGGAAAAGAGTTTCAAGGTTTCCCCAAAACATGAAAATGAGGCTCTTTTGGGGAGGAAATAATCCGACCTCATCTCCCTTGTGAATTGGAGCTGTAAACCAGGCAGCCGGAGGAGATGTAGAGAAGGTCCCTAGGAATGCGGGTGGGCCCAGCGCAGGAAGCAGGTGCGCATGACACATGCTGTGCTCAGCTGGGCCTAGTCAAGTGGATCATGAAGGCTGTGTAGTTTAGAAGGTTCAGAATTTATTTTCCAGAGTTAAAATGGTAAAAGGAGAAGAAAACTAATTGCAGCATCCTGGAATATAAGGAGAAGAGGTTTCAAGTGGGCAAAGGGGATCAATAGAGGCCACAGCCACAAATGGTTAAGACACTTCAGAAAAAGCCAGCAACCTCCGCAGAGAGAAGGCTATGGAGGATATTCAACATTGCGGCAAAGTCAGAGTCACGTTCTCAAGGAGCTAAGAAAGTGGTAGGAAAACAGGAAGGAGTAAAAATAGCTGTCTCCTCCACCCTTCAAGCGTTCTCGACTAGGACTCCTTGTAACAAACGGCAGACTAACAGGAGAAAAACAAACACAAGTTCTATAACATGTGTGGCTCCTGTGCACATGGGCAACGACTCAGAAATGAGCTATCTTCAAAGAGGCATGAAAGGAAGTCTCTGCTGTCTGCCCAAATCCTCTCCTTTCCAGTACTTGCCTATGGAGAGGGCTTCTCTCAGCAGGTTTCTAGGAGGCCTTTTTTTCCACATTAGAAGGGGAAGTGGAGGAAAAGAGAGGCCAGGGGAACTAAGAAGGGACAACTGAAAGCAAAAGAGCAGCTGAGGAGGATTTGTGGTGAAGGTTTTAGGAACACGGTGGGGAGGAGCAACTGAAGAGAGTGCTGAGAATGGAGAAGGAAGATGCAGATGGCTAAAGTCAGTAGAGAGAGGGACTTCTCCAGGGGAGTCAACATGAGAGCAGTCGAGCAGGAAATGATCAGGAAAACATGGGTGAAAGAGTTTACATTAAAATGAAGAAAAACTCATAGAGGCAGCCCTAAGGAAGGAGCAGATGGCTCAGCTGTCATGGATACTTGGTCCTGGCAGAAATGAGGACTCAGAGATGGCCTGATGCCAGCAAAGGAAGACACTGGGACTGGGAGAGCTTCGGTGCATCTCTGTAAGCAGAGCAGTCAGTATGTGGGGAGGAGGAGGGAGAGGATGAGTCAACACAGCCCACGTGGGGAGCATTTCAGAAGCCCAACCTGAGCCTGATTAAAGAAACACTGAAGAGCACTGGCAACCCTTGCTGAAGTCAGCTGAGTGGCCGTACAGCTAGACAGGGCCTTGTGTCTGCTTGAGAAACAGAGTGGTGCTTTTAAGATCAGGCGAGGTTAGTAGGTCAGAGCCCAACTGGAAAGGCAGGAGCGGACCAGGAAAACAGGGTTTATGGGATTCCAGGCAGGTAACACAACCAAACCAGGGCAAAGGGATAGACAGCAAGACCACAGATCAGTACAATGGAACATGTTATATCTCAAGAGTGGACAGAAGTGGGGGAGCATAAAAATCCCAGCCAGAATTAGAGAGTCAGATAGGAAAGGGTGGGATCCAGATAACGGAGGAATTGAAATGTTAATTCCTTCAGAGCCCTTCCTCCACCCTATCAAGATAACCAGCCCCTGCTCCAACCTGTTGCTAAGGTAACCAGTCCCGGAAATTGTCCCTTCCTATAGGGAGCTGTTAATTAAGCCCCCTTCCGACCCAGATCACTCCAACTTGGCCCCTCCAGCCCATTGGCTTCTCACTTTTTGGCCATCCCACCCAGGATTTCCTGGGCCTAGTCATGTATACAGGAAGGAAAGCCAAAAGGGGAAGAGAGCAGGAGAGCAAAGGAAGCCTAGGACATAAAAAAAAAAGCATAACGCCTCGCTCCTTGGGATGCCAGGATACCAGCTATGGCCCCCTTCTCCCTCCTGGGAGAACTCTGGGTTACCCCTTTTAAATAAACCCTGCTTTATATGCTTGCCTCAGCGTGCTTCTCTAATGTTATACGTCAACATGTTGTTGTACCAAAAATGTTGTATCCAACAAGATGCCAATCAAAACTCCAAGCCACGTCACACTAATGGCAAAAAAAGCCTTTATTAAGCTGATCAGCGGCCACCATCCCCACACATCACACAGTGTGACAAGATGGTACGCCGGCAGTGACTTTCAAGGGTTTATAAAGAGAAAAATCACAGAGGGCGGAATATTCAATTGCAGGGTTTCAGCCAATGCAAGCAAGCCATGGTACAGAAGCTGAATCTAAGCAGTTAGCAAGACAAAGCAATGGGTACAATAATATTTCCCATGGAACTTTCCAGGTTGGTATAGCAAGGATCAAGTAGAAGGGAATGGGGTCAAGATGACCCTAGTTGAGTACATGTTAGAGAATGGTTACTAACATGTAGACACTCAATCTCTGACAAGGTATATTGCCCAGGAAAAATGGAAACCAAAGAGAACAATTTTATGTTGTATAGGAATTGCTATTTTTATGCTGTCAAGCGTATTATGCTAGGTAATTATTAATGGGTACAGAGGCAGGACTTTCTGTGTTCTATTATTTCTGAGAAACAGAACTATTTCTCGGAACTCCTAAGATGGCTGCTGAAGAACAAGATGGAGTCCCTTTAGCTCTCTTATCACATTGTGAGAGAGCAGAACTCATCACCGATAACCTGCAATATCAAAACCACCATAGAAAGAAGCTCCAGTTCTATAATATTGGAATCAATTTCTAATTGACAGCACTCAAGACATTCAGGGATTGCTGAAAAGGCATGAGGTCAAATTGATCTCACTGGTCTTCCAGAAGGTCTGAAATGTATGAGGCTAAAAATGTCTTAGGGGTTATTTGTGTTGCTCTTCAGCTATGACCATAAAAAAAAAAAAAAAAAAAAAAAAAAAAAAAAAAAAAAAAAAAAAGTAACATATTTGCTCTCTTCCCCCTTTGCTGGGAAAATAGCTCCTAAAACCCTTGAAATCTCCAAAATGGTAAACACTGTTTTATATGCTAATGAGGTGACTGTGGTAGGAGCGCCTGCTGGTTGCCAGGGGAAACGACCCTGTGATTGGAGGGTTGGAGTTTTCAGCACTGCCTTCCAAGGTGAGAGGAGCTGAAGTCTGATCACCAATGGCCAAAAGCTCCATCAATCATGCCTACTATTGAAGTCTCCATGAAAATCAGGTCAGCCTTTGCAGGGTTTCTGGATTAGTGTACATGCAGAGGTCCCTGAAAGATGCTGGGTCTGGAGAGGGAGAGTGGAAGCTCTGCACCCTTCCCCACAGCTCACCCTATGCATCTGTTCCATCTCACTGTCCAGCTGTACCTCTTGTAATATCCTCTGAAATAAAACAGTAAATGTGTTTCCCGGGTTCTGTGAGCTTCTCTAGCAATTAACTGCACCCATGGAAGGAGTGGTAGGTGAAGGTCAAAACATCACACGGGGACAGCCCTGCAGCCAAGAGATTTATTCAACAGCCTTCGTGACTGGTAGCAAAACCGGAGAAGAGGTGCTCTGGTTGAAGGTCGAAGAGGTGCTGGGAGAAGGGAGTGTGCAAGCTCTGGTGGGGAAAGGAGAGTCAGGGAGAGGGGAGTGTGTAAGCTCTGGACAGAAGGTGGGTGCTTGGTTGCACCGGCTAGGATCTCTGGAGCTATCAGCTAAAGCAGCTGCTGTCTGGCTGGAGGCTGGAGCTGTCAGCTGGGAGTGGCTGTCGGCTGGAGGCAATGGGTCTGGAGCTGCCGCAGTGGCTTCCTCCTCTCCGCAGGGTCGAGCTGATGTGTCTGAGTGGCTTCCTCCTCTCAGCAGCAACAAGCTGATGTTGTGTTTCTCTGTGTGTCTGTGTCTGAGTCTCTCGAACAGGGCCCTATATAGGAATTTCTGGTTGGAGGTGCACCAGAGCAACCCCAATGCCATTGGCTCTTTTCCCATAGAACAGGGCGAACTTTAAGCCTATTGGCTCTTTCCAGGGCAAAAGAAACATCCTGCCGAGAATGAAACAAGGTTGCTTCTCTCAGGATGTGGAAAAAACTCTGGGGGAGGGGGGACAGCCCATCTATCAGTAGGAATATTGAAAAATAGTTGATTGAGGATTGAGCACAAGTCAGGTCACAGCTGGGCCTTCCACCGCATTCTTATGTCTATAGATGAGAGCAACATGCTAATCTGAGCTCTCCCTTAGTTCTATCCTCTCACACACAAACTCTCTCTTTCACTCCCCTCCCTTAGGATCTGCTATTATTTTTTTCCTCTCATTTCTCAGGATTAACTAGCCATTCAACAGACCACTACTGCAAAATGATACCACACTGAGACATGGAGTCTGGGTTCTTGGCCTGGTTTGGCTTATTCATTAACTGAGCACTTGCTTTTCACAGTAGCCCTCTTATGGATTGGAAAGAATTCTTCCATAAGAGTGTCAGTTATTTCATTTTTATGAATCTTTTTTTCCTTTTCTTTCTAGTGCTGGAGATTGAACCCAGGGCCTTGTGCATGCGAGGAAAACACTCTACCAACTGAGCTATATCCCCAGCCCCCTTTTTTATGAATCTTAACATCTGTTTGCAAATTGTCAAAATTACAAGTGTTAAATTTGTTAATGTGATCACGGTTGTTACTGTGCTTTGTTCTAGCTGTTGGGTATAGACTTCAGATGATTTCCTTCCTAAAGCAAATATAGATTATTTTCTGCAGGCAAATGCATCCCACAATCTGTTCTCTCATCTTTATTTTTTAAATTTTTCTCCACTCTCAGTAAACCTCAATAATCACATTTCTGATTTGTTTGTTTTTTTTACACAGACTACTTTAGAGTTTGAAAGAATTATAAATGTGTACAGAAGTTAAAATTACCTGTCACCTTTGCTTCCTTCTATTATTATCCTGGAAATATTTCATGCACAGACAACTGTTTTCTTCAAATAAAAATTCTGTGGGAGAAAAAAATACTCTTTGCCTTTCTTGTCTGTTCATTACTTAGTGATGTGCTGGGTATGCAGTATAGATCCAAATGCTTCCATCTAGAACACATCTATTATAGAATGGAATGTGTAATTGAAAAATGTGCTTTTCAGTTACCAAAGAAGGGTATATAGCTTTATCCTTGTGTGAACCCAGTTTTCTTCTGATAAATTATACTTTCAATTTCACATGTATACTACAAGGCTGAGTACTGTTCATTTTAACAATAAAGTTCTAGTGTCAGGAAATTTGGCCAAGGAGCAAGTTTGGCAATTTCAATTTTACCTTTAGCATGCAAATTACTGAACACTATCCATAGACACTGAGCTTATGTGCACTTTCCAGCATCATCCTGGGTTCTCTTGGCATTTAGGACACATAAGTCTGAACAAATAAAGTTCCTTCTGAGTGCTTTAGTGTGTGGAATCCATCCACCTCCAGGGATGATTCCATCTGAATGGAGGATAAAATGGTGGGCGTGAAGCATTAGAACTTGGGACTTGAATTTGAGCTCTATGTTTGTCATAAGCTTTTATATGGAACTTTAGATATATCGTTTATTAACCTCTTCGGCCAAGAGTCTCCCCCAATAAAATAAAATAATGCTTGGCCTGCACATCTTATCCATGTCATTATCAAACTAGATGAAAGGAGTGAAAAGGCTTTGAAAATTTATGCACTGAACAGATGCCAGATGTGTTTTGTTTTTGCTGTGGTTGGATAAAGAACTGTGCCCATGAAAAGTCATCACTAGCTGTTCAGATGCACGCTGTGTGAGAGTTGGATTGAATGCACACTGCCAAACAGCCAAGCAAACCATCCAGATGTTCGGTCTACCAACTCGTCCATCATCTGGAAGTTTCCAAAAATAGTATTTAATTCTTTATTTTAGTAATGAATTATTTTTTCTGAATAATTTTATGACCCCTGATAAATTTGATAAATTCAATGGAAATTTTTCATTTAAATTGGTTATTTGATGATGTATCAATAATACACAAACTTTAAAAATTGCCCAAATCTCTAATTCAGCTTTCTGGGGGAAATGAGGGTGTGTATGGATCTTTTCACAGCAATACGGAATTATTTCAAAGTTGAAACTTGTATGAGAGGATATTTTAATTAGGTAAAGGCTTGGGACTTAAGACTTTAAAAACCATTTAGAATTAAGAGCTATTCTTCCTCTAAAATATCCACCAGCTTTCAGTGCAGGATGCTATTAGGCAGAATTGGAAAGTCCTTTGCTGCCCCACCCCCTCTCCAGCCACCCAGATCAAGCAATTGAGGCAGAACATTTTTTTAAGGCAGGCAATAGCTAGGATCTTGACTCCTACAAAAATGCTCATTTTTTTAAAATGACTATACAGAAAAAACTCAAAAAGTTGCATTTTTATTGATACTACCATTTATTTGATGAATAGATGAATGAAGCCTTCCTTCTACCCTCCATTGACATGTAAGCAAGGTGGTCTTCTCCCATTAAACTTTGTATTTGATAGTGAAAGAGATGCATGAAGGATTATACCTCACAAAAATAAGAAATGTTTATATTTAGTTAACCTTCCCACAAAGTAGCAAAATATCATACTAATAAGAACACAGTAAGGTGCATGCTGAGCAAAGACAAGACACCTGAGCTATCCTCTGTTTTTTGCTATGAAAGCCTGCACCCACCAGATGGGTATGGCTTTTTCAAGAGTCAAGCACAAGTAAGGTGAAGTATGAGTCACTTGTAATTTTACAATTTTGGATTGACTCTGAATAATTCAATAGTACATTTTGAAGTATTTTGGTCAAAGGATAATTTCTTTTTGTTCTCCAAAGAGCAAAGCCAAGCCACAGTTTCATGGTGCTTGGAAATGCATTGAAGATTAGGTCTAAGTAGATAGGCAACTTCTCTAAGTACATCCATTTATTCGATGACTGGTTGGGTAAACATACAGAAAGTAGAATCACAAAAAGAGAGCAAATCCCCTGTGGACTGATTTCAGTATCTCCAGGGACACCAAAATCCATGGGTGCTCAAAGTCCTTTATAAAAAATGGCACAGTATTTGCATATGACCTGCACACATTCTCCCATAAACTTTAAATGACCTCTAGATGACTTTCATACCTCATGTAACGTAGATGCCATGTCTATAGGTATATTTATACTGTATAGCTTAGGGAATAACAACAAGAACAATAGTCTATATGTTCAGTGTAGATGCAACTATTTTCTCCAAATATTTTTCATCACTGGTTGATTAAATCTACAAATGCAGAACCCAGAATACAGAAGCTGCCTGTATATCTAGGTACAAAGGTGAAAATATACAAGATTCCTGGCATGGTCAGAGTTCTTGATTCTTGTCTTGGCAAAGCGACCTCTCAATGAAGTAGACTCTTTGGTTCATGATCTAATTAAAAGAAATAAACAGAAGTTCTGAGGCGAGAGTTATTGTAAATTATAAAATATTCTGTAACAATTAAAAAAAGAAAGTTATAGTAAATAATACTGACTACCCTCCTGAGATATAATATAATTTGCTCCAAGTAACAGTTGAGAAAAACAAATTAAGTAGCTTGGCTTGTAGTCTCAAGTTTGTGTTTGATAGAATTAAAGACTAGAATTGAAGTGTCTTGAAACCAACTTCAATTATTTTTCCAGGTTAATAAACTGCCTGTCTTATACAATGAAGGGCACACCAACCTGTCATTCCAAACCATTGAAGAGTTGAGCGGATTTTCTTTTCTTTCTTTTTTTCTTTTTATTCCCCTATCCTCCTCGTCCTCTTCTCCCTCCCTCTTTTCCCTCCTCCTCCCCCTCCTCTCACTCCTCCTCTTCCTTTTCTTCCTTCTTCTTCTCCTCCTCCTCCTCCTCCTCCTACTTCTTTTTTGATATGCTCTGCTTCTGGCCCAGTCATAATTTTCAGAATTCCCTGTAGAATAGACCCACTAGAGTTCACAAGGGTGATAGGCAATGGTACTTGATGAATAAAGGAGGGACCATCTTTTTCTTCTGACCTTACTAATTATTTCCTGAGGAAGTAGTACTCAATGGTATTAAGTTAATTTTTTTCTTTATGGTTTTTTCTGCAGTTGAAGTTTCAGAAGAGATTATGGAAAAGGGGTAAAGAAATAACTCTTGTCACATAACGTATTTTGAATCTTTCCTCTTTAAGATTTTTATTAGTATTGCTGCCTTTTTTAATTTTTTTATTCAGAGATAGTTTGCACTAAAGCAAATACCAAGTACCAAATTTCAAGCGATGGGACTCTTTAAGACACAAAAATGGCTATCTGGAGTTTGGCTCATTGAGACACTTTAAGAGGAATAAAACTGCCAAGTCTTACATCATGTTCCCAAGTGCTATTGACTTTCTGCCTACCTTGCAAATTACAACTCTGAACTCTGAACCAAGAATAAAATGTGCTCATCTATCAAGTCTTTAAAAAAAACACACTTTTCTTCTCCTCATCTTAGCTTGTATTAAACTCATCATCATCTATTGGAAAATTCTAGTTTCTGGTGCAGACTTCAGCAGCCTTGATTTCACAGATGTCAAAGTGGTCCCTTTTTAAATTTTGTTTATGCCCACCCATATACCCTTAGGTATTTATGTTTATAACCTTTTCTTCTGTCCCAAATTGAGTCATTTTAAAACTATAAAATAAGTTGTAACTTTAGTGTATTACAGTGCTGCTTAATGGAGCAAATTCCTCAAACCCAAAATAAAAGTGAGAAAATACTTGAACAGCAGAGAAGAAGGCCTCACGTGTTATGGCTGGGAGTCTCTCTCCCACACGCAGGTCCGGGTTTCAGTTGGCAAGTCATGGCCTCACAGCAGGGGTCCGTGCATTCCTTCAAAGCACACACAGGATGGGGAGAGTCGGGTCAGTGTGTTCTTCCCACAGAACAAGTGCATAGGATTTAGGTACAAGATGGCAATGAAATCAAATTTCACAACTTAAACTAAACCATTCTGTTATACCAATTCCAGTGGAAATGACCATGGAGGTAATAATAGAAAAAAAAAATATTATGAACAACGAAAACTATCTTTTCAAAAACCAAAAAATAGAATGATCTAAGAATTTCCTAAATAAGTTTGATCCCAGTGATATTATATGTACATTAATTAAAATCTTTGAGGGAGACTACTTCTACACTACTCAAATCATTTGAAATTAGAGAGAAAAACGAAATCCTGAATTCGTTTTACCAAGCCCACATAATTTTGGCAGTGAGACTGATGGGGATCACAGATACTGTTCTCACTGATGAATATAAATGCAAAAACTTAAATACAATATTAGTAAAATCCCAGCTTATTAAGGTAACAACTCTCCACTACAAGTGTGAGTTTTCTTCACCCAAAGTGCAAAGGTGGCTTGTCTGTCCAGAAAAGGCAAAGTAATCCATCCTATTAAGAGCCAGAATAGAGAAAGCCACTATTGCTATAATGGTCAATGGCAGTTAGTTGACAAGCTTCAGCAACCATTACTGAATCTCCTAACAGTTATCTATCACATAGGAAAAGCATAGCCATCACTCTGCATGTTAAAGAAAATAAAAATCTAGGTGACAACTTGTAAAAGGACATCTGATAAGATGAAAGACAAGAAAATGGTGAATTATGTTCTGAGTTTTTGTGGAAATGCTAAAAAATAGCACAAGTCAGGGGGGAAAATATGAAGAAGTAAGAACTGACAAGAACACATCATATTTCCAATGTTTGTTTGGGGTACATTTCTCTACCTGGAAGAAAACAGAGGATTGATTTTAAAATGTTTGATGAGTCATTAAGATAGCATCAAAATTAGTAATGAAGTAGAAACTAAATAAAGAGAAAACATTGCACATCCAGCAAAAAAGAAAAATAGCTTAGGATAAACTTTCAAAATGTGTAAGCACTATGTGAAGAAGATGTTTCCTGAGAAACTTCGAAGCCAGCTCTTGTTTTTAAGACAGTATTTATTATCATGGAAATATCAGTGACCTTGAGAGCCAAGCAAGGATTTTATGTGAATATGTCTATAAAGAATATAATTTGTATACAATGATATGTAAAAAGGTGCTCTGTATGTGTATTATGAATTATAATGCATGCTACTGTTATATATACAACAACTTCGAATAAAAAAAAAAAACTTAAACAACCTATTAGAGTTAGCAATTTACTATTTTACGCTTAACTTCAAACAATAATGTTTTCATTTTATCCTGGGATTTGAAATGTTTTTTCAAAGAAAACTCAAATTAATAGCAAAACAAAAGTGCAAATCTACTTTTTACTCTGATATCAAGTTTACCTTTAGAATTTCTAAAAGAACATTTAAAAAGAAAGAAAAAAATAAAACTGCATAATCAGATTACCCTGGTAGGTCTCTAAAATCGTTTTAGATCTCGTACATTTTCATACCTTAGAAGAGCCACAGTCACAGTCTTCTCCCACCTCCAGAAGTTGGTTCCCACACACAGGTTCTGTTATTATATTTGTAGGTAGAGGTGCTTGCATTATGCACTTTGGTTTTTGAGATAAAAGGTATTTTTGAAAATTTGAGCGGCAGGATGTACTGAAATCCTTCGGGAATTTTGAACTGCAACCAGAAAAAAACGCAGAAGTAACGTGTCGTAGAGTGCAGTGGCTTTTCATGATACATGAACATGAAAATCTAACATATCTAACTATATTATCTGGCTTGATGGAAATTGCAAGTTTAGTAACTGTTAAGGACTGCACAGTATTATATCTGGTGGGTGGTGGAGCTAACTGAAAATTTTTTTCCTAGACACTCAGATGTAGAGGTGGAAAAATTTAATTTCCCATGTAGATTTGCACTTTTCTAAACAACAACAGCAATGAACATCTCCTCTTGTTACCATCCACTTATCTCATGCCGAGGAATGAGTGTAAGAGACACTAACAATGGCCCAGTGAAGGGAAATAATTGCAGGCTTCAAGATTCTGTGCACATATTTCTTCTTATTTGCGAACATCTCAAGAACAAGGCATGATTTATTCGTTTTTCTATCCCAAGTCCTTACAAAGTGATTGACATTAATAAGTAATTCACTAATGTGTAGAAGTGAATTGATTAATTGATGGTCAGGCTATATGAAGACACGGTTATCATCTCAGGCTAATGTTTTCAGAAGCTATGCTCTCACTTCAAGTTAAAGTAATTTTTAAGTTAAAATATGGTCACCTTAATTATAAACTCTATCTTTGTGTTTAGAAATCTTAAGGAATGATATGTGATATTGTGCCAAAAGAGACTGGAGTTTGATTTAACAGGATACAGAGCCTTAGGGGGAAAAAATACCCAACCAACATATGCATAGTGCATCTGAATTCTTTAAGATTGAGGGAAATTTTTTTTTAACTTTAGAGTGACACGATCTTACCTCAGGTATTGACCCATCACACAACTTCCGGAGGGGCACTTGACAGAGTATGGAAGATCAGGCATGCCGAGAACATGGCCCAACTCATGTGACATCACACCTACAAGAGCCACATTATTCTTTCTTTTAGCCTAAAAAAAAAAAAAAAAAAGAAAGAAAGAAAGAAGAGAAAGAAGAAAAAGAAAAAAGAAACATTGATTGCTTCTTATTTTAATTAGTTATTTCTCAGTTGTTGTCAATATGCATCACTTAAAAAGGATAGCTTGAGAGTTGGAAAAGAATGAGTCATGAAGCTCCTCCCCCACCACTGCCACTGCCTAAGAATGGACCTGGAAAATGGTTGGCTCCTATGAATCTGGTCAGAGTCAGTACTTGATAAGTGTTTGTTGAACTAACAGACACTAAGTTCTCAGTAATCAATTATTAAAGTGATTACATTGTCCACAGAAAGTCCAAAGAGGTATCATAACGTGGATTCAAAATTCTATAACTGTCACCATGCTGATGCCACAGGACCCTGCATGCACCTTGGCTCCCTGGATGTCCTCTTTGGTCACAGATACCAAATGACTCATTTAGAGTAATCTCGGGCCACAGGGTGCAGCTGGCTCCCATTTCCGTCTCAACATTCCTGCTGTGTTCCTTAATACCAACCCAAGTGTGACACCCTCCGTCAGGGCTGATGTTCCACAATGATCTGCTAAGAGTCTCCTTTCCACGTTTATTGATTGGTTCAGTTTATTGATTGGTTTATTGAAATGTTCCCTATGCCCACTCCAAGCAAAGCACCCTACTGTCTTTACCGAAATACAGAACCACAGGGAACCTTAGTGTCAGTTTACAAACCTCAACAACAGCAACCGAAGATGAGGAGCACAGGGAATTGGAGGCTGCCATTCCCACGCGGCGATTACTGAAGCCAATCCCACTGTGTGAAAGGCACAGCAACATGGTCACAGCCTGTCTTTGGAACCACAGCTTCTCTCACTGCTGTTATGGATTTCCCTGGCTGCCTGGCCTTTTCATGGACCTCTGTACAACCTGTACTATCCCACAGTAATATAATGGCCAAGTTGATTATCTCACATCCAGAGTCCACTGCCTAGATTGCACCGGGGCCTCCGAAATCTCACAGGTGAATCACTAATGGCAGGATGTCAGGGCTTCTCAAGACTGATCAGGAAATCTGACTGAACACACATCTCTGCCAAGGCACCTTGGGGCTGACTCTCCACTTTGCCCACTGGCACCTGTCCTGGCCAGCACATGCTCACCTGAGGAGCTGAGCATGGTCATGAATCTTCTTCTTGCCCAGGTTAGAACGATGCCACTTCATGAAGTTGGTGAAGGTGTCACCTATGTTGGGGACCACCTTTATCTTATCATAATCTGACCAGATCTCCATACCGACCAATGCCACACGAACATCTATAGTTTTATAAATCTGTGGAAAGAATGATTCAGATTCCTTTAGGGTTTTAGAGCTTTTGCTAACCACAAATGATGGATAAATGGATGCACCATAATTGAAGAGTTTCCATTTTGAAAAGAGAAACACTAGAGGTTGCCTTTGCTACAGTGTGTGCGATTTTACCTTGATGTTGGTGGTTGCTTTGCTAAAATGTCCCCAAACTAACTGCTGCCCTTAAAGCACTGTGACTCTCCTGACTGCTTATACGAAGTGACAGGAACCCCAGGCCCATATGTGGAAACACAGGCTTACACGACAGATGTCTTACCACATTGAGGAGGTTCAGTACATCGAACACAAAGCTTCTCATCAGAGTTAGATTCCCCTGGTACATCTTATACTGCAAAACACAAAACACAGAGTACAATTAAAAAGCAAATTAAAATGAGGTGGCTGATGGGGTACAGATTTCACATTTATAAAAAATTTACCCATTTTAACATAATTGACATTTATTCATATCATGGCTACTTATGACTATCTCGTGTAAGGCTGTTTCAACAAATTCTATCTCAAATGTAAGAGTTTGGGGATCAGATAGAAATTAGGCATTCATAAAACTTCATGGTCATTCATCTCTAAGTAGAATATGTCAAATTAATAATTTTAAATGTTTTGAAACCAATTCACTATTAATTAAAATTTGAACATGAAGCAATATTTACTAGGTAAAAATGTAGATCCCAGTATTTTTCTCTGAATATCTAAGTAAAATTTGTAAGTTATGTGTAGCTTTGCATCTAATTTATATTTGTAGGCTATATTAAACATTTTTATTTTATATGAAATGGTTAAATAATTTAATCTTTAACCTATATTTTATGTTATTTACCTCTGAACAATCACTATTACTAACATTTTTCATGTCTGTAGACTTTCATGCATATAGATAAGTATCCTTTCCACATACGATTGAAATATGAAATAAAGCATGTAATTGCCTTTCCAATATGTTTCATACTTATTACATGTTTTTCACATACCATAAAATACCTTCATAAATATAGCTTTAATGTCATTTTGCTGGGTTCATAATATTCCATAATATGGACTCACTTTCTCTTTCTGAACTAATTGTCTTACTAGAAAGAGAAATTCTTTAAGGTACTGCTAATCCCATGTGTTACTCTGCCAATAGCTCTATGGTATTAAGGATCTATGGTGTCAGGTGGGAATTAAAGGGGAAGGTGATTAAAACCTTTTGCTGACAAGGCAGGGAGGGAAGTCAAGAAAACCAGGTGCATAACAGGCACTGTTAGCAGAAAGGCATGGCTTTGCTTGATAGCTAAGCCTACAGTGGAGCATGGTGTCCCAGAGCCACAAGCATCTCATACTTACAAAGGCATTATCCAGCACCAAAAAGAGATCGATGAATTTTTGTGCCTGAAGAATGTCTTCTTGCTTTACAAATAACAAAAGAACATTGTTAATCATTATCTTCATCTTAAAAGATTAGAAAGCTTATGTGACCATTTTTTTTATGGTGGAAAAAAATGAAGGATAAGTAATCAATGATAACACATCAGTACATCACGCCTCAGAGCTGAGATGATTGACATCGATGATGATGCAGACAACTACACTCACCCCTGGGTTTTTGAGGGACCTGGAAGTTCGAATATGGCCTTGCCTCCTGCCAACAGTTCTCGTGCCGCAGGTGTGATTCGTTGTGTCTAGTTCTTCCTGGTCGTACGTGAAAACAGCATGTTCTCTCTGGTCTGTGCTCTTCCCAGGTTTTATCAGATATCTTTGACCACGATATGTGAAGTGTCCTCTGTGAGGCACAGAGTGTGTATTTTAGGATCTCCTGACACACAGTCACACACACTGCTCAGAATGGATGGATACCTCTCCCCCATCCAATTCCATACACACAGTTATCATCCACAGAACTTTTAGCTAATGTTTGTTAATTTAAATTGTAATCGGTATTTGCCAATATTTAAATGAAGCCTATGTTATTTTACCCAGAAAATTCTGAAGGATTACTAAAATGAAGCAATCCCAAAGAATTTGGAATTTACACCATGAGCTCAATATATATTTTTCCATAGTTTGTTAACTCATTTAACAATTATTTCTTGGTAGATCTTTGGAATATAAGGGGGAATGAAGTAAAGGAATGTTTAGAAACCAAGAGCTCCAGAGACAAGAAAGAAGGATTAGTAGACCAGCCAAAGTAACATATGGGATTAGCAGTACCTTAAAGAATTTCTCTTTTTAATAAGACAATTAGTTCAGAAAGAGAAAGTGAGCCCCTATTATGGAATATTATGAACCCAACAAAAATGACATTAAAACTGTATTTATGAAGGTATTTTGTGATATGTGAAAAACATGTTACTAAGTATGAACCATATTGGAAAGACAATTATGTGTTTTATTTCATATTTCAATCATTTGTGGAAATGATACTTATCTATATGCATAAAAGGCTACAGACATGAAAAATGTTAGTAATAGTGATTGTTCAGAGGTGAAATTTTGCAGTGGCTACTGTTTTTTTATTTGTGCTTGTGTTGTACTCTGAAGTTTCCCTAACTGGCAAGAATTACCAGTGTAAACAAAAATATACACACATACATTTTAAAATTTTAAGTTCAGCAGAGATAATTGCAGGTTAGAATCTTAAAGAAAAGAAGACATGATTGCTTCAGAATGAGGTAGATGAACTTAGAAGTGGACCCAGGTATCACCAAGGTCTTGCTTAAACAGAGCTGGGCCTGACTTCTAAAACATCAGTTATGAAATGATTGTAAGGGTGATGCTTCATTCTTCTTCACTTCAACCACATATATTCAGCAATTAGTGATGGAGAAAAAAAAATCACCAAAATAGTAAAAAGACATAATGCCCAGTGAGACTCAATTCTGTATAACAAAATGTTGCTTGATATTTAATATTTTTAATATGCTTCTCACCTCAACCCATCACAGGTACTAATGCTGGCAACAGAATCCTTTTCATTTAGGATGTGACCTTCATAGTAACAGTGTTTCTGGAGTGGAAAAAGACATATGCTTTAGATAAGACATACACTCTGAGAGTACATGGACCACAGAAGTGGGGAAAGCTGCCATCTTGAATATGTGAGACAGTTCAAACAGCAGTTCCCAGAAACAAAAACAGTGAAAACATCAGGGATTTTCTAAATTGCTCCAAAACCCTGGAAAATCTCCATATTTGGTGTCTGAGATGTTTTCCTGACAAATCTGAGGCAAATCTGAGGAACTTGCACTCACGTGAGTTCATGATGAAGGTGAATGTTGCCTCTAAGTGACCAGTCCCCTGGGTGGAGGAATTGTGGTACTGCTGGCCGACCCTCAGGTCATGGGCACTTAGGAATTGGATTCCCTGTGTTGAGTCCCCAAAGACACTGTGCATCGTATGTTAACAAAACCAGGCATCCAGTTTTCTAAACACTGGAATCCTCCAGAGGCTGTGCTACCATCCCTGAGATCCTCAAAAGGACTGGTTTAATTCAGCAACTTTTGTTGATGTTTCAGTGGAATCCCTTTGACAGTCTTCAACTCCAGAATATTTCTCTACAACTACAAATTCACATGATTGATGGCTCACATCAGCAAAGTAGGGGGCCACTTACATGGAGTGATTTTGGAAAGCTAACAAGCAATCTGTGGTTCAAAATAAATGGTCTTTTTGCACAGTCTGAAATTCCATCTCTGTGTGTGTCCATCCTTTGAAAGAAACTCTTGTAACATTTCCTCATAGAAGACTTAGAAAACCTACCACATTAACACATCACAAGCCATTAGTATTTGAGCATGGGTAATTTTTCAGATACTCTCTTAGGACAAATGTTAGCAAACATCCAGATATCCATGAAATGAGAGTTTTGATTAAAGAAGGGAACAAAGAACCTTTTGGTCACAAATATCTCATCTGATTTTGGGGGTTCTTTTTGCTTGCTTTTGTTTTTTTTTTTAAAGAGACTTATGTGTTTAGGGTACCATGGAGAACAGCTCTGGGAAACTCTCTCAGCTTGTCAGTACTTCTGGAATGAACCTGTATGTTCTTCCTGCTCTTCTCTGATTCTATTCACAGTGATTCTCTACATCTGATGGCTAGGCCCTAGAACTGGTTTATAGGATTTAAACATATTAATTATATAACTGACATTCCATTGCTGACCCTATGATAAATGAATATATCTTCAGGAAGTATTAAACAGTGACACAATTATTCAATTACCTAAAGGGTAGACTATTTCTATCCTACAGTTAAAAATGATCTAGGGACAAGTAGACTTTTGGTGGTTTCTTAAAATATAATACAGAAACCTCCTATTACTCCTACCTTCTAAAGATAGATGGAGATTGTCCACCTATTGTCTCAATGGTCACAGAGGAGCATCTTGATTTTGGGTCATTTGATTTTTTTAAAAGTTATCCATGGAACTATGCATTTTCCAAGCAAGGGGCAGATTTCAGGGAGAGACCCAGGAAGCATCAGACCTTACCATGCTCTGAGAGCTTCTGGTGATTTCCTCCCCTGCAGATGAGTAATATGTCTCTGTGTAGTCTGGCCCCAGGAGATGCCTTAAGGAAGCAGAAAGCTGCATATAACATACTCAGCATGGTAACAAAGGTGATTTCCCTGACATAATCTTCAACACTAAGGGAATAACAATGTCTATGATGAGAAATCATTGACGTTTTGACCATTGGTCCTTTTCCATCATTGGAACTTGCTCTGCTGCTGAAGCCAATCAGAGCATTAGTTATACCGATTAAATCTAAGGGGAGAAATGCCCTCAGCTGCATTTCAGCTACAGATTCTTTAAATGGGTCACTTTAGGATTTTTATTTTTCACAAGGACACGGCCAATAGGAAGTTTCTATAGGGTTCTGGGTCACAAGTGTGGGTGAAGAACTTCACTGACTGCTATAGAATTTGGGTGAGTCCCATCTCCTGGGGTCTATCTCAAGCTTGTGCACCTGATTCAGCCTTGGACATAACGTTCCTGCAAAAGCAGTGGAAAGTTACATCAAAGGTTGGAGCTGACCTGAGTAGAAAAGGTTTTCAGTACATTACGGAAAATTTCAGGAAGAAAGCCATTTATATGTGTAGCTCTTTTACACTGTGCATATAATTCCCTCGAAAAGCATTGACCCTCCTTGGATAAGATTAACTCAAATTAATATCATCGCAAGGTCAATGTGCTTCACGGCTTCTGTTTCCAACCACACTGAATAGTCTCAAGACTTTCCCACATTCTCATAATACAATCCAGTGATTCCACCTTCAGGAAGTACAACTTACCTGTTTTTTTGCAGGTGAAGGATGATTTCTTCACCATTTAAGATAATCTGATACTGAACTTCAGGTGCATGCATTTCCTGAAAATATTTAATGGTATAAACATATCATACAATTTGTATTTCTAAGTCTATTTAAAAATAATAATATAAATGACGTATACAGTCTATGTCAGGAGAACAATCATAAATGCATAGAGGCTAAATGCAGTTCTCTTATGCCTTTAAAATACCTAAAAATAAATCCTAACTTGTACATTAAGGCAGACTTCCTAAATGTTTACCTAGGTGGCAGTCAAACTTACCAATTAAATTAGCCCTGATATGTGAGATGGGGTCTTTTTGTTTGCACTAATTTACAGTATACTCTCCTGGATGCCATAATAGATCACCAATAAGATAATAAGAAGGCATGCATTTTTATCTTAAAATCAATCCAAACATACTAATGGCAATCAATCAAAAAGCTAATCAAAATAAAATCACATGAAAATTACAAACTGAGGGGAATATTTGCAACAATGTAATAGTCAAAGAGTCAATAACTTTAATAAATAAAATACTAACATGGTAAATTATTGAGATGAAGTTGAATTCTCCAATATAAACAAAATGTCCGAGAAAAAGGTGAGCCACTGGGGAAAGGGCAGGTTGTGAGGGGAACACAGGAGGTTGGAGAGTCTGAGAAGTGACATCTCCTCTAGAAATGGCTGCCCTTCCGAGGATCTTTTCCTTTTCCCCCACAAATTGGAAGACCCGTTCAGTCATCTTTATCCTTTTCTATCAAGCGAGGCAGTTAACTTGCTCAACTATGAAAGCATGCTTATAAGTCAGATGCTCTGTCCTAGACAAGGACAGCTGCACATGTGGACTTGAAGCCAGAACTCTTGGAGTTAGCTCTGGTGTCACCTCTCTTGGTGAAAGGGCTCTTTCTTGGTGTCCTTGGGTGACTGCAATCTACCAGTCCTTCACCAAGCTTACCTCTTTGCCTTGCCTCTCAGTATGGTTGTCTTCCATCCCTCCTTTGTGTGAAATGGGTAGTAGTTTAGGATAAACTACCTCATAGAGCTTTGTTCCAGGAGTTTGCTTTATGATCATGGCTGGAGAAAGAGAGAGAATATGGATATTTAAAAACTCTGAAAACTTTTTATCCTGTTTTCTTTTGATTGGGTTGGCTGGTCTGTTGAAAGGACATGGAAGACTGGAGTGCCAACACAAAGAATGAGTTGATTCTCCTGCTTTAGTTTTGATTATAAAGCCTCCCCTACTCCACTCCAAGAAAACCTGAACATGAAGAGATTTTCTTGGATGATCTCTGTTAGTGCAGGCTCTGGACCACACGACCGGGAACGCCAGTCAGTCTTGGACTAAGAAGCAGGAGTGCTGCTGCTGACTCTTACAATCCAGTCCCTTCTTTCTCTACAATCCCCTTCAAAACTGTGACCCCCCCCCCCCAAAGCTCTCAGGGCCCCCTGCTTTTCCTTTTCTATGTCCCTTTCTCATGGCAGTACAACACCTGAGTGAGTACCCACTGCAAAAATCAAATTTTTCTTTAGCAAGTACAACCTGATTCTTTGGAGGGACTCTAGCAGCAGTGATTTTACTCCCTGTGTGACAAACTATGATGCTCTTTGCCTCATCAGCGTTTCCTCTCAAGACTGCCGATTCTGCAGGAAATAAGGTTTTTGTAGACCTCTCTTGGAGGAATTTGAAAGTGACAAAGAGTAAGTAGCAACATTGTTTATAAACAAAGTTTCCTTCTTGGTGGACTCCAATGTACATCACATAGTTTCCCATAGTTTACAAGTAGTAGGAAAAAACTCATATTGGAGCCAAAAGAGGCTATCTTGTAATCCAATTAAATGACTTCACTTTGCCTTTTTATCACTTGTTATCTAATAAGAAATTTGTATAAAATTTGAGATAAAATGCATAAAATTATTTAGCACCATGCTAAGAAAGTGGCAGTACACCTTTTCTGTTCTTTTCAATTTCTCAATTATTCACATAAAGTCAGTCTTATTTTCTAATGCTCATGTTTTCACACATTAGTGTCTGGGTTCAAAGCCTGTTTCTCACCCCCTGTGACAACAGGTGTGACTCAGGGACACAAAGCTGATGTGGAGATCCTGAAGGAAACAGTAAAGGAAGAATTCCCTTCTACACAGCTCACAAATTTCTGCCTTCATGCTTTCCTGAGAACAGTACACTATGTGCTAAAAGGAGAAAATAAAATAAGGACTGGGTTAGAGCTCAATGATGGTAAAACGATGTTTTTATGAGGCCCTGGGTTCAATCACCAGCAAAACAATAACAAAAAAAGAATGACAGAATTAGCAGCATTATTTAATGAGTGATACAATTTCAGAGCATTCTTGCTAAGTTATTATGCAAATCATAAACTCATAGTCAACTATGAACACCAAGTTTCTAGCACTTCAATGATCTGTATGCACATATAGTATAATCATTAGTTTAATAATTATTCTGTTTTACCTTTTCTTTGGTTTTAGGGCTGAACAATGTGAGAAACACATCAGGAATATTAGCTATTTCTTATGGAGCCAGCCCTGTGCTGGCAACCTTTGCACGACACCATTAGGCAAGTGATAATTTTGTGGTAAGCTTAGACAAGTCCTTAGTAGGTCCTTTTCCTCTTCCAGGATGGGATTTGTCTCAAGTGTGTTTATATATGGAAATGTGTAGGTTCACAGCACTTGACTTTTAACATGATGATCATGTAACTATTAGTGGAATAATGAGTGATGGTATCAGTGAGCTTCATTTATTTGTGGCATAGTAAGAGTATGTATAATGGCCATCAAGTTGACTCCTCTATCAATAATTAACCTCAAAGAGAGAACGAGTTTGATCTCTGAAACTAGTCCTTTGACTCTGTCATTCTACTTTTGAGAATGTTTCTTATGAAAATCTCCCAAAATGCAGACTTTAAAAACAGCCTTGATTCATGAAGATATTAGTAAAATTTGTTTACTAGTAAAAAGATATAAACAGAGAAAGAAGTACATTTGCTTCTTCCATTTTTAAGAAATAGTGTACAAATGTGAATTTCTTTTATCAAAATACATAACCATTTTTCAAAAAGTTTGACAAGATTTAGAATACATGTTTAATATAGTAATTTAAAATATCTCCACTCAAAAAATATTTTTAAATACATATATAGATGCAGTATTTTTTTGTAAAGAAAGAGGCAGGAAATATACTAAAATGAAAACAGTATTGATCTTTGGATCATGGGATCATAAATCATTTTATCAAGGGTACTTTAAACATTCATCAAATAATTCTGGTTTTATATAAGATGCCAATATAATTGTACTTACCTTGTGTTTGAGCCATGAGCCAGAGTATAGAAAGCAGGACCCGAGACATGCTGGCTACTACAGGTAGCTGAGGACAAGATGTGGTCTCCTCAGCTGTCTGTTTTATCTCCCTCTACTTCTCTTTAGAATCTGTGAAAGAAGATAAGACCCAAAACTTTTCTTCTGAGAATGGGGAATGTTTCCTCGCGGTGTTGGGAAATTGCCAAGAAATTGCAGTAGTCAGATCTTGAGAATGTTCCTCATTTATGAGAGGTATTTATGTCTGGGGCTATTGCTCATGAAGCACACACATCTGGGTAGTAGCTAGCCTTGGGTCCTCCTGGAGTGACGGAAATATGCAAACCAAGACAGAGGCACCCAAAAGAACACTTGCACAGTTATTTATACATCTACAAATATAGAAAATATATCAATATTCTATACATATTTCAAGAGACTGGCACAAAGAACTGAGAATCTAAAATATAATCACTAGCAATCTTGCAGCCAGGATATTGTAATCTCTCTGATTCTCATTCTTCTTAATATAAAAAAGAGATACTGATAATACATCTACTCTAAGTTTCTTACAAAATTCTTACATGATTATATATATACACACATACATGTGCAGCACTTGGAACTATATAGAAATGTGCAAAAGTAAATTATCTGGGAAATGTCAGCATCAATCAAACTATACACTGTATATGAAGTATGTCTCAGGTGTATTGTGAGTTCTATCTCAGAAAAATAATATTTGTATAGTCATAAATATTCAATATATATGTTGAGGGAAAAATGCTGATCATCTGTTGTTCCAATATCAAGAAATAACTTCTGTTGCCATTTTGACAATTTATTTTCATTTCTCTTATTATGCAATAATTAAAAGAAGAAATGAGGGGAAATTAATCTTATTATACAAAGGATTTTAGCACCTGATGTTTTTGGCATAGTACTTTAACATAAGAATTTTCCTCATATTAAATATTTATATTTTAATGCAATATTTTATTGCATTGTATGCATGTTATGTGTGGTTGTATTTCTTTGATTTCTGGGATAAATTCCTGTAGGTGATGTTATTTGACTTCTTTGGGACATATTGACCCAGTGCTTTTCATTTAAAAGGCTGTCCCAGTCTGAAAACCTATGCTCAATGTCTGCTGAACTTACTTTTTACTGGTATATTTGGGAGTTTCCTAGCATCTGATTGTAAGTTTTGATGTCACCTTTCTTTATATTGTGCTTTTGTTCTTCTACCCTTTGAATTAATAGATTTTTCTCTATATTTTTTTTAAAATATTTTTGCTGGTCTAAAAGATAAGCATTCTTTTATCCTTTACCAGTCATCATGGCAATTTTAATAAAGTATAATGCTAATTAGTATCTAACATCAAATACTAAAAAAAAAAAAAAAAACCACAACTGATCAGCACTTATAAGCACCCCATCTTTTTCTACCTTTCCTGTGGTTGTCAAGTATTTTTATAGATTTACCATGACTTTCACCCTCCATATGAATCATCATTTCTTTGTGCATATGTATTCTATACAGGTGATGGTTTTTGAAATTATTCACCTATTTACCAACTTCTTTGTTCAAACATCCGTGTAGCATCCCTTTTTTAAAAACAAAAACTTTCTTCTTTGTAAAACATATTCTTCAATAAATCCCTTTTGTTAATTAAAAAGTTTAGTAAATTAAAGTTTTCTTGGAGTAGGTACCTTTATGGTTTTTAACATTTTTTCTAAGAGTATATTTCTTCATTCTATTGTTTAAGGATAGCTTAGTTGGGAGTACAGTTTTAGGATAACAATTAATGTCTCTCTGAACTTTTGAGATTTTATTTAACTCATGTTTGATAACTATCACTGTTGATAATACTGCTTTCAGTCTATTTAATCAGTATTAAATTTTGTTTACCAATGATACAACTAGGATTATTTGCTAGGTTTGTTAAATACTGGGGCAATACTTTAAGTTTACATTAAGTTACTACTACATTTCTGTGTATTACAAGATGTTAGAATCCCTGCTATTAATATTTTCCTGTGATAAATCTAATAATGAAAACATCTACAAAGAGATATAGTCTGCACAAATGGGAAGTCCTGTGTTTGATGCCCAGAGGCATTGTGTTCAGGTAGACATCACTTGGTGGGTAGAGAAAGTAAAACAATATTAGTTAGAGAAGGAACAGAGGAGTTGGGTATAAAAGACAAGACAAGGGTGTGTAGAAAATCATAAAGTTCATTGAACTCCAGTATGTTTCCCATGATTGGGACATACCATAAAAGGTAACAGGTATATGGCATAAAGATTATGGTATATGCAGGGGCCAAGTTACAAGAGGAAAATGCCAGTGACCTTAAAAGAGAAGATGCATACTTGAGAAATACTTAGCTCATAAAACTGTCAGACTTGCTGGTTGATTGGATGTAGTGAAGTGAGGGAGACAGAGGAATTTGGAATGAGTTCTAGGATTCTGCTTGACTTTTACAGAAGACATCTTCCAATTTGGTGAGTTGATGGGAGCTGTAGTTTAAAGACCAAAAGATAAATCTCTTTACAGACCAAAGATAAACCGCCCTGTGTACTCTTGAGGAACACGGCATTTTGAAGATAATAAATTTTTAAAAATATTCAGTGAACATATACACCATGAAAGAAGTTTGAAAATACTCTCTGGGATTTTGATGTTGTTTATTAGATGACTATATATCATTCAATAAATTAAAACGGTAGAAATAACAGTGAAGAAATTGTTTACTCAGTGTGTCTAAAGAGAATGAGAAATGGCACATATACAAACCCTTATTGATTACAATATTAAAGGATTGACTAAACATAGGACTTAATTTGTGACCATAAAACTAAGAAATCATAACCAGCATCCTGATTACAGAGAATTTTGTTCCCATAAAGCTTACAACTAAACATTTTGGAATGTTTTGTAATAAAGTATCTTTGATGATTTGTGGAAAATGTTTAAATATGGTCTACCTAGAAAGGAAAATAAATAGAAACATTCACCAAAGTTACAACTATCCCTTGTGCATTTAAAGACTTTTGCATATAATATTTTTTAATTAAGCATCATAGCAATACGTATAAATAGTTCTAATTATAATTCTTACATTGTAGATCATTCAGAGAAGTTAAGTGATTTACTTCAAATTACCTAGGAGGTCTTTAATAAACATTTCCTAAGTCATTAGGTGGGAAAAGATGTGCTTGGTGCTACAGAATTTCAAGTACGTTATTGTGAATGATCTCTATGATGGCTTCAATTGCCTTGAGGAAGCCTAGTCCAAGAGCATGAGTAGGCAGGAGCCTGGGGGTTGGGTGAGTGGTTTGAGATGGGAAGTAATGCTATATCCTGTAAGAGCCTTTAATGAGGAAGTAGCTAAGATGGCGGCTGGCTGAGAGCCAAGAGGAGGCGTTTACTTGTTTACGCCTAACCTTAATGTAATTGACTAAGAATCTTTCTGTGCCCGTGGGCACTGCGTGCCGCACCTGTAAGTTGAGCTTGTGACACGTGTATGCTTGTTAAGAGAACTAATGTACCTGTGAAGGGTATAGAGTATTTAGGCAGACTGGGGGCGGAATCAGAGAAAAGATAGAGAAGAAGAAGCAACAATAAAGGAACTACTCATTCCCAGTCTGCCTCCGATTTCTTTCCCGTGGTATATCGTTGCCTAAGGCGGCAACAGTATCCTTGCTCTAAAGTACTCTCTTTTGACCAGGAATTTCTTGCTTGTTTTGACCCACTAAGGACAGGGCTCATGCCCTGATATATCAGCATATTGGAATTACCTAATCAGTTTTCTAGCCTGGGCTTGTCCAGACTCTCTGGGAATCCCTGGCAGATTCCCAGTACCCACCAGTTACACAGCCACAGCTTGGTGATTGGGATAGTTCTGTAGGAAACATGGATCTGGAGGTGGATTAAGTGTGTGTGTGTGTGTGTGTGTGTGTGTGTGTGTGTGTGTGTGTGTTTGGTGGCCATTTGTATTTCTTCCTTTGTGAAGTGTCTATAAATCACTTGTTCATTTTTAAATTGGAATACTATGAAAGTCTTTTCAGTTCCTGATACATTCTGGATACTAATCCTTTCTCAAATGAATATTTGGCAAACATCTTCTCCCCTTCTTCAGGTTGTCAATTCACTCTGATGATTGTTTCCTTTGCTGTCCAGAAGCCTTTAGTGTGGCATAATCTTATTTGTCTATTTTTGCCTTCATTTCTTGTTTTTACAGTCACATCCAAAATATCATTGCCTATACCAATGTCTTAAAGTGTTTTTCCTACGTTTTCTTCTAGTAGTTTGATGATTTTTTAAATCTTTCATTTGTATCTTTGATTCATATTGAGTTGATTGTTGTGCAGGGTGAGTGGTAGGGGTCAAGATTTAATCTTCCACCTGTGGGCACATCATTTTCCCAGCATCATTTATTGCAGAGGCTCTCCTATCCAATATATGCTTTGGTGCCTTTCTCCAGAATCAGTCAGCTGCAGATGTGTGGGTTTACTTCTGGCATTTTTGTTCCTGTTCCACTGGTTTATGTACCTGTTTTGACACCAGTGCCATGCTTTGATTACTGTAGCTCTGTAATATGCTTTGAAATTAGGTATCTGATGCTTCCTATTTTGTTTTGTTCTAGATTGCTTTGGGTCTTTAGTGTTTCCATATTTATTTTAGTATTCTTTTCTAGTTCTTTGGAGAATGTTATTGGTATTTTGATGGATATACTGCATTGAATCTGCAAACTGCTTTGTGTAGTATGGTCATTTTAACAGTATCAATTTTTTGAATCCATGAACACGGGAGAATCCTTCCAAACCAATTATGTGAGGCCAGCATGACCCTGATACCAAACCAGACCACAACACAACAAGAAAATACAACAAAAAAAGACTGAACAAGAATGAAAACTACAGACCAACATCCCTGATGAACAGACTCAAAAGTCTCCAGTGAAATGCTAGCAAGTTGAATGCAATAGCATATTAAAAAGATTATTCACGGGCTGGGATTGTGGCTCAGCGGTAGAGTGCTCACCTAGCACGTGCATGGCCTGGGTTCGATCCTCAGCACCACGTACAAATAAACGCATTGTGTACAACTAAAGCAAATAAATAAATATTTTAAAAAAAGATTATTCACCATGACCCAGAGTGAGTTATCCCAGAAATGCAAAGGTGGTTCCATATTAGCAAATCAACAAATGTAATACCTCACATCACAGAATGAGGGATAAAAAAAATATGATCCTCTGAACAAATGCACAAAAAACAGTTGCTAAAATTCAACATTCCTTCATGATTAGAGAACTGTAACAAATTATGAATCAAAGATTATACCCCAACATAATACACTATATGAAAAACCATAGTCAAGATTCTACTAAATGGGAAAAATCTGAAAGCATTTCCTTTAAGATCTAGAGCAAGGCAAGGACAAAGACATTCTCACAGCTCTTGTTCAATATATTTCTGCAAGTTTTTGTTGTTTGTTTGTTTTGTTTTGTTGGTACCAGGGATTGAATCCAGGGTCACTTCACCAGTGAGACTCATCCTCAGCCCTTTGAAAAGGGCTCACTGAGACAGGGTCTCACCGAGTTGCTTAGGGCCGCACCATTGCTGAAGCTTGCTTTGAACTTATGATCCTCCTGCCTCAGCCTCCTGAGCTACTAGGATTATAGGCAAGCAACACTGCACCTGACCTATTTCTGCAAGTTTTAACCAAAGCAGTTAAGAAAGAGAAAGAAATAAAAGGCAACCGAATAGGAAGGGAGAAAGTTAAATTATCCCAGTTTGTAGATGATATGAAACTTTGCACAGAAAAACCCAAAGACTTCACTAAAAGCCTATTAGAGCTGATAAATAAGTAAAGTTACAGGACACAAATCAACGTACAAAAACCTGTAGCATTTTACACGGCATTTAAGGAGCTTTCTGAGAAAGAAGTAATGAATGAAATGCCATTCATGCTAGCTGCAAAAAAGAAAAAAAAACATAGTAAAATACCTTGGAATAAATTAAATCAGGAAGAATTCTACAATAAAAATATATAAAATATTGATGATAGAAATTAGATGGCAAAGCAACCTCGGGGTCTGTTAGGGTCCTTTCCCTGGCAGGGCTCTACCCTGACTTCACTCCCGAGTCCCATGGAACTGGTCCCTGGAGCTGCAGGTAGACACACAGTACTGTGTGTTCAGTATTTTCTATTTCTCCTTTACCCTCTCACAATATTGTCAAGCTGCCTCACATTTCAAGTCAAACATGCACATGTAGGTGCACTATTAAGCCCATCCCCCACTCCCACATTCCCCAAAGAATACTTCCAGTTCTTTTAAATCCTTCTGGGATCAAGACAAAGCAAAACCCACCAACCAAACAAAAATGTGTGCCACATCAGCAATTCTCTCCAAAGTACTGGCTTTCTTCAATCAAGATGAAGGTACCCATGTTTTCTTTCTTCATTAAATTTACTTAAAACTAGATCATTCCATTGAATGGGTATTTAAAAGCCCCCTTGTAATATAAAACCTCAAGTTTTCAGCCTCGCTATCTGTCTTCCTCTTCATTCTCCATTCTTTCTGTGCATTGAAAAGAAAGTGCAAGTCTAAACCACACGGTCCGTGTGGCTTTTGTGGTTAGATGCTTTTGCACAAAGCCCCACAGTTGCTGTGGCAGGGGTGGAGGTCATCTGAGTCAACCCAAGGGCCACTCACAATCCAAGGAGAAATTAGAGGACTCCAGGGTCATTCCTAATGGTGGCAGTATCTCCAGTTGTCACAGGATAAAAGGCAAATGGATCTGGTCAAAAGGTGGTGTCTGGCAAATCAGTATGTGAAAATGTTCTACCTAACGTGTCATTAGGGAATTGACATGGAGACAACCATGAGATCCTCCTGCACATCTCTTAGAAGAGCCCAAATCCAGAACCCAAACAGCACCAAATGCCGGTGCTGGTGAAGTTACCTCGTTGATTTCTGATGTTCCCATTTGGTGGGAACCATTATTACACGAAGAACACTTTCGACATTGAATTCTGGCAAATGAAGAAAATCAGGCATTCCTTTACTGTTATTTCTTTTACTCTAAACATAATGAATTACAAATAAAATAACTACAGGAGTAAGGAGAAAAATGTAATACCCTGTATATACTTCAGTGACTAACAAAAGTCAGTAAGTCTGGGAACAAGTCTATAGAAAACTAGATTGGATTTTCTCAAGTATTGCTTTAGTTTCATTTTTTAAAAATTCCTATTATCTAAATTTTAGCATTTCTACATCTATCCTCCATAATTTTTGGAGATAATCAAATAGTCAGTTGAGGTTTAGAAAGACATCTGTAACTATTAAATGTGCAATGATGTAGAATGTCACTGAAATCCTTGTGTTTTCAAACATGAAGTCCTTCAATGGCAAATTTATAGACTATGACATATATTTTTGAAAATCCTTTACTCTAAAATAGGAGAAAGCACTGCTTCTTCAGTGATGGATGAATAATGACTTCCCAATATATGGTGGGCACTTCAGTAGGAAATACTGAGTCCACTGTTCCTGGAAGTGCTCAGAGTCACTGGTGAAGGGTTGGAAGGGCACCCTAATTCAAGCCTATCCCTTGCTTTCCGTTGGAGTGACTTTCTGAATGGGTGTGACCAGCATATGTGTTGAGAATGCCGCTGATGATCTGCATATGTGAAGCACACAGGGGTTCCCCGGGTGAGTGCAGGCACAAGGTACAGCCAGGGTCTCTGGATGGACCCCATAACGCCATCCTGAAAACTTCCTTCAGGTCCCAGAAACAGGAAGAGCTGTGCTCCCTCTGATCCAGTGATTAAAATTTCTTTGGCCTGGTGGTTTTGCTTTGTTTATGTGATTTTACTGTCCTGGGTCGTGCTGTGTTTATTCTAACTTTATGGACACTGTGAATCTTACGTCAGGCCTGTTTACTTCTCTTGTCTGTTTGCTATTTTATTCATCTTTAAGTAGTTTGGAGTAAAAGTTGGAGCTCATCCTTAAACAGGCAGGGTGGAGTACTTTATATTTAATGTGTGTTATCTGACCCAGGGTTTTAGGAGCTGTATTTCTTGTTTTCTACTTTTCTTAAGGATTCCTTTTCCTTTTGTGTTATGCTTTCTTAAGTTTCCTAAATTTGTGCACGCATAAATGTGTGTGTATATTTAATGGAGATGGTATTAAAAAATAAATTAAAATGTTGGATTCACTGTGCTCTTGATGCTCTGATTACAGTTCCCTAGACATTTTGTCCCTTTTCCAGAATTAAGAGCACTTAGCCACATTATCTCACTAGAATGCTGGTTTTCTCTTTTTCCTTTTTAGGTCTAATAAACAGTCTATAACTCAAGATTTAACTGACACAGCCCAAACAAGCTTTTCCTGATGAACATTTCCTCTGTATGTCCTTATTTTACTTCCTTATTTCTTAGAACTAGGCTGGACAACAGGGAGAGACATTTTATCCCCAGTCTCGATTTAGTAAATGGAGGCTTCATAAATGTTTTTATTAAAGAACTAAAGGAAAAAACAGATCAGCATAAATTGCACAATGTATTAAATCCATAATCTTGATGGAATACATTTTGTTACATGATTTGTCGAATATTTATAATTTTCCAGGCATTGTGCTGATCATAAATAACAAAATGGGGGGGGGTGATTTTCAAGAGTAGTCAATGGGTTATGAGATATGACTGTACCACCAGAAAAATTTTACTAGAAGAATTATATATAAAAGTAATTATTACTACCGACATAATAATAGAATTTTCCTCTGAATACTATAATATTACAAATGCCTTTTCATGCAAAATAGTTTTACAACAGGCAGTGTGGAGTGTGGAAGGAACTAAGAATTTGGATTAAGAGTCCCTCTTCAACAATTCGTAGCTGTGTGATCCAAAGTAAAACCACCTATTTTCATCTTTATCTCAATTTCCTTGTGTGTAAAATAATGACAACGGTTTGTTGCACAGGGTTGTCATAAGGATTAAGTGAGTTCACATAATCAAATATGGATCATAATGTACACCTCCATATTTTTGTTACCACCTTATGCTATCCTGATTATTTTACATCATCCAATTTATAATCATGATCATTTTCTTCTTAGAAGATTTACAACTTCAGCACTTATTGATTTTACCAAAATATAACTTCAGAGGCATCACATAGTGTAGCCTCAAATCTAGAACAGTATTTGCTCCAGAAGCTTTAGCTGAGATTAGACTTAATGTAAGAGGAGGAAACCAACTAAGGCTATGGAGAAAAGTGCTAAAAGCACATCAAAGGGGGAATAAAAGTCCAAGGAAATAAAGGGTCACAGATGAACTATACACAAGTAACGAGTAAGTTTTCCCCAAAGTCTACCCCTTGCTCAAAGACGAGGAGCCTGTAGAGAGGGGCTTTTGTTACTGGCAAACTCAATGACAGTCATCCTCCAGAGGGTCATTGATAAATGCATATCATCTACCTCTCTAATTCAAAGATATAGCCCTCTAATCTCTCTTTAGTTTTCTATTTTTATACTGCCATTACACGTTTCTTAGGAACTACTCTATGCTAGTCAGCTTTTCATTACAATAACAAATACTTGAGATAATCAACTTCTAAAGAGAAAGGTTCATTTTGGCTCATCATTTTGGAAGTTTCAGTGCATGACCAGTCACCCTGTCGCTTTGGGCCTGTGGTGGGAGGTAGCATATCAGGGTAAGGGGTGAGTGAAAAAGCAAAGAAACTCACCTTTTAACGGGGCTGCAAAAGAGACCACAAGAAGAGACAGTCCCGCAGTCTCCGTGGAGAACACACCCCTAATGACCTGAAGACTTCCCACCAGGCTCCACCTGTTTAAGGTTCCACCACATACCAAAAGCGCTATGATGAGGACAAACCGTTTACTGCATGGACCTTGGGGGACTATTCAGCATCCAAACCACAGCATGCACTGTGGAAATTGGCAAGTCCTGAATTTTTAATTCCATTTTACAGATGGAGAACTGTAAAGATACTCAAATAAATTAAATTATTTGCATTAGGTTGAAAAGGTAGTTAAGACTGCTTACATTTTCATTTCTGTTTGCGTTGTACCCTCCCACACCCAAAGTTTGTTTTCCTATGATTTCTTACTTTCTCCTTTTTGTATAAATTCCACTACATCTTGTTTCAGCTTTCCCTTGTTTCTGGCTGAGACTTCAGCTTTTTGGTGGATCTGCTCAGTCTTGCTATTAGTACGAAAGACTAAAATGTTTTGCCTAGAATTGGCTGTAGGCTCCATGTCAATTATAGTTACATGTCCCCAAAGACACACAAGTCTTCATGAGCTGTGTCACAGCAGTTCCAGGGTTTAGAAGGCCAATTTGGTGAAAGGCATTGTCTTTTAAGGAGAAACTACTATCTGCTGAATTGTAACACTTTGCCTGGGGATTCAGGCTTACTTGTGAGAAATGCAACAAGTTTTGCAATTAAGTGGCTCTTGGTTTCTTTCATCAAAGTTATTGGGACATCAGGAGGAGACTGTTAAGTGTAGTCACATTTGTGTCACTTTAGTTTGCACTTTGATAGGTTTCTGAACTTCCTTAAATTGTCATTCCCATGAGGGTTGCATACCCAGCATTTCAACATTAATCCGACTCAGACACTAGCTTGATTGCAACAACAGCAACCTTGGTTATGGCTTTTATTAGCAAGATGGAAGTACCCTGATTGAAAATGAGATTCTAAAATACTAGTAATAGTGTATATAAAATGATCAACTTAAAAATATGTTTGCCGTACAAGAAGTGCAAATTAAAATAAGAATTGATCAAATAATGTTATGTGCATGTATGAACAAACCACAGTGAAACCCACTGTTCTGTATAATTATTATGTGTCAATAAAAAAGAAATAGAAACATTATTTCAGCTAGAAAATGAACAAGGATAAAAATTTTAATAGGCTTAATGTTAATGAGGTTGCGCAGCCATAGAAATTGTCTCCAGTTGTATGAAGGGGAAAATAAATAGAAGAAAATATAAATATATTAAAAGGAATTAGCTCATTCAATCTTAGAAAAAGAATGAAATCCTGACACATACTGCAATATAGATGAGCCTTGAGGTATTATACCAAGGGAAATATGCCTGATGCATAAAGAGAAAAATATTGTATAATTCCACTTATACAAGGCACCTAGAATAGGCAAAATCACAGAGAAAGAAAGTAGAATGGAGGCTACCAGGGACTGGGAGAAGATAAATGAAAAGTTATTTTTAATGGGTAAAGAAAAAAACTGGAGAGGATGTGGGGTAAAATGTTCACTTGTACATTGTTGGTGGGACTGCAAATTAGTATAACCACTTTGGAAAACAGTATGGTGATTCCTAAAAAGATGAGGAATGGAACCAACATATGACCCAGCTATCCCACTCCTTGGTGTTTATCCAAGAGAACTAAAATCAACATACTATAGTGTTATAGGTACATCAATATTTATAGCAATGCAATTAACAATAGCCAAGTTATGGAACCAGCCCAGGTGCCTATCAATAGATGAATGGAATAAGAATAGTGTGTGTGTGTGTGTGTGTGTGTGTGTGTGTGTGTGTGTGTGATGTGCATGTATGAATAATACATGCATATATACACATGTATATATATATATACATATATATACATACACACACACACACACACACACACACACACACACACACACACACATACACATTCAGCCATAAAGAAGAATGAAATTATGGATGTCACTTGATGATAAACGGATGGCACTGGAAAACATCATGTTAAATGAAATAAGCCAGACTCAGACATTCAAGGGTCTAATGTTTCCTCTCATATGTGGAATCTAGAGCAAAATAAGGTAAAACAAAAAGGCCAGTGGGGGTGGAAGGACAGGATCCCATGAAAATAGAAGGAAGATCAGTGGAGTAGAGCAAGGAGATAGAAGGGAGGGAGGAGGGACAGGAAAAGGAAGGAACAGTTGAATGAAATTGACCAAATTATGCTCTGTATATACATGAATATACCACAGTGAATTTCACCTTAATGGGTATTTATAAAATACTAATTATAAAAATTAAAAAAAAAAATAGAACAGTAGAGTAGAGGAAGGGGGAACCGAGTGAGAGAGGAGGGGAGGGAAAGAGGAAGTGCAGGAGACTGAAATTGAGCAAACTATTTCATGCATGCATGGTTACATCAGAATAAAGTTCACTGTTATGTATAACAACAAAGCATTAACAAAAACATTTTTTTAAAAAAATAGAGGTCATAGAATAATTGTAATTTCCCCCCTTGATTATGATTACTTTGCAAGATTTCAGGTTGCACAGTTGTTTTTAGAGTGTCTAAAGTGCCTGTATTAAATAAAACTTAGTCACACACACAAAAAGGTGTTCTTTTCTGGACATTGATAGTTGTAGTGGTTGCACAACATCATGAATGTACAGAATGCTACTGAATGAAAACTGGATAAAATGTTAAATTCCATGTGCATTTTACCACAGTAAGAAATATTTAGGGGAAAAAACAGAATTTTAGGTGAGTGAAGCAAGAGGACTGGAGATCCAGGGTTGGTGGTTATGTAGTCGGGAATTACAGCTCATATAATTTAGGATAACTAACACAGAACATAGGTCTCACCTCTGTGCTGTCAATCATCTCATACTGATAATACCATTTTCAACCAAACCAAACTTGAGCCAGCAACTGGCCCAACTGCCATGGCCTCCTGACCAACTCACCCTTGCTGCAGTGTCCACCAATTCTCCATGTTTCCTGCCTTATATTATAAACTCCTCATTCAAAGCTCTGGGAAGGTGTGTCTGAAAAGCAGATTCTCCATCAAAACTAGGTTGTCCCAGCAAGGAAGCTGGGAAAGAGCATACGGAATATTTTTAGTGGCTGCAATGGCAAGGGAGACCTATTTCCACCAAGACTTTCATTGTGGGAATCTTACAGGCATGGGAGAAGTGTTAGGACAGGTGGATCTTAAGAATAAGAATATTTATTGTTGTGCTTTGTGTTTCACTGTTACGGTTCTTGTTCAATAACCATTGGCATTTGAATTCTGATCAATATGGCTTCACTTTGCACGAAATCCATTTTGAGCTTTCTCTTGCAACACAAGATATAACTAAAGCAAGTTGATGGCTGATAGTTACCCTTGACTAATTGTGTACCGGTATGCAAATGCAATAGCTGGTGTCCAGAAATTCTCCTAGAACTGACCATTTGAACCTGATAATATGCCTTCTGGGACAATAGATATTAGAGACTTCACATTGCTATTTACACACATCTTGTGACACTACTCTGTTCTATTCACCACGAGAAAGCATTGGCTACTACATGCCCTGCCCGAGTGGATAGTTCTTTGACTTCATCTTGGGCAACTTGATGACATTGCAAACCTGGATGAGTGCCACCTTGATGACAATGATCTCCCTAGACCAATGGGACAATTTCTTCTGCAGATGCAAAGTATTTGGTTTGTTCCTTGCACTCTATGCTCGACTAACTTTCTTTTACCTATTTCTCCCTATATTTTCATATATATTCTTTGTTCTTTTTATGTAGGCTGCTTCTGTGTGCATCACAATAAACTGATCCATTTGGAAACTCTCTTTACTTTGCTTGGCTTGATTAAAGGACAAAAAGACCTGCCCTTCCTGGGGAAGCACAATTAGGTTAAAATTGTCATCAGCTACTGGGGAACTGGACCACACTGGCTGGTGTATCATTCATATAGGAACACTTTCATAAATTACTAATTAAAAATTTAAAAATATTTTTAGTTGTAAATGAACACAATACATTTCTTTGTTTGTTTGTTTGTTTATATGGTGCTGAGGTTTGAACCCAGTGCTTCACATGTGCTAGGCAAGCACTCTATCACTGAGCCACATCCCCAGGCCCTGATTAAAATTTAAACCCAAATTAACTTTCTGGGATAAAAATATACAATGTGCATCAAAAACCTAGAAAACTTTCAAGACAACCATGCAACATATAAAATAATATCCAAAGGAAATAAATAGAAGTAGCAGACCTTGTGTTGGGCTGCCCAGATCCCCAATGAACATGGAAGAAGTCATTTCCCAGTTGTTATCGGTGATTCCAACAGGCAACCTTCAGTCTTCCTTGGAAATACTTTTGCTAAATAAATCATCTTTCCCAAGACCACATCCCTTTTAAGTGTATCTTGTACCTGAGATGGGCTGACCTGAGGAAATAAATGCTTTTTCCCTTTGCCCCAGCTTGGCTCCATTCTGAAGGACCAACCCAGGTTCAGGGATGAGGTGGGCATTATGGTTTAGATATGAGGTACCCCCAAAAAACTCATGGGTAAGACAATACAAGAACATTCAGAGTCACAATGATTAGGTTATGAGAGTTGTAACCTAATGAAAGGCTTAATCCACTGATATGGATTAACTAGCCAGGCAGGATGTGGCTGGAGGAGGCGGGTCACTGGAGGCATGCCTTTGGAGTAGATATCTTGTCTCTAGTGAGTGGAGCTCTTTCTCTGCCACCTGCTCTCTGTGTCCTGAGCTGCTTTTCTCCTTTACACCCTTCTGCCAGGATGTTCTGCCTCACTTTGGGCCCAGAGCTGTGGAGTCAGCCCTCTATGTATGAACTGAGACCTCTGAAACTATGAGTCAAATAAACTTTTTCTCCTCTAATTGTTCTTGCCAGGTCTTTTGGTCACAGCCACGCAAAAGCCTGACTAAAACAGTGGGATTTGCTAAGGCCTTGACTGAGAAACATTAAGCCCAAGTTCTTCCTTTGCCCATTCCTGCTTCTTCCATTCCATTTCACAAATGGCGTGCCTGAAAATGTTTCTTAATAAACTTCTTGCATGCTAAAATCCATCTCGAAATCTGCATCCCCAGAAACCCAAAGTGCAATACGGAGAACTGCTGGAAAATGACTTGGACCTGACTGTCCACCACTGCATTACTTTAGCAGTAGATGTTTTGGAGATGGCTTCGTGGTTGAATATGCAAATAGCACAATTATAGAATAACTTCAAATGAGCAAAGAGAAAGACTGAGGGTATCAAATGTAAACTCAGAAATGTGGAAGATAAACTTAAGGAATTCCCCCAAAATACCAAGGAAACACAAACTAAAGTGAGAGAAAATGTGAGAAATGAGAATACCTCTCAGAGATCTCCAGCAGCTAATTGGTGCTCCTAAAGAACAAAAAAAAAACAAATGAAACAACAGAGAAAGAGAAAGAAAATAAAAAATATTTGCAATGATGAGAGTCTTATAAATATGATAATTTTTCCTAAATCTATCTGGAGTATTTGAATTATTTGATTCCACTGCTTTGCATCAGTTGTTTGTTGCTACATAGAAAATTACCCCCAAACTATAGCAATTTGAAAGAACACTTATCTATTATTCCACAGTTTCTGTGGTGTGGAATTAGGGAAAAATTTCTCCCAGTCTTCTACCCCAAGTCCCTAACAAGGCTGTAGTCAAGATGCATCTAGGAAGGAGTCAGCTTTGAGTTCAGTCAGTGGTTGTGGCTGAATTCAGCTCCTCGGGGCTGCTGAATTGAGAGGCTCCGTTCCTCACTGTTGGCCCAAGGTCAGCCTCAGACAATTGTCATATGTCACAATATGTTGACAATATGAATACGTACAAATAATAATAAAAACCTTTTCCACATCTCTGATTGCAACCAACTAAAATTTGCTTTTTTTTCCCCATGCATACTTCATTATTTTGTTCAAAGTTAAATGCATTCCCAAAACTCACACACAAAAAAGCAACAGTTTGGTAATGTGATAAGCAATGTAGAGAAACTTCATGGTGCCTCAATGCACCTGAATAAGAACATCATTTAACCTGTTCAGAAAAACAAACACAGGTGGTAAAAATAGTCGTTGAGAACAGGTTTGGTGGAATACCTGAGCTGGTTCAATGCGAATTGAGTGGAATTTCCACAAAGTTAGCTGCAAATCTCAGTCTGGAAACAGGCCTGTGAATCAGCATCTGCTCTAAACTGTTTGAATGGCTTTCAGCTGTCATCAGCTCCCAAGGTGGCTTTGCCAAGCAAGCTTATAGTAAGGAATGGTTTTCCTGTCATCATGCTGGGGCTGTCTATCTCTAAAAGGGACCTAGTATGCTCTGCACCAAGGACATGGTGGCATCATTTAGGAATATCCAGGAAAGTTCAAACATCACTCCCTGTGACTTATTTATAGCTTTGGCCCTAATAGGTGGCTAGCTGAAAATTCATAGGTTCAAGATTTCCATTTCATCAATTTTAAAAAGAATGAAGTTAACCTATGGCTAGGAACAGGTATTAAAACAAAGAACAAACAGAAAACCAGTCAAAGTTCAGAGGCTGCTCACAAGCAGATTGTGGCCTTATAGGAAATAGGGATTTAGTTTGGGATCAGGACAGGATATTCTGAAGCTTCAAACCACAGACTCAACTGGTATTCTTTTTTAAACATTTTATTTTGTAAACACCCAGATGGAAAGAAAGTTTCCACCAACCGGGGTTATTTGGTAGGCTGTGCACTTGCAGGGGATTGAGCTTCACTCTTTCTTCTTCTTGTTGTTTTTCTTAGCTATACATGACAGTAGAGTGTATTTTGACATATTATACATACATCGAGTACAACTTATTCTAATTCGGATCCCATTCTCGTGGTTGTACATGATATGGAGTTTCACTGGTTCTGAATGTTTGAGCTTCACTCTTGAGGCCAGAGTGAATTTATTCAGATCCTCATAGGAGAAGAGCATATGGACTTGTGCAAAGTTCCTCACGAAAAGAAAAGCCTGTAGGGGACAGGGAGGTGACAGAAATGGATGAAACAGGCCAAGTGTAAGAGAAACAAAGGGAGAAGTGATGATGAAGAAGAGGGCAGGCACCCTGGTGAAGGAAATGGCTACTTTATTAGGATGACTTGTCTTGCCGGTGAGAAAAAAACCAACTCAAAATGCTTCGAACAATGAAGAAAAATTTATTGGAAATATAACCTGAAGCCCCAATAAAGTGTGAGGTGACTCCAGCAGTTATTAATCTACCAGTTCAGTGGCATCATTAATAAGACCAGGTTTTATTCTTTTAATCATTCATTCTGTCTTCTTCGGCATATCATCCTTGCCTTCACGTAGCAGATGCCACCATCCCACAGAGAAAATGAGAACACAGTTCCCAGAATTCCCCAACACACCTCTTTATCAAAAAAAGAGAGCTGTATGTTCCTGTTCAGATCAACCACTGGTATGCAAAGTAAGATCATCATGATTGAGTTCAAGTGACAAAAACTTATCTAGGGGATAGTTAGGATCATCTTACCTAAAAATGAACAGTGCATAAAATTGAGGTTCTAAAAAAAAGAAGATGGGGGATATTAGGCATTCAACCAGTGATATTTGGCCCACCATCTGTCAACCAAGTTGTGGCTGTTAAGGGCCATGTGATTCCAGTGTTCACAAACTGATTACTTTTTAGAAGTTTGGAATTTTGGTGTTTATATAAGATCTCCCACTTCAAAAAATGTTGGCAATAAATTAAAAACGTTTAAAAAACACTATGTGGTCAACATCTTTCAGGCCAAATAAAAGACGTCTGTAGTCCAAACATGTCCTGCAGGTCACAAGTTTGCAATTGCTGGTGTATGCTACTAGTTTATTTAACTAAAACTTTCTCTATATGGAAAGTAAAGCTCAATTTTACTATGTTAGTAACTGAATTATCTAAATATCAATGGCCATTTTTTTGTTCGATTGGGAAGGTTTTACTCTTTAGAAAACCTCAAATGACACAGTTAATAAATATTTCAGAAAATACCGTAGGCAGGAGACACACCACATGGAAGAGACAACATTTACAGAATTTTCTTCTTAACTGAGGGCTTTAATTTGACAAGTTAACTATTAAAACAATCAAGAAGTCACAACTCATTTAATAATGAATGTGCATTTTCCCCTTCCCTTCCAGTCCCCTGTCATTTTCATTTGTTTTCATTAGCGGGTTCATTAATTACCATCAAAAGAGTAAATCGAGGTGTTCAAGAACACTCAAGCAATTAGTTAGCATGATAGTAAAAAGAAGGGGTGCATAGGAAAAAAATCAACTGAGAGACTTGAAGTTCATACATATGTCTTTAAAATCATCTTCCTTTCCAGAGTATGTATAAAAATCTTTTAAATTGATGCACATATTCTCAAGAGTAAGGCTTTCTTGAAAAATTTTACTTAATCTCTTTGAAGGCATAGCAGGAATCAGGAAATGTTAACCTCCTTAGTGTAAGGAGCATATAGTGAGAAAGTGAGTGTATTTCTGTGTCCTCCAGGTTTTCAAGACTTCCCATTTCATCACGGGTACCTTCATTCTTGCTTAGCTGCTGCTTCGGAGTTTTGGATTTGAGTCCTATAAAAATAAAACTGTTAATTAACTTGTCCTAAAAATGTAGATATCTTACGCATAGATGTAAGTTGGAACTATTAAGAAGCTAAAACCAATTCTTTGATATCCTACTTCCTATTTGATAGGTTATTGGAAACATCAACAGTGAAGAAATGGAAACCTGAGAGAGAAGGAACACCAGGAGAGAAAAATAAAATACAATCCTGGGATCCAAAGATTCATCTGGACAATTAGCATAATATGGAAAGGATAGGTGACCAGGTGAAGTTATGGGACGTGGGCCATTATTCTATGGGAGATTTAGTCCATTCCCACTGTTCTTAGGGATTATTCTTGAGCAAATGGGGAAATTGGGGGAGGTTCACCATAGCTTTCTAGCTCAGATACTTCCATGTTCTTCTTCTTGGTGATTGGCTTAACTCAGAAGCAAGATTTTCATGGTAACACCTGCCTGACAATCAACAGGTACTATTCTTAGTGAACTCCTCCTAAGAACACATGGTTGGAACTTTTTCCCTTGTTAGTAGGAATGATACCATATTATAATAATTTGACCATGGATCTCTTATGTTTGATGTAGATATTGGCTTATCTTAGAAAACAGTAGCAGTCTTTGTGCTAAATTAGATGCAAAAATAATGGTAGGTCATTAGAAGTGCAATGCTTTATCCATCTTAACAGAATTCTTTCTTTCATTAAATTTTTCTTTACCTCCTCTTCACTCCTTAAATTCTACCCAATGTCAGGGACCAGTTCAGATTACAACTACTCAGTCAATGGATCCTCCTCTTCCTTAATCCTTTAAACCCATTCATTTTCTCCTTGCTGTGTTTTCGCATTAGTATTTGTTATGGTTTCCATTTGCCATGTCCCTAAAAAGCTCCTGTGTTGGAAACGTGGTCCCCAATTCAGCAAGATTCAGAGGCTGGGCTTTCAGGCAATGATTAGCTTAATAATTTGAATGGACTACTGGGTGGTGATTGTAGTAGTTCATTGGGGGCATGGCTAAAGGGTCTATATTTGTATCTGGAGAGTGGAGTCTCTCTCTCTCTGCTTTCAGATTATCATGTGAGCTGTTTCCCTCTGCCACACACTCTGCCATGATGTTCAGCCTCACCTCAAGCCCTGAGGAATGGAGCCTGCTGTCCATGGATTGAGACCTATGAAAAAGTGAGCCCTGAAATAAACTCTTCCTCTGCTACAATTGTGTGGTTGGGACTTTTAGTTGCAGTGGAGAAAAAGCTGACTAAAACATCTACCTTCTACAAAAAACTCTAATAAGGGATGGGGCTGTAGCTCAGCGGTAGAGTGCTTGCCTAGCATGTGCGAGGCCCTGGGTTCGATCCTTAGCACCATGTAAAAATAAATAAATAAATGTATTGTGCCCAACTTCAATAAAAAATATTAAAAAAAAAAACTCTAATAAGAATTATTCTACCGACAAGTGATAGTAAGTACCATAAATAATAAAACTTTATGTTCTCTAGTATAAAAGTATAGAAATGATTCTTTAAAATTTACCTTATACAACAGAAGTATGTGTCACTTTTTCAACAATTACAATCAGTATTAAAATCCAATGCCATATGAATTTATAGATAGTATATAGGCCTTGCTTTTTGAGATACCCCAGGACAAAGGTGCTAGGAAGCATTAGGTTACTCTGCAAAGCACACATCCCAGTAAAGAGCCAAAAGATTTACACACTATATTTCAAATAAGTTCAAGAGACATTTAAAAATATCACCAATGACCACCTGATACTTACAAGGGATGAAGAAGTTACAGAGGTAGGAATTGGGTGGTGGTGGAAAGTCAGGCTTTGTAATTGGCTAGAAAAAGACCAAAAAAAAAGTAATTTGAAGATAGGGTCTTGAAAACAGTTGTGCTTAATGAAAAGGTTTAAATTATTTTCAGAAATGGAGAACTGATAACCCTACCCATGAGAATATTCTAAACCCATGAGTTGCTTTCATGTTGGGGCATATGTATAATTCAGGCATAGTCCAATAACAATGGAAGATGGTTACTATGGACTGAGTGTTTGTGTCTCTCCACAATTTTATATGTTGAAGCCCTAATCCCCATGTGATGGTGCATGGAGGTGGGGCCTTTGGAAGGAACATAGGTTTTGAAGGTAGAGCTCTCAGGATAGGATTAATGCCCTTACAAGAAAAGGCACAAGGAGATGATCTCTCTTTCCCCACCATGTGAGGAGACAGTGAGAAACTCTTGCCAGACACCACATCTGCCAGCATCTCCATCTTGGACTTTCCAACCTTTACAACAATAACAAATAGATGCTGTTTAAGCCACTCAGTTTTACGCCATTTTTGTTATATCAACCCAAACTGACTAACAATGGTGCTTTATGAAGCAGACTGGTACTCTTCTTATAAGGAGTTATCAATTTCCCAGCCCTTGGGTTCAGGTTTAATGGTTAAATTTAGAAATATTATGAAGAAGTGCACATTCTCATACTTTACATTTTCAAAAAGTTTTGCAAAAGAATTTATATTTTATATTATATTCCACAAGTTTCAACATTCTTCTGAAGAAATACCTGGGTATTGTGGGCTGTGTCTTTCACTTGTATCTCCTTGAGGGTGGGCTGAGTGGTATAGAGAGACTGCTAACTTACAACAGAAACAGAGGCCCACGGCCTTCTACAGGTAGAGCAGGTATATGCAGCTTCATCCGACTCCTCCCAAAATAAACAATCATATTTTTAAATGAAACCATTGATTTCCTAAGTACAGCTTCCAGTAAGTCACCTGCTCAAGGCTCGGTAGCTCAAAGCCAACCACTAAGGGACCAGACAGGAAAGCACAGTGGCTCAGTTGGGGCATTTCTAGGAGTATTTCCCAGAGCTGCAAAGGAAAGTTTTAATCGGAAACATGATTACCAATGTTATTATCATTAACCAGCATCAACTAAAACCTCTATACATGTAGAACATGACTAGGCCATTAAGGCTTATACATATTACATATATTGTCATACAAAACTACGAATCACTTTATCTATTGGGATATTTGTCCAAAGAACAGGGAATCAATCCAGAGCACAGAAAGAGACATCTTTTCTCATTGTTCTTTACTCTCTGCATTCCAAGAACCCTAACCAAGGAACCCCTGCATTTTAGGGATTTTCTTTTGATTAAAAGAAAAGGCAGATTTGGGTAGATTTGAGAAAACATCGCAGGGCAGAAATGTTAAGTATGCAGTCAGGATAGGAGAGTGCAAAAAAGTCACAAACGGGAGCCAGGCAAGCAGAATGCAAATTAGAATTCACCTCTTGGGGTTGAATGGCCTTCACCATCTGGGGTTTACTCTTCTGCATGTGTGGCTTGGTGTCAGTGGGAGATAGTGGCCTGAAAGCAAAGACACATTGTATAAATTGACGGCACTTCCTTTGGCATGCTGGGAAAAGAATAGAAGATAACCCACTCTGTCATGCCCAGTTATTTACTGGGTTTCTCTTAGCTCCCCAGAATATTCTTGTATAGTTGTCCTGTAATTGAGAAACATCATTAATAATTTTGTTTTTCATTTCCCACAGAGTCTATGAGTAATGGTGTTAAAACCAATTTTTTAAAATCTGAATCATGCCATTTTATTATAATTATTCCTTTAGTATTTATTGAAGACTTATTATGGATGAATAAATTAGTCTTTAAAAGTGCTAGAAAGATTCTGTTTGGTAAGAATCTTTGTAAGAATGTTTGTAAGACAGATCTAGATACAAATCATGGCTCTGTTATTTGCTCTGCAAGACTGTAAATTCCTTATCCTCTCTGGGCTTGTTTCCACATCAGTCAAAACAACTCTTTCAGGATTGTAAGGATTGATAGGCATCACCTTTTCATTCTATAAGATGGAAATAACAGTAACAACTTCATGAAGCTCCTGGGAGGATTAAATGAGATAGTGGGTACAAAAGGGTTCAGCACCAGGCTTATCACATAGTTAGTGATGAATAATCGCTAGATGCAGTGTTCTTATGATAAATACAGCAGCCTTTAATAATGAGAGTTGATAACATGCTTATTGTTAATTATAAATACAGTGACTAATAGAAGAATAAAACACTTCTTGCTATGAAGTATTTCCCAGTAAAACAGATACCCAACCTCTGGATCCAAGATGTATGTGTATTTCTGAATATGTGAAGAAAACCAAAACTAAATTTGAGAGCTTGGGTCAGACCCTTAAATTTAAGGGGTTAAAGAGTCCCCAGCAGAATAAAGGCTTACCTCTGAGCTTTCTTTCCCTTTCTTCTGGCACTTTGGTGCCGGATTGCTATAGCAACCACCACAAATATGACTGCCACTGGGAACAGCACTCCAACCACAATGGAGAAATCTGCAACAGAGAGGACAGATGGCATCTACACACCACACACAGTCCTTGCTTCACTGCGCACACAAATTCATCTCCCCCTCCCCAGATAAACCTGCGTTCTCTGGAAAATATCTCATAGCCAACACAAGAAAAGCGTACTTTGATCATGATTATTGCATTAGTATCTATAAAGAGAAAATAAAGAGGAAATCAGTAGGAAACATTTAATACGAGATAAGAAAAGCATCACACCACTGAGAATTCTTTGACGGGTGATTCTGAGATAACAGGTAAATGAAGGGCTGGCAAATAGAAGAAAACGCAGAGTAGAGAGGATGTCAGAGTGGGAATGAAACGCTTTTGAAACTTCACCTTGGAATGAAACCAGCAAATGGAAATGAAACCTGGAAATGATATTCTTCTCAGAAGCAAATAAGGAGCTGAGACATTCGTAAGAAAACTGATGTAGATGACTGTTTTTCTGATATTTGTTGTATGTTGGTCAGAAAATAAATTACATGACCCTGTGAACCAGGGAATAGTTTGAACAAATATTCCTGGGTCTATGTTGTGGTTTCTATTTTACAATGTCTGCTATCTCAAGTATTCATTTCTCTTCTAATAATTGGAAACCACAAGAGACCAGGAGGTACAAGTCTGAAGAGCAATGCAAAGAGATACTGCTGTCATTACAGAGATTAGCAAACCAGTCACAAGATAACTTGTTATCACTAGGTGCCATGGTGCACACCTGTAATCCCAGCTGCTCTGGAGGCTAAGGCCGGAAGATGGCAAGTTCCAGGCTAACCTTAGCAACTTAGAAAGATTCTATTTAAAAATAAAAAAATAAAAAGAACCAGGGATGTAGCACAGTGGTAGAGCACCCCTGGGTTCAACCCCCAAAATGGAAAAAAAAAATGTTAATTGTTATATAAATGTAAGAAAAGTTCACAAGTGTGAGCACACAGGCAGAAATTAAATTCTAGGTAAGACAATAGTGTCAGTTCAAATCTCCCCATCTTCCATAAAAATTGCTTTTTAATAAAGTAGAAAGACAATGAAGCTTGTAGGCATTTGTTAGATACAATGTAGATACCTTCAGAATGAAAAGAATGTATTTAAACTAAAAATGGAATTGTAATTCTATTTTCAGGATAGCAACATATCAGAGGAACTAAAGAGGAAGTTGGTTTCACAAGCATCCCTAATTTGAAGGCACATGGTCTCAAGGTAAAGTTGGGGCATAAACAGATAGGAGTATAAAAAACAGGAACTGGGTGTTCAGTTTAAAATGGAAATAATTGAAGAGTATATCTAGTCTCTTTTATTCTGATAATGGCAGTCTAGAAAATTTAGATCGACCTTCCCACTAAAAAGAATTTTTAAAAGCCAAATAAAATGCTTCCTAAGATGAGGGGAATACTGAAAAAAAAAAATAATTAAAAAAAAAAAAAAAAACCTGGAGAAATTGTAGAGATTATTGAGAGGGCAGGAATCCAGAGACAGACATGAAAATGATCCTGGACAGAGTTAAGAAATTCAGAAAGGAATGAAGAGCAAATGAGACCCCTCATGTAAATTGTGGACTTTGGTGATAATGATGTCACCGTCAGTTCACTGATTGTTAACAAATGTACCACTCTGGAGCTGGATGTCCCTAGTGGGAGCCGCTGTGTGTGCCAGGAGAAGGGGTATAAGGGAACTCTGTTTTTTTTGATGTGCACCTAAAACTGCTCTAAAAATAAAATCTATTTTAAGAAACAGATGAAGTAGAACATTTTAGGATAAGCACTAACAGAGTCTAAAAGAAAGGTCTAACCTTCAAGTTCATAAAAAGAAAAATGGAATGATTACAATACTCAGTAAGTCCATAAGAGAGAAAAAAGAAAAAAAGGCAAGAAAAATAGAAACTATATAATTTATAATTATAGATTTATATCTAAATATATCAGTAATTACATTAAATTTAAATTAAATCTGTACTCCAGATACATTGAAAAAAGAAAAAAAGTAACACTTAAAAGAAAAAACAAAAAGCATGAGACTAAAACCTAAAAAAAGAGAAATATTTGCATGCATTTTTCTTTTTAGTAAAAGATAGATACAAAGAGAATTCAGAAAGGATGAAAGTAAAAGTATGGAAAACTGCCGTACTATATATACAAACACACAAATAAATATGATTCAGCTATCTTAGTTTCTGGGAGGTGTTGACTTTAAACAGCAAGAGGTGCTGCCAGAGATGCACTGAACCTATAAAAATAGCAGAAACCCTATTCTCTGAGAGTCTTACGAGGCCATTTTGCCTATGGAACAAGTCACAGCCCCTGGGACAGTAGAATCATCACAAAGCAAGAAAATTTGGTAAATTAAAACAATACAAATATAAAATTTGAGATTTCTTTGTCTGAAGAATAAAAACATAGGTTATGGAGAACATGATTTAAAAGTCATTAGAAAGGTTTTGAGGATTGATATCATGGATTCTGTGACTATAGAAGAGGAATTCCAAGAGGAGAGAAAAGAGGCAATGAAGTCCTAGATAATACAAAACGAAAGCTTGAAAGAGGAGAGCCGTGTCCCGGGCTGGAGGTCACCTACGGAAGACGGTGGAAGAGTCGTCACAGTTGGGGGGGGCCCATCCTTCTTCACACTGACACTGCAGCTCGTGGTCACACACCTGGAGGGGCAAGGGCGCTGTGAGTGTCCCCACTAGACTGAGCACACGCCCCAAAGCCCACTCTGAAACAGCAGTCCTACCTCCTCTCTGCCTTCATTCACCTGCCTACTAAGGTCTGAGTGAATGGCAGGCATTTCACTCTCAGTCCTTGGAAGTCTCAGAGTCAGTGCTGCTGAGGGGTAGGCTACACTCAGCTGTGATCCTTGAACCCTGAAAGCTTTCCTTCTGCTTCATTGCAACTCACTTAAAACTACCTATGACTCAGCAGGCTCAGGGACACACATTTTCAAACCTCACCGCATGTCCTTTGCACTTAGAGGAGCAATTGGCCGACTTGTAGGTCCTCTCCATGTCCACACACTCTGCATTCATGCACACCTGGAAAGGGACGTGAAAATGTGATCCCAGTGCCAGTGGCTGACTGTGTGGAATCTGGTCTTCTGTTAGTCGCTATTAGCATTATCAAACTCGCTTTTCTATTAAGGAAATCACAGTATTTTTCTGAAAGACGAAGACGGCACCTGAAAATTTTTTATAATAAAACATGTGGAGGGGCTGGGGTTGTGGCTCAGCGGTAGAGCGCTCGCCTAGCACGTGCGCCGCCCTGGTTCATCCTCAGCACCACCTAAAAACAAAGACATTGTGTACAACTAAAGCAAAAAAAAAAAAAAAAAAAAAAAAACATGTGGAAAGACCCCTTCAAAGATAGACAACTTCCTTTCTTTGCTTAATTCCTAATGGATCTTTCCCTCAATCTACAGCTTTGGTCACACACTTAAGATGAATAGCACATAATACAGGTACCCATTCTAAATAAAATTATTATGGAAAATACATGCTGATATCCCAATACATGCCATATTTTAACAACTATCATTTATGTAAAGAAAACATTGTTCTTATTTCTCTCTGAATTATTATCAGAGTTGCTATTGTTCATTGAACACCTATCAGTGTTGGAATACTAAAATTCATGAAGTTTGAAAACCTAGTCCCAAGCACCTAAGAGGCACTTGTGAAATGCTTTTGGAGGACTTAATACAGGCTTAGGCAAGTGAAGTGCATGAGCCTTATTCTGAACACTGTGCTCCTTGGAACACTAGGAGATGCTGCAGGAACGGACTTTGGTACCCGTTTTCCCTAGAGCAGCTTTGCTCTCATTTATTTTGTGCCTCTGGGCTTCCTCATGTGATTCCATTCCACTAAAGCATTCTACTGTGAAAAGTAAGTGGGAAAATTTCAACATAAAACGTCTAAATATGTTGAAGCTGCTGCTCCTAATTTGAATTGTTTTAACATGCACATAGTGTTTGCTGCAGACGTCCGACTTTATTAATATGTAGGATCCACATGTGCTTCTTGGGGTGACTGAGGTCTCCGCTAGTTCCAAGGATGAGTTTAGGAGAACACGAGTTAACCATGGTCATTCCTTGTCCCTTGTCAAGTATTAGTTTAAGAATGGGTAATAAAATTATGGGCAAGAAATGGTGATGTCAAGTCTGCCGGAAACGTGCTTCTAAGATAAATTTCTTCAGTCCTAAGAAAAGCTGCACTAGGAAAACCTTGCGTTTTCAGCCTCTGAAGCCTGGAGAGTGGGTGGTGATCCTGGACCATGCAGGCTAGTGTTCTGGAGACAGCAGGGGGCAAGGAGAAAAGGAACTGGCTCCTTGATGATGCCAATATACCACCGAATCAACCGTGCGGTGTTCTGGACTTAGGCTTGTTTGAATTAATGAACATCCTGATTGTTGAAGTCCATTTTAGCCTGGAGCAGCCTGATGCAGTATGGGAACTGATATTACAGTGTGGCAGGAACCATAAGACAAGCAATGTTGTAAAGTCAAAACCCAATTATGTCTGTGATCATGATTTAGGGGAGAGATTTTGTAACTGAGAAGAAAAAAGGGAAGTGGTGGGATGGGTAGATGTCCTGTTATACAGCCAAGTGCAGAGTAGAGAAACATGGGTCTTTGAAGTGACATCCGCTCTGGAAGAAGGTGAGAAAGTTGAGGGTATGTGATGAGGTCAATAGGCCCTGGTGTGCCACTGTCGAGGGAGAAGGTAAAGATACACAATCTTCTGCAAATGCAGGTTTGAAAAGGGAAATGGAGATGACCTTGTTGCCTGTCCTTCCCTTAGTTAAGCCAACCCCAAAAGATTGATAAAGTTTGCCTAGGCAGTGATCTATTTTTAAAAAATCCTAGCCACTCTATATTTCAGAAACAGTGACTATACAAGAAGTTAAGGGTTGACCACTGATGCTAAGGTGATCTTAATGGCAGGGAACCTAGAGATACCTAAATTCTGCCTTAGTCTACATGTCCCTCCTCCCTTAAGGCCGAGCACTGCAACTCATTCCAGCTGCTGTGAGATGTCTGAAGGCCTTTAAAAGCTTCTAGAAAACCTCAAGGAACTAGCATCTGCAAGTTGAAAGATCCAATTAAAGGCTGCCTGCTTCACGTGATATTTCTTGCCCTTGATGATGGTGCATATTTTAAGAAACATAGTGGGAAGGAAGGTTAGATGCTATGAGTATCTCTGAGAATCTAGAACTAACATTTCATTTCGAGTCAGCAGAATGTAAAACTTTCCAAATTTATATGTTTAGCTCCAAGACTCATAGGCCATATTAATTCCATATGCTTTTTTATATTTGTTTTCTAATTTTTTAACTAAACAATACCAACATTGAACCACAAAGGTAATTTTAGACTCATTTATAAGTAAATTCACATTTAAATAGCTCAAACGGGTTGGCAAATAGATAATATTTTCAGGATTGGCTTTACAACAATAGAAAATCAGGGCAACTCTTGGGTCCTATAGCTATATGAATGCAATAAAGAGGTTAACTCTAATCTCCTATGAGAGATGAACCTCATTATCAAAGTTCATGTGTTGGCCCCAGTCAAGTAGATTGTGAGGTTATTATACTTTTAATGAACGTACAGATCGTTAACTGAAGTGCAGTGTCCCACACCCTGGCACCATTAGTGGTTCCCAAACTTAACCTAGGAGAGCAAAAACACATGCTACTCCTTTAGGGCCAGCATGACAATATCACATCTTTCCTGAAATCATACCTGTAAGTCATTATTGCAAATTTCACCACAATATTTGGGAATGTTAACAACAGTTCCTGTTCTTGCTCTTTGCTAGGTTCCCTACCATTCTCATGTCTTAAAATTGCTTATATTATTACAAATTCAGATTCCTAGCTATTGAATGAATCCGATAATTGGGAAGCAAGGCAAGTGATTAATAACTGAGAAGCAAAACAACACAGCCCAACCCAAACATACCAAAAACAAACAAAAAACATTCTGAGTGATAGCCACAATTTCAACTTGCCTTGTTCTTCCCACACTTGGTTCCATTGGCCACCATGTCTATTCCTTGACTTGGATCTTCAGGATCAAACAGTTTACATGTCTGGAAAGATATTATAAATCCTTTCCAAGGCAAATTACCTGACCCGCCTTGACAGAACAACTTGCCACACATGATGTCTCTAAGGAAAAAGCCATAATTATTACAGGGTTCAGATTGTAGTTTTATACAAATGCAGATCAGCTCTGTGGCTATGAATATTTAATAAATAATGCTTCTCTTTGTAGCAGAGCATTCTAGTTTTTACTTTGTAGTCATTTTCCCCTCATTCCTCAGTAATAGAAACCCTAAACATTATCAAAATCCATTGTTGCTCAAATAAACACCTTTTCCAGAACCCAGGAGAGGTCAGTTTTACGAGTTGCCTAAGTTCTAGTCAATGGGAAAGAAGCAGAATTTTAAGCCTAGATTCTAGGAGATTGTCTGAAATAAGGAGATATCCAACCCATCAGTATTTTCTCCTTTCTGCTGTTCGGGATGTGATAGCTGGAGAAGCCCTCACAGACCAAGAGAAACACTTGAGAACAGAGTTCATAAGTGTGATGATGCTAGAAGATACACAGAGGACAGAATCCTAACATCATGGAGGACACTTAAGAAAGTAATATACTTGCTTTTATGACTATGAGCAGAAAAATTCTAACAGATAAACCCTTAATTCTCAACTAGAGTTAGGTGCATACAAAACTGAGCCTCCCATGATTTTTGAGGCATTAGTGGGATTACAAAAAGATCAGTCTCCCTGCATCTGCAGATTAAACTACTCAACGCTCAATGAAGTCATTCATTTGCCACCAATAAATGTAAGCAAAAGCAAAGGCAATAAAATTGGAGTCAATTCTTTGTGCAGAATTCAAAGGGCTGTGAAAAACTGTTCTGAAAGCAATTTCACTAGATTTTTCCAATGTCTCCTGTGGCTGCAAAAAGTATGATAAAGAAGTTGATAAAGTCATGCATTCCCTGTAAACATGAGAGGGTGTTTTTCATGAATCGTTTAGGTAGAACCAGATGAGGACAGTCATGGGCAATGGAATTCCAGGCTGACTGTCCAGTGCAGCTGAATGATTATTAAGAAGTGACTAGGAGGGCAAACTGTGGGATGATGAGACACTTGAGCCTCATGCTGCAGAAACTACCCACTGTCCATACACACAGTCATTCAGGATAACTGTGGATGCACAGGCTGCAGAGGAAACATGGAACTACTCAACTTCCTTCTCACTCACCACCTATATATCTCACTCCGACTCCCACACATTGTTTTTTACATAATTTTCCCTCTTTTGAATCTTCCTGAGTTCTTACTAAGGCGACACCCCACACCATGGTTTGTTATTTAGGCCCAGATTCCCCTAAGAGAAGGCCCTATATTCAAACTCTTTTTTTTTTTTTTTTTTTTTTTTTTTTTGGTACCAGAGATTGAACTTAAAGGCACTTGACCACTGGGCCACATCCCCAGCCCTTTTTTTTTGTATTTTATTAGAGACAGGGTCTCACTGAGTTGCTAAGTGCCTCGCCATTCCTGAGGCTGGCTTTGAACTCGCAATCCTCCTGCCTCAGCCTCCCAAGTGCTGGGATTACAGGCGTGCGCCACCGCGCCCGGCTTCAAACTCTTTTTTTATTTGATAACATTTGTCATCCAGCAACATTGGTGTTCAGTAGGAAAACTTTGGGAAAAGCTGAACTTGTTCAAGCCTCCCGTTTTAAATTACTTTGTATGTATAAAATTTGAAGCTGGTACAAAGAGTTTAGTATAATTTGAATTCTAAGCTGTCTTAAAATTGCAGAACCAAAAAAATAAAGGAGCCGGGCATGATGGCATATGCCTGTAATCCCAGCACTTGGGAAGTTGAGGCAGGAGGATCAGGAGTTCAAAGCCAGCCTCAGCAATGGCAAGGCACTTAGCAACTCAGTGAGACCCTGTCTCTAAAAAAAAAAAAAAAAAAAAAAAAGGCTGGGGATGTGGCCCAGTGATCGAGTGTCCCTGAGTTCAATCCCCAGTACCAAAAAAATAAATAAACAAATAAAATAAAGGAAAGAAATATCTCAATTGCATTCACTGAGATATTCTAATTTTTTTGGCAGGATATAATACTAAAAATAAAACAAATTGTCAATCTTGTCTCTTACCAACTCTTTTCTTTACGGAATTCCATGGCTAAATTAAATAAAACTGTAGATGTCCTGTATTGGTTATTACTCAAGTTAGATGAATAGTTCTACCTGCCAAATTTATAATGAAAAGCAGTAGATTGAAAAGTAGCTAAAGTATACTGGAAAGTTGATGGGCAAGTTTCCAACCAGCACCATTCACTGCTGCATATTTGATCTCCGACCTCCACTCTACTGTAACAACCATGCTTAGTACCATCTGCAGAAAGAGACTCAGCACCTAGCCAAAACATGGCATGTAGTAGTCACTCAGTCAGAGTGTGTCAAAATGCTTGGTTCTGGATTCTCTTTTCCTTTAACTGGGATAAATCAGAATGTGGGCTGGAAGTGTGCCATTGCCCTAGTCTGTGGAGAAGGAAGGTTCAAACAAGGCCACCTACTTTGCTTGACAGGGAATGCGGGTGTCATTCTCAATGTGACAGTATCCGTACTTGGACCCATCTTCATTCTTGTGGTAACAGGACTCATCTGCAGCCTTGGATCCTGGGTGCAGGTGGAGAGATATAGGAAACGAAAAAAGGCAAGAAATTCAGTTCTGCAAAAGACTAACAAAATAGAAAACTAGAATGAAAAGTACATATTGAGTAACCAAAAATTCTTGGGACCAGACTGTTCAAGATTTCAATGTGGAATGTGGGTGGAATTTTTCATATACATAATAAGAAAGCTTAGGGATGGGACACATGTCTAAATACAAAATTCACTTACGTTTCATGTATACCTTATATACATACTCTGAAGGTAATCTTATACAATATTTTTTAATGTAATTGGGTTTTGACTGTGACTTGTCACATGTAGCATCATGTTGGTGGTCAAAATAATTTTGGATCTGGGAGCATTTTGGATTTCATATTTTCAGATTAGGGATCCTCAGCCTGTATTATTTTTGCATAATTCCATTGACCATTTTCAGAAATAAAAATTGCCATGTTTGGTATCACAGGAACTAGTTACAATTTAAAATAATCTTTTAAATCTTCTGTCATTGAATATGGCTAATAAATTTTGAAAGCATCTGAATGATTTGCTGAAGGTTAAAAACCCATCTAATTACAGAGACTTAGCCAGAAGAGATGCTTTCTGTCACCAGCCTACAAGCATTGATATTCAAATGCTATCTTGTTTTTTTAGATCAATAATTAAACTTATTTTGAAGTATGACATTCTACAAGTTTGATGAGGAAAATATTATGGTTATTCATAGGTTTGAAAAAACATGAAATAGTGTATAAACATTCAAATGAAGACTTTAAAATGTCATAATTAGCTTAATAAGAATTTTATCAAGGAAATCAACTTAAAACACAGTTAACAAAGTATTTGATTGTAGTTATTCATCTACCAAATATAGATCTACCAAAATAGGAATACTCAAATATAAGAGAAACTAGTAGGACTAAAAGTGTTTAGTTGGATAAAATATTTTTGAAAATATTCCTATGCACATCTTCCATATAAAAGAGGAAAACTTTTGCCAGGCATGGTGGCGCATGCCTATAATCCCAGCAGCACCAGAGGCTAAGAGAGGGAGGATCACTAGTTCAAAGCCAGCCTCAGCAATGGCAAGACACTAAGCAACTCAGTGAGACCCTGTCTCTAATAAAAAATAAAAAAAAAAAAAAAAGGTTGGGGATGTGGCCCACGTGATTGAGTGTCCCCTGAGTTCAATCCCCAGTACCAAAAAAATAAATAAACAAATAAAATAAAGGAAAGAAATATCTCAATTGCATTCACTGAGATATTCTAATTTTTTTGGCAGGATATAATACTAAAAATAAAACAAATTGTCAATCTTGTCTCTTACCAACTCTTTTCTTTACGGAATTCCATGGCTAAATTAAATAAAACTGTAGATGTCCTGTATTGGTTATTACTCAAGTTAGATGAAGTTCTACCTGCCAAATTTATAATGAAAAGCAGTAGATTGAAAAGTAGCTAAAGTATACTGGAAAGTTGATGGGCAAGTTTCCAACCAGCACCATTCACTGCTGCATATTTGATCTCCGACCTCCACTCTACTGTAACAACCATGCTTAGTACCATCTGCAGAAAGAGACTCAGCACCTAGCCAAAACATGGCATGTAGTAGTCACTCAGTCAGAGTGTGTCAAAATGCTTGGTTCTGGATTCTCTTTTCCTTTAACTGGGATAAATCAGAATGTGGGCTGGAAGTGTGCCATTGCCCTAGTCTGTGGAGAAGGAAGGTTCAAACAAGGCCACCTACTTTGCTTGACAGGGAATGCGGGTGTCATTCTCAATGTGACAGTATCCGTACTTGGACCCATCTTCATTCTTGTGGTAACAGGACTCATCTGCAGCCTTGGATCCTGGGTGCAGGTGGAGAGATATAGGAAACGAAAAAAGGCAAGAAATTCAGTTCTGCAAAAGACTAACAAAATAGAAAACTAGAATGAAAAGTACATATTGAGTAACCAAAAATTCTTGGGACCAGACTGTTCAAGATTTCAATGTGGAATGTGGGTGGAATTTTTCATATACATAATAAGAAAGCTTAGGGATGGGACACATGTCTAAATACAAAATTCACTTACGTTTCATGTATACCTTATATACATACTCTGAAGGTAATCTTATACAATATTTTTTAATGTAATTGGGTTTTGACTGTGACTTGTCACATGTAGCATCATGTTGGTGGTCAAAATAATTTTGGATCTGGGAGCATTTTGGATTTCATATTTTCAGATTAGGGATCCTCAGCCTGTATTATTTTTGCATAATTCCATTGACCATTTTCAGAAATAAAAATTGCCATGTTTGGTATCACAGGAACTAGTTACAATTTAAAATAATCTTTTAAATCTTCTGTCATTGAATATGGCTAATAAATTTTGAAAGCATCTGAATGATTTGCTGAAGGTTAAAAACCCATCTAATTACAGAGACTTAGCCAGAAGAGATGCTTTCTGTCACCAGCCTACAAGCATTGATATTCAAATGCTATCTTGTTTTTTTAGATCAATAATTAAACTTATTTTGAAGTATGACATTCTACAAGTTTGATGAGGAAAATATTATGGTTATTCATAGGTTTGAAAAAAACATGAAATAGTGTATAAAACATTCAAATGAAGACTTTAAAATGTCATAATTAGCTTAATAAGAATTTTATCAAGGAAATCAACTTAAAACACAGTTAACAAAGTATTTGATTGTAGTTATTCATCTACCAAATATAGATCTACCAAAATAGGAATACTCAAATATAAGAGAAACTAGTAGGACTAAAAGTGTTTAGTTGGATAAAATATTTTTGAAAATATTCCTATGCACATCTTCCATATAAAAGAGGAAAACTTTTGCCAGGCATGGTGGCGCATGCCTATAATCCCAGCAGCACCAGAGGCTAAGAGAGGGAGGATCACTAGTTCAAAGCCAGCCTCAGCAATGGCAAGACACTAAGCAACTCAGTGAGACCCTGTCTCTAATAAAATATAAAATTGGGTTGGGGATGTGGCTACGTGGTTGAGTGCCCCTGAGTTCAACCTCTGGTACCCCACCCCTCCCCCCAAAAAAAGAGGAAAACTTTCATAAAATATCTTGTGGATATATGGCGCCATGGTAACTACTATTTATGTTCAAACTCCTACTATGTGACAAGAAAGTGACAAATGTGTTTAATTTCTCATGCAATCTCCCTTAGACTGATCAGACAAGCACAAACCAGTGGTTAGGAGGTCAGGCTCCCAACAAAACTGGGCATCTGTATGAACCAGGGCAAGTGGGCAAGTGTCAGATCTCCCTGGGTTTGCTCATCCCTAAAATGAGGACATATGCTAAAGGAGTGAGTAAATATTAGCCACTGAGAAAAGTACCTGGTGACTAGCATGTGGCTGAGAACAAGGGCCATTCTTATTGTCATTCTCATTTGATCAATAAAGAAATTAAGAACAATATTAAGTCACAGAGAGATGAAAAAAACCAACTTCATGCCGAATGCTGAGTGGAAGGCCTATGTCCTTTCCCTGAACTAGGCTGTCCTTATGAAAGATCAACAAAAGCCTCTTTCTTAGACACTGGGGAATTTTGAATAAATCTTTGACAACCAACTAACAAGTTTAAAACAAGCAAAGTCTATGAGGATATTGTGTCATTTTCAAGAAAAACCTGTTAAACATATTGTATTGCTTTGTAAGCTCAAAGCATTATAGATGAACTTCATTTTTCAATATTCAAGACAATGAGTTTTGTTGCTATATTTTCATGAGTATTTGAATGTTAGTAACATTCATTACTTATTATAATAATAAAATAGCTACAGTGAAAAAAAAGAATAATTAGGTGTGAGTAATCATATTCCTAATCCCAAACCTCTGAGTTCCCCTTGCTAATATTACAAAAAGTGTCATTCAAAGGCTGCATTTTAACTTGCTTTATCCCAATTTATATGTCAGTACATTTCCAGACATTAAATATGCTATGGCATCACAGCTGCAAGAATGTCATTGGATTAAAAACTATAGTTTATTTCACCAATCCTTAATTTTTGGATTTGGAAATATTTCACTATTATTCACTATCATTACAAAAACGGTGGCAGAAAAATTATTGTTAATACATATTTTTTGGTATGATTGCTAGGGAGTTCAGAACAATACTTTTAAGGTTGTGTAAGTGTTTTTCCACGTTCTCTCTAAAGATTGTGCTAATCCTTATTTTTACCAGTGATGTATGGAAGTTAGGTATGTTGCCACATCTTTGTCAACACCGAGCGTTAACACCTGTGACAAATCTTTGTCAGAACACAAATATAAAAGTTTAACTTGTTTTCATTCATAGTTCTCACACTGGTGGTAAGTTAAGATAATTTTATTTTTTATTGTATTTTTTCATCATTATGAACTGCCTGCTTGTGTCTTGACCACATTTTTAGTACTTTGAATTTCTACTGATATGTAGGATTTTTAATTATGCACCTATGTTATGATACTTTTCAGATCAATTTGAAATAAATTTGTTATTATTATAAATTGTAAAATTGAGAATCTGGGGACAAATCTACTTCCGTAGTATTTGATAATCGTCTTCAATGTGAGATGTAAAAGGTCTTCCCCATTCTTATCAAATAAGAATAGGCAACCTTGATTCAATAGATACTTTTGAATATTTACTAAAGTCAGGCACTATAGTAGGAGGTACTGGGAATACAACTGCGCAGAAGATGGAGAGTATCCCTATACTAGGAAGTTTACAGGCTTTAGTGGAGACAGGTAATAGAGTCAGTCAAACTAAGGCATTAGTTAGCGTCTATCACATTATTTTTTAAATCAGGTAATAAAGGAAATGCTCAGAGCTTTGCTTCTGTGCTAAAGATTTTCTTTCCCCAGGTTTTTGTCGTATAAACAAGTTAGCCAGGAAAGCATGAAGACTTATCCAGCAAAACCAGTTTCATTTCCACCTTCACTGTAGCATCCCCAGCTGCGGGAAGAACAGACGGGATGGCTGAGGCCAGACCCCAGCGAATCCCGCACTTCCGGATGCGATAATGGCACCAAGCTTTGCTCTTCAAATTGAGTCTCTTGCTGGACACAGAAGGTTTTATTTACAGATTTTTAATTTTATTTATTTTTTTTTTAGGGCTTTTTATAGAATCCTGATGTTTCTTGTTTTTCTGGGTATTTTGTCATCAGGAATGCTTTTTTCTTTCCTCATTCTTGATTTATTTTCAGTAATTAGGAAAAGTTCCTGGCAGGCAATGACCCTTTTCAGATATTTTTAGGAATATGTAGATTTTTCCTTTTTGAATAAGAATTTCCTCATTTAAGTAGAAATTTGAAAATGTAGCGGGAAGGGCTATGAAAATTAAATCCATGGACACAATGTAGATCATATTCAGGAAATCCAAATAATTGCTTTAAAAAAAACTCTTTCTTTTCTTTCTTTCTTTTCTTTAACAGAATTTTGTAACCTTAGACAGCATTTTTCTGGCCCCTCCTCGAGCCCTTGATAATCATCTTTGTATTCACTATTTCTACAAGTTCCGATGTTTTTTAGATTTTACGTGTGAGATCACTTATGTGATCTAAAATTGTCTTTGCAGGTAAATGGATGAAGTTGGAGAATATAATGCTAAGTGAAATTAGTCAATCTCAAAAATCCAAATACCAAATGTTTTCTCTGATATAAGGAGGCTGGTTCACAGTGTTGTTGGAAGGGGGTACATAGGATCAGAGGAACACTAGAATGGTCAACGGAAAGGGAGGGGAGGGAGGGAGTAAGGGGGGGTTGGAAAAAAATTGGTGGTTGAATGAGATGGATATCATTATCCTAAATGCATGATTGAAGATCTGAATGGTAATTATATACTTTGTATACAAGCAGTTGTATGTAAAAAGATACTATACTTGTGCATGATGAATAAGTAAATAAATAATAAAAAAAATTTTTAAAAAGTTAAAAATAAATAAATAAATAAATGAAATAAAAAAATAAAAAATAAAATTGTCTTTCCAACCAAAATTTTTAATACAATCAAAATTCTAAAGTTTTTGGAGAGCTTTAAATTATACTTTTATTTTGAAAGTTTTTATTATGGTTTAATCAGAGTCTGGTCTCTAAAATTCCAGTGACCAAAGTGTCCACTGGAGAATTTTTCACATTTCCTCATTGTGCTTCCACATTCCAGCCTCCACCGTTTTTTAAAAAAAAAAAAAAATAATAATAATTTTAGTTGTAGATGAACATAATGCCTTTATTTTATTTATTCTTATGTGGTGCTGAGAATCAAAACCAGTGCCTTACAGTGGTAGGCAAGCGCTCCACCACAAAGCCACAACCCCAGCCGTTGTCCTTACCTTTGGTCCCCATTTCTTTGCTCTTGGTACCATTCCCCAGTACTGTTGCCACTCCAGCATGTGTGCAATCGTGTGCGCCTGCGTGAGCGCGCACACACAGCCTTCTGAAGTTTGCTTGTCTGCGAAGCATCTTAAGGTTGACAGACAAAACCCTGGATATCCAGTTTAATTTGAATTTTAGTTTTTTTTTTTTTATGTATCTCAAATACTGCATGGGATATAGTGATGCTAAAACACAAAGATGTAGTTAACCTGAAATTAAAATTTAAATGGGCTATCATTATTTTTATTTGCCAAATCTAGCAATTCTAATCGTTAAGTTTTAAAATGCACTCATTCATGGTTTCGAGTGTGACATAGTTTAAAGAAGATGGAAAAGAACTGCCCTTTGCTCATGATTACACTGTCATCCGAATGATTTTTCTCTGCAGGTGCATAGAGAGCAAGGTTGGTCCCCTACCTGGGCCCCACATCTCGGTGCACTGCTGCTGCAGCGTAGGGCACCGCCCATTCAAGCAGTAGCCCCGCCCATTTTGGCAAGGGAAGCCATTGACGCGGAATCTATCGCTGGAGCAGCCACTGGATTTACCATCACACATCTCAGGCAGGTCGCACTCGTTGTTTGCAGGTCTGCACACAGTCCCAGCCTTTCTAAGCTGCAGTGGGGGAAAAAAGGCAGAAAAAGGCTTTTTTCCCATCTCCTTTGCACTAATACCTCAAATTAACACAAATAATCTTTTCCATTTGACCTTTTGGGGCATGGAAACTAGAGGCATAATTTTCCTTCAGTTTATTTTTGCTCTGTGTAGTTTAAAGCCATCTCTTGTTCTGTGGATGTCCATCAACACCCTAAGTCTTTAAGCAATCAATATTTTGAATCTGTAATGTAACCCCTAAAGAATCAGAGGAGAAAAGTCCCGAAGAAAAATCAAGCAACATCTCAGATGCAGAGAAGGAAGTTATTTCTCTCTTTGTTTAATGCATCTACGTGGAGATTTTCAAGATTTAAATCTGCAGCTTCAAAGATTTATCGAATCTTTTGTATTAAGGAAGATAGTTTTACAAGGAGCAGATCAGCATGACCTGAGACTTTCCCAGGCATCAGGTTTCCTTAGTCTTAATTCCTTTTATTATAAGGTTCAGATATTTCTTTTCAATTCACGTCTTCCTCTAAAACGATTCATGATGAAGAAAAAAATAACCAAAAGTTTACTTGATGTATTAACTCTGTTGCAATCTAATACTGCAAATCTTGCTCTTACTTCCTCAGAGAAAGCTCCGTAAAACTACTTCTGACCTTCATGTGCATCTGGGGGAGCAGGCCTTCTCCCGGCTATGTGCGTGGGCACATTCTCTTGGCACTCAACAGCTTTGGCACTCCTTACGCCAGTTACCAGATCAAACCCATTTTTCAGTCAGAGCATGCGCGATCCTTCACCAGCTGCTCCAGCAGGACTAGCTTTCTTGCCAGCTACCTTACAAAGATGCTTATGTCTTGCTTACTCTTAATTTGCCCCCATTTGTAAATTCTTTCCCTTCCTGTATACATCTAAATCTAAAATCAATACTTTTATTTTTCTTTCCGGTCAAGTTGAAAGCCCCATTCCCCTTGAAGGCTTACCTGACCTCTTCAGTACAAATTGCTATTCTTGTTTTCTACACATGGTGGGCAAGAACACTGAATTCGAATTTAGATGATAAGGTTTTGAATTGTTTCTCTGCCTATTTCTAGGTGCTTAACATAAGAAAATGGATTTAATCTCACTGAAAATTCATTTCTTCAACATATACCTTACAAGCTCACTGTGGGGAAAAAAATTCATGGAAAGGGTCATAGTATCAATATGGGCATCTATCTAATCATGCATTATATTTTCATCTGGTTCATGTGTGCATATGATTTCCCAAAGGGAATAAATAACAAGTTCCTTGAGATGAAAGACTGATTTTTTAATTTTATCTCTAACAAATAATAATTGATAAAACATTTATTGAATACTAAGTTCTCAAATTTGCTTCTTTTTGATCTCTTTTAATTGTACTCTCCCTCTGACAATAAAAAATAAATATAGCAAACAGTTACTATAACCATGTAGGTCATCTACAAATTAATTCTGTGCAAAGTTCTTGTGCCTTTAAAATGTGTGAAAATCTACACTAAGTGGAAGTGAATCAGTTCTCCTGCCCTTAGGAATCAATCTAACCAAGAAGAAAAATATGCAGAGAAATGAGCACAATATGGAGTTATATGCAACAGTAGAATGTAAACTACTAAATTCCACCCTAAAAGAAAAGTCAAAAGGCCCCACAGATACAGATAAAAATAACTGTGTGTGTGTGTGTGTGTGTGTGTGTGTGTGTGTGTGTGATACTGGGGATTGAACTCAGGGGCACTCGACCACTGGGTCACATCTCCAGCCCCTTTTTTGTATTTTATTTAGAGACAGGGTCTCACTAAGTTGCTAAGTGCCTCGCCATTGCTGAGGCTGGCTTTGAACTTATGATCCTCCTGCCTCAGCCACCCAAGTGCTGGGATTACAGGCGTGCGCCACCGCACCCACTCAAAAATAACTGTCTTATTTCTTTTCTTTTCTTTTTTTTTTTTTTTTTTTTTTTTGGTACCTGGGATTGAACTCAGGGGCACTCAACCACTGGGCCACATCCCCCAGCCCTTTTTTTTTGTATTTTTATTAGAGACAGGGTCTCCCTGAGTTGCTAAGTGCCTTGCCATTGCTGAGGCTGGCTTTGAACTCGCGATCCTCCTGCCTCAGCCTCCCAAAGTGCTGGGATTACAGGCGTGCGCCACCGCGCCCGGCTTAACTGTCTTATTTCTAAGAATTTCATACTGAAGTGGCTTCAAAGATTGAAGATAGGAGAACTGCTACACTATTCAAATTAAAAAAAAAAAAAAAAAAAAAAAACAACTTTTTAACCAAACACTCACTAAAGGCAGAAGCAATCACTTTTACAAAACTCGGTCCAAAAAGGCCATGCATCATGAGATACAGCAAGGATGGGACCAAATAGCATGGCTTTGGAGCAGGTCATGTTTGGGATCTGCCCACTAGCTAGTGACCATATTATTTATTTTTGGATATTTTAAATTGTATATGTTTAGGGTACACAGCATGTTTTGAAGTGCATACACAAGGTGAAATGATTACAACAGTCAACAAAATTAATATGTCCATTTCCTCACATGGTCAACTTGCACACAGAATGAGAACACATGAAATCTCTTATCTTCACAAATTTCCAGCATTCTATAGTATTACCTACACTGATGGTGATACACATTAGATCTCTAGCTTCATTCATCCTACATAACTGAAACTGTGTATCTTTTTTACCCAGCATCTGCCCAATTTTCCCCCTTCCCTACTCTTGGTAACCACTGTTCTAATCTTTGTGTCTATATTTGAACTCGTTCAGATTCCACATGTGTATGAGGTCAGGAGATATTTTTCTTTCTGTGCCTAGCTTTTGCACTTGATAATTACTCTAAGATTTTTCCAGTCATCACAGTACATAGTGGCCATTTTATGGTTCACATTTTCTGTTCTCAGCCTCCAATCATTCCAAAACAAAATGAGATAATATCACTTTCCTTGCATTGTTGGAAAATTATTTCCTTGCATGTCAATCATTCAGGGAGGACTTGGAAACGTGGTGCTTGATAAATTTTCAGAAAGAAAACCATTACTTTGCCTGTTTCACTTAACAAATTCACTGAGATGTTAATATACAGAAAAGTAATTATAAAAATAGAGCCAATTAATCTTACCTGGCATTTTTCACAGCATTCTCCTGATGCACATTGAAACCCTGCTTTAGTTTTACATGTTTCAGCATCACAGCAAATGTTGGTACATTCCTAAGATAGAACAGAAACAAATGAAAGTGATGGATTACTTTTTTGGTTCCATTTCAACAAAAGTCATATAATTTATTTATCACATAGACAGTATATTTTTTTTTGAAAAGTAAGATAAAACAAAACTTTTTTTTTTTTTTTTTTTTTTTTTTTTTTTTTTTTGGTGGCATTGAGCTCAAACTTGGGGCCTTACAAAAGCTAGGCAAATATTCTCCCACCACTGAGCTATACCGCCAGCCCGAACCAAAACCAAAGATTAGAAAAACAGATTCTAGAGTGAATGGTGGTTTGTATATATCTGAATTCTCATTACATCTCTTTTTTATAACTTACTTGTCTTTTCTATTTTTTTTTATTTAACTTAAATACCTAGTCTTACATATCAATGCCAAAAAAAAAAAAAAAAAAAAAAAAAAAATCTAGTCTTCTTGGTAAAATATACAGGAAAACAAGGAAATAAAGGGATAGTTAGGATAGTTTTTTTTTTAATAAAATTTATCTAAATAGTTGTAGAAATAATTATTTGAACTTGTCAGTTGTGTACCTATCCAGCAGTCAAATACAGTCTCTAGAGTATATACTAAAAAGCTATCTCTAAGGTCCTTTATCCAGCTCTGACTTTTAACTCCACTCTATAAGCCACATACTTTGTCTCACTCTCCCTGCCTTGGAAATTAGAAAGCCTGCCTGCCCCAGGCCCAGGCCCTGGAGAAACTCCTGCCTCAGGCAATTGTCCCTTGCGTCTATCTGGATTCCTAGACAACAGTGATACTTGTAGAGTTATAATATTTTAAATTAAAACTAAAGCCCTTATAGCCCTTACTTGAAATATGAACATCATTTGGGAAAACATATGGTTGCTCATGGAAGGAATAAGTGTATGACTTTATTTGGGAGCTAGCACACAGCCGACCCACTGAGGGTTGATGCATTACTTCTATTAGGGTTAATAAAATGGGGGAGGAGGGAGATCCCATTCAGAAACATGGCTGCCTTGTGAATAGGGTGAGATCGGAGGTCTCCTGATGGCAGCATCTCAGTCCTGAAGCAGGACAGGATGTGCCAGGTCCCTCTATGACTCGTGCTTTGACTCCAGAAACAACACCCCCAAATTCAGACTCTGGTTTCTCCACTGACCACTTCTGTGACCTTGAGCAAGCCAGCTACTCACGCTGTCTCTGCACGGTCACGGTGCCATGCTTTAAGTGATACTCAATAAGTCACAGTCACATGAGAAACTTGAAATATCTCAGCCAACAAGGAGAGATGGGGACACAAAGCCCAAGTTGGTGAGGAATGGGACAGAGCATTGAGAGTGGAATTAGCAAGTCTACTAAGCTATGCCAGCTCCTTGTCAGGAAGATCGGCCTGACAAATCCCCACCAGTGAACATATCCAAAATTGTACCATATAGTTTTACAGCATGCCACATGTTCTATGATACTTTTTCTTCTTAGCAATGATAAACAAACTAGAACCTTTGAGAAAGGGCTTGGTAGTACCTCAGCGGTCCCACAGTCACAGTCCTCTCCCACTTCTATCAACTGGTTCCCACAGATCGGGGTGGATATGATATCTGCAGGCAATGGAGTATTAAAGAGGCAATTTGGTGATTTATCTTCTAGGAACTTGTAATAGTTGACACGGCTACAGGAACTGAAGTCTGTGGGTATATAAAAGCTGTGAAGTTAAAGAAAGAGAAAATGGAATAACACCATTCTTGGCATATGGAGAGCCATATCTGACATTGGGTATGATTATACCTATAACCCTCCCCAAAAGATCAAATCCAATCCTCTGATCAACTGCTAAATCATTAGGTCATTTACATGCCTGGATTAACCTACCAGGGTGGACATAAACACGTCCAGCTTAGTGAGAACATATGATAATATTCCACAGCATTGGGTTGGCCATTTTCAATAAAAACATGACTGCCTTACACAGATAATCTCATTTAGCCTTAGATCATTTGGGGGTTGCTAAGTCCTAAAGGTAGCAAAATCCTATTTATGTACATGCCTAAGGATTCACTTTCCTTCAAACAAATTTCAACTGACAATCTCTTCATCCCACAAATAAAGATGAGGCTTAAAGAAGCAATAATATCTGGGAAACATATCAAACTATGTAACTGACATGCAGTCATGTCCTATTTTGTGAAGGGGCATGGGGAAATAACCCTGGCTTGTGTGAGCTGGGGGGTGAGAAAAGAGGAAATGAATGCCTAAAAGAGGCTGAGAGAGCTTAAAAGATAAGACTGGCGAAGTTTTGCCCAAAGCCAGGCAGGAATATGTAATCTTTTCACAGACCATCTCCATTGTCCCGTGAGAAGCTTCTTGTTTAACTAGACTTTTCTTTAGGAACCTTTTACCTACCACCAACCATTCTGAATTCATGGGAATTCTGATAAATGCTAACAACAACCACATTTGTGCACATCAGGATAGAATGATGAGATGCCCCAAGAGCAGAAAAATGATTTACTGAGACTATGTTTTATTTGACAAAAGTATCATTTAAAGATGAAGGGTAAGGTAGTGTGGCACAGATATACCCATGAATACTGCAATTATTAAATTATTAAATTAAAAAACCTGAACACATTGTTGAAGTCCTAAAGGGTGGGGTAGCCCAGCCTGGGTCAAACTCAGGAATGCACAGCTCGCCCCCAGAGGCTCACCTTACTCTTTGCTCCATCACGCACACTGTGGAGGGGCACTTGCAATCATAGGAGTCATGAATCATCCCAAGGTTGTGGCCCATTTCATGGGCCATTGTCCCCGCAACTCTATGAAGATTTCTACTGTGGTCCTAAGGATAAGAATGGGGAAATGGAATCTCTCATTTTGAAAAGGAATTATAACTTGAAGGAAGTGTTTCTCATTAAAACTCTTCCTGTTGTCTAGCGGAACAAAGAGATTGATTCTAGCTTCAGCCTTCTCTCTCTCTTACACACACACACACACACACACACACACACACACAATCTCCTCTTTGGTACTAAATACCCATCACTACATATAACTGGGCCAGTTTTTATTCTAATTTTGTGGCAAGTTCTTTCAGGGCAGACTATGTATTTTCTTTCTTTTCATCCTATGAAAACTATCACAAACCCAGATTGATAGTCACTGAAAGTATTTTGTTCCTTTTCCACCTGGGATGTAGAGAGCTGGTGATAGTTATTCTTCCACTAATCAGGGTAAAACACATAAACAACTAGACCTCCCTTTGAACCCACCAGTAAGTCAGGGTTACAGGAATCCAACGAATCTGAAAATATTTTTAAAAGGAAAGCAAGATAAAGTCTTTCTCAGAAAAACAAGACTGAAAGAACTCACTGGATTAAAGATACTTTTATTTTTAAAGTTCCCCTGGAAGGAAAAAAATATGATATTGGATAAAAACGTTGAATCTTTAAAAAAAAAAAAAAAACTAAAGAGTGTTGGGGATATGATGAAATTGCAGTAAACATAATGTTAACTTTTCTTACTTCAAGTTGCAATGTCAGACGACTCTTTATAGCAATACTAGCAGCAATGCATGTGAATTCATGGCTTACTTAAAGTTAAACATGGTAGCGATAGCACAGTGGATAGTAGGGAGAATTAAATGTATTTTCTTAAAAGTTCTTAAACTACATACGAAGCAGTGTAACATTAGTTCAAGGTAAACTGAAAAACAGAGATGTATGATAAGCCTCAGGCAATCATTAAAACAAACAGTTATCAACAAAAAGCTTAAGATGGAGATAAAGAAAATTATTATTGAAAATACTCAAAGACAGCAATAAAAATTGAAATAAACCAAAGACTAGATGGAATAGAAAACACACACACACATAATCTCAATATGCTATGCAAAACATATTTTCATATTAGATAAAAGATAAAATTCAATTACATACTGTCCACCAGAAACCTTTCCTAAGTATAAAGAAAAATGTAGGTTAAGTATGCAAGGAAGGAAAAGGATTTGTCATTGCAAATCCAAGAGTAGTTACACCGATATTAGGCAAAGTCAATGCCAGTACAAGCAATATTTTAGGGATGTATGTTTCAGGAATATGACATGATGATATGAGGTCAATTCTTTAAGAAAACATGACAACTATACTTATGTGTATACCTGATAGAGCTTTACAATTCCTGAAACAAAAAACTTAAAAAGTTAAAAGAAGAAATAGAAAAATCTGTAATTATACTTAGGTACTTTAATACCCTCTCTCTTCATTAGGATTTGAAAGACCGGAATAACACTAAGAATTAACTTGACATCATTGACAAATACAGAGCACTCTATTTAACAATAGCAGGATAACAAGTTTATGTGTAGCACTGGCTAAGTACAAACCTAAAAAAAATTTAAAATATTGAAATTCTGCAAAGTGTGTTTTAGTTCATTAAAAAAAATAAAATCAACAGTGGGTCGGGCATGTGGTGCACACCTGTAATCCCAGCAGCTTGGGAGCCTAAGGCAGGAGGACCACAAGTTCAAAGCCAGCCTTAGAAACTTAGCAAGGTCCTAAGCAACACAGTGAGACACAATTTCAAAATATAAAGGGGCTGGGGATGTGGCTCAGTGGCTAAGTGCCCGAGTTCAATCCCTGGTACAAAAAAAAAAAAAAAAAATCATTAGTGGAAATTATTACAGCTCACTTGTAATATGAGTCAAAGAAGAGCCTCCCTCAAAAATAAGAAAATATTTTGAACTGAATTAAAATAGGAGCACATATATCCAAATAGCTTGGAGGCAATTAAAGCAGGAGAGAGTGAGGGACTTATTGCATTAAAGAGCAAACTAAATGCAGTGAAATCAGAAGGAAAGGAAGGTCCAAGGCAGCAGAAATCAACGAAGTCAACAGCAGCAAAATCATAGAATCAGTGAAACCAAAAGTTGCTCACTTTAGAAGATAAATAAAATGATAAAATCCTACACAGACTGGCCACAAAAACCAGACAACACAATATTAATATCATAAATAAGAGAGGGACATTAGTTTTAAATTCTATGTTGAAAGACAATAAGGGATATTATGAATAATTCTTTGCCAAATGAGAAAATGAACAGCGTTCCTTAAAGACAAAACTACCAAGGCTTGCTCAAGTAAAGAGAGATAAATTGAATAGTCCTGATAGTTTTTTAAAGGCAGTCAATTTGTAGTCAAAAACTGTCTTGACCACACAGTCTTACTGTTGAATAGTATCAAACATTTTGGAAGGAATGATAGCAGCTCTAATTTGAAATTCCAAAGGATCTAGTTGAAAACATATTCTAAATCATTCTATGTGACTAACTTTACTACGATAACATAGAAGAAAAATAAAGAAGAAAGAAATGTATACACAAACTATAAGAAGAAAACTACACACCACCATCCCTTATGAATATTGCTGCAACAACCCTGAGGATAGATCAGGATTTTGAATCAAAGTTATACATTATGACTAAGTTGGTTTATCCTGGAATTCAAGGTTGGCTCACCACTTACAATTCAACCAATGTTATTTACCATGTCAGTAGACTAAGGGGGACTAATGATAATGATTTTCCCCATGGTTTCAATGGGAAGAGGCATTTGGCAAATGCAAATCTTAGGAGCAGAGGCTCATCTTCAAACAGACCTGAATGATGCCAACAGAATGATAAGGAGAGCAGGTTGAGGACATGAAGGCAAGGCCCACCATGGCTCCAGACAAGTCTGTTGAGCTACAAGGAAGGAATTGATGGACATGAAAATGACAATTCTAAATGATATTTTCTATAGACAGTTCATCCAGAACTTTAAATGGCTAGCAGAGAAATGCATAATATAAAATATTGCTTTTAATTTTTCTTCCGCTTTTAAAATTGCATGAGGTGTTTTTTCTACAGTGTCTTTCCTATCACCTGAAATCCAAGCACTAGAATGTAATCACCTTTAATATTTTATATGCAAGTCCTTATTCTCACACTTTTCATTTTGAAATTTATCCTTTATCCAGCTTTCTTTTGATCCAAAAAAAGTTTTTCTCTATATATCTGCTTTTGATATTGCATTACAACAATACTTTGTTTTAGTTTATATTTTTCTCGTGTATTTTTATAATCAGTTACTTTAGTTTTCCTCTAGCACTGCTTTAGTGAAATATCAATCCCACTGAAAAAAGGTTTGGACCAATTGCACTTATTTACAAGGATGAGCCCTTTGGTCTTTAGTAATTTTAATTTTGGGGTGTTTCTTTCAATTTTTCCAATTAATTATCAAAGATAATATGCTTATGCTTTTGTTTATATTCTTTTGCAATCTATACAAGGCTCGGGCCTTTGTCTTTCTCTAGAAATTTTTCAAATATTAATCCCCCTAGAGTATGCATTCACATGAAAAATGGAACCTCTATTTTTCCACAAAACATCAATAATGGAGAGTACTGATTCTATCGCACAAAATAAAAGAACTTTAACACTCCCTCCACTGTTCCTTCCCTGAAGGTTTTATCCCATATTCAATCTGATTTCAGACATTGGTTATTTTGAAATTATATCTTGTGGTATACATATTTTAAAGACCTTTGACATTTATATTTTCTTTTAAATTTATATTGTAGTTAATTATGCCTAATTCTACATTTGTCTGGCTTCAGTTCCACCATAACTACATTTATAAAAATAACCCCTTCCCCAGTTCTGGACTTATCTCTTTTTTGGTTTCTTTTCTCTGTGTGGAATATATTTGGCCTCTCATATCCTTACCTGGTTACACTTAGGTATAGTTGTCTTTTATTAATGTTTCTGGCAAATGATAAAGCTTTCCATTTGTAAATGGAAGGGCAGATAGATCCTTCATTTTATCTTTAATCAGTGCTTGTATCCTGTTTATTCTGGTCTCTTTTCAAGAAATCTCTCTCAACATTGAATTGCCATTCCTTTCCCCACATTTGTCATCTTGCCAATGATTTTTTATCATTCTAGTCTATTACTCTACATGGAAATATACTCTACATGGGAATTTTGCTGTGGAATTGGCCTGGTAAAAGTCCATGTCCCTTTTACTTATTAGCTTCAAGACCCTGGAGATCACTAATCCTTTCTACAAAGAGTGGGCCCTGTCCCCAGGTTTGTCCTTGAGTCTAGAGCTCACCAGTCTAGATTAAGGATGTGTCAGCTATTCTCCAAATACAACTGTCCAATGAGCCAGCCATGCAGGGCTCACAGCCTGAGCACTGTGCACTGCCTTCCCCTTGAATCTGGGTTGGTGTCACCATGTATTCTTGTCAAGAGAACACACCAGCAGTGACACTGTGTGACTTTTGAGGTTGGGCCATAAGAAGCCTTGATGGTTCCTCCTGGGCTTCTTGGAATGCTCACTGTGGGGGAAGCCAGTCACCTTGGTAGAAGTGAACTACCCTGAGATGGTCATATTGGAGGAAGTCTGAGGCAGTCACATGAACCAACCCAGACATCAAACACATAAGTGAAGAAGGCCTATTTTAAGTTCAGGAGTTTTGATTTATTATGCAGTAATAGATGACCAGCACCAAAAGCTTAATAGATTCTGACAGGATGTAGTCCAGTAATTTCACATGACATTTGCTGTTTTCTTAGGGAGTGGGACTTTCCAGTAATGTCAAGTCAATCATTGCTGCTTCCTTTTGTCTGATTCCACTGAAAACTATCCAGTTATCCAGCAACATTTTATTGATTTCTTTAAGTGGATATGCTCAGGTCTTATGCAATTTATAGCCATTAGATTTATTTCCTCTATTGTTTTTAGTTGATCTTCTCAGCAGGATACTGGAAGTGTGGAGGTAGAATGTAACACTCAATTTTCCTTTGATTCTAGAGGTTCTTTGAAGTAATGACTAAAGCTAATCAGTTCTTTTTAAACGTTGAGTCTAAATCCTTTTTGTTATCTAAACTGATCCCTCATTTCTATAAATCCAATAAAAACTTATGAATTATTGCCAAATTATTGATTTCTTTTAAAAAAATATTTGGATCAAAATAAGAGTATATTCCAGACTGGATCCAATGAGTGATTTTTAAATTTTTAATTCCCATTGTATCAACCCCTCCTCTTAGCTATACCCTGAGATGCCTCTTGCTTTGCTGAGGCTGTGAAAAGCTTTAATGTTAAAGATCACATGGCATGCAAAGAGGGAAATCCATACATACGTGATTAACTGCGCAACATCATGGCGTTTTCTTCTGAGCAGGTTTCTTCCCCTCCATTTAGAAAAATTTTCCAAGGTGAGGGAAGCATTCGGAGTTATCACTATCTTATCATTGTCCGTCCAGATTTCTATCCCAACTAAGGCCACATAAGCATTGAGCTTTTTATAAAGCTGTGCAAAGAGAAAAAATGGCAAAGTAATGAGTTATCATGAGACATTATCTTATTTTAATACCTCCAAGGAACTTTATTCTGTAAAACATTCATAACAGCATTGAAAAAACACTTTTCCAAACATATTTGTGAAACACAAATTACCATCTCTTTTTGCAAATGCAAAAATCCCCATTCAAAAGGAAAGTAAGATGACCTTAGCTATTTGGAGTCTATAGACTCCTTTTTGTAGAACAAAGGCTCTATGGACACAAACTTTTCCTGCTGTGATCGAAAGAATCAAGACCCTGTTATTATTAACAACATTGTGTTAATAGCTTATCACTGTGGCTTTATTTTAAGTATATTCATTTCTTTCAATATTCTTAGAGTGATAATATTTAAAAATTGGCCACATTGGTTCAACCCTGGTTTGAGCATTAGTGAAGCAACATGTTACATAAAAATGTCCTACATCCATGATAAGTGATTGCTGTGGTCTGAATGTTTGTGCTCCTCTCAAACACCCCCAGATTCACACATGGAAGTCTTGTCTTCCAAAGTGACTGCATTAGGACCTGAGTAGGTTGTGGGGACTTGAGTAGGCTGTGAAAGTGGCTGCCTCTAGAATGGGCTTAGGGCCCTTGCAAAATGAGCCTCAGAAAGCCGTCTTGCTTCTCCCACCAGCTGACGACATAGCAAGAAGGCACCATCTACAAGCCAGAAAGCAGGCCTTGCCAGTCACCAATACTGCAGGCACCTCAATTTTGAACTTCTCAGAATGCAGAAGCGTGAGAAATTAGTTTCTATTGTTTATGAGCTACCAAGTCTATGGCATTTTGTGATAGCAACTTGAATGGATTATGACAGTGATCCTTGACTCCTCAGGCCTGGACTGAATCAAATCATCCACAATGTAGATGAGATAAACTTTAGAAGTCACGAGTTAGGTTTCAGAGACAACATGCTTACTCTAAAGATAAAGCCTAAATTGTTACTATAGTTTCTAAAGATTCATGGTGACAGAACTTCTCATGGGCAACATCTGCTGAGAAATTTGAACAAAGTTTTGCTTTGTTTTTTTTTTTCCTTTATCAAATTATTTGGAAAGCCAGAAAATCATCAAAGAAAGCAGTTATTGAAAGAGAAGCAAAAAAGAAAAACAATTTACAACCAGATTATAATCCTTCCCGAATCTATATATTTGAAGCCTTTCCACTTAGACATGTTAAAGATCTCCCTTGTTTTTGAATCAGGATCCCAATCTTTCCCCTATTCAAGAATTCAGCTCTCCCATCAAATCCACTTTTTCCCAAGCCATCATCACCTCTTGCCCCAAATTGTGTCATGATCCCCCTGCTGGCCTTCTTGCTTCTGCCTCGACATCCCTTCGGTTTATTTTCAGTCTTTTCATCTTTCATCCATGTACATCTGAGACGCCACACCTCAGCCCAGGCTCTTCAGTGCTGTCCTCGCTCATGATGAGTCATGCAAAGTCCTTGCTGAGGCCCACAGGGTGCTCAGGGCCTGGTCACCCCAACCTAGGAGATGCCTCCTTTCACCTGCTCTATAGTCCTGCATCCCCACAGCCTTCCTGCCCTTTCTGCCCTTCCTCAAACCTGACAAACGAGGTTCTGCCTTCAGTGCCTCTCCTCTGCTTGGCACACTCTCCCTGGGACCACACTTCTCTCCCTTCCTGCAGGTCCCTGCTTGAATGCCACCTTATTAGAGAGGGCTTCTTTATGCCCCCTACCCACCATGATGGACCCCTCCCTCTCTCCCTCTCTCTCTATTTTCACTTTGTTTTACTTTTCTTTATGGCACCTGTCACCATCCAACACCCTATTTCCTTATTTATGTTTGTCCCCCTGATAAGAAGGTGAACTCCTTGAAGGAAGGGACTCTTGTCCACTCTGTTGTCCACTCCATTTCGGCAACAGAGAAGAGTACCTGGCACAAATTAGGTGCTCGATAATGTGGCTAGCTCTTGGGGTTCCTTCAGAGGAGTTGGGGTGATTCTTGAAGTGAGAAGATTAGCCTGACCTTGGTTGGTCTTTAGAGCATTTGCAAGACACTACCCAGAGACTCCTCATTTCAAATTGAAGATGCCAACCAACTGCTTATTCAACCAACAAGAAACAAATAGCATTTAACTAATAGAAACATACAATCATTTTTAAGATTTGGAAATTGGATGATATGAATATGTCTAAAGAACATAATTCAGTTGTTTAACTGAATTGGGTTCTGAAATGACAGATCTTTAAATTGTCTACTTAAATCCTATCTACTGTTTTCTTTGTGATCTTATGGGAATTACTGTGCTTCTGAGGATGTAATCCCTTGGCTATATGTTAAGCTTTAGTAATGTGTTATTTAGGTTGTTTTAAGGATTAAATAAGATAATGTATAGAAAAGGTGCTATTGTGCCAGAGATGAGTCTATTTTTGGTTTTGATTTTCTTGTTTTCTCTGAACCACCTTTCTACTTGGATTTGGTTTTCTGTGTTTGCTTAGTGGATTTCAGGCTAACAAAAACACCCTTTTTACCCCCTTTAAAACAAACAAACAAACAAAAAAACAGGCTTCATATCTTCATGAACCTAATAGTGTGGTATGTAAATGAGAAAAGTCTCTGACATATGATATTAATATTCAACTAAGTAGCAAGAGTTATGGTCATGCCTCAGGAGTCAGTCAGCGACCAGTCTTGGGGATCTTGATATTCTTTCTCAGATCCTTGTGCATCAATAGAAGACCCAATGATACCTTCTAGGAAAATGTTTAAAAATCCATTTAATAAAATGTATCATACCATGTCGATGTGATTGGCCATCTCAAATACCCTCTTCCGTATTTCATCCAGATTTTCATTGTACTTCTTAAACTAAAAACAATCAAGACAGAAATAGGCATTACTAGAAATTCATATAATTGGAAGGTAAGAAAGGTAGCCATACACATTCTTTGTCAGTAATTATAAGTAAGGATCCATTATTAAAGTTAACACTTAATGTTAGGAATGAATTGATTCCTTATTCCTCCAAGCTCTTGGGAATTTTCAAAATGTATTTCCAGTTAAATGTCATGGTTTCCTTAGTTGTGCAGAGTCAACATGAGGGATGGCTCATTCGTTTTTTTTTAAAAAAAAAATATGTGAAGCTGAACGTGGTGGCACACGCTTGTAATCCCAGCACTTTGGGAGGCTGAGGCAGAAGGATCGCGAGTTCAAAGCCAGCCTCAGCAGTGGTGAGGCACTTAGCAACTCAGTGAGACCCTGTCTCTAATTAAAAAAAAAAAAAAAAACACACAAAAAAAGGGCTGGGGATGTGGCCCAGTGGTCAAGTGTCCCTGAGTTCAATCCCCGGTACCACAAAAAAAAAAAAAAAAAAAAAAAAAAAATGTGAGCAGTAAATTAATTCAATGCAAGAGAAGCTAACGCTGTACTAAGTAACTAACTCATATTTTATAACATCAGACTTTGTTTTTGATATTAAACACATGGACTGCATGTTAAGAAAATCTACTACATGCAAATGCATTCTTCTAAAAGAAGATAAGTAGTGACTATCACCAATCATTTGCCTTTTACTGAAAACCCCCTTCACTGGAGTGTTATACTTGCTGCTCCCTGAGGCACAAGCATTCTAATTTACGAATGTTAACTACTTCACAGAAGATGTGAGAGAGAATTTAACTAAAGACTAAGTCTGAAGCTTGTAAGACAGCAAGAAAGGGCCATTATAGGGCCAACAACTTAATTTATGCATATAGTGTTAGTCTCCTGTTTCTGAAGGGAGAAACCATATCATGATAATTGCAGATATCAAATTTTTGAGGTTCAGAATAATTTGTAACTATAACTTATGTTTATGATTTCTCAAAACTGATCCTGACATTCATTCCCTCGGATAACAAATAATTTAATGTAAAGGAAGATTTTAAAAGATATATTTATCTGATATGATTACCTCACCATTATCCAGGACCACATAATATTCTATGTATTTCTTACGTTCTGGAAGCTTCTGGTCATTCAATTTCTGAAATATAAGGACAATTACTAAGATACCATCCTTTTCTGAAAGTCTTTCTTTTATTTGACATGTGTTATTTTACAAGAAGTTGGGTGATACCTGGAAACAGAGACAGTATTACAATTTTATCTCTATCTCAACCACCAGGATTATCCAGAATTATCTCAGAATGTTCAAGACAGAATGGACAGCCATAATATTCTAGTATGATCCCTTCATTTTACCAAATACTTTAAATGATTGCATAACTAATTTATAAGTGAGCTGGAATTAGTCTTTGGATATTCTGAACAGTGAATTTCCCCCACTGTCTTGTCATGAAATAGACAAACTTTGTTTTTTTTTTTTTTTTTTTTTTCTCCTAACCTTTTACTCTTGTCCTGGTTAATACCAATTGCCAATTGCCATTGCCAATGGTGCCATGCCCAGAGCCACCATAGCATATACCCTGATCTCTTTTCTTCATGCAGAGATGAATCTCTTTCCTTTCCAAGAAAAACACAAAACTTTTTATAGTGGATTGTGACATTGAAAAGTAGCAGATGCAGTATTCCTTCTAAATAATAAACCATCAAAGTTTATTAGCTTGTTTTTTTCCTGAAAGTGCTTATCTTTTAATAGGTGATTAAGTTTCCATTACCAAGGACAAATTACTCAAGGTAGACTTTTTGGTATTATGCAATGAGATTTGTACTTACCTCCCACTCTCCACAGGAACAAAATATTTAGTAGCACTTACTATGCACTGACAGTGTTCTGGGGACTAGGAATACAACAGGGAAATAGACTTGGTTCATCTGTTTAGGGAGCTCACAAGAGACACACAGACATGTATCAGATGGTAATTAGTGCCATGGGCTAGACTAAATGGCTGTTATGATGTTGAGTGATTATATAGTTATTTCAAAATCAATGGTTAGAAAAAGCTCCTTTAAAGAGCTGGATTATAAGAAGACATTAATAAAAATGAGAAGCCAGGGAAAGGAAAATAAAAAGGAAGATCATTCCAGCAATGAAAAAAATATTAGTAAAAGGACTCTAAGGTGAATTTGATTGGTAGGTTTAAAACACAGAAAAAGAAGTTTATGCTTTTCAGAGCACAATGGAGAAGATCATCAATGGGTGGGGAGAGCAGAGTAGGAGTCAGGAGAGGGAGAAAGGGGCCCTAATCATACATGAATCTGGAACCCATGGTCAGTGGTTTGATTTTTGTATTAAATCAATGGAAAGTCAATGAGCTTTAACTAGATAAGGAATGCAATGTGATTTACAATAAGGAATTCACATGATCTTGTGTTTGGAGAGTGGATTCTGTTAAGGCAGGAATGGGAACCGAAGGTCAGACTCTGTTGCCATGGTGATTGTGGGATGGTACCTGGGTAGGAGAGTAAAGATCTAGAATATGTGGGGAAGAATTTGCTGGCAGATACCATCTGAGGAGGAGTGAAGGAAAGAGAAATCAAGAATCATCTCCAGATATGGTCTTGATTGGTGATGAGTGGCGTCAGTGTCGAGACAGGAAGAGTGAGAGAGAAGTAGGTTTTGTTTGGGGCTTACAAATCAGTAGTTATGCTCTACCATATTAACTTTGTCATACTCATTATTTAAATGGATATATTTAGTAGGTGGTTAATTGTAACAGTCTGCTCATTAGGGGAGAGGCCATGACTGGAATCGCATCTACTACCAATGAGCACAAATCTCCTATTATTTTTTTTTCCTTCTATTTTAAGAAGACTCAGGACTGAAGGAGGTGGACCACGAAGAACATGAGATGAAGCAAAGAGAGGGATCTGGGACTGAGGTCCTCTAATATTTAGAGGTCAACCAAAGAAGGGGTAACGGAGAGGAACTTAGGAGGAGGAGCACACCAGCACCACATGGTTGCCAAGCCGGTGAGACAGGAGGAGGAGAGTCCTGTCAAGAACCATGAGGGTGACATTCACAGTGACATGCAGCCAGGACTGGTTCTTCTGGCTTCTTAGATAGTGCTGGCATAACGTAAACCCACAGTAGAGTGAGCACACTAGAAATTTTAACTCATAACTTATTTGCCCAGTGCTGACGACTCTGAGAACATTTAGAAGAGATAATTAGATGTGAAGTAGATCCTGAAGGGAATGTAAGCAATAATGACAAAGATATTTTAACATCCACTCCACAACTTAAAACACAAAGCTGTGTTGATTTTTTCTCTGTGACTACAAGCTGAACTCCAGAGAGGAAAGAAGATGCTGAGTTCCTGCAGGCAAAGCCTGCATCTATTTTGCTCCCTTCTCTATTCCTAGCACCCGTGGAAGTAATTCAGGAGAGATGAGCTGCGTGGATTCGTGAAGAGAGTGCGCTACGTTATCTCAGAACAATAATTGCCCTTTACACCTTTCTGCAGCTCTAGAGAGTATTGTGACCTAGAAGCAGGTATTACATTTTACTTCTTTCTAACCCTTGAATACTTTTGATAATAAGAATGGATCCATAAGTACTTGTTAAATGAACCATAAATGCGCAGCAACGTTTTATGATTAGTGTCTCTATAATCTACTAATTTCAACAAAACTAAAGTTTTAAGTCATTTGCGCTGCTAAGACTGGAAACCAGGACACAATACATTACAGAATCACAATGAAAATGCAGAGCTGTACGCACAATCAGTCTGGTGCTGGGCAGGCTCACATTCTGCGGCAATCCAGGCGGCCATGACACATCATCGGCGCCACAGGTGCCATTAACCTTGTCTTCCTCGGCGTTGTACTTGAAGAGTGCGTGCTCCTGTTCATCCTGATTTGTGGGGCTTAAAGGTTCAATAAAGTACCTTTGGTCTCCCTGGCTGAAGTAGCCCCTGCACAATATGATAATTCAAGATGGTTAATAAGATAGTCTTGCACTGGGAAGTATAGACTTAGAGGCTCCAAAAAGGGACCTCACAAAATTCTTAGCAAATTCCAAAGTAGTTTAATCTCAAGTCTATAAAATAAAATGAAACTTACAGTTGAAGAAGTTTTTAAATATTGCCTAAACTTGTTTGCTTTACATGGAAATAGGATGTGTTAGGGAGAAGGGACTACTATAATGTCATATAGTCAACCATGTCATCTGGCATTAGGAGGGACATTTCCTGACTCATCTGGTATTCTTCTGAAGATGTCAAAGTCTTATAGATAACGAATTAAAATCCTAGGTCTATCACTTATTGTCTATGATACCATGAAAAGATTATGTAAATTTATTCAGTTTCAATTTCTTTATCTACAATGTTCGAAGATAATACTGACCTAATAGGATGATGCTAAAGATTAAAAAAGAAGAACATGAATAGCATGTGGTCGATATTATCAATTGCTTCTCAATTCCTGCACTGAAGGGCCTGAGCTAAGATCTCTTAAACCAATATTTAATGAGTGCCTGTTATTTATTAAGCATTGGTCATGGTCTGTTCCTTCTTGAAATTTGTATTCAAATGAGGGAAATGGGTGTGTATCAAATGACTACTGTGTATGTGTGTGTGTGTGTGTGTGTGATAAATAAGTAAGATATATAATTACAACTTATACTTAGTATGAAGAAAAAGTACAAAAGCATATAATAGGGAGACTGAATTAAGTGTACCTCGAACTGGAAGATACCAAGAGTGGATATGGGGAAATGAATTATGTCTTTTGCAGTGGTTTGGGTAAAGGAGCACAGTAGCTGGGTGGTGGAGAATTTCAAAGCTGAGATGCAGTGAACATCAGGAAATATTTAAAAGATGTAATCAATCAGGGTTGATAATGGATTTTGAAGCAAGAAGTCTTCAAGGAATTTGGGGTTCTGGATTGGGCAATTAGTTATTTGATTATACCACTGAGATAAAGAAATCAGGGAAAATATCAGATTTGTGAGACAATCATTAGTTCAGTTTAAGGCACATTGAGATTGAGATTCTTTAAGATTTGCAGTTGGATATATGGAAGAGGAAATTAGATAATCAACTCTTAGCATCAGAAGAGATGTCTTACTGTAGACAGATGCCTGGAGAGTTATTATCAGACAGAAAGAAAGGAATTGATGTTAGAGTTCTGCATACAACCAGCTGGAGGGAATTCAGAGTAAGGAGAGAGGGTGGAGGGGCACTCTGGCGCCTTAAAGATTTTGACTCTAAAACTGAGTCTCAAAACCCACATTTCCAAAACAAACAAGCAAGCAAACTCTGAAAGCAACTCAGATGTGTAATTTACAAAGCACTATAAAGAGAAATGGTGTTTCCTTCACGTTTCAAAATTTTAGAGCCCTCAGGATTCACACCCAACTCTGGCATAATTGATTGTACTTGAGCACCTTCAGATTTGTTAAACACAACACACCACAACCACAGGTTCACCCAAACCATTCAAAAAGTCTTACTTTAGACCTCTACACGTGCTGATGCTCGCATCAGAATCCTTCTCATTAAGGATGCGTCCTTGATAGTAACAGTCATCCTAAAAAAAAGAAAAAGGGGTTTTGTAAAGGAAAGGATGCACACTCCTTCTTGGTCTGACAAATCTTAAATTGAAATCTTGAAATAGGACCTATAATACTTTCGAACTAGTACCTCTAGACAATAGCCCACTTATCGATATTAAAAATTAATTAAATAAAAGCTTTTTATGTATTATGATCCTTAAAGTTAGCTAATAATACAAAAAAATGCTGATAAAGTATTGATTTCATATTGGCAAAAAACTGAAGATATTTAAGGTATGAGTGTTATTGTTTGATTGGTGTCGAAGAAATAGAAATACTCTTTAAAAGAAATATATAAATATATGTCATATATATTTATCATATATATCATATATTTATGATATAAGCATATATCATAAATATATATACATACATATCATATATATTTATGATATAAACATATACCATAAATATATATATATATATCATAAATTTAAAACCTGAGGCCCCAAATAGTAGACATTTATTCTTCCCTTTAATGGTAAATCTGCCATTAAATTATTAATGTATTATATTATCTACTTATTAAATGTTTTCTAAGACCCATATGCTTCCCCCAAATGATGGATTATTCAGATTTTTAAAAAATATTTATTTATTTGCTTTGTACACAGTGCCTTTATTTTGTATGTGGTGCTGAGGATTGAACCTGGGCCATGCACGTGCTAGGCGAGCACTCTACCACGGAGCCACAACTCCAGCCCCCAGATATTATTTTTACTTTTTAATTTATTCAGAGTTCCACCAGATTTAAATGAATCCTCACAATATCCTACCACCTTTCCTTGTGGATGTCCCATGACAGACCTCTCTATCTGGGGACAGATGAGAGGCTGGCCCATGTATTATTGCTATAATCAGGATTATTTGAAGGCTTGCAATGGAAAAGGGAACTCCAAAAAGAAGGCACTGCCCCAGGCTGTCAGGTGTTCAGTCTGAGCAAAGAGGGGCTCTAGAAAGGCATCCAGAGTGGAATTCTGCAGCTGCCCTTGAGGAAGCAGCAGCCATGAGCTCACCTAACACAGGGAGTGACAGGAATGCTGGGGAACCCACCAGGACACTAGTGGTGTTTAACTCCATGATTGAAATAACCCTGAAGAAAACAATTCTAGAGAAAATAACATACTCCTGCCACCTCTCTTGAAAGCTAGAACAGATGATCAGAGGTATCATGGCTTTGTTCTTAGTAAAATGGAAAAACATTGGAAGATCATTTAAGTAGCCACCACTACTAAAAAGAAGGCACCACAGCATGGTGCAGTGCTGCTTCCTGGAAGGGACACTGTATTTAGGTGTGTGGGTTACATCCCTACTAAGAATAAATCGAGGAAACTCTGTCCTACCATGATTTGAGGGCTTGAAGTGACCTCTTTCCCTGTGGAATTATAATATGTTTCTGTGTAGTTTGGTGCAAGAAGATTCCTGGAGAAAACAAAAACAAAAAACGGCTGGGTGAAGTCAAGTGCTCAAGTAAGTTTTCTCTGGTTGCTCAGGAAAGGGTTAAGTCCTTGGGTCCTCCTTCAGACCCCTTAAGACAAGCCCAAGTAAGGAAGAGCTGATTAAATTGGAATGAATGGGAGGGACAAGGACATTCCTGAGGGATGTGGAATAGTACCTGCTTCTTTATGGGACTTCATATGCTTTGAGGAGAGACTTCTGGAAGAAGCAGAACTGAGGTCAAAGTTGATAAAAATGAATGACATGAGCAATGCATTGCTTCTATATATATGGTAGTATTTTTATATAGAGGGAGGCGGTATAATTGACAAATAAAAATTGAAGATATTTAAGGTATGCAATGCGATGGTTTGATATACATATACATTGTGAAATGATCAGCACAATCAAGCTTATTAGCATAGTTACCATTTAGTGTGCACATGCACATGTGGGTGGTGTGAATATTTAAGATCTACTCTCTTAGGAAATTCCAATTATAAAACACATCATCATCAACTATAGTCACTATGCATGTGCATTAGATATCCAGAATTTATCCATATTACAACTGAAAGTTTATAACCTTTGACCCAAATTTTCCTGCCCCTCCCCAACCCTCCTAAGCACCATTATACACCTTGCTTCTAGGAGTTGAGCTCATTTAGATTCCATATGTTAGTGAAATTATGCTATACATATCTATCTTTCTGTGCCTGGCTTATTTTACTGTGCATAATGTCACCCATGCTATTGCAAATTGTAGGATTTCCTTTTCTTGAGGTTAAATAATACACTACTGCATATGTGTGTTTACATATACCACAGCTTATTTATCCATTTATTTATCAACGGAGACTTAGGTTGATTCCATATCATATCTTTATTCTGAATTATTGTGAATAATGAATCTATTTTTATAGACAGGCATCTCTCTAGCAGGCACAGTGTTAGAACATAATGTGCATCATTTAATTTAGTTCTTTGAATAATCCTGTAAGATACATATCACTCTTCTTATTTTTAGATGAGAAAGAAGAGTTTAAAATGTAAAGAACCGTAGCCAGTGAGCTTGAATCCAAAGTTGGTGCAATTCCCATGAAACCACACGGTTGCCAGACTTGAGTTGATTGTGATTTTTTTTTTTTTTTTTTTTTTTTTTTTTTTTGCAAAAGTAATAGTCTATTGTTGTAGGGGGGAAGAAGTTTTATTGTCTTATACAGAGTGATCTGGGGATTGAAAGAGACTGAAAGCACAGATTTAGGAGAAATTATTTTTTAATTAATCTAGCTACGGGATGAGCAAGATCTGGAGAACAGCAGAGGCAGTGAAATTTGAAAAGAAAAGTTGAATTCAAATGGACCAGATGAAGAGAATGGGGAGAAGAGGACAACATGATGCATAAGAATCATGGGCAGGGAGTGGACAGTTGGTGGGAAGAATACTGATTCCGGAGTGAGGAGAGTCCAGTTCTGGTTTTGACTCTGACTTTGGCCCTGGAGTTGAATTTCTCTGTCTTGTTCTCTTCTGTGTTTCAAAGATTTTGAAATATAATCTTTTAATGCTAGAATAGTAGATTGTAGTAACATAGAGGGAATTTTTAAAATTGTAGTCTAGTACCTTGGAACATCTCCCTCTGCTATTTCATAGAATAGATAAAATACGTTTCCTCGCACCTCATTCATTGTTTTATTTCTAAACATGTAGAAAAACTAGAAAACTTTTACCCAATGAATTTCTATTACTTTAGCAGAAAGAAATATTCACTGAACCTCTTGAGTCAGTTCAGAGGAAAAAGTGATTAGTCAAGGTCCGTGAGAGGCACAAGAAGTAACAGACTCAAATATCACTTTCCTATACCCTAATTGCTAATGGTGAGGACATCAGATATGAAAGTACTTACTCGTTCTTTTTCAAATAAAGCACTGCAATTTTTCCATTGAACGGTCATTTCATACTTTAATTCAGTTTCAAATGTTCCCTACAAAAATTGCAAAAACATTTACCAGTAATTAATAAGTGTATGTAAACATTTATTTGGCTATTTCTGTTTAAATATTAGCATGTAATAATTGCTTTTATTTAGCAGTAGACTGCATGATACCAAATGTCTACCTCTTTTACTTTAATAGCTCAAGCCATTATGACTACTAAATGGACGAATTATCTGACATCTTTGTATTCAACCTTTGAAAGGTTAAATTGATGTGCTTTGCAAAGATATATTTGAATCAACAATATTTACATGACAAATATTTATATCTTAGGACAGGGGTTAGAAGATGAAGGCAAAGGGGGTTCAGGAACTTGTCAAAAAATAATAAATGCCTTTATTTGATCAATTGGGACAGTTTCAAACCAAAAAGAATATTGCATTGTGCCCTCATAGATATGCATGCACAAAATACATGTGCACACACACACACACAAGTGCATGCACACTAATGTTACACATATAAAATCAATATTTTTTAAAAAAATAAGAGCTAAATTGTGTTAACACTGCCCATGACTATAGCATGAATTCAGGAAAGGGACCCGGCTTCATAAAGAATGCAAATATCAACATTTCAAGTAGCAAGAAATCCATAAGAAAGGGCATAGAAGTAGAAATAAGTACATTGTTAAGGAAAGAAAAAACAATGTCAGGGTGACTAATAAGCATGTCATGTTAAGGAGCAGAAGTGAAAAAAGTATGTCCTGTTAATGGGACATGAAGCCACAAAAAGCCTTGGAAATTAGTCATAAGCAGTGTGATATATGTACTTTGTATACAAACAGTTGTATGTAAAAAAGATGCTATATATGTGCATTATGAATTGAAATACATACTAGTATTATAAATTTAAAAAGAAAAAATAAAATTAAATTTAAAAATTAAAAAAAAAAAAGAAGTGTGATATAATGGGTTCCATAAGGCAGCATCAGGCCTAATCTTGAACGTGGAGTTAATGTTTTCAATTATTAAATCTCAAAACATCCATGCAATACAAGGGTCATCATTATCATCTGTAAGACAAAGAATTTCAGGTTTCTGAGTATCTGCGCTTACATGGGGAGAACTCCCAAAGCTAAGCTGTGAACACAAGCTAGTTCTCTGAATTTAGATCCTGTACACCATCATGATGGATCAGAAAAACATAGGCCTGGGTAGCAACTCACCCTACTAGTGAACTTCACAAGTAATATATAGCTACACTAGACATCTGCCACATTCATCAATCATCTCCATCTACTCAATAGCTCCTAAAATTTACATTGATCATCTAGCATGTACCTGTAATGAGTCTGTGATTTTGTATCAAAACAAAATTTTCCAAATAAAACCACTTATTTTTATGGCGATGAAGAAATTGCTTTATAGCTGTGATAAAAAAAATCTTGTTATTTATATCCAAATTTTCTTCAAAATATTCAGGGGAAAAAAGGTATCTGATAATTTTAAGAGACTGCAAGAAAGCCTTTGATGAAAGCCATATTGAAGAAGAATCCAATGCATTTGGATTCCACCAAACTTAATGGAAATAATTTTTATAGATATTATTGAAAGTAGGATCGAAGAAGAAGGAAAGAAGAAGAAGAAGAAGAAAGAAGAAGAAGAAGAAGAAGAAGAAGAAGAAGAAGAGGAGGAAGAAGAAGAAGAAGTCGTCGTCGTCTATTATGGGCTCTGCTCTCCTAAATTTGCTTTGGAAGAAATACTGTGAGGAGTATTCTTTGGAAGAAATACTGTGTCTGGTAGGGGCACATGTTCTTCAAGTGAGTTGCGTTTTAGAATATTTAAGTAAGTTGTCAGCTAAGTCTCATTCATCTGTGTTTTCCTGGCTCCCAGGGAGGAACACTTCAGAGTGCAGGTAATTGCTGAGTGTATTAAGGCTTTCCTTAGCTTTCTTCTTACAACTAATGAAAGTTTGTTGAGTGACTGTTGACTGAAAACGTGTTGTTTCATTTAGTAAGCATTATCCAAATTTTAATGCTGCCTGTTTAGAAAAGGTAAAAGTTTCAAGTTAAAATGCCCATTCACTTGTAGTATTCTGTTTAAACAGCCATGGTTGTATGTCTGTAGATGGATAGATAGAAGGATACAAAATAGATAAAATAAGTTGTACCTAATTTGGGGGGAGTGCACAGAATAAATTATAAAATTGATTAAAGTTTACACTCTGTGATTTAGAACAGTTTATTCTATTTCTTAGAACTGGATTTGCAAAATAAGGTTCAAGGTAAACTTTTGGGTTGTAGTGAAGATTAGAAGGTCAAAAAACAAACACAAACATAACCACTAATGTTATTTACCTCTGAGGCATAAAGCTGAAAAATTCATAAAGTCCAGTTGATACGTTAAATATAAATATATGATGTATTTCTATGAGATGCATGTACGATACACATATACATATCTCAAATTAAAATTCTTAGATGTTTCAGAAGCTGTACCTTTTTCTCTGTTTTTTTGACCTCTCTTTTCCGTAGCGGATGGAGTCTTTTGGGATAAACCACTTCATACTCTTTTACCTCAGGGAATTCCCTTGTAGCACTTACTGAGGAAAAATAAAAGGGGAAAACAGAAGGTTTAGCTAGGAGGAATCCAAGTGGGCTGGTCAGTATTGGCCATCCTTATCACATCACCTGTGAATGATGTCACACAGAGACTGTGTGAGATCTAGGTCAGCTGCACCAGGAGAAAGACAAAACCAGAAACACATGCTTTCTCTCAAATTTTTACTAGAATCTGTGACTTCATATGTCTTCCCACTAAGTTTACCTGTGTCTCTGTTGAGTGACGGTATTTCTTTTGTACATTCCCACTCCTCTGCTGTCTTGGATGCCTGTAGTGGCTCCCTGAGTAAAGATAACAGCAGTAATACAAGGCAAAAGGAACAAGGCAGATGCCACACTAATCTCAGAAGCTAACTGGTCCCAGAATAATTGAGTGGAAGCACTTCGAAAAACACATCTTATGAAAATGAGATAACCAGTGTGTGCCATTTCTGATTCTAATGTTTTCTTCCTTGGGTTTGCCAATAGCAATATTTGAAACTAAGTCACAGAGAGAAAAGTCTCCACTATATAGGGTTGGTTCATGGAATGGGCTGAGCTGGCATTAAAAATACAGATCAACTTTGTTATTTTTTTTTTATATTCAAACAACATGAAAATTAGAGAAACACAATTTGAATAGAGAGGGAATTGGGAAGTGATATGTTACAACCTATTTGCACCTTACATGCTCATCTCCATGTTGTCTTCAGAAGTCATTGTAGAGAGAAATTCAGAGCTTTCCCAAAGCTAAGGCTGAATTTTCTACTTTCTTTTCCATTTGTCCCCATGGCCTGACTCCTGAGGAAATGTCAAGAGATCCACTCTTTGGTGGCTATAGGATGCAGAGAGCAGAAGATTTCAGAGCAGGAAGCAGCCCAACCCCACAGCATACTACGACTAGAACAGAAAGGCCTTCTTTTCTTCTTCCTGTAATAACCAGGAGGTCCTCTGAGGTAATTCATGCTCATGAAAGGACTCAAACCAAACTTCTATGGCAATATAAATTGATGCTCCTATAATTGGTCTTTTAATAAAGGTAACTGAGTCTCTGACTCAGTATTATTTGTCTGTCAGTCACCCAGGAGGTCCGTACTTCTATACCTTATCCAAAATGATTTCCCACAGAACAAAACATTCATTTCTTAACATTTTCTTCTGAAACAAGAGAAGAAATTCAAAAATTCCTAGTGATGTCAAATTTTAATCATTTTAGGGTGGGTTTAATTCATTTGATCACTCAAGAACCATTTACATTTAACTTGGAAGATTAGAAAAAAATATTAAGTTTGCTAAGAACTCTTATAGTCAAAAATGGGGTCTTAAAATAATGGAAGAGCTTTTCTTCTGGTGGCTTGATATTTGCTCTTAATAAGCATTTCAAAAACACTTAAATCCATGGTACTGACATGAGAATATCTTAATTTGGGGTTCCCTTAAAGTGTTTTTAATTGTTTGAAAAGAAGGTGCAGATTAAATGGTACTTAAAGCTTGTTCAAGTGGTCTATAATTTTATGCAAATAAATTTTTATGCAGAATCCTCTATGATGTCTTTGAAGGGGCCACCATCATTTGGGTGGGTAAATTCTAGTCAGTTGTGATATATTAAGCCTTTTCATGTTGTCACACTTCAAGAGCAACATCACCAAGTTCTCCCACTACTCATTTCATGGAAGCAGTCACTGGGTACATTTTATTTTTATTTAATTAATTTTTGGACAAGAGATAATACCATTAGTTACAAAACTTTTTTTTTCAAACAAACACACGAAGATCTAAAGAAATATTAAATGATCGTTTTCTCTTCATTCAGTTCCATTTCCTCAATTATTTCAGAGTAACAAAAAGCCAACAGGTAAGAGGATTACTCTTATCAGGAATCAACTGGTGGTATTGATGCACCTCCCTGCTGCCTCCTTTAATTCCATGACACAAAATGAGCATGCCATAAGGGGCCAGCCTGCATGCTGCAGTGCATCCTGCTGTAATTCACCTCATTGACACCAAGTTCCTGAAGCTGTATTTCACCAATGTTGCAACCTCAGTGACTTTTTAAAATCTGTATTAGTGGTTTTTATCTGTAATACTTATGATGCTAATAGGAACTATTAGAGCAGGCTCCCTTTGGGCTATAAGGTGATAACTGCCCAACTGTCTCTTTGCATAAAAGCAGAAGGTAATAGACACACTCTATTCAGAAGGAGCAAGAGGGAGAGAGGTCAGTCCATCCCATACTGGTTTTCTCTTCTGTGCATGCTGAGCCCCAGTCTTCTGGTGAGGCTTAGCATCCTAGTGTCCCAAGCAATCATGAAACTATTGAACAGGTTTTTAAATACAGACTCAGAATGTGCAAGTTCAATATACAATTTCTTTGAGCACTTCCAAATGGAAACCAAAAACAAAGCAAAACAAACAAAAGAGATTTTTTAAAAAAACAACTTCTCACTTTTTTTTTGGGGGGGGGGTATGAAATAAATGAATTTCCAAGTCATTCCAAACTCTTGCAACACAGTACATTCTCTAACAAAAACAGATAAAATTTCCCTGAAAGGCTCTTGTTTCCTAAAAGCTGGGAGGCCCCTTAAATAATGAGATCTGAGACACAACAATTTACACAGCAGATACAGGGATATAATTGACTTAAATATTCATCCTCAAGCTAGGAGGAGATAGCTCAGCCTCTTCCCAACAGAATAACATCAAGTTAATTATTTTGAAGCCTGCGGAACAAACACAGCTAACTGCCATCCAGGGATTACACAAATCCAAGGTGTAACACAATATGTTTCCACTAATTTATTTTAATACTTGCTTTCTCCCTCCCACAGAACTCATGTGTTGGATTAGTTTGTCCAGCAAAACTGGATCAAGAAAAAGAAAACTGTTATTTGTTTGAGGTGGAGATATATATGTATATATATAGTCATTTGTTTTAAAAAAGCAAAGTTCATTTACAAGATTAATATAACAACAACAACAACAAAAGATTACAATATCAGACCTTAGTCTGGATTGTTACTTTATTTTTTAAAGTATTTCTGGACATTTTGGAGAGTAGAAAATTAAGACTTAATACTGATATTTTTATTTCTGTTCAAATCTATTTGAAACTTTTTAAAGCAATGTTTTTCTAAATTGAACAAATGACATCAGCACTGAATTCAGGTTTGGGTAAGGACGTTGACTTTAGTTCTGAGATTTTGCATCTCCACAAAACAACTTGCCGTTTTAAACTTCAAGCAGCAAAAATGAGTATACACCTTGAGAAAAACACGTCCTAATGAAGCATATTATTTTGGCAACTGAGGTTAAGTTGTATACATCATTATGTGTCTTCCAGTCACCTTATAAAGGCAAGAAAGAACTGACAGTTTGAGAAAAAATAATTTTGAAAATTAGTGTATCCCCAGGATATTCTGCATCTTTAATGCACTAAAAACATCAGGATGAGTTTTGATAAATCCCACTTTTTGACTCAGAGACCATATTCCTTATTTAAGTTATGTTATAAGAAATGTAGCTTTCACTTATAAATAATACACCAACAATTTCTCCCCTGTCAGTTATAGCCCATTTATTTCCTCACCCCACAATTGCCTGTCACGTCCTTTTAAATATTTGTGTATTTTTCTTTTCCAATGATGAAATCCCATGACATTTTTCTCAGGGGATTGTGAAGCTCATTACAAGAATCTGGTCTTATTTTACATCTCATTCTTTATTTCAAGTTCATAGGAACTGGGCAAAGTCATCATCGAGGGGCACATATGCATGGTATAGACGATGGGGACCGAGAAACAAAGAGATGAGGGGAAAAAATTTGATTAAATTCTTACATTCAGGCTACAAAATAAACCCCCATGAGAAAATTAGCATGAATATTTCAGTGACCCAGGAGAAAACTTTGCAAATACATGCTGGGTGGTAAAAGAAGTGGGACAACTTTCTGTTCGGGATGGAAAATGAGAGGTAGCAGGTCCTCGTTCTTACCCCATCACCATGTCCTATGTGTGATGTCCCACTCTGGGGCATGACTTCCAGGGACACTGCATCTCTCAGCACTGTGGTGTGAAGGTGCATTCAGGAGGAGCAGAAACAGTGGGGGTTCCTAACTCCACTGTAAATGTTGTAATATGTGTGGGCACCAGTGTCAGCCATGAGACTTGGTCAGTGGATCAGCCTGATTTTTACCCTCTTGCACAAAGCTAGAATTCATGCACTTCTTATGCTTTGACTGACAGTGGGTTCCACAAGGGTTGTGGCTGTTAACATTTCTGGAAAAAATGTGAAGAATGAAGATTATTGTGGATTTTGACTCAAAAAGTAGGAATTTTAAGTCAAATACACAAATGCCTAACATCATCCCTTTATTTAAGGATATGAAGTAAAATTTTTAGGAGCCTGAAAAACAAATTGGAAAACCACTTTAGTTTTAGTGGTTTAGTTTTCATATTTTTAGTGCAGAATGGGTGCATAGGAGAAGAATATCTTTCCCTCCTAACTCCAGACTTTTTGTTGATAATTGGTCCCAGGTCCCAGCAGGCATTCTAAGACCCCAGAAAAGGTCAACTAGGGAGACTCTAGACACTTATAGAGTCCAGTGTGCTGACTGAAGTTCTGGAAATAGAAATAAGCTGGAGGAATGTGTCTCCAAATCTCACTTATCCATACTCTAATGGAGAATTTTCCAGAATGGCAAGACTGGCTAGATGTAACCTATCATTAAGTACTAGTATTTCTCCACATTTAAATTCTTAACCATTTGATACAACAAGCAAAATGGAAGTGAAACATCAACTAATATTTAACCTCAATACCTTTTTGTGAAGTAAAATCAGAGTGCTTTATAAACATAAAATTGATGAACAGTTTATTTCTAACAGTTATATTTATTAGTGCTAGTAATAAAAGTACTAAATATAAAAATGCACAGTCCAAAGGAACATAAAGAGCCTACCAAGCCCAATAATAGTAGCAGATATTTTCCAAAATATTTACACAGCCAAAACCCGGCAAATCTGTTGCATCTTTATTTACTGCATTGAAAACATTAAGATGAGTTTGGATAAATCCCACTTTTTGACTCAGAGACCCTATTCCTCATTTAAGTTATGCTGTAAGAAATGTAGCTTTTACTTCTAAATATTCTCACATCAGACGTGCGAATGTTGGTTCGAGACCTCTCATTTGTCTTCTTGGCTTTCAGTCTTCACAGCCCCCAAATGATAGGTTAAAACTAGACCAGTTGGTTAGCAAAATTGGTTGAGGAATAACAATACAACTGATCAAAATATTTTATATGACAAAGGTATTGGGAGCAGATAAAAAGCAAGCAGTTCTCTGATGCATTTAACAGAACCTGAAAAAGAGTTACTGCCTACCTGGGGCTGGAGAAAGGAGGAAAGTGAGGACCAGAAATCTCCCCGACAGCATGCTGGGTGATTCCAGGAGCACTACACCTGCTCTCTGCTCACACCTGAACACCTGTGCTGCTGGCTCCCTCCCTGCCTCCTAAGCGAGACAGAATGAAATTCCCTAGTTCACCGTCTCCACTGCAGGAAGTATTTACTGAAGGTGTTGCACAACCTCCACTGTGGTCCTGCAACAAAGGCACAGGCGGAAGTGCTGGCTGGTTCCAAGATTCCTTCATCACAAGCTGTTGTTTCTCTCCCCTTCTTCTCCATGTTCCCTGTGCAATAGAAGCCCATTTCCAGTATGTTGCTATAGCCCAATGGTCACATGCATGTAATTGCTTTTACATATGTTGATAAATGTGCCAGTAGTTTATCATATGTATAATATGTGTGTGTTGTGTATATAACATACGTATGCACATATGCACCATGTATATAGTACATGTAGTAGATATATAATAATATGTATAATTAAACATATATTCTGATATATAGTTTTTAGCTCTATTGGCAAAAAGTTATTCAGAATGTTATTCTTCCCTCACATACATATGTGGTTCTGAAGAGCAATCTCCAAGTCAATCTAATTATTATGTAAATTTCTCCTTTCCCATCAGCCTGTGTTCTATTTTCACATGATCCAGGGAGCTAGAACATCCTGAAATAAGAATGCATGACAGCAGGAGCGCAGAGTTTTCCAGATTCTGTGGTGTCTCGTAACTGACAACCAGGAAGCAGCAGGAAAGTTTGAAGCACAAAAGATGATATTTCAGGGCCTGGGATAGTGAGACTGAGTTGTGTGCGAACAGAAATAATACTACATAACTGATGAAGTAATTAATTTAATTGAGCTTCTTATTAACTTCCAGGTACTCTCCAAAATCCATTATACTTGCTATATGTTTTACTCAGCTTTGTCACTGCTGTGACTGACTGAAAGACCCGACCAGCACAACTGTAGAAGTGGAAAAGTTTATTTGGGAGCTCACAGTTTCAGAGGTCTCAGTTCATAGACAGCTGACTACATTCCTCAGGGACATCATGGCAGAAGAAGATGGCAGAGGGAAGCTCCTCACATGATGATCAGAAAGTAGAGAAAGATACTCCACTCTCCAGATACAAAATATATATACCCCAAAGCCACACCCTCAATTCCCAACTCCAGCCACACCCTACTGCTTCAGTTACCACTCAGTTAATCTTGATCAGGGGATTAATTCACTGATTGGGTTAAGACTCTTACAACCCAATCGTTTCTCCTCTGAACCTTCTTGTATTGTCTCACACCTGAGATTTTGGGGGACACCTCACATCCAAACCATAGCATTATATAATGCTAATGACACTCATGTATTATAAATACCATTTACCTCCATTTCATATGTGAAAAATATTGGAGTTTAAAAACATGAACTGTTTCAAAAGATTAAGACTCAGTCATCTTCACTGCATAGATTAAGAAGATTAAGCCGTCTGCTCAAATTACTTATAAAGAAAGTGGCAGAGGTGCTGTCTGAGCTCTTAGCCATATGCTTCAGTGTTTCTCAAATGCTTAGCAGACTTATGTACACAGTCTTGTTTCTATTGATAAGATTCCTATGAAATAGAAAACGCTGAGAACAATTTATTACTACAAACCCCACACCTAGGCCACTAAAATTATGCATTACTTTATGGATTCAGAAGCATATTATCATCATCCTAGAATGATCTCAGTGAAAATGATTTCCTTTACATCATCATAAAACTATCAAACAATAATTGTAGGGAATTTAAATTATTATAATTTATTATAATATTTGTTATTATTTTTATAGCATATCATAGTTACTGAACATTTTAACCACCAGGATTAAGAATCTCATGGGATGCATGAAAAATACTTGGTTTCAAAAATGTTTTTTTGCCTCTACAACCCAAGTTCTATAGCTTTGTTCTTTGCAGGGAAGAGATAGGATACATCCACTTTTGAATTTTTATGCATTTTTCTCCATTAATTCAGTACATATTCATTAGTACCTAGTGTATGTCAGACATTGAGATCATAACTGAAAAGCTTAGTCACTTGTCTGGGATGCTCACAGTCTGGTGAAGGAGACAGGAAGATCATTACCATGGATCTTCATGCAATGTTACCAACACATCACGGCACCTTCTTCTAGTGAATGACGGGTATGGACAGAGGTCAGAAGCCTTCCCCCAGCAGGGCAGAGAAGGCTTCCTGAAGGTAGGAGCACTGTGGTCAATGAAGAATGCAGTGGACAAGAGTGAAGAGGACATACTGTAGCACCTTCGTTTATGATTGGGGATATCTGGTATTGTTTTAGCAAGGAATGTCTGGGGGAATGGGAAGAGTCTCACCAAGCCTGAAAAAGCTCTTGCTGGACTTTGACCCAGGCACAGCACTGTCTCCAGTAAATGGCTATGGAAGAATAAATTCATAGGGTATCTTGAGCTGCTATTTCACACATAAAAATGAGTCTCTTCTTCAATTAGATTTCAAAATCCCTGGGGCCAGTACCCATGTCATATTCTCTATTGTGATTTCAGGACCCATTGTGGGCTGTTTCCTAAGATTCATACTTTTGGCTGTGGTTAAATATATATGTAATTGTGTTGCTGTGTTCTATGTATATTTTTATTATTCAAGGGCTTCAAAATGCTTTCAAAAATAATTTCTTAGATCCCAGTGTGGTAACACATGCTTAGAATCCCAGGTACTTGGGAGGATGAGGTAGGAGGATCACAAGTTTGAGGCCAGCCTCAGCAACTTAGTGAAATCCCATCTCAAAGAAAAAAAAAATTAAAGGAGCTTGGGATTAAGCTCAGTTGTAAAGTGCCCCTGGATCCAATTGTAACAACAACAACAACTCAGACCCATCTAAAGGAGACCTTATTTTGACATCTGCCTAAGGAGGGTTACGACTGAAGCACCAGGAGGACCTCACTGTAACTCTGTTTTGCCCTCAGGACCAGAATAACTATACTCCCAGGCACTCTATTCACTCAGTTAGAAGAGGAATTGCACATGTGAAAGATATATCTTCCTGCTTTATTTGTTTCTATCTACCCTTTGATGAGGGAGGAATTCCCATCCTAGTGTTACGGAGAAGGCTGAACGCATGATGATCTGCACAGGTGTTTTAGATTTAAAAATAATCCCCAAAGAGCTCATGTGTTAGGCAATATCCCAATGTTCAGAGGTGAAAAGATTGGGTTATGAGAGACAGAGCCTCATGAATGGACCACTGAAGGAGCCCTAATTAGGAAGGGCTGTTGCAGCTAGCTGGAAGCCATAAGTTCCACCTGATATGTATGTGACGCACCTGTAGGCACCCGCAAAGCTGAAGGTATACAACCGGGTGAAAGCGGTCCGAGTTAGGAGAACGAATTCATTCGGTCAGTCGGGCAGTCACTCGGTCGGTCAGAAGAATCAGAGCGGCCAGAACGTAGGCAGAGCGGTTACAGAAGAGAAACCAGATAGAAGAAGTAATGACTGGTCAGAGTTAGGCCGAGGCTCCCAAGGAAGACAGAAGACAGAAGAAAGAAGAAGGAAGAAAGAAGAGAGAAGAAAGAAGCTCTAATCTTTCTCTAAGCTAAGCTCTAAGCTCTATCTTTCTTTCTCTCTAAGACTCTAAGCTAAGAAGCTCTAAGCTCTATCTTTCTTTCTCTCTAAGACTCTAAGCTAAGAAGACAAGAAGAAAAGCTCGCTTTAATCTTTCTCTCTAAAAATCTTTCTTTCCCTCTCTAAGCTCTCTCTAAGAAAGTAGAAGTAAAAGTAGTAAAAGCTTTACTCTGCCTCCGAGAATTTTCCTCCCGTGGCGGTTTGTGGCTGACCATGACAGGCAGCTTACAGACCACTGGGTGGTAACTGTGGGAAAGTGGAGCGTGGCTGGAGCAAACAGGTCAATGAGCGTGTGTGCCCTTGGGGATTATATCTTGTCCCAAGCACCAGAAGGACCTCCTCCTCTAAGTTGTTCTTGTCTGGTATTTTGCTCACAGCAACAAGAAGTTGACTGACACAATAGGATAGAAGAGGTTGACAACCGTTCATGTCATGTCCATGGGGAGAAGGGACCACAAGGGGCAAAACTGAGGTTGCACAGTCAACAACCAGGGCTGTGAGAAGCAGGATTTGTGGTGTCAACCGAGGAGGTGGCCCCTGGTCATATCTGTGGGAGCAGAGTAGGGAGCAGATAAAAGACTTACAACCCCTTTCTCCCTTTTCTTCTAATACTCAGTAGCTCACAACTTGCAGGCTCTGCTTGTGTTTTGAGGCGGATCCTCCTTCAATCATAAATCCCACATGCAAATATTTATTCAGTTGCTACTGTGTTCTGTCCTTGTCTGCTTCTGTGACATGTGCTTCTGGGGTGGATGAGGCAATCAGTAAAGTGGAGAGAATAACAATGTTAAGAACAGGCCATCCTTTCTGATTTTTATCTCAACTCTCAACAGTGTAAAGTTGTTAGCCTGTACTCTGTCCGCCTGTGACAGTTTCTGCACATGTCTGGATGACAACCATTCATATATTCACAGATTCTATTAATTTTGTTTAGTGGATGAATCTGCTTAGCAGGTCAAGAATAAATTCATTTCTAAAAATGACATAAGAAGAGAGTAAAATAAATGCAACTGAATGTCAAAGAACTGAGAAAAGAGTCTGAAGAAATTAAGGTTTGGAATTTCTTATAAATTCTAGATATTTGGTCAAATCCTATTCTGGATATTTCTGTAAAAGTATTTTTAGATAAGGTTAACATTTCAACTAGTGGACTATGATTACAGCAGATTACCCTCGACAATGTGACTAGTCAAAGGCCTTAACACAGTAAAACAGACCTTCCCTGAGCAAAATACACTTCTGCAAACCAGCTGACTTTGGACTCAAAATGCAACTTCACTCTAGATTTTCAGCCTGCCTACTTACCCTGCAGATTTTGCATTTGCTGAGTACATGTGCAAGCACACACATACGCACATGCACGCTCATGTGCGTGCGCCCCCCCCCCACACACACATATGCACACACACACTTGATTTTGTTTCTCTGGAGAACCCTGATTAATAGAGAATGTGCCTTAGATGCATTCCTTGTATAGATTAATACATTCTTCTTTCTACCACTTAAGATATAACAGAGGAAGAAATGATTGAAACAGATGTGGAAATACATTCTCCAAGCTGGGAGTGGTGGCACATGCCTGTAATCCCAGCATCTCAGTGACTGAGGCAGGAGGACTGCAAGTTCAAGGCTAGCACCAGCAACTTAGCAAAATCCTGTCTCAAAAATAAAATAAAATAAAACAAAACACAAAGAGCTGGAGATGAAGCTCAGTGGTTAAGCACCCCCAAATTCAATCCCCGGTACAAAAAAAAAAAAAAAAAAAAATCCAAGAACAGGAAAACTAGCTTTCTTCTCTCATTGGCCTTGTTTAGTAGTCCACAGGGCATGGAGGAGAGAAGAGCAGCTAGTGTAACTCATCAGATGCTAGGGGCACTCATAAAGTGAGTACATGAAGGGGAAAGTGACCTTGAACAGGTAACTGAGAATAAGTCAGAGTGATGGACAGTTGGAGAGCTCGTGTTGCAGAAGGGAATTTCCAAATAAATCAGGTGGCCAGCAGCACCAAATCTCCACTTTAAATAAAAAGTGGGCTTTAGATGTGGCCATGAGATCACAGATGTCTTCGCCAAGGGCAGTCTCAGTGGAGCAGTGAAGACAGAGTTGACTGGAAATCCCACAGGAGGACATTGTTTATAAACCTATCCTTTGAGGAAAAGAGAAATATCAGGCTAATTTTACCCCCAGGATAAAACAGGCTGTTAATAGTTGGAAGGAATGGGTTTAGGAAGAAAAAAAATAAAATAAAATTCCAGAGTGAAAATTTAGAGCTAATCTTGCTGGGATTGAGATTATTTCATAGATCATGTTTCCTTCTCTACCCCTCTAAAGATGTCAAAATCCTTCTTTTATTGAACAGTTTTTGAATAGATGATACATGGTATGGATGTTACATTTTAAAAGTAAGTCTCCCTCTAACTCTTGCCTAAATTTTTCAATTGCCCTCTGAAACTCACTGGTTCCAACTTTTTAAAAAATCAGAGACAATTTGTATAGAAATGAGCAAATTAAAATACATTTCAGCTGAACTCTTTTTAAAATTACTCTCTTTGATTATAGTTTCATGCAGTTGATGTCTGATTCTAAGAACTTAATATTACTTAATCCATATTCAATTTTACTATGCTGCTCTTAACTCCACGCATTAAGTCTACCAAGATTATTTCTTCAGCATTTTATCATGAAGATTTGCAAACACACAAGTTACTAGAAGGATTTTACATGATGCCCACTTCCCAAATGCTACTATTAACATTTCTCTAAAAGTACCTGACTACTACTAATCACTTTATCATCATGATTACAAGACAAATTGAGTTGTCCAATATATCCGCCATCCATCATCTATTTCATATTACACATATTTTAAATGTATTTTTTTCTATCATTGCTTAAGTCATTGATAAAGCTTTTGCTCAGGGTAGACTTTCCTGAGAGATTAAAAGAGACAGGCCTTCTCAAGAAAAGTGCAAGAAGGTGGATGTTGATTTCAGGGAGGAGTTAAAAGCTGGAGCACAGTGAATTTGGCCAGCCCCGCTTTGGTATTGCCACACATCCCTGATTCTTCTCCTGGCTGGCTCGCCTTTCTCTCTGTAGCTGTTGCTGAACAACTTAAGCTTGTTCTAGACCCTTTTCTATATCACAGTGGCTACTTTCCAATAGGAAAGTTTCTCTGGGGCTGGGCTTTATATCTACATTTTACCCCCACCCTCAGCTTCTACTGCAAGGCTCTTTGCAGGCAGCATTTCTCTGTCTGGATTCTTGCCATGATTTCTCTCCTTTCCCCTTTCAGGTCATACGTAGTGATAAAGCTCCTCTGTTTTTACTAAACACAGAGGCATGCATGAACCTTCACTGGTTTCCTTAAATACTACTCATACTTTTGTGAACAGTAGCCCTAAACTCTTCTCAACTGACCACTTTTAGTCTGCCATCTTTCTTACTGGGACCTTAATTAATATATCTTTTTTTTTTTTTTTTTTTTTTTTTTTTTTTGTCCAGCGTCTTTTGTCTTTTTATTTGCTTGGATGTTTCCACACCTGCAAAGCAAAGGTCATACTCCCCCTTTGTCACATCCGAGGATACCTGATCTCCTGCAATATCCATCAACCAATCCCACAAGGAACTGCCCCTCACCCTCCAGCATGGCACGGCAAACAAACTTTCTCTACACCTCTCATTCCCTCAGACAAAGCTCTATGTTATGCAGAAGTTTAAATGGACAAATAAAGGATGAAAGCTAAATTCCAGCCAAAATTGTTGAAGTTGGCCTAGCAGAGAGATGGCAAGATCCAAGGCTCTTTGAGAAGTCCTCTCATTACCAAATCAGAAAGTGCTTGCTCTGCTTATAACCCCTAGCTGGACTCAGCAGGAAGAGCAGATATACAATTGCCTCTCCAACCATATACAGCTCAGTTGGGAGTACAGTTTCCTTTTTGAAGATGAGCTTTGAAGAAAGAGAAAGAGATGATAACACTAAGTATCTGAAATGAGATGGGATTATGAGAATGGAAAATTACTAATGAAGGCAAAATATTACTGAGAGACCAGAAACACCAAAGATATAACCAACTTCAGTTTTACAACAGGATTCACTTTCTTCTAAAGTCTTGGTCAATGATATTGAGCTCTTCTTTGGCTCATAAAATGCTTAAAAAAAAATCTGAGGAAAGCTATGGACTTTACCCCAGATAAGTACAAAAACAAAAAATAAAAAATAAAATAAACAAAATGCTGCATCAACTTCAAGTGGGAAGTACTATTCCCCTGAAGTCCACTTGTTGACCCAATTGCAGAATCAGTGTTCTGTAACAGGTACTGGTTCCTGGTATCAAAGGCAAGCTATGCAGTGGCAATCAGGAGGCACCCACCCTATTGCAACTCCAAGTCACCCCCTCCATCTAACCATCCAGGACAGAGTTCAGTCTTGCCTCCAACAAGCCACCTACCTCTGTTTTCTTTGTCAGGAAGGTCTGCCACGCTAGGGACCTGGTCTTGGAACATTTCACCCATTTCCTAGGACATCATCTTCCTAAACTGTGGTTACTTAGTAATTTTCAAAGCTTGAGAAGTTCACTACAGACAGTGAGGAAGTTAGGAAATTAGGGCAGATTTTGACTTGAAGATTTGGTTTTGGCCTCAGAGCAATATGACTGTGTGACCACTTAGTTATACAACCACTCTGCATCTTGGTTTTCTCCTCTGTAAATTAATAGAGCCAGAAAAGAACATTTAAAATTCTCCTTTCTGCACTGTTGAAGATCTCCATCAAAATGTATGTGACTGCATGACCAATATGATTCTGCAACATGTACACTTAGAAAAGTGAGAAATTATATCCCATCTATGTATTATATATCAAAGTGCATAAATGCATTCTACTGTCATGTATAACTAATTAAAACAAATTAAAAATTTTAAAAACTCAATCAAAACTGAGGAAGGAAGAGGAATATGATTTGCCCTTAATAATAATCTTGTAAAGGAAATTTTTTTAAAAAGGTGAGATTAGAGAGTCTAGTAAAATTATCAAACAGGGGAGAGCAAGTTCTACAATTTTTAAATTTTTTTTAAAGTTGTAGATGGACATAATATCTTTATTTATTTATTTTTATGGGATGTTGAGGATCAAACCCAGGGCCTCACATGTGCAAGGCAAGTGCTCTACCACTGAGACACATCCCCAGGCCTCAGTTCTAAATTTTTAATGAACATTTATTGAATCTCAAAAGCCCATTAGGAGATGGTTTCAATTTTTTCTGTGGAGAGACAGACTGATGGACTTAGGTTTTTTTCCAGAGGCATGATATTTTGAAGTATAAATTCCTTCCATTTGGAATACATTGTAAAATATACAATATCAAATAAAAATATACCGTCACCAACATATTTTCTTTATAATAATGCTTTTGTAGGGCCAAATACTTGGGTAACATATATCAATCCATAGACATTTCTGTTCTGTTCAGGAATACTGTTCTAAATTTAACATTTATATTTCCACAGAAAAAGAGACAGATTCATCTTTGATAATTAGCTTACTTTGATGACAAAGTAAGTTTGCAAAGGTAGTACTGCTTCTCAGTAAATTATAAACACACACACACACACACACACACACACACACACACACACACACAAGATGTTATCACCCTTCTGAATAGGTACAAAGATGAAGGAAAGACATCTCTCCTGGCACTAAGGAGCTTTCTCTGTCATAACACTCATTTATTATTTCCCAAACTGATCTGATTCATTTTATCCAACAATACTATACATTATACTGCAATATAATAATACTATTTAACACACACACCTCAATTTTATAGTTTTTTTATTTTATAATAGTAGTATGTATTACAATTCATAATGCACATATATAGCATCTTTTTACATACAACTGTTTGTTTACAAAGTATATTTATACCATTCAGGTCTTCAATCATGCATTTAGGATAATGATATCCATCTCACTCAATAACCTTTTTTTAATTACTTTTTATTATTTTCCCCCTCCCTCCCCCCTTGCTCCTTCCCTTCCTCTCCCTTCCCTTTGACCATTCTAGTGTTCCTCTAATCCTCCTATGCACCCCCATCCAACAACACTGTGAACTAGCCTCCTTATATCAGAGAAAACATTAAGTATTTGGATTTCTGAAATTGACTAATTTCACTTAGCATTATATTCTCCAACTTCATCCATTTACCTGCAAATGCCATTATTTTATTATCTTTTATTGCTGAGTAAAATTCCATTGTGTATATATACCACATTTTCTTTATCCACTCATCTACTGAGGAACATCTAGGTTGGTTCCACAACCTAGCTATTGTGAATTGTGCTGCTACAAATATTGAAGTGGCTGTGTCACTGTAATATGCTGTTTTTAAGTCCTTTGGGAATAGACCCAGGAGTGGGATGGCCAGGTCATAGGGTGGTTCCATTCCCAGTTTTCCAAGAAATCTCCATACTGCTTTCCATAACGGTTGTACCATTTTGCAGTCCCATCAGCAATGTATGAGTGTGCCTTTTTCCCCACATCCTCTCCAACATTTATTGTTGTTTGTGTTCTTGATAGCTGCCATTCTGACTGGAGTGAAATGAAATCTTAGAGTAGTTTTGATTTGCATTTCTCTAATTGCCAGCGATGTTGAGCACTTGTTCATGTATTTGTTGATTAATCGTGTATCTTCTTCTGAGAAATGTCTTTTCAATTCCTTAGCCTATTTATTGATTGGGTTATTTGTTTTTTTTGGTGTTAAGTTTTTTGAGTTCTTTATATTCTAGAAATTAGTGCTCCATCTGATGTGCATGTATTAAATATTTGTTCCCAATTAGTTGGCTCTCTATTCACCTCACTGATTGTTTCTTTTGCTGAAAAGAAGCTTTTTAGTTTAAATCTATCCCATTCATTAATTCTTGGTAGTAATTCTTGCGCTACAGGATTCTTATTAAGAAACTTGGAGTCTAATCCGACATGTTGGAAATTAGAGCTTACTTTTTCTTATATTAGGCGTATTGTCTCTGGTCTAATTTCTAGGTCTTTGATCCACTTTGAATTGAGTTTTGTGCATGGTGAGAGATAAGGGTTTAATTTCATTTTGTTACATATGGATTTCCAGTTTTCCCAGCACCATTTGTTGAAGAGGCTATCCTTTCTCCACTGTGCATTTTTGGCACCTTTGTCTAATATAAGTTAGCTGAAATTATATGTATTATTCTCTGTGTACTCAATTCTGTACCATTGGTCCACCAGTCTGTTTTGGTGCCAATACCATGCTGTTTTTGTTACTATTGCTCTATAGTATAATTTAAAGTCTGGTATGGTGATGCCACCTGCTTCACTTTTCTTGCTCAGGATTGCTTTGGCTATTCTGGTCTCTTATTTTTCCAGATGAATTTCATGACTGCTTTTTCTATTTCTTTGAAGAATGTCATTGGGATTTTGATTGGAATTGCATTAAATCCATATAATGTTTTTGGTAGTATAGACATTTTGACAATATTAATTCTACCTATCCAAGAACAAGGTAGGTCTTTCCATCTTCTGAGTTCTTCCATAATTTCTTTTTTTAGTGTTCTATAGTTTTCGTTATAGAGTTCTTTCACCTCTTTCATTAACTTGATTCCCAGGTATTTTATTTTTTTTGATGCTATTGTAAATGGGGTAGTTTTCATCATTTCCCTTTCAGAGTCTCTGTCACTGATGTACAGAAATGCCTTTCACTTATGGGTATTGATTTTGTATCCTGCAACTTTGCCAAATTAATTTACTAGTTGTAAAAGTTTTCTGGTAGAGTTTTTTGGGTCTTCTAGGTATATTATCATGTCATCAGCAAATAGTGCTACTTTGAGCTCTTCTTTTCCTATCTGGATCCCTTTAATTTCTTTCGTCTGTCTAATTGCTCTGGCCAGAGTTTCCAGTATTATGTTAAATAGCAGTGGTGAAAGGGGGCATCCCTGTCTAGTTTCAGTTTTTAGAGAGAATGCTTTCAATTTTTCTCCATTTAAGATAATGTTAGCTCGGGGCCTTGCATAAATAGCTTTTATAATGTTGAGATATGTTCCTGATATTCCTAGTTTTTCCAGTGTTTTGAAAATAAAGGGGTGTTGTATTTGTTCAAATGCTTTTTCTGCGTCTATTGAGATGATCATAAGATTTTTATCTTTAACTCTATTGATGTGATGTATTACATTTATTGATTTCCGAATGTTGAACCAGCCTTGTATCCCTGGAATAAACCCCACTTGATCATGGTGCACTATCTTTTTGATATGTTTTTGTATCCGATTTGCCAGAATTTTGTTGAGGATTTTTGCATCTATGTTCATTAAAGATATGGGCCTGAAGTTTTCTTTTTTGGATGTGTCTTTGCCTGGCTTTGGAATTAATGTGATATTGGCCTCATAGAAAGAGTCTAGAAGAGCTCCCTCTTTTTCTATTTCTTGAAATAGTTTGAAAAGAATTGGTATTAGTTCTTCTTTGAAAGTCTTGTAGAACTCGGCTGTAAACCCATCAGGTCCTGGACTTTTCCTTGTTGGTAGCTTTTTGATAACGTCTTCTATTTCTTCGCTTGTAATAGATCTGTTTAAATTGTGTATAGCCTCCAGTTCCAGTTTAGGCAAATCATACGACTCTAGAAATCTGTCAATGCTTTCAATATTTTTTATTTTATTGGAGTACAAGTTTTCAAAGTAATTTCTAATTATATTCTGTATATCTGAGGTGTTTGTTGTGATATTCCCTTTTTCATCACCAATGTTAGTAATTTGAGTTTTTTCTCTTCTTCTTTTCATTAGCATCACTAAGGGTCTGTCAATTTTGTTTATTTTTTCAAAGAACCAACTTTTAGTTTTGTCAATTCTTTGAATTGTTTCCTTAGTCTCAATTTCATTAATTTCTGCTCTGATTTTAATTATTTCCTGTCTTCTACTGCTCTTAGTGTTGATCTGTTCTTCTTTTTCTAATGCTTTGAGGTGTGATGTTAAGTTATTTATTTATTTATTTATTTTCTTTTAAGGAATGAACTCAATGCAATGAATTTTCCTCTTACTACTGCCTTCATAGTGTCCCAGAGATTCCTATGTGATGTATCTGTGTTCTCATTTACCTCTAGGAATTTTTTAATTTCCTCCTTGATGTCTTCTTCAACCCCTTGTTCATTCAGTAGCATGTTGTTTAGCTTCCAGTTGTTGGAGTAGTTTCTCTTATTTCTTGTTTTTTCATTGATTTCTAATTTCGTCCCTTTATGGTCTGATAGAATGCAGGGTAGTATCTCTATTTTTTTATATATTGCTGAGAGTTGCCTTGTGACATAATATATGGTCTATTTTGGAGAAGGAGCCATGTGCTGCTGAGAAAAAAGTGTATTTGTTTACTGAGGGATGAAATAGTCTATATATGTCCGTTAGGTCTATGTTATTAATTGTTTTAACGAGGCCTAAAGTTTCTTTGTTTAGCTTTTGTTTGGATGATCTATCCATTGGTGAGAGAGGTGTGTTGAAGTCCCCTAGAATAACTGTGTTGTGGTCTATTTTACTCTTGAACTTGAGAAGCGTTTGTTTGATGAATGTAGGTGCTCCATTATTTGGGGCATATAGATTTATGATTGTTATATCCTGTTGTTGAATGGTTCCCTTAAGTAGTAAGAAATATCCATCTTTGTCCCTTTTGATTAGCTTTGGCTTGAAGTCTACCTTATTTGATATGAGAATGGAAACCCCTGCTTGCTTCTGCAGGCCATGTGAGTGATAAGACTTTTCCCAGTCTTTCACCTTCAGTCTATTGACGTCTTTTCCTATGAGGTGTGTTTCTTGGAGACAGCAAATTGTTGGGTCACTTCTTTTTTTTTTTTTTTTTAATAAATTATTTATTTGCTTATTTGTACACAATGCATTTATTTGTACGTGGTGCTGAGGATCGAACCCGGGCCGCGCACGTGCTAGGCGAGCGCTCTGCCACTGAGCCACAACCCCAGCCCGGGTCACTTCTTTTAATCCATTCTGATAATCTGTGTCTTTTGAATGGCGAGTTTAGGCCATTAACATTCAGGGTTATTATTGAGATGTGATTTTTATTCCCATCCATTTTTATTTGTATTATGGTCTTTAGCTTGATTTGGTTTCTCTTCTGGTTGGTATTTCCCTTAGTTTAATATCTCCCTTTTTTGATTTTTGTTGTTATTTTTCTCTTCTTCTTCATGAACAATTTTGCCCAGGATATTCAGAAGTGCTGGCTTTCGAGTTGTGAAATCTTTTAACTTTTGCTTGTTGCAGAAGGTTTTTATTTCATCTTCAAATCTAAAGCTCAATTTTGCTGAATATAAGATTCTTGGTTGACATCCCTTTTCTTTCAGAGCTTGAAATATGCTATTTCAGGATCTTCTTGCTTTTAAGGTCTGGGTTGAAAAATCTGAACTTAGTCTGATTGGTTTCCCCCTATATGTAATCTGCTTCCTTTCTCTTGTGGCTTTTAATATTCTCTCCTTGCTCAGTATATTAGGCATTGTCATTATAATGTGTCTTGGTGTGGATCTGTTGTGATTTTGTATGTTTGGTGTTCGGTAAGCCTCTTGAACTTGGTTTTCCCATTCATTCCTCAAGTTTGAAAAATTTTCTGTAATTATTTCATTAAATAAATTACTCATTCCTTTGGCTTGAAACTCTGCCCCTTCCTCTACGCCAATCACTCTTAAGTTTGGTCTTTTTATGTTGTCCCATAATTCTTGAATGTTCTGTTCTTGATTTCTTACCATTTTTGCTGTGTAATCTAGATTTTTTCTCTAGGATATATATTTTGTCTTCATTGTCTGAGGTTCTTTCTTCCAAGTGGTCTACTCTGTTGCTGATGCTTTCAATTGAAATTTTATTTTGGTTTATTGCTTCTTTCATTTCCAGAATTTCTTTTTGGTTTCTCTTTAGAGCCTCTATCTCCCTACTGAAGTAATTTTTACTTCCTGTATTTGTTTTTGGAGTTCTTTGTCAAAATGATCTTTTACCAGCTGTATTTGCTCCCTCATCTCATTTTTTAGTTCATTCTTAAGTTCCATAAACATTTGGAATATGTAATTTCTAAATTCCATCTCTGGCATTTCACCAACTCTGCTTGCCATGGAATCTACTGAGGAGGTATGTTGATTTGTTCGTGTCACTTTCTTCCCTTGTTTCTTCATATTGATTGTGTGTCTTTTCTTCCTGCACTGTGGGACCTTGACTATTTTGATTTTACCTTAAAGCCTTATGTTGTTCCTGTAGTACAATGCTCTCAGATCCCCTTATAATTCCTTTACACTTTAAAATCTAACACTTTCTATTCAGAAAATCCCAGTTTGATCACAATGCACAGATTTAGTTAACCCAGATATTGTTTCCAATTTACTCTGTATGCTTTTGATGGGATTTTATAGTTTTAAGTATTGGACACAGAGGTGATATGTTTAGGAAAAAGGAAGTGAGTGTATTGAATTGTTCTTTCTTAGAAAGTATGAAAAGAGAGTTCTATGGAAGTGGTTTAGTATCAGCAGACGAGAGAGGAAAGAGAACGGAGTGAACAATTAGGTGGAAAGACCGATTTATATATAAACCTAACTTATGCAGCCATTGAGAGAAGAAATAAAGAAAGATGGAAAAGAAAAAAAAAAAGCAAAGGATTAGGAATTAGTGTAAGAGAGAGGATAGAGAGAGTGAGTCAATAAAATAGAGAATAAACTATATATAACACCACTTTGCTATATAGTTCAATTGTGCCTATTCTAGAAATCCCAATTTCTGCGTATAACTTGTTTTTGCCTATGTTGAGTATGCAATGGCAGGGTGTAAATGGGGAAGATGAAGGAAGTAGAAAAGATACAAAAGTGAGAAGGAAGAAAAGAAAGAAATAAAAGAGGAGCAGAAGCAAACAAACAAACACACCAGGTGTGTGCTGTTCTGCAGCTGCTATTCCTTTCTTCCTTGTTTCTTTGTCCCGGTTAGCCACTGCTTTCCTCAAAGATGGCATTTGTTCTCCTTGGGCTCAACAGCAGTTCTGCATACCTCTTGTTCAGGTCACAGCTAGGCAGGTCACAGTTCCCCCAGGAGTGGAGGGGGCTTTTCCTCTGGTCGGGTCCTGCCTGCAGCAGCAGGGAGCTGCTACTCCGGGCCCTGGAGGCCAGGTGAACTGGCGGCTGGGTCATTTCTTCCAGCAGGTGCCTACCTCTTGTTCTGGTCACAGCTCAATTTTATAGTTTTGATGCTAATAGTTTTTCATCTAATTTGACTTAACTTTATGTAGTACATGTTTCATAGTGAATTCTAAACTTTGTATTGCCTGTGTAGACTAAAAGAGCCAATGAAAATCCTGGAAAACTTCTCACATCTTCACTTTGTCCTTATTTCTTCCCAGTTAAGTATTCCTTATCATGTGTGAATCTAAGAAATGCAATTTCAAACTATCAATTTAAAAAATTTTCAAGATTTTAATTTAAATTAAGACCAAAACCTCTTCATAGTCTAGGGCTTCTTATCATGTATTTCCAATTTCATAATCTGCTGGTATAAGCAGTGACCAATAGCAGCACATTGATTTTCTGCAAATGACTATATAGACAACCAGATGAATCCTCTTCCCTCAATAAATGGAGGGCATCTGTTTACCACTGGGGCATTTCATGAGGGTATACTCTGTCAGCACTAAAAACAAGAGGTTGGGTTTTCTTCACAGACCCACATTTTTAGGCATGTCTCTAGAATCAGCACCGATCAAATAAATAACAAGGTAGTATAAAACCAACCATAAAAATATACAAGAACTGAGTGGGTAGTTGAGTGATATTGGAGCATCAGTATTAGATAGCTGATTAACATAAAAAATAAATATTGGAAAATGTGCTTTGGGAAAATTGTAGTTTCAGTTCTAAAGATGTATTTGTTGGGAGTGACCATCAAAAACTTAAAAACACAAGAACAGAGTTAGAGACTGGTAATGAACTACACTTTGGGGACTCACATACCTATTAGAGATTGTGGGAATGGAAGATAGCCTTGAGGGAGAAACTATAAACAGAGAGGATGGCCATGGAAAGGATTTAATGTAGAACTTCTTGGAGGCCACTGGAGAAAAACATGTTAATGAAAGAGTATGAGATGAAACACAAGACTGAGGACAGCCATTGTCACAGAGGATGGAGATAGAGCTAGTGCTGTGAAGATAGGAATGGTGAATAGCAAATTTAGCAAAGAGGTCACAGAAAATGAGATTTAAGAAAAGGAGGTAGAGGGAGATGAAAAGAGGTTATAGATGCGTGTTACCACTTTCACCTAAAAGGATTTGAGGAACTACCAGTCACTTAAATGATTCATGACACATGAATGAGAGAGTACATCAATATAAAATAGAAACAGGGTGAGGGAGATTTTGTATTAAGATGGGGAGAGCTAAATACACCTCAAAGCAGCTGGTCAACAAACAGGTGAGCGCAAGGATGCTGGGCAGAGAGCATACAATGGCATAATATGTCTCATAGACGAAGGAGAGAGGATTCAGTCAAGGGAGTCATTAGGAGAGATCCTTGACAGGATCAAAGAGAATAGGTTAGATGAAAATCCAGGAAAATACCAAGCTGAAACACAGAAAGTGAAGTGGCTCTTCCACTGAATGGACTCATGGATAGAGAAGATTGCCTACTCACAGAAGATGAGATGGGGAAGAAGTAGAGATCTGAAGGGAGTGGAGAAGGGAGGAAACAGCTACTTTGAATAATGCAACAGGGAGGCCACAAAAGTTAAATAAAAGGATTATGGGATGCCAATGAGTTACAACCTGCCATTAAAATTTTGGTAGAATTAGCATATATGCAATAGTTACCATAGTGATATTTGACAGCAAAAAAACATAAAGTAAACAATGTGAATTTTCCTAAGTTGAGCTTTGGAAAATTTCAGTAGGAAAAGTTGACAGAACTCTTTTCCCATAAAGTATAATATATTTTACTCTAAAATCACTGGACAAGTAATAAATAAAGAAAATGAGATTGGCAAAGGTTATGTAAGTATCAATCAGTTGAGGAGAATTTCAATAGAAATTTTGGCAGCTACCCTGACAATGGTCAAAAGGGATTCAGATAAAATGGAAGGAGAGACTGAAGAAGAGATTATAACCTCAGGTGATAATGAGATCCAGAGAGTAGGGAATTGTGAAGTCCATTGATGTTAATAATTGGGAAGAAAAAAGCTATGTAGGAAGGATTAGGTGTAGGTCTCCATAGTGGTTTCCAATATGTTTGTGGAAGCAGGGTTTTGCCCTCTGCTACCTCTTCAATGTTCTATACTTTTCAGAGATGCCTTCTGACTGATCCCTGAAGGTACATTCAATTAATAGTGCAATCTAATAATCATAAGAAATAAAAAAATCATAAAAGGATATATTTTGATTTTTTGAAGAGCAAGACCCTACTTCCTCATCATGCTGAATTACATTAATATTCTCCATATCAATTTTCAATTGTAGCACTAATAGACTTATATCCCAGTGGTTTTCGACCACACTGGCCCAACCACTTTGAACTATAGTACTTTCTCAGTGTGGAAGGCTGATGGAGGCTACACCCCATCCTACTATCCTATGTTCACTCTTTGCATGTTACCACTTTCACCTTCAAACAGGAATGAATCAAAGAACACTGGGCAACTTTTTCCAAATTATTTGGTAATTCCTATCTATAGTCTATAGTTAAGAACTTTGGCTAATATTTGCTGTTTTAGTTAGCTTTTCCCTCCTGTGACCAAAATACCTTACAAGAACAACTTTGAGGTAGAAAAGTTTATTTTGGCTCATGGTTTCACAGGGTCAGTCCACAATTGGCCAACTCCATAGCTCTGGGTCCAGGATGAGGCCAGACCTGGTGGAGGGGAAAGGCACGGGAAAGCAGCTCAGGACATGACATCCAGAAAGCAAAGAGAAAGCTCTTCTCACAGGGGACAAAGTATAAACCCCAAATGCATTCCCCTAGTGACCCACCTCCTCTAGCCACACCCCAGCTTCCTACAGTTAACACCAAATTAATTCTTATCAGTGAAGTAATCCACTGATTAGGTTACAGTTCTCATAATCCAAACACTCCACTCCACCTCTTAACATTCCTGCATTGTCTCACATATGAGCTTTTGGGGACAATACATATCCAAAGGATAACATTTACTCTTAGAAAAACACACTGTACAATCCTAATTTTGTTGAAGACCCGTGGTCTTTACTGCAACAGTTATTCCCACAGGGAGAATTTGATCAAAGGATCCTGTTGAAGACCAAATCCTTTCGATCACTGTGAAGATCTGACTGAGGCTGGAGTTTTAGTGTTCTAACTAAAGCTCTAACACTAGTTTTGGTGTTTTAAAAGTGTTTAGTTTCTAACTGCAACATTTATTGTAACTGAAAGAAGTTTGAAGATCAATTAATCTGCACTTTCAGTGAAAAACACAAATAAAATGCAGGTTTGATTACATTGTCTATGTATTTCGTATGGTCAGTTGAGACTGTTTTAAAGGTCAGTAGTTTTCACCCGCTTTGCACATCAGAATCACCTTAAGAGTTATGCAAAAACATCAATGCCCAGACATCCTTCAGCTTAATTAAATAGGGGTTCTCCAGGGTTGAGACCCAGACTTACATATTTGGTAAAATCTCCTCAAGTGATTCAAATACTTAGCCAGGCTTGAGAGGCACTGACCTCAGCCTTTGAGTCTATAAATTCACTAGGTTAAAATAAATAGGTTCCGAAAACCTATCTTTTTGGATGGCTGTAGTTCTCCACTTGTAACTTCTCCTGTCTCTTGAATAAACAGCTCTCATTTCTTATTTCACCATTTTAACTTTTCCTGAGTATTGCTGAAGAGCTTTATACTGGGAGGTGACTCATAAATGCTGAAATAAAGCAAAAGCCTACTCTTAAAGCTCATCTGAGAAAATTACCCACTAAAAATCATGGCATTTGCAGGTAAGTGGATGGAGTTGGAGAAAATAATGCTAAGTGAAGTTAGCCAATCCCAAAAAAGCAAGGGTCAAATGATCTCTTTGATATGAAGATACTAACTTATAAAGGCAAGGGAGTGGGGATGAGAGGAATGAAAGAACTTTAAATACCAAATAGGGGGGAGGGGGGAGGCAAGGGGATAGGAATAATAGCAGACTGAGTTATCCATGATTACCCTAAATACATGTATGAAGACACAATTGTAAAAATATTTTATATAAAACCAGCAAATTGAAAAATTGTGCTCTTTATATGTAATATGAAATGAAATGTACTCTGCAAACATATGTAACAAATTAGACCATAAAAATAAGAATAAATATGTGAAGTTGAAAGGAAAAAAAATTGAAAACCAAAATGTAAGAATGGTTTAAAGTGGATGAAGACCAAGCTGTCATACAGGAAGAGTTCAGCATTGGTTTGAGAAGGATTTGGGAAGCTTCAAGGTTACCTTTTCTGACACTGTTCGAGTCAACAGCATCAAGAGCTGGGATTACGACTGAGCCAAGTCAGCAGGGTTCACTTGGCACCTGAACTGCACAATTTATAGTGGACTTAGTTTAAGGAGAAACCTCAGCTACTCAAAAAGGACAGGGCAAAGCTAGCTCAGATTTATGTAGACTCTTAGAGAAAATAAAGGGAAACAAAACAATTGACTTTCGTAGACCTTTTTCCCACAGTCACCTTGAATCTATTTCACCTTGACTCCTGTCTGAAGTTTGTGCTTTCCTCGAAATCATCAACAAAACAGACAATTGTCTTTGAAACCAACAACAAGAAAAACAGGATAGATAGGAAGTACAGGCTGTGACCATGGGCTCCTGTCATGTCCCCATCCGCCCTCTGCCACCCAGCAGTCTTTGAACTCGTACCACACATCAGTGGTTGGGAAAAAGGGCAGAGCTTCACATTGTCTCGTTCAACTATGCTTCAGTAAGTTCTTTTTATGCTGAAAAGACATTTAATACCTGTCAAGATCCTACTGACCAGGCATATTCCCTGACTGTACAAAACTGACTCTGATTTTTTCTTCTCATGAATACCTATAGTGCTTAATGCCTCCAACAATCTTAAGGCATTTAGTGAAAACTATTTTTAACATCAGTCACCTTTCTGCATATGTATTTATTGGCTCATATACTAGTTACAGTATAATTTCCCTTTGCCAAATTTTCTAATGGGGGTAATAATGGTAGTTGTCTCATTAAATCATTGTGAAAATTCAATGAGTTAGTAATACCCATGAAGTTTCTAGAACAGTGCTTGGTCCAAAGTACCTGAAACAAGTTATAAAAGTGATTGTAATATTCTTAATCTGACTGAAGGGTCCTCAAGAGATTTGATTACTCCATTGAGCTTATCACAGTGTGGATAATTGGTATATATTTGTTGATTTGCATTGTATGTGAAGGCTTACATCCATACTCTTAGTTATTAGGAACCTAAAAAAATTGTTGCATTTGCATCATCTTAAACCTTGCTATAAATAAAGCACTCCTTGAGAGAAGTAGCTTCATGCTGAACAGTTTTATCTTATCAAAGTAAATAATAAATGCAGTTATAACCACTACGGCTGACAAAATTAAAAATTGCATACATTAGTCTCTGGCTGGAATATCTGGACCAGGGCAAAAGGATAATAAACAGATGACACAGCAAAGTACAAGTTAATACAGGTAATTAAGAGCTCACTTTTTGATCTATGGTATGATAGTCATTGCTCTGTCACTTGGTACCAAGTTAAAAACAAAACTCAGCTAAACTTCTGGCAAGTAAGTACATATGTATTTGTAAAACCTCATAGCAAAAATCAAACTATTAAACTTTCATTTTATTATAGCTTATTCCTGATGTAAAATCGATGCATAATGTAAATACAAACTCTCCTCTGCCTGTGCCTGTCCTCTTTCTCTTTAGCTTTTCAGGATATACTTAACCATATAAGAAAGAGAAAAGTGAAATAAAAGGCTAAGGAAGAATATCGTATTAAAATGTCTTCGTGAAGAACAATCATACGAGGAGAAATTTATTCTTAAGTGTGTCCTCTGAAACAGTATTTATATGTTAAACAAGCATCAACCAGGAGATTTAAAGACACCCTTTAAATTGAGCTGTGAGAAATAAGCAGTGTGGTTGAACCCTGCAAAGCCCTCAGGAGCAGAGGTGGAACCCAGCACCAGGAGAGAGCCTGTGTCACAATGCTCCTGTGTGTGGTAGGGGTGGACAGAGAAGACAAATGCCAGCTAAGAAGACACATGTTAATACCTGGGAGTTGTGGTCATCCAGGAACTGCCACCAACTTGCTGGGTGGTTTAGACAAGCCCCTCTGTCTCTGGCTCCATTCACTAAATGTGGATGACATTATTTACTTGTGCACCACAGAATAGAGGAAAAGACAGATTTTTTTAAAGTCTAATGGACAAATAAAGATGGTCTGTAAACTAAGAACTTGTAAGTTTTTATCAAAATAGAAACAAAATACCTCATTTTGTGTATGTGTTTATTGCCGTGCAGCTGCTTTTAAGACTGATGTAATAATTGGAACTGAAAAAGAAAATTTGGTTTGAAGCAAAAAATTAGTTATTATCTCTTGGGTAGGAATGGAAAGCATTTTCAGGCAGTTTGGTAAGCATTTTCTAAATTCCAATTACAATATGTTGTCAGAACTCAAATTCAACAAAATGCCTTGGTTGATCTATCTACTCCTTTTACATGTAATGTACCCTGGGTCATATTTTCGTAATTTAATCCTGTGAATTCCACTTAGTGTCTACTGTCTACTACAAAGTGTATTGAATGACTCATTACTGAGTAAGGAAATATATTACTCAAATGTGATCAATGGAGTAGCTTTTATTTGGTGGCTTCCTCAGTTGCTGAGAAAGATACTTTATTCTTCTAATAATTGAAACACTTTTTGTACATATTAGTAATATGTTGATGTAATATGGGTTTTTCTAAAATGAATTTTTATAAAACTAGATAAGATTCTTGTTACTGTTAGTAAGCCACGAGCTAAAACTAGCTGTGCAGTGCCTTGGGGTAACAGGCTCTTCATCTGCATGCATGAAACCTGTCTTCCCCAGAGGGTTGTGTGTTGGAAGGTATTTGCTGCTGCGTTATTTTTTGCAATTGCTAAGCCAAGTCACTTCTTGCTCTCATCCATTTTATCTTAAATGCTACCATTCCTATGATATCCATATGAAAACATGTCTTTATTTAGCCTAACTAGAGCTTCTCTGGACAAGTCTCTCCCCTCACCACTAGCCTCCACACTCCTCCTCTTTATTTCTCCTTTCCATCCCGAAATTATGGAAGAACACACACTCCCACAAACACATCGCTGAAACTTCTCCCCCCAAAACACAAAAAAACAATCTCTAGAAATTTGTGACTAATGAGAAATTAGATATTAATAGACTTTACAAAGCAATCTTTACCTGGGCTGGGGATGTAACTCAGTGGTAGAGCACTTACCTAGTGTGCCAAAACCCTGAATTTGATCCCCAGTACTGCACAAACAAACAACAGCACTTTACCAAAAGTTAGAATTTAAAATAAAAATTTTAAAAACCAGTTGAATGTCTTGAGATTAAAGTAAGATCAAACAGGAAGAAAGTTCTAACAATATGGAATCAGTTTCTCCCTTTCTTCTATAAGAAGCTTCTGACTGTTGAAACCCATCTGTGATACTGTATTTATAAGCCAAATTAATGAAAGACCTCACAAAATCTGTTTAGATATTTAGTAACATTTAGTAATAATTGTTCTCATTAACCTCAGTGATGTCATCTATAAATGAATTACACATAAAAGGACTAAGCTATTCAAAGAAAGTTGAGCTGAGACATCATCAAATAGCCCTCAATAAAACAAATATATGAGAAAACATTGAAAAAAATAGCAAATATTTAATTTTTATTTATCAAGTTATCTGAGAAAATATTATATTCATGTCTTTCTGGGAGAGAGGAAATGTTAGACCATATCTTTCTGGAAGAGGAGAAAAGCTCAAATAAGGAAATGTCTAGAGATGAAAGATATAATCGCCACTGGAATTGTAGGAGGCAGATGCATTAGACTGGATCACAGAGGGAGTTGGTGAAAAAGCTTGAGAAATTTAAATTCCTTCTGGAATTTAGAAAAAAAATATACATACAGAATAAAAGTAAAGGGGAACAAAATATGTCTCTATCTCATGTAATATGAATATTACAAAGGAAATTATCATGATGTTGCAAAAAAATAAGAAAAATATTGTTGTAGAAGTGTAATAGGAATGGAAGCATAAATATTCACTATTAAAAATTAGCTAAAATGATATTAAAAATTAGCTAAAATGACAGTAAGATCATGGAATATTACAAAATATTTAAATGGTATTATAGAAGATCCTGTAATAAATTACATGGTATAATAAACATGATGCATTGCCAAATTTTAAAGCAAAGTAAAAAATATTGTGTGATCTCAATTCTATATAAAAAGAATATTTTGTGTATTACAGAAAAACTTGAAATACAATAAAATATTTATTAATAGAAGTTCATTATAGATGGATGGAAATATGAGAGGCTTGTTTTCTTTCTTTCTCTCTCTCTCTCTTTCTTTCTTTTCTTTCCTGTTTCTTTTTGTGCTGTTGCCATGGAACCCAGGGCCTCTCACACAGGCAAGCAAAACATTCTACCACTGAGCTATACTCCTCTAACTCCAAGTTCTTTCTTTTTTATTTATTTTTTTCTTTTGCTTACAAATGGTCTTTTATGAGTTCTAATTACATTTTAATTAAAAAGATGTGCTTCTGGGGCTGGGATTGTGCTCAGCAGTAGAGAGCTTGCCTCACACATGTGAGGCACTGGGTTCGATCCTCAGCACCACATAAAAATAAATAAACAAAATAAAGATACTTTAAAAATGTGCTTCTTTTCTATTCTGGAGAATAGAATCCTGAGAGATAAATGACTTAAATAAATGTTGCATTGCTCTCTGAAAACCCCGAGGGGGAAGGCCAAGTTCCTGTATTTCTGTCTGGATATTTAGGGAAGTTATAAACAGTTGGAAAATAACACCGTGGTAATTGCCTGGGTATTAAGATAGAGATGTATGTAAGGGCTTCATGATTGTAAATGACTCTGAAGCAGAATGTGTTGTGGGTGATTGGCCCTAATACAGTATGCTGTGGCGCCATCACGGAAATGTGTGCTCTATCGCTTTCCAACTGGGTAATGGAATATTAGAGCAGACGTGTATTAGCAGTGGGAGAAAATAACACATTTATGGTAAGCATGAAAAAAATGTGGAAGAAATGACCACAATTACATGCTCTGATCATTGCCTCGATTGTCTGATTGCAGTCAGATTTGTCTGGGAACCTCTGTATCCTGGAAAACCCAGTGCAGATTTATCCTGCAGTCATTTAAACTCATCATCTGACATCCTGCTTACCTGACAAACATATGTTTCCTTGATTTTATTTGGCTCCTGGGCAAACAAATTTGACTGTGATGTATTTTACAGCTCTGGAAGTGTTTATTATACTTTTAACAAGAAACACTGGGGAAAATATTGATTTTTGTTTTTTCCTTCCAAAATTCAGCCCAAAGTCTGGCACAATCAACAAGGGCTAATTTTAACCAGAATTGCCATTTTACACTTTCAAAAGTTATGATTAAACATTAAAAATGAGTGGCTGATGAAGTTTACTGAAGAAATAACTCATGTTATTAAAAAATAGTATGAAAATGAAAAGGAAATACTTGCCTGGGAAAAATACCAATGTGTTTTTCTTCATATGTAAAAATGCTGTTATCAATAAGGCAGTTAGAAATTCTGTGCATGTACTGTATCTACTTGTGTTGGATGCATTAATCAATTTAATACATACTTGAACATGGTGTGAGAAGCTGGTTGTCTGCTTGGGAGAATGTGGAGGGAAACATTCTGATCTCTAAGCTGAGGGGTTTTCAACACGGCTGAGAGAAGACGGTGTAAGCATGGAAATGAATGTGTCTGACAGCACAGACAGCAAGTGAGGACTGAAAAGAAACAAAGAGTTCTGCAATGCTAAGGAAATTTGGGGAAAGAACATTTCATTCTTGAGGGTTGAGAAAAGTATGAGTTTAGGTCTAATGAAAACAGCTATTAGATGATAATTAGGACTCATCTTATTTTCAAAAATAAGAAAAGGAATTTTGTTCCTATATTTATTTTTATCTGTTCTAATTAGTTACACATGACAGTACAAACATTTGACATATCATACATAAATGGAGTATGACTACTCATTTGTCTGGTTGAACATGATATAAAGTTACTTAGGTCATGTATTCATATATGCACAAAGGGTAGTAATGTCTGATTCATTCTACTATCATTCCTAGCCCCCGCTTCCTTCACTCCCCTCTGTTCAGTCCAAACCACCACTATCCCCTGCCCCCCTTATTGTGAATTAGCATCCACATACCAGAGAAAACATTCATCATTTGGTTTTTTGGGATTGGCTTATTTCACTTAACATAATATTCTCCAGTTCCATCTATTTACCAGCAAATGCCATAATTTCATTATTAAGGCTGAGTAATATTCCACTGTGTATATATACCACATTTTCTTGATTCATTCATCTGTTGAAGGGCATCTAGTTTGGTTCCATAGCTTAGCTATTGTGAACTGAGCTGCTATAAACACTGATGTGGCTGCTCCACTGTAGTATGCTGATTTTAAGTCCTTTGGGTATATGCTGAGGAGTGGGATAAATGGGTGAAATGGTGGTTCTATTCCAAGTTTTCTGAGGAAACTTCATATTGCTTTCCATAGTGGTTACGCCAATTTGTAGGCCCACCACCGATGTATGAGTGTACCTTTTTCCCCACATCCTCGCCAACATTTATTGTTGCTTGTATTCTTGATGATTGCCATTCTGACTGAAGTGAGATGAAATTTCAGGGTAGTTTTGATTCACATTTCTCTAATTGCTAGAGATAATGAACAATTTTTCATATATTTGTTGATCCATCGTATTTCTTCTTCTGTGAAGTGTCTGTTCAGTTCCTTTGCCCATTTATTGATGGGATTATTTGTATTTTGGTGTGAGGTTTTTTTAGTTCTTTATATATCCTGGAGATTAGTGCTCTATCTGAGGTGTGTGTGGCAAAGAATTTGTTCCTATTCTGTAGGCTCTTTCTTCACATTCTTGATTGTTTCCTTTGCTATTAAGAAGCTGTTTAGTTTGATTCCATCCAATTTATTGGTTCTTGATTTTACTTCTTGCACTTTAGGAGTCTTGTTAAGGAAGTTGGAGCCTAATCCGAGATGATGAATATTTGGGCCTACTTTTTCTTCTGTTAGGCACAAGGTCTCTGGTTTAATTCCTAGGTCTTTGATGCACTTTGAGTTGATTTTTGTGCAGTGTAAGCTGCCTGATGCTGTTGCTCGCAGCTACAACGCCGCAGGAGAAAATTTGGAGGCAAGATGAAAATGAAAAAAGGTCTTTTCTTCTTCTTCTCTCTCTGGCTCCAGTAACCTCTCCAACCGCTCTAACTCCAACCACCACCTTCTTCTTCTTCCCACACACTCTAACCAACCTCACCCGGTTATATACATATAGCTTTAACAAGGACAAGTGCTTACAGCTCGAGCTTACAGGTGCATCACACAGTGTTCACGGGCATACAAAGATTCTTTGAATAATGTATTAATATCAGGTGGAAACTAGAACATCTTTTATGGCTCTCAGCTAACTGCAGTCTTTAGCTATCTCCTTGATTAGGGCTCCTTCAGTGCAGGGTTAGAGATAGGGGTTTAATTTCATTTTGCTACATGTGGATTTCCAATTTTCTCAGCACCACTTGTTGAAGATGCTAACTTTTCTCCAATGTATGTTTTTTGGCACCTTTGCCTAGTATGAGATAACTGTATTTATGTGTGTTTGTCACTGTGTCTTATATTCTGTTCCATTGGTCTACCTATCTGTTTTGGTGTCAATACCACACTGTTTTTTGTTACAATAGCTCTGTAGTATGATTTAAGTTCTGGTATTATGATGCCTCTTGCTTTATATCTCTCACAAAAGAGAAAAGTAGTTATTCTGGGCCTCTTATCTTTCCAAATGAACTTCATGATTGCTTTTACTATTTCTATGAGGAATTTCACTGGGATTTTAATTGCAATTGCCTTAAATCTGTATAATGCTTTTGGTAGTATGGCCATTTTGACTATTTATTTATTCTAATTTGTTATACATGACAGCAGAATGCATTTCAATTCATATTACATACATAGAGCACAATTTTTCATGTCTCTGGATGTATACAAAGTAGAGCCACACCATTCATGTCTTCATCCATGTACCTATTGTAATGATGTCCATCTCTTTCCACCATCTTTCCTACCTCCCTGTCCCCTCTCTTCCTCTCCCTCCCCTTTTCCCTCTCTGAAGTTTTGACAATATTAATTCTGCCTATCCAAGAACATGGGAGATCTTTCCATCTTCTAAGGTCTTCTTTGATTTCTTTCTTCAGTGTTCTGTGGTTTTCATTGAAGAGTTCTTTCTAAAGAGTGGAGAATCTTGAGCAAAGATAATTTCCTTGGGAATGAGGAGATTGTGTGAATCTTGGTGGGACAGAGAGTCATGGCAGGCTGGAGCAAAATAAGCCTTGAAAGACTGATGACAGTGAGAGTGAGAATGTCAAGCTTAGCAACCTCAGTCATTGTCACATAGACAAAGAGCACTTGAAGTGAAGTTGGAGCAAGGTCATGATGGAAGAAATTCATGAAGTACCAAGTATCGAATACTATGCAAGATATGGAATACTGCTGAAGCTTCTGGATTTATGTTCTATGATGTAGATTTCTACTTTTCATACCAAAGCCCAGGGAGGTGACCCTGAGATGGTAGGGGTAAGCTCATCTTGCTTGCTGACTCATAATTAGCAATATCCATGTCATCTCAGAATTCACTTCGTGAAACTCACTTCAAGCTCCTTTTTCACCAGGTTTGAAATTAGCTTTCATTTTTAACTTTTCAAATTACAAACTTCTATATTTATATATTCAAACATGTGTACACTATACTTACTACAGCAGAGTCCCCCAAAACACTAAAGAATAATATTAAATTTCCCTAACTCAGAAGGGACTATGGGAAGACTACACTTACAAATCCCATTACTGTAACAATTGACTTTTTTTTTTTTAATAACACAAGAGTATTATTTTACAGAACCAGGAAAGTATGATAAATAGAGAAATAAAGATTCTTAAATTTTTAAAAGATACTATGAATAAGAGATTAGATGTGCACATACAGATTGGGGACAAGACCCTTTTTAAATACTAAAGCCTCATTGTGTATAGTTAGGCTAATTTCCTGAAAACCATGCTACAAATGTATTGTAGATCAAAACTCTTCAGCAGCAAATGATGAGATGAGCCAAACCACTCAGAGAGGCCATTCAAAAGCACACATGCCAATAATGAAAAGCTTTGCAGGCTTGGAAACCACTCCTTCCTTGTGGCATAGATTTTATGGGGAAAAAATGCATGTATATATATTTATCATGTCAAATTGAAAAGATTAATCTCTTCTCCTTTTGCACCACTAGAATAAGCCAAGGGAAATATGGTAAGTTTCAGTCCAAATGGGTGGGATCCATGCACTAGGTCAGCACAGATTCTAAAGCCAGGAGCTGAGACGGTAAGGACCTGGCTCCAGGCTGGGGTGCAAGGAGGGCAAATTGATACAAATTGGGCTGAGCCCAGGTAGAATTCAAGTGCCAAAAATGTGTCTGGAACTTCTGGGGCTCTGGAAGCTTATTCCTACATATCGCAGGAACCATATGTGTGGCCTCACCAGAAATCACCAGAGCCCAGCATCTTAAACCCAAACAATCATCAGGATCACGTGAAACTCTTCAAAAATACATGTTGTTGCACCCACTCTGGATAAATTTCGTTGAGTAGGTCTGTGGTGAGACCCTGGCATCCATATGTTAGAAACTTCAACAGGTGACCTGGTGGCCAGACAGAAGTGAGAATACCCCCACTTAGGCTGCTCAGCTCCAGATTTGTTCTTTGGACTTTAATGCCTTCCTCTCTGCTAATGCCTCATAAAGCTCCATCAACACGCTTTCCTGACAAGCTCCTTCCTTTACTCTACTTCTCAGATCTTAGTTTAGCCCAGAAATGTAATTATTCCTTTCTCTCCTATATCACTCTCATAAGGGCAGGCAGGACTTTGCTTTTTTTTCCCTATGTGTCAAGGATAAACATAAGTAGGGACTCAAACAATAAACTGGAAAGGGAAGCCATGAAGCAAAAACGAGAGCCCAGAGCTCTGTGAGGAGCAAAAGTTCCAGCTAGACAAGCAAGAACCAAGAAGCCAGATGCAGCTATTGGAAGAGGGTTTGCAACCAACACTTAGGCAGGCACAGGGAGGAACCACGCCGGGGAATGAAGATGATACATAATTAAATGATATACAACCTGAATCAAGCATCATGCAAAAAATGAGCTTATGATGCAAGAAAAATCTGACAACTAGACAACTAAATTAGTTTTACAAGTCCTTCATCAAAGGAATTTAGATTAAAGGAATTCACCTTTTCAGTTTGCCTACTCTTCTATTCTCTCAGTTTTCCTCTGGGTACCTCTCTGGGCACCCTAAACCCTGCCATCAACTGCCAAGTGTCAGAGAGGGTGAGATAGGTGAACCTATTGCTTTCTTTTCTGATTGCACTTCTGTGAATATGTCAGATTTTATCGAAGGATTAGGGAAAATTTTTTTAAATTACAACATAGCAGGACAAACCTTTGTACTTGTATTTGAAATGGACTGTTTCTTCTAAGTTCTGCTGAGTGACTCTCCCTACACTTTGGAAATCACCATCTCACCCACAATACAGTCTTCCTCCCAAGAAGCACAATTTCCCAGTCTGAACTATATCTAAAAATTTCCAAGTGGTAGAGCAAGTATAAAGTGTTGATCTGTATCTCAAACTCCTTCTATGAAAGGACTTAAAGCAGCCAATGACATTCCAAGTCCAATCCTTTCAAAATTTTCTCACCCCAATGACTTATATATATACCTGTTTATTGTCCTTATTATTAAACAAGGGACACACACACACACACACACACACACACACACACACACACCCTGAAGGACAAACATCAAATCTCACAGATTCTAGAATATAAAAATCCCCCAAAAGAGAAAAATGTTTCCTTTTTTCTCTCCCATAACCTGCAGTGATGCTCTTGAGTAGAGATAACTCTTTGTCAGGGCATGCTCAGAGAACTGTAGAATGGTTAGTTTTATTCCTGGCCTCCATCCTCTAGATGCCAGTACTAACATCCTTCTTCATTTGCAAACTCAAAAAATGACTCTATCATATACTCCCAAGAGTCCTGTAAGGGGACAAGTCCCCTCTCTTGAGAACTAATGGTCTGGATTTGGGACTCTATACTACTGCTATCTCAGTTTCTCAAGAATTTAGGACTGTAGGATCCATTGTTTTTGCTGTTGGAACTTTGAATCAGACAATTTATAATGTGACTAAGTTCCATGACTGGTAAGTGTTGCGTCCAAGAACCACACCAGGTAAGATTCCTGAAGAAAGGCTTTAACACTACACAAGAACTCAATTCTTATAAATCCCACTGAAAGTATCTGAATTCAAAGAGAGAAGATGAACTCTGGGTAAATATGAGGAGATAACAATTGACAAGGTAATAAGCCGAGGAAGCCCTGAAAACATAGGAAAGAGGGAATAATTTGCTGAGTGCCACCCAGAATCCCTTCCCATCTTCAGAGAATCCATACTGCCATCATTTGAGCATGACCCCTCATTAGTTTCAAGCTATTCAGCAAATCCTGTCTCCTGCTCTGTGGGGCTTGTTTGATGAAATGTCATAATATCCAATTCAGGCCCAAAAGAAAGAGTGAATCCTAAGATTTGCTTGGGACCTACCAGAAGAGAATCTCTCCCCACCCTGTAATGATGGAGGGAGAAGTTTTGGCATCTGGAACCACTGGGGCCATTTTGCTGTCTAGAAGTGAGCGATCAGAGCTGGGTCAGAGCAAGTGGGGTGGGCAGGAGTAAGGACCTGTGGAGCCCAAGGAAGACGCCAACACCATGGAAGGCAGGCGGAGAGAGAATGGGTCCTTGTTAACCTGGTGATGTCCACGCAGGTCTCTTCTGAAGTCAGACCCACATTTGTCCTTTTATTTATTTATTTACTCTTTTAGTTGTAGATGGACACAATACCTTTGTTTATTTATTTTTATGTGGTGCTGAAGATTGAACCCAATGCCTTGCATGTGGTAGGCAGGCACTCCACCACTGAGCAACACCCCCAACCCCTTGCACTTTTATTTTTAACCAACACAATCCCATCAATGTGAAAGCCCAGGTGGCCAGGATTTTCTGTTGCTTTTTATGACCAAAAGAATCCTAACCATTATAAGGAGTATGCCATGTATGTCACAGGTAAGTTCTTGATTTGTGTAAAGCTTGGAAGTTTATTTTTAAGGGGCAGTCCTTGACAGAACAATTGGAAACATCTTACTGAAAATAAAAAAGTAGGAGATTTTATCTTAAGTCCTAGCCTCAGACCAAATGCTACTTGAAGCCTTAGTGTCCAAATTCATTCTTCCTCTTATTCAAACTTGCTTAAGAGAATACTTAAAATTAATGAGGTAGACAAGAAAGAAAACTAAACGTGGAGTCAAACTGTTTAAGCTAAATTCCTACACTGATGTCATTTTTATGTAGTCACTTGATCCAATTTTTACCTTAATTGTCTATAAAATCTGTGAAATCAATAGGCAAATGCCTGCTTCATCCAAAACGGTGGTAAAATTGCAGTAAATAGTAAATGTGTGAAAATCCTTTGAGAATTGGGATAAAAGGCCATCTAGTTTATGGTATTTGTTACAGCAACCCAAGCAGACTAAGAGGCCATTGTACAAAATCCATTACAGATCAAATATTTTCTGGATTATGCACTCAGCTGTGTGAGGGATCGTGACAGCCTCCAGGGCTACAGAGACAGGTAAAATAGTCTTACCAGGAAAAAAATAGGTGAAATTTTGTGTACTATCCTTTCAACCTTTCTATAAATCCAAATTTATTCCAAAATACTTTTTGAAAATATCCCAACTAGTTCTAAACTCTGTTGTTCTGATTGGTCTCCCATAGACAATTATAACTAAATTTAGAGAATGGTGGTAATAAACAAACAAACACACACAAAAAGGCAAGATGTCAAATACCCTCACCAAGGCTCATGATATAACCACAGAAACAGATCAATAGAGAACAAGTTCATGTGAGCCAAAAAAGAGATAGTCCGAAGTGTGATGGGGATCAACTTTTACATTGTTCATTCAGAAACATATTTCACCAAAAATGTTTGAAATTCCCAAGAGCATGCTAACAATCCTGTTGAGATGTTTGCAAAGGAAACTGGGGCATTGTTTCGTTAGCATCCACTTTGAAATGTGTTCCTAGTGACTGGAAGGACCTCACGCAGACAGCACCAACAGGGAAGACCTGAGCTGCCTGTGCTTGTGCGGAACCTTCACTTTGACCAGCACACGGCAGAGCTTTAGCATCCTCTCCTACATCCTGCTGCCATCTAGTGACCAAACCATTTAGGAACTGCCAAAGTAATAGAAATCTAGGCCCTTCCAAACCAGGCAAATGTGGTCAATTTTGAACAAGACTGTGTTGACTAAATGAGGATTTTCGAAAACTATATAGAGTTTGCAACTCTATGGGAGTGCTATTTACTTTAGAATGTCCAGCATGAAAAGCTATCTCTTTTTTTAATTATGCTAAAGATATTCTGCAATTGCCCTGGACAATGCCATGGAATTTCTTAGGAATTGATTTTAGAACCAGTTTAGAAGGAAATACTGTCTTTCTGTTATTTAGTAATCCCTACTTTATTATTATTTTTTTTTAGAAAATGCTGAGTTTCTCACATTTTATTTTGCTGAAAAATTCAATGGGAATGAATGGGGTCTTGGGATTAATGCCAAAATATTACTGGACATGTCACTGACATTCTCGGTAGGTAAAGAACATTCTTAGAAGCAAGCTGTTTTAGTTTCTTCCAAAGAAAAGATAGCAAAACCTTTTGCAAAAGATTCTATCAAGAAACTAGAAACTATCAAGAAAGCCAGAAAACCAAAATCTCCTATTTCTTAAGAAAAAAAATAAAAGATTCTATTTTAAATAGCCTGAAGTCAAACTGAAATTTCAGTGTCCAAAAATAGTGATGTGAATGACATTATATTTGAGAACCTCTGGACTTCAAAGTATAGCATATATAAAAATTTTTAGCTTTACTAAAGAAAAGTAAATAAGTGAATGGTGCATACAATCCAGAAATACTAAAGGAAAAAAACACAATCTGTTGAAGGAAAATGAGAAGTTAACCCGATTAGATAAAAGCAAAGATGCACTGGGAAACATAAGGTAATATTAATAAAATAATATTAAAATGTGATTCTATAACACATTAAATAACCATCTACATCTAGTGAAGAAAAAGGGAAGAATGCACAATTACTTAATATAAGAATAAAAAAAATATTAAATGACCACAGAAAGGGAAAGAAATGAAAATATGTGGAAGATAATTTTGTTCTCTGTGATAATCAATTGGAAAATATTAGTGACATTAAGAAAACATTTTAAAATATGCCCTATACCTAAACTGACTCCAGAAGACACAGAAAATAAAAAACACTGATTTTCAAAGAATAAATAGAAAAAGTTATCAAAATGTTAAAGAGCTGGGGCCTTCCAGGAAATGAAGGCAGCTGAAGAGGCCCCCTTTAAATTCTGATTCTTGTGATCAAGTCAGAAAGATTTCAGACATGTCACTCAGAATAAGAGGCATTTTATTGAAGGGATAGGAAAAGGGAAAGGGAAGATTCTCAAGGGAGAGTGTGGGCCTATCAGAGAGGAGAGGGATAGCATGCCTCTTCTGAACTCCAATTTTATTGGAGATCCCAGAGATGCTTCCAGAGAGTCCTGCCCAGGTCCACCTCTTGACTTTTGACTGAGAGCAGGGTGACATCAGACTTTTAAGACCCCACTGCCATGACAACTCTTAAGTTACTTTGGCCCATACTGACCAGTTCTAATTGGATTCTTTTTTTTTTTTTTTTTTTTTTTTCTTTTTTTTTTTTTTTTAGCCTTTTTTTTTTTTTATGTTTATTTGTTTACTTTAGTTGTGCACAATGCAATGCATTTATGTTTACGTGGTGCTGAGGATCGAACCCGGGCCGCGCATGTGCGAGGCGAGCGCTCTGCCGCTGAGCCACAATCCCAGCCCCATCTAATTGGATTCTTAACTGTAAATTCTTACAGATTTTATGGTTAGAAGGAATTATCCTTTTCTCCCTGAGTATGAGGAGCTGGTCTGTGAAAAAGGTATCGAAGTCTCCCCCTTCAGGGTAACTTGGGTTCCTTTAATTGACATTATTTTGGGCCTGCATTTCTCCTGCAGATAACAAGTAGTTTGCTGAGGAATATGACATATCCTTCCACTTAGGCCAGACAGGGCTGCAGATAAATTGCTTCTTGAAAAAGAAAGCAAGAAGTGGTCAGCACAGTAGGGCCAGTTTACTGAATTATTCCCTTAACCTCAAGTTCCCACCATTCATGGCTGTCTGTTCCCTATCAAAACTACTACCCTCAATGACTAAGCTTAGATGGATCGTTTAGAAAACAAACCACAATTGTTTATTCTGTGAATGAAGACTATGAGATATAATATACGTATAATAAAATGCAATTATTTTAGTTATACAGCTTGATGAGTTTGGAAAAATATATACACCCAATTAGCCACCACCACCACAGTGGAGTTGTACAAAGGGTTTATTACACCAAGAAGCCTCATATCCCTGTCTAGGCAATTCCTCTGTCTCCACCAAAATAACCAGTGCTGTGCTTTATATTGTAGATTACCTTTACTTGATTTGGGATATATCAGTGGATTCACACAGTAGTTATTCTTATATATCTTGTTTCTTTCACTTAGTAAACTGTTTGTGATATTCACCAACGTCAATATCTGTGCAGGGAAGCTTGCTTTTTATCTTTAAGTAGGATCCGAACTTGTAATGCACCATGATTTATTTATTCATTCATATGTTGATATTTGAATTTTGAGTTTAAAGCTATTATTAATAAAGCTGCTGTGAACATGTGTGTACAAAATAATATATGGACATATATTTTTATTTAGGTGAAGTAAATAACAATAAATTGCTAAATTTCATGGTTGTTCTCAAAATTTTAACTTAATTAGATATTGCCAAAGTATTCTAAAGGGTTGCTGCCACTTTATATTTTCACCAGTATTTGTGAATGTTGTATTTTTCTACAGTATCTCCTGTACTTGATGCCATCAACTTTAGCTATACTTTCTCATTATGCCCATACTGGAGGATATGTAGTATCTAATAGTTTGGGCTTGATATCTTGTTGGTGACTCATGATGTCAAGTACCTATTTATGTTCATTTCTGTTGGGGACGTTAACAACATGCCAGTAGATAGAAACTCTCTGGCTGTCTCCCACTTCCTGATACGGGAACTTGGCCAAGCCAAGGGGTGTTCCCCTGACGTATGACAGAGGTCAGACTGCCACTAGGATAGGCTACTGGCTCCGCCAATGTGATTTGCTCATGCTCCCTATGTGCCCCTATGATCTTTCTGCTGATTGGCCCATGTCTTCTATAAAGGCTGTCCAACTTCCTCAATAAACCGAGCTCGTGCCTTGACTGGACTCCCTGGTGTATGCCTGATTGTCTTCCACTGTGAGGGCTGAGCGTGGCCACCAGTCGACTTCTGCCTCTTCCTGATTCTGCCTCACCACTGGGGCGTGTTCCCCCAGCCTTCTCTGCTGGCCAGAGAAGGCCAAACCTGGGTTTGGGGGAGCTAGAAACCCCAGCACATTTCCGTTATGCAGAACCTTCCTTAGTTAAGTGTGTATTCAAATCTTATGCCCATTTTGTTACTCTCTATCTCATTACCAAGTTACAAGTTATTAGAGTTTTATATATCAAGTGTTCTACTTTATTCATATATTTGTATAATTCCTTTTGGAAATTATAATACTTTCTATCTATTTCCAATAGATTCATTCAGTCTGTGCCTTGCATTTTCATTTTCTAGTGGTATCTAAACAAAAGAATGAATAGCATCAGAAATGGAAAATGTAAATGAGATTTTCTTAATTATTAAATTCCTTAAAATGCTTTATTCACTAAAAGTCAATTTAATACTAAAGCAGTAGGAATGGAATGAAATATAATATTTACAAAATTGTGACCAAAGAAATATAAGAAGAGTTTCAGCCATCCCTAACAGAAATACTGATTTTGTCAACTACCCATGGGTCACAGTAACTTTGTGGGAGCCCAGGTGTCCAGTGGAGAGGTATCAGCTCCTCACTGAAGCAAAATATCTGAGAATAGAAGCATTGATGTGGGTTAAAAAACAGTTTCATTTTACCTGCATCACCCCTCCCCTAAGGCAGAACAACTCAATGCCAAGAGAGACCTCCTTAGCCTGGGATTTTACCTACGGAAGAATATGAACATAAGGAGTCACTGATATTTTGTGGATGACTCATAATATCACCATTATGTTTTCTGTATTTCCTATATATATATTCAATTTTGTTGTTGTTGTTGTTTGTTTGGTACCAGGGAGTAAACCCAGGGGCATTTAACCACTGAGCCACTTCCTCAGCCCTTTATTATATTTTACTTAGAGACAGGGCTTCACTAAGTTGCTGAGGCTGGTTTGAACTTGCAATCCTCCGGCTTCTGCCTCCCCAACCTCTGGGGTTACAACAGACCTGCGCCACCAGGACCAGCTATACAGTCATTGTTGTTGACAGACATTAAACTGCTTCCATACTGACTACTGAAAATAATGTTACAGTGGACGTAAGGACACAGATATCTCCTTGAGATATTTATTTCACTTCCTTTGGCTATATACTCAGAAGTAGGTTGGTCAAATCATATAGTATTTCTGGTTTTTTCATTTTATAAGAAATCTCTTTACTGCTTTCCATAGCAGTGTCATCATTCTCTGCCACCAAGCCATGCAGCCAATCCACAGATCCCTGCAGAGAAGCATCAAGGGAGCAATAAATTATCAGTGTTGACCCCCATGGAGTGAAGCACAGACATCAAGAGCTGGCTGCCTGTAGAGCCTGCTGTGGCAGTGTGGGCCTGAGGAGAGGCAGGCCAGTGCTGAGGTGACCTGTCACCCTGAGGCAGCCCCCCTGCACATTGTGGGGATGCCCCCTGCAGCAGCTCACTCCATGCAGCTGTACTGAGCATGCGAAATTCAACAAATTCAACCTCCTGCTTCCCAAAGTCGGGGTGGGGTGGGGTGGGGGGGTGAATGGAAGTAAGGCAAACCTGAATAGGATTCAGGGGTAACCAATAGCGAGCGTTATTACTTTTCCAATCTCTAATTAGCTTAAATTTGGACCAATAGAATTAGTACTTTTTCAAACCCTAATGAGCATAAATTTGTGTCTTTATATTATATACATGTCTGTAGATTATTTTTAGTAACATACATTTATTTTGTTTTTGTTTTTTAATTTTAATATTGGTAGGTAGTAATTATATACCTTTATGGGGGACAATGTAATGCTTTAAACAATTTTGAGTTGATGGTTTTGTAAAGTGTGGGATGAGTCTGAATTTCATTTTTTTTTTTTTTGTTAAAGCCCTTATCAAATATCAGTTGACCACAGATACATAGGTTTGTTATGGTTTAGATATGTGTCCCCCAAAAGCTCATATGTGAGACAATACAAGAAGGTTTAGAAGTGAAATGATTTATGTTAGGAGGGCCTTAAACCAATCAGTGCATTAATCCCCTGATATAGGTTAACTGAGTGGTAATTGTAGGTCGGTTGTGGCTGGAGGAGGTCGGTCCTTGGGGGCATGCCTTTGGGGTATATATTTTGTCTGTGTTGAGCAGAGCTGTCTGTGCTCCCTGATCCTCATGCTTTGAGCCACTTTCTTCCACCACACCCTTCTGTCATGATGTTCTGCCTCACCTGGAGCCCTGAGGAATAGAGCCAGTTGTCTATGGACTGAGACCTCTGAAACTTGAGCCCCCAAATAAGCTTTTCCTTCTAACATTGTGCTTGTCAGGTCTTTTACTCACAGAAGCAAAAAAGCTAACTAAAACAAAGTTTTTTTTCTGAACTGTATTCTATCGGTGTTTGTTTCTATAATTGTTTTGATTAATGTAGCTTTGTAAAATAGTTTGAAATCAGAAGTATAATGCCATTAGCTGTGTTCTTCCTAATCAAGATTGTTTGGGTTATTCAGGTGTGTGTGTGTGTGTGTGTGTGTGTGTGTGTGTGTGTGTGTAGTGGGGGATTTTAGGATCTTTTGTTTGTTTCTATGAAAACTTCCATTGGAATCTTGGTAGGGATTACATTGAATCTGCAAAACACTTTGATAGTATGGATATTTTAACAATATCAGTTGCTCTAATCCATAAACACAGGATTTCTTTCCATTTATTTGTGTTTTTAAAAACGTTTCTATCATCAAGTGTTTTTAAAAGTTTCCAGTGTGCATATTGTTCACCTTCTTGATAAAGTTTCGTAAGTATTTTTGTTCCATTGTAAATGCTATTGCTTTCTTAATATCTTTTTTTTTAATAATTCATTGTTGATATGTACACACAACTGATTTTTGCATGTTGATTTTCTGTTTTGCTACTTTACTGCATTTCATTGTTCTGACATTTTTTTGTGTGTGGAGTCATTTATGTGAAATAAACTTTGTGTTTTTTAGCATAGGCATCTATCACTACAAACTTCCCTTCTAGAACTGCTTTTGCTGCATCCCACAGATTTTGGTATGCTGTGTTTCCTTTTTCACTGATTTTAAGTTATTTTAAAATCTTTCTTTTTGATCTCTTTTGACATTGGTTACAGGAATATATTGCCTAATTTCCACTTACTAGTGAATTTTCCAGTCTTCCTTCTTTTACCAATTTCTAGCTTAATGGAATTGTGGTCAGAAAAGACTTATGGTATTTCAATCTTCTCACATGTGTAAAATTCTCATTATATGTTCCAGAGATTGCTCAAAAGAAGGTATTGGATGATACATTCCACATATGTCCCTTACGTCCATTTGGTCTACAGAGTTGTTCAAGTCTACAATTTCCTCATTGGTTCCCTTAGTCTGGGTGATCTGTCCATTGTTGAAAGTGAGGTGTTGAATTCTGCTACTATAATTCTATTGCTCTCCATTTCTCTGTTAGTTTTATAATATCTCACTTTATATATTCAGGTGATCCAGTGTTGTATACATTTATGTAGACAAGTTTTACATCCTCTTGATGAATTGAACTCTTAATTATTATAAGGTGATTTTGTCTCTTGTTATGGGTTTGAACTAAAAGTCTATCTCGTATGATATAAAAGAATAGTCATACTTTCTCTCTTTTGGTTACCATTTTTTGTAGAATATATTATTTCTCATCTCTTGAATTTAAACTTATTTGTGTCCTTAAAGAGAAAGTCATTTTGTTGAAGGTAGTATATTGTTGGGTCTTTAAAAAAAAATTCAACCATTTCAACCACTTGGGTTCTTTTTATTAGAAAGTATAGTTAATCCATTTATTTATATTTAAAATAATTGTTGACAGGTAAGGACTCCCTATCTCCACTTTTTTTTTAGTTTATTATTTCATAGTTTACTTCTTTTCTTCTAAACTTGATGTGTTTTTGTGATATATTTTAGTGGTATGTACCAATCATTTCTCTCTTTGGTGACTCTGCTAGAGGTGTCTTCTTTGTGGCTACTAGGGGCTTATATAAATAACAACTTTTAGTTGTAACAGTTTATTTAAGCTGATAACTTCAGTCACATACCAAAACTCTCTATTTCTTTCTGTGTGTCTGTCTCTGCCTCTATTTCTGTCTCTTACCACATACTGCATGCTTCATGTTGCAGTTTAGATCTTTTATATATTTTTTAAATATTTATTTATTTGCTTTAGTTGTACACAATGGGTTTTTTTAATTATTTGTACATGGTGCTGAGGATTGAACCTGGGCTGTGCATGTGCTAGGCAAGCGCTCTACCGCTGAGCCACAACCCCAGCCCTAGATCTTTCATATTATGTACCCATCTAACATAGCAACCCAGGGAGTATAACACTATATTTTACATTTTCCAAGTAAGCCCATTGACTTAGACATCTGTCTAACACTGCAAAAATATCTCATTTGGAGGTAGTTTACAAATTTAGCATTAGATCATGCTACGTTCCTTTAATAACAACGTATCTTCATCAGGATGGGTTTTTAGTAGTTGCTGTTTTAAAAAGCAAGTGTGAATCAGTGTGCAACAAGAAATGAGGGTGACTATGTCCAATCTTACTCTGGGCTTTAAGCTGTATAGTACTAAGAGATACACAAACCCATTAAAAACTAATGTGGTCATTTTTAAATGAAGTGAAAATACCATTATTTCTTTGAATTTTTACATTTTATTTTTTCATATGGACATTAAGTTGTTAGAACATACATATTTATTATGTTTTTGTACCTCACTATTTAAAAAAAAATAGTGTAGACAGACACAATACCTTTATTTTATTTGTTTGTTTTTATGTAGTGTTGAGGACTAAACCCAGTGCCTCACACATGCAAGGCAAATAAATGCTCTACCAACTGAGCTACAACACCTGCCCCTGTACCTCACTATTTAAAAAGCATTATTTTAGGTATTTCTTTCTTTCTTTCTTTCTTTTTATTTTTTGTACCAGGGATTGAACTCAGGGGCACTCGACCACTGGGCCACATCCCCAGCCCCCCCTCTTTTTTTTTTGTATTTTATTAGAGACAGGGTCTCACTGAGTTGCTAAGTGCCTTGCCATTGCTGAGGCTGGCTTTGAACTTGCGATCCTCCTGCCTCAGCCTCCCAAGTGCTGGGATTACAGGCATGCGCCACCGCGCCCGGCTATTTTAGGTATTTCTTTGGGCCTACAGTACCACAAGAAAGAACTAGGTCACAAAGATGCAATGGACCAGGAAAGGTTGAGAACCTTTAAACTAATCACAAAATCATGTGCTTATTGGTAATAAACACAATCAAATCTGTACCATCTTAATACAGAGGCCACCAAACTTTTTCTATAAGGGGTGAGATATTCAATATTCTAACTAGTGCATCCCATATTTATTCTCTGTTTCACATTGTTCTTTGTTTGCTTATTGGTTTTTGTATCCTTACAGAAGTAAAAATAATTCTTAGTTCACAGGCATTCTAAAACAGGCTGCAGACCAAGTGTTGTAGTCTCAGTTCTTGCAAAAATTGCTGGCTAAGTTGGAGTCATGGAAAAGCTGTCATTGTCCCCACACATGAATCTGATCACAAACATCTGTGTTGTTTTCACCTCAGCAGAGTTTTCCACAGTTTGAATCTCAAACACTAACCTCACATTTAAAAATATCTACAAAAGGTCACACTATGGTTCAGAAATTAAAACAAAATCTTACTCTATTATGATAATTAAATTTACCCATGTAATGATAAGTGGTATATTTCAATATATATAAAATAAAAATTAAATGAAAAGAAACCTTTTGATCATAGCTTAATTGAAAGTGGTTTCTTCCTCACAAATATATTAAAAATCATACATTATAAAATTATTGGAGTGTTGGACAATGAACTATAGTAGCAGATTTCACTACATGTGGTAAAACAGTTTAATGGGGACTGTGTTCTCTTATTTAAATTTAATCTCACAATAGCATTATTAGAACTGGAACAAAAGTATACTCACAGACAAACATAAGCTAAATTAAAAGTTATATCATAAGTTACATTGAAGTAAAAAATACCAGACAACAGAGTAATGCTGTCAAAAATTTTGGAAGCGACTAATAAGAGTGTTCATTAAGGCACTGAGATCCAAATAAATACTGGCAAAAGTCTTGGCTATCCTGAAAACCACAGAGAAAGTGTTGATGTTATTAACGTATAGCCAACACTTTTAAGATATTTTCTTCATAGAATGGGACTAACCAAACACACTTTTCTGTATTTTATCAATGACTACTGACTAATAAAATGTCAAAATGTAGGCTATAGATTATCTTATGACAATAAGAGGGACTAACCCTAAGTTTAAAATTCAGACAAAATTACAGTAAATTCTTTGATTACTAAACAAAAACAAATTAGGAGCAATGAATGAAGTAGTCTTCTTAAAAAGATAAATAATAAACAAAAAAAGACACAAGGCAAAAAAATGTAAAATTAAATATGTCAGTGTTTGAGAAAAAATCAAATATTAAAACATCTGGAAGAACTTTTAAGAAGACAACTATGTAAGGCTAAGAGAAGTCATAAAAATAAATTTCAAAGTATGTTTATATATAGATAGATGTTTATAATCCATAATTTCAAATTCACAAGAAGTAATATATCTTGATTGTTTTTTTTTTCAAGTTGCTGGTTTAATATGAAGTATTTTTACAACAATGTGTCTTCATACATGTATTTAGGGTAATCATGGATAACTCAGTCTGCCATTATTCCTAACACCCTTGCTCCCTCCTCTCCCTCCCCCCTCTTTGTTCTATTTAAAGCTCTTTCATTCCTCTCATTCCCTCTCTCTTGCCTTTATAAGTTAGTATCTTCATATCAAAGAGATAATTCGACCTTTGGTTTTTTGGGATTGGCTAACTTCACTTAGCATTATTTTAGAACATGCATTCTAAATAATGTCTTTTATATTAAAGTATGCAATTAGAAAAACATCTTTAGACATGTGCTTAAAAGGCTTACTTTGTTAGAAAATTAATAAGCTGCTGACTTTTATACAAAGGTGAGGAAGAAATAAAATATAGAGAACCGTCATAGAAAAAAAGATAAAAGTAAAAATATATAGAAAGAATAAATAGATAAGACCAAAAAAGTCATTTTGTATAAATAAGAGTAAATACATCAAATTCTCCAATAACATAAAAAAGAAATTCAGAAGTGAAACCAAAATTGAATTGGCTTTTTAAAACCCTCTAAAAAAATCACAGGATGATATTAATAATAGTAATAATAATAATAATAATAATAATAATAATAAGCCATTAACCAAACTCACTACTTAAAAAAATGCTTTAAAATATCAATGACATTAGCATATAATTTTAGTAGCACATTAAATAAATATATCATAATTGAATAGGATATAACCCACTTCAGGAATAAAAATATGGTTAATTTTCATTGATAATATAAGTTTATTAGATTTTCAGATCCAAGGAGAAAACTATTTTATAATACAATTGACCATTATCATTATTGAATCACCTTAATATTTCATATTTCTTTTTTAAAAATCAGAACACCATGTATAGATTTCCTTATTATTTTTTTCCTTTCAGAATAAAATCTAAGGTAAAGACATTAAACTCACTAATAAAATAGAACTGCCACCTCTGATTGCAGTCATTCAACATTTTCTGGTCTTTCTAGGAGTCCAGGAAAAATAAAGAAAAATAAATAAGTGATGTAAGCATTGGAGAGGAAATGAAATTAACATTGTTTGCAGATGATAGGATCAGCAACTTGGAAAACCAGATTAATGTTTATAAAACTAAAATTGCCACTTTTACAACCCATGCCAGGAACTTGACTTCTGGAATGGCAGTGTAAGCACTTCCATAAAAGCAAGCAAGGAGTACGCTGGCAAAAAATGTCAAGTTCAACTTCTTCAAAAATTAAGGCTTGCAGCAGTCCAAATAGATTTTACTCATGAATGTGGCTGACTCTCAGTAAGAGCATGAAGCCTTGTGAGACTTTAACGTGTCCAGATTCAATTTCCATTTCCCAGCCACAGCCTCACAAATATACAGTAGCTGTGAAAACCAACAGCCTCATATCCACCGTATGGGGTAAAGTGGGAAAAGGTCAAAATATCAACATTAACAGTAGTTTGGACCCCAACTTTCAGCAACCACCACCCTCATCACTCAACAGCTATGAACACTGAGGCAATACCCTCCACTAGCAAAAATATTTCAGCTTGATGAAGGTTCCAAATATCATCAGTCATTTTTAGCAGTAAAGCATTTTAAATTGAGGTGTGTACATTTTTTGGACATGATGTTATTGTACACTCTAGTATAGCATAGACATAATTGTTTATGCACTGAGAAACAAAAAAACATTGTGCATAATTTTATTGTTTTAATGTTAATATTCACTTTATTGTGGTGGTATGGGACTAAGTCCTCATCCCTGAAGTATGTCTGAACTATTTAAGTCAGTCAATATTAATCTGAAGTAGATCATATAATTTATCAGGTGAATTATCAGAGATATCACTGAAAAATAACACAAAATAAAGGAAACAGTAATGATCTAAAAATGAAGTTAATAAAAGTACTTCCATCAAGAAGAATAAAATATTTAGGAATAAATGGTAAATGTTAGGAGATACATATGTTTACAATGATTTAAATATTATATAAATGTATATATATATATAGAAACATGTAATCTCCATTAATATGTACAACTTTTATGTTTCAATGTATCAGTTAAAAATAAATTTTTTAAAAGTTAAAGAAAAAGATTAAAATACACACATATTAGATAAATGGATGAATCTAAAAAACCCCAAAATTCCAACTAAGGGTTTTATAATAGATAAATGAATTCAGCAAAGTTGTAGGATACAAAATTAGCATACAAAAATGAGTAGTGTTGCAGTAAGCCAATAACAAATTATCTAAAATAAAAATGAAGAAAGCAATCCAAGGCAGAAGGATTGTGTGTTTAAAGCCAGCCTCAGCAAAAGGTAGGCACTAAGCAACTCAATGAGACCCTGTCTCTAAATAAAATACAAAAATAGGGCTTGGGATGTGGCTCTGTGGTTGAGTGCCCATGAGTTCAATCCCCAGTATCAAAGAAAGAAAGTAATCTTGATAACCAGATAAATGAAATCAAGACCGGTACAATGTAAATCATAAACATTGATAAAAGAAATTGAAGAGAACACACAAAAAAGTAGAAAGACATCCTGTATTCATGGAATGGAAGAATCAATATTATCAAAATGTCCATACTACCCAAGTGATTTACATACTCAGTGCATTCTTTATTAAAAACCCCAAGCCATTCTTCGCAGAACTAGAAAAACAATTTAAAAATTTATATAGAACCACCACAAAAAAAAAAAAAAAAGGTAGACTAGCCAAAGCCATCTTGAGCAAAAAGAAGAAAGCAGAAAACAGCAATACCTGTCTTCAAAATATGCTACGAAGTGGTAATAACAGTAATCAAAACAACTTGGTGCTGGCCTAGACAAGCATGCAGGATAGCCCAGACATAAAGCCAGGCATCTACAGTGAGCTGATTTTCAACACAGAGAAAATCACAGAGAAAATTGGAAATAATTGGAGATATATGAAAATGAAAACACAATATAACCAAAACTCCATGGGAAGCAGCTAAAACATTGATTATATAGTGTTCTACGTTAAAAAACTATAAAAAAATATAATGTTAAAAAACTATAAAAAGTATAATGACCCAACACAAGCAGAACGAAGGAGATAACAAAGTATAGAGTGGTATTAAGTGTACTAAAGGACAGAAAAATCAATGAAACCAAATAAAGTTGATTCTTTCAAAATATTAACAAAACTGACAAATCTTTAGATATAATGACCATGTAAAAAGAGAAATCCACTGGACGTGTTGACACATGCTGTAATCCCAGTAGCTCCAGAGGTTGAGGCAAGAGGATCACAAGTTCAAACCCAGCCTCAGCAACTTAGGGAGGCCCTAAATAATTAGGTGAGAGCATGTCTCAAAATAAAATATAAAAAGGGATGGGAATGTTGCTCAGTGGTTAGGCACTCCTGGGTATAATCCTCAGTACAAAAAATCATCACTGAAAGGAATAAAAATGAGACCATCGCCACCAGCCTCACAGGAGTATAGGGGAACACTATGAACAATGGTGCACCTAAAAATAAGAAAGAAGAGATGGCCAAATTCCTAGAAAGGCACAAACTGATAAAAACTGATGCAAGAAGAAACAAAATCTAAACAAATGTCTAGTGAGTCAATATTAAATAAGTAATGAAAAAAATCCCCACATAGAAAAACTCAGTACGGAATGGCTTCCCAGATGGATTTTGCTAAATATTCAAAGAATGTACAATCTCCCCATGAAATGTTCCAAACTCACAAAAGAGGAGGACAGTGACAATGAAGGACAGTGACCCTAGGAAGATGGGAAGCATGAAGGCAAATCCTACATCCCCAGTCTTCAGAATTTTCCTTGATACAGCAAGGAGAGGCGGGAGATTTATGCTGCCCTAGAGTCTCCTAAGTTAGGGAGGCAGAGCTGGGGATGTGAGGGTGCCAAGAGACCAGAGTGCTTAGGTGGGATCAGTTAAGGAGGAAGAAATGCAAAGGAGGGTCGCAAGCCTGCCAGACGCTCAGTCCTGATTGGCTGACTGCAGCTCACAGCTCTTTGTTGGGTCTGGGTGTGAAATAGGCCTTTCTGGAGGCTGATTATCTTGGCAGTTGAAACAGGAACGTACCTGGGCAATGGCCACAAAGTTCAGTTTTTAGTTCTTCTGGGAATCCACAGTGTATGTGTGCCCCTAGTTAGCAAATGCTAAATGCCACACTATATCTGGCATTTAGGTCCAATTATACATTGGGATCTTTCTTGGAAATTCAGTTTTTCTTAAAGTTCATACCTACAAGCAATATTCATGGATTTCAAGATAAATATGCCAGGGTGGTGCCACTGGTGTCAGGTTTTGGTAAAATTATGTTTCTTGGTCTAGATGTTGATTTTATAAAAGAGTGTTCAGTTTATGAAAATCCACTGACCCATATCCGCAAGATATGAACACCTTTCTATATTATATGTGTCTTATATTTCAATATAATAAATTTGTAAGTCAATGGCTTTTCTACATACTGACAATAGTCAGTTTTAAAAGCATTTGAAATAATTATATTAGACTAAATTTAGTAAATGTATCTTTTCGTGGAGGTATATAAAAACTATTATAAAATATAGATGAATGTGAATCCTTTGGATTGGAATTTCTTGGATGGAAATATTGAATAGCAAAATAAAAGTGACTACTTTTTTTTCAAATTATCTCATTGATTTAAGGCAACTATAGTGAAAATTAGAATTCTACTTAATAATTTGAAAATATATTAGTCCTAAGATACTCTTTGGAGATTAAAAAAATAAGACAGAAATGCGGAGAAGGTTTGAGAAGGAAACTAGATGGCAAAGGACTTCTGTTCCTACTGGTACTTGTCATTGTTTTTGTAGCCCAGTCACAGAACCCTTTCCTACACTTATGGACCCTTTCTTCTGAAGGGGCAAAGTCTACCTCCCAAAGACATTGAGTGCAAGATATTTGCATTCCCAGACTCCCCACCTCAAGTTTTGGTCACATGGTTTATGCAATGCTTATCAGAAAACCCTACCCTGACTTGTAATGGAAAGTTAAATATAGTATTGGTGAATAATAAAAGAGGCAGCAGCTGCTTCTAGGTTCCCACAGCTGCAGTGACAGTGGCATTAGCGTCCATCATCTGCCATAGGTGCTACCTGAATCCCAGCCATGGCAGAAGAACACTGGGTCATACTTTAGAGCATACTCATGTCTTTGTAATCCACAAGCTTATTTCCCTGACATCTCAAGAGTTTTTGTAAATTCTTTCAATAGTCCTTTTCTATGCACATAAACTGTTCACTCTTTTGCTTACAATAATGTGGTTTAGTAGCAATAACAGCTTATAGTGCAGGCACAAAATGAAAATGAGAAAACAGTGGCAATGTAAGAGGAGGAAAACCATTTAAATCAACTTTGTTATGGGGCAGTGGACTTTCAGTGTTCCTTTACCAAATAAGATTACCAATAGTGTGCATGCTCCACTTCTTGGCTAGGTGATATCTGGTGATCATCATGCTGGCACATGGAGTTGCTTAGGTGAGCTTATGTGACAATGAGAAACTTTTCCTATAATTACATGCATTCATGTTTATATATATGATAACGATTCTTAGTATAACATATTTACATATTAAAAGTAAATGGTCTGCCATTTCCCAAAACGTAATTATCTCCTCAAAGGTAAAACCTTATGTTTCTAAGTACAGTGTACTCCATAAACTGGCACAGTGAATATCTTGCAATTGTCTGATCTTTTACATGGTAAAAATTATATGTAAATGGGAACATAGTGAAATCATTTTTTCCTTATATCAGCCTTTAATGGAGGAAAAGAAATTCATAGGTCTGGATGCCAGATATTATGTTGGTGCCAGATATTGTTTGTGTCCTCACAAGCATTCTTCCATTGATTGAGGGAGTATCCCCACACTCAAGCCACAGGCTCCTCATTCCAAAGCTTGGGGTCCTCCTGCTGACCATGAAACCTCACAAAGCTGGGTTCTATATGTTCAGTCCTGACGCCAGACTTTAAAACCGGGATCATCAACCTCTGATCCTTTCTGTCAAGCTATGTCACTTTGTCCTTTCTCTGACTCCTACAAAACCCACTGGTCTCCCTTTCCTCTGAACAGTCATAAACTCATCTGACGACTTTGCAGATAAATTCCAGCACTCGTATCAGTGGTATGTTATGATTTAGAGCTGTATGAGCTTCAAAATCTCATCAGCTGGATTATGTCTCATCCAGAGTATTTGTCCTGCCACAATCCAGCATCGAGCTGAGTATCTGACTCTGTATGTGTAATTCAGTACAATTATTAGTAGATTTATATAGCCTCAAAAGCAAGAGGACAGAAACTCTGAGTTTACTTTTTCTACCTCATTGCTACAGTGCACACACTGATGACTTAAGTAGAAATGAAACAATTTATGGAAAAATAACAGAAAAGTGAAATTTTAAGTATCCATAAGTAAATTAATAAAATGATATTGTAAATCATTTTAAACTGGAGCCTAAATATGCAATAGAGAGGAGCTAGTGCAGTGGTTTTTAAACTATGTTTCAAGAAATTCTAGGGCTCCCTAAAGATATATCAGGGGCTTTGGGAGAAAAATAAAAACTGGGGAGACAAAACTCAGCCTCTTCAGCGCAGACTAAGGCCAGTGGTTCCACTGTCACTTGTTCTAAATGTTGGGGTTTGGCCAAATATTTCTTCCATAAAATGGGCTCAGCTGGTTAAACCAACTGATTAACTTTAAAAATCCTTGACTGGTTCAATGCATTCCTTCCAGGCATTCAGAAATTCTGGGTCAGTCAGGACAGATAGCTGGTCTGACCTCACCCCAGCAGGAGAGTGGTGGATTTGAGACAAGATACAGATGTATGAAGCATTTAGAAATGACTGGCTGTCTGCTAAGTCCCTCCATATCCCTCAGAAATCTATAATGCAGCCCGAGCTTAAGGATAAGATGATTCATCCTAACAACTTGTTGAGTGATTGGGTTAGCAAGAAAAATACTTATTGTACCTTTACCCCTCAGAAGAGAAGCTTGTGTTACATTTAAATAACAGCGAGTGCTGCCTGGCACGTTCCCCTATGGAAATACTTCTTACATATGTTTATCTAAAAGGACTCAGCCATTTTTGTTATGTGTCTTTTCCCCTCTATCCTGGCCTGTTCAGGAAAAGAACTTCCCTGGAGAATGGACTCTGTGGCTCAAGTGACTTCTACACAAGGGAACCACTTGGGGGCACCAAAGGCATTGCTGTCAGATGTGTGCCCACTTGGAAGAGGCCACGCTGGCCATGTCATTGTAAATTGAGAGGAAGTGGGTGGGGAAGCCCAAGGTCTGGGAAAATGACCATAATAACAGTACCTTGTGTTTTTATAGCACCTTTCTTCAATTAGCTCAGCATGTTGGATCTGATTATTCAGCTGGGAGCGTCCAGTTGTGGGAAATGAGGCACAAGGCAAACACGTGGCCTTGGTGGGACAGAGGGAAAGACCAACGCTTATTCATTTTAAATGCCCATTCATTATTTTTATTCTGAAAAGCTGATGTATGATCTTTCCTGGCCATTTCCTTACAAACAATAAGCTGAGAAGTCAGAGTTCCAAACCGAAATATATTAAACGGAAAGACTCATAAGTTCTGTTAGGGAAAGAAATCACACTTCTCAGAGCCAAGCTGGGAATGAAAATAGAATTTTGAAAACTACATGAATTTTGAAAACTACAAGGTGTCAGGTTGAATGCACCATTTTCAAAAGGACACCATGAAAAAAAAAAAGTTTAATTCTTGGCTACATTTGGTTTTTATTAAGGCACATCTACTCAAATCTGTAATATAAGTCACTCTTCTTTTATCCATATTCTGCCCCAAAATGACAAAATGGTTTAAAAAGCAAATTGAAATTATACGTAAAAATCTAAACCTTTGTTACATGTTTAAAAGTGTACTATCCCAGAGTTTAATATGTTAAATAAGTGTGTCAACACGATTTAGTAGAGAAACAGCATGACAAAGCACTTGATTAATAGACAATTAGATCTGTGGCTTAGTCATCAGCTAAAATTATTACCACAGTGAGTGTTTCCAGTGACAGTGTATGCAAAGACTGATATGGACTTCATGATGAAGATTAAGATGCTTTTTCCTCCAAAGTCATTTAGGTCCTACTTGCTAATGAAATTTCTTGAGTTTGTTCAGAGCCATAAACATGTGCTTTCTGTCATGGAATTAGGTGTGGGCATTTTCTCTCATGTTCTTATTAAGAATGACTGTCCCTAATCAGGTTTCAACCCAACATGGTCATCCTCTAGGGTCCTCTGGTTTTATCAGACACATACTTGTCTTTAAATTGAAAATGGTGCTTAAACATGCCCTTCTCAGTAGTTCAAATTATCTTAATGTAGGTCCAACCTATAAAGGGTTCCCCCCCACCCAAAGCATCAGGTTGTAAATGTTTGCAATTAACTGATCTTAATTTATGAAAATATAAAATAGAATTCAGAGATTGTGCAAATCCTGAAAGGGAAAGCCTGTTTATTTCCCTCTTACCTTTTTTACTTTCCCACATGATACTGAATTTGAGAAATGCCAGAGATTTACTGAATTTTTACGGGAAAATTTGTTTATTTATATGTATTTGGATGTTGATGTCAGATGTCTGCTTCTAGGAAGGGTGAATATTGACCCCTATAAACTTACTGTGACCATTTTACATCATTTGTCCACTCTCAGAATATTATATACAGAGGACCTGGCTTTGGGGATTAGGAGTTTTAAGGATGTTCAATTCTTTGGATGACTCAGATACACATAAATCTAACACCCTACAAAACAAAATGTTCCTTATTGCCATCCATTTATGATTTGAAATAATTTATTACTTATTGTTAAAAAACCAACCACAGCAAAGCACACTAACTTGGTCATACATAGCCAGTGGCAGACCCAAATCTTTAATCTAAAATAAAACAACAAAAAAAAAAAACTTCTGGCTATTGTTTTTATTTATCTTCTTTATATACCATGTAGATTTTTCTTAACTGTATTTTTAAAGACATTTTAAAAATTGTACATATTTGTGTGGGGTTCTTTTTTTCTTTTTTTAGTTGTAGATGGACACAATACCTTTATTGTATTTATTTATTTTTATGTGGTGCTGAGGATTGAACCCAGGGCCTCATCATACTGGGCAAGTGCTCTACCACTGAGCTAGAGCCCCAGCCCCTATGTGTAGTTTTTGATACATGCATACATGGTGTAATCTTTAAATCAATTTAAAAATTTTCAAATGTTTATTATTTCTTTATGGTGAAATGTTAAAAACATATTCTTCTAGCTTTTTGAAATATACAGTATATTTTTGTTATCTACAGTCATCCTACTGTGCAATAGTACACCCAAACTTATCCCTAACTTAGTACCCATTGGTCACCTACGGCCACTTTCCCCAGCCTCCTATAGCCATGGATATTTTTTAACCTCTAGGTAATAATTAGGATGAAAAAGCCAGCTGTCTTAAGATAGTGGGTAAATTGGTTTCATTTTATTTCATAAATACTTTGGAATTGCTGATGTATGTAGAGTTCTCCTCAACAGAAAAACAAAAGAGTTTTTGACCTTCGAGAACTGAGAAGTTTTGCAATTTCTAATCAATTTAGAGGAAATAAGGACAAAACTAAACATTGACATCTGTAGTTTCAAATTTCCTGATGAGAAATGTTTTCATGGCTAGGAAATATCTGGGTGAAATTTTAGATATGAAATGGTCATCTCTCCTGGTACTTCCTCTTCAAGTTGGTTTCCTTCCTGAGTTTTTTGCCTGTGGATATTCATAAAGCAAATTTTACCTAAAAGTGATAAAGTGAAACATTTTAATCAAGTTTTGAGAGCTATCATGAATAGTTTTCACATTTAAGTATAATTTTGTGAGAATAACTTTAAATACTGCCATATTTCAAATTTCCTAGTTATTATACTCATTGGAATTACAAGTTTTGATATTACATGTACCACCCATCTGTTAAAACATACAGCTTATTCTACTGAAATTGTTTGCTCTTTGCCTTTCCCACAAATCTTGGATTTCCTCAAAGGTGGGGATTATGTTCTACAGAACAAGTAAAACTAAAAATGCACGCTAAATGAGTGATTAAAGATTGGGTAGACATACAGATATTTGAATATGACAGTAGGGTCACTCAAGGACAGAAAGAAGATAAAATGGAAAATGAATTAGGACAGAAATTTAAGGATCAACTACACTTAGGTCATCATGAAAATAAAAGAAGTTGGAGAAAAATATGATAAACAATCAGAGAGCTAGAAAAAAGAGGCCACTGGTATTGTGTGTTGTGGAAAACAAAGAGGGAATTTTTAGAAGTTTGGGTTGGCATTATTGCTAAAGGTTAAAAATGATAGGAAATGTGGTAGTTATTAGAATTGTCCATAAATATTCCAGCTCTCTCTCTCCTCTGTGGTGCATTAAAGATCGTGTTTCCCTGACATGTTTAGGCTAATGAAATGTGATTGGAATTGATGTGTGTTATTTTCCATTGAAACCTGGGAAAGCCAGTGCAAATGTCCCCTTTTTGTTTCTCTCCCACGGTGGCTGAAGATTCAGATAATCTTTATGAACTTGGGACTGAACATAAAGACAAATCATGTGGCAGAGTCCCTTGCCAACCCACAAAGGGCATGCAACTGAAGGAGCCCTAATTAGGAAGGGCTGTTGTAGCTAGCTGGAAGCCATAAGTTCCACCTGATATGTATGTGACGCACCTGTAGGCACCCGCAAACCTGAAGGTATATAACCAGGTGAAAGAGGTCCGAGTTAGGAGAACGGAGAATTCAGTCAGCCGGGCAGTCACTCGGTCGGTCAGAAGAATCAGAGTGGCCAGAAAGTAGGCAGAGCGGTTACAGAAGAGAAACCAGATAGAAGAAGTAATGACTGGTCAGAGTTAGGCCGAGACTCCTGAGGAAGACAGAAGACAGAAGAAAGAAGAAGGAAGAAAGAAGAGAGAAGAAAGAAGCTCTAAGAAAAATCTTTCTTTCCCTCTCTAAGAAAAATCTTTCTTTCCCTCTCTAAGCTCTAAGAAAGTAGAAGTAAAAGTAGTAAAAGCTATACTCTGCCTCCGAGATTTCTTCCCGGGTTTCGGTACCAGGCAGCTTACATGCAACACCAAGGAAAGATGTATTGCAGCTGTTTAAAGCCACTCACATTAGTATAGCACAGAAACCTATTCTGACTAGCACAGGCAGAAGTAATGACTTTGTTATTAGATAGGAACTGATAATTAAAATTTAGTTCAGCTTAAAAATAAAATAATAGGCAACCCCTATCAGGTATCCTCCCTAAGGGAGTTGTCTTTTCTTCTCATTTGAATAAATTCTACTTTTTTACAAAAAAAAAAAAAAAATAAATAAATGAAAATGAAGTAATACGCTACTGATAAGCACTTGGGGGGAAACGTCAAACGTTTTAAGATATCAATATGAAAGGAAGAGTACCATCTCCTATCTCTGTCAAAATGTCTTTTGAAAAACAGCCCTAATAATAGAATAATGGAGAAATGTATATTGGAACTGTAACTAGAGAAGAGTTCCATCAATATGCTAACACTTTGAATAGTATTAAAGAAGGACACCGGGAATGCACCTGAGATGAGGAAGGATTGAAAGAATTACTGAGTAACTTACTGTTCATCCCATAACAGAAAAAAGTCTGTTAAAATGGCACTTGATACCTAAAAGAACTACAGGAACATCTCTGAGTGCAAAAAATAAAACACTAAAAGTAGACAAGTCTCTGGGGAGAAAAAGCCTACTGTTTATTCACTGGTTTCTTGGGACAAGTAGAGACTCTTCTTTGGAAGTTGCTCCTTTGGTTTGCAAAGTAAAGAACAAGCTAAGTAAAATATGGGTAATATTCCAACTGCTGTTAATGAGGTGAGCCAGAGGGGAGCCCACTGGCTAGGCCATGTTCAGATTGCCATGACAGCCATGCAAAAGGCACTTTCTAGCACAGAAGTAAACCTGCCTCCCTGGAATACTATGCAGTATCTATTTCCACTCAGAGTTCCCGGATATGTGATCTGGCGAACTTCAACTTGAATAAATCTTATTTTTTCAACTATAATTTAAATATGGACCCAGGGGATATCTAAAAAGCACCATTTAACTCTCTAAATTAGAAACATCAAAAATTTGTAAACAGGAATATTCAGTAACTAAATGTATTTTTATGGAACATAGCTATTGAAAGAAGCTGAAGAAAATTTGAGAAAACCTGTAATCAAACTTTCAAAGAAATCTCAGAGGTTATTGCATCTTGAAGTCGGAACAGGAGAAAACTCACACTAGAAAATAAGTTAAAGACATGATTATTGAACAGTAAAAGTCTGTTCACCTCATGTTGACCAGGAAGCAGAGACAGAGACAGAGAGGAGAAGCCAGGGTCCCAAAATCCCCTTCAATGGCATGTCCACAGTGACCTCACTTCCTTCCACTAGGACCCACCTCCTAGGGGGTCACCACCTCCCTGTAGCACTGAAGTCTGACAACACATGCCTTGAGGACACTCAATAAATACCCAGCCTACAGCATCACACAGTCCTCCTCATCAGGGGACCAGGACAGCTCCTGCTTATCCTCAAGTAGCAGACTTTAGTTTCATTCCAATCCACAGAATTATTCAAAAAAGTTGATCACATGACTCCTATAGGAACCAGAGGGCACTTAACCATGGTACTACAAAGCCTGACGCCACACCCCTAGCTGTTCACTATGCCCAGTGCTACCCGCAGTGAGTGTGCATGGCAGGTGGTGTCCTTCTACCCTGACTGTGAGTATTTGTGACTAATAAACCACTGTGGGCCTATATGTACAGATCTGGGTGGCCATTCCTGCAACCCTAAGATGGGAATCCCTCCTAGGCAAATGAAAAGATGAAAGATCCAGGCGAAATAAAGGATTGATGGAGCAATTTCCTAGATTAGGGACAAGCAAAGAAAATCTAGCAAAAAGACACATGGCACTAATTTTGCTAAGAAAGAGGAAGGATAGAATGGGCAATGACTCATCTGTGCCCTTGCTGGATAGTCTGGGTCTTACAGAAGTAGAAGGCAATGTCTCTTGAGATCAAGAAGCAGTTGTGAGTGTTGGAACTTAGTAAGTGGGTCTGTTAGGATATTTTTGTTTATAAATAGCATAGTTCCTAACAGTACTTTAAAAGCAATTAGTTGTCTCTGATTATAAGAAGTCTGGTAGTACGCAGTTCCAGGATGGGTTGGCATGTTTGGAACTTTCTCCACCTTCTCCTGAAGTGGTAGGATGCCTCTTGCTGATTCAAGCATCACAGTGTCACATGACTGCTCCAAAGAGGGTAGAGCAGAAGCAGAAGGGAAACATGTGTCTAGACACATAGGACTATGGACATAATCTTTTCCAGAAGCCACTAGCAAACATTTCAATCTCATTGGCCAAAACTATTCAGGAGTCATTCCAAGATCAATATTGAGCAGAGGAAATAGAATGGAAATGACTGGTTTAGATCAATCAAAATATTTACTCTGGGGCTGCCTGAATAAAAGTGGGGTTCTGTTAGAAAATAACAAAGAAGGAATAATTCAAGCAAACAATTCACAAAGACTGGACCAAGGGAGTCTGAAAAAGTCTTGAAAGAGAACCTGTGCATAATGCCATAGAAAATCATAAGGCGGGAATTAAAAGATCCCTGGGCAGCTTTCAGTGCAACACAGAAGCTGAGAACACGTGGATTCATAAAGAACATGATATCCTGTGTTTGAGATGTTTGGAAATCAGAACAGTTTGGAAATCAGAGGTAAATTCAAATGTTCAGTATGAAAGAAAACAAGAATGTTAGAATGTTCATGGAGATGTGTGGAATGGCTGACTTGGGTATCCAGTGCTTTAGAAGGTAGGAGAGCTAGTCTGTGCCCTCGTCTCCCTGAATGGACTAAGCTAAGCAAGGTCAGATGTGGTTGGTACTTGGATGACAGAAAGTAATAAAACTAGCCATGAGTTGCAAGAATTAAAAGAAAATAAAATATGAATATGAAGGTCAAGATAAAAGAAATGAAATGGAGAGGTGAAAAATTAAGAAATAGCTTTTTTGCAAGTATATAGAATCTGAGTTCACTAGCATTTGGAATCATGTTAACACAAAGTATAGACATGGCATACAGAGTCTAAAGATTGGGATATAAAGATAATGGGATATAAAAATGTTTTTAAAAAAATCAGGATTGTCTGTTGGTGCAGTAGAGAAAATGGCAGGAATAACATTTTTTTCTTTTGCTTTTCTTGTCTTGTATTCCAAACTAGACTATATTTTCATCCAGGTTAAGGAGGATATTTTGAAATTCTGTCTTACCTAATCTAGGAATGGGGGGGAAGAGGAACTTTGGCTGTAGGTGTGATGGAGATAAGTCTTCTAGGATCTAAGACTTCACAGGGCTTCAATACCCATGATCATATTAAACCTGCACTTTGATCTTAAATATTTTTGTACAGAGAATAACTTGATAGGACTCAGCTCCCTCTCATATTATAAACTTCCCTACCAGCCAATGATAACTTTTCCCCAAATATAACCAATGTCTGTGCCTGGAACAAGCACATGTTCATAGGTCACAACCTGCAACGGAAGGCCAGGTACCTACTTGGAGCTAGACAAGCATTTGCTTGCTGAGTTTTAAAATGAGAAGCTAGAACAAAAGATATGAACTAGTCAATAGTTGAATAGATGGTGATCTTTGTACAAAGTCACATTCTATAGACATAACATGATTTTTAAGTATGTGAACATACAAAACACAATGTAATTTTGAATCATTTTGTGCATGTAAAATATGCAAAATATTTTTTTACAAAGAGAACATGGATGACTTTTAAAATACGATATTTGGAATTTCATCATCTTTCCAAAATAAACATGTATTATTTAAGCAATAATTCATTTTATAACAAATAATAATAATAGAGCTGGCAAATTTTGTCCTTTAAAATGGGGGGGGGGGGGCGCTGCGTGGGAGACGGATCTGAAGAGTAAAAGAGACTGAGAGTCATAAAGACTCATCATCTTGGAAGGCTTTTTCCTGGACAGCTAGAAAGAGTCCCCCCACCCCATTCCCTGTTCTAGTCCAGTTTCCCAGCTTTTTGTATTCTTCCTTCCTGCCGGGGAAGTAGGTAGTGAGGTTGACTTCTGAGTCACTTTAATTCCTATAGCTTTGTTTCCTGTTTGGGATTTGGACCTCAAGGTCTGAGCACAGTCTGATTCAGCCACTTGTTTTATGTAAATACCTCCCCAGGCTCTTTCCAGCCCCTGAGGCGATTTTCCTTTGCCCTTTTGGAAAGTTTGTGCTCCCGATGATGTCTTGTAGATTGCCTGATTAGAAATGCAACGCAGAGCTGGGTCTGGAAGATTCTGAACCCTCTGAAAGCTTCCCTGTGTTCAGACAGACTGAGCCACAGCTGCTGGAGGGGTCCTGTGGCTTTGGCAAGGGGCTCAGTGGAAAGCAGGCAGGCGAGGACAAGACTTGCAGGCGAGGCCTCTGAACCTCTCAGCTGAATGCTCTCTATGGCTCCCTCACTATTGGCTCCAACAGCAAAAGCCACAAGCATTGCCCCCCAAGAGGTTTCCAGGGGCTGCTGCTCTGCAGGCTTTTCTTGAGGCTTTTCAATTCTCAGCTTTCTTCAAAGGCCTTCCTCCTTCAGATGTCAGAGATTCTCAAGGATCGAGGATCGTTTCTACCTCCTGCACCCTTTGGCTTCTCTGGAACTCCACTGCTTCTTGTCCCAATTTTGGCCAATAGGTAGAGGAATTCTAAATCTAGGTCCCTCTCCAGAAGCTTCATGTTCTGACTAGCTCCCCAAGGATCCCATCTCTTGTTCATAGTGTCTGTCCGGCAGTTCTGTGGGACTTGCTCCTGCAGGGAAATCTTAGGGTTACGGGGCCACTCTGCCTGGACAAGTCAAGAGCCTCCATTGCCTGGAAGTGGGAAGCTTGGGCAGATCATAACTGCTGCCTGATGTGATGGGGTATAAAGCCCGTGGGCTTCCTTTGAGCAGGACAGAATTTGTGCTGCCTTGTATTACCCAGAGTTCCCCTTGGCTGTGGAAGAGGCTGAGACTTACCTGACACTATACCTGACTTTCTTCTTCCATTTCCTCATTTACCTTCTGCTACTCCTAGAAGCATGTTTTCTTAAATCACATGTACATGAGTGTTTGTCCCAGAGTCTGCTGGACCTGTGTCACAGTGGACCTACAAGACACTGCTGGACCTATAGCACAGCCCCTGCTTCCAAGCACCCCACTGGGTGCCTGATTCTGAGGACAGTACTGAACTCTACAGATCTGTGCATTTTCCTATACATCCATATCTAGGGTATGGATTAGGCACAGTAACAAGAGCTAACAATAAAATATAACAATTTTAACAATATGCTGTAATTTAAGTTATATAAAAACCTGTGAATGGTTTACTTCTGAATTTTCACCTGCAGTTTACCATTGGTAAGTACAGCCACAAGGAATTGAGACTCAGGTTAAAGGGAGCTATCTTAATACATTCATACAACTGCCTTAAATGAGGTCACCTGGACAACCAAATGAACTTTAAACTCGATTTGCCTGCAACTGACTTTATCAATTTGTTCATGATTGAATTCATCCTTTTCCTCCTGATCCTGCTCCCCCTCTCATAGTTCCTAAGTTATAAATGTACATGACTGTCCAAGATGGAAGCATAGGAGTCACGATGGATGTTTCTCTCCTCCTCAATCCACTTAATCCCAGTTTGTACATATTTTTACTTCTTAGCCTTTCTTGGGTCTTTCTTCCTGTTTCCATTACCTCTGCCGTTCTGCTTTTCAGCCATCTATGGGTTTTTTTTTTTTTTTTTTTTTTTTTTCTTTGTGGTCTCTCAGCCTTCTACCAACTCTCAGTCCTACCCAGGCTGTGCCCCAGAGACCTGCACATCCCTGAGGAACCCTCTCACCAGAGCCCCTGGTTCCTCTCTATCCCTTTCCTTTGCAGCACCCACGGGCCTCTGTCACTTCGACAATTGCTTTCTTCCCTCTCATAACTGAAGCACTGGTAGAAAAAGTCACTCAACTTTATATATAGGAGCCACCACACCAGCCTAATTTCTAACCCCAAACTTCATCCAGTTTAGATGTGAGATATCTTACTTCTTGTGCATAACCAATCTCATCCCAGCCTCAAACCTACTCCCTATTTTTTTCCTCATATATTTTTGTTTCCTGAATTTTCCAAAATTCTACTTTTCTTTATTGGTTTTCCTCTCAAGAAAGTTTCTTTCATCCTAACACACACTTGTACACACACACACACACACACACACACACACACACACAAAGTTCTAAAAAAAAAAGTTCTTTTGGACTCCATCTTCAGCTACCATCCTAATATTATTCACTGTAAATCATCCAGTAATTTAAAAAAGTAACTGGCTTTTCCTCCATTGGAAAGACTTCATCATTTTGTGATTATGCTTTCAAAATTTTATCCTGGTTTCATCTTTTGCATTGAATCATTTAATGCATTGAGATTTATTTTGATGTAAAGCTGTATAGATAGATATTCATATTTAAAAGACTAAATAAGTAATTTTATCACTATTTACTCAATGCAGCTTCTCAATATTCATTCAAAATTTTGCCCCAATTCCTCCTCCATGAGGATAGTAACAGCATCTGCCACATGCATTTGCTGAGGGCTTAGATGGCAGTCCTATGAAGGATTGAGAAGGCTGTCTGGGCATCTAGGAAGTACCCAATGTACTCAGCAATGATTAGACACAACAAGATTTTTTAGTTGATTTCTGCACCATCATGTGACAAGCTAATGTCAATTTTTGCAGTATACCCCCTTATTAATAATCTGTTTAAAAGGTTTCTTTGTTCTTCCTGTATGGCTATTCTCCTATTAAAATCATCTTTGCTTGATAAAAAAATCAAAATAAGCAAAGTGTAAGTATTTCTGATCTATGGATAACTTTAGAGATCTGAATTTTTATGATTTTTAGCTTTTCTATCAAGAGATATTTAAAATATTTAAATTTCACCTATTATTTTAGATAACAGAATCCCATTATGTCTAAACATCCATTTAAGCATTACTCTATTTCTGGACTCATTTTTCCTATTGATCTCTCTCCCTGCTCCTATGCAAAGCTATGTTATTTTAATTGTTTGATTTGCATCATTTTCTCATGAGAAAATTTCTCTCCACTGTACCCTTCTTTAAAAGATGGCCTGCTTATTTTTAAGCATATTTCCTTCCAAATAAATGGTTGCTTGGCTTACCAAAATTTATTTAAAATCTCTTTGAAATTGTATTAGTAATATTAGTAATATTATAGGCCTAGCATCTTTACAGCATTTAATGTTTTCTTTTAAAAGAGAATATCACAACACTAATCCTATTATTTATTATATTTATTTATTACCATATTCTTCAATTAAATTTATTAATTCATCTTCCTTATATATGTCCTGCTAAGTTTATTTTTTTATACATCTTAAAGCTTTGGTTTTTTTTTTTTTCCTTAGTTGATATTGGGAAATGAATGTTGCTTCTGTTATATTTTTTGATTTTACTTTTATCTTATGGTATGTAATTAGCAGTTAATTTTGCTACTTTTATATCCAGTTAAATTCTAGTAAATTATTTTATTGTAATAAAATTTAGTTTATTATCATAAGTTCTTCAAAACAATGTGTAGTATAGCCGGGAGTGGTGCACATGTTTATAATTCCAGGAAGCTGAGGAAGAAGGATTGCAAGTTGGAGGCCAGAATCAGCAACTTAGCAAGGCCCTAAGCAACTTAGTGAGATCCTGTCTCAAAAAAAAAAAAAAAAAAAAAAAAAAAGTCCTGGGGATGTGGCTTAGTGGTGGCTGAGGCCCCTGGCTTCCACCCCTGTTAACAAAAATAAATAGGAAAATACCGTATACTCTTTTATTGCCAAATTTAGTTTTCTGTATTTTAGATCAAAAGTTATGAAATTAATTGCCAGTTTTAATGTTGTCAAGAGGGCTTTAGTAGCGGCAATTTATTATGGATGTATGTATGTGTACACATATGCACATGTGTTTTTTTCTTCTTGATAATGTTACTTAGCACACACTCTGTCACCATGATGATGTATTTATAGTGTTCCTCTTGTGATTATACCACCTTTGCCTTATACATCTTGAAGTTTTCCTATTAGATGCAAACAAATTTACATCTTCTTGGCAGGCTGTTCATTTTTGATTATGAGGTGGTGATTTTATGTGTGCATGTCTGTCTTAAAATATTTTTGCTCATAGTGCTATATAGTTTCACTAGAGTTCTTTGGTGGTTTGTCTAGTGTAACTCCATTTATGTTTTTACTTTTAATATTTCAGTGCACTTTCATTTTAGGTATGTTTTCAAAACTGTAATTCTTTCACTTCATTGTATGTTTTCAAAACTGTAATTCTTTCACTTCATTGAATTTGACACTTTTTAAGCTGGTAAGCTTAGTCTATTACTGACATATTTATCGTATTATTTTGTATTTCTCTTTACTACATTTCCAGTTTTTAATGATTACTGTTGGTCACTTAATTTGACATTTATACATTATATTTCATTACTACCTGGTTTTCCCAAATGTGTACAGCATATATTTCCCAAATCTAAAGTTAACCAGTATTTCCTCTTTTCTTCCAAAATATCTAGGAGCCTCAGAGTGCTTTACTTTCAATTATCTGCTTTTCATTTCTATCACATTTTTTGGCCAATATATTAGTTACACTTTTATGTATTATTAAATTAATAATGCAATTATTTTGTTATTAATAATAAAATTATTAGTAAATTATTAAAATTATTAAACCGATAATATGATCTATTAAATTATTATTGTTACTGTTATTTTTAAACTGTTCATGCTGCTTTACTTATTTTACTAATTTATTTACTTCATGTTCTGTCCTGTGTTTCCTGTCTTCCTTTTGTCATTTTTCTCCCAGAAGTATGATATCTTCAAGAACATGCTGTTTGTAGAATATTTCTTCTTCCTTTCTTGTTGTTTAAAGAATCTCCTTATTCTTTGGTGTCTTGAAGTTCACTCTGATGTGCTTACCTAAAATCTACTTTTATTCACTGGGCTCCATTGTTCATACATTTAACAGTGAGTATATGATCTTATGATTAAACATATTCAGGCCCCAAGAAAACCTCTTTTAGTAACCTCAAAAAATAGCAAATTGGGCTGGGGTTGTGGCTCAGCGGCAGAGCGCTCGACTCGGACGTGTGCGGCCTGGGTTCGATCCTCAGCACCACGTAAACATAAATGCATTGCATTGTGTACAACTAAAGTAAATAAATAAATATTTAAAAAATAGCAAATAATTTGAAATGCTATGAAGATTTATGGTGCTTACTGGTGCAGAGAGAATTTGAGCAATAAACGACTTAGGTAAAAGAAAACTTACCTAACTTGTCAAACCCTTCTTTTCTGAAAGAATGAATGCAAAAGATTCTTGCACAGCAGAATGCATTTCCAAGAAGTACCTTGAGTCAATTCCCATCTTTCTCTTCTTAGTCCAATGTATGGTTTCAAGATACCCAGCATTGCACATAGTGACTGAGGAATATTTAAAATATTAAACAACTCATATTTAATGCTTAATTATATGTGTTGACTTGAATGAGCTATGGGATATCCAAGCATTATTTTGAATGTATCTGTGAGAGTTTTTCCAGAAGGCAGTAGCATTTGAATTAGCAGACTGAGTAAAAAAGACTCTCCCTGTCCAATGTGGGTGGGCATGATCTGATCCATTGAGGGCCTAAATAGAGCAATGAGGAGGAGGAAGGACAAATTCACTCACTTTTTGAGCAGGGACATCTATTTTCTGCCATTGGACAACAGAGATTCTGGCTCTTGGAACTTAACACCAGCTCTCCTTGCTTAGGTATTGGCTCCCAAGGCTCTTGGGACTTTGGCCCTGAACTGAATTCTACCTCTGTTTTCTTTATTCTCCAATGAGCACTTGCACATTGTGAACTTCGTGCCCTCCATAATCATGTGAGCCAATTCTCATAATAAGCTCTTCTATATTTATATATCATCTATTGGTTCTGATTCTCTGGAGAATTCTAATTCTTCATAGTACTTTTAAGTGTGTGTTCATGTATATCTGGATATACTAGTCCTTTTTTATAATTTTATTGCTCTTGTATTCACTTTAAGAGATGGTAAATCATTAAGTGATAACAATTCATTTGATTTAACATAATATTTTACATTTTCTGCAACAACAATTGGTTATATCCATCCCTAAATATAAAGTTCTTAGATCATATCTAAATCTAGTGAGCATTCAAAAATGATTGCTAGACTCAGATAAATCAAGAAGAGTTGTCTAACAGACTTTTCCATCAGTGAAACAAAGTTCAGACAGTCATATTTTTATTAAGTTCACTGGGATGGGTTTATCTAAATCTAGTTTTATTCACTGGGCTCCATTGTTCATATGGTGTGACAGTGAATATCTTAATCTTATGATTAACACTAAATTACCCAATTTTCAAACGAACAAAAGAGAAATAATTTGTTGAATTTATCTATTAATGTATACATTGTGTATTTTTGCACATTATGTATCCAATAACAGTCCATCAACAGAAAATCTAGACATGCATGCTAATAATTTGATTTAGTCATCTTTGATATTCTGCCAACTTTAGTCATATGCAAGTCATTACCTGACACATTTTTCATATCATCATAAAAGCATATTTGCCAAGAAAGGAGGATGTAAACTATTTAACAATCTATTAGTTTGACTTATACTTTTGGACTATTTAGACATCTGTTATGTTGACCTGCATTTATACTGTTACTTGGGCCCCACAAATGACTGCTGGGCAGGATAATTCTCATTCTTCCAAATCAGTGTCCTAACTGTTTAAGTTGATGCAATGAAGAATTATTTTTTGAAGAGATGGTAACTAAATTTATAATCTCCTTCATGATTCTTAACATCTTTCATGTTTCTCTCTCTCCTTCCCTTTGGTCAATTCCAAAAGTCACTTGTACATTTAGAAGCTATTCAATTTTTTTAACTCCATTACCAAGTGTTTTTTTATATCATGTTTTTGTTTTGAATTCTTTTTTTAATATGTTTAACAGTTTTAGACTTTTTTTTTAACAGCTTTCTTGCCTGGTGCTCTTAAAGGCCTGATTTCATTGTCTTTCATTCACGGTGACTTGAACTCTAGACTTGTCATGTTTCGGTCATGTGCTCTTTCTTCTGGGGGATTGATTTAGGGCGTCTGGGGAGCTGAGACTGAGGATGTGCCCTGCTAGGTGTTCACTTGATTCTGCCACACATCACAGGACATTGCCACCCAAGTCCCTCTATCTTAGCCGCTCAGCATAAACACTCTCCCACCCGATCATAACCAGCCTCCAGATGTCCACAGTTCACAGTTCACAGTTATGGAACCATAGGGAAGATTCTATTTTTCTATTTCAAGTTCAAATTAAGTGAGGAAAGGTACCATCATCCTTGTCTAGCTCATGAGTGTCTGAAGCTGTAGCACTCAGGACTGGAGGGGGTGGAGGTCTCAATACATGTCTGTCTTTCCTTGCATTCTGTGCCCCTCTTCTGACCCTCGTCTTCAGTCCCCTAAGGGGAGATGAAATTTCAGTTTCCATATCATTTCCTCTAAGCTCTTTTTTCTCCCTTCTTTCCTGTTTTCCTCCTTCCCTCCTCCTTCCCCTACTTTTCTTCCTCCCTGCATGTCCAAACCATCTATTGTAACTATTAAAGTTATCTGGTTGTGTGTCAGCCTCTCCAAGGGCTGAGAACCCCCAAATGTAACATGGTGTCCAATGCACAGTAGGGAGCCAGAATAGTTATTAAACCAATGAATCTACCGACCAAGGAGACCAAGAGAAGCCATCCAAGGGGTAGAGAACAGAACGAATGCATACAAACGTGCTCTTTAATCCTGAACCATCCCCTCTGGCCCCAAGTGTATGCAGGGGTGTCTGGTTTGAGTGCGGTTGTGCTAAGAAACGTGGAGACCACAGCTGAAAGGGTGGGGGGAACACGTGTGCTCATGTACCTGTGCGTGCACATGCTTACAGGACTCCGAGATGACAGAGGTCACACTGAAAACAATCCATAATGTAAAAGAACTACAAATTAGTTGCTTTAGAGTGTGACAAATGTCATCCTAGATCCTGGGACAAGGCATACTTAAAAGAAAAATGAGGAATACACTCATCCAACCAGAACTAATAATAATATGTATTGATTACAAATCCCCATCATCACCACAAAGTCATTGCTATTCTAAACAATATTTTTTAGATTTTTTTCCAGTATTGAGATGACTCAACTGTTTACAAACAAAAAAGTACAAATGAGTAAGAGAGTAAGTAAGTCAATGAGTGTGCCCTGACAGCCTTCCTCCGACGACTGAAGCTGTGACCCCCCCTTAGTCACTTCCACTACTGCACACATCCCTCAGGCACGCACTTAGGAACAGTTGCCAGTGCAATATTGGAGGTCTGATGAGCCCTTCACTTGTGTTGGGGGCCTCAAAGAGAATGGGAAGAAGGCTGTGAGCCCTTATGTCCCCTTCCCAAAGCACAGTTATCATCTTGCTTTTATAGCAAAATCCTGGGCCTGAGCCTTTCTCTGCAGGTTCCCTGATCTCACTGAGCCCTAGCCTGAAGAAGCAGATAAGAGGAACAAGGAAAGGACCTGAGTCCAGTGCTAGTGGTCAGCCTGCTTACAATACCCGACTGAGAAACCACTCGATACTGAGAAACCATCTTAAGTAGGACACTTGATCATAAGAGGCAGAAATACAATTAAAATAGACTTAAGGGGAAAAAATATGGAGAAAGGGGATTCATTTTGTTTGGTTTTGTTTAAAGGCTACTGGGGGATCACCTACTCAAGATGTTAAACCTTGAGGAAAATGGGATTCGCAGTTGTTCTGGCCCTCAGAGAGTAGAAACCCGGGACCCCAGGTCGAAACCCTCCCTCTCTTATTCTGTCATTTCTGTTTCTCTGGGCTGATTAGTTCTAGCTTTTCTTAATGACAGGCTGGTGTCTCCACAAACTGGAATAGATTTGCAATCTCACAGCTTCAGACCAGAGAAATCTGGGAATTTCCCCTTGGCTCCACGGAGCCAGGCTCATCTTAAGCCACCACCCTCCACTTGCCTGAGTCACCATGACCAAGGGGGGACTACCCTGGTTGCCCCCACCTGAACTGTGTCCACTGCTTTGACTGAACAGCTGAGGCCACACGGTAGGGGAGGCAGTCAGTGGGCTCCACTGGGTGGAAGGCAGAGAAGTAGGGACTGTCTGCAGCAGAAAGAGGGAGGGGTGGACACAGAAGAAAAGGTCATCAGCCTCATAACCACCAGCACAACACCAGTGTGATGGGACGCAATGTTCTGTGTTCCAACAGTTCTCTTGGTAAGTGAACTTCGTGAACTCACAAGTTGGGGACCGCCTATATCTGAATAATCACACAAGGGGAAAAAGAGAAAAGACAATGGCTAGGGAGAATGTCCCTCCTGTCACTCATCCTCTGTTTTTCCCTTGAAGAACAGGCGTGGCTTTCCTTTGGGTTTCTGGTTGCCCCAACTGAGCTTGCTTCCTTAGCTGATAGCCCAGAGTCCCTGCCCTTCAGGTCAAAGCCCACGGTCAGCCTGATTGCCAGCAGTAATAAGGTCGTGGTACCACAATCTGTCCCATCTTCTGAGAACCAAATGAAGATATTATTTACTTTATTAATAGAGCATAAAAGTATAGGTTATTATGCTCATAACTTGATGTTTATCATACTTTATATCAAAGCTGAAATTAACATTATATATAAATAAGTGGGTATATATAAACATAAATATGAGATTTACATCTGCTTTGTTGCAAAGCTACACACATATATGTGCATATATACAAATATGAACATATATACTATGTTGCTCTCTATACACACATGTATGTATATATATATACATACTTTATATATTATATTCTAATTCCTTGTCACCAGGCTCAAATTAAAATATGCCCAATGCAAGATTTTTTATACTTAATATCCTGATACTATATAGGTATTTTTGTTGCAAAATTACTGCATAGAAACAATGTGGTACATGGTATACTTATTTTTATATAAATGCCAAAATAATGTGAATGACTGTATCTCAAAAGCCACAGAATGTTGAGCTGGACATGGTCCTGTCAAAGGGCAACTGGGTGGCTCATCAACTCTGAAAAAAGACCTGTAACAAAGCCACAGTGGGAAAAGTTGCTCAGAGATTTCTGGCAGAGAGCTCTGGAAAGATTTCTTAAAAGCTATTTTATGCAATTATTTTACAAACGTTAAATAGAAAAATAAGGAACCAGAATAAGGATAGTTTCTCAAAACTCAACATCCCAGACTCACAGTCACAACAGAAATATAGTTCCTAACAGCTGCATGGTCCCAGCAACTTCCTAAGGAGAAGCTTGTAGGGGAAAAATAAAAAGAGGTAATTTTTTGTTTGTAAAATAAAAATACCTTCCTTGTGGCTTGATTTTCTCTTCTCCCTCACTGTGGAAGAATGCAAGATTTCATAACAGACAACCAGCTTGCTTTTGATTGAGTCACTTTATGCAAATATTTCACTGTTCAGAGAATTGGGAAAGAAAATTTCTCTCCCAACCCATGACATTCTTCATAGGCTCCCTAGAGCATCTGAGGTGATAGCATGTTCTCTGGAGTCTGGCATGTGCTGTGATTTACACAAAACTCTGCATTTTCAGAGGCTTTGAGCTGGAGAGTTTTGCTCGGGCACACTCTTTGTACCCAGTGTGAAAGAGGTCAGGCTTCTTCAAGGAACCTTTAACTTTTACTGGAACTGATCTCAGACTTGCAGCTTAGAGGAAGCAGGTTACAAACCTTGCCCTGTCTTCAACCTTTCAAAATGCTTCTGTGGGACACAGATGTTTCGTTGTTTTCTTAGCTGAGGGTGAGAAACCCACTGAGATTTACATCTGCTTTGTTGCAGAGCTAAATTTAGCCTCATTTTGACAGTTTACTTTGGCCCTAAGTCATTTCCATTAATCAGATACCTTTAACGGTCCAACTCATCTCACTGGCATGGAGAGGGGTATTAAATGGAATTAAAAATATTCACAATCTCATGTGAATACGTTTTATTCTAAATGGAGATTGGACCTCTGGGAACTGAAAACGGACTTAGTTTATAAACAGAGTTAGTGGTCACTCATAGTTTGTCTTTGAATTATTGTTTAATGTCCAGATATATCTACCACAGTGTTTAGCCACACCTCTTGAAATCCAAAATTTCAGTTATGGTGACTAAGGAATTATGGTGGACTAAGTAATAACAAGTATCCAAAAGAGTGAGCATTTTGTAATTCAGAAACTGTGGTTGTTGGATGCAGAAGGTCTTAATTGAGGGGAATTACTATATATTTAGAAGCCCAGTGTTTCTCATGTTCAGATGTACATTTTTATAACTAGGTTACATTAATTAGTGGAAGAAGTATAGTAAAGATAAAAGGATACCAAGCTTAAGGGTCAGAAACTTCTAGTTCCAGGGTTGAGACCAAGTTACATGTCACATAGAACAAATTATTTCACCTCTTTGAAATTTCATTCTCTCCACATAATATTCAAAAATAACTGCTATGACCAAAAATACTATAAAATGTTCAGAGTTAGCATAATAAAATATATTTCTTGATCACATAGGTCCTCTGAGGATTTTGTTTATCAAGTGCTTCTTGGGCTGTTCTTGGGTGGCACTCTGCCAAGAAGTGATTCAGAGACCAGTGTCTTCCACAACATGGGTCTTGTCTTATTGGAGTCCTTCAGCTTTGGTTTCACACACAGGAGGAGGAAGAGCATGGAAGATCTCTTTTTTAAAAATTTTTTATTATTCTAATTTGTTATACACGTTTGCAGAATACATTTCATTTCATATTACATATAAAGAGCACGATTTTTCAAGTTGCTGGTTTTATATAAAGTATTTTTACAATTGTGTCTTCATACATATATTTAGGGTAATCATGGATAACTCAGTCTGCCATTATTCCTATCCCCTTGCCCCTTCTTCGCCCCCCCCCCCCCCGTTTGTTCTATTTAAAGCTCTTTCATTCCTCTCATTCCCTCTCTCTTGCCTTTATAAGTTAGTGTTAGGATGACTTAGGAGCTCTGTCTAGAAATGATTTTTTTCATTTTTGTTCACATTCTGTGGACTAGAATTCCATCATATTCAGAGTGGATAACCTCCATTCATTCTGGAAATTCATGAGGTAAAAAGTCACATTCCCTAAATGCAACATGAATTTCTCATACTTTTCCACTCAACTTATGAGTACCTACTTAATCATTTTTGGTAATGATGACACTGGAAGCCACAGACCTAAAGGTTGGATGAAGCTGGTGAGGAGAGCATGAAGGACAGTTGGATCCATTGAAGATTAACTTTTTTTTTAAACCTCATATTTGATCTTAGTCTTGGCACTGACAAAAAGGTCAACATGGAACCAAACAATTAGCTCAGAACAGAGACTCTTCCTACCCATCTTTACATGACATCCCCATTTCTGTTGACCGACCTAGATCACATTCTTAGCCATGGAAATGCAGTTGTGTTTATCATAACAGTGAGATGTTTTCAAGGGAGAGAGATGGACCCTCAAAGCTCCTTAAACCTTTTACTTTGGAGTTTTCTGTTGATGGTGGTGGTGATTTTTTATTTTGTTTTGTTTTTTAAAATGAAAAACAAACACTTGAGGATCAAAGAGTCTTGTTTTTGTGGGGAGTTTTCCAGAATCCATAAACTATCCATGAAGATAATTCTTCAAACACACAATAATTTCAACAAAATAAAACAAAGCTGTTGGATTTTTGCAATATGTTGTCAGGGACAAAGGCGTGTCTCTCAATTAGACAGGCCTTTGCTATAGCCCGGCCTCATGATTTGAAATTGCCCAGTGACTTACATCAGTTCTTATGCCAATCTGAGCATGGTCTTGAAACTCTAAAGAGGCAGTGAGATATCTTTAAAAGTGTACTAATACTCTCACACCGAGAGAGAAACAGATAAACCTCTGGGAAATTAAACAGTAGCTGATATGGTTTAGGATCTGAAATGTGCCCCAATATCCCATGTGTATGAGGGAGGCTTTGGGGAAGTAATTGGATTTTTTTTTTTTTTTTTTTTTTTGGTTCCGAGGATTGAACTCAGGGGCACTGGACCACTGGGCAACATCCCCAGCCCTTTTTTTTTTTTTTTTTTTTTTTTTGTATTTTATTAGAGACAGGGTCTCACTGAGTTGCTAAATGCCTTGCCATTGCTGAGGCTGGCTTTGAACTCACGATCCTCCTGCCTCAGCCTCCCAAGTGCTGGGATTACAGGCATGCGCCACCGTGCAGGCAGTAATTGGATCTTGAGGGTTCTGACCTCTTCAGAGGATTAGCATATTGAAAGCTGAATGGAATCATGGGAATTGGTATAAGCTGTAAGTGGTGTGGCAAGGCTGGAAGAAATAGGTCACAGGAGGCTTGCCCTGGAAGGGTACTTTTTGTCCCCCACTCCCATCATTCTCGCTCTTCCTCTTTTCCTCTCTGCTTCCTGGCTGAAATGAGCTGAGGTGCTTTACTCTGCCATCCCCTTCCTCCATGTTGCCCTGCCTCACCTGGATCCAAAGCAATGGAGCCAGTTGATCGGGGGCTGAAACTATGAGTCAAAATAAATCTTTCCATCTTTATTTGTCAAGTATTTTGGTCACACTGATGAAAAATTAAGTAACGCAGTAATGAATATTTAGTAAGTGCTTATTTTGTGCCAAGCATTATTTTAAGATGTTTGTATGTAGCAACATAACTAATCTTCTCTTTGAGAGAAAGGTATTATTGTGACCTTATTTTACAAATGAAGAAATTTAGGCACAGCAATGTGAAATGCCTTTTTAAAAGACATCTGAAAAAGTAGAGCCAGAATTCAAAAGCCCATATTTTGACTTCAGAATCAAGTTCTTAAATGCAGCCATAGTGCCTAAGGTGACATGAAATTCCACCACCAGCCCCCCTCAAACCAAAGGAAAAACAAACCTGAATGGAGGAATATCTTTAAACAGAGTAATACATCTAGCCTGAAAGTTAGAGAATAAACAGTTACTATCATAATAGTCTATACTTTGAGATAGGTCTTTCAGCCTCTATTCTGGCTTGGATCTAGAGTGTTCCTCTAAGCTTATGTGTTAGGTAATGCAGCAGGGTGCAGAGGTGGAACGTTGGGTCAGGAGGGCTCTGAATTGATCCATTTGATGAATTAATAATCTGGATGGACTTACTGGGAGATGGTGGAAACTACAGGCAGGGGTTGTGGCGGGAGGAGGTAAGTCACTGGGGAATGGCCTTGGGGCCTATATCTGTCCCTGGTTCCTCTCTCTCCTCCCCTTCCCAGCTACCATGAGCTGAGTAGCTTTCTTCCACCATGCCCTTTGTCATAATGTTCTGCCGCACCTCAGGCTCAGGAAAGGAAACCAGCTGACCATGGACTCAATCCTCTGAAGCCAGGATCCAAAATAAGTCTTTCTTCCTTTCAGTTGTTCTGGTCAGGTATTTTGGTCACAGTGATGAAAGGCTGACTAACACACCATCTTTACAACAAGAAAGAGTCAAAGTAAAAGTCAACAACTTCTCTTGGAACAATAAAAACATACTGTGTACTATAGTTTAAGTATGTTTCCCCCAAAGGCCCATGCATTAGAGGACTGGTCCCCAGGGGTACAATTAAAAGATGGTAGAGCCTTTAGGAGGTGGGGTCTAGTGGAAGGTCCTTCTGTCAATGGAAGGTGTGCCCTTGAAGGAAATTGTGTAATCCCAATCTCTTCTTCCTCTTGGGCTTTGCTTCCTGGCTCATGAAGTCAGTGGTTTGCCTAACTATGAACTGTCACCATGATGTGCTGCCTTGCCAGAGGCCCAAACCAATGCAGCCATTCAGTCCTGGTCTGGATTCTTTAAAACTGAAGTCAAAATAAACCTTTTATCTTCAAAAGTTAATGCCTCAGGTATTTCATCATAGTGATGGAAAATTAATACACTAAGTTTATAGGGAAAATTACTACCTATAACTTTATTCATATAAGTGACTCCAAAATGTCACAACTGAGATCTTCTGACATACAGAGCAGAATCCACTGGAGCTAGAAGCAGTAGTATGTCTAAATGGAAATTTTGATAAATTGCTGAAGAGTGATTGGGATAGACTATAAGAGAGATACTCCTGATGGCAGCCATCTTTTACTGTTCCTCCTGTACTTTGGTTCCACTGGTAAAGACCTGAGAAAAACTGCCTCTTTTCTTTGGCAAAGAAAGAGCAAACCAACAATTGTTAATAGGCCTAAAATGTTCTCAATAAGAAAGTCCTATTCTCCAGGGAAAAAATAAATATTTACCAGAGTCTTATCCCACATGGAAGAAGGATATTTTCCCCATTTGAGCACCTTCTAACCATCATCTCTCTTAAGTGAGCAGAGGTAACAAACACCTGTGAAGGTCACAGCCCAGGAATACACCTCTATTAAAAAAAAAAAACTTATTTAATCACATGATTATAGAATTTTTTCCCTCTCCCATCCCTCATTATAATCATACCAGCAAGGCTCCATATAATAGTAATTGATTGGAGCTGATCTGAAAGACCCAAATTCTGTCCAAAGAATAGTATTTAGAAAAATCAAAGTCAACAGTGGAGACAAAAAGAAGGACACCAGAGAAATTTGAAGACTTCAGTACATAAAATACAAGGAACATTCATCACAACCCAAATTCTACTCAGATTCCTATAGACTTCACAATAAATCTACTTAACTCAGTTCTTATTTTTCAATACAAAAAAAAAAATGGCAGGACATGCTAAAAGTAACAGAAAATACACTTTGAAGAGACACAGTAAGTCTCAGAACTAGACTCAGATATGGCAGAGATTTTGAAATTATCAGCCTGCTATTTAAAAATAACCATGATTAATGTGCTAAAGACTTTAATGGAAAAAAGGTGGATAGCATGTAAGAACAAATGAGTAATGTAATCAGAGGAATGGAAATTCTAAGAAAAAACAAGAGGAAATGCTAGAAATCTCAAACACTGTAACAGAAATGAAGAATGCCTTTGATGGGCTCACCAGTAGGTGGAACATGCTAATGGAAGAATCAGTGAGTTTAAAAATAGGCCAATTAAAATAAAATAACTTTCCAAACTGAAATACAGAGAGAAGGGGGTGGTGTGGCAGAGAACAGAATATCCAAGAAATGTGGACCAATTTTAAAAGGTGTAACTTGGCCTTCTCAAATGACCTCACTAAGCACTCAATGAACCTACTTTCTGGTCCAAAAAAAAAAAAAAAAAAAAAATTAATCTGAAGAAAACTATTTTTAGATAACCATTTAAAAAATCTCTGGAAATTGTTTTGAGGATATGCATCAAATGAAGAACACTTTATTGAAAAAAAAAATCTAAAATCTAGTACAAACAGCAAGCGTCTGTGTCATTTGAGAGATAGCCTGTTCCTTTGCTCTCTCCTAACTTCAGTTTAACAAAAGCTCCTGTCCAGGTGGTATGGTCAAGCAGATAGGGGTCCCTCTCCACATTTCTTGGTCAAAGTCGACCTCATCTTATCAGGGCAGGCAGGTCTCCTGCAAGTCTCCCCCTTTCCACCACCAACTTGCAAAGGATATATTTTTGGTCAGTTTAATCAATAGTTTTAGAGTTTCCGTCATCTGCCTACACTGCACTCACAAAGCCCAAGGGCTACTTCAGGCACCAGAGATGGAGATGAGGCCTGGCTCACTCTGTACTGCTCATGAGCAGGGCAGAGGTTTTGTTATAGGAGAGACAAATCAAGAAAGCCAGAGGCTACCAACCCACATACACAAAGAGCAGTTGCTCAAAGACTGAGCAGGTAGAGAGACAGCCTATAAGGAAAAGAGTTCTGAAGTACCCCCAAAAGGTCCTATCTGTGTCTGAAACACTATGGGGAAGTTCAAGTGTAAGGCCATTCTTGAGAATGATGGGTTCTCCTAATCAAGAACAACAAGGTAAACCCTAGGCATGCAAGTTTACTGGAGACATCAAAAGAAAGATAAAGCCAAGAACAGCTTTACTGGAACCAGAACCAACTTCAAGGACAAGTCTCAAAATCTACTCCTAGACAAATTTATTTGAACCAGACCACTAAGTAATTTGTGCCTAAGGGATTATTTAAAACAATAAAGAAATCAACTGGTGTTACTGAAGACTGACAGGTAGGGCATAATACCAAATTAATAAGACAGTGTAACAGAGAGATTGGGAGAAAGGACAAAGAGGGCCCTCACTAAAACCATTATGCTGCATGCAGGGTGACTGCGCACAAGACCAAGGCGCTGCTTTTCCACAGGTAACGCTAAAGGCTTCACGTGGTGGGAGAAAACAGACCTCACCCACATCATGAAACAGGTAAATTAGCACACAACAAAAACAAACCCCAGAGAATGGGAAGGTAAGTCAGAAGCCAGAATTGCTTTATCACCTAAAATGTTCAGTCTTCCACAAAAAGTAATGACACATACATAAAAACAGAAGTATGCAGAAGAATCCACCTCAGAGAGGAACCAGATTTATCAGAAAAAGACTTCCAAACAGCACAATAAATATAATCAAAGAAATGAAGGGAGCCATACTTAATAAGAAGTAAAAGAAGGTTAAAGTGCTATGTTTCATCAAATAGATAATGCTGTGGGGCTTGGTGTTTGTCCCCTCCAAAACTCAAGTTGAAAGCCAATTCCAAGAGTCATATGTTAATGATGTTTGAAGGTGGAACATTTGGGAAATAATCAGAATTAGATGAAGTCTTGATGTTGGGATCCTCATGTTTGCATTAGTAGCTTTATCAGAGGAAGAAGAGAGGCCCAAGTTAGCAAACTTACTCTCTTGCCATGTGACTCCACAGTGCAGTGGTTCTTCAGGAAGGCCTTTACCAGACAACAGGCAGATGTTATGAATCTTGGACTTCTGAAATGATGAACTAAACTAACCTTTTTTAAAAATAAATTACCCCATCTGTGGTATTTACTTATAGCAACAGAAAATAAACTTTAATGATATTGGTAAAGAGAGAGAAGTTATAAAGTGAACCAGACAGAATGTTGGGGTTGATGTGCAATCACCAGACTAATAAAATCCATTCAAAGATCTCAACACTGGATTTGAACTAGCAGAGGAAATAATCAGCAGACATGAATATAAATCAATAATACATGCCACCTGAGGAAAATAGAGAAAAATAAATGACAAAAAATGAACAGTCTTAGAGAAATGTGGACATCTTTAAACGTACCAATATACACATCCTGACAGTAATGAAATAAGAAAGAAGCAGAAGAAATATTTGAAGAAATAATAGATGAAAATACCTGAAATATTTAAAAAAAAAAAAAACCTTAAATCTGTACATCCATGAAGTTCAATGAACTCCCAGTAGGATAGATATAGAAACCCACATGCAAACATTAAAAAAAAAAAAAATGCTGATAGACATAGAAGAACTACTGCAAATAACAAGGGAGTCCCATGAAGACTAACAGCTGGCTTCTTATTAGAAACAATGGAGTGAGAAGACAGTGAGATGACGAATTAAAAGTGCTCAAAGAAAAAAGACCTGTCAACTAAAAATCTTTCATTCAGCAAAACTAGTGTGCCACAAAACACACTCCGGATAGGTATATAGATCAATGTTATAGAACTGAGGGTTCAAAAGCAAGCCCTTAAATTTAAGGTCAATTGATTTTCAATAACATCGTCAAGACTGTTGAATGAAGAAAGAATAATCTTCTCAAAAAATTGTTGCTGGTACAAACGGATACCGAAATGAAAACAAATGACGCCTGGTTTACTTTACATATAAAAAAATAATTCCAAAGGGATCCAAGAACTAATGGGAGGAACTAAAACTATATAACAATTTAGAAGAAAACACAGGTGGAAATCTTTGTGGCCTGGGATCAAACAATGATTTCTTAGATATGACACTGAAATAGGAAAAGAAAAAATAAATGGGCTATCCTCAAAATTTAAAAAAAAAAATTTGCACTTCAAAGGACACAATCAAAATGGTGAAGACCATCCAAAAGAATGTGAGAAAAGTTTTCCAAATCATATACCTGGAAAGGGACTTCTATCATGTTAAGGAGTGTGGCTTCCATATAAACCCTGAATGTGTTTATTTCAGATATGATTGATGGTTATGAAGGCTTTCCTGGCAGGCCTCACTTGGGAAAGTGGTTGTCCCCAGTATGAGATTTAGAATGTGGTCAATGCACAGCAGCTTCTGACAGAGTGGGGCCCCTCTGGCTAGTCATGATCAGGCTCTTGGTATATTTGCATTCCTAGGTCCCCAGCTTTCATTCCTAGGTCATTTATCTAAGGCCATGGTCAGAGGTCTTCCCAACACTTTGAGACCTTGTGGCCAGTGGAAGAGAGAAAACCTTGAAGTGGCTTTGCTCCACTCTGACTCAGTACCCACTATTTTTGCATTCCTAATGTTTCTTCCCCCATTCTTGGATCCATAAAACTGTAAGAGACTTTTGTTTGCAGCTTCTTCATCAGTGAAACAACCCCCATGTCTGTGCTGATTCATCTGACCATTGACTGGTTCATCATTCCTTGAGAAAGAATGAACCGTGGGGTGCTGGTACTTTTCTCGAGTTTTAGCCTGTTTATCCTATCTTCTCAGTCAGTAATTAAAGGATTAGCTCTTTCAATTTGGACTTGTTGCTTTAATTGGCTTCTCCAACACCTGGAAGCTCGGTTCTGCATTCCAACTCACCTGAACAGTTCACATCTAAAATAGATTTTTTTTAAAAAAAATGTAAAACTCAATAATAAAAGAACAAATGATCCAATTAAAAGACGTGTAAAGAAATAAATAGACATCTCACCAAAAAAAAAAAAAAAAAAAAAAAAACCCAAAAAGCAAAAATATATATAAAGCAGATGACAATATGTTCAATAGCAGTAAACACGAGGGGCATGCACAGCAAAACCACAATGAACGCTACCACTTCACCACCGCTGACACGGCTATAATTGAGAAGATGGATAGCAGGTATCTACGAAGGTGTGGGGAGACTGCAGTACTCAACCACTGCCAGTGTGAAAGCCATATAGTGCAGCTGCTGTGGCAAACAGTCTGACAGCTCCTCATACCATGTGACCCAGCAGTTCCACCCCAGCTAGATATGCAAGAGAGATCAAGTGAAATAAACTCAAACAAAATGAAAGTGAGATAAACATTTGCACCCCTACAACTCAGGGTAGCGCTGTTACTTTTGGAACTCAGGAAGCAATGGCCCTGCTCCCTCCATCTTTGACCTAAGGCCCTGGTGTCAGTGAGAGTCCTGCTGGTTTCTGAATCACCCTTGGGGTCACTGTTTCCTTTTCTTGGAGAATAACATGTGTCGGTGGCTGAACAGCTTTAGAGGCCTGTTTTCTGTCTGCAGAAGTCTTCCTTCATTCCATTCCATCTCCACTTCAGTCCAAACTGGCAGTGTTTCTGCTGAGATGATTGATTGGATCCATAAAATGCCTAGTCTCTTTAGCAAGTGGTTATCCAGCCACACCCTCTGTGTCCACTCCAGAGCACACTTTCTATTTGTGCTATATGGATAGACTGATGCTCTTAAAAAAAAAGATCTTCAAATTCTGATTAACATTCTATTCTTCAATGTACGGTTTCCCTCTTGCACTTTACAATCAGTAGCAATGAGAGGCCAGAGCATGCCTTCAAGAGTTGCTTAGAAATATCCTCAGCTAAATATTGAAGGTCATCATTTACACATGCAACTTGCTGCCCAACAGAACACATTTTTGCTTTGTTCTTTGCCATTCTATAAGGATTAAGCTCTAGGAAAAAACCACTATGGATTTCTTAATATAATTGATGAACTAAAATAGGATAAAATGGAATAATATAAAATGCTCAATTAAAACTAGCAAAGGCAGAAAAAAATAGGGGATTTTAAAAAAAGAAGTATAGCAAAGAGAAAACATAGATATTAATCCAACTATCTTAACAACTACTTTAAATATGAATGCTCTAAACACAGTGATTTAAAGACAAAAGATTGTCAGAGTTAATTAAAAAGAAACACCAACTATCTGTTGACTACAGGACATCGGTTTTAAATGTAAAGATTCAGATAAGTTGAATCATAAATGTAATCAAAAGAAAGTTAAAGTAACTATATTAATTTCAGGCAAAGCAAAGTTCAAAACAAAAAAAGTTTTCCTGGATAGAGAGGAGTGTTACCTAATAATACAGGGATCAATTCTCCAAGAAGATATAACAATTTTAAACATGTATGTACCAAACAAGAGAGCTTCAAAGAACATGAAGTTTGAATGTTGAAAGGAGAAAGAGACAAGATATGACTTCCGGGCATAATTTAGATGAAATCATATTAAAGAAAGTTAACTACCATTTCTGTAGGAGTTGTCACAGAGAGTAAAAAAACGACTCTTTGGAAGAATCTTGAGTTCCTTATATGGTCAAGAGATTAATGAAAGAATGTGCCAGGGAAGAGGTGTGTGATTGTCCTCTTAGAACTTCCTTTAAAAGAAACTGGCTGGACGTGGTGGCACATGCCTGTAATCCCAGCACTTGGGAGGCTGAGGCAGGAGGACCATGAGTTCAAAGCCAGCCTAAGCAATGGCGAGGCACTTAGCAACTCACTGAGACCCTGTCTCTAATAAAATACAAAAAAGGGCTGGGGAAGTGGCCCAGTGGTCTAGTGCCCCTGAGTTCAATCCTCGGTACAAAAAAAAAAAAAAAAGAAAGAAAGAAACTGACTGGCCACACCTAGACCATATAACACTGAATAGAAAACAAATGGGTCTTAGCTAGAGCCAACAGCCATAGCCAGGCACTGAGAATCTAGTCAGAAGCAGAGTAGCAAGATGATTTTCTCCCCAGGTACAGAAAAGGAAAATCAAACAGACGTCCCTCCTGAGTCACTTTGAGCCTAAAGCATCATAATCTGCACCCCTGGTAACAGTGCAGGTGTGCTTTAATTTATGTTTCTTTTATAATGAACTGAGCATCTCTTTGAGATTTCCTATTCTTCATACCATTACCCTATCTTCTTTCAAAGACCACGTCTTTTTTCCTGTTATTTTCAAGTGTTTCTCATGACTTCTACATATGATTTCCTTGTCAGTTTTAGCTATTGTAAACACCTTCCCTTGGTCTATATTTTCTATAATCTTCCGCATACTAAACATCAATCCTTACTTTTATGTAATAAAATTAGTTGTTTTGGTTTTATGCTTTTCATACTTGTGATTTTTATTCAAGAGGTGGCGTACAGGTTCCAGCCAGGAATATATTGTAGGTTATCTCCCCATACCTTTTTGGTTTCACCTTTAAAATTACGCCTTTGGTCCGTCGGCTTCTCTATCCTACACATAGTTTGGGCAAGGTTTAATCTTCGAGCTCTGTTCTTTTACTGCAGAAAGAAATTAGCCAGGTGTGTGATACTCTTGTCTGGACATCAGTGCTTCAGGGAGAAGAACTGGAGGGACAAAAGCCCTGAGGTGGAGCCAGACTCAGCCTCTTCCAGGAACAGAAGAATTCACTGAGGACAGGAGAGAGCAGTCAGAGGCAGGAGGAGAGGGCTTGATGTCATGAGGGCTTGATGTCATGAGAGCTTGGTGACTGCAGTCCACTGGAGGCTGAGCAGTCACATAGTTGGAGTTGTGCTTTAAAGATCACAGGGGGTTTTCCCATGATGGAAAGGATGGATTAAACACCATGGACCTTTGTTCTCCTGTTAATTATAAATATAAAACCTTGAACAAAACTCAAAAGCAGCTATTAGAAGACTCAAAAAGTGGATTTTTACAAAGACCTCAGGACTTGAAGGACAATTTGGCTTTTCCTGGGGTTGGTTTTTATCTTCCTTGTTTGGCCAGCCTACTTCCCTGCTTTATGGGGTTGCTAGGGCTGATCCTATCCCAAACCCATATGGTGCTGTGCATTACTGCCTCTGATCAGTGAACGTACTATCTACCTACTGTTAAAATTAATAAACCCAAATCACATGTGTTTTATAAGAACTGCTTTGGTAAATCCACCCTTTTCCCAAGCAAAGCATGTAAATGTGTCTATGTATATGTAGTTTGGATATTTGTAATTCCTTGCACACTCCACAGAGTATACTCAATTGAAGATTTTATGTTAAGACAAATGATAGATCATAGCTAGAGAAAGAGAACTCTAGTAAGCATTAGAGGTCAGAGAGAGATCATGTAGCCCAAACTGCCCCAGGGTCTCTTTGCCCAGCAGGACCAGGTTGAGGCCAAGGTTTGAACCACCAAGATCTGCATTAGGAATCTTGATTTCATATGAGCACTCTTAAAAATCCCAGGGGGCTCTTTCAGTCAAACCAGGCTTATCAAACCTATTAGGCCAGTCGCCTAGCTCTTAGTAAAGAAGCTAACCTTGGGATTGGCCAGGGACGTTTCAGATTCTAAACAACTGCAGGAAGATGTCATTACCTTATCTTGGCTAAGAGTCAAAACTATCCAGACATCCATCTGTATGCAAAGGTAAATACAAAGAGAACTTACAGAAAAGTGTCAAGCAGCGCTCTTCCCACAGCTTGCCCTCTCTCTTGGTCAAGGCATGTTAGGTATAAATTACTTATGAATGTTCCTTCTCTTATGTCTTTCATGTCCCTTCAGAACTAAGGAGAGCACAACTGCCGGCATATTAATCACCTGTATCATCAAAGAGGTGTGGGCATCCGTCACTGTAAAGAAACTTCTGAGTTGACCAATGATTCCAGAAGACTCCAGCACTAACTTTTTCATAAGCAGGCACAAGCCCGACAGTCATTTACCTCTTTATGCCACTGAAATGTGAACTTTGTGAAAGCCATTAATAGATTGATTCAACCAGACCACTTATTAATCCATTATTAACTAAATCCTGGCTCCTCCTCTGCCCAGTCAGCTTCCATTGGAAGAATATTTGTAGAGCTTCAAATTCGGTCTCCCAATATGTTGGATCATGAATACCAATATTATCATCGGTTCAGTAAAAATCATTGAATTAGCTTTACAAATTACACAAGTAATACACCAAATAGCACTTAAATTATGAGTTATTTTAATATTATTACAAAACAAGTCAGTTGAAATTACAATAGTATTTCCCCAGCCTTCTCAGCTAAAGTGACCTTGTCCACATACCCTTGCTTTCATGGATTGGTGCAGAAAGGCCAAGTCTCCACTGTTCTAGATTCCTAGTCCCTTGTAAATGTAGCTGTCTACTATGTTTCACGTTACAAGTTACCAACACAGGTTGCCAATCGATCTTAATGTCCATCTTTCTCCTGGTGGTTGAGTGTAATAGGCTTTCAGTTTCACTGACTTCACTATCAGGTGCGTCTGTTTTGATTTGTGCATGGGGCCTTGACAGGGAACACAGATGTAGGTTACGTTTTCCATTTAGGAATTTCCACATGCTAAGGAGATCATACATTTCCCATAACTCATGAGTGTGTTTCTTTTGCCATGATCCCAGGCCATTGTCCTTGAGGTACCTCTGCTTCCATTTAAAGGAGCACACTTTACACACTTTGTAGATACTTAAACTCTTTGGTCAAGTGAATACTCTTTGCCAGCTGTATTTCCCAGCATGTTACCATACCACCTGTTGAATGTACTTATTTAATTCTTCAACGCTATGTTATCTGTCCAGGATTTTTGTCATCTTTTTTCCTTTTTCCTGAAATAATATCCAGAGTAATGAAACAATTAGTCTGTTTTTAAACACACACACACACACACACACACACACACACACACAGTAGTACAAGCAAATTTGACTTGTCCTAAGAATCCTTGTCCTCTGCCAGTTTCACTCAGGCCTCTTTTAAAGTGTTTTGGCCAATGTTGGATTATCCACCAAATATGCTCTTATTGTAAAATACTTGTTGAGTACAATTTAAGTGCATACTTTGGATGCAAAATGATGGATTCCTGAGGATAATAGCAAATGATCAGTATTAATCTCCTAATTTATTTTAGTTTTAATATGCCAAAGAGTTTCCCAAAGATTCCCTTTGTAGATACTTAAACTGTCATAAGTAGGTATATAAGTCCACCAAGTCACTCCTAGGCTGACATTGGTATATGTTTGACAAGTATTCTTTATTTTGATGATTTCTGTCACAAAAACATGGATTATATGCACTAGGGCACATGATACTATGATAAATTGGATATGCCACACATGTGTTCATCATGTCTAAGCAGCTTCCTCAACAGGCTGGTTTAATTGTTACAGTGATCCATGACTCTTCCCTGCATGTTACAACCCAAAACATGTCTCCACAGGGTGGTGCTAATGTCATTGAGACACTTCATACAGATGAACCCAGGTTGATGCATTTTCATTCCTTGGAGCCCAGCCTAAACCTTTAGATTCAAGGACCCTTATGTACATCTAAGAGAATCATTTTCTGTCTAGGTTTTCCTCTACAGCACTATCCATTTATTACTCCTGTTGGATTACCAGGCAATTCCCTCTCCTTGAAGCCATTATTGATTTTCACCCCCATCCTCCTTCTATCCCTGGAGGAGAACAAGTTTCAGCAGAGGACTTGGCCCAGAGAGGTGGTTCAACATGAGTCTTGCCAATGCCTTCCCCTTTGTCCATTTCAGTCAGATGGAACAGGGCTGGATAGACACAAGCTCCTATGCTAGTCTTTTCCACTAGATAGGAAAGCAGAAACAGATCCATCTTAGACAAGGGAGGAGAAACAACAACTCCTCATTCCCTTAGGAAGTGGTACATTTTCTAATGACATCTAGGGACACTGTCATTTTGCAATTGATTCATATTCTGAAACTCTTAAGTGTAACCCAAGTCCTGGCACTACAGGATCAGGCGGAGAAAACAGTTCTAGAAAAGAAGTTAGTACTGAAGTTGCTAGATGCCCCTTCCTCTAACTTCTCCACAATATCTAAACAATTGATTCAAAGCCAAACTGCTTTCCTTCCACACATACTACATTTTAACACACCTTTGGTCAATCCTGGGGGCCATCCTTCCAGTCTATTATCACCTCTAATTTAGTAAGCAAGTGCTTAATTAATTGCCCATTCCAATTGTCAATTAGTCCATTCTTTGTAGATACTAAACTTCCTAATAGAGGATGATTTTTAGCCCATGTAGAAGGGTACTGCCAATAAAACTGATTCTTAGATTACTGATAATGTAGAAGCAGGAAGTCCCAAGTAGAATTTTCTGCTTTAGGCTTCTATGGTGTTAGAAGAATTTGTTGTCAGATATGCAAATCCAAGTTCAAAATGAAGATCTAGCCCAGTGAAGACCCATTGGTGTCCACCACAAAGTTGCAAATCCACCTGCCAGCAGTTGGTGGGCCCAGGTCACTTTAATGTGGGTCCATAGCTGTATTTAATCTCTAATGTTCCTGTTGACAAACAGAAATTTTCACTCACTGCTCAGGCCTCTAAGGGAGATGGTTGGATGTCTGTCTTTCGTCTTGTTGCACTGATTGAATATCTCTGTGGCTGCTGATTGCTGATTTTGTGTACCTTAAAGAACAGATGAGGACCTTTACCCTTTTGTCTAAGCCCTCTCAGAAACCAGGAGAATTTTAATGGACATCAACATTCCTCCACTTAAATTCTCCCTTCAGGTCCTTAAGATTTTTCATAACAAGGTATCCAACCCAATGTTCCTTTTATCTTTTGGTCATTGAAGGACCATTTTCCAAATCACATTGCCAGCCCGATGACTCCGAGTTCAAAAATCCCAGCTGCTGCCGCTGGGTGGCAGTAGCAGACCTTTCCCAGATGCTCCAGTCAGCACAACTGCAAGTAGCAAAAACTTCCCAGACCAACATCGCAGCATTTAGTTCTTACCATCCACGGTTAACCTCCAGGATCTGTGAGCTTTGCTTGTAGGTCCTGCGGGCCTATGATACAAGGAGTCTGTGAACACTAATATGAGTGCACATTTGATCTGTAATCAAGGCCACAATTTCTGTATGCTTTCTAGGATATTCTATATTGTTTTAAATTAACCAATTGAGTGGGCTCAGGAAATTCTAAAGGTTTCCTATTCAGCATGCCTTATTCAAACTGGAGGAGGGGGAGACAACAAAATCCCTTTCCCAGTGGTTTGGATAAGGGAGCAGTCCCCATTCAGACATCACAGCCATTTCAGTGATAGGTTTCAATAAAAGCAAGAAAACGGCCCACAACCATGCACAATTTGCATTCACAAATCTCCACTTTGAAGCGTACTTACAATTCACAACACCTTGAGTCCTCTAATATAATTGCACTGCCCATTAACGCTTCATTAGCAGGTTTAGAGTGTCTCCACCACTTTCAGACCACTTGACCCATACCAATGCAAATGGCCTCCCATTTTGGCTGGGGAAGGTGGGGAAGGGTTTCCAAGAGATTCAGCTTTCCCATGCTTCAGTCATAATCCTGTCTTTATACATACTCCACTGGAGTTGTAGCTCTGAAGAGATTTAAGACACTTTTCTTGTGTAATACTTATATTTTAATCCATCACATCTAGGACAAATTGAGTGAATCCATCTTGGTCATTTTATACTCTGAGGAGTTGATGCTGGAGTTTTCATAATCTTTTATAGCTGTTCATTAACATTTGAATACTCACTCCATGTATCTACTCCTTTTTCATACCATTCTTCATCAACCACGAAATATAAAAATTTTGCCTGGTTCAATTGCCACAGGTTTATTGAATCCCTCGTATGCTTATTGTCTCATTTCTTTTGAAAGCTCTAATTCCTTTCTTATCATTAAACCCCACTTGGAGGAGCTGTGTGAGGAGACCTATGGTGGCTTCTCTCACATCAGGTTGTCCTTAGAAAGGTGCTCCAGGAGCCCACCAGGAGACTTGGAGCTCCCTCCCTTACAATTCACGAGGGCAGTCATCGCCTGGCACATCTGGTGTCCATCATGCGCAACCCAATGTGAAGGTGCCCGCTGCTCAGCATTTCAGGAGCCCTAGAGCATTCCACTTAAATCTAAGAGAGTGGAGGAATTCCCTCTTTCAGGTCACGAACCACAACCACGTAGTTGTGATTTTATACAACTCATCAGAGTGAAAGATTCCTCTCCAACCACAATTCTGTGAAAGCTACAAACCAGTTTAGGATTCTGAATAAGACCGGCATGAAGTCACCCTTAACCACCCCCATTGCCATTTCAAAAGCCATTGCAAATGGAGCTGAAAAATGGATTCAATAAGTAAGAAAGGACCAGATTCAAGCCCAGGAAAATATCTGCCCATTTCCCTGCAGTCACTCCCTCCTCCTCCTGTGGAAGACACAGGCCCCAACACACCGGCTCTAGGAGCTTTACTCTACTCTGTGATCTTCACCCAGCCTAGAATAGAAGGGAACAGCCAAGGCCTTACATAGCTGTCTTCCCTTCAGTTTGGACTTCTTTTGTTACCTATTCAGTTACCTCCATCAGCCAAGGGAATGATTTTGTGACCTCAACCTAGCAGTGGATGGTCAGAAGCCAGTTGAAAACAAAACTTCCTTCCCCAAACCCCTTCCCTCCTGTTCCTTTCTCCTAAACAGTTCCTTAGCTGCCATTATCTAATTTACACAGGCAGCAGGGTCTTATCAAATCTCCTGTCAGGGCCACTAACCTATGGGACTCCCCAGTTGGGGTATTTTTGTTTGTTTGTTTGTTTGTTTGTTTGTTTGTTTGTTTGTTTTTTTGGGGTTTTTTCTGTAGTGCTTGGGATTGAACCCAGAGCCTCATGCATGCCTGGCAAGTGCTCTACCACTGAATCACATCCCCAGTATAAGTTAAAATATTTTGAAAAGTATTTTCTGGGCCCCTTAGATTTTCCTCCTGTGAGTTTTATTAAAAGGCAAAGGATATAGTATAGGAGGAGAAAGAAAATCCTCACAGGCATTGTACATTAGAGAGACATTCCCCCCAGCATAAACCCAGTACAAACTCCCAGGGTCTTATCTTTGTACCAGGGACTGATGGAGCCTCTGGTTTGAACCAGAAGATCTGGTCAGGGAATCTCAGGGAGAAATTCCCCCCATAGCTCTCAGTGGCTCTTGAGATAACCAAAGCAGGTTATCGAACTGGTTAGGCCAGTTGCAAACCATCAGCAAGAAACTGACCCTGGAGTCACCAGAGAGGTTTTGGATCCTAAGCAGCACATCATAAATACCACTTCCGTTATCTTTGCCAAAACTAAAACCAGATATCCAGGAGCTCCACGGATAAAGATCAAGCATTTCCAGTCCAGCTATAAATCGGCTTTCTCTCTACATACTATCTAACAAGAAAACTGCAAACATTTATTGCCCATATCAGTATTTAATCACTACACCATTGTCAAAAAAACTGAGTAAAATTTTAAGTTATGTGTGTATGTTTTATTTCTCCAGTTCTGTCATTTTTATAAGTGAGTCTGTTTTTTTAATTGCTGGATTGATGTTTATTGTATAAAAGAATACAAATGTTTTATCATCATTAATGAAGAGTAATGACACCAAAATAAATTAGAAGCAGGTCACTACTAATCCACAGTACTAAAAGGGATTCTGTAATCATAGGAGAGATGCCACCTGCCAGTTTCTATCTGAAGAAATCAAATCTATTATCTCAAAATTCCTACTTGGCTTCATATCTATTAAATAAAAAAGATAAAAAATAAATAAATACATCCAAATTCTTAGTCTGTATAATAATCTAGGTCTTACAGAGTTTGACAAAATAAGAATGACAAATAATAAGAAAGGAAGAAATGAATTTTTTTCTAGTGAGAAACTTGATTTTCTAGATAGAAAACCCAAAAGAATCATGTATGAAGAGGTTCTGTGATACAATATTTTTTCTTTCATTTTTTAAAATCGGGGTTGATTATATAGTTATTTTAGTTATCCACTGTATTGTGCATTTATTCTTTATTCACTTTTTGAATGTGAACTATTAGAAATAAAGTATTTCAAAAAATCAATAAACTGCAATCAGTAATGTTCCTCTAGGGAGCAATAACAAATCAGAAGCCATAATTAAAGAAGATAAAGTGAATCTTCACTTATAAGAAATTGTCCCAGGGATTGGAAACGGGACAATGGAGAGATTTGCAATGGATGAGTCCCAACATAGCAAGATAGTCGTCGGCTGGAGACTTATATGTCCTCTAGGTTTAGTTGAAGCAAAGCATATATTGATCTGAAAGCTGGAAGACAAATATTCAAAAACGTTTGAACTGAGAATAATGAGAAATTATCTGAAACATTTTCCACTAAAACTTTCCATTTCCCACTACTGAGTCTAGACTTCCTCTCTAAAATATTGCTAACTGCTCTGAGAAAGTCACGTTTCCTCCCATTATCTAGTGTCATTGTCTAAATGGCCCACATTGACCAAGAATGGCATTTTTCTCTACACAAACATGATCAAGAAACAGATTTGTTAGGATTTACCCTCTCTTCACCAGCCTCTGAGCAGCCTCCCCGAGAGATGCATGCAACAGAATCATCTTGTCTTTCATTTTCTATTTTTATTCTTTTTGATCAAATATCCAGCCGTGGCTTAACTGCCTAAGTTGGAGTTCAATTAAACGGGCTACTTCAATTTTAATAAACGTGGTAGTGGAAATTAAAAGTCATATAAAAACTTTTTGTGAGAAGGAAATAGAGATTATCTAAACTGGGGTTTCTTGTTGATGCTGACATTTGCTCTCCGTTGTGAATTCTAAAGCATTTGTATGGTCAGAGTGATCTGTTCCCTCCCATGAAGTCCACTGTTCCTTCAGGACAGAGATGCTATTGAATTCATCTTTGGAAATCTTACCACACTTCGTCAAATACGTTGACCGTTCTAAGCATTGAATAAATGTGGGTTAACGTTGGTTTTTAGTGCTAACATTCAATTACACATTTATGCAAAATGAACACCTACAATATGAAATAAATCTAGTGGGAAGTGTGGGGATTCTTTCTTTCTTTCTCTCTGCATGTTCCAAGAGGTGGAATAATTAATGCACATACTATGCTGTGTTACTATCATTTTGGGGAGTGGGAGCAAGCCTTGACTTCCTCTGGACCTTAGGCTTCCCAAGCTATAGTCATGACATGGAACATAAATAGTGCTATTACCCAGCTGAACAGAGGCATGAGGACAGTTCAGACTGGACTTTAATGAGAACACTTCTAATAATCATGACCCCATTACATTTGCATAGCATTTCAAGTTCCCAATGTTCTTTCACACTTCACCTTCAGGACAGGTGACCACAGGAAGTATCATCCTCATTTTACAGATAAGGAAGCAGTTTCTGGTAATGCTACATTGTTTACTAGTCACATAGCAGGAACAGCAAATTCAGTACCTTGCATTTCTCTGGGTGCACTTTGTTCTATATGACACAGACACAGACTTAGGTCAGCATAAGAAGGAAGAAAGCAACAAGAAGTAAGTATCGTGCTTCAAACTGCAAAGCAGCTAATTTGTTTTAAATAATAAACTATAAATCAGAATATCAAATTATATCTTAAAGGATAAAAACAAAATGGATATGAAAGCAATGTACTTTTTGTAAATGACATTATTTAGATTTTTCTCGTGGTTTATTTACAGCAAACCTAATCAAAGAGATGTTTAGATTTATTATTTTAGCATCCTCTGCTAATTCAAAATGTAATAAGACTAAAATTCTGTATTCAGTGTTTTGTTAAAAACTGTTAAGCGTTAGGCATTACGCTGTGTTCTATAAAGATAATTTCCTTTAGCCTCATAATGACCTTAATAGGGGTAAATATTATTATCTTTCTGTTACAGATAAGAAATCTGAGGCTCAAAGGGGTTTGAGACTTATCTACAGGCACATGAATAGCAAATATCAGAGCTAACATTTGAACCTGGGTTTGCCTGAACTACAAAATCTGGGCAACCAACTGTTCTAAATCGGGCCTCCCATATGTAAGGAGAAATGAAGCGATTTTAGGACAGGTGATTTTTAATTCACGGAAGAAGAATCACTAGGACATATGTGGATTTTGTAAAGGGACTTTATCTGATGTGACTGGGCCCAGTCTCTGTCAGGTTTTTGTTTTTGTGTCTGACGCTGGAGGAGGCAAGGCGGATGTGGAGCAGGTGTGAGGACGACAGAACGGGAGCCCAGACACACAAGCTGAAGGACAGCGTGAAACCCACATCAATTTTTGTTGCCTCTGGACTGGTTGATGAGGATATCTTGCAAAAGCCAGGCCCTTTGTCACAGAACTAAACACTCATACCTGGCCCAGGGCTTGGGGAAGGTCAGCTACTGCAGGCCCTCCACTGCCTCCTGCCAGCCAGGTGAAGCAGCAGACCAGTGACAACTTGTGTGACCTACACGGGGCTGCCGCCTCACTGCACCCTCCTCACCTCACACAGGAATCTCTCTTCTGGCCAGTGCCAATGAGAACATATAGGAAAGGAAATTCTGGGAAAGTCGAGCCATGCTGACACACCACAAAGCCACCATTATTAATTTTCAGATGTGAAAAGTAAATCTTGGACAGGTTGTGCGATATGTCTAGGAACTTTTTTAAAGAGTTGCGAGTAAAGTAATCCTATTAACTCCCCATGCATTTATCTCCCTACAAACAGGATGACATTTAGGTTTCATTTTTCTTGCCAAATGGAGGCAGATTGGTAATGTCTGCTTGAAACACTGGGTTGTGAAAGATTCTGAGGCCAAGATTCCCTTTATTGATTAGTCATGTCTTCCAAGGCAGAGAAGGGGTAAGGTGTGTTACGTGAGCCTCAAACGTGCCACCCTACCCTGTTCTGTTCTGCTTCTCTTTAAGAAAAATAATATTTTAAAGGGATATGATAAATAAATCAATTATAGAGCCATATGTATTTACTAAGAGGACTTAAGGTTAAGAGCAAGGAACTCTAAATTTATAGAACGGACATCAAGAAGATAACTACATGCTCTTACTAACAGCCCTAATTAGAAACAGAATATAGAACTAAGCTTTTATATATTCGCTGGAAATTTAGGGTTGAATGCACTTTTCTAATATTCGCTTCCTCTTTAAAAACCTGATTAAAAGTGCACATTGATTTGCACTTATAAACCTTTTATTGACCAACATGGTAACAGACACCTGTAATCCCTGCTACTGGGGAGGCTGAGGCAGGAACACTGCAAGTTTAAGACCCTGCCTCAAAAAATAAAAACAGATGGGGATGAGCCCAGTAATAAAGCACTCCTAGGTTCAATTTCCAGTACTTAAAAAAAAAAAAAGTTTTTTTTCTTGACATGGAAATTATAAACAAAAAAAATAGATATTTTGCAATCAAATATTCACATAAGTGAATTCATCCTATTTTAATTGGTGCTGATCTAAAAATTGGGTTTTCCATTGCAGCAGCATAGAGTAGCAAGGAAAAGAAAGGTTCTCCCACTTAGACCCTGGTGTATTCTGACAGGCTTGCATGGAGCTTCCTGATTGGCAGTCAGCATTTATCTTTTCATGCATGTCCATTGTCTCACTGCTCTCAATAACACTGTGAAGTAGCTATGATTCTTGTTTTCACAGATAAAGAAATTGAAGTTCATGTGTGTGGAATTGCTGATAGCCACATATCTGGTAAGTGACAATGTAATAATTCCAACTCAGGCTTATTGGCTGCAAAGCATGCTGATTCCTTCTGGATAGCTGTTTCATATGCTCATGTTCACCCTCATCAGGAGGAAATACTCTCATTCTTGGGCAGACTCAGGAAGCTTGCACAGGAATTGTATTTTCTATCACTGTTTCTGACTGTTTAGCCATTCACCCCATGCACGCCTGCTTGAAGGAGGTAATGTAGCTCCTTCCTTGATGGGGAGGGTTGTGTTTGTCTATATTTCTTTCCACTCTCCTAAATCTCTCTCTCTTCTCTCTCTCTCTCTCTCTCTCTCTCTCTCTCTCTCTCTCTCTCTCACACACACACACACACACACACACACACACACACACACAGAAAGGTACTGGGGTGGTCGTGGAATATTTATAGTTTTCTAACAAAATCCTGCTCTCGAGTATGTGCATTTATTTTTATATTTGCCTAAGCTTTTACAGAATAGGTATCCATTAAAGTAGAAGGTGAAAATAGGACCTTTCTTCTCTAAATATACTGTGATAAGAGAAAGGAAGGAGAATAGCAGGGATTTTAAAAGGGAGCTGACATTTTCAGTTAGTGCCTGGCACATATTTAATTTTTTCCACCAGCTTCTGATATTGGTCTCATTTTTCTGGTTTGATAAATGAAGAAGTTGACGTTTAGAACACTGAGGGTAGGTACTCTTATTCTCATGAAATACTTCCTTACTGTGAAGTACAAACTTCATTCTTGTTCTATCTTTTGGGGTCACAAAAGAAGTCTAATCTTTGTGCAATAAATAAATCTTCAGCAATCAGTAAATGAATCTCACTAAAATAAAACATGCACTTCAGGTTGATTAATAAGTGATTATATCCAGATTGCAGGTTACAAGGTTAGCATATAAGGGTCAGTTACTTTCCTATATGCCAATGACGGACAACTAGAACTTTAAATTAAAAACACATTCTTTAAATTAGCATTTTTCTCTTCAGTGGCAACATGCATATTAACACATGAGCTGAAAATTAGCTTAGTGTTTCACAACAAATAATGGTATGTACTGTTCCCTGAAATCTTCTATCTGGAAAGAATGAGCCTTAGAGTAGGTAAGTAAATTTACAAAAGCTGTGCAACAAGCAAGCAGTGGAGCTTGGATTGAACAGCCAGTCTGATGTCACCTGGTCACTCTAAAGGCTGGGGCTAGATTCTATAGTCTACCAGTTTAAAAAACAAAACAAAACAAAACAAAACAAAAAAAAAAAAAAAAAAAAACCTCCACTTAGAATTGGGGCAGGAAGGGAGAGGAGGAAGTAAGATGAAAGCCATAAAGACTTCACTGCAAACGCAATGGTCTTCCCCAATATACACACCCTGTATGGACTGCAGCCAGCATAAAAAGCAATTAATAACAGCAACAACAACAACAACAACAAAAATCAGAAAGTGCTTTGAAAAAGTGTTTTGGGAATTTACTGTTCAATTTTTTTAAAAATACACTTCCTTTCTTAGAGCATTTTTAGTTTCACAGCAAAACTGAGCAGAAAGTAGGAAGAGAGGAAGAGTCTTCATGTAGCCCTGAGTATGTTCATACAATCTTGACCAGGAACAACTCCCTGGTCACAATGGCACCATTGTCACCATTGAAAAACCTACACTGGAGCCTCAAAGTGCAGTTTACCTTAAGGTTCACTCTCGGGGGTGTACACTCTCTGGATCCTGATCAATGCAGGAGGACATGAGTCTACCATGGCGTCATCATGCAGAATAGTCTCTTTGCCCTGCAGATCTTCTGTGCTCTGCCTGTTCAGCCCTCCCTCCTCACTGCCCAATGGCAACCACTGATCTATTGTCTTTGTAGCTTTGCTTTTTCTAGAATGTCACATTGTTGGAATTACACATTACATAGCCTTTTCAATTTGGCTTCTTCCACCTGGCAATACACTCTTCAGCCTCCTCTGTCATTTCATAGATGGCAGCCCTTTCATCTTAGTACTGAATAATAATATTCCATTTGGGAGAAGCCCCACAGTTTGTTTATTCATTTACCAACTGAAGGACATCCTGCTTGTATCCAAATTTTGCGATTATGAATAAAGCCATTATAAATATGTGTGTGCAGTTTTTATATGGACATAACTTTTCCATTCCTTTGGGTAAATCCTAAGGATGGAGATTACTGGATCATATGGTAATAGTACGTTCACTTTTCTAAGAAACTGCCAAATGTCGTTCAAAGTGACCAATCATTTCACATTCAAACTACCAATGAATGAGAGTTCCTTTGACGCCACCTTCTTATTGGCAGTTGGAGTGTTTGGGATTTGGGCCATTCTGATAGGTGTGTAGTGGTATCATGTGTTTTATTCCACACAATGTTAATGCCATACAATGATGAACATCATTTCATATGTACTTTTGCCATTTGTATAAATTCTTTAAAGAGGTGTCTGTTCGGATCTTTTGCCCATTTTAAAATGAAGTTGTTCATTTTCTTATTGTTTTTAATTTTAAGAGTTCTATGTATATTTTGGATAGAGGTCCTTTATTATATGTATCTTTTCCAAATATTTTCTGCCAGCCTATAACTTTTCTTTTCAAACTGCCACAGAGCATAAAGATTTTTAATTTCAATGAAGCCCAACTTATCACTTTTTTTTTCCATGGATTGTACCCTTGGTGTTAAATCATTGAGTATTTGATGTAACCTAGATTTTCCCTAAGGTTATCTTCTAGGACTTTTATAGCTGTGCTTTTTACATTTACATCTAGGATTCATTTTAGTTAATTTCTGTGACAGGTGTGAGATCTCTGTCTAGATTCACTTGTTTGCATGACGATGTCTAGTTGTTGTTAGCACCATTAACTGGAAAGACTATCTTATCTCTATTGTTTTGCTTTTGCTTCTCTGTCAAAGGTCAGTTGATGATGTCTGTGTTAGTTTCTTTCTTTCTGAGTCTTCTGTTCCATTGGACTACTTTGTTATTTCACAATACTACACTGTCTTGACGACTGTCATTTTATATTAAGTCTCAAAGTTGTGTAGTATAAGTTGCCAACTTTGTTCTTCTCTTTTAATATTGAGCTGATTATTCTTAGTCTTTTGCCTTTTCATATCAACTTTAGAATCAGTTTGCTAAAATCCACAAAATAACTTGCTAAGATTCTTATTTAGATTTCACTTAGTCTATAGATCAAGTTGGGAAGAATGAACATCTTTGACAATATTGAATCTTCCTATCCAATAGCATGAAATATCTTTTTATTTAGCTCTTTTGATTTATTTCACTATAGTTTTGTAGTTTTCTTTATATGGTTTTAATCTATATTTGTTAGGCTTATACCTAAGTATTTATTTTTGGGATGTTAATTTAAAGGATAATGTGTTTTTAATTTAAAGTTCTAGTTGTCTGTTGTTGGCATATAGGAAAGTAACTGACTCTTAGATGTTAACCTTGTAACCTGCAATCTGGATATAATCACTTATTAAGTCCAGGAGATATTTTTTGTTGTTTTGGGGTGGTGGCTGTAGCTCTTTGGACTTTTATATAGACAACCAAATCATCAGTAAGCAAAGAATTTTATTTCTTCTTTCCTGATTTCTATACCTTTTTTTCTTAGCTTATTGTATTGATGAGGACTTCCAGTTCAATGATGAAAAGCAATTGTGAGATGAAAAGAGATATCCTCGCATGGCTGTTGAAGTTATGGGAAAGTTTCACATACCTCACAAATGTGGTGTTAGATGTAGGTTTTTTGTATATGTTCTTTATCAAGTTGTAGAAGTTCCTCACTATTTTTAGTTTGCTGAGAGTCATTATTATAAGTGGGTGTTTGATTTTGTCAAATACTTTTCTATGTTAATGAAATAATTGTGACTTTTCTTCTTTAGCTCATTAATATGATGATTTACATTAGTTGATCCAGGTCTGCATACCTCAGATAAATTCCACTTCATCATGGTGCATGATTTTTTTTAACACATGCTGGATTTGATTTGCTGATACTTTGTGGTGATTTTTATATCTATTCCCATGAGAGATAATAGTCTGCTCTTTTCTTGCATTTTGGTGTTAAAGATAACCCTAGGCCTACAGAATAATTTAGGAAGAGTCCTTTCTATTTCTATCTTCTCAAAGAGATTGAGAGTATTGGGATAATTCTACCTTTACTGTTTTGGTAGAATTAACTGGTAAAACCACCTGGGTCTAGTACTTTCTGTTTTGGAAGGTTACTAATCATTGATTCAATCAATGTCTTTGACAGATATAGGGCTATTGACATTGTTTATTTCTTCCTGTGTGAGTTTTAGAATATTTTCTTTCAAAGAATTGGTTCATTCCATATGGTTATCAAATTTGTAGGTATAGAGCTAATTATTCTTCAGTGTCTATGAGATCTATAGAGATGTCTTCTTTTTCACTTCTGATATCATTTGTTAATGCACCATCTCTTTTTATAATTTGTTGGCTAGAGGCATATAATCTAATTGATATTTTTGGAAAGACAGATTTTGTTTTTTTTTTCTGTTGGTATCCTATTTTAATTGCATAGATTTATCTTCTAATTTGTATCATTTTTTCTTCTCTTTCCTTTGAATTTAATTGCTCCTTTTTTCAATCTCCTAAAATGGAAACTTATATTACTGATTTTAGACCTTCTTTTCTGTATATATCATTTACACAAATTTTGATGTTTTATTTTCATTTTCATTTAGTTAAAAATATTTCAAAAATTCTCTTGAAAAATTTCTTAAGTGATGTGTTATTTAGAAGTGTATTAACCTCTGAGTATTTTGAGATTTTCCCAGCTATCTTTCTATTACTTTATATTTCTATTCTTTTAAATTTATTAAAGTGTATTTTGTGGCCCAGAATGTGGTCTATCTTGCTGAGTGTTCTATGTGATCTTGAGAAGAATGTAAATTCTACTGTTGTTGAATGAAGCAGTTTATACATGTCAATTATAGACAGGTGATTGATAATATTGTTAAATTCAAATGTGTCCTTACTGATTTTCTGCCTGCTGAATCTTATCTATTTCTTATAGAAAAATGGTGACATCTCCGAGTATTAAAGTGTATTCATCGATTTTTCCTTTCAGTTCTATCAGTTTTTGGCTCATCATTTTGACATTCTTTTGTTAGGCACAGACACGTTAGGGACTGATACGTCTTCTGGAGAACTGACCACTTTGTTCTTCTGTAGTGACCCTCTCTATCCTTGATAGCCTCCTTTGCTCTGAAGCTGATTCTAAAAATTTCATGTCTATTTTTCATTTTCTTTTGATTAGCACAGTACAACTTTGTTATTTTACTTTTAATCTATATGTGTCCTATGAAAAGTGGATTTCTTGTAGACAACATATAGTCTTCTTTTTTTTTTTCCATTTAATTTCTTCTTTTAATTCGTACATTTAGACCATGGACATTCAAAGTAATTATCAATAAGGAAGGATTCATATTTGTCTGATTTGTTACTGTTTCCAATTTGTTGCCTTTTTCTATTTTTGTCTTTCACTCTTTTTTTTTTTACCATTTATGACTTTGAACATTTTATAGGATTTCACTTTGCTTTGTTTCTTAACATATCAATTATATGTCTTTTTAAAAATACCATTTACTAGTTGCCTTAGAAATAGAAATACACATTTAACTAATTTAAATCCACTTTCAAATTATGCCATAATGCTTTATGTACTTTACAAGTAGCTGCACATAACAAAATTCCTGCCTCTTCTCTCCCATCCCTTATATCTTGCTGCACTTTATTTCACCTATGCGCATAAGCATGCATAAACACACACACATTGATGTGGCTGTGTAACTGTAGTATGCTGTTTTTAAGTCCTTTGGGTACAGACCAAGGAGTGCGATAGCTGGGTCAAATGGTGGTTCTATTCCCAGTGTTCCAAGATCCTCCATACTGCCTTCCATATTGGCTGCACCAATTTTCAGTCCCACCAGCAATATATGAGTGTGCTTTTTTCCCCCACATTCTCATCAACACTTATTGTTTGTATTCTTAATAGCTGCCATTCTGACTGGAGTGAAATTAAATCTTAAAGTAGTTTTGATTTGCATTTCTCTAATTGCTTAAACAGCATACTACAGGGACACAGCTACATCAATGTTTATAGCAGCACAATTCACAATAGCTAAACTGTGGAACGAACCTAGATGCCCTTCAGTTGATGAATGGATAACAACAATGTGGTATATATACACAATGGAATACTATTCAGCATTAAAAGAGAATAAAAATCATGGCATTTGCAGGTAAATTGATGGAGTTGGAGAATATAATGCTAAGTGAATTTATCCAATCCCAAAAAACCAAATGCCAAATGTTTTCTCTGATATAAGGATGCTGATTCATAATGGAGTTATGGGGGGTAGCATGGGTCGATTAAATCAACTATAGATAGAGCAAAGGGGAGGGAGGGGAGAGGGAGGGGGCATGAAGGTAGGAAAGATGGTGGAATGGGATGGACATCATTATCCTAAGTACATGTATGAAGACACGAATGGTGTGACTCTGTGTACAAGCAGAGATATGAAAAATTGTGCTCTGTATGTGTAATATGAATTTTAATGCATTCTACTGTCATATATAACAAATTAGGACAAAAATAAATAAATAAAACATACACACAGAGACAGAGAAGCACACATAATCAAATATATTATTGCTATTATTATTTTGAATAACTTTTCTGGTAGAGTAAGAAAAACTTTGCCATATCTTTCATTTATTTATTTTCCGATGCCCTTCCTTTCTTTACATATTCAAGTTTCCTACCTATATTATCTTCTTTCTCCCTAAAGAACTATATTTAGCATTTCTTGAAAGGTAATTCTTCTGGCAATGAACTCCTTTATTGTTTGTCTGAGAAGGTATTTCCTTCTTCAATTTTGAAGGATAACGTTGCAGAACACAGAATTCTAAGTTGTTGAGGGGTTTTTTTGGTCTTAATGTTTTTTTAGTATGTCATTCTCTTCCTACTTGACATGGTTTTTGAAAAGCTGGATGTAATTCTTATTTTTCCTCCTGTGTGTGTTTTTTTTTTTTAATTCACCCGGCTTCATTCAAATTTTTTTCTATATCTTTGAATTTCTACAATTCGAATGTGAATATTTATGTGAGAGATTTTGGGGGGGGTATTGCTTGTTTTGTTTTATATTTACCTTGGTAGGTGTTCTCTGAACTTTCTGAATCTGTGGCTGATTGTTTGACATTAATTTGTGGATAGTCACAGTCATTGTTTCAAATGTTACTTTTGTGGGAAATTCTAGGGATTGAATCCAGGGACATTTTACCACTGATGTGCAATCCCAGCCCTTTTTATTTTTATTTTCATTTTGGGACAGGGTCTCACTAAGTTATTGAGGGCCTCCTTAAGTTGCCCAGGCTGGCCTTGAACTTGTGATCCTTCTGCCTCAGCCTCCCGAGTTGTTGGGGTTACAGGTGTGTACCTCTCTTTCTGGCCCCCAAATTACTAACGCTCTTTCTCTCTTTTTCTTCTGGTAGTATTCATTATGTATATATTACACCTTTTGTAGTTATCCCCCAGTTCTTGGATATTCTGTGCCACTTTTTCCAGGCCCCCCTCCCCCACCGCCACTTTACTTTTCAAATATGGAGATTTCCATGGCCACATCCTCAGGCTGGAAGGTTCTCTTCTCAGCCGTGTCCAATCCATTAATAAGCATTCTTCATTTCCACTGCTGAGTTTTAGGTCCTTAACACTTCTTTTTGACTCTTTCTTAGGATATCTACTTCATACTTTGCCCATCTCTTCTTTCACTTTGTCTACTTTTTTCCTTAGTACTTTCAGCATATTAATCATCACTGCCTTCAATTTCTGATTCCGATACCCCTGCCATGCTGGTTCTGATGCTTGCGTTGTTTAAACTGAGTTTCTCATTTTTAGGGTGTCCCGTAATTTTCTGCAGAAAGGTGAACCTGATGTAGTAGGTAAAGGGAGTGTGGTAAGTGGGCCTCCAGGAAGGGGTGCGGTGTGGGCTGAGGGGGCCTTCTATGAATTGATGATTAGGTTTTCGCGAGCCAGGGCACTGGACTATGAACTTCAAGGTGCTTTTCAGTGTGGTTTTTCCACCCTGTTTGGTGGTGCAGGGAGAGTAGAGAGGGCCGGAGTGGGGCATCTCTCTTCCTGTAGGTCAGTTAGACTCTGGGGAAGCCGTGTGAGTTGGCTTCTCCTAAGGGCAGGCTTTGTGAAGCACAGCTCTGGGGCATTTTAAAGGATCCTTTACCACCCCCTGTTGGAAACCCTAGGGAATTCTCTCCACACTGCACCAGGAGACGCTGGCAGAGGTCCTGCAGCAAAGCCCCCACGAGTCTGGGTGCCTTTCTATGTCTTGGTTCCCTGGCATTTTCAACTCTCAGCCTTGTCCATACTCTGCCTTTGGCAGTTTGTCAATTACCATTTGTATTTTCCTACCCTGGCATTGTTTGCAAGGTGGAGTGCTCTATGGGCTTCTGCATCAATTAGCTGTGATTCCCTGTGTCCATCTGTCTGTCTCTCTCTACAGTTCCAGAGGCTGCAGGTTGTTGCCCTGTGTCCTGAGTTGTCTCATAGACCTATGAGGAGTTGTTGATTTTTCAACTTATTTTGCTTTTTACTTGCTTTTACTATGTACTGCTATCATCTAAGCTGCTTAGGTGCCGGCCTAGAAATGAGAAGTACCTCCAGGGTATTTTAAACCTTCTTTCTCCTTTTAAGCATTTTTTAAAAAATATCCATGTTATAAACTAGGAAAAGGCAAAAAAAAAAAAAAATGATGATGTAGTGTTGATTAACCTGACCTAGATTAAGAACAGCTTTATGGAGAGATGTAGCTCATAAAAAGGTCAGGTGGTAGAGGTATTTTACTCTCTTACCTATGAGTTGATCCACCAAATGGATTAATCCACTGATTATGTCACAACTGTCATGATCAGATCATTTCTTCTCTGAACATTGATACATTGCCTAACAAGAGCTTCTGGGGGGGATACCTCATTTGCAAACTTCTTTAGTTGACAGTTGCCTTTCTGCTTTTTTCTTTGAACTCCATTTATTTAGTTTGATCTTGCACTTGAACATATGCTGTAATTGATAGTAACATACTTCACTCACAAGGCTCTGAAAGCCATACTTAACGTGATCAAATATGAAATTTACTGCAATACGAATAACTATGAAATTTACTGCAATATACTAACTTAGTGAACATATATAACTTTATTGAAATATACAAACTACAACAAAGTAATATATTTGTTCAAAATCCCAAAAACACTTAGGTGCAGTTTGACCATTTTCTTTTTTTTCTTTTTTTTTTTTAAATATTTATTTATTTGCTTTTAGTTGTACATAATGCGTTTATTTGTATATGGTGCTGAGGATCGTACCCGGGTCGCGCACGTGCTAGACGAGTGCTCTACCGCTGAGCCACAATCCCAGCCCCACCATTTTCTAATTAAACTTTAAATGTCATAACCTCCCCCCACCTCTGAGTTTTACTTCAAAGTGTCACTCATTTGCTCTTCTATCAGCACAGTTGGTTTGGTGTCAAAACACAACTCTGCCTCTGTGGCATCCCCACAGAGTTAACTTCCTCTGTAAAATGGGAAAAGTATCTGCTGTAGCTTTTTTTTTTTTTTTTTTTTTTTTGGTAGTTATTTATACACTTTGTTTTGTTGACCCAGCAGTGGTTAAAAACAGGTTTCTGGGACTTGGTACATTCTAAAAGGCCTTGTAACTGAAATCTGTAAAATGTCAGTTATTCAAATAGATGCCTCCTTCCAGCCCTTCCAATGTGTCAAGTGCGTTCACACCTCAGGACTTGGGGCATTATTCTGTTCTTGCCACTTTGAAAATTTTTCCTCCAGACATTCACAAAATTTATGTCCTCACTTTATTTAGGCCTCAACCAACCGTCAAAAGATCATTTGAGAAAACTTCCCTAACAAAACTATCTAATACAGAAGTGGAAATCACTTTTTATTTCTTCATATCACACTATTTGTTGTCATAGAAACTGATTATGCAATGTGTTAGAGTTTGCAAATGAGGTATCTCCCCCCCCCAGAAGCTCTTGTTAGGCAATGTATCAATGTTCAGAGAATAAATGATCAGATCATGACAGTTGTGACATAATCGGTGGATTAATCCATTTGGTGGATCAATAACTTAAATGGATTTCTGGGTGCTACCTGTAGGCAGATGGGCATGGCTGGAGGAGGTGGTCACTGGGGGCATGCCATTGGAAATGATGTTTTGTCCCTCGAGGATTCTTGCCCATCCTCTCTGCTTTCCAGCTGCCATCAGCTTTCCTCCTCCATACCCTTCCATCATGATGCTCTGCCTCACCTCAGGCCCAGAGCAAGGGAGTTGGCCAACCGTGGATTGAGACCTCTGAAACCATGAACCCAAAATAAACTTTTCCTATTAGTTGTTCTTGTGGCTGTGACCATGTTTTGGTCATGGCCACAAAAAGCTGACTAACCCATTATGGAAAACATCAATTGTTCATTTGTCTACTGACTGTCTGTCCTACTGGAATGGGGGTCTTGGTGTGTTTTCTGCAGGACTCTATGTCTGTTGCCTAGCAGAATATGCTCGACACAGGGAAGATGCTCAGTAAAGCTTTGCAGAATGACCAGATGCTTCTTCCACCATCTTCTCTTCCAATGTGTAGACTGAAATGATGCCACATCATTTTTCTATTTTTATGAATTCAAAGTAAAGGAAAGTTATGCATGTTTTCTCACTCTTAGCTCCGTATCTGGTCATTGGGGTGTACTGGAGTCCAGCATTAGCCATGGAATCCTGCCAAACTCTGTGCATAACTCAGGACTTTCTCTCAGGAAGGCTGAAATTCTATTCAGGAGTTCCTACCTCTGAATTTGTATAAGATCATGGTACATCAATACCATTATTTTTAATCAGTGTGACAACTTCAGTAATATGAATGGGCAGGCCATTCAAGTTTTTAGTTAGTAACTAAATATTCATAATCAAATGAAGATTACATTCTAGAAATAACTTAGAGTAAGATGCTTCTTATATGCTTTATATTTAAAACTTCGATCAGCTGGAAGAAATGTAAATATGTGTACATATTAAAGTAGGAAGAAAATGCAATTGTAATAATTGTGAAAGCTGTTAATTATATTATAAAAACAACTATTAAAACCCTCAAGTAGTTGAATAAATAAAGTAGTGTATTTATAGCCAATTTGAGAATACTAGGTAGATTACTAGTAGAAATCAGTGCCTAAGTGGACATGATGGAGATTTGGGCCTCCATTTTCTTCTAGTAGGTATCATTATCTGTAACTAGATTACTAAGCCTTTATCGTACTTGAGATGTTTTCTTAACCTGTGGCTATAATCTCATCTCCTTCAAATAGCTACATACATACATGATGAGGTAGTACCCAAATCTCTTATGTCATGCAGTTTGTCTTTGGATGAAAAAAATAAAAAAGTAAATACCCCTGACATATTCCTGCTAAGGAAATAGGTTTCTTCTACGTTATACTGTGCTATGTGCTATAATTTATAACACTATGGTTTTACTAGAGGGCAAAAATATTTAGTTAAAAATCAAAATAATAGTGATTTGTTGACAAATGGAGACAAATTGCTATCATGATTCTAATAATTTAAAGAACTAGTACGCCTAATATTATGTAAAATAACACTACATTATATTTTTAGTTATTTAATTCCACCTAGGCTCTAAAGATTCTTTTCAAATATTCTATTTATTGAATGTCTCCTCTATGAGGATGAATTAAATCCAAAATCTCATGAGGAGGAAATTTTTCAAACTCATATAAAAAGATCAATATAAATTACTTTCATCCAAAGCAAATACAATATAAATAGCATGAGGAACAAACAACTTTGAAGAAAAGGGGTACCCCAAAACTATTATTTCCTTTAATCAAATTTCAAGAAAATAAATATTACAGAAGTGTTTTAATAAAATTTGCCATATCTGCTTCTAGTAAAGGAAAAATTAACAAAAAAAAAAAGTCATCAACAAGACTATTAAAGCTACTCAACCATTTTCAAACTTTGACAGCTCATTGGAGAAATGGTGAATTCTCAATGTGTCTATTTTGCTTGCTGCTGAGTGATTTTTGGATTCCACAAAGCCAACAGTAGAGTGAACTTAATAGAAGAAATTATAGGATGAAAAATAAGTTTTAACCCACTGTCATGCAGTTGACATTGACAGTGACACTAATGTGGATTAAGCTTTAATTAAGTCACAAGCATACACAGCTTTGCTAACACCCAGGAGTTGCATATTCAGAAATAAATTATTGCACATAGCACAGTATAACATAGAAGAAACCTATTTCCTTAGCAGGAATATGTCAGGGGTATTTGCTTTTTTAATTTTTTTTCATCAAAGACAAACTGCATGACATAAGAGATTTGGATACTACCTCATCATGTATGAATGTAGCTATTTGAAGGAGATGAAATTATAGCCACAGGTTAAGAAAACATCTCAAGTACAATAAAGGCTTAGTAATCTAGTTACAGATAATGATACCTACTAGAAGAAAATGGAGGCCCAAATCTCCATCATGTCCACTTAGGCACTGACTTCCTCAACAAGACTCCTAAAGTACAAGTCAATAAATGGGATTGTATCAAACTAAAAGGCTTCATCACAGCAAAGAAAACAATCAAAGATGTGAAGAGAGGCTAGGTGCCATGGTGCATGCATATAATCCCAGTGGCTTGGGAGGTTGAGGCAGGAGGATCTCAAGTTCAAAGCCAGCCTCAACAAAATTTAGGCGCTAAGCAACTTAGACCCTGTCTCTAAGTAAAATACAAAATAGGGCTAGGGATGTGGCTCAGTGGCCAAGTAACCCTGAGTTCAATCCCTTCCCACATCCCCAAAATGTGAAGAGAAAGCCTACAGAATGGGAGAAAATCTTTGCCATCTGCACCTCAAATACAGAATTAATCTCCAGGATATATAAAGAACTAAAAAAACCCAACAACAAAAAAGAAACAATCCAGTCAATAAATGGGCAAAAGAACTGAACAGACACTTTGAAGAAGAAATATGAATGGTCAACAAATATATGAAAAATGTTCAACATCTCCAATTAGAGAAATGCATATTAAAAAATACACTGAGATTCCATATTAATGCAGTAACAATAAATGTTGATGAGGATGTGGGGAAAAGTGTATGCTAATATATTGCTGGTAGGACTGCAAATTGGTGCAACCACTCTGGAAAGCAGTATGGCGATTTCTCAGAAAACTAGGAATGCAACCACAATATGACCCAGTTATCACACTCCTCAGTATATACCCAAAAGACTTAAAATCAGCATACTAGAGTGATGCAGCCACATCAATGTTTATAGGTAGCAGCTCAATTCACAGTAGCTAAGCTATGGAACCAACCCAGATGCTCTTCAACAGATGAACAGATCGATAAAATGTGCTATATATACACAATGGAATATTACTCAGCCACAAAAAAGAGTGATTTTATGACATTTGCTGGGAAAGGGATGGATCTTATTATGCTAAGCAAAATAAGTCAATCCCAAAATATCAAAGGTCAAATGTGCTCTCTGATATGTGGATGCTAATGTGCAACAAGGGGTGGGAAAGGGAAGAATAGAAGTTCCTTGCATTAAACAAAAGGGAATGAAAGGAAGGGAAGGGAGACAGGAATAGGAAAGATAGTGCAATGAATCTGAGCTAACTTTCCTATGTACATATATAAATAGCACAGTTAAACTCCACATCATGTACAACACAAGACTGGGATCCTAAGTAGAATAAAATGTACTCCATGTTCTTATAAATATGTCAAAATATACTGTACTGTCATGTATAACTGAAAAAAAAAAACAAGAAAATATTTAGATGTCAACAATTGCAAAATCCTTAGATTCTAAGGAGATTCCAGTTCCAAGTTTAATAGTAAAGATTTCTAAGATTGTAATTTAAAAATAAGATCATGGTGCTTGCATCTAGAGAAACAGCAGAGGAGTGGTGAGAAGTGGTGAAATCCAGAGTGTATTTCAAAGAGAACCTAGCCATCAAACTTAAAAACAAGCTGAATGCATGGCTTGCAATAAAAAGCAACTTCATTCTATCTCCTGCTATCATTTAAAATAGACAAAGGCTTGGCATTCCTGAGATTTTCCCATGGTCTGCCTCACAATTCACCTTTATGACCTCTACCAATTTAGGGCCTTAGCACCTGGGCATGAAGAAGATGCTAGCTGACTGCTGGGACAAGGAGGCAGAGTGGAAAGCTTTGTCTGCTCCCTACACTTGTGTCTCTTGCAGTGAGTTTGGGGACTTAGGGGCCGATGAGGAGAGTTATGACCACGACCTGGTACTAGCTCAGGACCAGCTCCACTGGGCAGCACTTGGATGAGTGTGCCTAGGGTGGGGAATTCCCTGAGAGCCTGGGAACTGCCAGAGACAGAGCAGGGGTCACTCTAGCAATAAAGGGAAGAGGGGAAGGAAACTCTCAGGAGAAAGGAGAACTGGGGAGCGCCCACTACAGCAAGATGTGTGGGTGAGTGCCCAGGCCCTGGGTCCTGCATCCAATCCCAGGCGTGAAGTTCAGATATGAGTCCTGGTCCTTGGGCCATTTCCTAAATGTTTGTGGATAACTCATGGGACATGGTTATCTGAGCTTTTAAATCCAGGGCATTTATGATTCCTTGAATCATTGTAGAATTAGCCATCATTGCCAGTAAAGAGAACTTTTATTTTTCAGGAGAGCCCCAGAGAAACAAATGGATAGACTCGGGACTCATTTCAGATTCCTCCAGACTTGCCAGGTTATCACACTACACACCACCTGTTGCCCGATAAGCTCACTCCAACATCCCCAGCTGGTGGAGGAGATCCTTGGCCCCGGCTAGCATTTTCCATTGACAGTCTGCCAGGCTGTTATGTGGCCTAATGGGAGTTGAACAGCTCCCAAGCCATAAAATTCACATCAGCAAGGTCTATGTGAGCAGGCTCCAGGCTCCCTCTGCACGAATTCTGCAGGATCCTTTGCTGGGAATGTCATTTTTGCTCCCACCACCACAGCGGTCAGTGTTTTCTCCACCAAGAACATTCTACACAAGCAGCCTGCCCCTTTCTCATTTGTTTCCTAGGCTGACTCTCCGGTGAGAGAGAGCATGGTTCCTATTCCCAGAGACAAGCTTCCCTCCTTCTTGGCTCTCATTTATTTATCTTCTCTGTCTTCATTACCTTGTGGGTGGTTACTGCTAAGCAGGGGATAAATTACCCCAGTCACTGTCCTAGGGAGATGGTGCTGTCTTTTCATCTGGAGAGTGCCAGTCCTCCTCCCCAGGTTCCTCTCCCTGTGTCATCTCCCCCAGGACTTTGGGCCACTAGCTCCTCTCCAGGGAGACTTCCGGTAAGAAGCTGCCATAAAGTGGGCCTAGCACACGACCCGTGGTTGCGGCATCTGTTCAGCAGGACAGTGGCTCCTTCAGAGTCCCAGAAGAAACAGGGTTATAAATTGTCTGGTTTTCATTCACTTTCAGGAATACTTTGGCTAGCTCGGCCAAGAGTTTGGGTCTTGATATCCTTCCAGGGAGAGGCTGTAATGACAGCATCACAACAGCGTAACTGACTATTATGGAGGCATGCTGGCCAGTTGCAATGGCTATTCCTCTATTAGGCTTAGGAGACTGGCCTTGGTCTGATGCCTGCCTCAGTGGCTCATGTACCTGTTATGACAGTCCCCAGGGTGAAGACTCTTGTCTCAGAATACCCAAATCGCTGGCCTGGTGATAGGGAGCTCCTGTCGCTAGAACCGGTTATAGGGTCATTGCAAGTGGCCCAGAATTGGTCCATAGGTGATCTTCCTGTTCAGGACCACATGCCATACCACATACAGCACCTCCTCATGGAGCACCAGACCAATGCACTGACCACTGTTGCTGAACAGTTCAGTTCCTATAACCCTGAAGTCAGTTCTAATGGTGAGAGATCACACTAATGCTACCTGGTCAGGTACACATGGTACTACATGGTCAGGATGATTGAGGCTCGGGGGAAACCATAAAGATATAGAGTGTGAAATAGCAGAGCAATGCCATGCTAAATTTAAACGTCAGCATTCCAAGTTTTGGGTTCCAATCATTTAAGGCTGGTTGTTTTCTTGACTGGGTAGACAGCCATATGAACTCCTTAATCATCACCCAAATCACATAGTCCTTTCTGTCACTTCTATGGAGTTCATGGATTTCATAGTTGATCAAGGAAAAGCATGATCACATGATCAAGAGGTGATCACAAAAAAGGAGATTTATTTGAGTGGCACTTTGATAGGTTTAAATATGTGTGTGTGGGGGGGGTATGTGTCCAACACAGCAAAAAGTTATCCAGAAACAATAGTACAAAGCCATCACCTAGATGGAGAAGATAAAGCCAAGAGAGAGGAACTGGCAAGGGTCTTGGCTGTCTACACAGTGCCAGGAAGCAGCAGGATGCAGAGTCTTTGGGGAAAAGATTTGCAAAGGGCAGCAGTGTCCTGGAGTCTTTTATACCCAGGGTTTGTTTTTATCTAGGGCTCATAAATGTTAGTTATAATGTTGTGGAGTATGCAAAAGAGTTTCTAAATAACTAAAAATATGCTTGTATGGACTACACTTTTGGTCAATTGAATGTGCAAAAAATTTAATTTGGCTCTGCGCTAATGATACTATTAATGGTGCTATAAAGAAATAAATGACACAGAGCCAATATACAGGAGATGTCTTTGAATTATTTATTTAACACTCTCATCAGAAGCAAACCCATGAGCTTCTGGAGGAGGAAAGCAACCTTTTTTGACTGCAGGGACAGGGAATGAATGGATGATTTTAGGGTATGGATAGGAGAAGAAATATCTGTAGCTCTTGGGGAAGAAATAGGAAACCTTTCCAAACATGTTGGTATCCTTAGATAAAGATGCTTGCAGAAGGCATTGCTGCTTGAAGAAAGATGTAGGAGAAGTGAAAGCAGGACACTAGACCTGGCTTAGGATCCTACACTCGTGCTAAATAGAGGTCTGTTACCAACAGGGAAAGGACAGGGAAGTCGCTGTCCAGAAATTGACCACAAATACAAACAGAAACTTTATGCCATGGGCAGTGGACAAGAGCACCAAGAAAGCCCTGAACCTGAGACCTGAATGCACTGAGAACGAGGTTAAGACTGAGACTGGTTAAGAACAACCAAAGACCCCCTGCACCTACCATGAACCTGATACCAAATAACAAGCAAGAGCGGTCTACTCCAGGGAGAGGGCAACAGCACAGGAGGAGTCAGCTCTGTAGTTGAGACATGCAGGGATGCTTAAAAATGGAATGAGATATGGAGAAGAAACACCTGCAAAAACTTCAGTATTTCAGCCCCGACTTTAACCATAAGACAAAGCAGATCATTTTGAGAGCTGCGATAAAGTAGAAATAATAATTGCAACAAAAATGCACAAAGATAGCTCAACTCTTGGCTATAGTCAATCCTCCACACCAGAGAGGCTTTACCATTTTCAGCCACATATGCAGTTTACCTCAATCACCACTGCATTGTGTTCAGAACCCACTCAAAAATTATGAGACTCAAAACAGAGCAAGGAAAAGCAACTCACTGTCAAGAGCTAAAGCAGACCATACGACTAGACTTAGACAAGAATCAATTGCTGGGATTATCACTGACAGAGTTTTTAAAAACTGATTGGTATGCCAACATTTTTAACATAAAAGATGGAAAATATAAATAAGCATGGGAAATTTTAGTGGAGAAATGAGAAAGAATCGAATGGAAGTGTTACAAATACACGTATTTACAATATTAGAGATAAAAAATTCTTTTGATTTGCTACAAGCAATGAAAGTACCCATGACCTAGGAAGCCAGTCAGTATAAACTATTTTTTTAAATATTTAAACTGAAATAACAAGAGAAAAAGAGTCACAGAACAAAGGAGATCACCCAAGACCTCTTGGATAATATATGATTATCTAACATACATGTCATTGAAATCCTAGGAGAGAAAAAAATAGGGCAGAAGATACATTTTAGAGATAATGATCAAGAATTTTAAAAAAATAATAAAAGATATCAAAATAAATCCATGAAGCTCAGAAAAACCCAAGTAGGATAGATATCAAACAAATAGTTGAGGTGCTAAAAACCAAATGTAAGTACAAACTTTGCAAAACAGAAGGTGAAAAAAAAAAATTCCATCAGAGGAACAATGATAAATACAACAGTAGAGAATTAGGCAATTCAGAAAATGAAGGAGTGACATTTTTTACAATAAAAATTTAAAAAGCAATCCAAAATTCTATACCCAACAAAAATATACTTTGGAAATGAAGGTAAGGAACAAAACCTTTTCAGACAAGCAAAATCTTAGACAATTCTTTACCAGAACATCTGAGCTACACAAAATGTTAAAGGAAATTCATGTCTTCATATATGCACTTGGAGTAATGATATCCATCTCATTCTACCATCTTTATTTTTTTACCATCTTGCCCCCTCCCTTTCCCTCCCTCCCCATTGACCTCTCATCCTCCTATGCTCCCTGTCCCAACACCCCTGTGAATCAGCCTCCTTGTATCAGAGAAAACATTCAGCATTTGGATTTTTGGGATTGGCTAACTTCACTTAGCAATATATTCTCCAATTTCATCCATTTACCTGCGAATGCCGTTATTTTATTCTCTTTTATTGCTGAGTAACATTCCATTGTGTATATATACCACATTTTCTTTATCCATTCGTCTACTGAAGGGCATCTAGGCTGGTTCCACAGTCTAGCTATTGTGAAGTGTGCTGCTATAAACATTGAGGTGGCTGTGTCCCTATAGTATGCTGTTTTTAAGTCCTTTGGGAATAGACCCAGAAGTGGGATTGCTGAGTCATAAGGTGGTTCCATTCCCAGTTTTCCAAGGAATTTCCATACTGCTTTCCATATTGGCTGCACCATTTTGCAGTCCCACCAGCATTGTGCTCTCTCTATATGTGTATTATGAATTATAATGCATTTTGCTGTCATATCTAACAACTTCAAATTAAAAAATAAATTTAAAAAAATGTTAAAGAAAATTCTTCAGGAGGTGAGCTGGATACCAGACAATGATAAAGGTCCAAGCTTTAGAAATATTTAACATTGAGGAAAACAAGGCAGAAAAGGCAACTGAAAACTCATAAGGGAGAAAGAAACCCTGAGACTTATTTCAGAAACCAAATGGAGATAAAAGATCAGAATAGTAGGATTGATTACTGTCTGAAAGGTTACTAGAAATTAATGATGAAAAATAGCATCTTGACCATCAAATTTGACAGGTAGCATAGAGGTGGCTGATGATATGAACAAATAGAGTTAAATTTGAATGATGTGGTAGAAAGAGCAGATTGCAGTGTGGACAGAGAAAAGGGAAGTAGGAAAATAAAGAACACAATGTAAATGTACTTTAGCTCTTGTTTCTAAAATCAAAGCAAAAACAAATATAGGGTTAGCACATGAGTATATAAGTTTGATATATCATAAATAAATGCAACCACCTTACATCCAATGCTAGTAAGCAAGACCAACAGAAAAAATTCAAAGAAAATTATTAAAATAAATTTTAATTACTATAATTCATTACAAGTCAAAGGAGACAAACAATCATGCTTATCAATGCCCCAAAAGGAAATAATATAGAATATTATATAAGAACAGGATTCTAAAACTCACTTTCAAATACAGTGCTTGAAAAGTTTTTGTTTTAACTCTCTAACACATAATATCCTAGCCCACAAAACTGGGATTATACTAGTAACTGATTTGTAGGGTTTTGAGGATTCTGTGGGATTATACATGTGAAGTGCTTAGTGTAAAGTTCATAGTATTTATTGAATAATCATTTTAATCATAATTAGAATGAATTCCCATTCTTGACTTAAAGATTTTTCTTTTTACATTGAGAAAAAATGTCTTAAACTAGATAAATCAGCAAAACTTTGAGATGAAGTAGTCTTCACTCCAGTTATTTAACACTATTTTCTAAGTACAAGCTAAGTAAGAAAACCCAGTAATTTCTATTGGAAAAGGAAAGAACAGTATCACTTACTTGTAGACCATATGATCGCCTGTCTTGAAATTTAGAGACTGATGTGCTACCTCAGCCAGGATAATGTCTTCATATATCCAGATGTAAAGCAAATCTACAGCAACCTGTAGCCTCACTGTTTATTAGGGGCCACCTGATAGGATATATGAGAATATATCACATGATTCAAATTTTAAAATGTTATATATCCAAGAATACACAGCAACTTTATACCAATATATTATCTAAATATACAAAAAGTATAGTAGTTTTATGATCATCTTTTTGGAGACATAAGACAAAAAAACCTTAATTTATATATATAATATTTCTAGATGGGAAATACCACAGATACAACTATCCCTATCAAATTTATTCATAATTTTTAAATATTAGGAGGAAAAATCCCTCTGAATAGCTTAAAATTTTGTCCCCTTTTTCTCAAGAAGTTTAATATTTCTTTGAGATAAATTGAAAAGCAAGCCAATAAAACGTTAAAGGGCAAGACTCAAAAGAGGAGATAAAAGCTTCCCAGACTGTAAAATGTGCTATGCATCCACAATGACATAAACTATATTTCTGCTGGCCTAGTAGTAGAAATCAGATAATTTTATGTATGAATTTAAATAATGATAAATATCATACTTTAAAGACATGCCAAAATGGTGAATTTTAAATTAACAGAATTGGGAAAATGAACCAATTGTTTGCGAGTCATTTAAGCAAGAACATTATTTTGCTTTGAGCTGAAGACAAACATATAAATAGTGGAGCTATTGTTTTTAAAATAAAATGAAAGTAGCCAGGTATGGTGGCACATGTCTGCAATCCCAGCAACTCAGAAGGCTGAAGCAGGAAAACTGTAAGTTTAAGGCCAGCCTCAGCAATTTAGCGAGGCCCTAAAGCAATTTAGAGAGGCCCTTTCTCAAAATAAAAAAATAAAAAGGTCTGGGGATATGGCTCAGTGGTAAAGTGCCCCTGGATTAAATCCCCCTACCAAAACAAAACAACAACAACAAAAAAAAAATTAAAAGAAAAGAAAAGAAAAATGAATGTAGTTGTAAATCTTTCTATGATCTTAACTTTATGGATTACTTTTGCCTTATTGTATAATAAAGAGTACTTTTTTCTAAGTTCCAAAGGTGGAACTAGGAGATATTTTTTCCTCTAAATGAGTGAGATTTTATGCTGGAAACAGACTTACCAAAACAAGGAAGTTTTAATGCCCTCCCCCACCCCCCAGCTTTTGCTGTGGGTGATGAAATGGCAGGAAATGGTAGCCAAGGAGAGTCCAGAGCAATTGACTTTTTCACACTGCCAGGCTGAGCTCCTGCACAATAGTGGAGAAGAGGTGGGACTTTGTTCTGTCTGCCTGCACGTCCCTGGGGAAACTGGGTCTTGGTTTCCTAGGGAAGGAACTTGACTCTACTTGCAAGTCTTAACAGGAAAACAACCTTGGTTTTGGTGACGTGTCTATCTTATTTCATGAAACTGCTCCAGCGTTTGCCATCTGGAAGGCTCTATCGGAAGCCAACTGAGTATGGTCCTAAATCTCACCAAGGATTGACAAGGAGATTCAACTAATTCATATTCTCCTTCTCTCTCTCTCTCTCTCTCTCTCTCTCTCACTTCTCTCTCTCTCTCATTCTCACACATACACACACACACACATACACATACTCATGCCATATTTAAAGCATATTGATATTCCTTAACTTTAAAAACAACCCTAGCCGGGCGCGGTGGTGCACGCCTGTAATCCCAGCACTTGGGAGGCTGAGGCAGGAGGATCACGAGTTCAAAGCCAGCCTCAGCAATGGCGAGGCACTTAGCAACTCAGTGAGACCCTGTCTCTAATAAAATACAAAAAAATAGGGCTGGGGATGTGGCCCAGTGGTCAAGGGCCCCTGAGTTCAATCCCCAGTACCAAAAAAAAAAAAAAAAAAAAAAAAAAACAAACCCTAAATTCTAAATTCAAGATTTTATCTTATTATTGACTTTAATATGTCAACTTTATATTAAATTCCTATAAGGCCTATAAGTTTCGGATGATTTAGAGAACAAGCTGGTGATAAAATAAAGCCTTATTATAAAAGAGTAGTAGACAATGATTTCATTCCCCACAAATTTTTGTATTATATTTGACTTTCTAAAAATCCAGTCAAAATACATAAAAATGAAAGGAATACTGTTGACAGGTGATAGTATTTGCAGTCTATAAGGTATAAGGGTTAATATCAATAATTTTTTAAAAAATCTTACTTGTAAACAGGAGACAAACACGGCAAGAGTAACTTTGGAAAATGTCTAAGCACACAATTCAGAAATGAATAAAATCATCAGAACTTAATACATGAATTTAAAATAGTCATTCTTGGTAGTAAGCTAAATATATTCAAACTAAAATCATAATACATTTTAAATTATCAAATGGAATTTTTAAAAATAAAACAATAACTCTGCAAATAGGAATTTTTGTCTATTTTGTTAATATAAACAGGCACAATATTTAGAAGGGCAATTTGCAATTTATAATAGAAAGAAACTATTAATTTCTTACTATGTGCCACGATTTTAAATTTTTGTGTATATACTAGTTCATTTAAATCTTCACAACAGGTTTGAGACAGAGGTAATTACATGGTCTACAAGTAAAAATGGCAACCTGAGAATTTGTGGCACACTTAAGTGTCATAGCCAGACAAGGGTAGAATCAGAATTCTGAGACAGTCTGACTCCATGGTCCAAGCTCAAAATTACTTTCCTACTGCATGCCAGAAGGTTCTAAAATAAATATACCCTGATACAAACTTATGCCAGAAGTAGAATGCTAAAGAAATAACCATGAATGTCCACAAAGACATCATTAAAAAGGCCTCCTAGCAACATTGTTTGCAGTAGCAGAAAATTGAGGTCCAACAAAAAGAGAATGTCTGAATATACTAAGCCAGATAAAGATAAATCATGAAGTAAATAAAATAATTTTACAAAAATATGTAAAATGACATAAAAATGCTTAACATGGATTTCCTGGTGAAAACAATTTGAAAAACAGTGTAGAGCATATCATTGTTAAAAACCCAGAATCACGAATACCAAAGTAAGGAAAATTTGATTAAAGATAATTTTGTTTACCTTTTAATCTATATTTATATTTTATAATAAAATAAATAAGCCATTTTAAAGGAAAAGCATGTATGCATATATTTAATCTCTCCTATATGTTTATTGTATATATGTTTATTGTTTCTATGAAAAATTGAAAAAATTAAAAATGATATTTTTATACCATGTAAAAACTTAAGATATCTGAATGCTAGAAGCATTGGTAAAATTACAAATAAAAATGTGAAAAATAAATCATTCTCATCACACATTACTCAAAATGCTTAATATCCTAAATATTAATGTTTTTTGAATTAATAATGGAAAAAGACAACCAGGAAAGTGAACAAACTACCTGACAAGAGATTAATATGAAAAATTAAAGCAACATTCAAATGACCAAAAAATATTTTATTATATTCAGACTTACTGGTTTGAATTATTAAATAGTTGTTCATGCCTGTAAGATTTGGTCGATGTGTTCCTTGTGACTTGAAAGTGTACTAATTGATAAACTTTTGTAATATGTGGTGTAACTGGGTGCTTATGGGGTAGCAGAAACAGAGTAGGGTGGCAACAAGTCATGTGAACACTTTCTCCAAAATACATCTTAAGTGTCTACTCTTCTCTCCATTTTCATTATCAGCCCTCTGTTCCAAGTACCCTTGAAATCCAGAGCATCTTGTTCTTCTTCTCAGAACTATCTAGGAATTTCATATTGTACTTTCAAATAAAATATAATCTATCATATTGTCTAGTCCTATTTCTTTGGTAAGAGTTATTTGTAACTGGAAAATTGCTTAAGGGCCAGGGAATCATTTACATATTTTTTTTGTAAATAGCAATAAACTATTATGTTTGTATCTAACGTAAGTATTATGTAGGTTATTGTGTGTTCTTCATAACTACATGCTGAACACCTAGAAAATTGCCTGACACAACAGAGGCTCCATAAAGGTTCATAGAATGTATGGCTAAGTTATTGAGACGATATTGAGTGGGGGAGGGGAAGTATATTATTCCAATGTGCCGTGAATTCAAAGGGGAATCAAGTATAGATTTTGATTTAGCTTTAAAAATCAGAGGAGTCTAAATGGATCTTATCTATTTAATCCATAATTATCATGCTTCACAAATTAAGCACTATGGTAAGATCAGTATAGTTTATGTGAGTTACAAAGGGATACCCCTCCAGGTAATAAAGGGCATAGTACTGATCGTTCAAAGAAATAACTTATCTATGAATTATAATCTAATTAGGAAAAAAAATAGCATATACTTGAGATTGACAGTCCCGGAATGTGTCTCTCCTCCAATTTGTAGAGAATAAAACTTATTAGAAAATGAGACATCTTCAAAATAGGTATAACCCTGTTCACAGCAGGATAAATAACCTAAAGGTGAAAGAAAACAACCTAAGTGTCTACTGACCAATGAATGGATGAGCAATTGTGGTACATATGCATTGTGGAATAGTATTCCACCTTTACAAAGAAGGGCATTCTGACACATGATACAGCATGGATGAACCAGTTACAGAAAGACACATGTTGTATGATTCCATTTATGTAAGGTACTAGGGTGGTCAGCTTCATAGAAACAGAAAGATTGGTGGTTGCCAAAGGCTAGAGAGAGAGAATGGGGAGTTATCCTTTAATGGTAGAGAGTTTTAATTTTGCAAAATGAAAAGCATTCTGGAGATTGGTTGCACAATGAATATGTTTAATGCTTCTGAAGTGTAGACTTCGAAAGGATTAAGAAGGTACATTTTATGATATGTATATTTTGCCAAAACTAAGTTTTTTAAAAAAATAAGATGAGATATACTTTAATTAAAGAAAAGTCTCCCAGAAGTAGAAGATTGTTGAGAGTCAAAGATTATTCTTTAGAGAGATCTTTGAGTTTCAAAGTATGAACCATTCCAATATATATATATATATATAGATATATATAGATATATATAGATATTTTTTTGGTACCAAGGATTGAACTCAGGGGCACTTGACCACTGGGCCACATCCCCAGCCCTTTTTTGTATTTTATTAGAGATAAGGTCTCACTGAGTTGCTAAGTGACTCACGATTGCTGAGGCTGCTTTGAACTCGCGATCCTCCTGCCTCAGCCTCCCAAGTCGCTAGAATTACAGTGTGCACCACCGCACCCGACAATATTTTTTATTTCTTAGATTTTTTTTATATCTTAAACTACAATGAGAAATTGCCATCAGGATCCAATCAGAAAGCCTGAAACTTTAAAATTCAGAGGCACATACATAAATGCACAAAGCTTAGCAAACTAAGCCTATGAGGAGCACCAGGAATCTTGAACCTTCTCAAAGTTAGGTGCCAATTTTATACCTTTCATATGTCTAAGACTACCCTGAAAACATGTTCTCCTGACAAAACTCAGATCCTCCACATGAATTTGAGCTGTTCTTCAAATCAATAAGAAATTCGTAAAGTATCAAACTTACAAAATATGCTAAGTGGCTTCTTTTGATTTTTAGATACATGTCACCTCATAGGATTGGTTTTTGCTATCATTTTCTGGTCTGGTATTTTTGTTGCATGACAGGCTCTGTCAAACTCAAAAAGTGGTAAGTCATGTTGAATAGTTTTGTATTTTTTATTTAATTAAACAAGTTGTGGATGGAATCAGTTTTAAAGTATCAAAAATGCAATATTGGGTGTTAACATCACATAGATGTTAGTGGAGTCTGGTTTCAAATAGACTTTCAGAACACAGGAGAAATGTTTATGCCTAAATGAAACAGCAATTCAACACTAATTCTTTATTTTTTAAAAAAATGGCATATTTACCACAGAGTTTTTCTCAAAATATTTTTAAGTTTTTTGTTTGTTTGTTTGTTTAGTTTGCAAATTCACATCAAATGTGGGTTTGATTATTGGGGATATCAATGTAGTCTGGCATATTTAACAAGTGTGGCCATCTTGGGGAAAGGAAAAGCCCACCTCAGGGCTCATCTGATTGTCCTCAGGGGCATCTGCTTATTTAGGGAGTGATCTAGGTACACATAGCCATCCCTCATTGTCTCTGGGAAGTTGGGTCTAGAAACCCCCACTCCCACCCCAGCCCAACCCCCTGAATACCAAAATCTATGAGGTCTCTCTTATAAAATGAAATAGCATTTGCATAGAACCTGTACACATCCTCTTGTATCATCTCTTAGAGTACTTATAATACCTAACAGAATGTTCAAATAGTTGCTATACTGTATCATTTAAGGAATAATGACAAGGGAAGGATCTGCATATGTGGCCTATAGACTCCAAAAGTTTTTTTTTTTTTTTTTTTTTTTTAGTATTTTCAATCTGTGGTCAGTTGACCTCATGTAGACAGAACCCACAGATCAGGAAGGCTGCCTGTATTAACCCAGGGCTGTATTTTAAGAAAAAAACTATCTGTCCTCTCTTTTCATGAAGACTTCTGCTTTCCTTTGAGCAAAATACCGAGGTTGCACTAAAAATAATCCTGCTCACCAGTTTTAGATTAAGACCATCAAAGGCAACATTGTGGAGAATTACTGTAAATGTGTGTATAATGATTGTTCCAAGTGTACCAGCAAATTACCATGGACAGAATTTGAAATATTAGAGTTAAATGAAAAAAATAAGTTGTTTTTGAATGCAAAAGCAACAGTGTCTACTTCTAAAAAAAAAAAAAAAAAAAAAAAAGAAGGACACAGCAAATTAAGGAAATCATCTGGGCAATTATGAGTAAATGTTCATGTAATCAAGGCTCCAGTGATCAGATTATTCTCTTTCCCTTTTCCCTTCCTTGGTTCCCAAAGCATGTATGGATCCAGCCAGAAGAGTTTTTGAAGTTCATGTGTTTCCTGAGTCACGGCATATCACAAGTGAGAATACACAATGAGAATGCTTCCGGCCCCAGTGGCAAAGAATGTTGAACAGGGCTTAATCACATCCATAAAAGTCTCCCTTAAAACAAAATGTATTACTTATGAATGACGTCGATTGCTGTCTAATGTTTGTTTCAGGTGGTAACTTCGTAGTTGAAAAATGACTAATGCACAATGCCCAAAATAAATCATATCTCCTCCATCCCCATTTCCCACAAACTCCTTCCCACACACACTTGTTTTAAGCAAATGGAAATAAAGCTAAAAACAATCTAGACTGCCAAATTCTATTGTGTATATAATAGTCATTTTCAGCCTGAGATGACATCCCAGCCTCTCCCCTGGGGCCTTGCTAATGCCTCAGTCCTCTTCATTACACAAGGCATTCTTCTTGGACTCCTGCTCCAAGGAACTCAGAAGCACAGAGAGCTTCTTTCACTTCAAGTACTTTCTAGCTAGAGAGCTAGAGATAACTAGAGATTATTGAAAGATAACAGTGTACCAAAGAATATTTCCATGTACTTGAGTCATCATTGAGCAGAAAGATTAGACAAGCTAATATAGAACAGAGATGGGCCTAAGAGGCTATCTAGCTCATCCTTCCTGTGCAAAAAAGGCACAGCTAGGCCCCTAACTTGTCCCACCTGGAAGCTGGCCCCGGCTGACTCTTTATCTGTCTCCTTTTGTCCCCTGCCATCTATCAAGCTGCTGACCCAGCATTGAATCAGGATGAGAAAAGATGCCCAAAGCCACTTGGCTATCTGGGCCTCAAGTGAAATATGTTAGGCAGCAAGAATCAAATACTGGATAAATTACCATGAATTAGATAAGCAAACATTAAAAAAATAACTTGAATTTTGTTTCCTCTTATGTCCCCTGTATTTCCTTTCTGGGTGAAAATAATGAAAAATGGGGGGAGCCAAAAGAGTACAAAGGAGGAAAAAGAGAATCAAACATACAGGTGACTTACAAAGTTAGATATTCCTAGACTGGATCAACTCCACTGTAGTCAACTTGATGAACCAGAAGTCTCCCAGCCACCCTATAATACCAAAAGAGTTTTTCTTTATGAAGTGTATTAAATAAACATGAAGGATAAAATAAAGACAGTTTTAAGATCTCTGATGTACCCATTGTAAGAGGCCTTTTTGTGAGGTAGAGAAAACTCCTTTTCTTTAAAACTTATGTTTTATGTATGTTTATTTAAACTTATGTTTGAATGTATATTTTCCTCCCTGCTTTAATAATTTAGAGGCAAATTTATAGTCTCTTGTAGCAATAATACAGTGCTTATTACATGTCTTTTTAATACTAATCTTAATCTAGCAACAACTTATTTTTCTCTTTTCACTTTTCCTTCTTTGCAACTGCAAATCCTTTTGGGAATGAAGTGTAGAATAAATCAACCATATCCATAAACCCTATGCTTTTCCATTTTTCTTGAATAAAGAGAATATGTTTCTGGGCACATGCTGAAACAAAAGGCCAAGGTTGAAATTATACTATGTGGTGGTGAGAATGTCACTCATAAACTTACCCAACAAACACTGTTCTGCTTTACTGTACTGATGTAGGTGACTCCATTAGAACTTTACATAAGTTGAGGGCTGGGGTTGTGGCTCAGTGGTAGAGCACTCGCCTAGCACATGCACGGCCCTGGGTTTGATCGTCAGCACCATGTAAAAATAAATAAATAAAATTTAAAAAGAACTTTACATAAGTTGAATGATTATAAGCAGAAATAAATGGGACCACTGTCCAGCGAGCAGAACTTGGCAGATCAAAATGTGATCCCTCCGTGTAGCACACAATTAATTTCCTGGTGATAGTTCATTAAGATGAATGCCAAGCACAGCCTTTGAAGTCAGGAGACTGTGTTGGGAAAAGTCACAGAGCTTGTAGTATGAGGGGTTGGGGCAGGAGATACGCATGGGTTGTGCATGTGTTCATCCACTTATTGGTAAAACCAGATCCTACTAGTGCAGGTATTAGGCTCCATAGAGACGTTGAACAAAAATTCCTGGGATTGGAAAGTCATATATTCTTGGGAGAGCTCTTACCAACAGAACTCAGATATAAGTTCCACTAGTTAAACGTCATTATAAATTAAGTTTACCATCTTAACACTCTTTAGTATGTAGTTCAGTAGCATTAATCACATTCATATTGTGAGTTAAATCTCCAAAACACTTTTCATCTTGTGAAACTGAAACTATACCCATCAAACAATTATCCATTCCCCTCTTCCCCAGCCCCGAGTAACTACCCTTCTAATATCTGTTTCTATGTTTTTGACAACTCTAGATGCCATGTATAAATGGTAGTATCAGGTACTGTTCTTTTTGTGACTGGCTTATTTCACTTAGCATAATGTCCTTAAGGTTCATCCATGTTACAGCATGTGTCAGAATTTCCTTCCCTTTAAGGTTAAATAATATTCCATTTTATGCATAAAACATTTTATTTATCCATTCATTTGCTAGTGTACATGTGGGTGGCTTCTACCTTTTGGGTACTATGGATAAGACAGCTATGAACAAGGGCATAAAAATGTCTCTTCAAGCCCCTGTTTTCAATTATTTTGTGTATATACAAAGAATGGAATTGCTGGGTCATGTGGTTCTGTTTTCCATAGTGTTTGCACCATTTTTCCTTCCCATTAACAGTGCACGAGGCTTCCAATTGCTCCACATCCTCTCCAATTCCTTGTTATTTTGGGGGTTTTGCTTTGTTTTGATAACAGCCATCTTAATGAGTGTGAGGTGACCTTTTTTTAAAAAAATAGAATTTCCAGAAAGCTCTTCTGCATTTCAGAAGATGAGGAGAAAGGAGATCTTAATAAAAGATGGAAAGATTCACAAGTGATATCTAAGAAAAGACGCCCCTTGTCATATAGTCTGACTTGAACTCTGTTAATAACATGAAAGGGACACCAGTTCTTTCCTACATCCCCCATGCTTTGCCTCGGATGTCAGACCACTGAGCCTAACAGTGTGATTCAGTGAAGTAAACTGCAAAACCTGGCTGATGGTGGTTAGGCATTTCTGCTGAATTTCTTCTTGAACAACCATAGGTGGCAGCAAATAAGGCTATAAATGACCTTGTCTATTTACAGAGAATGCAGAAGTCCCAGTGCTTCCTTCTCATTCTTTTCCCCTAAGCATTCTGGATTTGATAAAACCTAAAACACATTTGGCCCTGAGAAGCACTCCCCCGCCACACACACCATTTAAACATGTGTGTCTCAAGAGAATGAATCCATATGTTTCTGATTCATTTATAATTAATTCATCAAAATGTTATTTTGATGTCCAAGAAGCTTTATTAAAGCTCTCTCATGAGTCTTTTTTCTTAGAAACAGGAAATCAGGCCTTGCCAATAGTCAAACTCAAAACACACTGAAGGGTTTTGAGCTGAGTTTGAAACATTGGGACTTCAACATCTAAGAGGCTGCCAAACTTGGACAAGAACATCTCTTTATCTCCACATGCAAGCCAAACCCAGATTTAATGCGATATTAATCTTTGGCTCTTGAGATGCCCAGCAGGACAGAAGCTTTTTTTGTAGGAGCACCATAAGATTCCAGGTGAGCAGCAAGAAAGCAGTATGAGGATGAGAAAAAAGATCAACAGATTTTTCAAAGGGGATGCTTGCAAGACACAGTGAGTTTATAAAAATGCCTATAAGGCCGTACCTCCACAGATAACCCCGAACAGACTCTTTCATCCGTCCATCTTGTCTCCAATTTGCAAGCTATTTCAAACAGGGAGGTTTAGCACAAGGTGATATTCCCCATCAGAATCCTAGCTGTGCTTTACCCCTGCGCTCCTCCACACCACACTTCTCTTCCACAGAGATCAGTCTCAGCCACTCTCCAGTGTTCCAGGGGTCAACACCTCAATGTCTCTGGTATTCTGTTCCTCTTCCACTAGAACCCATACAGATCTCTATCTTACATCAATCCTCTTCAAATGCTCCCATTTAGCCAAGCATGCCAGTTTTCTCCAGATCTCACCTTATGCTTTTAAATCTTCAAGTTCTTAACTCTATGCCACACCATGTGATTCTGCCTTTCTGAATGTCACTATCCTCCCACCGACCAGAATCCCACCTTCTCCCTGACTCTATGTAGGTCAACCACAGTCTAGTAGCACCCCTTCTCCTTTTAAATGCCTATGATGCTTATTCCAGTATGGCAGTACATTATTTCTATACTCCTTGGTAACATCTTTTTTTTTTTTACCATAATCTTACAGATATTAGAAAATTAGTTAACCTGAATTAAATCATGTTTAAAATATTGTATTGCTTCTATAATTAGTTGCTAGAATTTGGTGTCCTAAAGAGATAAATAATAAAATTAAGTTTATTTAAAATGAAATAAAATTGACTGCACTTAGAGAATCTCATATGTGATAAGATGCATAAAAAGTTATAAAAATGGATATTTGACCCTAGTTTTGCAAACATGGAAGCTGTATATATGATGCCATAGGAATTCCTGGAGAAACAAAATTGAATAAGACATAATTAATATAGAGAGGAGGAAGGATCCAGGTCTAAATCTGCTGAAGTTAGGTCTATCAGATATACTTCCGGTTGCCTTAAAGTCAATTCAAAATATCAGAAAGAAAAGGAAATGAAAATAAATTTTTTGTCATAATTCATATCAACAAAGAATACTTGGTTAATGGTTTGAGGATGAACTGAATTTTGAGGAAAAGTGATCATGTCAACCAAGACTTTGTGACCATGGAAGGAAAAAAAATCTAAAGAGAAGAAGGGATACAAAGGATATAATAAGAAAAACAATGGAATGGGGGCTTTTCTGTAAGATGAGATTATCAAAAAGATGTGGGAGGAAGAAGCAAGGATGCTGGAGACGTTTTTCTTCCTATCTCACTCTGGTGGAAGAGTAGAGGTCCACGTGTCACTGGGGGCAGGAGAGGGAGGCTAGGTTACTCTTCTGCCATTATTTAGTACCAGAAAGGAGCCAGGAAGATGAATACTGACCTTGAAAACATAAAACCATCTAACCATTCCACTGACAGCAGATGAAAGAGATCAAGTGAACCTTTCTACCATGCACATGCAGCCAGCTACCAGAACATCATCCACCCCTGCTACCTGGCAGTCCTAGCACTGGTAGACTGAAAAAAGAAGAAGTCTGAGAATGTGGCATTAGAGGAGGTTGCTTCTAGAGCCAAAAAGGTGGAAAAAACACAGCTAAAGGAAAGCCCAATCTAATGATTCCAGAAACAAATTTTGGATCACTAGGAAACAGCATATTTCACATCTGCCCACTTAATGAAGCTTGAGCTCAGCTCATAATTCTACAGATTTGTTGGTGAGGAAAAGGTAGGATATTAGGGAAAAAAAAATCTCTGCTCTCAAGTTCTTGAAGGGAAAGTATGTTTCAGTTTTCAATTGTTAATAGAACTATGGATTTATGGTTCCAATTTTTTTATTTTGATACCAGGGATTGAACTCAGGGATGCTTAATCCCTGAGCCACAGCCTTTTTTATTTTATATTTTGAGACAGGGTCTTACTAAATTGTTGAGGCTGGCTTTGAACTTGTGATCCTCCTGCCTCATCCTCCCAGGCACCTGGGATTACAGGTGTGCACTACTGTGCCCAGCTGATTTATGATTCATCATCATCTTTAATGTATTAAAGATGGGTATTTAATATTTAGATACAATATAAAGCGAATTTGGTAATCAGTCTTATCATACATTGATTTAAGCTCTAAAAGTCTCATGAAGTTAATATAAAAAAATTAAAAGTTTTGGAGATATTTAGTTTCTTTTATTAGGTTACAAGATCTACTTAAGCACTTGAGAATATTTGTCATACAACTGAAGTACTTTAAAAAGTGAAATACAGTAAAAAAAAATAAATGCAGTTTAAAATTCTTTCAAAATGTTAACTAGGCTTATAAATGGTATCAGATATTAATTAAATACCTACTAAGAAGTAACTGCTAAAATTGCTAATATAAATAGCAAGATAAAATAGACACCAGCAAGATGGTAGACAGGAAGTCCTGGCCTCTCCTTTCTGCCAGAGAGACAAAGATTGAACAATACACAGATCAGTTCTCCTTGGGACAATTACAGAAACCAGTTAAGAGACTCCTGAACCACAGACATATGCAGAACCAGCTTGCATGGGCACTGAGAGAAAAATGCATGGCATTCACTTGTGATAGTCCCTACCCTGCCACAGTCAGCAGGATTTGGTGAACATTCCTAGCAGCTAGCTTCTTCCCAGAGAGAAGAGGAAAACGGGGGCCATAATCCAATGTTCGGATTTTTGAGGAGGCTGCCCAAGGGCTTAGCTTCTGTCTTGTCTGAATCTATGTGATGATGGCAAAGGGTATCGATTTGGGGGAGGGTCAGAACAAAGGCAATAGTCTGGGCTGATACACACCCACTTTCCATAGTTTCTCTTCCCAGTTTAGTATAAAATAGTCAAGCATTGTGTGTAATGTTCCAGACTTTTAAGGGGACTGCTCAAATAAATCATTTCTGTTGGGCTGGGGTCGTGGCTCAGCAGTAGAGCGCTTGCCTAGCACCTGCGTGGCCAGGGTTTGATCCTCAGCACCACGTAAAAATAAACGCATTGTGTACAACTAAAGCAAATAAATAAATATTTTTTTTTAAAAAAAATAAATCATTTCTGTTTTTTCTGTCTTAGGAGTGTTAGGAATGTATCATATCCTAGATACCCCAAGGTTACTAAGAATAAATGAGATCTGGGTGGTTTGCTGCTGTTCCAGAGGAGACATGGTAAAGCAGATAGAACTCGATACAAGTTGATAGCCTTTTTATTTTGGGGGAGCATGGAACATATATATTCAACAACCCAGCTTTTATGGCTGCTACCCAAGGGACTGACTTCTATCTCACCCAACTTAGAGAACTGATGAGACCCAGTATACTCTACAAGCCCATTGGTCACGAAGAGCAAACAGAGATGGGCTGCTTCTTAGCAGCCCAGATAACCTGCCTCCATAGACAGACACGAGAGGAAATGAGAGATTATGAGTTTCTGTAAGAAGGAACAAGCAAATCTCTCATGCTGAGTATTCATGTTCACAGAAAAAGTTCACAGAGAGGTACCCATATTCTCAAGCCAGGCTGACTGCTAAGGAGCTTTCCCTATAAATAACAGCACATAAAGTCGCAGAAAGGTGGCTAGGTTTCAAATGGTGTGGATCCCAACACAAAAGTTTCAAGGCAAATGAAGATACAAGGAATGTAGCCCATTCAAAGGAACAAAATAAATCTCCAAAATCTTGAAAGAAATGCTAACATTATGTGTAACTACTATAAACCAATAAAAATTATGTTAAATAAAAGAAACAGTTACATAAATTATTTGAAAAAGAATTTAAATTAACCATCATAAAGATGGTCAACAAGCTCAGAAAAAAATAATGCTATGAATAAAAGGAGAATACAAACAATGAGTAGAGAACATGAAAAAGAAGAAAGCAAATTTTGGAGCCAAAGAGCACAATGACCAAAATGAAAAATTCACAGATTCGACAGTGGACTTAATTTATGCAGAAGGATCAGTAAACTTGAAAAACTCATTAATTTTTAAAGAGTAAAGGAAGCCTAAGGAATTAAAGGGCACTATCAAGGGGACAAATATATGTACCATGGTGGTCTTAGAACGAGAAAAGAGAGAACATGACAGAAGGTTTTTTTTTCCTTTGTTGTTGTTGTTGTTGTTTTAAGAAATAATGGCCCCAAACTTCTCAAATCAGAAAGGAAATGGGCATCAATATTCAAGAAGCTCAACAGACTCCAACAAAGAGGAAGCAAGAGTTTACAACAATACATATTCTAATCAAATTGACAAACCAAGAGAATATGGGAAAGAAGCAAAAGGGCATCATTCATTATGTACAAAAGATACCTGGACAAAAATATCAGTATATCTATCATCAATAAACATGCAGGCCAGAATGAATTGAGGTCATAAACACAAAATGCTGAAAAAATTGTATTCTTTCAATATAATGGTATTGCTATACTCAACAATACTATCCATCGAAAGTAAGGGGAAATAAAGACTTTTCCAGAGAAACAAAACCTAAGAAAATTTAACACTGCTAGAACTACCCTTCAAGAAATATTTTTTTTTTTTTAATTTTTAATATGTACAACTCATAGTGCATATATTTAGTATCTTTTTACATACAACTGTTTGTATACAAAGTATATTCATACAATTCAGGTCTTCAATCATGCATTAAGGAAAATGATATCCGTCTCATTCAACCACCTTTTTTTTTTTCTTTTCTCCCCCTCCCTCTCCTCTTGCTCCCTCCCTTACCCTCCCTTCCCTTGACCATTCTAGTGTTCCTCTAATCCTCCTATGTACCCCCATCCAACAATACTTTGAAATAGCCTCCTTATATAAGAGACAACATTTGGTACTTGGATTTTTGAGACTGACTAACTTCACTTAGCATTATGTCTTCCAACTTCATCCATTTACCTGCAAATGCCATTAATTTGTTTTCTTTTATTGCTGAGTAAGATTTCATTGTGCGTATATACCACATTTTCTTAATCCACTCATTTACTGAGGGACATCTAGGTTGGTTCCACAACCTAGCTATTGTGAATTGCGCAGCTACAAACATTGAGATAGCTGTGTCACTGTAATATGCTGTTTTTAAGTCCTTTGGGAATAGACCCAGGAGTGGGATGGCTGGGTCATAGGATGGTTCCATTCCCAGTTTTCCAAGAAATCTCCATACTGCTTTCCATAACGGTTGCACCATTTTGCAGTCCCACCAGCAATGTATGAGTGTGCTTTTTCCCCACATCCTCTCCAACATTTATTGTTGCTTGTGTTCTTGATGGCTGCCATTCTGACTGGAGTGAAGTGAAATCTTAGAGTAGTTTTGATTTGCATTTCTCTAATTGCCAGTGATGTTGAACATTTTTTCATGTATTTGTTGATTAATCGTGTATCTTCTTCTGAGAGGTGTCTTCTCAATTCCTTAGCCCATTTATTGATTGGGTTATTTGTTTTTTTTAGTGTAAAGTTTTTTGAGTTCTTTATATATTCTAGAGATTAGTGCTCTATCTGATGTGCATGTATTAAATAAATATAAATATTTAATTCCCAATTAGTTGGCTCTCTATTCACCTCACTGATTGTTTCTTTTGCTGAAAAGAAGCTTTTTAGTTTAAATCTATCCCATTCATTAATTCTTGGTAGTAATTCTTGCGCTACAGGATTCTTATTAAGGAACTTGGGGCCTAATCCAACATGTTGGAAATTGGAGCTTACTTTTTCTTTCAAGAAATATTTAAATAGGGTTTTTCAAGCTAAAACAAAAGGATGCACAAGATGAAAGTATAAAGCTAGCTAGTAAATAGGTAAATACAGAATACAATAATGCATAATGGCCATAATACATAAACAGTTTTAATTTTGATGATAAAAGTATAAAATATCTATAACTATAAAAATGTTAAATGGATATACAATATAAAAATATGATTTGTGACTTGAATAATATGTGGCAGAATGGGGAAAAGCAAAAGCATAAGAGTTTTACATGCAATTGACATTGTTTATCAGCTTGAAATAAATGGCATAATTATAGTTTTGTTTTAGTTATGCAACCCTCATGATAACTGTAAAGATAGTACCTATAGGAGATACAAAAAGAGTTAACGAGAAAGGAAGCAAAGCATGTCATTACAACAAATCCATGAAACAAAAAGGAATTCAGTAAGAGAGGAAAAAAAGGACAAAAATGATACAATACCAACATAAATCAATTAACAAAATGTCAATACTAAGTCTGTTTCTATCAGTAATTATTTTAAATGCAAATGAATTTAATTCCCAATTAAAAGTTACAGAGTGGCCGAATGGATTAAACACAGATACAACTATGTGCTGTCTATAAGAAACTCACTGAAGAGTTAAGGACACATACAGACTTAGTCAAAAAGATGGGGGGAAATGTTCCCTGCAAATAGTAACTGAAAGAGAGTAGAAGTAGCCATAGATTCATTTATCAGACAAAATATATTGAAAAATCAAAAACTATTACAAGAGACAACTAAACATATAATGGTTCACTAAGATACATCACTTATAAATGTGTATTCACCCAACATTGGAGAACTTATTTATATAATATTAATAGAACTAGAGGGAGAAATAGCACTGCAATAATAGTAGACATTAATATTCTACTTTTGACAATAGAAGGGACATCCAGACAGAAGATCAATAAAGAAACATTAAAGATTAATTGATCTTAATAGATGTATGAAGAACATTCCATAGAAGAGCAGAAAAAAAGGCAAACTCTTCTTAAGGCACCCCAAATATTCTCCATGATAAGTCACAAAATAGCGCACAAAACAAGTCTTAACAAATTTAGGATTGAAATAATACCAAGTATCTTTTCCATGCACAATGGAATGAAACTAGAAATCAATAGCAGAGGGGAAAAATGGAAAAGTCTCAACTATGTGGAAACTAAACAACACACTCTTGAACAACCAGTAGATCAGAGAAAAAATCAAAAGGGAATAAAAAATATCTTGAGACAAATGAAAATAAAAACCCAATACACCAAGCTTATGGGATGCAGCAAAAACAGTATTAACAACGAAGCTTATAGTGATAAACAAATTGCAAAAGAAGAAAGAATTTTGAATAAACATCCTAAATTTTCTCTCAAAGAACCACAATCAAGTCAAAGTTAGCACTAGGAGGAAATAATAAAGATTAGTGTAGAAGTAAATGAAATAGTGAATGAAAAATAACAGGAAAAGTAATCATCAATACTAAGAATTGCTTTTTTAGTAAGAAAAAGATTGACAAGTCCTTAAATGTATTAAGATTAATATAGGACTAAAGAGCAAATATTCAAATAGATAAAAAAAAAAAAAAAATGAAAGAGGAATGTTACAACTGATGCCACAGGAGCATAAAGAATCATTAGAAAGTATTATGAAGAATATACACCAACAAGTTGTGTAACTGGGAAGAAATGGGTAAATTCCTAGAAACATAAAAGGAACCAAGACTACATCATAAAAAATTAGAACAAACTTGTAACTAGTAAGGAAAATAAATCTGAATTTTAAAACTTCCCAACCAAGAAAATTCTGTGACCATGTAGATTACCTGGTGAGTTCTACCAAACACTTAAGAAGAATTAATCCCAATATTTCTCAAGCTCTTCTGAAAATTTGCAGAGGAGGTAACATCTTCAAACTCATCTTATGAGCCTAGATAAGAAAGATAGTCACCAATTCCAAACAAAATATTACAAGAAAAGAAAATGACAGGCCAATCGTCCCTGATGAAAATAGATGGAAAAATTCCCAACAAAATACTAGCAAACTGAATTCAGCAAGAAACTAAAAAATCATACACCCTGGCCAAGTGGGATTCAATCCCTGAGGGTAGAGGATGGTTCAACAAACAAAATACAATCAACATGAAAAACCACATTAGCAGAATGAAAGATGATCCTCCCAATAGATGCAGAAAGGCCACGTAAAATATTTAACACCCTTCACTTTGAAAACCTCAAGAAAGAAGAAATAGAAGTAAATTAACATAAGAAAGGACAAATCTGAAAAGGTCACAGATAACATGCACAATGAGGAACAAACTCAGAATTTTCCATCAAAGATGAGAAACAAAAGGAAGATCACTCTGGCCTCTTCCATTTGACATAGTACTAAACGTCATAGCTAGAGAATTTAGGAAAGAGAAGAACAGGCATCTACATCTGAAAGGAAGAGATAAAATGATCTCTGCATGATGTTATCCCATTTATTGATTCTTGCTCTGATTTCCCAAGTTATGGAGGTCCTATTCGGGAAGTCTTTCATGCACCAATATCTCTTACTTTTTCTTCTAACAGTTGCAAAGATTCTGATCCCATACGTAGACCTTTGATCTGTTTGAGTTCACCTTTTACAGAGTACAGACAGAGATATAGTTTCACTCTTTTCCCATATGGATGTCCAGTTTTCCCAGCACCATTTATTAAAGAGGCTGTCTTCTCCATGTGTTTTTGGCACCTTTGTCAAGAATCAGATAACCGTAGCTGTGTGGGTTTGTCTCTGTGTCTTCCATGTGTTCCATTGGTCTACTTGTCATTTTTATGCCAGAACCATGCTGTTTTTGTTACTGTGGCTTTGTAGAATAACTTAAGAACAGGAATTATGAAGCCTCTAGCATTACACTTTTTGTTTAGGATTATGTTAGCTATTCTGCATATGAATGTGGGCAGTCTTTTCTAAATTAAAAAGCCTTTTCCCAGCAAAGGAAACAACACAGTGAAAAGACCATCAAGAGAATGAGAGAAAATTTTTATCAGCTACTCTTCCAACACCTCAGCTAAATTTCCCACTCAACACTAAAATAAAAATTACCTAATCAACAAATTGACAAATGAACTGGAAGATCAAAGAAGATATGCAAATGACCAAAAATTATGTGAAAAAAAATGTAAAACATCATTAGCCATCAGCAAAATGCAAATAAATCAAAACTACACTGAGATCCCACCTCATTCCAGTTAGAATGGCAATAAGCAATATATAAATAACAATAAATCCTGGCTCAGATGCAGGAAAAAAGGAACTCTTAAACTCTGTTCATGGGAATGTAAATTGATACAACCACTACGGAAAGCAGTATGGGGGATGCTTAGAAAGCTAAATATAGAGCTACCATATGATAGAGCTATGGTACTTCTTGGTGTTTATCCAAAAGAATTAAAGTCAGTGTACTTTAGATACATACATATCCATGTTTATATTAGCACAATTCACAGTAGCCAAATTATGGAATCAGCCTAGGTGTCCATCAAGAGATGAATAGATAAAAAAAAATGTGCTGTATATACATCATGGAGTATCCAGTCATCAAGAATGAAATTATGTCATTTTCAGGAAAATGGATGGAATTGGATACCATAAATTTTGAGTAAAATAAGTCAGATTCAGAAATAAAAGTATCCTATGTCTTCTTGCTTATGTGAAAGTGAGAGGGGAACACAAAAAGGAAAAAAAAGGAGGGGAGATTCCATGAAAGTAGAAAGGAAGAAGGGAAACCATTAGGGCAGAGGAAGGGGGCCAGGGAGGGAAGAGGGAAGGGTAGGGTGTTGGAAAGTAAAATTGATCAAAGTACGTTTTTTATGTATATACAATAATGTCACAGCAAAACCTACCATAGTGTGCACCAATGGAAAAAATTCTCCATTTTCACATGATATAACTTTCTGTATAGGAAATACTAAAGATTATGTACAAAAAAGGAAAAAAAACTGAAGTAAATAGATTCAGCAAATTTGCAGAATACAAAACCAACATGCATAATCACTTGTGTGTCTGTGCACAAATAGTGAATAATCTAGGAAGGAAATTAAGAAAATGAACCCATTGATAACAGTAGTACAAAGAATAAAATCCTTAAGAATAAACTTAATCTAAGGAGGTGAAAGACTTGTACAGTGAAAAGTATAAAAGATTGTTAATATATTTTTTAAAAGATACAAACAAATGGAAAGACACACTGTGTTCATTGGTTACAAGACATAATATTATAAAAATATCCATTTCATCCAAAACACAATACAGATTTAATACAACGCCCTTTATAATCCCAGAGACATTTTTTACATAAACAGAAAAAAATAAGACTAACATTCATGGCAAGAATGTGGAGAAAAGGGTACTCTCATCATTCCTGGTGGGACTGCAAATTGGTGCAACCTTTCTGGAAAGCAGTATGGAGATTCCTCAAAATACTAGAAATAGAACCACCTTTTGACCCAGTTATCCCACTCTTCAGTATATATCCAAAGGACTTAAAATCAACATACTACAGTGACACAACTACATCAATTATTACAGCAGCTTGATTCACAATAGCTAAGCTGTGGAATCAGCCTAGGTGCCCTTCGACAGATGAATGAATAAAGAAACGTGTTATATACACACAATGGAGTATTACTCAGCTCTAAAGAAGAATGACTTTGTGGTATTTCCTGGTAATTGGATGGATCCAGAGACTTAACATGCTAAGCAAAATAAGCCAAACCCCAAAAGCCAAAGGTCAAATATTTTCTCTGATATGTGGAAGCTGATTCACAATAAAAATAAAAAATAAAAAAAAACAAGTTCAGTGGAATAGACAAAGGGGGATAAAGAGAAGGGAGGGTGGGTGGAAAAAGGAAAGATAGTGGAACGAATCTGACATAACATTCCTAGGTACAGATGTAAATATACCACAGTGGATCTTACCACTGTGAACATCCACAACAAATTAATTTTTTAAAAAACTGGATAAATGGAAGAAATAGTAAAATAGAGGGAAGGAAGCAGGGGGTGGAAGAGAGCAAGGTTTGGGGCAGAGTGGAGAAGAGGAAGTAGAACAAGATATATTCCATGCTTTTATAATCATGACAAATGGATTCTAGTGTCATGTATAACTAAAAAGAACCAATAGAAAAAAAATTAATACATTCATAGGGAATCACAAAGGACCCCAAATAACCCAAACAATCTCCCAAAACAAAACTGGAGACAACATACTTCATGACTGCAAAACACATACATTGTTATTACAATCAAAATAGTGCGATACTGGTGTAAATAAAGACTGCAGACCAATGGAACAAAACCAGAACAGAGTTTGGAAATGCATATACGGCAACTGATCTCTGACAAGGGTGTCAAGAACACATAGCGAGGAAAAGACAGTCTCTTCAACAACTGGTTTTGGGAAAACAGGAGATCCACATACAAAAGAGGCAAATGTACCTTGTAAGCAACACCATGCACAAAACTCAACTTGAACTTGACTTAAACGTGAAACCGAAACTATAAAACTCCTAGAAGAAAATATAGGGGAAAAAGTCCATAATATTGGTCTTAGCAATGACTTCTTAGATATGACACCAAAAACACGGGCCACAAAAGCAAAAACAAACGAGTGGGACTTCATCAAACTAAAAAGCTTCTGCCCAGACAGACACAGTCAGCAGAGTGAAAAGAGCCTGCAGAACAGGAGAACCTGTACAATCACATATCCAATAACATAAAACATGCAAGTGACTCCTACAACTTCAGGTCAAAAAAATCAAGCAACACAAGTAAAAATGAACAAAGGACTTGAATAAATACTTCTCAAAAAAAAAAAAAAAAAAGAAAAGAAACATAAAAATGGCCAATGGGTATTTGAAAAGATACTCAACATCACAAACTATCAGGTAAATGCAAATTTAAAACCATGACGAGAAAAGCACCCCACACCTGTTAGGATGACCATTATAAAAAATAAAGAGTTGGTGAGGTGGTAGAAAAATTGAAACACTTGTGCACCATAAGTGGGAATGTACAATAGTGCAGCTACTATGGAAACATTACAGAGGTCCCCCCAAATTAGAATAGCCATATCATGAAGAAATCTCAGTTCTGGGGATTTATCAAAACAGTATTTAAAACAGATAGTTCTGTTCCCATGTTCATGACAGCATTATTCACAGTTGCCAAAAGGTAGAATATTATACAGCTTTCAAAAAGAAAATGATGTACTGTTATATGCTACACCATGGATGAACTTTTAGAACATTATGCTAACGGAAACTAGTTAGAAAGGTAAACACTGTGTATTTCCATGCCTATGAGTTATCTAATGTAGTCAAATTCATCAAAACAGGAAATAGAATGGTGGTTGCTAGGGCTTGGGGACAGTGGAGAATAGAAAACTGCTATTTAATAAGTAGAGTCACAATCATGCAAAAATGAAAACGTTCCAGAACTACACTGTGCAACAATGTGCACATAGTTGACAATACTGTGCTTTAATAATAATGTAATCCATCCATTGTTTTATCACATTCATGCAGTTAGCTTTCAAACAGTCTTTCCAGAAGCACAGACCCTCCAGCCCCTGCTGGTTTTCTCCATTCTCTCTTGTGGTAAGCAATAAAGCCTAGACTCAAAATGTCCCCAACCCAACTTATCCTGTTCCCAGAAACAAACTGCTCTTTCCTATCAGATGTGGGTAGTATCATCACCAATCAGAGAAACTTGAAAGTTGACCACAGCTACGTTCCTCACTTACAAAACCTGATTTATAAATATGTCTCTGGCAACTTTATAAGTATTTCTTTATTTTCCATATTTTCTCCACCCCTAATTTCCTCTACCACAATTCAAACGTTCATTATTTTGGCTTCAGATGTTTGGTGACCTTCCTGAAATTGTAGTTCAAACAGTATTTTCAAATGTGTATTCTTTCAATTTATTGTTGTATTTCAAACATATAAAATTTCACAAAATGGGCAAAAGATCCAAGATATTAATAGGCTCAGCAGTAGAGCGCTTGCCTAGCATTGTTGAGGCCTTGGGTTCGATCCTCAGCACCACATAAAAAAACAACAACAACTAATATAAAGGTTAAATTCTTTTAAAAAATAAATAAATAAAATGGGTCAGTGTGCCGGGCACGGTGGCGCACGCCTGTAATCCCAGCACTTTGGGAGGCTGAGGCAGGAGGATCGCGAGTTCAAAGCCAGCCTCAGCAATGGCGAGGCACTTAGTAACTCAGTGAGACCCTGTCTCTAAATAAAAATACAAAAAAGGTCTGGGGATGTGACCCAGTGGTCGAGTGCCCCTGAGTTCAATCCCTGGTACCAAAAAAAAAAAAAAAAAAAAAAAGGGGTCAGTGACCTAGGACAAGCTAAAGGCCACCTCTCTAAAACTAGCCCATCTCCAAACTTTATTTTCACAAAACTCTCAACTTAAAAAACGAGGGTACACATCAATATATGTCTATTAATTCATAAATTATGCATATACACTATACCTAATCTGTACAATCAATATTATCAAAGCTTAATTGGTTAAGTTGAAAAGAAAATGTTGACAAACCAGTTGTAATTTTCTTTTCCTCACTCTCTGAACCACAATTGGGTACACTCTTATGGAAACCCTGCAGTTGGGAAAACATTCTAAAATCTAACCACCCCACCTTCTTTGCCTTTGGTGCCTTTTCTTTTTGCCGAAATGATCAATCTCCGCCCATTGTCTACAAGATAAATCAAAACCTCTTATCATAACCTGCACACTGCTGCAACTGTCCCCAGGCTAGTCCCCTGGCCCTTGCCCCTCTCAGGCCCCCTTTGTACATTTTACCCATCTGTTCCCTGAATACATTGAGAATTCTCATCCAGTTTGACTTTGCCTGTGTGCTTAGGAATGCTCTTCTTGCCCTTTTGAAGAGGCCAATATGCTAAAGTGTTCAAGCATGCAGGCTCTGGGCCAGTCCACGGAGACTCCAGTCAGCTTAACACTGGTGTCTGGCCTGACCCTGGACATGTTTCTAAGCTCTTGTCGCTTCAGTTGCCTCACCTCTACCCTGGGGGTAACAGCAGGACTTTGATCAGCCAGTCCATGTAAAATGCTTAGAACTGTCCCTGGAATATAGTTACGAGCATATCAGAACTTTGTAAAGTTCTCTGACATCAGAATAATACATACTGTAATGTTTTATTAGTATGCATATTAGTCCAGTTTAAATGGACTTTCTTCTGTGAGGTCTCTCCTGGCTGTTCTTGCTGGGTTAGCAGCCTCCAGCCCTCTAATCGCCCATGAGACTTCATCTGCTTATGCTTTCTAGCAGACTGCATGCCACTGTTACTTGATTTATCTCCTTCTTGAGGGCAGGAACCATGTCTCTTGTAAATTTTGTGTTTCTGGTTCCACCACAGTGAACACAAGAGAAAAGTACCTGTTTGTCACAACTAGCTGGGACATTCTGGGGGATATGGTGGGCACATTCCCTCCCCTGCTCCAAAGCTCCGACTGTGGTTATATCACTTCCTGGGATGTGGCCATACCTTCCCTTAAGCAGACTTACCAGAATTTGCAGCAAAGTTGTTGTACAGAAAAATCCCAAAGTAGTTTCCACCTATTAAAAGATGTTAATGCTTCCTAAACTATACAGTGCTTCATGACACAACCCCAGTTATCTCAAAATAATTGGGAAATGCAGGGTTAGATGACAATAAGTTGGTCAACTAATAACGCCTAAGGCCATCAGCTGCACAGTGTGGTCCCCAGATCTGATGCAGCATTAGTGTTGCTGGAACATTCTACAAATGCAGTTTTCAGACCCTGTCCCAGACCTACTACAGATCCTTCATGAATGCGCCTGGAGATCTTTCTTCACAGCTCCTCTGAGTGATGCTGATACTTCCTGATGCCTACACCCCGGCGGCAGGGATCCACCTGAGGTAGCATGGGACCAGCACCTGGACCAGCACCTTTGCGCACTCCACATGCTCCTTCAGAATGAGCTTTCCCTGTGCTTCCTACTCCAGCTCTGTCTGTCTACACCATTACACCTGGTTTCCAGGAAGTTGAACCCCTCAGGGACATTTGGTTTATTCACTTACAGATCAAGTCTTTTGTGAGGACCAGTGGTACCAGGACTGGTATCGGTACCATGTCCACTATATGCCATTGGGAGGGAAAAGGGAAGGGAAAAAGAAAGAGTGGAGAACGGGAGAAGAGCTATTCACATGAGAAGAAACTTTGAGTTTCAGAGAAGCACTTTTCCCAAGTAAATGGACAGCTGCGGGGGGTGGGGGGGAAGCGGGGGGAAAAAACAGTTCTACCCAAGATCTGATTCATAAGCTGGTATTCTCTCTATCATACCACTCTGTGTCAAGCCCAAATGATAACTGTTGCAGTTTCAGAACCCTTTGCCTTTCAAAATGTCTTGCATAAGAGAATGAAACAAACAAACAAACAAAAAAGTGCATTTCATGTTTCAGTTCATTTACATACATATCTCTAATCCCCACAGCAATGTTACAAATTAGATACCAGTATCTTTGTTTACTGAGCAGTCTGTGGCATGTAGAGGGGCAGTTGCCAGGCTACAGATACACACTTGGGAAACGCAGGGCTGAGTTCGGGTCTTCCGAGTCTGACCCTCGTCCTCTGCACTCTGCTGCCTCCAGTTCTTATTCAGTGAGTCCCGCCTGCTGTCACCTGCCTGATCAGTCAGCTCAGCTGTGTAAACCACAGACCTTTAGTGCACACCCTTCTGGAGGTTGGGAAGTGCAAGGCCAAGGTGCCAACAGATCCAGCTCCTGGTGAGGGCTCCCTTCCTGGTCTGGACAGAGCTACCTTCTCCCTGCATGCTCACGTAGCTTTCCCTCACGGTGTGCATGTGGAGAGACAGCTCCACTTTAACAAGGGAGCTCGTCCTACCATGAGGATTAGGTCCCCCTGGTGACCTCATCTTCCCCTAATCACCTCCAAAAGGCCCCGTTTCCTGAGCCTTCTCAGTGTGGGTCAGAACTTCAACATTTGAGGTGAGGACACAGACACTCAGTCCATAGCACCTGCCTGTCATACCAGCTTGGCCTGTTCTCTTCATACCAACTGTCAGCTTGGCAATGCACTAACCATCTCCAAGTCCCCAGCTGCTCCTCCAACCAGCCCTTTTCTGGGATGAAGAAGAACTGCTAATCATCAGCACTAAATTCTCCACCAGTACTTTTTAGTGACCGTCTCTCTTTGGCCCCTTTGACTGCTCCCAGCATGCTGGGGCCTACTGCATACCTCTCTCGGGGATTTTATACACTTGAGTAGTCCATTAGCACACTTTTCCAATAGACTTTCAGACTTGGGCTGCTAAAGCTGTGAGTGAGCTTAAAGAATGGGGACATCAACCCCTTTATTTTTACAAATGAGAAAACAGAGGATCAGAAAGATAAAAGAACTTACCTGACAGTCTAGTCTATTTTCTCCACAGCATGCATGACTGAAGGAAATCATTTCATTTCTGTACGTCTTAGTTCATAAACTACAGGCAGAACATTTTCTCTCTTGTCTTCCCTGATGAGACGATTAAAGTCTACGAGAACAGGGATTTTTGTCACTTTGGTGCCCTGAGAGCTAATCTTTGTTTTTATTTTTAGAAATACACCATCAATGTAAATTGTCAGTTTGGGGAAGATAATAAATATTGGACTAGATATAAAGTATTTCTTAGTAAAGGAGTAAGCCTTCGTTAAGCCCCATCAACTATTAATGTCCATCAATAAAACCCCAACAACTACACTTAATCCTTTTACCCTGAGCACTCATAGCCAAAGAATGGTATATCTCAATTCCTGTGATCATTGAAAGCCCACTTCCAAAAGAAAAAGTGGACCCATAAATGTTTAAGGAAAAAAAAGGTTAAAAGAAGAAAGAAGAGAAGGCAAGTTCTCATCTGGGACACTTATATATGAAAATTCCATGTTTTTTATTAAAATTTACTGTTGCCTATAGTATGATTGCTTTTAAGATTTGGGGCATTTGTAGCTTGTCTAACTCATAAGGTTGACCAAAGGCCACACATTTCAGCATGGTCTAAACAAAGACTATAAGAACAGCGGGAGGCAGATTGAGACATGCAAGAGGGCACCAAACCAGGAAAAAATGATGCTGGACTCCTGGGGCACGCGAGTACCCATCCTGTCTCTCGAAAACTTTGGCTCAAATCAAGTTGTTTTGAGAAAACATTCCTTACATATATTTGTCCTCTGTTATTAATTGCCCCATGCGGGCACTGTCAGGCCATCAGCGACTTCCAAAGCTTTACTTTCAGGCGCAGGGAAAGAATTTCAGTGTCACTTGATTTCTAAACAGAAGGTGGCTTCCTGGGTCTTGAAAACCAGAACAATTCTGCGTTTTGTGGACTGACATGAGACAGGGAATATCCAAAGTTGATACAAAACAGATTTTTATGAGCAGAGATACTGACTTCTTTTAAGGTAACACTACTGAAACTCATAGGTTCACTTTCTGAGAACTGTAGGATTTAAAATGCAATCATATAACTCAACCCTGTGTATCATCTTGGGACAAGAATCCTCTCTGTACCAATAACCAAATAGTGTGTGAAAGGATGAAACTAAAGATGCCTAACGATCAGAAACGAAAATACATGGAACGTGTTAAGCGGAGAGAAGCTAATAGAAAGGAACTCGGAAGATTCCAGCCACACTGTGACAGTAAGAAGGCAAATATACCAGACTCTCATTTTGACATCAATTGACTAATTTGCTCCAGGTTTTCCTGAGGTTTCTTTTAGTGTATTTATAACCACAAAAAGCATTTATTTTGGTCCCAAGATAAAAAAGCTATTTTATGCAATGGTGCATATTTCTAAGGTAACAATGTTTCCATTGTCAAAACAGCCATCAGAGAGGACAGGGTGGGAGGGCCACCTTCCCCACATATCTGATTGGGCATCGGCTTCACCAAAAGTTCCGGTCTGGAGTTTAACTCGATTACTATTGCACAGTTGCAAGCTGACAGGGGGAACGATGCTTGCTAAATGATTTCATCTTTCCTGATATCATGAAGAAAGAAAATATTTTACGCACCAATGTCCTAGGACATTTTATTCTCCAACTTGGTACCCAGAACTCGTGCATACTGGATTAGACACAAGGGAAAAGGCAGATGTCCAAAGGATAAGTGAATTCAGATGTTTTTTCTGCTTTTTATTAATACTGTGCTCCAGCTGTTACATCTTCATACTGCTGAAATCTGAAATAGCACAAAAGATGAAGTAGCAGAAGGTGGGGGTGTTCTGAAACAATAAAAGGCCAAAATGATATTCTGTACAAAATTGAAGATAATATCCCTCAAATCAGGGCCAGAAATGTTCACACTGACAAGTTTCAAAGGGAAGGGAAGCAAATGCTGAGCTTTGTCCTCTTATTGGGAAATAAGATAGCAGTCTCGTGACTCTCCTGGCCATTGGGCAATCCCCAATTGTCCTCAATCAAGACTGTCCCCAAGAAAATACCAAAAGAGAGACTGAGTGAAACATGTCCCTTTTTTTTTTTAATCCTCTCTCACACACAAATAAAAGTCAACCACAAGAATGAAAAGAGTTTACCAATAGCAAAACAAATTAAAAGTAGTGCCAGCCTTCACTTGGTTAGAAGCTACACGCAGCTCAATGATGACAAGCAAGATGTTCATTCTTCGTCTAAAAAATGTTTTCCTAGAACAGCTGGAGGGCATGGCTCAGTAGTCTGAACATCTGGTTTGATGTACCTAGACTGCTTGGAGCCCTGGGCCAGAGTCCTGGTGTGATTGGCTTAACCCTTTACCTTTAGTAGAACTAAATAGAATTCCCAGCTCTTCAGAGTGTGGTTCTTGGGAAGTTTGGTGAAAGCTGTAACCACCCTGTCTCTTCTTAGAGATAAAAGAATTCAAAGAATTAAACTTGACACATTAGGCCCAAGTTGCATTCTTTTGATTGTTTAGTGGGTTACCATATTTGTTGTTTTATGTAGGGTCTTTTATTTAAGGATTTCTAAATGCTTACTGATAGGGTTTCATGGCCCAAATGAGCAATTCTCATGCGGTAAGGATGAGAAGAAATGAGACACCAGAATTCCACAGTCAGTCCGAGAAAAGGCAGTAATGAAATTCAGTCAATACGTTGGCATTCGTGGTCATTATATGTGACAAACCTTTCTGGGGAATGGTGCAGGTCAGATCAATGTGCATCTTAAGCCCCCATAATAATATTGGTTGATCTGAAACAAAAGGCATTACATAGCATCTTTGAGCTTTAGTTGTTTGATCTTCCTACTGATGAAAATAATACTCACCTATCTGGTCCATGCAAAGACAAAATGAGCTAATGTCTGAGGATGTGCTTAACACATTCAGGCAATCCAGAAATGTGACTCCCTCTTTGATTCTGACCCATATCCTCACAAGAGGTGTGCAAGAGAGTACTTTTTAAGTGTCCTGATGTCTAGAATGCATAATCTGGAAATGAGAAGCCAGCAGAACTTCTTTCCCTTGTGTTGAACTCCTCGACGTGGTGTCTCCTTCTCCTTCTACTCCTTTACATACTCCATACACCAAAAACAGCCAGCCAGACACTCACAAGTGGTTCAAGAGTCTAGTGAAGGAGGACAGATTCGTACACAAATAATTACAGTGCAGAACAATGAATGATACAAACAAATAGTTAAGATTAAGACAGCAAGTGTATGATATTTCCTTTCATTTCCCAGCGTATTCTACTCAGACGAACAGTTCAGGGAGAATTTTTTTTCTGAAGCCAAGCCTTAGTAATGGTGACAATAGGCCCACAGTCTCCTTCATCATCTGTATAAGTGTTGTTACCATCATCCATCACAAAGTATTGCTGAGAGGATTAAGTGACTTAGTTCATATAAAACACTTAGCACAGTGGGTAGTATATATAAATCATCTGCTAATGCTGTTCTCATTATCATATTTATCATGAAATACCATAATCAGATCATCATTATGATGTTATCATCAAGTATATGCTATGGATTGGATTGTACATGTCTCCCAAAGGCCACATCCTAAGGTCTTGGTCCCTTAGGACCTTTGCACTATTGGGAGGTGGTAAAAATTTCAAGAGAGGGTGCTCAGTGGAAGGAAGTTAAGTCATTGGGTGTGTGCCCTTGGAAGGGCTATTGGGACTCTGGCCACTTTTCTTTCTCTTTTTGTTTTCTGGCTGCCATGCGCTCCTACCATGATGTGCAGTCTCATCCCAGGGCCAGAGGCAACAAGACCAAGTGACCATGGACTGCAATCTCTGAAGTCCTAAATCCAAATAAGTCTTTCCTCCCTAAATGTTGATTTTCCCAGGTATCTTGTCATAGCAATACGAAACTGACTAACACAGTATAGGACCATAATATTGCCTCACAAACTTAAAAATGGGGCAAGTTTACTGGGGGTTAAGACTGGAGTTAAGGTCCATTCCCATATCTATAAGAAAGAAGAGTCCTCAGTTAAATATAAATGCTTGATATATTTACATATCCTCCACCCCAGGTCCAACTATCCAACAGTTTCCAAACCACGGCAGTTCCAAAAGATAAATTAAAATAACTGGCCTCTTAAAAACATTTGTAGAGACCTCCTAACAAAGACCTTTCAATTCTGTATCTTTTGAAGGTTCCTGAAATTCCTTTAGCAGGAAAGTCATCTTGATAATGACAAATACCCTTGCAGAAACCACACAATACCAATCAAGAGGATGTTTTTGTCCCTGTCTTCAGAACATATCTGTAATATCTAGAGACAGTTTTGATTGTTAACAGAATAAGAGGGAGTGGAGAGAACAGGGAGGTGCAGGGATCTAGTAGGTAAAGGCCAGAGACAATCGACCCACGACTGAATTATCTGGTCGAAACTGTCAGTTTTGTCAGTAGTACCAAAGTGGGGAAATTGTGCCCTAAAAAACACATACTTCTTTAGATGTAGTTAGACATTCCCATTCCTTTTCCTTTTTCACCTGATTTCACACTGTGATGTATACAATCGAACTGTAACTTCCTGAAACAGGGATAAGTGAGGGGATGTGGGTTGGAGAAGGCATGATGAGCAAAGGATATTTTCTCTACAAGGAAGGAGGAAAAAAAGAAATCTCATAGGAGGAAAACAATCTTCCTATTGCATGTTTGTGCCAGGGTAATCACAGTGAGTTCCTTGCAGAAACAATTTTTAGTGGTATGGGAGGGACATGGGATGGACACATACAAGTGGCATCATCAGTTTCCACTGTGTGATTGATTTCAGTTGTAAATCCATGTTGCTGAAGAAGATCCAACTGGACTCTTGAAGATTCAAAGGTTTAGAAAATCCATTTAACAAAAATATTTTAATATCTATCATATATTAGACGAAGGTCTAGCTAGATGCTTGAGATATGTAATGTACAAAGCAAAGACACCCATTCTGCAGGGCTCCCATTCCATCAAGTTTTGAGTAAAGTTTTAAAAACTTACATATGTGTGTGTGTGTGTGTATGTACATATGATGTTAATATGTAGTATATAATTATGTTATTTGTATGTCATATATGTAACATAATATAATTACATATGTATATATACATAATGTCATCTATAGAGGCATTTAAGTTTAAGAATTCTTGAATGCCTCTACATATGGCATGTTTTTTTAAACCTACTTATCTTTCTTGTTTTAAAGAAATTAAGCTTTAGGAAGCTTTTACCTACCTTAGATATTAATCTATGTCCAAGGCAACATAGCAAAAGAGAGTGCAGCAGCAAGCCATCTTTTACAGATGGTTAGGTTTGCAGTATGTAGGAAGTTAATGAGAGGAAGACATCCACACCTGGGTGAGTCCCTCTAGTCCAGGTGAAACCGAGATGGGGGACTGAAGGATCTGTGGCTTGCCTTGTGAGGAGGAAGTCTTCAAACGCAGAAAACTGGTAGCTTTGGGAATGGCCTGCCATGGTAGTGTGAGCAGCAGAAGTCACGTGGCATCTAGTTTCAGTCTGCAGCACAGTTGAAAGCATTGAAAGCACAGGGCTCTTTCCTCTGAGTTCTCTCTTTCTAGTATCAGTAATAGAATTTAATCCCTGTTTTTATAGTTCTGGTCTTGGAAGACTAATGACAACTTGGACCTGTCTTGTTCTGCCCTTTAAAAGCCTGGAAAAGGGCTGGGGTTGTGGCTCAGCAGTAGAGCGTCACCTAGCACGTGGAGGCGCTGGGTTCAATCCTCGGCATCACATAAAAATAAATAAATAAAATGAAGGTATTGCGTCCGTCTACGACTAAAATAAATAAATAAAGCCTGGAAAAGAGGCAAGCAGATAAATATTACCTGTTTCGCAGCTCTGCCGAAGTTCTGCCCCGACAGATGAAGCGTTGCTGGGTTTCCTTTCTCCACATTTTTCTTATAGGTTTATACTCATTCAGATACCATTTTGAATTATAAAATTATTTTCATGACTCCTAGGCTCTATGTGACTTGCAGGAAGGGGCTGTTTGGACCATCTTCTCCTGGCAGCATCTGCATGGTACCTGATATCCACAGTGAAAGGTGAGTAAAGCCACCCAACTGATCATAAGCACTTGGATGGAGGGAGAGGACAGTAACTCAGGAATCTGGGAAAGCGGAAACAGAATATTAATCTAGCATAAACAGAGTTTATTGAACATCTACCATATCTGAAATGTAGGGAAAGCACATATATTAGGGTTCTCTAGAGGAACAGAATCAACAGGAAGTATAACTATAAAAGGGGGACTAATCAGGTTGGCTTACACGACCAGAAGCTGGATAGTCTACGAAGGCTGTCTGCAGGCTGGAGAGCTGGAGGAACCAGTAGCTGCGCAGTCCAAGAGGCTGGAGCCCCAGAACAAGAGGGATCAATGGTGCTACCCTAGTCCAAGACCAAAGGCTTCTGGAGAATCTGCTTTGGAAGGATGAAGAAGCGATAGAGTCCGATATCCTCAGAGGATCACAGCAGCAATCAAGAACTCATTCAAGAAGAATGGAGCTTGCATCTGCTGCTGCTTCCTTGTTCTTCCAGCTTTTGTTCCATCCAAGGCATCATCCTACTGGCCGGTGCTGCCCACACTTAGGAAGGTTCTCCATTGCAGTTGACTATCCCACATGCCAATCATTCCTAGACACACCTTCACTGACACACCCATAATCCTCTTAATTCTTGGCATCTGTTAATCCAATCAAGTTGACAATTCAAATTAACCATTGCAGTACATCTCAGCTCACCCCTTGCCTCCTGGATCCTGTTAAGACCCTTTTCCTTCCGCGCATTTAAAAGCTAAATGATTAGTGCATTTATAACTACACATTTATTTGTTGAACCCATAAGGTGGATGGAATTCTGTGAGAAACAGAAAGGATTCATACTGGAGTCTGAGGCATGAGGCACCCCAAGTTCTGCTTCCTGGCTTCCTACAGAGTTGCCACAAACCAGCAGCATGAGAAGCCCCTGGAGCCATCTGCAGTGAGCCTGTGAATTCCCGTTGGCTGTAAAACTTTGGCTGAACCCCAAAGTTGAGCCAAGAATGTTCTACATTTACACTAATATTTTATGTAGGACCGTTTCTGCCTTCGATTTTGCCTTCATAGTTCATTGCCATACTTACTTTGCAAACTAAATAAATAAGATGGTGAGGCTTATGTCAAAGACTGTTCATAAATCATATAAACAAAACAGGAGATGAGAAGTCTTGAACCCTCTACCTCACAATCTGCCTCATAGTGTAATTCCTGAATGCTGAGGTCTTTTATCCAGAAGCTCTGCATATCCTTGGGGACCATGCTGAGATAATTCCTGGAGTACCTCAGTCAAGCTGCACAAGTTATTAATTTCTGTTTCACTTTCAAGCCTTCCCACCAATGCAGAAGGTTTATCAGGCACTCTGCCTGTCTGCATCATGTTCCTGATGTCTTCAAGCAAATGACTAGAGCATGCCATGTGGCTTAAGATCCCAACATGAGGAATCCACAGAGCTAAGCCAGATCAATTGCTTCTGTCTTTTACTAAGAGTTAATATATAGCTCAAGAGGTCAAATCCAAATCCTAATCTTTCTTTAGTCTAGGGCTTACCTTCTACCAAATATACCCATGAGTTCAAAGATGTACAATGAGCAGAGCAACTTGAAACACACACACACACACAGAATAGTTTAGGTTTTAAAATGAGGAGTAACTAGTATGAGGTCAGAGAAAGTTTTGAAAACTAATTTGAAAAATCAGGACAGTGTGGGGTTTAAATGTTTCCTTGTTCACTTTTGAGGTTTAGAGAGTGATTTTTGGATGGCAACTCACTATGTAATTGGTCATGAAATTAACTTAGTAGAGCATCACCCAGCACTTTCTAACAAAATAGACCAGTTTTGAAAAGCCTTATGCATGTGTGTGGTTATGGTCACAATATAAAAGGTGTTTCTATAAAAAGACTTGAAGCCCCCTGACAGGAGTGTGCATATTGTGTGGGTTTCTAGGTGGGAGAGACTTGTTCAACTTTGCTTGTATCTTTGTTGGAACAAGTGAGTAACATCACCTGGTCTGATCTCTTCAGTATTTCTTCCTCCAAAGGAGTCAACTAGTTCATTAATCAGGTTCCCTCTCTGCCTTGTGGCCTTAGCAAGTATCTCAAAATGTTAGAGTCTCAGCTTCTTTATCTACAGAATTATGGATACTGTCAATTACTTCAAGTGTCAGGGTGATGATTGACGGCAAATAAAAGCATTTCATATTGTTCCTAGTATGGACCAAGATACATATTATATATATGTATATGTGTGTATGTATATATGTGTGTATGTGTGTATATGTGTGTGTATATATGTGTAGGTATGTATGTGTATACATATATATACTCTTCCAGCTTTTGTTCAGGAAAAAAAGATACTTCTGCTATTCCCCATTCCCCTCTACAGAGACAGGGTCACCTCTTGCAGGATGCCCAGAGTTGGGACACTGTGACATTGTCAAGTGTTTTTCTCCTCATCAAATTAACGTAAATGATTATGCCTGTGCCTTTCCTTGGTCAGCACAGCTTGCTCATGGAAAAATCAGAAAACATCTAGAAGTACTATCTGCCAATCGGCTCAGTTACAAAGCAATTTTCCCCAGCTGTTATGAGTGAGAACAGCTGTAAATCACTGAACCCATTTGCATTTGTGCTGCTTTAAAAGGTGGTGGCTTTGGAAAGACAGGAGGGACAGGAAATGCTACCCTAGGACAGAGGAGAAAATGCTCTCCAGATCACTTCTGTGTTGTGTTGGCAACATTCTCTGTGTGCCAAAAGAGCAGGGGGCAGGAGCCAGAAGAGGTTACTTCAACTCTTTTGTCTCATAGAGTAGCCCTCAAGATCAAGATCAGAATACCTACCTCTTAGAATTGATATCTAATCATTAGCCTCGCTTGGTTTTCCTTGGAAAATGAGGGGGAAATCTTATTTGAGATTGTTTAATTGTTTTGTAATGCAAAACATAAGACCAAATAGAATACTTACAGTGTTTGCAATAGACTTCTTGGCTTTAACATCCCAGTGACATTGACTCTATCCCTGAGCAATTTGAGATAAGCTAAGCCAGCAGCTGGGGAGACCCCAGCTGTAACTAAGCCTGATGTCCTTGCCTCCTCTAAGAGAAGGCTGATGGGGCTGAGTCCAGGAATCCAAAAAAAGAGAGAAAATATTTTCCACTACCAAGGACAGATAATCTGAGCTATGTTAAACCCAGTCTTTTCGTGGAATTCTTACATGAACATTTCTCCCTTAGAGGTAAACCGAGGTCATTCAAAGAATGTCATAGCAACTTTATCAAGAAGAATCTTGCACTTTCAGCAATTATTTTGCTCTAGAAATAAATGCCCTCCATCAGTAGAGAGAGGCTAAGGAGGCCTGTTACAGCAGCCCTGGCATGAATCAGTGGTCAGTCCACAATTAGTGCTCCAGTCAGGAATGTCTTCCACGTAGAAGGATTTGTACTTCTTCCCAGGATGGAGGGCAAACCATCAGAGAGATAAAAAAAAATATAATAATAATAATTCCTATTTTAAGTTTAGCTTAAGAGAGGAAGCACTGATTTGTATAGAGAGTCCAAAGTTGGACATTCTTGTATTCCCAGACTTCTACATTTTGTGGGAAACCAATCACTGCTGTTTCCCTACTTGTGTATGAAGGCTGTCTTCCAACAAGATCACTCTTCTCTTCAAACTAAACCCCTCAACAATGAGCTATAGCTTTCACATCCACTGTTCTTTTGAGTTATCAATTCCTTCTTACTAGCCAAACTCAATTCCCTGTCTATCTATCTATCTATCTATCTATCTATCTATCTACCATCTATCTCTACCTCTCTCTCAATTTCTATGTCTACCTCTTTCTCAGTCTCTGTTTGGTCTCTTCAGACTCTCATTTTGCTTCTCTTTTGACCTTAGCTTCTCACACAATTTTGTCTTCTTATTAGATGATCCTACCACTTTCAACATCTTTCCCAACTGTAAAATGATGTGATAAAATATTATATTTGTGGTCCTTCTTCTATTTCTCCATTTTTCCTCTCTGGCTGCTTTCTTATTTTATTTTATTTATTTATTTAATCGTAGATGGACGCAATACCTTTATTTTATTTTTTTATGTGGTGCTGAGGATTGAACCCAGTGCCTTCCACATGTGAGGTGAGCATTCTACCACTGAGCTACAGCCCCAGCCCTGCTCTCTTATTTTTGATTCATTCTTTCTCTTTACACTTCCCATCTGGAGTTAAGTCTACTGGCAATTCATCTCCTAAAATTTCTCCCAATGCTGGTCCCTCTTTCTGCAATGTCCACATCTCTCTCCAGTCACATGGAGACTAGAATTCAAACTTACCCCTTGAGACTCCAATCAAAGATTATGACATTGAAAAGCTTCAATTAAAAGGTTGATCCTTTTTGCCATATGAGGGAAGAGAAAACATATTCTTAGATAACATAAAAACCCAAAAGAATCTAAAAAGTTCCTTGAAGAAGTACATCAAGTAAGCAAAACTGAATCTGAGCCATATTTCAAAAAAGAAGACATGATATAGTAGAATTAGTGGCAAGTTCAAACAAGGAAAATTTTGAATAATCCTAAACAATTACTAACAATGTCTGTGAAATTAACTGTTATTGTTAGGGAAAAATATTCAAATAGAATAATGGGAAAGATAAAACAAAGTTACAGTAGTAATAATAGCAAACTAAAGCTAAATTTTGCATTATTTCATCAAAACATGAGTGATCTTTTGGGGTAGCTAGCCATGGAGAGAGGTTAAAATAGGCAGGAATCTTATCTTGTTCAAAAAAGGAAAGCTATTAATACTATAATTCTTCATTTCAACAGGTAATTCAAACATGTCTGTTAAATATTTAAGCATAACTATTACTAAAATATGCATGAGCTGTACAGTTTCCAAATAAGGAAGAAAAAAAAAAGAAGAAACACAAAATGTCCATAAGCAAAGAGAAACTAGGAGAGGAAATTAAATTTAAAAACATAATATGCATAAATAAAATAAAGGAAAATAAAATAATTCGCTCTAGAAAAGACCAAATAGATCAGGAGTTATAATGAGCATGAATAAATATCATTTACCTATTAAAATAAAGGATATTATTTAGATTCAAAAATAACCATTCTTTTCAAAGGAAGAAACAGAGTGACATGGAGGTTAAAAATAAAACATGAAAAAAAAATCAAGAAAATGAAATAAGGGGATAGGAATAATGGCAGACTGAGTTATCCATGATTACCCTAAATACATGTATGAAGACACAATTGTTGTAAAAATACTTTATATAAAACCAGCAACTTGAAAAATTGTGCTCTTTATATGTAATATGAAATGAAATGTACTCTGCAATCATGTATAAAAATTAGAATAATAAAAAATTAAAAAAATAAAGTCTGACTTAGTACCAGCAAAAAAAAAGATTAGAAATAATTGCAGTAACACCAGCTCTATAAAAATGTGTGTAAAAGGCACTGCTGACAGCCCATGTATAAAGAAATGCAAATGGCCAGCAAACATGAAAACATCCTCATCCTCTCATGTTTTAAGAAATTCAAAACAAAGTGATAAAAAGATGCAATTTTCCATATATCAGGTTGGCAAAGATACGAATCCTTCATAATATCTAGCGTTTGCCAATAGGCAAACAGACCCACTTAAACATTTTGGCAAGTACAAACTGAAACAAAATTTTTGGAGAGCAATTTGGCAGTAGCTTCAAAATGTTTTCATACGTACGCTTTGATCCAGCCATTTTATTTCTAGGAATTCATCCTACAGATAAAATTACACAATGGTACAAAGATATATTTGCAAGGATATTCTTTACTGCATTTTTATATGAGCAAAAAATATTCATGTTCATCAACAGCGATCAAGAGATACATTTTGTGTATCTCTAGAGTGAAATCTTCGAAAATACTATAAAAGAATGGATTATGTACATGTATAGTGATGTAGAAAAATATCTATGATATATGTGGAGTGAAAACAGTTGCTTGTGAAAATACATTTATATTATGATGTAATTTTTATGGCAAAATATAGATTACATCGGTTGCACTGCTGTATCTTCCATTAATTAGGACATCAAATCTGATTTGTTTTTTAATCATCATCCTTTGCATGCCCTGCCAGTGCAAAATCTAGTATGTTCCCGAAGCCCCTCCCCTCCCCAGCTTTACATAGTGACAGAATGTGGAGCTGGGTGGTTAGTGTTCCTCTGGGACCCTCCTTCCAGATAAACCAGGCAGAATGAGAGGGCCAGAACATCTGGCCCTCATTAGTATCAGCACTTTTGATTCTGCCACAGGGTATTTCTTTTAAATGTCAACCCTTACACAGTCTGAAGGTCATTGTCCACTGCTATTTATGCCCTCCCTGGTTCAGACGTCCCAAGTCTGCAGAAGTGGCTACGTCATCCCCCAGGGCTGCGGATCCATTAATTACACCCACTCAGTCACCTCTTACCAGCAAATCACATCATGTGCCAGAGGGGCACAGCTTGCAGGGGTTCCAGACTCATCCCCACCCTCTTCTGCAGCCTGCTTTGTGCTGTGGACAGCCCATGGCCAGTCCAGAGGACATCCCACAAGGCAACTTCTTCCCATGAGCCCCTCCACAGTTCCCACTATCTCGTGTTATTAAAGCGGCTGTAACACCAGACTATGAAACAGAAGGGGTCAGAAGTCTGGTTTTCCTCTTGTGTTTTAATTTAATATTCTCACCAGCACCTTGGCAAGCTTCTTACCAGGGTGAGGTGTACTTACCTTCGCATAACTGAAGTTGTTCGCCTTATGAAATTTCCTTAATGATAGTTAATCTTCAGAATGCGATGTCGTCCTTCATTCTAGACACAGAAGAACCGGGCACACGTACACATGCCCACATTCACACCTTCCTGTAGACATGGATGTATTTCTTGACTCTATCCAGTTCTGTTTATCTGATTGATTTCTACTATATACGGTTGTTATATTACATACTATTGATTTACACTATGACAATACCATGTTGCTATAATTATTATAGTTTTATAATATGATAGGATATATTCATATATTTGTTGATTTCAAATATTCTTGCCTATTTTGTCCATTTTTATCTTCTTGTGAAACCTTAAAAACTGCTCACCAAGACTAATAAAATACTCTGTTGGGAACTTTAGGTTGGTATTTTACTGAATTGTTTAAATAATTTTGCAATAATTGGCATCTTTACAATATTGAATCATTATTTCCATATGTGTGTCTTTGTTCTATCTGCAATGCAGTTTTTTCTGTTTTGTTTATATAGATTGTGTGACTTCCTGTTCAGTATGTCATAGTTTTGTTACTATAAGGAATGGTACTATTTACTCCCTTACTTTTTACTAACTGGCTGTAAATACAGATTAGGAAAGCTATTGATGTTGCAGTCACTCTACTATTCTTTATTCTTACAGTTTGACACTTGACTTTCTTCATTTTCATGTATTGTTCTATTCCCAGGGAGAATGTGCTTCACTGCCTATAACTTTTACTTCATCATTCTCATCTTCTCCTATTGGCTGTAACATCCAACAAATATTAAATGGTATTGGTGATAGTGAGCATTCTTGTCTTATTCCTGTTTACATCAGAAATGTGCTCATCTCTGAGTAACTCACTCTCAGCCTTCCTGCCTTCTGACCTTCTTGGCTTCCGTAGTTAGGGGCCCATAGATTTAATTAGGGGCCCACAGATTGCTAGTTTTGATACAACTTCTCAAGACAAGGGCCAGGAGTGAGTCAGGCTCTTTTCGGCTGTGCACCACCCTTAGTGTGTTAGGGTTTTCCCTTATTTCTTGCTTGTAAAATGGTGCTTCCTTACAACCAAGACAAAGAGACGAAGGGCAGGTGTGGACTGTCTGTTGCCTTCTTCCATCAAAAAATGAAAGAAGCTCTCTCAGAATGCAGGAGACTTTCACATACAACTGAGAGAACAGAACTCCACCCCCTGATAGCCTTCCATAGCAGGGGAGGCTGGGAAAACAGGCATTTCATCAGGTGCATTGGCGCCCAGAAAGGGCATTGACATTTTGTTAGTAAGGAAGAAATAGGAATGATAATGAACAGATAACTAAGGGTGTTAGCCACTCTGACTTTCCAGGGGATGTGTCTAGAGTTTCCCTAATGGTGAGGATGTGTGCTGAAATTTTCTGATTCAGGGTCTTATGAGCCTGAGGAAGCATTTTCTATTTTTGGCTTACTGAAGTTTTTTTTTGTTTTTGTTTTTGTTTTAAATCAGGAACGAATGTTAAATACCATCAAAACCTTTGTGGCACCTACTGAGAAGATATTGTAATGTGTTTGTTTTTTTTCAATTAATATGTTAATTTTGAGTAATAGATTTCAATTGTTCAATCATTCTTGCAAACCTGGGAAAAGCCATGTTTGGAATGTGGTTATTCTGCTAATCCATTACTGTATTTAATTTGAAAATACCATATTCAGATTATTTTTGTATTGATGTCCATGAGTGAAATTGATGTATGGTTTTCCTTATGCTATTCTTTTCTAGTTATTTTCATAAAGATTTTGTAGCCACATAGAATGAGTTAAGAAACATATTTTTCTTCTCTACTTGAATAGTTTAAAATAGAACTCCCTTGAAGATTTGGTAGTTCTTTCTTGCAATAACTTAGGCCAATGGTTGCCTTATGTAGGTAGGTCTATAGTTATGTTTTCTGTTCTCCCTTGATTCTTGGTGTCTTCAGGTTGTTTATCTGGTTGGTTGAGTGATCTGCTTCATCTTCCATTTCTAGTTCTAACATATGTATGTTATTAAGAACTTGATTATTTGCTTTGTCAGTTTTGATTTATTACTTTGTCGGTTTTGATATTTTGATCATATATTCATTCTTTCCCAAATCGATTACCATTTTAATATTGATTTCTTCTTTAAGTTGCATTATTTCTTTTTTAAGTTACATTATTCTTTTCTTTAAATGTTCAACAGAATAATACATGACATTTATTTTTGTTTTCCTGTCACCAGTTGGTGTTGGTGTTGCAAGTAGTGGGTACTTGTTACTTGGTACTACCTAGTATTCAATCATCCTTTAATTTTGATGTGAGCCTCTGCTAGATGGGTCTCAGTGGCATGGCCCTGTCATCCTCAGAACAGTCAGGACGTGGCCACGTGATGGAGACTTTACCACGCTAATGTTCTTGTCTCGGATTTTAAATGTTAAAAGAGATATGCCAAAATGTAGAGAGTTGGGAAATGGTGTAGAAAATGCAGAGGTAAAGTAACTAAAGTACCCAGGGGCAGCACATATCTGAGAATAATAATGCATGAAGCAACACCCAAACTAGACCTTGGCCATCCTTCCTGAGGATGCCTTCGCTGTACCTTGTCTGGTTCTACAGCTTACAATCAATTCTGAAGCTCCCTGTTCTTTCTTATTCTTATAAATTTCTTTACTATTTAAAAGAGTCTTAATAAATTCTTTTCCTTAAGATCAAGAAGTACTTTTATTAGTAATTTAATAAATCCTTCATTAAAGCTAGAGAATATTTTCTATAAAAATTTTGCTTCATGACCAATGGAATAAACTAAAAGACACTAAGACAAATGCACATAGATATAGTCATGTGATCTTGACAAAGGTGCCAAAAACATGCATTGGAGAAATGACAGCCTTTTCAACAAATGACACGGGGCAAACTAGATATCCATATGTAGAAGAATGAAACTGGATCCCTATCTTTCACCGAGCACAAAAATCAATTCAAAGTGGGTCAAAGACCTAGGAATTAGACCAGAAATTCTGCAACTGCTAGAATAAAACATAAGGTGAACATTCCAACACTCAGCACAGGCTGACTTCATTAACAAGACCCCAAAAGTGCAAGAAATAAAACCAAGAATCAGTAAGCAAGATGGCATTAAAGTAAAAAGCTTCAACACAAAAAAGGAAAGAAGGGTATGAATAGAGAGCCTAAAGAATGGGGGGAAATCTTTGTCAGCTATTCTTCCACTAGGAAATTAATATTCAGAATATATAAAGAACTCAAAAACTTAACACCAAAACCCAAAAATAACCCAACCAATAAATGGGCAGATGATATAAACAGACATTTCTCAAAAGAAGATATATGAATGGCTAAAAATGTATGCAAAAATGCTCACTGTCCCTAGCAATCTGGGAAATGCAAATCAAAACTACACTGAGACTTCAATCATTTCAATCAGAATGGCATTCATCAAGAGTACAAATAGCAATAATTGCTGGTGAGGATGTAGGAAAAAGATGTACACTGTTGGTGGGACTGCAAATTAGTACAACCAATTTGGAAAGCAGTATGAAATTCCTCAAAAGACTAGGAATGGAGCCGCCGTATGACCCAGCTATCCAACTCTCCTTGATATTTATCCAAAAGAACTAAAGTCCAACAGTGATGCAGATGCATTGATGTTTATAGCTGCACAATGCACAATAGTCAAGCTATGGAACCAGCCTAAGTGACTGTCAATAGATGAATGGATAAAGAAAATGTGGTATATATACACAATGGAGTATTATTTATCCACAAATAAAAATGAAATTTTGTCATTTGTTAATAAATGGATGGAACTGAAAAGCATCATGCTGAGTGAATGCGTGAAATAAGGCAGATCATAAAGTCAAGGGTTGGCTGTTTTTTCTCATATATGAAAGCTACAGAGCAGGAAAAACAATCAATCAATCAAAGGGGATCTCACTAGACTAGAAGAGAGACTAATAGAGTAGAAGAAGGGGATTCAGAGGGGACACGGAGGGGAAAGTACTAAGGAACAAAAGCTACCAAATTATGCTATTACCATATACAAATATGCCACAGTGAATCATATGTATATATATATATATATATACATATATATATATATACACACATATATATATATATACAAATACACACAGTTATAATGCACTAATTAAAATAAACAATAGAAGTGAGATCAGTAAAGTAGATCAAGTAGATGGGAAGGGAGGAGAGAGAGTAAGGGAAGGTACTGGGGGTGAGACTGACAGATTGTGTAAATGTATGAATATGGCATAATGAATCACACTATTATGTATAATTATAATACAACAGTACAAAAGAGAAAAACAATTCTGCTTCATGAAAATGTATGGAGATTTTTTTTTTTTTCATTTGGGACCTAAAATAGTAGGATTTTACTAATAGTACATTTTTGCTTATTGTCAGTTTATTAGACACAAGAGTTCACACATCAAATTTATTTCCTGTGTAATTCAAGATTTCTATTCATTTTTTTGTCCCGTTTGCTTTGTTAGTTTCTGAGATAAGTGGGATTAAGTCTTACACTCTTGTTATAAATCTGGCCAGGTCCCCACCATTTCATTAGTGTGCTCTGAAATGTTAGTGTCTGTAGGCGTTTCTCTTAAGTCAGTTCCCCCAGAGAAGAATCTTCAAGTTCCTTGCCAAGAGAGATACAAGGCCAGCTGCCAACAAGCTGGCTGAAGAGTAGCAAAAGAGGGCCAAGAATACCCCACCAGAGATGTATTTTCTCTGAATCTCTCCACATTTTGTACAATGCTTAATGCTTAACCTTTGGCCTAAGATAGGGCATTCTGACCTCACCCTAGAAATAACCTCCTGTCTTCCGAAGTGTCAAGGAAGGTAGGCATGCAGTTGACCGAGGCAGGTACTGGGGTCTCACTAATCATCACACAGATTTTTTTTAAACCCCTGATTTTACTGATGCCTCTTCCTCCTTTCTGCCCAGGTAGCTTTTCCACAATTCTGTCATGCCAGTGACCTTGCTTCTCCTTTGCTTTTCCCTAGAGTCCCTTAGGTTTTAGCCTTCTTCAATGTGCTAAACAGGAAACACTCATCCAGCTGTTTTCTTTTGTCCCAAATCTTCTGACATCTCTGGCCTGCAGTCTCCCCCTCAGTTCTCTTTCTGTTGGTGGACACACACACACAGTTTTTCATAAGTGAATGAAGATGTTTCTTTTGGTTTCTTTCTTTCTCCTTTATTGTCTTCTTTTGTAGTGATAGAAGAAATTTTATTTTCTCTTTGTTAATCTATATAGCTTTTCACCTCAATATTGGGCATGGCTGAAAATACATGAGGAAGAGAGGTGTCAGGATGGAAAAAAATAAGGAGCACTTTCTCTTAATTCTGACCTCACCCCTGCATGACCCTGAGAATGAGTACCTCCTCAAGATACACCTTAGGTGTATCACCTTTACCTTACTACCTCCTGACTCTCCTTTAGGTATTTCCTTGTTTGCACTGCATTTAAAGGATAGAACTCAAAAAAGAAAGTTGTAGTATTATTGGCCTTAGGTGCCACAGGATGGAATTTGGAGTTACCAGAGTAGCTGGAAGTTAATGTAGGAGGTCTCAGGAAGGAAGTATGCACAGAAAAGGAGCCTCAGAATCTGTGTGCAAAATTCCCTCAAATTCTTTGATGACCCCTAACAGTGCTTGCATGGGATGAGACTCTAAGTGGCCCAAGAAAGGCTGAATAACTGAATCCAAGGTCTATGCATCATAGAATGTGCAATGTTCAGGTAAAAGCATTTTTTAGATTTTCAAAAACATGGCCTATATTAGAGAGGAGAATTTTAAAGTAATGATGACAAACATGTTAAAGAATCTACAGAGAAAAAGGATTTAATGGGCAGAAAGATGGGCAATCTTAGGAACAGTATAGAATTTCACATACTGAGATGATATTTCATATCCTGAAACAATAAGAACCAAACAGAAATCCTAAATCTGAAAAATATAAATTATATAATTATATATAAAATTAACTATTTGTTGGATGACACAGACCACATACAGGAGAGAAAATAGTGAACCTGAAAACAAGTCATTAGGAAATTTGTAAATTTAATCATAGTAAAAATAAATTGAAAGTGAAGAATAATCAATCACAAGTTGAGTAGTGTTAAGTTGTATTTATAGCAATTACAGCTACATGTGTAACTGTAGTCCTACAGGAAAAAGGAAAGACAACAGGGAGAAAAAAACACCTTAAAGTAACATTACCTGAAAGTTTTAAAAAAACTGTTCCAAAACAGAATCCTATTGATCCAGGAAACTGAAGCAGAATAAACACAAAAGAATCATACTTAAGTATATGCCAGGAAAAATACCTTAAAAAAGGGGGGGGGGAAGAAAAAAGAAGCCAAGGGAACAGGACCCATTACACACAGGGAAATAAGAGCAATAAAAGCTGACTTCTCCTCAGAAACTATGAAGGCACAGAACGATGGAAAGATAAGGTGCTGAAAGAAAAGAGCTGTCCACCTAGAATTCTGCATCTGGGGGGAAATTAATTCAGAAATGAAGACAATATAAAGTCAATTTCAGATAAAATCTTACAACATTTATCTTCTGCAACTCCACACTACAAAAAAAAGGGCTAAATGAAGTTATTCAGACAAAAGTGAAATAATATCATAGAAATTTAAGTTTAGAGAAAGGAATAAAGAGCACACTGAGAGTGCTCAATATGTAAGGAAACATAAAAGAGTAATTTTCCTTTTTACTTAAAGAATTTTTGCAGTTAATTGACTCTTTTAAGCTGATAGTAATAATATAAGGTTTATCTCATATAGTGGTAAAATACATGACAGTAAGAAAAAGCAATGGGAGAAGCGTAAATGGAGTGTATTTCTATAAAATTCTTATAAGTAAAATAATTCAAGGTGTAGACAGTGATAAGTTAAGGATATGTATCATAATCTGTACAGCATACACTAAAAATAATCTGTAAAAATCCTGGGGAAATTAGGAAAATACCCTGCCAACCAAAATGTTATCCAACAATACTCTGAGCACCAATGGTATCCTCCCAGCACACTGACACTAGGCCCTCCTATCAAAGTAGGAGTCTTTGGCCTAGAACTCTATTCCCCACATTTCAACACATGTCTCCTCTGCTGCACCAGCTATGGTTCAAGAAGCCCCAGGTGCAGTTCAATGCAGCACCCTGGAGGCCACAAGCTGTAAACCTTGGCAATGTCTACATGGTACACTAAATCTGCAGGCATGCAGAATGCAAGAGCTGTGGAAGCACAGAGGCCTTCTCCTCAATTTTGAGGTATATTTCAGTCAACCTGGGAGCTCAGACAGAGGCTTGTTGCAGGAACAGTCACTACACAGAACCCTAGCTTAAGGAGTTGACAAGCAGAAATTTCAGGCCAAAGCTTCAACACAGGGTCCTTACAAGGGCAATGCCTAGTAAAGCCAATGGGGTGGGACTGCCACCAAGAACCCAGAGCTATAGAGCTCCCAAAGTATGCAGTGCCAGCCTGGGAGAGCTGAGACACAGAATATAAAATGAGAACAGAAGCATGGGTTAAACCCAGGCAAATCACAGGGGAGTTGGTTGCTCAAGCCCTGCACCAGTATGTCCATGTAGCAGGACATGGAGCCAAGAAGGTTATTCTAGAACCTCAGGATTTAATGTGGTTTTCCTTGTTGAGTTTTGGAATCATTATTACTTCTGCCTTTTTGTCTATTTCTCCCTTCATGGATAGAAATTTCTATCCTATGTATTCTAGAAGTGGATAACTTATTTGCTTTCACAGACTCATTGGCTAGAGTAGATTTGCCTCAGACATGATTTTGAGTCTTACCCATTCTTGATTCAGATGAAACACTGAGCTTTGGGCTTTTTGAGATAGTACTGGAACAAGTTAAGGCTTGGGACTATTGGACTGGAATTAATATATTTCACATAGGAGAGATACATGAATTTTGAGGTCCAAGCAGAATGTTAAGGTTTGAATATATCCCCCAAATTCTATGTATCGAAAAATTAATTTTTAAAGTCTTATGTTAATGGTATGTGGAGATGGGACCTTGGGAGGTGCTATGGTTTGGAAAAGTGTCCCCCCATGTCCAGAGTTTACACAGTTGGTCCCAAGGGTAACACCATTGGGAAGTGGTGAAATCTTTAGGAGCTGGAGCATAGTGGGAGGTTCTTAAATCATTGAGAATATAACCTTGGAGAGGATTAGGGGACTCTGGCCTGTATTTCTTTCCCTTTTGCTTCCTGGAAAATGAGGTGAGTGATTTTGCTCTACCATGGACTCCTGCCATCATGTCTTGTCACAGGCACAAAGCAATGGGCCAATCTATCATGAACTGAAACTGCCAAAACTCTTGTTCATTTCTGTCACAAAATACCTGAGAAAAACAACTTTGAAGGAGGGAATATTTATTTTGGCTCACAGTTTCAATCCATTATTAGCTGGGTTTTTGGTGTGGCAGTATATGAACCTTGGGGAGAATCCAAATCCAATCTATAACAAAAACTATGAGCCAAAATAAACCTTTTCTCTTTATAAGTGAATTATCTTGGGTATTTCATTATAGTGAGGGAAAGTTAACTAACAGAAAGAAATTAGGATTAGATGAGATCATGTTGGTATACCCCCTCATCAGGCAATTAGTGGCTTTTTTTAAGAAGAGGAAGAGATCAGAGCTAGTGTGCTTACTCTGTCTTTTTATGTGATGCCCTCTATCATGCCCTGACCATCAGGAAGACCCTCACCGGAAACAAGTAGATATGGATGCCACGTTCTTGGAATTCCAGAACCATAAGCCAGAATAAATTTTATCTTCTTTATAAAGCATCCAATTTGTGGTATTCAGTTACAGTCACTGGAAATGGACTGATAATCTTTCATGGCTTGAAATAACTTTTCACTTGTGGAAAAGAATGAAGAAAAATGAGAGCTCATGCCCAACTAGAATTCAACCTGGGAGAGCAATAAAATGAGTATTCAATAAAAGTCCAAGATGACAGTCAAGGTTTTTTCCAAGTACATCAACAACTCCGGTCACCGGAACCCTCATGAAGTGCCCATCCTTTCTCCTGACATGACCCTGCACATTTGATCAGTGCCTGTACGTTCCAAGGTCAATATCCTCCTCATGCTCTGACTAAATTTGATTCTGAAGGATTTCAAATGCAAGGAAAGTTGATCCATGGCAGAGATGAAAGATCTGCTTGACAGCTGCAATGGAGAAAATCAAAACAATCGAACAGTCTTCTACTGGGAATGAAACTATGCTCACCACGGCCCATGCGGACCAGTGCCCTGGAAGAGCTGACAAGAGGCAAACTGAAATGAATGATGACAAAGCACGTCGACTCCTGCAGTTGGAATTTATAAAAAGGACAGAATGCCTTCAGAAGGAAGCTCATTTCATTTCTGATGTCTTCTTTCTCACTTTAAAAATACCCTTTGCTCTCAAAATGCCTATAAAACATCTTGGGGATATATATTTTCTTTGGTATAGAAACACAAATCACTTTGTAATGGTCATGGATGTCAATTCTTATTGATTCATTAAAATATTTTTCATACAACATGATCCAAATTCAGAAATACGAGTTACGGAATTGCTCATCAGTTATCATGGCCCATCAGGGAAAAGCACCTATGTCATCAGATGGGATCCCGAGTCATCAAATATGGTAATTGAGGAAAACATAATAAAAGGGTTATTTATAAGGTGTTTAGTAGTGAGGGTTCTCCAGAGAAGCAGAATCAATTGGATGCAATCTCTAAGCATGTGTGTGTATATAAAGAAAAGGAACATGATTTGTAAAGAATTGGCTTGTTCAATCATGGAAGCTGAGACATCCAGAGAGCCACAGTCAGCAAGCTGAAGGCACTTAAGAAAATGTATCAAAAACAAGTCTTTTATTTTTTAATTTGAAGTTGTTGTATATGACAGCAGAATGCATTACAATTCATAACACACATAGAGCACATTTTTACATATCCCTGGTTGTATACAAAGTATATTCATACCATTCATGTCTTCATACATGCTCTTAGGGTGATGATATCCATCTCATTCTACCATCTTTTTTTCCTTTTTTTTTCCTTTATACCCCCTTACCCCCTCCCTTCCCCTCCCATTGACCTTTCTAGTGTTCCTTTAAACCTCCTATGCTCCCTGTCCCAACCCCACTGTGAATCAGCCTCCTTACATCAGAGAAAACATTTGGCATTTGGATTTTTGAGATTGGCTAACTTCACTTAGCATTATATTCTCCAATTTCATCTATTTACCTGCAAATGCCATTATACAACACTTCTGTTAGGAATAGGATCATGAACGAGCACAAGTCTACAATGATGTTGAACAAATCATCCTTTATAATATGAAAATCTGAAATTATTTGAATGCCCAATACTGATTTTGAATACATCATAAAATAGAATATTATTTCACCATAAGATTGATATGGTACACATCAATGTTTATAGCAGCACAATTCACAATACCTAAACTGTGAAACCAACCTAGATGTCCTTCAGTAGATGAATGGATAAAGAAAATGTGGTATATATACACAATGGAGTATTACTCAGCAATATGAGAGAATAAAATCATGGCATTCACAGGTAAATGGATGAAGTTGGAGAATATAATGCTAAGTGAAGTTAGCCAATCCCAAAAAGCCAAATGCCGAATGTTTTCTCTGATATAAGGAGGTCGATTCACAGTGGGGTTGGGATGGGGAGCATAGGAGGATATGAGGAACACTAGAATGGCCAATGGGAAGGGAGGAGAGGGGAGGGGGCAAAAGGATGAAGAAAAAAAAAAGATGGTAGAATGAGATGGATATCATTACCCTAAGTACATGTATGAAGTCAGGAATGGTGTCAATATACTTTGTATACAACCAGAGATGTGTAAAAATGTGCTCTATGAGTATAATATGAAATGTAATACATTCTGCTGTCATTTCTAACAACTTAGAATAAAAAATAAATTTGGAAAAAAAAAAGATTGATATGGTAAAGGAGTAATATATCAATATGTCCTAAATAAAATGTACTGAAATTACACATTATAAAACCATGAATATATTTTTGTGCAACAAAATATACATTTATATAGCAATATAATATGCTTACATATATAAATATTTATTCATATAGTGGACTTATACCAACAAGTACATATATCAAAATGTTAACAGTGATTATTTCTAAAATTTAGGCTAAAATTTATTCTTATTTTCTTAATGTTTTATTTTATTTTCCAAATGTTTTAAATTGTATCACACTGAACCCAATTGATATATACAATTAACATGTATTAATAAAAAATAGGAAAAAATGCATAAATGAAATGGACAGATGATTGGCATGATGCAAACCTAAACCAAAATGAATTGTATTACTTTTTTTTGGGGGGTGGGCAGGTAACCAGGGATTGAATTGAGGGGCACTCAACCACTGAGCCACGTCCCCAGCCCTATTCTGTGTTTTATTTAGAGACAAGGTCTCATTGAGTTGCTTAGCACCTTGCTTTTGTTGAGGCTGGCTTTGAACCTGTGATCCTCCTGTCTCAGCCTCCCAAGCTGCTGGGATTACAGATGTGCGCCACCAAGTTGGTGAATTGTATTACTTTTTAAATCAAGAGGAAATGTGGAGATTCCTCAGAAAACTTGGAATGGAAACCCATTTGACCCAGCTCTCCCACTCCTCGGTTTATACCCAAAGGACTTAAAATCAGCATACTACAGTGACACAGCCACATCAATGTTTATAGCATCTCAATTCACAATAGCTAAGCTACGGAACCAACTTAGGTGCCCTTAAACAGATGAATGGGTAAAGAAAATGTGGTGTATATACACAATAGACTATTACTCAGCCTTAAAGAAGAATGAAATCATGGCATTTGCAGGTAAATGGTTGGACCTGGAAAATACCATGCTAAGTGAAATAAGCCAAACCCCAAAAACCAAAGGTCAATTGCTTTCTCTGATAAGCAGATGCTGATCCATAATGGGAGTGGGTAGGGAAGAGTGAAGGGCCTTTGGATTGGGCAGAGGGGAGTGAGGAGAGGGAGGGGGTAAGGAGTGGGAAGGACGGTAGAATGAGATAAACATTATTACTCCGTGTACATGTACAATTACCTTACCGGTGTGACTCTGCATCATAAACAGCCAGAGGAAGAAGTTGTGCTCCATTTGTGCACAATGTGTCAAAACACAGTCTACTGTTGGGTATAACTAATTAGAACAATAAAAAAGGGGAAATGTATCTAAAAGGTAGGTCAGTAATAAAAACAATTTGGAAGTTTTAAAGAACGAAATTGAACTTGTATGATACCACTCAAACTTCCGCCTCCTGCTTAAGATTGCCATTTTTGTATTTCTTCTTTCCTTCAATTTCTTTGGGTGCCCTTAAGAATAGCACCAAGCCCAGCACTCCTTAGGGGAAGTGCAAATAGTGAACCACCCTTAAATTCTTCAGGTTTGCCAGTGTTCTGCCAGAAATGATCCTTTCAGAGAAACTAATGTGTTCATACCTGCTCAGGCCTCCTGCCATTCTTAACTGATGCTAAGACTCCACATAAATTGTCCATTGTGAAATTGTAATTGGCATGGAATGAGCCACAGCCTGCAGCATCACAAACACTGTCAAATCCAAGTTGAGTAGCTTTCGCTCAAGACTGTGTGGGGTTAGAGGCGGGGATCCAATCTATGGGGACAGGTGGAGAGGAAGAAGGTGTGTGAGGCATACTTGGTAAGAAGACTCCATTTATGTTCAACAGAATTAAATACTTCCACATAGATGTGCTGTCCTATATCGCTGGTCTAGAAAGCGGCTGATTTTTGGAGGAGTGATTGGAGGAGTGATTATTCTTTTAGAGTCCTTAAAAAATGAGAAGAAGAACATTGAACTTGAGTCCTCTACCTGCAGCTGGAGGAAACAAGGACTTAGGGCCATATGTCTGCATGAGTGTGAGCATGCTTTCAATCTTGTCCTTTAGCAAAGAAATACACAGTATGGGAGTGTGGCTGGACACTTTCCCTGGGAAGTCGCAGAGGTGAAAAGCCGCTCTGTTTCTGCTGGAAGAGCAAAGAAGGAAGGGGCGAATAGCCAGGGAAAGAGGCCAGTCTGGATATTAAACCCAAAGAAAGCACAAACACAGGTTGCCCTGAAAATAGCACTGGCTGGACCAACGGTGGACTGGAAGAACCTGTTGAGAAAGAAATTGCTGAGGACGTTTTAATTCTCTGCAACCATTTGACTTCTGCCACCATCATAAAAACCCCCACAAAGGGAGAAAGGCTTCCTCACCGTGGAAGACAGTGGTGCAAAGATCACACTTTGGATGAAAGCTGTGCTACTGACTGTACGGTGGCCTAAATCTATCGTCCTTCCATAGGTCACAGGAGTCACCCCTGTCGCCTAACAGTATTATAGAAGATTTTCTTAAGAGAAAGTCCCTTGCATTGCTCAGTTGTGATAATAGGCAGATGCCCCTGTTCCCTCATCCAATAACATGGAAACCTGTATCAGGAGGTTATGGGGACCAGCCCTCAAAGTCCCTTGTCTCTGATGACTGGTCCCCCTTTAAATGGTTCTCTTTTCTATTCATTCAGCAGGATGCTGTTGTTCTTCTCTCTACCTCTTCTCCTGTAGGCTGATGACTTGTTCTGCAGAAATGTTGAAAATCCACAGTCTATATGGACTGCAAAAGGGACACAGTGTGTCCATGTCCCCTACAGGAAGCCCCAGACCACATGCTTTCTGACCACTGTCACCAATGATCTCTGATGTGAACCAGAAGGAGCTGCCCAGTTTATATATCAGGGTTAAACATACTTGTCACGATGTATTTTAACTCAAAGTGGATGAAAACTCACCTCCAAAACTAGATTCACGAAATGGTAAATTCTTTGATAACTCTGTTTTTTAGTGTATTATTTTCATTTGGACATTCTTAAAGTAACTTCACCAAATTAAATTTTTTGCATGAAAGAAGGTAGAATATTGCTGTATAGAGAGAAACTTCATTTTTAAGTCATTGTATATCATTCAAAAGACAAGTAATGCATTCATCAGCAGGAGAAAAGCATATTGTGGAGAACCAAGCATGCCTAGCATTTACCTGGAAATCTTGAAGGCCTATGTTACGCTTTATAACTCAGACCTGCCATTTGAATGTGTGTTGTCCTCATTATGGAACCAGGCAGCAAGGTTTAGTTGTTTTCGCCACTCCACTGTTCTAATGGCTATTCTAGAAAGTTGTAATTTGACCTTCTGTGGCATGTTATTACATTCAGAAGCACTGTGTGTTTTCTCCAGGGATACTAGGTTAGATAATTTGTCTTAACACCCCCAACCACCTTTGCATATTTCATGGACACCCATGCACATGGAAGGGGGTTGGTATTCTCAACAGTGATTTCAGTTGCTATGTTAATTGTTCAATAGCATGCTTGCTATACTGCCCAATGGTTTTAGAAATCATATATGAAGCACTTTTCAGAATATTGATTTTTCCAACCAAGTTTGGGGAAAATGAACATCTTCAAATTCTTGCCTGACACTTTCCCAAATATGCCCTTGCCTGAAAATTTTCACTCTCGTGATTAGTTCACAGCCTCAGGTCTTTCCCCATCAGTCCTTCTCTTTCTCAGCTAGTATCATTGTGACTGCCTTGCAGAGGAGCATAATGACATAAACATGAGAGGTCTGTTGGAGAGAAGCAATGAATGGTAATTCTTCCATGGTTTTCAAGCTAATTCCTGGACAGTCATTCTAACTAATTCATTGACCAACATGCCTTCCAAGATTACAGTTTTAAGATATGTAATGAAATGGGGATGAGGTAGGGTGTATTGTAAAATGTGGAAAGATGATAACCCACCCTCTCTTGTATTACCCTCATGCTTACTTGGTAAGAAATTCTAACAGTTTTCTTCCTGTAGATCTCTAAGTAACAGCTGTAACATCTGTGATGTTGAGTCCAAACTTGGAAAAGTTATTTCCAATGCCTACTAAGGCCCACCACTTTTTAGTTTGTTCTGAAAATATAGAACATGGCAAGGGAAAACAGTTTTTTAGCTGTTATAATCAGATCTTCCCAACTAAATTACACTTTGGCAGATTTTTTTTCCAGATTTGTGCCAATATACATATGGCACAAATACACACACACAGAGATATATACTATCTACCTATATAATTTATATGAAATTATTTATCTATTAAATACACATGAGTAATTTCCATTAAGTGATTATTAGAAACATGAATATCATCTGTGTCCACTAAGTACTTTGCATTGGCTGTTGATCGTTTCTGTCATTACTGTGACCACAATTATCCCTCATCTTGGTCTAATCACTCAGACTTTGTTAACTTTAGTTTCTGCCCTGAAGAAAACCAATGTGCATAATAATATTGCCCTGCCTGCTTCCCTGGAATCCCAGGAACCCTTCAGAGAAACAGTGTGGCAATGCATGGTACAGACAAGCCCTCCAAGGGGCCAGTGGCTGGGCTCACTGCCACCACGCCTGCTGAGTACCTCTCCTCTCCGGGTGAGCAGCTTCCTCCCTGGTGGTGTTTCTGCCCTGTCCTCAGCTCTGCCCAGCCACATTCTGTGCCTCAAGACACAGATGGAGATTCGAACTGCACCGGAGAGTTTGTCAAATGTGCTGTCCTCTCCACTTCTGTACACTTGGGAATTCCTCTTCTCAGTGCCCTTGTGTTTGGGAGAGAGAGGGACTCCATGAAAAGATGACGACCTTCTCATGTTTCATAGGGAAAGCTCAAAATATAATGCCCGAGGCTGAAAAAAAGAGAAAGTGACAATCAAGCATTAACATTATAAAATGTGGTACTGGGGCATATATGTTGATACCAAGAGAAAAAGATGGGGAAAAAATGGCAGGCAGCTGCCTAGGAGTGGGAGATGGAAGGAAGCAGGAGAGAAGACACAGTTGTTCGGATTTTTGTATGTCTGGTTGACTCCTGAACCCGTGTTCATATACAACTTTTATAAGAGTGAAAACTTTTTTCAAAGTTTAAATTAGGAAAAGTTTTTAAAATTGCCATGGGCAGAACCTGCTACATGATGTATGTATTTTTAGTCAGAATCTTATCTGTTTTTTGGGAGAGGTGGAGTTGCTTTCTTTTTTTAGCCCCCTACCCCCTAATTGCTCTCACTAGTGTCCAGTTTGACCTTCTTTTTTTTTAATTTTTAAATAACTTTTTAAAAATATTTATTTATTTGCTTTAGTTGTACACGATGCGTTTATTTGTATGTGGTGCTGAGGATCGAACCCGGGCCACGCACGTGCTAGGCGAGCGCTCTACGGCTGAGCCACAACCCCAGCCCCAGTTTGACCTTCTTGATCATAGCCAGTGTCCTCCTAATCTGACGCCATCAGTCAATCCCAAAACATTAGCTTGGATGAAGCACCCGCCCAGACTCCTTTTGGTGACAGTGCTCTAGAACATTATTCCATGTCCTTCAAAACTATGCATACACAGAAAGAAAAACACCACATGTTCCCTCTCACAAGTGGAAACTAAAAAATGTAGATCTGAATGCACAATTCAGACGATGAGTTCATAACAATTTATGTATTTTGTGAGGAACTAGAAGATGTCAACATGGAAGTGCTAATTAAGCTGATTTGATCAGTACACATGACATCTAAAATCATTAGACATTATTTACATATGAGTATCACACTATACCCCATAAATATGTACAATTATCACATGTTGAGCAAAAAAAAAAAAGGAAAAAAGGCTCTCAGTAGTCCAAATAACTGCCTAATACATGCCTCCACATTTGAATGCTGCTGACAAGTTCCAGACACATCACATGCCCTCTGCGAGTCTGCTGGGAAGTCTGGAAGCTCAGGCTCTGTACAAGAAAGTCGAACGAAAGTCCTGCCCTCAAACCTCCTCCCTCCCAAGGCAGCCATGGTACCACAATGCACCATGCACCACTATTATTTTCTAGAAAGATTACAAGACAATTCTAATTAGCCCCCTTGCTTCTGTCCCTTGTTCTTCAACAGGTTTCCATACAGCAGGCAAAGTGACTTTTGTAAATATAATCTGGTCAGGTTAATGCCTTGATTAATTTCTTGAATGGGTTCATATTGCAATTAGGTCCACGAGAGCTTGATTATCTACAAACTCTTTTTTCTTCAACTTATGCCATTCTTTCTCATGCTCACTAGGTCCTGCCTGTTGTTCAGTCTCTCAGATGCACCTGGCCATTCCTTACATAATGGACTTTGCACAGGTTGCTACTTCTGTCTGAACACTCATCTGTACTCTCAATAGCTGACCATCTCCTACTTACGCTTTAGGTCCTAGCACAAATATCCTTTCTTAAAGAGTCAGTCTTCTCTGGTGTATTGATACTAAGAAGCATTATTGCAGATTTTCCATCTATGTGTGTGAACATCTGTTGGTTGACTCTTTCTCCTAACTATGTCCTGGGAAGTCAGGGACCCTGTCCACTGTGCTATCTATTGCATCTTGCTCAGGACAGGTGCTCAGCCATATTTTAAAACATGTCCCATAAAAGGTTAATTCATGAAAGAAACACAAAATTAAATAGAAAACTGCAAGGACCTGTCCATGGACAATCTATGGGGCTCTTTCTACCAAACAACCCTTGAAAAATGGCTCTTCTCATCTAGTCTTCCAAACTCCAAGGGTCAAGGGCACAGAAGGATCTTGACGATTTACACAGACTCAGCCTGGGATTGCCAGACCTTCTTTTTCCCTTGGCTCTACATGTAAATAATATGAACATTTTCTTATTAAAAAGGAAAAGAGCATCTAAGGTATTTTATTCTGAGTATTTGTTCAGTGAAGAGAAGTTTACACAGCTTGCGGAGAATTATTCAGCAGGAAATTAAATCTCCGTAATTCTGAATTTTCACTTTGCTTTCAATTGGCAAAGCTTCCTGGCAAAGCACTCTGTCCCCTCTAGAACATTCATAATCCCACATCCACCACCAAAATGTGCTTTCTGAGCCAAATCACAAAACAGGTTGGACAAGACGCCTCTCTGGAGGTCTGAGATACTAGGTGGTACGTAGGCCATGGTCTCACCACCAGAGCAGGCTGATAGGCCCAGCAGCTAACACCTAGGTTTTGCAGGGTAATCTAAAGTTTACGAAGTACCCAGGTAATAAGATAACAGATTAACAAAGAAAATTTTCTTGCATTATCTATGTGAATATATTATCTGATTTGAGTGTTGCCACAATTTTATGAGATTAATTTTAGAGCTCTGTTTTACTGGTAGGCAACTGAGCTTAGAGAGGCTTAAATGACTTGCCTACAGTCACACAACTAGTGCCTCTCATTCAGAACTCAAAATTAGAACTTTTTACAAATTAATTTTTTATACCATGCTGATTATCTTCAAAAACAATCTGACTGCTTTGGTATTTCATTTAAGGAAAATAATTGGTTTCACCTAGAAACCAATAGCTGTAATACAGAGTGGACTTGCATGCTAAACAAACAAACAGCTGGATCCTCTGTATACTAAGAGAGCCAAAAGGGACTTTTGTCATTTCACTTTGCTTCAGCTAACAAATAAATGGCCATGATTTTTGTCTTAACAGGACTAGAAGAATTTAGAGGATTCTAATATAAGGAATATGGGGAAATTGAACATTTGCCTTATATCATTGTATCTAAGACACCATACATTGTTAAACTCACCATTATTTTTGTGCATTGAGAAATAAAAATGTCCAATTAAACCAAAAGAAATGAATAGTAAGATTAATCCCAGTTTCAAAATCATTTAAACATATTTAATTGTGAATTTAGAATTAGCAAAATATACAAAACAACTCAGATCAGTATACTAGGGAAAGCATTGTCCCTCAGATATCTCTTTAGAAACTCATTCCTTGTTTTTGTTGCTTTTGCTAAAATCCCACTCTAAACCCTCGTATTTGTCTGTTTTCTGTTGCTATAATAGAATATCTGAGGTTGGGTAACGTATAGAGAAAACAGGTTTATTTAGTTCATAATTGCAGATGTTCAAGAGCAAGCTACCAGTATTGACTGAAACCTGGTGAGTGCCTCATGACAGATGAAATCATGGTGAGAGTACATGTAGAAGAGATCACAAGTTGAGACAGGCAGCCAGAGACCAGGAAAAGGCCAGTCTTGCTCTTTATAACAACCCATACTCATGGGAACTAACTCCATCCATGATTAGTATTAATCCATTATTAATTAGAGTTAATCTATATTAATCCATTGATACCAGTATTAATCCATTCCAAGGATAGTGCTATTAATGACCTAACCACCTTCCACTAGAATCCACCTTTTTAAGTTTCAACTCTTAATTGCCACCGTATTGGGAACCAAAACTCTAATGCATGAGGCTTTAAGGGTCAAACCACATTCAAACCATAGCAGCCCTCATTATCTTTCGACCAGAATATTAACATGCAAAACCTATTGTTTTTCCCACATCATCACTCCTCCCCCGATCCACCTTCAGTGTTGCCAATAGAGTAATCCTTCTAAAATATGGCTCTGGCAATGACTTCCACAGGATAAATTTCCTTGTTTACCTACATACAGGTAAATACTTAAATTGGCATCCATGGCACTTGACAATGGACTTCCAAATGATCTCTGTATCTTCCTCTCCCTCTCTGAACTTCACAACGTAACTCACTCACAGACCACGCTTAGCTTCTCACCGTTCCTCAACCCTGTGTCCTAACACACCAAACATACAGAGGTGAACTTTCTGTCTTCTTTCTCAGCAGTGCCACTGTCTTCCTCTTTTGATAGCCAGCTCTTGCGCATCCTTCAAGATGGGTCAAGTAGAAACTGCTTTGTGAAGCTTTCCTCACTTCCAGGCCGTGATGGGAGCTAGGAGGGTAATCAGCAATAATTTAGCCCAAATCAGTCCTACACTTGAGAAGAAGGAGGTCCTATCAAGTGCTTTGCAGAGCAGTTGGTGACAGTGTTAGGATGAGGATCCATGACTTCTCATCCCTGTTCCCTTCTCCCTGCACTTTCATGAACCACAGTGAAAGAGTGAAGGAGTGAAGGTCAAACCTAAGACCATCCCTGGGCAGCAGACCTTCACAGCTCACCTTCAGCTGGTCTGGTCTGTCTGGGGCTCACTAGACCAGAAAGAGGTAAAATGTTGCTGGGAGACGTCCATCACAAAGGGACTCAGATCTCTGTGCCCTTGGATTACTTCACCCTTGGAATAATGATCTCTGCCTTACAAAATAATGCGAAGATGAAATGTAATTTGTGTATTTCAATTGCCTATCACGGCTCCTAGTTAAGTAAAGCTCAACAGATGTCAGCTCCTTTACCCTTTTCCTATCAGAAGAGACCTAAATAGGGTTATTTTTAGGTTAAACCCATTGTTAAACTACCAATGTAATTAGGGAGTATTTTATTTAATACATCTGAAAAAACACACAGCTTTGGTATAATTCCCCAGTGAGGGTAACATCACCCTGTTTACATAACACACACATGTATTCACTTTGAGAATGGGGTGGGTGGCATTGCCACCAAAGTCATCACTTCTGGGTATTGACCCCCCAGCTGGAAAATGGACCAAATGGGCAAATAGAAGGAAGCAAACAAATCTACAACTATAAATGTCAACACACACACCCAGAAATAGAGAGAGAGATCAAAGGCAGATTATAGCTACCCACGAGAGACACCAAGAAGATTCGCGCTGGAGCAGCACGATCAAGGCACCCAGAAGACCTTTTCAGGACTTCCAACCATATCTGGAGAGAAATCAAAGGCCGAATCCTTGGCTATTGCATTTCAAAATAAATAAAGACTCCTCTACTTCCTTCACAAAAGATCAGCCAAGCTAAATTTGTGCTCTAGAATATTACCCTGGGAGCTGTCCCTGGAAGAAATAATTTTAACCCTAATACTGCTCTTTGTTTTGAATCCAAGTCTTCTGCCTTTGCCCACACAGCCATTAGCAGAAAAATTAGAAAAGCATTCAATTGAAAAAATATTTACTGAGCAAAATGATGCAAAGTGCTGTCCTAGGGGAAGTGCCAGTCCCCATAAGTGATTCAGACACCTCCTTTCAATTATTCAAACTTACTCCATTAGTAGTTCCTTCTTTAGGGTTAAGCACTGCCCTCTTTAGAAGGTCATCCTTGAAGTGTCAGAATCCTTGGTGTGAGGCTACAACATGAGGTTGACATCACCTTTCCGGAGGGGAAGAACAGCTGAACTTGTGAGAGCGTTAGACTTGAAAAAGATCATGAAGCATTAAGAAAGAGAGGGAGATGAAGAAGCAAGACTTGGTACTTCAGTAGTAAGTCAGATAAATTCAAAGTAAAAATGAGCATGTAGATAAGACCTATCAACTGTTGTGGCTTTCTAGAGCTCCATGCCCAATTTCTGGACATAGGACAACAGCTGAGTGACTGCCTTCATAATGTACATTTCCTAAACTTACTAGAGGGGGAAACAATAGCATTTGAAAGCAGAATCTGAACTCTGCCCCTTGCAAGCTCTGTGATGCTATGCATGTCATTGCACCTTGGAGCCATTCAACTTTCTTGTCTATGAAACCAAAGACAATAAGGTTATTATCATTGGTTAGGATACAGTTAACTAATTTCTGGTTAAATTAAGTAGAAAGAACTTATTATCAGGTATTAAGCGGATTACAAAACTATCAGCAGGTTGGAAGAGCTCTCGCAAGCGTGATTCCTGGAATATTTCTCAGTTCCCAGCATCTGCCTCTGCCATGATGGCAGGGTTGTCACCCACACGGTGCCAGATTAGAAAGTTGCTGATTGAAAAATTTCCCTGCCTCTGTCACAGACCTCGTGAGCACAAGGAACATCTCTCTTCTCTTCCCCCTACATCTCTCTGTTCTGAATGGAGATCTCCTGAGAGAACCTCTGATTGCTAGAACTGAAATCACTTGTAGCTCTTACTGGTGAGGAAGTCTGAGATGTGCAGATTCTGTACCTCCCGCAAATCTAGTCTACCAGGGCTCTGCAGATGATGCCACATGGGTAGGGGCAGATGCTCCTGCAGGACGGAGCTGCTCACCAACCCAGCTGTTGAGATCACTGGAAGCTGATGACCATCAGGGGAGTCTACCACTGGGAATTACCATCAACTGAAGAAAGCGACCCCATCCAGGATGAGGTGTATTCCCAGGGATACACTGCTTCTTATTACTGGTCCACATGGGGGTGTAAAGAAGACCTTTGCTCCATGGCAGAACATCTCTGGAGAGTCATCCCAGCTCCAGAGGTCCTCATGGAATTTACTGAATCCTGAATATCTCTCACATACACACACACACACACACACAATGTCTCTTCTTTGACACCTCAAAAATGTGGGTGAGATTTGGAAAAGGGGATTAAAGGATTTCTTTTCTGAGGCCTGAAAGAGGCTGAATGCCCACGTCCAAATCCCAGGAACATGGGAATACTTCACCTTAAGTGGCAAAATGGAATTTGAAAATGTAGTTAAATTAAATGATGTTGAAATGAGAATAACTTCCAGGATTCTCCGGGTGAGCCCTAAACAGAAGCACAACTGTCCTTAAAAGACAGAGGTACAGGAAGAACCATGAGATGAAAGAGGAGGAGTAGGCACTGTGACAGCAGAAGCAGAGATGGAGAGTTGCTGCCCCAAGGCAAGGAGACCAAATGAGGCAAAACAAAAAAGAAACAACAACAACAAAAAAAAAAAAAAAAAAAAAAAAAACGTGGCAGGCGTCTGGAGAGACTCTACTCTGGATCCTCCAAAGAGAACCAGCCTTATTAAGCACCTTGGTTTTATAAGACTCATTCCAGACTCCTGACCTCAAGGACTGTAAGAGAATAACTATCTTGTTTTAAAGTAGCAAATTTGTGATAACTTGTTTCCATAACAACAGGAACCATTATGGTATTTGCAGTATTATGTAGAAGCATTCACTGGAGAATGACACTAAGATCTGCCCAATCATTGCAGGTTAATAGGAACAGTCCAACAAACTCTGAAAATACTGACCTTGGCCTTGGACTTTCCCCTACCTTCTATCTGGGACAGTGGCTAGGTGGGAAATGAGATTCAGACACATAATGAATATACACTTTTTCATGATCATTGGTAGGTAAAGTCCTCTTTCCAAAATTTAATTTATGGGAGTTATAAGTTGTGTATAGGGCAAGTCTACTAGTAAATAATCTACAATGAGATCCATACTTAGATTTCAGAATAAATTATGTCTGTGTGCTACCTGACAGGTGGCCTTGTGCACTGTTAAAACAAGAGCCAGAGTTGAAGTTCACATGGATTCAGACATGAAACAGATAAGATCAACACTTTCTATAGGAGGGAGGGAAAAGGGGAAAGAAACCCCCATCCAAACACCAGAAACATCTCCTGAATTTTGAGAGCCTCAGCCTTCTCAGCCCCAGAGCCAGCCTCATTGAACCCATCTTGAGACAAAGTGGATACACAGAAAGACACGTAATAAATAGCTACGTCTATCTTCACTGCCTAGATAGAACTACAAAAAAAAAAAAAAAAAAACAACTTGGCAACAGCTATGATGTGAAGCAGGAAGAGATTTCAATTCCTGAGCAATTATAAATCCTCATGTTAAGGAAAATTGAAAATAAAGGGGAGCTGTGACAGAAAATCTAGACCAATACTTCTCAACCTACCTGTACTGAAAGAACAGTTTCACCTAAGATTTCCCATTCGGCCTGGTCAAATGTGCTTGTAAAATGCAATCAAAATGAATGACTTAGAAAACGGGAATGAAAAGACATACAACATGCAAGCACATGTTATTTTGCTTATTAGATTCGGTGAACATAAAACCACTCTTTCAGAATGCTATTAACATTTCTGAAAATTGCCTCTTCATTTCTGTACTGATTTGTCACCATCTTGAACAAGAAGTTCAAGGATGGACACAGGTCCACCAAAAACACTTTAAATAGCACTTGCCTTTACCAAGTCTCCAGGTTGATATTTTAGGTAAATTCACCTCTAGACTCAACTTATAACATACCGGTCTCTAACGTCAGTTAGACTTCCAGGTTTCCTGAGTGAAGTGTTTCTTTCATATTCTCCTTCTGCTAGTTCTGTGGCATCACTATAGTCATACGCAATACTATTTTTGTCATTGAAACATTTCCATATGCCCTAACAATTTGAAAATCATGTTGGTTTCATTACTGAGTTCAGAGTATCTTGAACTCCTTAAGATATGGGAATTGTGGAAGGTGAAAATAATGTAGACCAAAAAAGCAATTCTGTGTAATTAGGTAGAAATAAATTTCCCAAATGCTTCTGCAGCAACAAACATTCCACTCTCCAGTCATCTCACAAAATATAAAGACAATCTGCCTGAAGGTCACCTCCATGCTTGTTTGAAAAGCATATTCCAGAGCCCCATCCCAGCACCACTGATTTAGAATCTTTGCTAATAAAACCTAAGAATTCGCAGTTTTATTAAGCAATCCATCTAATGTTTAGACACACAAAATATTAAAAAGTAGCACATTCATTTAAAGAAAAGGAACATTTGCAGCACAAATTATTCTCTTCTAATAAAATGCAATTAAATACTTTATCTGTTTTTCACTTTTACATTCTTGTAGAGCTTCATAGCTACTTCACATTAGGGTTAGTGTGTGTTGAGAGCTAATGTTTTTACATCTCATCTTCTTTTGATTAAAACAGCCTGCAATATTTTGAAAGGAAACATTTTTGGGTTTTGTAGTTTTTATTACAGAAATTGTTTGGCAGGGGAGATGTGGAATACACATCAGGGGAAAGGTGTAATGATCAACTTTTAAGGAAAATGACACTCATCGTAGAATAGCAAGAATCATTTCCGATTCATTTATATCTGCCTTAGTGGGAGAACTGTTCAACAGAACCCTGGAAACTGAGTTATCAGCACCAAACTTCTGCAGAAAGGTGATTTGATTCTGACTACTTAGTTTGATGGGAGTAGAAATCGGTGTAATCTCTCCCTATCTTTCCTTGATCCCAAACCAAAACTCTCAACTTCTTTGTGTTTATCAGGAAGTACTGGGCTTGTGTGTTTGTTTGTTTTAACTCCTTCCTTGACTCTCACACACACACACACACACACACATACACATACAAAATGACAACAGAAAGAATCCTATCTTTGTGCTGGGCATAGAGGCACAAGCCTATAATCCCAGTGGGTCAGGAGGCTGAGGTAGGAGGATCGCAAGTTCAAAGCCAGCATCAGGGTCAGCAACTTATTAAGGCAACTTAGCAAGACTCTGTCTCAAAATGAAAAATAAAAATGGCTCAGTGATTAAGTGTCCATGGGTTAAAGCCCAGCACCAAAAAAAGAAAAAAGAAAAGAAAAGAAAGAGCAAAAAGGAAGAAAGAAAAGAAAATTATGTTTTTGTGACCACAATGGCTGGTTTTCAGGGAAGATGGACCAAAAGAGAAAATAATTAAAGCTTCCTTTTATTTGAAAGAATGTTATTTGTGAAATATGATATGATTATTCCTCTTTTAATCCTTATAATTCTGCAATGAGAGTATTAGAATCCCCATTTTATATCAAAGAAATGAAGATCACTGAAGGTAAAGAAAAGAAAAAAACCCAGAAATCTCACCACATGTAAGTGTCCTGAAGAAGCAAAGCCAGCTCCACCTTCCTCCAGCGGGACTTGTTACACAGTGAGGCCTCCTGGCAAGATGAGGTGACAAGCATGCCTTTATCTCAGCAATGCAAAAACTTGGATGTCGATTACACATGCTTTATCCAGAACTATACTGCCTAGACATGAAGAGCCCAGGTACAATCACAAGGGTGGGTTCCATTGATATCAGTAGAGTGAGTTTGTCCGAGAGTTCAACCAACTATCCATTTCAGGCTTAAGAGAGCCCAATAAACATACTGATATTCAGCTACTTACCCCAGTTCCACAATGACAGTGCCCTAGGGTCTCTACTAATTGAAAGAACCTTGATAGAAAAACAGCATAACTAAGAAAATGATCTAAAGTTTCTGAAGAAATCCGGATGAAACCTATCTCTCTTTTCTAAATCCACATAAATCCTCAACTATAGAAGGTCAATGGCACTATCCAAAACCACAGAGCACAGCAAGTAACAAAGAGATTATTTAATACTTCAAAGAAATGCTGCCAGAGATGGAGCAAGTCCATATTTTGTTGACCAAAAACATTGATAAACTAGGACTTGGTTATGCAAAACCTGAAATACCTTTAAAACTTGACTCTGTCTTACAGTCTTGCACCGGCTACCCCACAGAGATAGGTGTCTCGTCTCTCAGGGGTCAAGCACGAGAAATTAAATGGACCAACACAATTTAATCCCCCTTAGACAAGATATTGCTGATGTATACCTCTTGATCTCAAAGGGAGTCCTAAATATTTACTACCAAATCTCCTTTTTTTGTTGTTCGTTTTCTACTTAACTCAAAAGTCTACTAAAGCTGTATTTAATAAGTAATTTTCCAATTACTTATAAATAAGGTATAGTAGCCAATTAGAGTTGCTGAGCAGAATTAGGTGAGTATACATAGTTGATATAGTTTCAACCAGAAGCAGAGATCTGTTGCTATAGGAGCTCTCACAGAGGAAAATGAACAATCACAATTGGGCTCAGTGGAATAGTGTAGATAGACCACCCCCCACGTGCACGCCCCCTCATTGCCATCCCTTGCCTGCCTCAAGGGTAAAACACAGCACCAGACACAGAGTGGTCGTATCCCCTATCATCTTTCCTCTTTTATGTATTTATTTTGTCCGGTAGAAAGCCTGAAAATGAGCCATTTCACAGTAAACACTAATTATTTTTCCCCTCATTTAGGCGGTTTCATGTTGTTAATATTGTTTTTTAAAGAAGTTTCTGGAGATTTTTCTCTTTTTTTTTTTTTTTCCCTAGGACAGAAATACATTAAATACAATGTGATATCCTAGCTTTGACCTTGGAATTGAATATTAGTTGAGAATCTACTGAAATCTAAATAGAGTAGGTAGTTAACTGAACAGTAATGTACAAATGCTAATATTTTCAACAAATGCATTACAGTATTATAATATGTCAATGCTAGGAGAACTGGGTGAAAAATATATTGAGAGAATTTACTGGAAATCTACCATCTTTGAAGCCATTTTATATTTACAATTATTCCAAACCAAAATGTGTGTTTTTTCAAAAATATCCTTTTTTTAGTTTTTTAGTTATAGATGTACATAATATCTTTTATTTTGTTTATTTATCTTTTTGGTGGTGCTGAGGATCAAACTCAGTGCCTCACACGTGCAAGGCAAGTGCTCTGCCACTGAGCCACAATCCAAGCCCTATTTTTTTTTTTTTTTTTTTTTAAGTAATACATTGTAAGCTGCCTGGTACCGAAAACCGGGAGGAAAACTCGGAGGCAGAGTATAGCTTTTACTACTTTTACTTCTACTTTCTTAGAGAGAGCTTAGAGAGGGAAAGAAAGATTTTTAGAGAAAAAGATTATTAGAGCTTTTCTTCTTGTCTTCTTAGCTTAGAGTCTTAGAGAGAAAGAAAGATAGGGCTTAGCTTAGAGAAAGACTAGAGCTTCTTTCTTCTCTCTTCTTTCTTCCTTCTTCTTTCTTCTGTCTTCTGTCTTCCTCAGGAGCCTCGGCCTAACTCTGACCAGTCATTACTTCTTCTATCTGGTTTCTCTTCTGTAACCGCTCTGCCTACGTTCTGACGCTGATTCTTCTGACCGACCGAGTGACTGCCCGGCTGACTGAATTCTCCGTTCTCCTAACTCGGACCGCTTTCACCCGGTTATATACCTTCAGCTTTGGCGGGTGCCTACAGGTGCGTCACATACATATCAGGTGGAACTTATGGCTTCCAGCTAGCTGCAACAGCCCTTCCTAATTAGGGCTCCTTCAATACATAATTCCCCTTTACTGGTGGTTTCACTTTCCACAGTTTCAGTTACTCATGGTGAACCGTGGACTAAAAATATTAAATGGAAAATTTCAGAAAGAAGCAATAAGGTTTGAATTGCACGCCATTCAGAAAAGCGGGACAGAACCTCACACTGCCCTGTTGTGGCCACCCAGGATGTGCTTGGTAGCTCTGTCCTGCTCATCCATGCTGTGCTGCTACCCACCATCAGTCACTTCCAAGGTCACCTTGGTTATTGGATCAACCCTATGGCTTGCAGTGCTTCTGTTTAAGGGACCTTTTCTTAACTTGATAATGGCCCCACAGCACAGGAACAGTGAGACAAAGGAGGCACCAGGGCATAAAATATGGAAGGACAGGTTAATTCTGGTATTTTGTGGCAAAGCTGGAGGGCATAAGAAAAATCATAGTATACACAAGGTTAGGGCTGTTTGTAGTTTCAAACATCTACTGGGGTTGGAACATACCCTGCATGGATAACAGGGACTACAGGCCACATTCTGCATAGCATACTTTGTAAATGTAGATCAACAGAACTATAAAGAGGGTGTGGTGGCGCATGCCCGTAATCCCAGCAGCTGGGGAGGGTGAGGCAGGAGTCAAAGTCAGACTCAGCCACTTAGCAAGGCCCTGTCTCTCAATAAGGTATGAAAAATGGCTGGGGATGTGGCTAAATGGTTAAGCACCCCTGGGTTCAATCCCTGGTACACCCATCCTCTAAATCAAAACAAAACAAAAGTAAGAACTCAAAGAGGACTTCATACATTTTGGTACTTCCAGGTTTATTTACTTATATGTTTAGTGTGAAAAGATATCTTTAACTCCTACTGCACATATTATTTTCAAACACCTTTTCTGATTAGTTCTAAGTGATATTTCTATGTCAATATTAATTTAGAACACTTATTTTTCCAACATTCAATTATATTGACTGAGCGTTTCCTATAAAAGATTTATATGGTGTTATATTGCCTGCATCTACCATAAGTTATTAGAGAATTTCACGTTCTTATTTTCATTTTTTAATTGCTGCAAAAATACATTAAGGGACAAATTATTGTTCACTGCCATAATTATTACTAAAACTTCCCACATAATTACCCCTTTAGCTTAAGGATAAGCCCATCTTGAAAAAAAGTACAGGAGAATGTCTACTTTGCTCAATCCTTTCCAAGATCAAGTATCATCATTTTAACATGAGGTAATTTTAAAATATTTACCAACAGGCAAAAACTAGCATATCAGGTTTTTAACTTAAATTTCTTGATATACTGAGGTTAGATATGCACTAATATATTTACTATTCACTTTTCTTTCTTCCTCTGAATTTCCTGACCTCAGTTTTTCACATTGTATGACTAGAATGTTTATTGTTTTGATTACTGATTTGTTTTACAGATTATTAGTCATTTGTCTAACATGTATGAGGCAAATATTTCCCATAGGATCTTATTTGCATTTTCATTTACTTATGAATGTATTTGATATATATAAGCTGTTGTCTAAGCAAATTTTATTTTATTCTTTCTGCTTTTTCATGTTCAAAAAATCCTTACCCACATTAAAAATATTTTATAATATATATGCACATATATATTATATTAAAAGGCACGTTTTTTTCTAGTTATGTTTTGTGGGTTTTAATATGACTATTCTTTTTTATTAATTTTAATTTGTTTTAATTACTTACACATGACAGTAGAATGCATTTATCCACTTTGATATATCATACATAGATGGGATATAATTTCTCATTTTTCTGAGTGTACATGTTATAGAATCATATTGGCCATGCAGTCACATATATACATACAGTAATAATGTCTGTTTTGTTCTGCTATCTTTCCTATCCCCACATCCTCTCTCCTCTCCTCCTTTCGCTTCCCTCTACCTAATCTAAGCTAACACTATTCTTCTCTAGTGCCCCCCACCTTATTGTGAATTAGCATCAGCATATTAGAGAAAGCATTCTGCCTTTGGCTTTTCAGGATTGGCTTATTTCACTTTGCATGATATTCTCCAACTCCATCCATTTGCTGGAAAATGCCATAATTTCATCCTTCTTCAAAGCTGGGTAATATTCCATTGAATATATATGCCACATTTTCTTTATCCATTAACATTCTTAATTCTTCCTTCTGGAACTAATATAGAGTAAAAAGTATATGGGGTACTCACACTTTTGAGATGCCTTCTGAAATATTAAATTCTGACATATACTTATGTCTGTTCTCAACTTATACTTATGACATATACTTATGTCTAAATAATGTATGTTCTGTTATGTCTGTTCATATATGTCTGTTATGTCTGTACTCACACTGATTTGAGATGCAACTTCTGAATATACTTAAATTCTGACATATACTTATGTCTGTTCTCAACTTTGCATTGAATCTCCACTGATAGATCTGCTGAAAAAAACTATTGTAGGATTACAGGAGCATTTTAATACCTCCCAGCACTACTTCCCCTTTTTCATTCTTCTTTATTAAAATTTAGAACTTTATTTTCATAGTTTTTTTATACCCCTAGGTGAGTATTAGAAACATTTCATTTTGATAAGAATTACATGAATATATTAATTAGAATGGATATCTTTATCATTTGAATCTTCCTAAAATGATACGAATCCCTACGTCCTTTCTTTCAAACTTTTGTTAATGTCACCAAGAAAGTTACACATTTTTTAGAGAATTCCTAACCAACTGTATTTATTTATTTACTTGCTTAACATGATATGTACCCTATTAAAATTTAAATACACAACACATTATTGTTGACTACAGGTACAGTGTTCTACAGCAGATCTCCGGAGCTAATTCGTCTTGTGTAGTCAAGACCTTATGCTCATTGGTCAATAACTTCCCATTTCCCCTTCCTCCTATCCCCTGGAAACTAGAATACCACTTTCAATTCTATGCATGTGATTATTTTAACTCTTTCATATAAGTGGAATTGTGCAGTAATTGTCTTTCTGTGACTGGCTTATTTCACTTAGTATTATGACCTCAAATTTCATCTACGTTGATGCACAACTAGTATTCTGTAGTATGTGTATATCAGATTATCTCTATTCTTTCATCCACTCATGGATGTGTAGGTTGTTTAAACACCTGGGCCATCGTAAAGAGCTCTGCAGTGGAAGTAATGTGGAAGTGTTAAGAGGAGGAAGTACCCTCCTCAGGTCCTTTCTTCCATGCCTAGAAGGAAGGTTGCTGGATTCTGTGCTGGTTCTATGGTTAGTTTTCTGAGGAGACTCCACATGGTGTTCCACAGTGACTGCATTTTGCAGCCCATCAACAAGCAGTTTGCAAGGGCTCCCTTTATTACACATCCTCACATCCTCACCAATACTACTGTTTTTTGTTTTTTGTTTTCTGTTTTTTTTTTTTGTTTTGTTTTGTTTTTTTTTTTTTTTTTTTTTTTGGTAATAGTCAACCTGACAGATATCAGGTGATATCTCATTGTGACTTTGATTTGTATTTCCATCATGATTAGTGACATTGAGAATTTTTTATATACCTGTTAGTTATTTGTATGTCTTCTCTGCAGAAATATCTCTTCAAGTCTTCAGCCCATTTTTAAAATCAGATTATCAAGGGTTTTTCACTCTTGAATTGTAGGAGTTCCTTATCTCCGTGTTGGAGGTTCAACCCTTTTCAGATCTCTGATTGGCGAATATATTCTCCCTTCCCATTGTTTCCCTGTTCACTCTATTGTTTCCTTTGTTGTGTGAAAGCTTTTTACTTTCATGTAGTCCCATTTGTTTATTTTTGCCTTTTTTCCCTGTACTTTTAGTGTCCTATTCAAGATAGCACTGCCGAGTTCAGTGTCATAAAGTTTTCTTCTAATTTCTTCCAAGAATTCTATAGGTCCAGGTCATAAGTTTTTAACCCATTTTGAACTGATCCTGGTATATGACATAGGGTCCAATTTCATCCTTCTGCAAGTGGGTATCCAGTTTTTCCCAGCATAATTCGTTAAAGGTACTATCCTTATGCCTGATACCCTTGTCAGAGATCAGTCCACTATACACGTGTTGGTTTACTTGTGGGTTCTTTATTCTATTCTGTTGGTTTAGACATCTGTTTTTTACCAATACCAAACTTTTAATTATTGTAGTTTTCTAGTATATTTCCAAATCAGGAATTTTTTTGCCTCCAGCTTTGTTCTTTTTTAAGATCATTTTTGGCTATTCAGGTTCTCCACATGAATTTTTAGATTTTTTTCTAAATTGGTGAAAACTTCTGTCTTAGTCAACTTTTTTGCTGCTGTAACTAAAAGATCTGACCAGAGCAATTTTCAGGAAAAAAAAAAAAAAAAAGTTTATTTGGGAGCTCACAGTTTCAGAGGTCTCAATCCACCGACAGCAGGCTCCATTCCTTGGGTTCAAGGTGAGGCTGATCATCATGGCAGAAGAGTGTGGCAGAGGGAAGTGGCTCACATGGTGATCAGGAAGCAGTGAGAGACTCCACTCTCCAGATATGAAATACATACCCCCAAAGCCACGGTCCCAATGCCCACCTCCTCCAGTCAGACCCCACCTGCCTCCACTTATCACTCAATTAATCCCATCAAGGGATTAACTCACTGATTAGATTAAGGCTATAACAAGATCATTTCTCCCCCAAACATCTGTGAGCTTTTGGGAGTTCCTTTCACATCCATGGAGGGCATTTCTTTCTTCTTCTTCTTCTCCTTTTCCTTCTCCTTCTCCTTCTCCTTCTTCTTCTCTTCATCTTCTTGTTTCTTTTTTCTTTTTTTATTGAGATGGAGTCTCACTATGTTGCCCAGGCTGGCCTCAACCTCATGATCCTCCTGCCTCAGCCTCCTGAGTAGCTAGGATCACAGGACCACTGGCATTTTGATAGGGATTACATTGTATATGAAAACACTATGGGTAATATGAACATTTTAACAGGATTAAGTCTTCAAATCTTTGAAAGCAAGATATTTGCCCATGTATTTTACCTTATTTCTTTTAGCAACATTTTATACTTTTCAGTGTACAAGTTTTTGGTCTTCAGGGTTAAGTTTATTCCAAAATGTTTTATTATTTTTTATGGATATCTAGATGATATTTTTCTGATTTCCTTTTCAGATAATTCATCATTAGTGTACAGAAATGTAACATATTTTGTATGTTGATTTTATAACCTTCATATTTTATTAATTTATCAGCTATGACATTTTGTGTGTGGAATCTTTGAGTTTACTACATTTAAGATTATGTGATCTGTGAACAGATAAGTCTACTTTTTCCTTTCATGTTTGGATACCTTTTATTTCTCTTTCTTGTCTAATTGATCTGTCTTAAATTAATAGATTGAATCAGTGATCAAAAACCTCTCAACAAGAAGTCTGGTAATAGCTGTCGAAACTGGTGGATCCCACCAGACATTTAGAGAGGTAACACTAGTCCTTCCTAAACTCTTCCAAAACATGTAAGAAGTGAACATACTTCCAAGCTCATTTTCTGAGGCCAGCATTACCTTGAACCAAAGGCAAACAAAGATACAGCAAGAAAAGAAAACCATAAACTAATATTCCTGAGACCATGTTGTATTGACCACAATACAATAATGGTTCAACAAATTCAAAAGCACATTAAAAGGATCGTACACCAGTGACCAAATAGAATGTATCCCTGGGATGCAAGAACGGTTCAACAAGTTATTAATGGTGTGAATATACTTTGTATACAACCAGAGATATGTAAAAATGTGCTCTATAAGTATAATATGAAATGTAATACATTCTGCTGTCATTTCTAACAACTTAGAATAAAAAATAAATTTGAAAAAAAAAAAAAGAATGGTTCAACACAAGCAAATCAGTTCATGTACTACTCCACACTAGCACACATCAACAGAATGAAGGATACAAGTCACATGATCATCTCAATAGACGAGTGAAAGATTGACAAAATTCAATATCCTTTCATGATAAAAGTTCTCAGTGAATGAGATACAGAAAGAATTTACCTCAACAGACTAAAAGTCCTATTTGAAAAGCCCACAGATAACATAATACTCAATATTGGGGGGAAAAAAAATGAAGGCTTTTCCTCCTAAGAGGATGAACAAGGCAGGGAAGTCAACTCTTGCCATATTTATTCATCATAGTCCTTGAACTCCTAATACTCCTAATCAATTTAAAAATATTTCTTATTTCATTTCAAATTAAATATTTGTCCATTATAATCATCACCATTTCTATTCTTCATACAGTCTTCCCTGTACAGCAGCAGGAGAGATCCTTTGTAAGAAAAATCAACCTTAACCATCCTTAACCATCCTGCACATTAGATTTGCCAGGAACATTTAAAAATCCCAGTCCTCACTTGTCACCAATAAATCAGAATTTCTGGATGGGAGATTCAGACATCATTATTTTTCAAAGATCCCCCCTTGTCACCATTCTTCCAATGTACAGCCAACTGCCGTCCCAGAGTAAAAAACAAATTTCATAATTGATGGTACTTCTTAAAGTTTGATATTTTTGAGAATTGCCCAAGGACCTTGTTAAAATGCAGATTATGGTTCCATAGGTCAGGGTGACAACCAAGTTTCTGCCTTTCCAACATGCTCTCGGGGGACATGACACCATGTGCCCTTGGGTCACACTGGAGGGGGCACTAGACCCGTGTGTTCTGATTCCTGTTGTCAGTCTGATTTCCCCCACTGCTCTCTCCCTTGTCCAGTCCACCTTAGTGTCTTCTCACCATTTCACGAGTAAGCCACACACACACACACACACACACACACACACACAACTTCCCCTCTTCAGTATTTTTCCTGGTTCTTCTTCCTCCCCAATTCCCTTTTTATAACTGCTGCTGGTTACCAAGCACCACTGAGGAGGGAGGTGGGTCCCTGGTCCTTTCTACCTCTTACCCTTAGGATCTGTGTGCCAGTCCACCCTGGCACTCGCTATGCAAAACTGACTCTGCAGTCCTGAGCAGCGTTCAGCTGTGTTTCTCTTCGTCGGTCCTGTCTCCACCAAAATATATTATCTGTAGCATAAGGATTTGGTGAAATAATCAGTTTGAATAGTATGAACACTGTGTCTTCCTTAATATCTTGGAAAAATAAAAAAGCATGAAACTTCCTGAACCCAGCTTCCTTCTGGAACATTTCCAGTTTCTTCTAAAATGTAAAGCACTGGTCCTTGTCTACTTGTGTAATGGTTTGATCTCCTTCTCAGATCACTAGTTAGAGGGCAGGTTTATTGACAAAGCTGCCAAGCCAATCTTCTGCATCTCACCAGCTGGATACTCTACACTTCTACTTCTTGATAAGGTTTTTTTTTAGCATTTCAATGTTTAAAAATTGGAAATTGAATTCCTTACCGCCCTGACCTTTTACAGCCCATTTTCTATGATCTCTATGATCTCTTTTTTTTCCTCAAAAAAATCTCCCTTAACTTTTGCTTTTATCTAATACTTTATGGCTACAAATTTGGTTACGAAAAAGAAATAAAATACTGAGATTTACTGAGAGTTCCACACCCTGCTAAAGCATTGTCTTGATTAACTAGCACCTTCTTAACATACAGTGCAAAAATGCATATCCCAAAAGCCTGTTGTGTTTTAAATAATGGGTCTAGGAAAACAAGAGCCAATGGGATTTATGCAATTTGTTTTCTAGTTGAATTGTTCATTTTAAGGAAAAAAATCTTACCCACGTATTTAATCATAAGAATACATACCTACATTTGCTATTTAACCATGAGCACAGATAAGGACATTAACTGTCACTTTAGTCTAATTGGGAAAGTTAAAATCATCAGTAGTTTAACTTAACCCTGAGCACAGCTGGTTCCCCTCTTTTTGGATGAGAGATGAGGCACATGAGCCACACATCTGGGTTGTGAGCCCCAGAGCTTCAGAGACAGATTTGTGTCAGCTTTGCTAGGGTTTTCCTGGACACTCACAGCAAGAGGGAATCTTGAAATTCTCTTGTCCTCTCTCAAGACCCACATGGTCCACACTGCCCCTGGCCCCATCTCCTGTGCCAGGAGGTGAGGCATTTTTATCTCCACAAAAAGCTTGATAAATACTGAGTCATCTGCATGGATAACTTTCCTTACATGATGTATTATTTTTTCAACCACGAAAAAAATAATAATAATAATTTAAACTAGGAGCAGCAGCCCAGAAGTAATGAATAACTGAAGAAAATAATTAGGGTATGAGAAAACTTGCAGCAACAAATTGCCCCACACAGAGTGGGGATGAAGGGAAAAGGATGTTACAAGAAATTGCAAATACCAAGGGGAGGTCTATTTTTAAAGGAAACTTATGAAACACCTTATAATTCATTTTAATTGCTTCTAATTTTAGATAAGAAGTCAATGTGAGATCCATGGCATTTTGGTAAAAAAAAAAAAAAAAAAAAAAAAGTTGTGTGGGAAAACAGGTTCCATCTTTCATGGGAGAAATAGATGAAGACACAGGCACCCACACTGACATTGGACCATAGGACAGCCATTTCAGTAGGACATCACAGTCAGGTAGTAAAGACAATTGTCCTGGTGCACTGTGTCTAGGGAAGATGGGTACAACAGATATCAGTGAGACTTGTAGCTTAGTGAACAAGCAGAAAATAGCAGTTTCCCCCTGCTGACAGTGAACAGATCAGTGCTGATTGCAACCCACCCTCCAACAACATTCCCAGAAGGAATCACTCAGCCCCTTTGCTTTCCATAAGACCTTCTTGCAAGTGTTCAACCTGTATGTTAGATTTATTTTATGGCATTTGAATATATGAGGTTGCATCTTACGAAAAACAATTTGAACTTCAATCTTGATCTTCAATGGAAAATTCCATAATATTCAACCCAGTAAATCAGGATAGAGGGGATGAGAGGCAGGACTCGATTATATATATGTATATATAATAGATGGACTCAATACCTTTATTTTATTTATTTATTTTTATGTGGTGGTGAGGATTGAACCCAGCGCCTCTCACGTGCTAGGCAAGTGCTCTGCCACTGAGCCACAACTCCAGCCCCTCAGTTTGATTTTCCAAGTTATCTTCTCCCTTCCCTACCCTCGGGGAACTATGTAATATGCCTAAACTGTTTGGGCTGGGTCTACATCCCCTCTACTTCCTGCAAAAGACAGAATTCAACAAACTGGTGAGGAGTTTATTATTGAACCAGGTTACTATCACAAGAATGTGGTTAGAGCCAGTCCTGAGGAAAGAGAAGGTTTGGTGTGATCACGGCTGTGAAGCACCTGGAGAACCCTGGGTGTCCTGTCTCCACCACCGCTGCACACCAGCTCAGGTGCTTTGGAGAATCTCTCTGAGGCTCTACTTCTTCCTTAAACAATTAATAGTTTATCTCTACCTGGTTAATTAAGATTAAAATAAAAAGTTACGTAAAAGAGCTATGGTGTCTTGAACACAGTAAACTGTGTTTTCTATTCTTCAGCTGGTGCCCACCACCGCTCAGTGCCTGTCCACCCCATCTTTTAGGAGCAGCCTAGAGAAAAACCTTCCACTCTCCCAAGTCTTTCATCTCTTAGTTCTGGCTATTTATACATGCCATGTTGGGATACAATAAATAAAGTCTTAATTATTCCTAATGATTATATTTGGCTTATTTGTCTTACAGAAAAAATCTTTATTTTAATAAACAATAATACTTCTTTCCAAAATGGGGGGGGGTATAATGGTTGAATTCTAAGTATTTGTTAAATTTTAAGAATTTAGTCAAGGATTAATCCTCTAACAGAGAGGTCCACGAACTTTTTATTGGGAGGCCAGAGACTACCTAATGTAGACCTCAGGAGCCACGTGGCCTAAGTCCACCCCTGCAGCTGGAGAAAAGCTGGAAATCACATGTAAATGAATAACCACAGCTGTGTTCCAATAAGCTTTATTTATGGATTCTGGATTTAAGCTTTATGTCATTTTGTGTTTCTTCTTTTGATTTTTTTTTTTAACCATTTAAGAATGTAAACACCATTCTGAGTTCCTAGAGCTGTACAAAAACAGGTGGGCAGCAGGATTCGACCCAGTGGCCAATGTGTACTGACCTGTCCTGTGGTGCTCAAAATGTAGCACATGAACAACTGTCAACCCACTCAGCCAAATGCTATCTGTACTCAAAGTTTTTTAGAAAAAGGCCAAAACAAAAAGGAAGGAAGGAAAAAGACAGAGTAGAGAGAAGTAAAGGAGAGCTCCAGAAAGGCTCTCACACTTCTCCTCAATCAGGAAATCTAAGGTCATAGTCCCAATCACAGGGAACTTGTCTTGGTTTTGTCCCTACTTGTGCTTCCTGTGATACTCTGATAGATAATGCTTATCTACCTTTGTTGTCAGCCTTTGTATTAAAATGTGCACTTACACTTGCTATTCTGGGGACCTACACATCAGATGCCTGGCCCAGTTGACACACTGTGCCACTGAAGGCTGCTGGCATGATCTGAGGTGACCTGGCAGGGCACACCACCTTGCTTCAGAAATCATTCCTGCTGACTAGGGGTTGAACCTCAGGTAAGATAATGAATCTCACGCAGAAAGTCAAGGGTTGAATGTTTCCTCTCACATGTGGAAGCTAGAGAGAGGGGGGGAAAAAGGAATAAAACAGGGATCTCATGAAAATAGAAGAGAGACATGGAGAGGGAGGGAGGAGGGGAGGCAGGAGAAGCCCTGGGGAGCAGTCTGTCACCTTGTGCTGTGTCATATGAATCTACCCAATGAGTCCTGCTTTACGTATAATTAAAATCACTAATTAATAACAATAACAGAGAGAGGTCAGTAGAGTAAGCAAGTGGATCACAGGGACAGAGGCAGGGAGGGAAAAGCCAGGGACTGGGGAATGAAAGTGGTCAAATTACGTTCAATGCATGTACAAATATGGCATGATGAATCACACTACTATGTATGGTTATAATGCACCAATAAAAAGGTGATTAATCTCTAGCTGTTAGTTTTCTAGTGGGCTTATAATGGTCAAAACAACCCATGTGATCCTACCAAACAGTGCCTACTGAATCTCTGCCCTGCACTTCCTAACTTATAAATTGTAGTGAATCCTCCGTGTGTGTGTGTGTGTGTGTGTGTGTGTGTGTGTGTGTGTGTTACTAGGTATCAAACCAGGGGACTTTACCACTGATCTACACTCCCAGACCTTTTTTTTTTTTTTTTTTTTTTTTTTGTGGGTACCGGGGATTGAACTCAGGGGCACTCAACCACTGGGTCACATCCCCAGCCCTTTTTTTGTATTTTATTTAGAGACAGGGTCTCACTAAGTTGCTAAGTGCCTGGCCATTGCTGAGGCTGGCTTTGAACTCGCGATCCTCCTGCCTCAGCTTCCCAAAGTGCTGGGATTACAGGTGTGCGCCACCACGCCCGGCTTTTTTTTTTTAAATATTTATTTATTTGCTTTAGTTGTACCAATGCGTTTATTTGTACGTGGTGCTGAGGATAGAACCCGGGCCGCGCAGGTGCTAGGCAAGTGCTCTACCGCTGAGCCACAATCCCAGCCCACAGACCTTTTTTTATCTTTATCTTGAAACAGGATCTCACTAAGTTGTCCAGGTTAACCTTAAACTTGCTATCCTCCCACCTCAGTCTCCTGAGTAGCAGAGATTGCAGGTGTGTGCTGCTGTGCTCAGCTTTTGTAGTAAATCTTAAATGAGAGGATTATGTATTTCAGATTTCTAGAAGAGTGACTTTAAAAATTAAGCTTATTCTCATTGTCTTGTTCAACGAACACATAAAAATCTGGTATTCTAAAGCAAGTTTCAACAGCAGTAGAATTACTGTACCCAGAAAGAGTACTGAATATGTTCCAAGTGGACTGGTGCTACACAGGCTGATAAGCAGGCACAACTCCTATTGCTTGAAGCGATGCTGTTGCTAATGGTGTCCAGGGAAGTAAATTACTTGGCGACATATTGGTGGGTCATTTTTCATGAGACATGCAGAGGAGGGAGGAAATATCAATGCCTGCCAATTGGTTTGGATTTTTATCAGAATTGGCAAGGGATTCTTATTTGAACAGAAAGAAGAAATAACATCAAGTAAATGTGTGGTTTTAAAGAGAGAGAATAAGAGCAAAGACAATTTTGTTCATTTTCTTGGACGCTTAATAACTAATTTGGCTCTTGGTTTGCATTAGAAAAAAAATACTAGTTAAACACAAGGTAGTTCAGTTCTGAGTCATAGGAAGTTCTGTAGTGGAGGGAAATTATATCATGTGGTTTTATGATCTGCTGGACAGTAATTTCATTTAATAAAGACACAGATGTATGCTTTGCCACATAGAGAAAAGTTTTCAAGTGTTCCCATCATAACTTTGATCAGTTTTTAGATTTTAGCTCATCTGGCTTATTTCTCCTTTACTCTTACAAGAAATTTAATTTTGTAAGATAATAAATAAATAAACTCCATGGAAAAGCCACTTTACTTAGTTCCTCTAAATTTGTAGACCCTTCCCAGAGCTAAAATCCATGCCAGAGGACCAAACCAATTAAAAGGAAGAGATTTTTAACAACCTGGAAAACATCTTGGATATAGGTACTTCCATTCAAAGAAAGACAATGGCTGAGCATAGCATTAGGGAAGGAAAGCAATATTTTTTACTGAAGTCATAAAACCAAGTCAAATGTCTAGTAAAAATTATACTATCTGTTAATTCTAATTCCTTGTGATAAATGATATGTTCCTTAGGGAACATGTTTTCTCACTATAACTTCGTTATGTCAAAATGAATAAAAAAGCATGAATAATTAAATGTATGTGTCCAGGACTTCCCATTTTACCTACTGCCTGTAAAGAGCTTGGGAACTGTCACTCCCATCCCTGCAGTAAGTCAATGTGAACGGTCTGAGAAGTAATGGCTCTTCCTGGACATGTAGGACAGGTTTCATGGCAAACTGCCACTGCAAAATCTGGGGGAACGGACCCTGATGCTGCCATCCCTGAGTGAAGCTGTGGACTGGGAGGGACTCCTAACGGAAATTTTGATAAATTCCTGGAGATGGAGAATAGCCTGGCATAAAGAAAGTCCTGGGTGTGTGTGGGGGGGGGGGGGGGGGGGGGGGGGGGGGGGCGGGGGGGGGGGTTCATCACAGTCTTATAGGATACCACATTTTCCTGTTTTTTGTCCGCCAGAAAACACACAAAGATCTTATTGTGGATATTCAAAAAAGATGACTCTGGCTGTGATCAGGCAAGAATAAACATTGTAAAACACACCTAGGGCCTGTTCATGGCCAAACCTACTCTCCTGTAGGAAAGAATTTGCCAGAGCTTTATCCCATGTAGTAGAAGGTCATTGTTCTGGCTCAAGCCCTCTCTTTTAACTTCTCTGTCTAACCTAAAATGGAGAAGCTAAGAAACACTTGTGAAAATCACAGCCCAAGATGACAGGCCCACTAAAATACTGAGATTTAAACATAGGGTTATAGAATGTTTTCTCTCCCACATACCTTCCAGGACACCAACGGGACTCCATTACAAAAGCAGAAGATTACATCTCAATGAGTACCAAGATGTAGACTGTATGGAAGATGGGCTGCTTAGGGAAGCCCAAAGAAGTCAAGCAAGGCAAAAACAAAGGATTCAGATTTACTACAGGAGGAACATTTCATATCCAGACCATTAACACCAATGAAAGAAAGAAAAAGAAAAGAAAACCTGACCAGCTAGACTTTATCTTATCTGTGAAATAAAAAGTTCAGATAATTAAAACATAAAATATAGAGTATAAGAAGATATTTTCAAAACACATACCTGATAAAGTACTTGTAGCCAAAATATGCAAAGAAATGTTAAAATCAACATTAAAATAAGCAACCCAATTAAAGACTGGACAAAAGATCTAAATGGGCACTAAGGAAGATATAGCGATGGTAAATAAATATATTAAAGATGGTAATGTAATATTTCATTAAAGAAATGTAAATCAAAGCAATATTCCCAATAGGATGGCTAGATTTAAAAATAATAATTATAATAATAAAAACGTCAATTTCTAACAAATATATGGAGCACGAGGAACTGTCATTAATTGTTGAAGAGAATGCAGAGAGATACAGTCAATTTAGAAGACAATTTTGGTAGTTTCTTGAAAAGCAAAATAAGTCATGCATTTGCTCCTGGTGACTTGGGAGGCTGAGGCAGGAAGATCTCAAGTTCAAGGTCAGCCTCAGCAACTTAAGAAGGCCTTAAGCAACTTAGCAAGACTCTGTCTCAAAATAAAAAGAACTTGGAATATGTATTTGGTTATATCAGTAGTCAACCTCCCCTGGGTTAAATCCCCCAGTACCAAAAATAAGTGAGCGTGTGTGTGTGTGTGTGTGTGTGTGTGTGTGTGTGTGTTGTGTGTTGGGGGGGGCGTGTTCTTGCCATATAATGCAGCAATTGCACTCATAGATATTTACCTGCTTATTTTTAAATGTATGCACACACACACACACAAATAAAACCTTCCATATGAATGTTTATAGCAATTTATTCACAATTGCTTCAAACCATAATCAAATGAAAGTGGTGTAAAAGAGGAAATTTAAGCCCATTCTTAAAGCAGATGGAGAGATGGCCAGAAGTATCTCATTCACGGTCAGTGATTCATGGTTCAGCTGGACCATCAGGGGCTTGGAAGGAACAAGACTGGGAAATTGGTCATGAGGGTGTCTTGGGAAAAGGTATGTGGGAAGAGTGTAAAGATACTTGTGTCACATATGAAGGCTCACCTGGGACTGCCTTCAGCAGTCCACCTTAATTGGGTGGATAAAGTTCTTTTTATGGGTATCAGTCAACCTTGTTTTTCCAAACACCCTTAGCCTTGCCCAGTGACTCACCAACAGAGTGATTCTGACAGCATGATGTAGATTATATGTGTGCTTAGCCACATGAATGTATACTCTCCAAGGCTGACCCAGCAACACTGCCCAGCTTCCAACAGGAGAAGAACTCCATTAAGGCATTCCTACCAGGACTGGCCAGGTACCTAGTAGCCCACTGCCGGGGTGATTACAAGGGACACGCCCCTCAAAGAAGGACAGCATAAGAATAAATAGATACTTCTAGGTACAACTGGAATTCTAATGTTTTTGTCTAGCTGTGAGATAGTTTTTTCTTTATTTTTTAAAATTTTTTATTATTCTAATTTGTTATACATGTTTGCAGAGTACATTTCATTTCATATTACAAATAAAGAGCACAATTTTTCAAGTTGCTGGTTTTATATAAAGTATTTTTATAACAATTGTGTCTTCATACATGTATTTAGGGTAATCATGGAAGTTAAAGCTAGAAAAAGTGTCTCCATTGTCCTTTATGAAGAAAACCAAAACTCAATAAGCCAGAGAACAAGCCACTGATGATGCTTCAGTGACACTTAAATTCTCTTACTTTGTTAATGAAAGATTAAATTCATGCATCCCTATTTTGAAGGCTTATTGGTTTTACATGTAAAGAACTTCAGAAATCATCATCTCTTTAGTTTATTTCAGTGATCCTGTTTTTAATAAATAACAGGAGATTTCAGCTTAAACAAAAAGAATAAACAGATACTTATTATGGATATAGATTTGCCTTCTTAACTCTAACATTTCTACCACAACCACCATCCATGAACTTATAAAAGCCTTATTCAGAGTCCTGATATTATGGATAGCATAGTTCTGACCAAAGCCCTCATTTTACACTACATAAGGGTGGCAATGAGCCTGCACTTAGTTACGGTGCCAGCTGGATCATAACACCTCACAGGACTGTAGCACCTTGTAATTTCACTAGGATATGATATGTTCTCTGAACCTGCAGCCAACATATGGTGCTATTTCTTCTATGGCCAAAATTCATGATTCTGGGTATCAAGAGGTGGAAAATAAGAATGGCTCCTCAGACCAGGAACTCTAAATATCCATGAATGAACAGCATATTCAATTGTCATCTGGATAACCTTGATTTGTGCTGGGCCAGAGGATTTCATTACCAAAGATGGTGTGCTTCTACTGAAAGACACAATGATAACTCTGTTAGGAAGAAAGTGGTAACTGCTGAATTCCTTGCTGAGGGCAAAGTGGGTAGTGGAAGAGGACAGGCATGAACACCTGCTATGGCTACATGGCCCACTGTAAGAATGAAGACTGTAATAATTACAGTATTTCTTATTTTAATGGAAATGTAATTGTGTAGACAGTTATTTGCTGCTTAAGAATGAAGACACACTCTGAGAAATGCATAGTTAAGTAGATTTTTTCATTATGGGGACATCATAGAGTGTGCTCACATAAACCTAGTTGGTGCAGGTCACCCAACATCTTTTGATGCAATCCAAAGACGCAGTCAACAAAAAATGTATGAGGTTGGTATCAGCATAACATAGTATACTGTTTGACAGTAAACCTTCTAAATATATGCTGCACTCTAAAACAATGTAAAATGTATAGTATACTAATACATAAACCAGTAACATTTATTATCATGTACAGTATATGGTTTTATGTGATTGTCAATTCAGTAAGTTGTTTATACCACCACCACAAACACAGTGACACAAAGTTACGGCGGCTATGACATCACTGGGCAGTGGGAATTTTTCAGGTCCATTATAATCTTAGAGGACCATCATCACCACCAGCAGTGTATAGGTTCTTCCAACCAGCTCCCACCATTGCATAAGCTCTAAGTCTTAATGTAAATGTTTTATTAATCATCATCAGACTGATGCTTCTCTGAATGTAAACTTATCCATAAAGTATCTTACTCTTCACTCTGAAAGGATGAATCAAAATACCAAATGCAAAAGTCAAATGCCCCAAAATTCATAGGTAGGAGGAATTTCACTATTACAAAGTAATGTGTTCATCCTACAATCCTCTTTTTTCATAGTCTAGAAATAAAATTTTATTCATTTTTTTCTTAACCAAGCTCTTATTTAAAACCACATAGCATGCTGAGAGCTTCCAGCCAACAGGAAAGAAAAGGTTGGGACTAGTTTGGGGTGAAACCAGGACACATGTACTAGGAAGAAAGAACTGTCCCCATGAAGGAAAAGATCATGAGTTCAAATCAACCAAACACAACTCTTACTTGGAACAAGCATCTCCTGGTCCATTGAAGGGACTGGGATAGGGTGTAGCAGCAGACTGCTGGTTGTCTGGCAAAAGATTTAGTTACGGACTCAGGAAGCTCATTCGATCTAGACCCTGAAAGAACACAACCTTTTGTTGCCTATTGGTTGTAAGACTTCTGTAATAATCATATTTCATTTACCTGAGAATCCTGAAGCCTTGTCCTATATCCAAAATGTAGTAGTTAGACATATTATTGAATGAGAAAATAAATTATTGATTTTTGAAGGCAGGCTAAGGGCAGGCAGGACTTGATCATTTTAAAGGTTGATACTATAAATACTTGCCATTTGCGTAGACTGACTTAAAATGTGTTTCTTAAATTGTATCAGTAGTGTAAATGATATCATTTTGTCCATCCCTGTCCATGTGTGTGCATACACACATATCTTTACATACATATCTATATACATATAACATACATAATATGAAATATATATATATCAGTAAGGTTTCTGCCAGCTGTTGTGGATGTCTATGCTCTAACATCAAACACACACACACAAAACACACACACACACACACACACACACACACACAATCTCTCTCTAGATCATAGATGTTTGTACCTAGAACTTACGAGTATATGTTAATCCTTTTGTAGAATAGGCAAAAGGAAGTTTGACTTTTCACAGCAAATTATTACAAGCAAAAAAATAATCCAAGAAAAAAAAAAGAAAATATCAAGAAAGTAAGGATAATGAATTTGAGGAAAACTAGATGCTAGGAAAGGACCTTAATTTTTTTTTTACCTAAGCACAAATAGTGAACTCTGTCTGCCTCACCTTCTCATTTGCAGGTCTAACCCTCATTGGTTTCTAACCCAACTCAAACTAGAAATGGAATGCATCACTGTAGTTACTGACTTTCACCCTCATAAAATGGTATCTACTGTGCCAAAGAAACTCTATTCAGATTTGTGCATCCTTCCTTCCCCTGGCCTCCCTCTGTACACACAACTTTCTCTTAATCCTGACCCCAACTCTGCTGGCTCCATCTTTGATATTTTGCCTCAAGTTCCCTGACTCTGGCTCACCCAATCCTGACATTTGTGTCATCCTCTCTAAAGGGCTGGCCTTGTTCTTCACACTTTCAGACACTTTCAGTTGATTTCAGATGTGCCCTGTACCTCTGTGCTAGCCCCACCTGCCATGTAGCACTACCAGCCCAGTGTGGTCTGTTGCTTCTGTCACTGGTCCAATTCTCTACTCCCCAGATGCCTCCAATGTGAACCTGATATGGAGAATAACACTCCAGATACATTTCCAGAAGGCTATTAAACACCAATAGGAATGATAAATCTTGTGCACTACAGTTCATATGTTCTCTTCATATGTTCTCTTGGTGGAACAAACTCCATCTCTCAGAGTGATTAATTCAGACGTTTTCATTCAGATACATACCCTACCAGTCCAGAAGAGTCTTGAGCTTATCCTTCTGCCTCAAATATATGTGGTACAAGAGTTCCAAATGCACCTGCAAACATAAGCATCTTGACATCCTTCTCCATTAGAAGCTTTTCTCAAACATCTTGATGTCTTCAAATGAATTTGGTCATGACTGACACAGTTGGCTTTCCACTTTCTGTATCTCAGAAAGAGGAGAACTAACTTAACCTAATGTGCCCAAAAGAAGAAAAAGAAATGGGGGAGGGAGGAGAATTGTGCCACTTCTAATGGACAACAGAGAAACACTGCCTGACACCAGTCTTGAAACTATTTGGTGATGTTTGCCTACTAAGTCAATATCTCTGTTTTGGATGACTAGGAATTAAATAGGGAAAACTCTCTCTCATTCCACAAGAGCACTGGAAAAAGTGGTCCTCCAGGTTAAGAGTGATTAGAAATACTTTTTTCAACCCTAAAAAGTAGAATATTAACACTTATGTTTAATAAAAGCTACTTCCAAAACATATTTAAATAAGACTCAAGGAAAAGTAAGCTAGTGATTTCATCCATTATAATTTTTAAAGGAAGAAGAAAATTGGTGACTTGAGGAAGAAAATATAATAATGTCCTTTTATATTAGGAAGTAGTGGAGAGCAGATAACAGGATAAACAGTAGTCTCATGGTACATTATGTGATGAGACTTCCAGTACTACAGTCAGAGCCTTCACTAGGAAGTTTCTATAGGACTTGCTAATTACTTTATTGAGCTCCTGAGAATTTCAACAGACCCTACAAGACTAGAGACAATGTGTGGACATAGTGGTTCCACAATTTAGGAACAACTGCCCAGCTTTACTCAAGAAGAAAAGACAACCTAAATAGTCTACCAAATGAGTCTTTTTAAATGCATTAAAGACATTTAGCATATAGTCAGAAACATTCTGCATAAAAAATAAATAAAAACAAAACTATGGAGCCATGTGGGTTTTTTTGTTTTGTTTTGTTTTGTTTTTTTGCTGATCTTGGCAAAACTACCAACTTTTAAAGGACATATAATGCCAATCTTACAAATCTTTTCCAGAAGGGAGAGCACTTCCCAATTCCCTCTATGAAGTCAGCAGTTCTCTAATTTAAAACAAAATGAAGACATTCTAACAAAGAAAGAGAACTTTAAAACGTCAATAAATATTAGTAAATTGATACAACAATATATAGCAAAGAGTCATGCAGCACAACCAGATGTAAAATTCCTGGGAATGTATGGCTAACTCAACATTCAAAAACCAACAAATGTCATTCACCATACTATCACATGAAATAAGAAAACCTTTATATAGAAGTAGAACCGTCAATAGATGTAGAGAAAGCATTCACCAAGTTCAACACATATGCATGGTAAAAATTATCCGCCACAGAAGGAAACTTTCTTAAGTTGATTAGATGATCTTTTAAAAACCTACAACTAGGATCATAATTGATAGTTAAGGGCTATTCACACCTTCCTTCTAAGGGAACTAATAGGGCAAGCATATTTATTCTATTTTTACATATAATTGCATCATGGATACTAATACTTGCAAAAAGGCAAGAAAAATAAATGAAAAGCACACATTTGGAAAGAAGAAAAAGTATCATTATTTGTAATTATATATGTAGAAATGGATAAAGAATCCATGAAAGGGGAGCAAATTTGTGGGGCATAAGAGTAAGATTTTCAAAACCTATTTTGTTTCTATATCCTGGTAATAAATGATTGAAAATTTGAATTTCAAAACTTTTGCAATTAAAATACAACTAATAGCATTAAAGTATGATATAATAATTGACAAATTTGATAAATATTTGTAATTCATTACAATAAAAAATTACCCAGAGAAATTTTAGAAGATATGAATTAACATAAAGATATACCATGATCAGAGAATGACTCATACTTGTTGAAAGGCCTATTTGAAGTTCCACCATTTGATCTATAATTCAACATGATTCCAATAAAAATTGAAGAATTTGGGGTAGATTATTCTAAAATTTACATGAAAATGCAAATGTCTTAAAACAGCCAAAACAACTGTGAAAAAGAACTAAGCTGGAGATATTACCCTGCTTGATTCTAAGACTTACATTCACCTGCAGTAAACAGAAAGTGTAATATTGGCACAAAGTTAGATGCATTAGATAATGGCACAGAAAAACAGAGGGTAGAGCCTACAAATGTACACATCTGTATATTGTCAACTGATTTTTGATGAGAGTGCTAAGATAATCTTCAATGGGGAAAGTAGCCTTTGCAAAATGAGTACTGGAAAAATTGGTTACTCCTATGTAAAACAATGAACCTGGACACTTACTTCATTCCACATATAATAATTAACTTGAAAAGTATCAATAATCTAATGGAAAGGCTAACGCTATAAAACTTTTATAAGAAAACAGTGGAGAAAATGTTGGTGACTTTAAGGTAGGAAAGGTTTCCAAATTATAAAAGGAAATAATGGATAAATGAGACTTTATCAAAATTGCAAGCTTCTACTGTTCGTTACCTATTATTTAAAAATGATAAGACAAGCCACAGACTGGGAAAAATATTGGCAAGTATATCACTGATGGAGAACTTAAATTTAGAATATGCATAGAACTCATACAACTCAATAGTAAGAAAATGCAAATCCCAAAGAAAACAGGCAAAAGATTTGGATTGATAATTCACCAAAGAATATCTACTGATGGCAAGAAGTGAACACATGAAGAGATGTTCAACAGCTCTGGTTATCAGTGAAGTGTAAATTAAAACCACAATGCAATGTGAAGCCATAAAATATGCACTCAAATCTCTAACATTAAAAACTCACTCTAACAAAAGTTTGCTGATGCTGATGTGTGGAGCAACTGGAACTCCCCTGTATTGCTGGTGGTAAAATAAAATAGTACAACCATTTTCTTAGAATTCTGATAGAATTTTTCAGACTTCCTTATACCACTCTGCTACTAGACAGCATGTCCACTTCTGGGTTTCTACCCTAGAGAAATTATATACCAGTTCCACATAAAAACTTGATTGTACACAAATGTCAGTAGGAGATTTATTTGTTTGGGATGGTTTGTTAGAAACTGGGAACTAGAACATCCCAATAACAATAACAACTGAATTAATAAATTGTGGTATGCTTTAACAATAGAATACTACTTAAAAATTTTTATAGCTATTGAAACATATTTTATAACATTTTATAAAATATATAAATATATAAAATAAATGTCTAAGTGAAAGCAGCCAGATCTTCTACATAATGTGTGTTTTCATTTATGTAAAATACTGGAAAATGCAAATTAATGTATAATGACAGAACGCAGATCGGTGATTATTGGGGGATGGGAGTAATAGAAGAGCTGGACTATAAGAGATTTTTAGAAAACTGTAAGGGGTCTAGAAAAAGTTTATTTTCACTCTGGTGATTATTTTCCACATGTTGAAATTTACCAAATTTCTATATTTACAATTCGTTGGGTATCAATTATACCTTAAGAAAATTTTGTAAATAGTTTATAAGACAACCAAACTGAATAAAACTTATTTTTTTTAAAGTTTGAAACTTATTATTAGATAACTTGGGTAGAATACAGCAATAAGAATATAGCAAATCTATTGCTCTGTAAAAGGTCATTACCTCCTTTTTACTCAGTACATTGATGCTACTTGGAAGAGATCATCTTGAAGCTGCTGTAAGCAGCACCATTCCATCAAAGAGTGCACTGTGTTCCATATTTGCCCAATAAAACTAGGAAAGAAGACACTTTTTCTAGGGATTCTTACTGAACCTTCCACAGAACCTGGGCCAGCCTTGCTTGAACTATGGCCTCTGCTGGGATTCAATGAGCCGTGGGATGGAGTTCAGCACTCTTACCCTCAGGCTTTGCAATTATTTACTGAAGAAACAAGATAATTGAATAAGACTTCCATATTTTTTTAATGAAATACATGACAAAGCCACTTAAAGAAGGAAAAGTTTACTTTGGGTTCATGATTTCAGAAGTTCAGCCCAGAGTCAGCCAACTCAATTACTCTAGGTCCTAGGTAAAGTGGAGAATCATGGCGGAAGAGCATGGTGGAGAACTCATGGTGGCCACAAAATAGAAAGCGTGAAAGGAAGGGACAGCAGGGAAGAGAAACTCTTTCAGAGCAGGTAACCAGTGACCCACCTTCTCTAGTCATGTCCCACCTGCCTACAGCTACCACATACACAATCAGACCATTCAAACTAGGTTGGACTGATTATGTTATAGTTCTCAAAATCCAATCATTTGACCACTGAATATTCCTGCATTAACAAGAGGGCTCTGGGGGAAACACCTCTTATCCAAACCATAATGCCATCTGAACTCCTGAGTTTTTACTGATAGTAATAAATAGGTCATTATCTCCTAGTCTAAGGTCAGCCATAGGGATAAGAACTGTGGACTAAAATAATTGGACATATTGCTACTATAGAGAAAGTTGCTAATAATTTGGCATACCTTTGTGAAAATGAGTAAAATAAATGAAGGTGGAGGAAAAAAGGTAAATGTAAAAAACATGCACATGAAACCATACCTTCCTAGATGAGTTGGCAAAAAGTTCCTTAAATCCCTATTTCAGAAGTAGTTACAAACATGTCAACTAAATATTCATGTAACATATCATTTTGTCAAAACCAAAATACAACAGAGATAGCAACTTCCAGAATCAGCTTCTGCCCCCAGGACTGGCAGGAACAAAAGGTAAGTGTTGGCCAGCCACTGTAGAGTTAGAAGTTCCCCCCAGCCATCTCAGGACTCACCTATGGTGCCTCTGAAGAGTTGCACTGAGGCTTGTTCTGGGAGTCACAAAGGTCTCCTGCAGGGTAGATGTGCCACTATAAGGGTTGTATTCATAAGAAGAGCTAGAACATAGAATGATAGCCCCTTTTGTCCTCATCCTGCTTATCATCTTGTTGTGCAGAAACCAGCAGGAAGTCAGCAAACAGGGAATGAGGGAAATATCATTTGCAGAACCATTGCATCAGTGGAGCGACTAGTGAAGGGTAGATTTGGAGTCGAAGGACAAGATCAAGTTGAAGGTCTATAATCATCACAGAAGCTTCAGTAGTGATGGGTAATTGTTAAGTGAGGAGTGTGGATGATAGGAATCTTATACTAGCAGAGCCACAGGAGCACCTGATTGCTTGGGGTGGACCTGACCATACCAGCACCCGTTTTGCCCAGGTCTATCTATCTATAACAGTGAGTCTCAAACTGTGACCTCTGGACCTCTGGCAGACTATAGGGGACAGTCTGAGGGGTTGTAAACTAGTGCAAAAATTCAAACTCTTTCTTGTGATCATGTAGTGAATGATTTGCAATTCTATGCCCTTTTATCTCTACAAAAAAAAAAAAAATGAAGGACCACTTAAGTAATATACTAGGTGAATTATGAAGAATGGCCAAAATTGAAATTCATAGAACTGAAGTATGAACAGAGCTTGCCAAAACATCTAAATCCATGTTCTAACAAGGTGTCTGCATGACACAAAATCTTCTACTGGGTTCGTGCAGATTTTTGGAACTCCTGTGCAACTCATTCCACATCAGGACTGCCATTCAATTCTTGATTCATTCAGAAAATGGAAATAGAAGGTGGGTTGGAGTCAGTACTATGGGAACAAAAATTTGAAAGACACTAATTTAAGCCCTAAGGCCTTTCACAAACAAGCCTTCTTTCAGGAGTATTTTAGAAACTTTAGCCTCAGCACTAATTTATGATTAGTTATGCTGCTAATACACTGGGTCGTTTCCATAGCATAATCAAAGATTCTCCTTCCACCTGGTATGTTGGTTCCGTGCATCTGACTAGCTATCTGTCTCAGAGCCCCCACCCAGCACTTAGGATCCCTCCTGTTGCTGGAGACCTCTCCCTTCCAGCTGGATTCAAAGCTGTTTTGACTCCTGATCAGACTCTTACCAGTGCTTCCTCCACACAACTGGCCTCTGCTTCCTAAACTTTTACCTGCTTCCTAATGCTGTTCCAGTCCTTCTTACCACCTGAAAACCACTACTGCCATGTCCCCAATTAAAAATATTACCAATGCCATAAATATTTATTGTCATATACCCATGTTATGTCACCTTAGATATCTACCCAAGTCAGAACTGAAGCATGCATTTGTCATGATTCTTTGTTGACACTATATTAGGCAAAGGTGGAAGCCAGTTGGTAGATGTCTATACCCCTTCTCTACCTAATCACTTTCATTTTCCTCCCATTGGTCAGTATCAAACTGCTAGAATGACTTGAGGTTAAGCTTATATGTATTATAAAATACCTATTAACCTCTCCTTGCTCTGATCCCAGATACTTACTGTGTTATTCAGCTTTCTGTCACTATAACAAAATACCTGAGATAATTAATTTACAGAGAAAATGTTTATTTTGGCTCATGGCTTTAAGGGTTCCAGTCCATGATCAGGTGGCCCTGTTGCTTTGAGCCTGTGGTCAGGCAGCACATCATGGCAGGAGAATGTAATGAAGCAAAACCATTTACATCATGAGCCAGGAAGCAAAGAGAGAAATAGGAGCACCACAGTTCCCTTCAAAGTCATGCCCCTGATGAATAAAGGACCTGCCAGTAGGTCTCACGTCTCAAAGGATCCACCATAGTGCAACTTAGGGAACCAAGCCCTTGACACATGGGCCATCATAGGATATTTAAATCCTACTTTTATCATTTACCAATCACCTTCTGACCTGATTATAATTTTACAAATACGAATGTAGAGGGGGAAATATTCCCTCACTATAAAGTAATCATTTGGCTTTCAGGTATTTAAAAGAAAGAAATCACAAAGGAGTCTAGCTGAATATAGTGGTTCCAGGGTTTAGGCATCATCAAAGCAAGCATTAGAGTTTAGAGACTCTTTGGAGAGATCTCACCTACATTAGGATGCTTTATGGTTCCATACAGGTCTGGGTCATTCCTTTAATCTTGAGGAAATCATTCTCCTAAGCAGAGAAAAAATACAGTCTGAGTATAAAGACACCTTGGTGGACTGACCGAGCTCCCTTGCTGCCCACTGTCCTGCACTGTCACACCACAATTGCTGCCTGGAGCCCAAGAACTTCTGTGGACATCAGGGACAGAGCCACCAGTGTTCCAAGTTTCCTCTCAAGTTATCCCTTCAGTATTAAAATTCGGTTCACTGCATAGTGGCACGTATTATAACCTGTGCAGTTTTGATCCTCAACAAACTCCTCAGCTTCCTGTCAAAAATGATTCTCTCAGTGGATGTCTGACTGATCACCAATAGGGGAGAACTATCTAAAGAAATAAATCAATGTTTTGACATCAGTGATATTCAGTTTCCTGAGAATGTTGTTAACTATAAAGAAGGAGGCCAATGGACCAATGGACAGGAAAACCTCAAGATTGCCACAATCTCTCGTCCTGTGAATGCTGGGAATCCACCATGCAAGTGTTGATAGTTTAATTAAGGAAAAACCCACATGGATATATTGGCTGTGGACTAGCCGGTAACTTTGTTCACATATATTTATTCTAAGGACAACCTGAATTCATCTCCCAGTACTCAGTTTTCAGAGTAGACAGTTAATACAAGGGAGAGCTCAGAATTCTTGAACTCATCCCCAGCCTGTTAATCTTAACTGTGTCCATCAGATAACCCCATCATTCAGTTAAGACTCTAGATTTTACTAAGCCAAACACTGAGGAGATGGGCATTCTCCCAGGGCAACACATGTGACATCTTTTTTTTTTTTTTTTTTTTCTAATAATCTTTGATCCTGGGGCTGAAGCTAGTGCAGTTACAGCTCATGGAGCAAAAATGTTCCCTGGCATTGTTTTAGGGAAAAATTGCTTCCAGGCATCAGAGAGCAGCTGGGCTGTATTTTTTGTTCTAAGAATTCTGGCTACTTCAGAAATCTCAAAGATAGTGACAGTGATCATATCTAAAACCCTCACAGCATAAGAGAAAATTGCTGTGTCACCATAGTGAACATAACACTCGCTGGCTGAATTCAAGAATCACATTGCAAATTGTGATTTTTCTCATGTGAAAAATGGAGGTCATATTAGTACCTATTCGTTGGCCCAAGTGAAGTAAAATATAAGTATCCATGCTACTGTATTGAGTGTCTAATAGAAATTCTTTTTCCTTTCAAGTTGGAAGATAGGGTCCATTCATTTTGAATGTTTCACTGTCACCTGAGTTCACTCTCTGCAAATCATAACCTCATTGTTTTCAGGGATTACAGAGCCCAGTCCATTCTAATTTCCAAACATAGTTTTACATTTAGTTTGGAGATTTTTCCTGTGCCCAGCTTGGGATGACCTCAGGTGGGGAACCATGATGAGAGAAGAAGGACATGGGGACTAACTCAGTACTGTCCCGTGTCCTTCTGTCCCTCCCTCTCTCACTTGCCCTGCTGCCTCTGCTCCTCCGTGGCAGAGCCTGGGGACCAGAACACAGGGACGATCTTGCTCTTCTTTGCTAGCATGGATTTTTACTGGGTATCTGTGCCTTTCTGATGTCTCAAAGGGAAGACCCAGTTTCCCACTGCTCTTTTGCTGACGTGTCTTCATAAAAGTCAGTCTCTCCTTGGTTCCCAGCACCTGCAGATTCCCTCCCTTCACCCTCACTGCAGGCTCCCGCTTATTTATCTGGGCTCTGGTCTCAGCCTCCACTGCAAGTCCCTCGTCCAATACCCGTCCATTCAGGTCTTTCTTTTTCCTATCAGACTCTTCTCCTGTAATCATGGGCCTGGTGCCTGTGGCACTTCAGTCCAGCTGTCCATGGACTCACATCTTCTCCTGTGCCCATCTGACATCGTCTGTATATAAGTCAAAGAGGGGAAAAGAGACACCCTAAAAAGCTCTGATGCTTGATCTGCCCCAACCAAGGACAATCACATTTCTTCTTACTCATCTTCTTGTTGATCCAAGGTCAACTCCTGATCACCAGAGCCTGATGCCAGGGAGAAGAGAGGCAGGACCTGGCACTGGGTGAGAATAAGGACAAAGGAGACTAGATGGCGTTAGATGCCATGGGGCCATGGAGGAAAGTGATTCCACGGATGAGAGGCTTTGCCTCTTCAGAGCAGGGTGACACTGAGTGGGCTTGAGGTGGAGAACAAGGGCCCCCAAGCCTGCTGAAAGGGAACAGGTAAGAAGAGGCAAACAGCAGAGAAACTCTAACTAATCTCCACCCAAAGTGCACCCTGTATGGATCACCAGAGGAAAGATTAGCCAGAAGAAACAAATGGTTTGGATCTCTGCTTGGATTTTATGTAGAGGTAGATTTACCTTGAAGCTGATGGAACTAGGCCTCACTGGAGAGAGCTTTCCAAGCCCTTCCTTGTTTTCTGTGGACATGAGAAGGAGGCAGAAGGCAGAGCCTAGCACCAGAGGTGACTGGGAATCACCTGAGTGTTCTAATGGTGGCCCTTTCAGTTCATCTCCTCTCCTCCCATTGAGCGTCTCTGAGAGACTCCAGTAAGTGACCAGACCTTACATTTGATACCACTGTGTTCCCTGGGGACTAATGAACTGCAGCTTCAAAGCATCTGGACCCACAGAGCAGATTCTGAAGGGGCAGTGGGTAGAGAAAGGGGTCAGACAGTAGGGCCTGGCAAACATGAGCCAACTTGCATGGCAGGAGGAAGGCCAGGAACTCAAACAGGCTGCCATTCCCAGAACTGGCATGCCCTCCTCTCTCCAACCCGATGGAAGCCAGAGCCTTGTTAATAAAGATGAAGGAGAAATGATAGTAGGTAAGGTACTAGCAGCCTCAGAATGAAGAAAATAAAAAATAATAAATATATTTTATTTCATTGAAGTGAAAAGGGCAATGTTCATGAAGGGAACACTTTTCACTGTCACTTTTTTCTGACAAATGGCAGGTAAGGATATTTATATAAGCATGCATGGAAGTAACACAATATCTCCAAGATCAGTTTTCCCTTAGCCAGGTCTCTTAACTTCTGACTTGTAATTTACTTATCTGTAAAACGTGAGCAGCCCCATCAGCCATACCACACTGATTGCACCAAGGTGTTATTAAATGAGATCAAGTATGTGAAAGTGATATACAAACCGTGAATTCTGGTAGACCTGTGAAAGCATGCCATGGCTTTCAGAGTAGGAAGGTACTGGTGTTTGCTAGGAGTACCAGGAAGTGCAGAGGGCTGTGGAACTGAGCTTGGACATGACTGCACCGGGGACGGCCACAGCGTTCAGGAGAGTTTTAGAGATCTCAGTTTCAACTCCAGATTTGTCAGTCTTTAACTGGGTGATCTTGATCAAGCTACCCAATCTCCCAAGTTGGACATTCCTTCATTTACACTATCACATGCAACAGGAAATTCCTCATTGCTTTTTAGGTTAAGTGAAATAAGATGGGTAGAACTCTTAGCACAGAGACTGGGATGTTATAGGTGTCCAGTAACTGAGAGCATCAGCAGTGACTATGCTGATGAAGAAGAAGAAGAAGAAGAAGAAGAAGAGGAGGAGGAGGAGGAAGAGGAGGAGGAGGAGGAGGAGGAGGAGGAGGAGGAGGGGGCAACAGGCTGATTCAGACAGAGGTGAAGGGGAGCACAGTCCCCATCGTCCACCTCCCAGAGAACTGAGCTTTCAAGAGCAAGGTACTAATAAGTAGCACCATGGACAGAAGCAAAGAGGATTTGACTCCCCTCACCAAAAATCTTATTCTAATCTACAAAAGAAAGGACATACCAGATAATTTGTTAAAATATTTATTTGTTATCAACATTTTCACAATTAAAAAGTAGCATGTACCTCCTTGCTACTACCCTGGTAATTCTTCCATATGCGGTACACATGTATTCAGACACGTATTCCACAAATATTTTGAGAGCAACTTCTGTAAACTAGACACTGTGCTGGGGAGACATGATTCAACAAAGCAAGCACTGTCTCTGCTCCTTAGAGCATGTAGTCTAATTGGAAAGATACACAGTCAAACAACTAATTACAGTAAAATGCAATAAGCACCAGAACAGGAGAAATTCATAGTGTTAAGGGACATAGAGCAGAGGGATTTTATTGTTTTGCAAAGGGACAAAAAGATCTCCCTGAAGTAACAGAGTTTATACATATTTGAGAAGTTAGCTAAGAAAGGGAAGGCATTCTTCTGGCAGATAAAATGCCCTGTAGGGAGGTGTCTCAGGGAGAGCACATGCACATTGTGCTGGTTGTAGGGAAGAGAAGAGGTGGACAGGGAAACATGGGCTTTTCTCAGCTATGCTAAAAAGTTTTGATTTTTCCCCGAGGACAACAGGAACCTCTGAAGCATTTTGAAGAAGACCAAGATTACCAAATGTACAATTATGATTACTCTAACTGGCACCTCTTCCACTTTTCAAATGTCAAATGTTTGCAAAACACAGCTGCCAGCTTGTCACCCTCATTCAGGTCCTGCCTCAGTGTCTTTTCTTTGAAGAATCACCTGATTTCCTGAGGTGATACTACTCACATTCCCTTCAACCTTTCAGAATGTTTCCTTGGTCTTTGGTCCCTCCCTGCTAGAAATTTCTGTAATTTATATCTATGTCACACAAACTTTAATCTCAAATATAAGACACTCGATGTGACCATATACAGGTGCCCTATACAGGTCTACACCCTGTTCTTGCACTATGATGGTATCACAATTCACTAGTGATTTAAATGGATCAATGTTAGCTTTATCACCAAAGGAGAAGCTATTCCTGTTTAGAAGCTATAAATGGCAATGCAATTTATAATCTTGCTTTCTCAGAAGCTCATAACCAAGTTTCTGTATTGTACAATGTCACAAAATGCTCAGATTTGTGCCTATTTTAGGAATATTTATGAGGATAAGATAACAACAGAAGAATAAGTCTCAGTGTTTGGGTTATTGTGAGAATTAGTTGAGAAAATTGAACCACTTTTTTCTTAAAATATATTTTTAGTTGTCAATGGACTTTATTTATTTACTTATGCAGTGCTGAAAATCAACCCAGTTCCTCATGCATGTGAGGCAAGTGCTATACCACTGAGCCACAACCCCAGCCCTTGAACCACTTTTTAAAGTAGTAAGTACTATATAAATAGGAAAATTTGGTATACATTTTTTAAAATGCATATTTCAACATGGTTTTTTGTATTGACTATTAGCTGTCTGCTAATGGTACCTAGAAACATATTTACAAAGTAAACCTTTTCTGGATTAAAATCATGTATATATGTTTACATTGTCAGTAAGTATATAACTTACAAACTGAAACTTAGTATAATGAAAAGAACATGGGACCATGAGTCAGCAGAATTGGTTTGAATGATGAACCTATACATTGCTTCTTCCTGGTGTGATGTTGCTCAAGTTCTCAAATTCTCAGGGCTTCTGTTTTCTCCAGATAAGAATGATAACCCACTACCTCATAGTATTGTAGTAAGAACTAAGTTAATGATTATAACAATGTTTTTATAAACAGCAACATTCTGGCTTATTGTAAATGTTAAGTTTGTTGTTTCCATTGATCTACTAAAGGTCATAACATCAATAATAAGGTATTATAAATCATGCGTCAAATGTAGAAAATTCCTCACCCTAATCAATATATTATGCAAAGCCTGTACTGACTTTCTTATTGAAAAGCACTGCTGATTTAAAGGTTAGGACACACAAAACATGAAAAGCCAGTAAGCTGAAGCACTCCACAGGAAGAAAGGCAGGCAGCAGGGATGGTGAATAAATGTATATCACAGTGTAAAACTTATGTATATAAGTTTCCATCAATATTATGTTACAGTCAAAATTCTTTTGTGTACTCCAACTTGTGCAAAACATTCAGATGTTAGAAAGCCAACATAAGCAATTGAGTTATGGCACATTTACTTATTTTCCAGAAACTCATTGAAAGCCACAGTGGGTCCCCTTAAAAATTCTAGATCCTTGAAATAACAAAGAGAGGGTATGGTTGTTACTCTAAAGAATCCCATAAAGGCAAAACTATATAGTACAATATGATAAATCTCAAAATAAAGATCTGCATGGAGTACCTTTACAACAAAGGAAGACCTCCTCTGAGAAACAAATGAGAAAAATTTCAATCTGAAGAAGCATGTACTATGTCTTAAAGAACAAGGAATCTTCTAAGCAAATGGGCAAAGAGTTAGATGGAAGGAGATTCCAAATCAAGGGAAAAGCATGTGACATGAAGTCCCAACTTATCTAAGAGAGTGGGAAGTTGCTGGGTGGTGATCATGACAGAGAGAGTCACAGTCCTCTTTAATCCTTCATTTTATTTAACATCCAGCTCTTAAATCTTCCTACCATTCTTGAAAGGGAGAATGACTCAGTATGATGCGACTGATGCTGACACCTCTGCTTTGCTTTAATGACATGCTAATTATTACAAGTACTCACTAATTAACTACATTATGTGCAAACTTTACATGTTCAACAGGATGCCAGATGGGGTATTTTCCCATCATGTTAACTTTGGCTGATATCTTAAACCTGAAATTAAAGAGTGAAAGGTACCCAATGTTCTAAAGACAGATACTGGACCATCTAACAGGTGGTCCAGTAAACAGACTTAGCAAATGTTGGGCTGCACAGAGGGCACAAAAAAACGCATGTTGGGCTTGGTGATTGATAAGAAGGTCTTAGAGCATTATCACTTCCTTAGAAGAAGCATTTCATCTCAGTAGACTGGGTCTCAGAAATCTTGAACGTGCCCTCTAATTTTGGAGGACATTGGACCTGGAACTGACTCATGGCCCATACTCCAAAACCATCTAAGGCAAAAAGTTTCTTAGATCAGGTTGGCATGACAGAAAAAGACATGATTGGTTAGAGGGAAAATCATCTAAAATTTGATACTGCAAATGCTGTATCAAAAGTAGAAAATCCCTTCCTAAAAGATCTTCACATCTTGGCTCTGCTTACTGAAAAGAGAAGAAGAATAGTTTGTAACCTTGGGGATTTCTGGAGTTCCAAGGATAAGAAGAGATGTGGGCACAGGAAACAGCCCCGATGTGAGTCAACTGAAAGGGGCCCTTTGCAAAAGGCAGGTTTGGAGAAGTAAGGAAGTTGTTTGGAATACATTTAAATGGACTGAGGGGGCTTCTAAGCAGCCAGCCATGAAAAGATGACCCCCATCAAACAGTAGCAGATGCAAAATCCACAGAAGCAAGATCCTCTGAGGAACATGAAAAGAACCCAAGAGAGAAAAGTGGGTCTTCCTTTGAGACATCATAAAGGGAAGGATACCAGGTAAAAGCCAAGCTAGTGTGGAAGAACAAGCTCTGCCCTGTGTTCTGGTCTCCAGGATCTGCCACACAGGAGCAGAGGCAGCAGGGCAAATGAGGAGAAGAGGGACACAGGGACACAGGACAGTACTGAGGAAGTTCTCATGTCCTCCTTCCCTCATCAGGTTCTCCACCTGAGGTTATCCCTAGCTGGGCACAGGAAAAAAAAAAATAAAAATAAAAAAAAAAAAGCAAAACTAATGTTTGGAAATTAGAATGGATTTGGCTCTGTATTTTTTTAATTAAAAAAAAAAAAAAAGCAAAACTACATTCACACTTAAGAATCAGAAAACCTCTGGCTGCCTGCTTGGAAGTTCATGCCGGGAAATGAAGGAGTCAACAGAAAAACTTTAAAAGAACAAAGGGAAGGGGCTGGCAGTATAGCTCAGTTGGTAGAGTGCTTGCCTTGTACGCAAAAGGCCCTGGGTTCAGTCCCCAGCACCACAACAGAAAAAAAGGGAAGAAAACAAAAACCATAGTTGTTTCCTACTCACACCCTACTGAGCCCATAGCATTTGATAAACCTGTTATACATGAAGCATCTCCTATAAATGGCATCAAATCCTATGAGTTCTATATTATCATTCTAAATTTATAGACCATGAAGTCGAGTATCTAGGTAAGGGAAACAGTTGAGATTACTTCCCACCCAGGTGGGTTTAAACATAAGTGTTTTTTTTTTTTAATATTTATTTACTTTAGTTGTACACAGTGCAATGCATTTATGTTTACGTGGTGCTGAGGATCGAACCCGGGCCGTGCACGTGCGAGGTGAGCGCTCTGCTGCTGAGCCACAACCCCAGCCCCTAAACATAAGTTTTCCTAACTCCCAGCCTTGGACTTAATGTATAAGTTATTTTCACTTCTCATTATGCATATTATAAGCTGAAACTCCTGTTAATATTAAACAGTTCTTGTTGTGAAGGTCTTTTACATTTTACTAAAACTAAGATTCCAGAAAAGGAGGTGATAAATGTATGGCGAGGACAAAGAAGATCTAGGAAGCAAATAAAAGCTGATGTCATTGGCTCAGCAGTTCTTTCACAGACTCCCCCTATATTCTTCAAGATATGGCTGGTGTGTTGATTTGACAGGTATATATTGAGTTTCTCCTATGTGTTGGGCACCATGTTGCCAACAAAGACACAAACATGAAGGGGGCTTCCACCATCATGGGGATACAGGAACTGTGGGCTCTACAGACGACCTTCTAATCGCAGTCCAATCTGCTATGTTTTCTAATGCAAATGGGCATGCAGAGAAATGGGTATGTGGCCCTCACCTCAAGGTCACAGAGGGCTTCCTGGAGGAAGTGATTTGTCAGCTGAGACCTGAAGGATGATAAGGGCATGCACAGCAAAGAGGATGTGTAGCTGTTTTGTCTACAGGGAGAAGAGTAAATATGCAGCCCTGGATGCTGGAGAGGGTATGGCAGCCTCAAGGCACTGACAGAAGCTCTCAGAAGCTCTCTTGGAACTCTAGGAAGAGAAGGAGGAGAAGAGGGTAGAAGACAACTTCTGACATCATATTAACAATCTGACTTCTGAAAAACCTCTCTCTCTGAACCTTATCCAAACCACAGTTCTGATCCAAAAAAGTTGGGGAAATGGGAGGGAGGAAAGAAACCAAATCTGGTGGCCACTTTCCCAAAGTTTCTCTTTCCTCACCTGCACTTTCCGCTGGCATGGGTTCCAGAAGGGACCAGGCATCAGGGACACAGGTGCATCGGCATCTAGATAGACACCCATGATCCGCCACGCCAAGGCAAAAAAGTCTGGCCATGCACATTCCTAAAATGCTTGGAATTAGGATAGATTCCCCTTCCCATTTTGAATCAGTGAAACAATCTTACTGGGTTCAGTAGAATACAAATTTATTGACGATTGATGAATACTGCATTTTTTTGCAATGCTCCAAAGCTTTTGGGCTTTCTGTTGTTTTGCTTTGCTTTGTACTGTTTGTGTAGAAACAGAAAAATGCTAAACAGAGACACAGGTCTAGGATTCCCTGCTTTATCATCAATCTGTAGCTAAAATATCTCATTTCTCTGTTATTCCTACACCTCTTCCTTTCACTTCTTTTGATTACCCTTCTTGGGCATTATAGGAATAGAGTGAGAAAATTAGCATTGAGCAATAAATAATGACATAAAGTACCACCCACTGAACTTCCACTCGGGCATAATGCTGGGTGGTTTGCATATGGTATCTCACGTAATCCTCTTACCACGCCTATGACAGGTAATGGTATCTTCACTTTGCAGATGAGGATCTAAGGCTCAGGAGGATTTACTCAGAGATCTCCCGACTCTACAGGTATTTTCTGTTCTTTATTACTCTAGTGCAGTTGGAAATATTCTTCAGCTTCTTTACTCTTTTACCCACGGCCAGTCTCATATGGATTGTACTAGAATAAAATGAGGTTGCTTTTCTCCCTATCATGGAATGTGTTAGCTTGAGAGAAGATCTGTTGTATTCAAGTGAAAATATGCAGTACTGCATCCATATTCTTTATCCATAGCCTCAATTTTTGATAAAGGAGCAAATAAAAAATTTTCTTTCACTCCACAAATCTATTTTTCATTAAAAGCAGACATTCCCTCAAGTAATATTAAACATTGGGCAGGCAATCAAAATATATTGCCAAATTCCTTTCTTAATTTGGTAGGGTGAAGCTATTTCTAATTCCCCCTGACAGCAAGTTTTCTAGGCTGACAATTGCTCAGCGAAATTTGCATTATAATGCATTCTCCAAACTTAGGAGGTTTTGCAATAGGAAAATTTGAATTTTCAGATCTATAACCGCATGAATGATATCATTGTAAGATGAGGTACATGTGAAAGACCCTATAAACTCTAATACATAGTAAATAATGCTTTATACTTGAATTTCTACTGATGATTATCAAACATTCAGATTTTGCTTAGGGATTGTCTCAATGAATGTGATGATCTCAGAACAGAGAACGTCTTGCAAGGTATGAGTGATTTTGCAAGTAAGATGCAGATAGACTAAAAACCATTGCCTTTTGTATTGCAATCTCTAACATTGATGAAGTGTCTTTGTTTATCTCTAAAATGATTAGACAAATTGAAAATATGATCTACCCCAAGTAACCTAAAATATCCTGCTAGTGTGGATACGGTTTGTGCTGGGAGCTTTCTCCCCAGTGTAAGTGTATTGAAAGGTGGTGGAATCTTTTGAGAAGAGGCCGAGTGGGAGGTAATTAGTTCATGGGCACCACCCTTGGAAGGGATTCATACCTGTCTCACAGGAGTGGAGTAAGGTCTATTGGGACTAGATTAGTTACCATGACAGTGGGCTGTTCTAAAACAAGGCCACCCCACGTGTTTGGTCTCTTCCACACATGACACTGCACTGACACGTGCTTCTGCCATGTGAGGCCATCTGCTGTGCTGTGAGGCACCATGAGGACCTCACCAGGTGTGACTGCCCACCCAACCTCCTGAACCACCACCCAAAGAGCTTTTCCCTTATGAAATACCCAGCCTCAGGTATTTTGTTATAGCAACACAAAATGGACTAAGATAGGCTTCAATCCTGAGATTTAGCCTAGAAACTAGAAAAAAAGGAGAAAGAATTGAGACTGAATCTGAGCTCATGGGATTAAGAACCACCCCTTCTTCTACCCACTTCCAAATTACTACTAGACACCTGGAAATAGAGGAAACCTAAGGTGACAGAAAATAAGAAAAGTATACACCAAAGAAAAGAAAAGAAAGGGACAGTTGGGCCATCTCATATTTTCTTACAATCTTTAATTTCAGTTTTATTTAGGTATAACTGACAAATAATTATATATATTCAAGATGCAAAATTTAATGTTTTAATATGTTTACATTGTAAAATGATTTCTGTAATTAAGCCAATTAACCTGTTCAAATACGTAAGCTCGACTCTCTTTGCAAATTTCAAGTATATAATCTGCTATTAACTATATCCATCAAGTTGTGCAGTAGGACTCCAGAGTTATGCATCTTATAACTGCAGTTTGTACAATTTGACCAACAGCTTTCTGTTACCACCATCCTCTTAATCGCCCATAACTACCTCCTATTGTTTCTATAAGTTTGAGCTTTATAGATTTCACATGTGAGAATATACATTGTTTACTTTTCTGATTTTTGTTTATTTCACTGTGGGTGATGTCTTCCAGATTTATCTATATGGTCTCCAATAGCAGAACTCCCATATATTTTTTAAGGCTGAATAATAGAAGAGTACTATATGTTGTGTACATTTGATATATAGCTTATATGTTTTGATCTATATCATGTATAATCACAATTTCCTTATTCTCTCATTTGTTGATGGACAATGCAATTGTTTTTATATCTTGGCTATTGTGAATGATGCTGCAGTGAGCATGGAAATGTGAATATCTCTTTGAGATCGTGAAACTGTAGTTTCTCCACTTCTGGGGGCAAACGGGGGTCTGCATAAGCTGTAGGCCTCTGCCGCTGAGAAAGCCCATTATTGTGTTAGCAGCCAATCAAGGCCCGGATGCCTGCCAGCATCAGATCCAAGGACCAGAGTCAGCAAAGCCGGGCTCTTCTCCACTACTGTCAAGTAGCCTGTTGCAACTTTGAATGGAGGACTGTGCCCTCCAGTGTCACAGCAGACCCCAGCAGCTCACTGCCAATTTTTTTCCAGTCCTTGTCTCACAAATCTGATGAATGAAATTCATGCACAAGAGAAGGCAAGAGTGAAAGGAGGATTTACTCAAGTGTGAAGAACAGAAACAGAACTCTAACATTGCAAGAAGGGACCCAATAGTGAGGTAGTTATTGCTAGGTAAGTGCTTATTATTTCCATTCTGTTCATTGTTTCATGGCTGTTTTGTAGACCCAGTCTTTTTCCTTTCTTCCTCCTTTGCCATCTTTATTTGTGATTTTCTTTTCATGTGGTGGTATTCCTTCTCTTTTGTGTATATTTTATAGAGTTTCTCTTCATAGTTTCTAGAGGCTCACACATTACATCTTATATTTATAGTAGTCCATTTTAAGCTGATAACCCCCTAACTTTTATCACATGTACAAATGTTATGATATTCCTCTTCCCTTCCTCACACTTTTAGATGTCACAATTTGTTTACATTGTGTATACTTTAATAAATTATCATAGCTGTAGTTATTTTAATAGCTTTTGAGTTTTAATCCTTATGCTGAAAATATAAATCCCTTACACACCTCCATTACAATTTTAAAGTATTCTGAATTTAACTCTATACTTACTTTTACCAGTGAATTTTGTACTTTCATATGTGTTCATGTTACTAATAAGTATTCTTCCATTTCAGCTTGAAAATTTCCTGTTAAAATTTCTTATGAAGCAGGTTTTGTGGTGTTGAACTCCTCAACATTTGTTTAGCTGGGAAATTCTTTATTTCTCCTTTATTTCTGAAGGACAGTTTTGCAAGTAAAGTATTCTTGGTTGACAATTTTTCACTTTCAGCACTTTGAATATATTATCTCCCCCTGCCTTACAAAATTTCTGCCAAGAAAACCACTGATACACTTATGAGGGTTCCCATGTGTTGTAGCATTTTCTATAGCATCTTAGTGGCATCTTCCTTAAGGACAGGGCAAAATCGGTACAGCCTATGGTGGTCTGCCAACAATATGCTGTCCTCAACAATGATGATTGGGAGCCCTGTGAACTAGGCCACGGTCCTTGACAGGATATGGAAGTCTAAATCATCCATGGGAAGCCTTTCCAAAGGTGACTATTCTGTCCCATGTCTTCCCCTCGGCCACCGCAGCTTGCTGTCCTTGGGTAAGTCCACCTGAAGTGCTAGAGTGGTAGCCAAAGACGGTAAGGCCCCCAGAGGGGGGCAACCTAAGACAGGCACACTCTCGAGTAAGATGGGCTCCCATCAATAAAACAGAAAAGGGGAAAAGAAATGTTGGGGACATTAAGAACACGTCAGCCAAAAATATGACTTCCTGATATATGGACTTGGCCTAGCCCAGGGGTGTTGCCCTGACACATGACGAAAAATCAAACCACCACAAGGATAGGCTAATGGCTGTTCCTCCAATGTGATCTGCTCATATTCCCTATGCTTCCCTATAACGTTTCTGTTGATAAAGCCCTCTCTTTTTTTCATGAAAGATATCATGGTGTTGAAAGAGTTAACTTTGACTGCGTAGGTTCTCCCATTTACTTGCTGTTCTGTTCTTTACTCATATATATGGCCACCAAATGTCGCTATTTCAATTATTTAGATTGAGACTAATTCTGTAAATTTAACCTTATTGAAAGCTAAACTAAATACATAAAGTAAAAATAAGAACCTTTTTCTATAAGTACTTAGTTCCTAGTTGATAAGCTTTAAGAGTCTTTTTGTGATTAAAAATGGATTTCTCTTACTTTAAGAGTAGATATAAATTCCTTAGAGTAAAAAGTCCTTCAGAAGACTTCAGCTTTGCCCCCTCCTTTACCTGCTTCTAGGTTTTATAAACAACTGCTATAAAAGAAAAACAATAGTGCTTTGAAATCCCAGACAAAGTTGACTTTTATCAGACAGCCTGAATGGTGTGCAGAGAAAACAGTTTCAGAGAATCTGTGAGAAATAAATTTTTACCCAGACTAATTAGATAAAAAATGACAAAATTATAATATGCCCAGACAGTCACATACAGGGCCTTGAAAAGGTGTAAATGACCTCAAAACCTTGAAATATATAAAATAAGAAATTTAATATGTCTAAAATGTAATCTATAAATTGTCATGTCTGTAATGAAATCACAAAAGAAAGTATAAACAATTTATACTGCCAAAAATTATGCTTAAAGACCTACAACAAAGTAAAGAGAGAAGATTCCACAGCCTGACTCGTGTGTCGTGTGTTATTTTTTCCTCATTGCTGCTCCTCTGCCTTCGTACTTCGCTGAGCACTTGCATTGTACCCCTTGCTGGAGGCCGGCCCCCAGCACCCATGTATATAATGAACCTCTTTTTTTCTAGCTGCTTTCTCTCTCTTCATCATTGATTATTGACAGTGTGGTAATGCCTTCGGGTTGAATTGAGTGAGGACCTTTCAACATCATATACCTGGATGTTTCTCTTTCCCAAATTTGGAAATTTTTCAACCATTATTTCTTTAAATAATACTCTGTCTCTTTCTTTTTATCTTCTTCTTCAGAAATTCTATAACATGACTATTAGAAAATGTCCCATAGACCTCCAAGTTTTCTTTATTCCTTTTCATTCTTTTTTTCTTTTTTCTTCTTCTGACTCAATGTTTTCAAATGACCCTAAGTTTATACATTATTTTTACTAGACTGGGTGTTTTTAACACTCTCAACTTCAATTTCATTGCACTCCAGCATTTCTATTTGCTTTATAATAAATTATTTCTATTTCTCTCGAACTTCTGATTTTTTTTCTTATATTGTTTTCCTGATATCTATTAGCATTCTCATGTAGCTCACTGAGCTTCCTTAAAACAACCAATTTGAATTACTAAATTTCCATTTCTTTAGGGTCATGTGCTTAAAAATTATTGTGTTCTTCTGTGGTGACATATTTCTCTGTTTTTGTTTGTTTGTTTTATGTTTCTTATTGACTTGTGTTGATGTCTGCACATTTAATGAAGCCAGTCACTCCTTTTTGATCTTACAGACTAGTTTCAGTGGGGAACAACCTTTACCCATGGGTGGTGTTAGGGCACTAGCTGGGCAGGTTGCAGTGGCTTTAGCTCCAGTCAGCATGCAGTGATGCAGCCCTCATGCAGCTCTGTCAGCTGAAGTTGACATTGGCAGCAATGTTCAGTGTTGCTTGGTAGCCAATGCTGTAAATGTCTGCAGTGGGTATAGAGGTTATTTGAGGTTTAGTTATTGAGGTGTCCAGGATTCTCCTGGTCTAATTTTTTCCATAGGGAACTTGTGAATTTGCTTGTGAGTGCATTTATAGTATAAATGGCTCTGGTGTCCTCCTAGCAGTCACAGAGACTGGGTCTGGTGCACAGGCACATGTGAAAGGAACATGGTGACAGGATCCAGAGCAGCAGTGGCACCAGACTTCAGGGTGCAGAGCCCACTGACACTTTGATAATAGCAGAGAGGTGTAGATGCTGGTGAATCAACCATAGCACCAAGGTCTGGAATGGGGCATGTTCAGAGCTACTGCTGCTCTGGGAACAGACCCTTCTGCTCAGTGGTGGCTCCAGTTTCCTAGTACAAGTCCTCACAGAGCAGCCACAAAGACAGGTTCTGGAGAGCAAGCACTTACAGAGCCACAGTTGGATCTAGGACACAGTGAGTTCCCTATGTCAGTAGCTCTAATAGCTAAGGTGTGGACACACGTGGAATAGCAATAGACCTGGGGCCTGGACTGCAGGTAAACGTAGATGACTATGGATCTGTTGCCTGAGGTACAGTGTAGCACACTGAAATGGTGACTTGGATGCTTGAGATGCGAGTCTCACAAAAGAGTGGCAGAGCCGTGGTCTCTTGCACAGCCAGGTACACAGCATGCATGTAAGAGCCTGGGGAAGAGCTAGCCTGAGGCAGCAGGGGCTCTGGTATTTGAAGAATGGGCACATGTGGCATTGCCACACAGCTAGGGTCTAGACATTGGGCACATGACCTCCCAAGGCTATTTTCATTGGTGGAAAGCTAATTGCTGCTTTGATGTCATTGAGGGTGGGGGAGTGGGAATGGGGAATGTGTCTCCTGCTTCACTCTTTTGCTGTGTCACTCCTTTAGCCAATTTCAGACTAATCATAAGTCAGAGTTAAACATTCACAGGAAATATCAATGGAACAGACAGTCATCATAATATCTTTGTTACCCTAAATTCAGAGCAATTCATTTATAGGAAGCTGTTTGGGGCAAAAATTTGCATTTCTTAGGTCTTAAAGAAGTATCAAAGAAAGTAGAGTCCAGACAAAGCAAAACTCCTATTTCTAAGATACTCCTAGCTTACACTAGGTATGGATAGGCTCCTTGCTAAATATGATCAAGAGTTGATGTGGCTATTTTGTAACAAGCAGTCCTGGTACTTAAATAAGCCTGCTATCATAAACATATTAAAGAAATACTTTGCCAAGAAACAGATTCCTGATTGAATATTGATAATTATAGCTCCCTTTCTACTTCACATCTGTAGCATAGCATTTACCAGCAAAGTAGAGATCTAACAGATTCTAATATGAATTACATAATATCTCACATAATTCTTACAATAAACAATTTAACCAGCTTTGGTCCTTTTTGTCAAGATGAATTGATATAAGAAAAAACAAATGTTGCACTTTCAACTGAGACCACTCTAAAAAAAATAGAACTAATATTTCTTTTATTAAATAGCTGTTTCAAGAAAGAGAATATGCATAACACCTTTGTTTTTATTTTTAATGAAATTCAAGAAAGGATTAAAGTTCTGAGAAGATTGAGACAGCAACTTAAAAGAAAAATTATAAAATCAAGAAACTTTTATTTGGAAATTTAACAAAAAATTAAGAACATAATTTTAAAAGTATAATCAGGACAATTAGAAGTTAATAATTATTTCAGAAATCATATTTGTGAGCTAAACTCAAAATTTAAGAGAGTCTCTTAGAAATAATAGGAAAAAGATAAAGATAAAAAATATATGAGTTAAGAAAGAGAAACCACTCATTCCTCTCTTCAGCTTTTGATAAGCAGAAGAAGCACAGGATCAAGATAATTGTCAAAGGATTAGATCCAACAAGTGGATTTCTTCTAAGGAAGAAGATTCTTCTAAGGTTGTCATCACTCTTGTCTTTGCAATAGAAACATGTTGGACAAAATGAAAAGCAGTGACTTTCCTTATACCATTAGAGAGCTGAGGTAGCAGGGAAACCACCACTTCAGTTTCTAGAAGTCCAGCACATCCACACAGACTCACCTGAGATCTGCTTACCTGCAGCAGAAGAGTTGAGGCAAGGGCCATTTGGAAACTGAATGTAAACTAGCATGAGAGTGAGAAAGAAGGAATAAATAAATTTTGCAACCAATCCACCTCTAATGGTTACTTTTAATTGTCAACTTGATTGGATTAATAGATAGCCATGATTAAGAGGTTTCTAGGTATGTCGGTGAGAGTGGGTCTAGGAATGATTGGCATGTGGGACAGCCAACTGAAATGGAGACCCTCCCTAAGCATGGGCAGCACCATCCAATAGGATGATGGCTTGGATGGAATAAAGTTGGAAGAACAAGGAAGCAGCAGCAGATGCCAACTGATTCTTCTTGAAAGGGTTCTTGATTGCTGTTGTGATCATCTGAGGATATCAGACTCTAGCTTCTTCACTCTTCCAAAGCAGATGCTGCTACAGATTCTCCAGGGAGTCTGGGACTAAGGTAGAAACATGGATCCCTCTTGTTCTGGGACTTCAACCTCTGGACTGTGCAGCTACTGGTTCCTCCAGCTCTCCAGATGGCCATTGTGGGCTATCCAGTTTCTGGTCGCGTAAGCCAACCTAATAAATCCCCTTTTTATAATTATACTTGCTGTTGATTCTGTTCCTCTAGAGAACCTAATACACCACCACAGAAGTCATTCCTAAATTGAGCTGCTGTGTATAGAGTCACTGTACTTACCACATAATCATCACATCCTGTTTCCTCAGTTCAAAAACTGGTTGATAGCTTTCATCACCTAATTGTCACTTGGTATAATTCTGTTCATCTCACTGTTTAAAAGGTACAATTCACCATTGGCATATGAATGTGCACACGTGTTGTCAGTATCTTTCCAAAGGTGGCTTCACATGGTTGGTTAAGAGCACTGAGGTACTACCAGTAAGTACATCTTGCATGAGTGATGCTGAGGACAGTGTACTGGATGGATAAGGAAACCACTGATAGCTTTCTAGAATGTCTGGACACGGAAGATTACATTTTGTAAATCCATACTCTGCAACAATGTAGTACATTGTCAAGTGTAACGTTTCAAGTATAATGCACAAACCTTTATCAACTAATATATTAACTTCTTTTCAGATGGGAAAAACATTCACTGGGCTGTCATGAAGAAGTGATGTACATGAATTTCGACTATTCAATTTTTAATGTATTTTCACAAGTGTTCCATGCATCCTTATCTTGCACCAAAGACAATTTAGTAATAAATGATTTTTTAAGTAATATTGGCACATTTTTTTGAAATGGCTTCACATAATGGTTGAAACTCACTTTTCTAAAACAAAACCAAAAAAAATCTGGACATTTATGCAATAAAATATGGTATGCATCTTTCATTTCCAGCCCTTTCCGCCTTGCTGTCTATTATAGAGACTAAAAGTTAAAACTTTGTTTTCATCCTTTCTATATTCCTGAAATACAATGCTAGCCAATGAGATGTGCCCAGAACCCTTCTGGTGATATCCTTTCCACTTACTCTTTTTTCTCCTGCTTAAGTATGAACTCAAGATAGAAAACTAAAGCATCTACCTAGAAACCACGTGGGACAAGCAGGAAAAAAAAACAACCCACATACTAAGGATGATGAGACAGATTACATTAAAAGGATTTGGGTGGGTTTCCTGATACAATCAAGTCCTGCCACCTGCCCCAGACAGCTTCCCACCCAGCTGTGTGATATAGCCAGGCAGATCTATTTGTTCAAGTCAGTGTTTGTCAGATTTTCTCATATCACTGGAAACCTTTCAAAATTATACACTAAGCCTGGTAAAACCCAGAAGGTAAAAATCCAGGGAACAATATATTGAAGAATTTTAAGTTTCTGAACAATGTAGGTCACTATAAATGAAGTGGGGAGACAAGTAAAAGTGTGAGTGAGAAAAATCCACTTGAACAACACAAATTTCAGAAACAAAACGTATAACTCACAAGCATTGATTTTTTTTTTTTTTTTTTTTGTACTGGGGATTAAACTTGGGGGCACTCAACCACTGAACCACATTCCCAGCCCTATATTGTATTTTATTTAGAGACAAGGTCTCACTGAGTTGCTTAGCTCCTCACTTTTGCTGAGGCTGGCTTTGAACTCGCAATCCTCCTGCCTCTGCCTCCCAAGCCACTGGGATTACAAGCGTGCACTACTGCGCTCAGCACAAGCATTGATTTTTGAAAGTGTAAATAGTCTACTTGAAAAAATTGCAAGAAAATACTAAGAGGTAACCTCACAATTGAAGAATAAGTAGCTGTGTTTGTCTCTCTTGTTTATAGCTCAATTGCTGGTGTTAGTGCAGCATTGGTAACTAATAGTGGTTAAAAAAATAAATGGGATTACACTATTTTTCCCTAGTGCCACCTGTCTTATTGTGAAATTAGCATTCACATATTAGAGAAAACATTTGGTCTTTGGTTCTGTGGGATTGGCTTATTTTGCTTAGCATGATATTCTCCAACTCCAGGGAGGGAGGGTATGTGGGGATGGGAAAGATAGTGGAATGAAACAGACATTATTACTGTATAGTATATATGTGTCTACATGACCAATATGATTCTGCAACATGTACTTAGAAAAATGAGAAATTATATCCCATCTATGTATGATATATCACAGTGCTTAAATGCATTTTATTGTCATGTACAATTAATTAAAACAAATAAACAAAAAATAAAAATAATTGGGAGTATTTGAATAGACTTGTCAGCATTATTGGTGAGCAAAAGCAAAAACAAGTTTTAAAAATAATGGGGCATTTTTTTTCCCAACCTATTAACTTTTCTTTGCAATAAGTAGGAAACTAGATACATATCACAGATATAAAGTTTAAATATGAAATAACACAGTTTCTAGAAGAAAACAGCTTTGGGAACTTAAGCCAATATAGGCAGAGAAAGTAATATGAATATGAGAAAAAATTACAAATTAAGATTCATTAAAATGAAGCATACCAATATTTCAGAAAACAGAATTAAGAGACAAAAATAGGTAAAGCTATAGACTGAGAGAAGATATTAGTATTACACATTCCAATAAACCACTTATATCTCCAGTACATAAACGAACTACAAGTAGATTAGGAAAAAGCAAAGAACACAATTCAAAATTGTACAAAAGATCTTGGACAGGAAGAAAAGAGAATTTTTGACTGGCCAAAGGATTTCATAAGGTGTTCAAGGTCAGTGAACACAAATGAAGGCTTTAATGAGTTATCTCCAAAAACATTCAGAATACATAAAACAACAAAGGACTGACAACAGGATGAGCTGATGAGAAAGCAGGGCAGTTAGAACTCTCTACATCGAGGGTGGACATGTAAACTGGTTTGGCAGCTTCTTCTAAAGCCTAAGGTATGCCTGTGCCTCAAAACAGCAATTGAACTTATTGGTGTATGCACAAGAGAAGTTGTGCCAGCATGCATTGTTCAATGCACAAAGTGTGCATAGAAATTGTATTCATAATAGACAAAACTTGAAATAACTAAGATATCCATCAAAGTAGCTATTATTTCACAAGCATATTCATTTCCTAGAGTACAAGAAAATACTCTATAGCAATAAAGAAGAAAAAAATTATGAATGCAAGCAACTACCGAGATGAATTTCACAGTTAAATTTCTATCTTTATGTAATGAGGTAATAAATCCTACTCTGGCTGTTTTAGTCAGATTTTGCATTGCTGTGACCAAAAGTCCTGATACGAACAAGTTAGAAGGGGAAAACTTTATTTTGGCTCATAGTTTCAGAGGTTCAGTCCAGGGTCCACTGACTGTACAGCTCTGGGCCCAAGGTGAGGCAGAACATCATGGCAGAAGGACATGGTGGAGGAAAGCTGCTTTATTCCTGATAGCCAGGAAGCAGAGAGAGATCCATTCACCAGAAACAAAATATAAACTCCAAAGGCACTGCCTCAGTGAAATACCTGCCTGCAGTTACTGCCCAGTCAATCTGTATCTGTAGATTAATCCATCAATGATGTTACAGCTCTCAGTATCCCATCTTTTCACCTCTGAACATTGCATAGTCTCACACATGAGATTGTGGGGAACACCACATATCTAAATCATAACACTGGCATGATGCAAATCAAGCAGAATAATGGGTGTGACAGGCTTTTATGTACAGTAGTCCTCAATTACCTGCACAGGATCCATTCCCAGAGCCCCAGTGGATCCCTGAAACTACAGATAGTATCAAACCATTTATATGTGCTTTCTCCTATGCCAACTTATGGTAAAGTTTAACTTAGAGAATAGGCACAGTGAGAGATTAACAACAAGTAAAAATAAAATACAGCAATTATTGTGATACAAGTTATATGAATGTCTCTCTCTCTCCCTCTCTCTCACATGTTGGACCATGGGATGATTCACTTCCTGGCTAGGACAAAGCAGGATGGGCCAAACCAATTAAAATGACAATTTGAAGATAGTGCACCACAATCAAGTGGGGTTCATTCCAGGGATGCAAGGTTGGTTCAACATATGGAAATCAGTAATAATTTCTCACATTAATAGCCTTAAAAACAAGAATCAGAGGATCCTGGGAAGATGGCCAACAGGAGGGAGGTGCTCTCTGGACACAGTTGCTGAAGGGCGAGGAGTGGGAAGTTTGAGCGCGTTACTAGCAGGTCTGTTGCAACTGAAGGGGAGCCGAGACATTCGTGCACCTCTGGACAGTGAGATACGGCGTTCTCCGGACCACGACGAACAGGGGGCAGAGTTGGAGCGGTCCACAGTCCGAAGCAGCACTGTCCGCGGTGTAGTTGCAGCTGCCTGATACCATGTCGGCAAGGAGACATCCACCCAGAGGCTTTGAAACCGATGGGCGAGGAGGGATAGAAAGAGACTTAGAGGCGTGGGTGGTGTCCACGTAGAGCTCTTTCGCACAGCTTGCCAAGCCGATCCCGCACACTCTGGACTGACACAGGGGTCTGCGGAGCTGCTGTTGAATGGGAGGAGAGCACCACCATCTTTGAGAAGTATAGTGGCTGACCCAGACAAAGGGGAAAAGACAGAGGGGAAGAACAGCTACAGACATCCAGGGAGCCGCCAGCGCTCTGAAGGCAGTGCACACCTGGGTGAGGCTCGGGTAACCAGCAGGGGAGGGCGTGTCTGAGGCCACAAGAAGCTACAACTGTGGGCGTGGGGAAAGGGTGCCTTCTGGAGGGTCCCCTTCCCGGTGCCATTCATCTGCTGACACACAACCCCCCTGAGCCACTCTTCCGCTGAGCCATTCTGCCACTGGCCTAGGGTGCAGCCTTGACTCCACTGACAGGGTCGCAGACTATCTGGACGTGGTCCGATGCAGTTGGCTTAAACTGGAAAGGAAAAAAGAGGGGGGCTTCCGAGGGCCCATTTTGTTTGAGACTTGGGGTTCGACTATTTTTTGTTTGTTGGTTGGTTGGTTGGTTTGCTTGTTTTATTGGTTTTCAGGTTTTTTTGTTTGTTTGTTTGTTTTTTCTTTTTTTTGGCTTTGTTTTGTTTTGCTTTTTTTTTTTTTTTTTTTTTTTTGCATTGATTGTCAGTGTGTTTGTTTGTTTGCTTCTGCTCCTTTTTTCTTTCCTTCTCTTTTTCCTTCTCACTTTTGCATCTTTTCTTCCTCCTTCACCTTTCATATTTGCACCCTGCCAGTGGATACTAAACAGAGGCAAAAACAAGTTATACGCAGAACTTGGGATTTCTAGAACCAGCGCAAATGAACTGGATAGCAAAGCGGTGTTATATATAGTTTACTCTCTATTTTCTTGATTCTCTCTCCCCTCTCTCTTACACCAATTCCTACTCTTTTATTATTTTTTTTCTTTTCAATCTTACTTTATATATAAATTGGTCTTTCCACCTAATTGTCTACTCCATTCTCTTTCTTCTCTCGTCTACTTCCACTAAACCACTTCCACTAAACCACTTCAATAGAACTCCCTTTTCATACTTTCCAAGAAAGAATAATTCAAGACACTTCCTTCTTCCTAAACATAACACCTCTGTATCCAATACTTGAAGCTATAAAACCCCATCAGAAGCGTACAGAGTAAATTGGAAATAATATCTGAGTTAACCAAATCTGTACATTGTGATCAAACTTGGATTTTCTGAATAGAAAGTGTTAGGTTTTAAAGTGTAAAGGAATTATAAGGGGATCTGATAGCATTGTACTACAGGAACAACATAAGGCTTTAAGGTAAAATTGAAATAGTCAAGGTCCCACAGTGCAAGAAGAAAAGACACACAAGCAACATGAAAAAACAAGGGAAGAAAGTGACACAAACAAATCAAGATACCTCATCAGCAGATTCTATGGCAAACACAGTTGGTCAAATGCCAGAGATGGAATTTAGAAATTACATATTCCAAATGTTTATGGAACTTAAGAATGAACTCAAAAATGAGATGAGGGAGCAAGTACAGGAGGCAAAAAATCATTTTGACAAAGAACTCCAAAAACAAATACAGGAAGTAAAAGATTACTTCAATAGGGAAATAGAGGCTCTAAAAAGAAACCAAACAGAAATTCCAGAAATGAAAGAAGCAATAAACCAAAATAAAATTCAATTGAAAGCATCTCCAACAGAGTAGACCACTTGGAAGAAAGAACCTCAGACAATGAAGACAAAATATATATCCTAGAGAAAAATTTAGACTATACAGCAAAACTTGTTGGAATTCAAGAACATAATATCCATGAATTATGGGACAGCATAAAAAGACCAAACTTAAGAGTGATTGGCGTAGAAGAAGGGGCAGAGTTTCAAGCCAAAGGAATGAGTAATTTATTTAACAAAATAATTACAGAAAATTTTCCAAACTTGAGGAATGAATGGGAAAACCAAGTTCAAGAGGCATACCGAACACCAAACTAACAAAATCTCAACAGATCCACACCAAGACACATTATAATGAAAATGCCTAATATACTGAGCAAGGAGAGAATACTAAAAGCCACAAGAGAAAGGAAGCAGATTATATATAGGGGGAAACCAATCAGACTATGTTCAGATTTTTCAACCCAGACCTTAAAAGCAAGAAGATCCTGGAATAGCAAATTTCAAGCTCTGAAAGAAAAGGGATGTCAACCAAGAATCTTATATCCAGCAAAATTGAGCTTTAGATTTGAAGATGAAATAAAAACCTTCCATGACAAGCAAAAGTTAAAAGATTTCACAACTCGAAAGCCAGCACTACTGAACATCCTGGGCAACATTTTTCATGAAGAAGAAGAGAAAGATAACAATGAAAATCAACAAAGGGAGATATTAAACTAAGGGAAATACCAACTAGAAGAGAAACCAAATCAAGCTAAAGACCATAATTCAAATAAAAATGGATGGGAATAAAAATCACATCTCAATAATAACCCTGAATGCTAATGGCCTAAACTCGCCAATCAAAAGACACATATTATCAGAATAGATTAAAAGAAATGACCCGACAATTTGCCGTCTCCAAGAAACACACCTCATATAAAAAGACATCAATAGACTGAAAGTGAAAGGCTGGGAAAAGTCTTATCACTCACATGGCTGGCGGAAACAAGCAGGGGTTTCCATTCTCATATCAATTAAGGTAGACTTCAAACCAAAACTAATCAAGAGGGACAAAGATGGATATTTCTTACTACTTAAGGGAACCATTCATCAACAGGATATAACAATCATAAATCTATATGCCTCAAATAATGGAGCACCTACATTCATCAAACAAACGCTTCTCAAGTTCAAGAGTAAAATAGACCACAACACAGTTATTCTAGGGGACTTCAACACACCTCTCTCACCAATGGATAGATCATCCAAACAAAAGCTAAACAAAGAAACTTTAAGCCTCCTTAAAACAATTAACAATTTAGACCTAACGGACATATATAGAATATTTCATCCCTCAGAAACAAATAAACTTTTTTCTCAGCAGCACATGGCTCCTTCTCCAAAATAGACCATATATTAGGTCATAAGGAAACTCTCAGCAAATATAAAAAAATAGAGATACTACCCTGCATTCTATCAGACCATAAAGGGATGAAATTAGAAATCAATGACAAAACAAGGATTAAGAAAAACTACTCCAACAACTGGAAGCTAAACAACATGCTACTGAATGAACAAGGGGTTGAAGAAGACATCAAAGAGGAGATTAAAAAATTGCTAGAGGTAAATGAGAACACAGATACAACGTATAGAAATCTCTGGGACACTATGATAAAGGCAGTAGTAAGAGGAAAAATCATTGCACTGAGTTCATTCCTTAAGAGGAAAAAAAACCCAACAAATAAATGACTTAACATCAAACCTCAAAGCACTAGAAAAAGAAGAACAGACCAACACCAAGAGCAGTAGAAGACAGGAAATAATTAAAATCAGAGCAGAAATTAATGAAATTGAGACTAAGGAAACCATTCAAAGAATTGACAAAACTAAAAGTTGTTTCTTTGAAAAAATAAACAAAATTGACATACCCTTAGCAATGCTAACAAAAAGAAGAAGAGAAAAAAAACTCAAATTACTAACATTCGTGATGAAAAAGCGAATATCACAACAAACACCTCAGATATACAGAAGATAATTAGAAATTACTTTGAAAACTTGTATTCTAATAAAACAGAAAATATTGAAAACATTGACAGATTTCTTGAGTCGTGTGATTTGCCTAAACTGGAAATGGAGACTATACACAACTTAAACAGACCGATTACAAGCGAAGAAATAGAAGACGTCATCAAAAAGCTACCAACAAGGAAAAGTCCAGGACCTGATGGGTTTACAGCCGAGTTCTATAAGACTTTCAAAGAAGAACTAATACCAATGCTCTTCAAACTATTTCAAGAAATAGAAAAAGAGGGAGCTCTTCCAGACTCTTTCTATGAGGCCAATATCACATTAATTCCAAAGCCAGGCAAAGACACATCCAAAAAAGAAAACTTCAGGCCCATATCTTTAATGAACATAGATGCAAAAATCCTCAACAAAATCCTGGCAAATAGGATACAAAAACATATCAAAAAGATAGTGCACCACGATCAAGTGGGGTTTATCCCAGGGATGCAAGGCTGGTTCAACATTCAGAAATCAATAAACATAATACATCACATCAATAGGCTTAAAGAGAAAAAATCATATGATCATCTCAATAGACGCAGAAAATGCATTTGACAAAATACAACACTCCTTTATGTTCAAAACTCTGGAAAAACTAGGAATATCAGGAACATATCTCAACATTATAAAAGCTATTTATGCAAGGCCCCAAGCTAACATTATCTTAAATGGAGAAAAATTGAAAGCATTCCCTCTAAAAACTGGAACAAGACAGGGATGCCCCCTTTCACCACTGCTATTTAACATAGTACTGGAAACTCTGGCCAGAGCAATTAGACAGATGAAAGAAATTAAAGGGATCCACATAGGAAAAGAAGAGCTCAAATTAGCACTATTTGCTGATGACATGATAATCTACCTAGAAGACCCAAAAAACTCTACCAGAAAAGTTTTACAACTAGTAAATGAATTTGGCAAAGTTGCAGGATACAAAATCAATACCCATAAGTGAAAGGCATTTCTGTACATTAGTGACAAAGACTCTGAAAGGGAAATGATGAAAACTACCCCATTTACAATAGCATAAAAAAAAAAATACCTGGGAATCAACCTAATGAAAGAGGTGAAAGACCTCTATAACGAAAACTATAGAACACTAAAGAAAGAAATTATAGATAAACTCAGAAGCTGGAAAGATCTACCTTGCTCTTGGATAGGTAGAATTAATATTGTCAAAATGTTCATACTACCAAAAGCATTATACAGATTTAATGCAATTCCAATCAAAATCCCAATGTCATTCTTCAAAGAAATAGAAATAGCCGTCATGAAATTCATCTGGAAAAATAAGAGACCCAGAATAGCCAAAGAAATCCTGAGCAAGAAAAGTGAAGCAGGGGGCATCACCATACAGGACTTTAAATTATACTATAGAGCAATAGTAACAAAAACAGCATGGTATTGGCACCGAAACAGACTGGTGGACCAATGGTACAGAATTGAGGACACAGAGACTAATACATATAATTTCAGCTATCTTATATTAGACAAAGGCACCAAAAATGCACAGTGGAGAAAGGATAGCCTCTTCAACAAATGGTGGTGGGAAAACTGGAAATCCATATGCAACAAAATGAAATTAAACCCTTATCTCTCACCATGCACAAAACTCAATTCAAAGTGGATCAAGGACCTAGGAATTAGACCAGAGACAATACGCCTGATAGAAGAAAAAGTAAGCTCCAATTTCCAACATGTCGGATTAGGCCCCAAGTTCCTTAATAAGAATCCTGTAGCACAAGAATTACTACCAAGAATTAATGAATGGGATAGATTTAAACTAAAAAGCTTCTTCTCAGCAAAAGAAACAATCAGTGAGGTGAATAGAGAGCCAACTAATTGGGAACAAATATTTAATACATGCACATCAGATAGAGCACTAATTTCTGGAATATATAAAGAACTCAAAAAACTTTACAACAAAAAAACAAATAACCCAATCAATAAATGGGCTAAGGAATTGAGAAGACACTTCTCAGAAGAAGATACACGATTAATCAACAAATACACAAAAAAATGTTCAACATCGCTGGCAATTAGAGAAATGCAAATCAAAACTACTCTAAGATTTTACTTCACTCCAGTCAGAATGGCAGCTATCAAGAACACAAGCAACAACAAATGTTGGAGATGATGTGGGGGAAAAGGCACACTCATACATTGCTGGTGGGACTGCAAATTGGTGAAGCCAATCTGGAAAGCAGTATGGAGATTTCTTGGAAAACTGGGAATGGAACCACCCTATGACCCAGCCATCCCACTCCTGGGTCTATTCCCAAAGGACTTAAAAACAACATATTACAGTGACACAGCTATCTCAATGTTTGTAGCTGCGCAATTCACAATAGCTAGGTTGTGGAACCAACCTAGATGTTCCTCAGTAAATGAGTGGATTAAGAAAATGTGGTATATATGCACAATGGAATTTTACTCAGCAGTAAAAGAAAAGAAATTAATGGCATTTGCAGGTAAATGGATGAAGTTGGAAGACATAATGCTAAGTGAAGTTAGTCAGTCTCAAAAATCCAAGTACCAAATGTTTTCTCTGATATAAGGAGGCTCGTTCATAGTATTGTTGGATGGGGGTACATAGGATGATTAGAGGAACACTAGAATGTGCAAAAGGAAGGGAGGGTAAAGGAGGGAGCAACAGGGGAGGGAGGGGGAGAAAAGAAAAACAAAGAAAAGGTGGTTGAATGAGACGGATATCATTTTCCCAAATGCATGATTGAAGACCTGAATTGTACGAATATACTTTGTATACAAACAGTTGTATCTAAAATGATGCTAAATACATGCACCATGAGTTGTACATATTAAAAATTATTTTAAAAATTAAAAAAAAAAAGAAAAGAAAAGAAATGTTCTCTGGATATTCCCTGTGGCATTTCAACCCTCAGGAAAATCTACAACTACCTTTAGCAGAAATCCCTGTGTCTTAAAGTTGAAAAGGTAGACCCTGGACTTCCAGTGTCATCTGGAAGATTTTTATGTGATATCAGACATAGTTTGGGAAATTATTTTGTTTCCTATTATGATCTGGCTGCCCTGGAAGAATATGATGATCAAAACCAATTTTTATTTATTTCCTTATGCTCTGAGGTCTGTGGCAACATTTTTCAGATGCTGTGGAAAATATTCCACAACTCTTTATTTGGAGGGAACTCTTCATCAAGGGAGATAAATACAAGATGAGGCTTGGGCCTTCCACTGCTTGTGCCCAGCTGCAGCCCATCATATCCAGCTCTATCTAGGTCCATTGTCTAGAATATTGTTCTGTTTTTTAATCTTTGTGAAAATTACTTTTAAAATATTTTAACCAAGGCATAATTGGTCTATAATAAACTGTACATAATTAAAGTGTAAATAAAAAAAAACCAAGAATCATATGATCATCTCAATAGATGCAGAAAAAGCATTTGACAAAATACAGCACACCTTCATGTTCAAAACTCTATAAAAACTAGGGATGTTAGAAACATACCTCAATGTTGGGGACATAAGAACACATCGGTCAAAAGAATAGAAAAATTTAACTCTTTGGTTGCCTCCCACTCCCTGATACGAGTCCTGGCCTAATCAGGAATCGTTCCCCTGACATGTCGTGAGAACTGAAACCACCCTAAGGATAGGCTAGGGGCTCCACCAAAGTGATTTGCTCATGCTCCTTATGTGTCCCTATAATCTTTCTGCTGATTGGCCCATGTCCTCTATAAGACCATCCAACTTCCTCAATAAACTTGAGTTCATACCTTGACCGTTCTCCCTGACCCATCTGTTTGTCCTCTGAAAGGAGGGATGGGTGTGGGCAGTCAGTCAGCCTTTACCTTTCCTGAGTTCGCCTCCACTGGGGTGTGTTCCCCCAGACTTCTCCACCAGCCAGAGGAGCCTATCCTGGGTTAGGGGGGGAGCTAAAAACCCCAGCAACTCAAATAGGACCCCAACACCTCAACATTGTAAAAGCTATATATGCTAAACCCAAGGCCAGCAACATTCTAAATGGAGAATAAATGAAAGCATTCCCACTAAAATCTGTAACAAGACAAGGACCTCCTCTTTCACCACTTCTATCCTTGAAACTCTAGCCAGAGCAATTACACAAAAGAAAGAAATTAAATGGATACAAATAGATAAGGAAGAATTCAAACTATCCTGATTTGCTGATGACATGATTCTATATCTAGAAAATCCAAAAAATTCCACCTAGAACTAATAAACAAATTCAACAAAGTAGCAGGATATAAAATCAACACCCATAAATCAAACACATTCCTACACATCAGCGATGAATCCACTGAAAGAGAAACTAGGAAAACTTCCCCATTCACAATAGCCTAAAAAAACAAACAAAAAAAAAAAAAAAAACTGGGAATCAATTCAACAACAGAGGTGAAAGACCTCTAAAATGAAAACTACAGAACACTAAAGAAAGAAATTGAAGAAAACCTCAGAAAATGGAAAGATCTCCCATGCTCCTAGATAGGCAGAATTAATATTGTCGAAATGGCCATACTACCAAAAGTGTTATACTGATTTAATGCAATTCTTATTAAAATCCCAATGAGATTCATGATAGAAATAGAAAAAGCAGTCATGAAATTTATTTGGAAAAACAAGAGACCCAGAATAGCTAAAGCAATTCTTAGCAAGAAAAGTGAAGCAGGAGGCATAACAATACCAGACCTTAAACTATACTACGAAGCTATAGTAACAAAAATGGCATGGTATTGGCACCAAAATAGACTTGCAGACCAATGGTACAGAATAGAGGACACAGAGACAAACCCACATAAATATGGTTATCTCATACTATACAAGGCAAGGGTGCCAAAAACATTCAATGGAGAAAAGATAGCCTATTCAACAAATGGTGCTGGCATCCATATGTAGCAAAATGAAATTAAACCTCTATCTCTAACCCTGCACAAAAATCAACTCAAAGTGGATCAAAGATTTAGGCACTAGAACAGAGATCCTGCCCCTAATAGAAGAAAAAATAGGCCCAAATTATCACCACGATGGCCTACAATCTGACTTCCTTAAAAAGACTAATAAAGTGCAAGAAGTAAAATCAAGAATCAATAAATGGGATGGATTCAAATTAAAAAGCTTCTTCTCAGCAAAGGAAACAATAATGTGAGGAGAGAGCCTACAGATTAGGAGAAAATCTTTATCACATGCACCTCTGATAAAGCATTAATCTCTAGGCTATATAAAGAACTCAAAAAAAACTTAACACCCAAAAAAACCCCAAATAACCCAATCAATAAATGGGCTAAGGAATTGAACAGACACTTAACAGAATAAGAAATACAATTGATCAACAAATATATGAAAAAGAGTTCAACATCTAGCAATTAGAGAACTGCAAATCAAAACTAAGATTTCATCTCACTCCTATCAGAATGGCAATCATCAAGAACACAGGCAACAATAAATATTGGTGAGGATGTGGTCAAAAATATATACTCATACATTGTTGATGGAACCACAGATTGGTGCAACCATTATGGGAAGATTCTTCAGAAAACTGGCAATGGAACCACCATTTGACCCAGCTATCCCACTCCTTGGTTTATACTCAAAGGACTTAAAAATCAGCATACTACAGTGATGCAACCACATCAATATTTGTAGCAGCTCAATTCACATTAGCTAGTCTATGGAACCAACCTAGTTGTCTCTCAATAGATGAATGGATAAAGAAAATGTGGTATATATACTCAATGGAATATTACTCAGCTTTAAAGAAAAGTGAAATTATGGCATTTGCCACTAAATGGTTGGAGTTGGAGAATATCATGCTAAGCGAAATAAGCCAATCCCACATAACCAAAGGCTGAATGTTTTCTCTAATATGCAGATGCTAATTCACAATAAGGCAGGGGGCACTATGGAAGAATAGCATTACCTTAGATTAGGTGGAAGGAAGTGATGGGAGGGGAGGAGAGGAGATGTGGGAATAGGAAAGATAGCAGAATGAAACAGACATTATTACTTTATGTATATATGTGACTACATGACCAATATGATTCAGCAACATGTACACTCAGCAAAATGAGAAATTATATCCCATCTATGTATGATATATCAAAGTGCATAAATGCATTCTATTGTCATGTATAACTAATTAAAACAGATTTTTAAAAATGGCAATTTGAAACCTATGAATTACTTGTTTTTGGAATGCCAATTAATATATTCAGAACATGGTTGAGCACAGGGAACAGAAACCATAGAAGGTCAAATCACAGATTAGAGAGGACTATTGTGTACTAAAATTCCATATATATATACATATATATATATACATATATATATACACACACATACATACACACACGAATAATATATACACACAAATATACATATGTACATATATGTGCATATATATGTGTGTATTTATATATTGTTGCTCATATTTTTCAGAAGTTTGTCACAACACATGCAGGTAGAGCTGAATTATAATCCCAATCAAGAAATATTCTTAATTTTCTTTAAAAGAATTACAACAAATGATATCTAATACTTCATTGTATGTAAATTTCATAAATTAAGAAAAAAGTCCTCAGCTGGGGGTGTGGCTCAAGTGGTAGAGTGCTTGCCTAGCATGTGTGAGGCAATGGGTTCAATTCTCAGCATCACATAAAAAAAATTTTTAAAAAAATGAAAGAAGTCCTGAAGAAACTTACATAGTAATTTAATCTCACCCTTATTACACACATTCAAGTGTGAGCTACTTGAGGAAAAGACTCTGTTTTATTACTATTCTATACTCACACAGTGCTTGGAATTCAGTCAGGCAGTGATAACTAATGATGAACAGATGAAATAAGCCCCTCACAGAAAGACAAATACTGCCCAATCCCACATACATAAGGTATCTAAAACAGTGAATTCTTAGACTAAAGAATAGAACAGTGGATGTCAAGAGCTGGAGGAAGGGAAATGGGGAGTCACTAACTGATTAGCCTAAAGTTTCATTTGAACAGGATCAATAAGTTCTAGAGATCTTTCATTCAACATTGCACCTATAGTCAATCACACCACATCATATACTTACTTTGTTAAGAGGGTAGATCTTACACTGTGTTCCTAACACAATAAAGTATAATTTTTTTAAAAAAATGAAAAGTGAATGAACCACTTTAATTTGCCTTTGACTTTCTTAATTAGTCTGCATGTTCTCAGCTATCTTTCTAACTCCACTTTTCTTTTCCTTTCAGGTCACTCCTCTATCTCCATTTTCACAATCAACTTAAATCAGCTTACACCATTGGGGAGGTTTGTCTTTTCTTAAGACTGCTTGGAAATATCATTAAGAGCTCAAGAGTTCCTCCTAAAACCTATCTCCAAGAAAATATTAATTAGAAATTTGGCATCAATTTAAAACAAAAACTTATCCTTTATTCTACTGTCAGGGTTTTAAAGTTGCCGGGGTTTTCCCCCCTGACCCAGGGTGAGCCTCCTCTGGCCGGCAGAGAAGGCTGGGGGAGCACACCCCAGCAGTGAGGCGAGATTAGGAGAGGTAAGAGTCGACTGGTGGCCACCCAGCCTTCACAACAGCAGACACTCAGACCTACCAGGGAGTCCGGTCAAAGCACGAGCTTGTTTATTGAGGAAGTTGGATGGCCTTTATAGAAGACATGGGCCAATCAGCAGAAAGATCATAGGGGCACATAGGAAGCATGAGCAAATCACATTGGCGGAGCCATTAGCCTATCCTAGTCTGACCTCTGTCATATGTCAGGGGAATACCCCTTGGCTAGGCCAAGTTCTCATATCAGGAAGTGGGAGAAAGCCAGAGAGTTTCTATCTACTGGTGTGTTGTTAACATCCCCAACGTTCTACTACATCTGTGGTGAAGCCAAACACCAACCTTACGAAAGATGAAGTCTAGTGACTTCCTTCAAGTCTCAAAACAGGTTTTCATGAGGGGTTTCTGGTATGGTATGTTGAGTTCACTGAAGTGCACAGTAGGATTTGTTCCAAAACTCAAAGCTTGCCTATTCCCCAAAGCACATGTTTCTTCCAGGTAAACTTGTTAGATCCTGGGTTCCAACAAATCTAGGTTTATAACTTCAATTTCTCTTCATCCTCCTTGTATAGTCAGGGTTCTCTATAGGAACAGAATCAACAGCAAGTATAATTATAAAAATGGGATTTATCAGGTTGGCTTATGCGACCAGAAGCTAGATAGTCCACAATGGTCATCTGTAGGCTGGAGAGCTGGAGGAACCAGTAGCTGCGCAGTCCAAGAGGCTTGTGCCCCAGAACAAGAGAGATCAACATGCTACCCTAGAATGAGACAAAGGCTTCTGGAGAATCACTGGCAGAGTCTGCTTTGGAAGAGTGAAGAATCAAGAGTCTGATCTCCTCAGATGATCACAGCAGCAATCAAGAACCCTTTCAAGAAGAATTGAGCTTGCATCTGCTGATGCTTCCTTATTCCAACTTTTGATTCCATCCAAGCCATCATCCTATTGGACAGTGCTGCCCATGCTTATGGAGGGTCTCCATTTCAGTTGGCTCTCCCACATGCCAATCATTCCTAGACACACCCTCACTGACACACTCATAGGCCTCTTATTCATCAGCTTCTCTTAATCCAATCAAGTTGACAATTCAAATTAATCATTACACTCATCAACACACACACACACACACACACACACACACACACACACCTTTCTTTTGGCATCTATATCATGGTGGGCAGAGGTGGGGGGGGTTTCTTGACCTTTCTGCCACATTCTCATTAATTTCTATGCAGCTCAACTTGAGTTTTGTTACAAACAAGTATGTCTTCTTATTTTAAAGCTCTTATGACTCTGTTATTGTGGTTATTTTAGTAAAATATCTCTTGAGACGAAAACCTTTGTGGGTCCTACTTATGCTAACAAGGAGGTGTGTATTTTCAAAGCCAAATTTTAGAATTGTTGGTGGTAACTGCAGAAATTTGAGCTTGAAGTTTTGTGGGCACTTTTCATAAATGTGTTTGCAAATGAACCCAGAAACAAGAAAACAGAAGTTGCCTTTAGACATCATCACATACGTATTTGCCAGCTTTCTGTCACTGTGAAAAAAAATACCTGAGATAAACAACTTAAAAGGAGGAAGATTTATTTGGTCTGACGTTTTCGGGGTTTTGATACATGATCAGATGGCTCTGTTGTTTTGGAGCCTGTGACAAAACAAAACATCATGTGCAGGAGCCCTGTTTGGGGAGATGGCTTAAATTGCGGTGGACTACGGGCTTTGGCTTTGGACATGTTTGGGCATTGGCGCCTTCAGTAGTCTCACGGGACTTGGCCCGGGATCTTGCGAGACTTGGCCGGAGATCTCGAGGGACTTGAGCGAGATTGCAGAGGAGGTCTGCGCCATTTTGGAGGTTAGAGGAGCGTGGACGGCGTGTCGGGGTGTAGTTAGAGCCAGAGAGAAAAGTTATCAGAATAAAGAGCTGTTTGTTTCCAGTTCGTCTCTAAACTTCTTCCCGCGGCTTCTTTGCTCCAAGCGGCCATCGCTTCAGGCGACTACAATCATGGTGGAAATGGGTGGTAGAACCAACCTGCTCAGCACATGGCAGCCGGAAAAGCAAAGAGAGGAAGGGGCCAGGGTCCCACATCACATCAAAGCACAACCCAATGACTTAACTTCCTCCCACCAGGCCTCAGTTCCCAAAGGTCCACCACCTCCCAATAGCACTGAGGGTTGGGGACCAAACTTTTAGCACATAGGCTTTTGCAGACATTCAAGAGCCAAATCATAACAGTATGTTAAATGAAAGACTTAGATGACATGATCTCTGAGCAACAATCTAACTTCAATAATGTCACCATCTAGACTGCCCAGCTGTGAACTAGTTTATTCTGGAGGACAGAAGGGAAGGAAATGTTTATTGAGGCAAGTAGATCTTTCTACAAGTCCTGGCCACATAGAGACCAAAGACTGTCCATGTTAGATGTTGTGCCAATTCATTGTATATTAAAAATCCAACTTTCCCTGGTGTAAAAAGGGGATTATTTTATAATAAGAAAATGCCTTTGAAGTTTTATTCCTGATTTATTTAGTATAAGGTTAGAAGTAATATTTCTAATATTTCATATTGGAACTGATTTATTCGTTTAACTCAAAGCTCATTGTATTAGAAAGAAGTAAAAGGAAATACATGTAAAACACCATTCTTTAAGAATGTAACTATTTATTTGGAGGGAAGAGTTACTCATTTAAAAAGAAAAAAGAAAGCAGCATATCACATAATTTCCAAAGTGACTATATCTATGGTTACTTTATCCCATCAGTAGTAGAGGGCAACTACAAAATAGATTAAAATTTGTGTATGAGCATTGTGATGTTCTAATTGTAGCTGCATACTGCAAATAAAGGTGATTAAATTTGGAAAACAGCTACAAACTTCCTAAATAAAAACGGAATATTGACAGCCATTATGTTTCCCTGTTTATACATTAGACAAAATTCACTTCACACAAAATCTAAGATTTCTTTAAATTCCAGCTAGAAGTTTTCTAGGAAGGTCTGGGATACTTAGTCCTCCCCCAACCTCCTCCAGGGCCTTTGATATGCCCCAGCATTAAAGGTTCAGCAATTCCCAGGTGGCTTTGTGCCACCTCCCCCAAGTATCACCTGGCTGTGCCTTTTTGCCTGCTGTTTCCCTGTGTGTTTTACCCTCCTGGAGCAGCGGTTTCCTTAGCAACAGGCTTTCCCTTTAAGAGGCTCCAACCAGACAGCAGCTGTGGGCATGCGTTCCACCAGGCCTCTCTGCAGTGACTCCTGCCACCAAAATGTAAACTGCATGCTGTTAAAAAAAAAAAAAAAAAAGATGGAGGGCTGTTAACAGGTTGGGAAAACACATTTTAACTAGAATACCTCATTTAAAGACATAAAGTTTGTGTGATAAAGAACTATTTTCACCAAAGACAAGGAAGGACAGGTGGAAGGAGAGATTGCAAAGGACTCTGGACCACTGCTACGTGAGAAAACACAGAAGGGAAACTCTGGAGGAGCTTGCAGGAAAACAATGTAAACAGTTTTCCTCTAGCACTAAAATTGCATAATTAGAAGGATATGAGGGGTCCTCCTGACCTCCTGGTACAAAAATCATCTCTACCATTTAGGGTACTGTGCCTTATGCTCTGGAAATTTTTGTTTAAAATTCATGCAAAATATAAATTATAGACATTTTACACCTGTAGTGAAAACAGAGTCATTTACTGAATTTATGCACATTAAAAACCTGGAGATCACTTTATGATTATAGATTATAACCTTGCCTTTTCTTTATAGACTACCATTTACTTAGTCATCAAATATTTGTAAAGTTTCTATTTTGTGTTAGATACTCTTCCAAGAGCTTGAAAATAACACTGAACAAAACATATTTTTGAAATTTTATTTCCTTAAGAATATATCTAATTTAAATTTATACAAACATTCACTAAGCAGTAGCATGTCTTGACAGGAGATGGTTTTGAACTATATTACAAAGCTGTAGAACTTAAAACAGCATGGTAGTGGCATAAAAATAGATATATTGACCAATAGAACAGCATAGCATGCCCCAAAATGAACCTACATATTTATGGTCAATTGCTACTTGAAAAAAGCTGTCAATGATATACAATGAGAAAAAAATGGTCTTTTCAAGAACAAGTATGGGGGAAACTGAATATCCATGTGCAGAAGAATGAAATTGGACCCTTATCTCAAACCATATATGTACATCAGCTCAAAATGGATTAAAGACTTAAAATTAGGACCCCAAACCATAAAACCCCTTAGGAGAAAAACTACATAACTATATGACATTGGTCTGGCCAGTGACTTTGACTCCAAAGTTCAGGCAACAAAACCAAAAAATAGACAAATGAGATTACACCAAATTTTAGTGCAACAGAAGAAATAGCAGAGTGAAGAGGCAACTTACAGAAATAAAGAAAATATTTGCAAGAGGTTGCTATCTAAAATATGTAAGAACTCAAACAACTCACTAGCAAGAAAGCAAATAACCCAATTTGAAAAACTGGGCAAAGGACTTGAATAGACATTTCTCAAAAGAAAACAAATGGCCAAAAGATATGTGGAACAGTCCTCAATGTCACTAATTATTATGGAAATTCCAATTAAAATAAAAATGAGATATTGCCTCACACCTTTCAAAATGGCTACTGTCAAGAAGATGAAAGGTAACGAGTGTTGATGGGGTAGGGCAGAAAAGGGACCCCTGGTGCATTGTTTGGTGGGAAGGTAAATTATATAATAACTATTATAGAAAAAGAGTGGAGATTCCTCAAAAACTAAAGCTGTGGTTGTCATAGGTTCAACAACCCCACTTCTGGGTGTAAACCCAAAGGATTTGAAATCAGTGTGTGGAATGCATATCTGTGCACCCCTGAGTATTTCTGCATTATTCCCAATAATGAAGTTATGAAATTGGCGTAAGTGGTCAATTAATGCATAAAGAAAATGTGGCATAACTTCACAGTGGAATACTAATCAGTCCCTTAAAAGAGGAAAGTTACCTCATCTATAACAAGATGGCAGACCTGGACGATATTACATTAGGTGAAATAAACCAGGCACAGAAAGACACATGCTGCATGACCTCACTTCTATGCAGAATCTAAAGCAATTGAACCCATAGAAGCATAGAGTGGAATGCAAGGTCTACTGTAGCAGGAATGGGGAGACTTTAGTCAAGGGGTACAAGGGGAATAGTGACAAGTATTAAGAAGAGGAATAATTAATAAGCTTGATTCAGTCTCTCCATATGGTCTACATACATCATAATTTTCATGGCTTCACTTTGTACTTCAGAAATATATATAATTATAATTTTCCAATATCCAATAAAACCTTTTAAAGGACTATTCCCACTGACCCAGGCCCAAGACCATCCCCACTGACCCACCTGGGAGCCCAGGCCTAGTTGCAGTAGCATCCATCTTGGGACACTGGCCGGAGACTGGAAGCCAACACCAAGGTGAGGTACAGGTAATCTTCAGGGACACTACAAGATTATAGGGTAGAAAATGTAATACCTCAGATCCTCACTGCAAAAAAGGAAGACGCAACATGAAAAAACAAAGGGAAGAAAGTGCCACAAATAAACCAAGATACTACAAGAATATAATCCATTGACAACACATTTGATGAAATGTCAGAGAAGGAGTTCAGAATGTATATAATTAAAATGATCTGCGAATTAAAGAATGACACAGGAGAGCAAATACAGGCAAAAGTTGATCACTCCAACAAAGAGATAAGAGAGCAAAGATAGGTAGCAAAAGATTACTTCAAGAAAGAGAGATTTTGAAAAAAAAAATCAGAAATACTTGAAATGAAGGAAACAATAAACCAAATAAAAAACTCAGTAGAAAGCATCACCAACAGACCAAATCACTTGGAAGACAGAACTAAAGATAATGAAGACAAAATATACAATCTTGAAAATAAAGTTGACCACACTGTGAAGATGGTGAGAAACCATGAACAGAACAATTATAGCATAGCATCAAAAGACCAAATCGAAGATTTATTGGGATAGAGGAAGGCACAGAAATTCAAACCAAAGGAATGCACAATCTCTTCAATAAAATAATATCATAAAGTTTCCCAGATATGAAGAATGAATTGAAGAATGAATGACTTAAATACAAGAGGATTACAGGACACCAAACATACATATGACAGTTCTACTCCAAGGCACTTTATAATGAAAATGCCTAGCTTATAGAATAAGGATAGAATCTTAAAGGCCACAAGAGAGAGGAATCAGATTACTTATAGGGGGAGAATAATTTGGATCTCAGCAGATTTTCAACCCAGACCTTCAAAGCCAGGAGATCCTGGAACTACATATACCAAGCTCTGAAAGAAAATGGATGCTAACCAAGACTCTTATATCCAGGAAAAGTAAGCTTCAAATTTGATGGCAAAATAAAAAAAATTGCATGATAAACAAAAGTTGAAAAGAATTTAGAGCAAGAAAACCTGCACTACAGAGCATTCTTAGCAAAATATTCAGGAGGAGGAAATGAAAAGCAATAATAAAAATCATCAAAGGGAGGAATTACACTAAAGGAAAGGCCAATCAAAGGAGAAACCAAGTCAAGTTAAAAAAACAAAAATAAACCAATATGTCTAGGAATACAAATCATATTTCAATAATAACCCTGAATATGAATAGCCTAAACTCATCAATTAAGACATAGACTGACAGATTGCATTTTTTAAAAAGACCCAACAATATGTTGCATTCAAGAGACTCATCTCACAGGAAAAGACATCCACAAACTGAAGGTGAAAGAGTGGGAAAAAACATACCACTCACATGGACTACATAAACAAGCAGGGGTTTCCATACTCATATTAGATAAAGTGGACTTCAAACAAAAGCTAGTGAAAAAGAATAAAGAAGGACATTTCATACTGCTTAAGGGATTCATACATCAACAAGACATAACAATCATAAATATCTATGCTCCAAACAATGGGGCATCTATGTATATCAAACAAACCCTTCTCAAATTCAAGAATCAAATAGACCACAGCACAATAATACTGGCTGACCTTAATACACCTTTTTCACCACTAGATAGATCTTCCAAACAAAAACTTAACAAAGTAACTATAGAACTCAATAAAGTAATCAATAATTTAGACTTAACAGACATATGTAAAATATTCCATCTATCAATGAGTGAATACACTTTCTTCTCAGCAGCACATGGATTCGTCTCCAAAATAGACCATATGTTATGCCACAATGCAAGTCTTAGCAAATACAAAAAAGTAGAGATACTACCCTGCATTCAATCAACAAATATATGAAAAGATGTTCAATATCTCTAGTAATTAGATAAATGCAAATCAAAACTACTCTAAGATTCATCTCACACCAGTCAAAATGGCAGTTATCAAGAATACAAACAACAATAAGTGTTTGCAAAGATGTGCGGCAAAAGGCACACTCATACATTGCTGGTGGGACCACAGATTGTTGCAACCAATCTGGAAAACAGTATGGAGATTCCTTATAATTAGATTGGAGTCACCATTTGACCCAGCTATCCCACTCCTCATTCTATACACAAAGGACTTAAAATCAGCATACTATAATAATGCAGTCACACCAATGTTTATAGCAGCTCAATTCACAATAGCTAAACTAAGGAACCAACCTAGATGCCCTTCAATATATGAATGGATAAAGAAACTGTGGTACATATACACAACAGAATATTACTCAACAGTAAAAGAGAATAAAATTATGGCATTGCAGGTAAATGGATGGAGTTGGAGAATATCACACTAAGTGAAGTAAACCAACCCAAAAAACCAAAGGCCAAATATTCTTTTATAAGTGAATGCTAATCCATAATGATAGGGGGAGAGGGAGTATGGGAAAAATGGAGGAACTGTGATTGGGCAAAAGGGAGGAGAGGGGACATGGGGGCAGGAAAGATGGTGGAACGAGATGGACATCATTACCCTAGGTACATGTATGACTGCACATGTTGTGCAACGCTACAGAGAAATGAAAAGTTGTGCTGCAATTGTGTAAAATGAATCAAAATGCATTCTGCTGTCATATATACCTAATTAGAATAAATAAATAAAATTTATAAACTTTTAAAAATATAAAACAAAATAAAAATAAAACTTCACAGGTGAAGATTGTTCAAGTGAGAGCACTGCTGCCCTACTTGTCCTCATAATGAGTCAAATAGCAGCAATGCTTGTAGGAGCCCTGTTTGGGGAGATGGCTTGAATTGCGGTTGACTATGAGCCGTGGAGATTTGGGCATTGTCGCCTTCCGTAGTCTCATGGGACTTGTCCCGGGATCTCGAGTGACTTGGCCGAGATTGCTGATTGGGTCAGCGCCATTTTGGTAGTGTGTGTGGCGCGTGTTAGTCGTTGTTAGAGCCAGAGAGAAAAGTTATCAGAATAAAAAGCTGTTTGTCTCCAGTTTGCCTCTGAACTTCTTCCCGCGGCTTCGTTGCTCCAAGCGGCCATCGCTTCAGGCAGCAACAAATGCTTGGTTCTATTTTCTCAGTAATCATTCTGCCCACCACAGTGGATGTGCAATAAAAAATAATCTGTACTATTTCTATGATACCATTTTCTATTTGGCAAGTGGGTTACATACTTGGAGTCTTTGAAGGCAATTAATCTTAGCAATTTTCATTTTAAAAAACTTAAGGTCAACTTTTAACATTTCAGCCCTGTTTTTTTACTAGGTAGTTAGTGGTGATTTCTAAGCGCTGTTAAATAATAGGACACATAAAAAATTTTTTGAACGGTTGACAGTATCGATGGAATGAGTACACTGTCTTTGACAGGGTTTGCCATAAAGGAGACTGCAATCCCTAAGCATGTTTATTGTGAAAAAGGAGTGGGGTTCTGTTGGTTCATATCCAAACCCATCCCCTGAAAGCTTACGACTGAGACAATGCCAAGAACGTTCAGAGGTGAAATGATTAGATTATGTAAACTGTGGCCTAATCAGTGGATTAATCCACTTGAATGGATTAACTGGGTTTTGATTGTTGGCAAGTAGGGTATGGCTGAAGAAGTAGGCCACTGAGGGACTGCCTTTGGGGTTTATATTTTGTCCCTGGTGAACAGAGCTCTCTCTGTTCCTAGCTGTTATGAATTAAGCATCTTTCTTCCAACATGTCCTTCTGCCATGATGTTCTGCCTTGCCTCAGGCCCCCAGAGCTGTAGAGTTGGCCAGCTGTGAATAGAACCTCTGAAACCATGAGCCAAAATAAACTTTTCCTTTTCTAAGTGGTTCTTGTTGGATATATTGGTCACAACAGCACAAAGCTGACTAAAACATGGTCCTTCACTCATAGCCCTGCCTCAATAGTGTCCCTTCAAAAAAGAGAGACAGAATGTGAGTGAAGAACAGTTGTGGGAACATCCTGCCATTGACATATTTCAGCACGATCAAAGAGGTAAAAAGAAAGAAAAAGTAGTCACCAACTATGTTGGTCCCATATCATCCATGTTTTGTTCCAACCTTGTTGAAAAAGAGTAGGGGGATCATAAAGACTTTTTTCATTCTTCTCATCCTTACCTGAATTTGTAATTGTAGCCTCAACATTAGGGTAAGAAAAAAGCATATTTTCCCTCAAAAGGCCTCAATGCAGGGGCTGGGGTTGTGGCTCTGCAGTGGAGAGCTCACTTGCCTAGCATGTGCAAGGCACTGGGTCCAATCCTGAGCATCACATAAATTAATTAATTAAATAAAAGTATTGTGTCCAACTACAACTAAAAATAAAAAAAAAAAAAACTTTTAAAAAAGACCTCAATGCACTATACAGAGCTCACCATGACACAGGGTAATTCTGAACCTCACACAATGATTAACATTCATTGATGAGAAAGATACAATAGTAAAGGCACAGGTTAAATAAAATAATAAACAAATGAAATTAGAATCCCAATACCAATCTTCTGCTTTGTTCCAATATTTTCAGCAGTTTCAGGAATAATTTATTATGGCTTCACAGTGAGGTCTGGTCGAGATCAGGTTAAACATGTCCCAATACTAGCCTAGGCCCTTTCAAGTTCAAAAAAAGAAGAATTGACTTCATTGAAAACCACTTTCAAGGCTCAAAAACCTCCATTTAATTTCAAAAACAATATTAATTCATTGTCATTGAATGTTTATTACTAAATGTAATTATTATTGATATTTTGGTGAGAGTAAAAAGGTATCTACTGCTATTGACAAATTAAATATACCTTTAAATAAATTTTATTTTTTTATTTTACATTTACCTTATAATACTTTTTATTTAAATTTATATTTTAGTACAAATAACATAAACTCTTAATAAAATAGCAAATGTTTATTACTTAGGATTTATACATATACTTAAATATATACAAATCAGTGTATATACAAATAAATGATTATGAACATATTAAAATATATGCAGATATGAATATACATTATAAAATATATGTACTTTATAGGTGCATGCTTAGACATAATAGTAAAAGTAAGAGGAGTCATAAGTGTTTCTGCATGGATATAATTCCAGGATTAGACAGATTTAGTGTCTGTCCTTAATCCGCCGTATCCTACCAATGTAACATTGAATGATCCATTTCATTTTGCAAAGGCTCAGTACTGGTAGAGTTGTCTGTTGAAATTGGTGTTCTAGATCATGTTTTTCAATTTTTTCAAGATGTATCTCACAAAATGAAAAATCTACCTCTTGAACAGTACAAATTTAGTAGTTTTTACTACATGAATAAGGATGGTACAATAGGATCACATTCAAATTTTATAACCCTTTCAATAATCTGAAGATAAACATATACATTTTCAGTCATACCCCATTCATACACCCCATCCTCATTCCAGTGCTTTCTTGTTCTGGCTGAAAAAAAAAAAAAAAAAAACTTGTATAAATATATCAATAGTGTTTAGCAACTTTTCTGTTGATGAATATTCCAGGTATTTCTACTTTTTAATAATTATGAATACATCTTCTATGAACATACATGTCTTTGTTGGCGTGTATTTTCATTTTTGAATCCTACAAAAATGCTATGGGCAAATATCCATGAGTGGAATTGTTGAATCATATGAAAACTCTATGCTTAGCAAATAAAGGAACTGCCACACTGTTTTGCAAAGTAGCTTCCTCTTTACATTCCTACCAGCTGTCATATGAAGGTTCCAGTTTCACCACATTCTGAGAACATGTTATTTCCTGTCTTTTTAGTTTTAACCATCTTCATAGATGTGAAATGGTATCTTACCATGATTTGATTTTCATTTCCCTTGTAGCTAAGGGAATTGAGCATCTTTTGAGTTGTCAATTTGCATGTTTTCTTTGGAGAAATGTCTTCCTATTTATTTAGATCTTTCTTAATTATTTTCAACAATGTGTGTAGCTTTCAGTGCACAAATCTCTTATTTTTTTAGAGAAATTTATTCCTAAGTATTTTCTTTTTTTTTGATGCTGCTATAAATGGAATCATTTTTAAAATTTAATTGTCAAATTGTTCCTTGTCAGTGTACAGAGATGTAATTGATTTTCATGTAATGAGCCAATATCCTGCTAATTTGCTAAACTTGTTTCTAAATTCTAATCGTGGATTCTTTTTTATTATCTATATACAAAGCATATGCAATATTATTAGCAAATAAAGATACCCATATTTCTCCCTTTCCAATTTGGTTGCCTTTCATTTATTTTTCTTGCCTAATTGCCCTGGTTAGAATTTCCAAAACAATATTTAATAGAAATGGCAAAAGCAGCATCCTCATCTTGGTCCTTATCTTAGGAGAATGACATCACATCTTTTGCCATTAAGAATGATATAAGTGCCAGGAACTGTGGCGCACGCCTGTAATCCCAGCACTTGGGAGGCTGAGGCAGGAGGATCGAGAGTTCAAAGCCAGCCTCAGCAATGGCGAGGCACTTAGCAAATCTGGGAGACCTTGTCTCTAAATAAAATACAAAAAAAAAAAAAAAAAAAGGCTGGGGATGTGGCTCAGTGGTCGAGTGCCCCTGAGTTCAATCCCTGGTACAAAAAAAAAAAAAAAAGAATGATATAAGCTCTGGGTTCTTCATGGACGCCTTTTTTTTATTTTTTGTCTTCTTTTTTAAATTATTTTTTATTCTAAGATGTTATAAATGACCGCAGAATACATTACATTTCATATTACACATATATAGAGCACTTTTTTACAAATCTCTGGTTGTATGCAAAGTATATTCACACCATTCGTGACTTCATATATGCATTTAGGGTAATGATATCCATCTCATTCTACCATCCTTTTTTTTTTTTTTCATGGACGCCTTTTATCAGGTTGAAAATTTCCCTTCTATCCCTAGTTTTATTAATGTTTTCATCATGAAAACTACTAGATATCAGTACTTCTTCTTAACTTATTGGGATGTTTGTGGGGGGATTTCCCTTTATTTTATTAAGGTGGTATGTTACATTGACTGATTTTTCAGATGTTAAACTACACTTCCATTCTTGAAACACATCCCAGTGGGATATGGTATATAATCCTTCATATACATTGTGGGATTTGCTTTGCTCACATTCTATTGACGATATCTGCATTTCATTCATAATATGGGCATATGGTTTCCTTTTATAATTATGTCAAAATGGATTCTGCTGTCATGTACAACTAAAAGGAATGAATGAATTTTAAAAATATTATCTTAGTGGTTGCTCTGGAGTTTACTATTAACATCATAATTTAAAACAATATAATCAAATTAATTTCAACTTAATTTGAATAGTATGCAAAAACGTTGCTCCAGTTGTATTTCCACTGTCTTCCATTCTGTGCTACTGCTGTCTTATAAATTATAATTTAATATATTGTTGGACTTACAATAAATATGTTTATAATTATTGCTTTATGTAGTTGTCTCTTTTCCTACTTGATGTCAATATTCTTCAGCTTTTTTTTTCCACGATAGTTGTACATATTGATGGGATTTGTTGTTACGTATTCATACATGCACCCACTATAACAATACAATTTGGCCAGTGTCACTCCCCAACACTTCTTCCCTCCCTCCCTGCCTTTCACGGCTTGGTGCCTTTCCTCTGCTGATCTCTCTTTGATTTTTAGGAGACCCACTCTGACCTTTGTTTACCTTATTCCTTTCTAGCTTCTGCATATGAGAGCAAACATGTGTCCCTTACCCTTCTGAATTTGATTTATTCTGCTTAACGTGATGGTCTCTAGTTCCATCCATTTTTCTGAAAATGTTATAATTTCATTTTTCTCTATGACTGAACAAAACTCCATTGTGTATATATACCACATTTTCTTTATCAATCTATCCACTGGTGGACACCTAGACTGGTTCCAAAGTTTGGCCATTGTGACTTGTACTGCTATAAACAAGGTTACAAGTGTATCAATGTTACAGAAAGATGACTTAATTTTTCATGGTAAATACTGAGTAGTGGTCATATAGTGGCTCCATGCCTACCTAGTCTTTGGAGAAGACTCCATACTAATTTCCAAAGCAACTGTACTAATTTACAGTCCCGCCAACAGGGTAAAAGTGTTTCTTTTTATGCACATCCTCTCTAGCATTTATTATTATTTTTATTCTTTATGACTGTCATTCTGACTGATGTGAGATGTGATGATATCTCTGTGTAGTTTAGATTTGCATTTCCTTAATTGCTAATGATGTCAAAATTTTTTATGTAACTGTTGGCCATTTGTATTTTTTTCTTTTGAGAACTGTTTGTTTAATTCATTTGCCAATTTATTGATGAGTTATTTGATTTTTTGGTGTAAAATTATTTGAGATTTTTATATATTCTGTATATCAATCCTCTGTCAGAAGATCAATTAGCAAAGATTTTCTCCCATTCTGTGGGTTCTTTCTACACATTCCTAATTGTTTCCTTTGTTGTTCAGAAGCTTTTTAATTTGATGTCTTCCCATTTATTAATTTTGGCATTATTTCTTGAGCTTTAGGGGTCCTATCAAGAAAGTTATTGCCTATGCCTAAAAGCTAGAGTGTTGACCTTGTGTTTTCTTCTAGAAGTTGCATAGTATCCATTTTTAGTTGATTTTGTACACTGTGAGAGATGAGGGTCTAATTTTATTCTTCTACATATGGATAACCAGTTTTCCCAGTAATGTTTGTTTAAAAGGCTGTCTTTTCTCTAATGTATGTTTTTAGTACTGTCGTCAAGGATCAAATGACTATATATGCTTGGATTTGTCTATGTGTCGTCTATTCTACTCCATTGGTGGATGAGTCTGCTTTAATGCCAGTACCACGAAGTTTTTGTTACAGTAGCTTTAAAGAATAATTTGAAGTCAGGTACTTTAATGCCTCCAGCATTGCTTTTTTTAGCTTAAAATTGCTTTGGCTATTCTGGGTCTCTTATTCTCCCAAATAAGTTTTCCTTTCAGACAGTTTTTTCCTAGTTCTGTAAGGAATGTCATTGGTATTTTGATAAGGATTTCATAGAATCTATATATTGCTTTTGGTAGTATGGCCATTTTAACAATATTAATTCTGCCTGTCCATGAACATGGGAGGTCTTTCCATCTTTTGAGGCCTTCTTCAATTACCTTCTTCAATGTTCTGTAGTTTTCATTGTAGAGGTCTTTTACCTTATTAATTAGATTTAGTCCTAGGGTTTTTTGTTTGTTTGTTTTTGTTTTATTTGCAGCTATTGTGAATGAAATTGTTTTCTCAATTTCTTTCTCAGCAAATTTATTGTTGGCATATAGGATAGCTATTGATTTTTTTATGTTGATTATGTAACATGATATTTTGTCAAAAATTTTTGTTAGCTCTAGCAGTCTTTTGGTGGAATTGTTTTTGTCTTTTTTCTTTTTTATGATCTCCTAGGTATAAGATCATACTATCTGCAAACAGTAATAATTTGACTTCTTTTTTCCCCTGTTTTTATCTGTTTTATTTCTTTATCTTGCCTAATTGCTCTGACCAGAATTTCTGGCACAATATTAAACAGGAGTGGTGAGAGTGGACATCCTTGCCCTGTCCATATTTTAAAGGAAATGCTTTCAGTTTTTCTCCATTTACTACAAAGTTGGCTTTGGATTTTTTAATATAACCTTTAGGAAATTGAGGTAGGTTCCTTCTATCCCTAGTTTCTTCAATGTTTCCATTATGAATGGATGCTGAATTTTGTCAAAGACCTATGTATCTGTTGAGATTACTAAGTGATTTTTGTCCTTAATTCTGTTTATGTGATGAATTACATTTATTGATTTGCATATATTATTAAACCATCCTTGCATCTCTGGAATAAAACCAACTTGATCATAATGTACAATATTGTTAATATGTTGTTGAATACTATTTGCTAATATTTTATGAAGTATTTTTACATCTAAGTTCATCAGGAATATTGATCTGTAGTTTTCTTTTTCTTAATTTTTTTAATATTTATTTATTTGCTTTTAGTTGTACACAATGCATTTATTTTTACGTGGTGCTGAGGATTGAACCCGGGCCGCGCACGTGCTAGGCAAGAACTTTACCGCTGAGCCACATCCCCAGCCCCAATCTGTAGTTCTCTTTCCTTGATGTTTCCTTATCTGGTTTTAGGGTGAATGTGATACTGGCTTCATAGAATGAATTTGGAAGTATTCCAACCTTTTCTATTTCTACTGCTCGTATCTTAAGCAGTATTGGTCTGTTTAGGTTTTCTATGTCCTCTTGATTTAGTTTTGGCAGATGATATTTTTCTAGAAATGTATCCATTTCTTCTAGATTTTCCAATTTTTTTGGAGTATAAGTTTTCAAAACAGTTCCTAATGATCTACCAGATTTCTGAAATGTCTGTAGGGATTTCTCCTTTTTCACCTCTAATTTTATTAATTTGGTTTTTCTCCCTTTTTCTTTTGGTTAGTTTAGCTAAGAGCTTATTAATCTTGTTTATCTTTTCAAAGAGCCAATTCTTTGTTTCATCAAGCCTTTGTAATTTTTTTATTCTCAAGTTTGTTGATTTTGGCTCTGATATTGTTATTTCCTCCCTTCTACAAGTTTTGTAATTAGATTGTTCTTCTTTTTCAAGAGACTCAAGATGCATCATTATGTAGTTTATTTGAGATCTTTTTAATTTCTTATGTAGGCACTCATATCTATAAACTTTCCTCTTAGAACTGTCTCCATAGTGTCCTAGAAGTTCTGGTAGGTTGTATCACTATTCTCATTTGAGTCTTAGTATTTTTTATCACCCATTCATCATTCCAGAGTGTTGGTCAATTTCCATGTGTTTAAATAATTTCTGTAGGGTTCATTCATGTTAACTTATAATTTTATTCCATTATGATCTGATACAATTCAAGGAATTATGTCATTTTTTTGTATTTTCTAAGAGTTGCTTTTTGGCCTAAAATATGATCTGTTTTGGAGAAGGTTTCATGAGTTCTAGAAGAAAAAGTATATTCAGCTACTATTGGAAGAAATATTCTATAGATGTATCTTAGGTCCATTTGATTTATAGTATTTTTCAGGTCCAAATTGTCTTCTTGTTGGATTGTTCCCTTTACCAAAATAAAGTGAACTTCTTTGACTCTTCTGATTTATTTTGGTGTGAAATCTGCTTTGTCAGGCATGGCAGTAGCTATTCCTGCTTGTTTTCAGGCTCCATTTGCATGGTATATCAACTTCTATTCTTTCACTTTCAGCCTGATGTTGTCTTTGCCTGTAAGATGTGTCTCTTGCTAACAACATATGGTGATTTTATTTTATTTTATGTGCATGCAAAGAAAGCACTCTACCACTGAGCTATAGCCCCAGCCCACAACATATGTTTGCATCTTATTTTTTAAGCACTCTGTCAGCCTATGTCTTTTAACTGGAGAATTTAGGCCATTTACATTCAACATTGTTATAGATACAGGCCTGTTAATTCATGCCAGTTTGATTTATTTATAATATTGAATTTGGTCCTGTTTCTCACTTGCTTAGCTCCTCTTCAAATAAGATTTATTCTTTTGTGAACTCTGAGGTTTTTTTTTTTTTTTTTTTTTTTTTTTTGCGTGTGTGTGTGTGTGCAGTATTTCTTTAAGTTTTTATAATGCCAATTTAGTAGTCATAAATTCTTTTAGTTTCTGTTCATCTTGGGAGGTTTTTATTTCATCTTCAATTTTGAATGATAGCTTTGCTGGATATAGCAGTCTTGGTTGACAGTTATTTACTTTCAGGACTTTGAACACATTGTTGCAAGCCCTCCTGGCTCATAGCCTTTGTACAGAGGTCATTCTGATTGGTTGCCCTTAAATGTGATCTAATGTTTTTCTCTTGAGGCTTTTAAAATTCTACCATTGCTATGCTAGGCATTTTAATTATAATGTGTCATGGAGAGTTTCTTTTTTGATCTTGTCTAGCTGGGATTCTGAATGCCTCCTGTATCTGGATGTCCATTTCATTTTTGAAAAATGAGAAATTTTTCTGTTGTTATTTCCCTGACTAGCTTGTTCACTCCATTAACCTGCATCTTACAGTGCTTCTCAATTCCAATGACTCTTAAATTTGGTCTCTTCATATTGTCCCAGAGTTCTTGTATATTCTGATCATGGTTACTTATGTTTTTTTCTTTAATACTGTCTGAATGTTCAAGGCTGGCCACTTTGTCTCTCAGCTCTGACATTCTGTCTTCAGCATGGTCTAACCTATTAGACTTTCAACAGAACATTTTATGTTTGATTTGTTGTGTCTTTCATTTCCAAGATTTCTGCTTTATTCTTTTTCAATATTTCTACCTCCTTATTGAATTTCTCATTCACATTCTGTACTGACTTTCTTAATTCATTTAGTTGTTTTTCTGTGTTCTCTAGGAATCCACTGATCATTTTTATGATTATTGTTTTGATTCCTTATCTAATATTTCATTCACTTAAATGTTTTGGAGGTCATTTACTGGTGAACTATAAAATTTTAAGAGGTATTTTTAGCTTGCTTTTTTATATTTCTTATATTCATGTGTTGGGTTTTATGCATCTGTTGAAAAGTGTTTCTTTTCCACTATTATGTGTGGACCTTTGTAGAGTGCCATCTTCTCTTGCCAAAGTGTCCTAGAGTGATCTGGACAGAGACCCCCTTATAGGTGTGGTGTCCACAGACTTTGAGTTATTTCTCTGTTTTTGCTGGCAATGGGTGTCCAGAGATGGGACCTGGGGGCCACCCCTAGCTGAACTTGGGGCCTGTGTGTTAGTTTGGCAGTTTTGTCTTTTATATTCTTTGTATTAATATACAGTTGAAGATTGAGTGTCATTAATTTGAGTGTGGAGCAAGGTGTGCTATCTTTTGGTTGAGTTTAGTTCAGCAGCAGAGTTTCTGCTCTGTGAACTTGCAGTGTTCCTGTAGGTTCCCAGCGCCTCACAGAAGAGGGGGAAATGAACAAATAACAACAATCAATGAAAAGAATATGCACCAATAAACTAAACACTTGTTTCCTACTATGACATCTGCAATGTTAATTACCACAAAAAAAAAAAAAAACAGAAATGGTTGGGTCAGCAATTGCCAACAACAACAACAACAAAACAGTAAGTAACCATATACTATATATGGCATTAAAGCAAACAACAGGTGTCAACTATGTCATCCACATCAGTAAAAATTGTAACAGCATTAACGGCATCAATGGTGGGGGCAGGAATTATATAAACTGACTAGTGCTAAAACATAGCAAGAATACAGTTAATTAAAATAAAAGAAAATGTGGTAGGAAGGTAGAAAGGAGTTCATAATTTCAAAAAGTGAACAGATAGAATGCAGAAGAGATGTAGTATGTGATGATTATAAGGAAGGAGGAGAATGGAGGAAGAAAAACAGAAATAACAAAGTAAACAGAGAGTGACAGAAAAATCAAATTTGGCTGTTAGAAGAAAAAAGAGAAACTGACAAATGAAAAACAATGCAAAACAAACCAAAATATAGTATTCAAAAACCCTAACCCTCAGAAGATAAGGCAAGGAAAAATAACTATCATTTTAAATGCTAAAAATGAGAAGAAAAAAGAAATACATATGTATATGTACATGTGTCTATGACACATATGTATACGTATATATATATCTAGCACAGAAAACACACACACACACACACACACACACACACAAAGAAAAAAAGATTCTTAATGAAAAACTGAGGAATTGTTTCCACTGAGATGGTCAAAATAGTCAACGAGGATAGGTAGACACTGTCTATGACTGACACTTTTTTCTTTCCTTTCTTCTTGAGCTGTGTACTGCAAGCAAGAACAAGGGTTGGGTTTATTAACCCCTTCCTCTCTTGTGTTTCTCACCAAGCTGCTAGTTGAAGTGGCATAAGACTGAAACTGGTTCAAATGATTCTTGGTTTCTCTTCTCTCCAGCATGAGGTAGGATAGGATGGGAAGTGCTGTCAGTTGGAGTTTTGTCTGCACAGACCAGATCAATACACTTCCATGGTGGGGCTGCTGCAGAGTGTTTTGAGTTCCAGCAGGTGGGGCTTAGGTCTAATCAGCCCCCACAGACTTTTCTGGTGGCTTCTGCTCTGGATAGATTAGATCAAGACATGCCTTGGGCCTGGCAGTTGATCTCAGGAGCCTCCAAAGTATTCTACTCGTTGGGTGGAGAGTCAATCCCTACACACACACAGGCTGTCCACAAACACATACTTTTCAGGATTTCCAGGCTTAGTCTCTGAATATATTCATACCCACATGTTCAAATTCCCAACCTGTTTCAGCTTGGTCACATAAGCCACCAGACTTGAAGGGGGAAGCAAGTTTTGCTTCGCTTCACAATTCCAACTTGAATTATCCCTGGGTAAAATATCCTCTGCCCTTGTTTCACTCCTATTCTGCTAGCTGTGTGCCCTAGGCTATGCAGGAAGCACTTGCCAGCACAGTGTAGCCATGTTTGCTCAGCTCTCCAGACTCCTGCAGCAGCAACTGCAGCATACCACCTCAAGACGGCTCCTACCTCAGCTTTCCATAGCCAGTTGGGAAGTCCAGGGCACTTTTCAAGCACCAGAGCATAGTGCAGCCTCTGGATCAGTTAAGAGCAGGCTGATTTTCTGATCTCACATTTTTCCATACTAAGTCTGTCTATTGTGTTTCTCTCTGTGCTCTCCCTTCCTCTGTGCTGAACCAGCGCCTCCACCACTGCTGCAGCAACTGGCTTGGCTCCAATGTAGTCTTTCTTCTTTGTATAATGTATGCAAATTACTGAGTCTCTAAGATACTGTGACTGTCTAATATTGAGTTTTAGTGAAATCCCTCTTTCACCCACCTAGCAAAGAAGCAATACTCCTGCTGCTTGAATCCCTAGCCATGGAGAAACTAGAAATGCAGCCTTCTTCTTGTTGGCCATCTTGAATCTTTCTGTGTAGTTGTCTTTTTAAGACAATAGAAAAGCAAATAGTTTAAAATATATAATATGTATTTACAGTCTGTCATAATGCCTGTCATTTACCCTTACTGGAGTTCTTTGTTTCTTCATACGAAATTCAGTTATTATCTAAAATGCTTTTATTTTACCTGCAGGACATATACTAGTATCTCTTATAGGGTATTGTGCTTTTAGCAAATTCTTCATTCTGCTTTTCTGGAAATTTCTTAATCTTCCATCATTTTAAAACAATAGCTTATCTGGTTACAGGATTATTGTTTCACAGTCTTTTCCTTTTGATATGTTTAAGATGTTATCCCACATCTAGACTTCATTGTTTCTGAAAAGTCAGCTATGAATCTCATTAAGGATGTCAAGTGCATAATGTATCATTTTCATCTTGCTGCTTTCAATATTTTATTTTTGTGTTTTATTTTACTGATTTGAATATGATATCTCTATGTAGGGATAGTCTCATGTTTATCTACTTGGAGTTTATTGAGATTCTTATTGCATAGATTAGTATTTTTCATGAATTAAAACTTTTTAGTCATTATTTCTTCAATTTTTTAATGCTTTTCCTCTTTCTCTTATTCTAGAGATTACCTTTGTGTGTATATTGATGGCATCGCACAGTGCTCTGATACTGTTCATTATTCTTTTTCTTTCTGTTCCTCAGACTGGATAATTTCTACTGACCTTCCTTCAAGCTACTACTTTTTCTTCTGTCAGCCCAAATCTTCTATTACTCCTATAGCATAGTTTTCTACTATTGTACTTTTTCAACCCTAGAACTTCTGTTTATCTCATATATATATATATATATATATATATATATATATATATATATATATATATAAAATAGCTAACTTTTTAATAGTATTCTCTGTTTGTTAAGAAATTATTATCACACTGTCCTTTAATTCTTGGGTATAGTTTCCTTTAGCTCATTGAACATAGTTAAATGGGTTTGCAGTAGTAAAATGGTGAAATGAGTCTGAGTTTCCTCACTGGACAAAGACTTCATTTCTTGCTAAAAATTGGATGTTTTCAATAATATATTTTAAGATCTGTGGCATGAGTTTCCTCCATATCCCTCACACTTTGTTACCATTGCTATTGCTTTTCTTGTTGTTAATTATGTTTGGCACCTCTACTAGATTTGTTTTCCCTGGTGTGTGTGGTCTCAGAGTTTGTTAGCTTTGGGTTAAGTTCATATTTCTATTTTTGAACCAGGATTGCTCAAGTCACACCTGGTTCATGTAACTTAGTAGTCAGTAAATGAATGGT